>CM055312.2:76821291-78122791 GCA_029255685.2 Silene conica
TGACTAATGACAGTAACAACGATCAAGCTAGTAACAATGTTCAAGGGATATGTTCTACGTTTTAATTGTGTTTCAAGTTTATGAATTAACGAACGGATTAACAATTATCGTTCCCCGCCCTCAAAACCAATTTAAGACGGAAATTATTATTTTTTTTAAATAAAGCAAAAAAAATATGTTGAAAAAAAGACTGGGCAAAGAATTTTTTTGGTCTAAGCGGAAAATGTTTTGTCCAGAAAAAATATTTTCGTCTAAACCGGGGTCAAGACAAAAATATTTTCATCCGGGGAAAAAATTTAAAAAAACTTTTTTTCATTTTTTCATCTAAGTCTAGCTGGAAAAATACTTCATCCGACATTTGTTTTAAAAACAAACTCAAGTTTTTAGTTAGTGTATTTTCGCGCGCGAAAATCGATAATCGCTAATTAACAATAACGATTTTATTCTAAACCACCTGAATTTACGATCTAATTAAAAAAAAATTTAAAAGTTAAGTTAGTTTAGACTTTTGATTACTTTCATTGTCAATTCCTTAAATTTGATGGTCAAAATGTTGAAATTGAAACGATGATGATGAAAATACAAAAGTTTGTAAAGCGTTTTTTTGTAAGTTTTTTCATAAAACAACTAGTTTTAATACCCGTGAAATTCACGGGATCTTATATATTGTTAAGCTTGTGATATTATACAATCGCGAATTTGCAACCACGTCATTGAGCCTTGATGAGAAAGGGCTATAGTAAGAAAAAAAACAATTAATCAAATAAATATATGGATATATTGTCATAATATATATTCAAAATATATTGTGCACAATTTACTAAATTTATGTCACGGATTATTTGTATTTTGCCACGATTATTGTTATATTTTTTTGTTATCACAATTATTGTCATTATTATTGTTGTTTTCATTTTTTTGTTACGTAATTAATTCAACCTAAAGAAATTTGTCAAAATAAAAATATTTAAAATTTTATTTGTAAATTATAATTCAAAGTATTTTGAATAATTAACATTATTTTGAAAAATAAAGGTAAAAATTATAATTTGTGTTTAACTTTATTAGATATTTTAGGTTTACTTTTACATTTATTTATTTTGTTTAGTTCTCTTAACAAATAATAAACAAATTGTAATGTTTATTGTACTTTTTGTGTTTAATGTTATGATTTAAAGTTTTTTTTGGAGTATTAAAGAACTATTCAATAGCAATTACTGTTAGAATAATTAATTGTTAAATAATAAATGTGCAATTATGGTATAGTACATTGTAGAAGCCCAACGCAATTTTTTAAAAATCTGGTGTAGTATTTGCTACACCAAGCATACAGATGGGTCTGCCCCTAAGTATAAGTATGATGGTTGTGTGATGGAGATTCGTGGTAATTGTTTGGCAATCGAACTTTATTACTATGATATTCGCATTACTAGCAATGATCATGTTCCACCCTTGACAAACCTTATATTCGAACTTACTCACGACAATGGACTACTTATAATCATAACAATTAAGTATCGAAGATCGAATGTATATTTTGTGGCTTGGCGATGTGGAAGAGGCGATCCGGAACCAATAATAATCAAAACAACGCTCCGTGGCAAGTACGTAGGTCGGTTATTTCCCGATGAGCTCGACGTACCCAACTCAGTAGGAGGAAACTTTGCAGGAAAATATGATGAAAACGATAACGATGGGAACCGACATTCAGGGGTCCCGAGTTAGGTGTTTTAACTCTTGGACAAGTCGTTATTAACATGTAGTTTGTCAACCAAGTTGAAACAATCTTCCGCACCCTCTGCGTGCATATGGCGGAACCAGTGAGATACCAAATTGTGGCTGATCAGTTTAGGGATATGATTAGAGCCAATGTTTAAGATCAAGTTGAGTTTACTGATATGATGGAATTGTTTATCAAGAATTGGCAAGTTGGGTCGACCGCCATACGAGACCATTACAACTATAACGTTGTATACATGATTTCGAAAGAGGGCTTTGATAGGGGCGGGCCCATGTGTATGCTTGGTGTAGCAAATGCTACACGAAATTTAAAAAAATTGCGTTGAGATTGACTTCTCTTCTTCCTCTTATCATTTCAACGGAGACCGATGAAAAATCAAACAAATGAAAATGGAGTAATATCATAAAAGGAGACACAACGAATTTTTTTTGCTAGAAATATCTAATGAACTTATCTCCTTTTATACATAAAATTAGTTGCAATTTCATAATTGCAAAATATGAAAAATTTTGTACCATTAAAGAAGTATAAACATTATGATTATGAGGTGGAATAATAATGTTAGAGAGAACCAAGTGGTGTTAGTCCAGTGGTAACTGAGTTAAACCTTAAAGCTTGCAGAAATGCAGGAGTTGAGAGGTCTCAGGTTCGATTATCAGCTGGGGCGATGATCACTTGGCCACTGCAGCTCCGAAAGGGGTGGCTTACATGGTCCATGTGGTGGTGCGGGAATGCATGGGCCCGGGGGATTAAACCCCTCGTCACCAAAAAAAAAATAATGTTAGAGGGATGAATGTTTACATAAGAATAGTTGAATTTTCATAATTTAAAAACATAAAAAGTTTTGCATTAAAAATTATAAATATGGTGATTATGAGATGTAATAATGTTAACTAGACAGATGAATATTTAAATAAGATGAGGATTAACACACTACTACTTTGTCTTTTCGTGTTCTATTTTTATTTTATTTTTTATTTTTTACAAACTTTTTTAGTACCCCTTGTAATTGTAATAATTTTTTGCCTACCATGTAATTGTATTATTCCGCCACGTGTCATTCTAGTAGCTACTCAATCTAGCCTTTTATGTTATTACTAGTTTTGTGACCCGTTCAATGCAC
The DNA here is from genome assembly GCA_029255685.2 of Silene conica. Lineage (NCBI taxonomy): Eukaryota > Viridiplantae > Streptophyta > Magnoliopsida > Caryophyllales > Caryophyllaceae > Silene > Silene conica. Next base: position 76,824,156 of record CM055312.2, read on the forward strand.
GGGTTAGTTCTTTGTTTTCTTAGTTTTGACGTTCATTTCTATTCATAAAATTGAACGCCAATATTTGAATATAAATGTATAACAAATTTTGCACAAATTACAATCTATTGTACAATAAATTTACTATTTATATTACAAGACAATTACGTATTTTTTTTTTAAAAATGTAAATAGTTTAAACCACGAAGACAAATATTTTTTTTATTAATTACGAAAAAATACGAACAAAATATTTATCTAAAATTTGCACCGTAAACTGTCTAACTCATTAACTTATGCGCTCTTTTATTCGAGTAATATTTTAATAAAACAATACATCCATAACTTCAAATTTTTTACCATGCTTTTTGTAACTTTAATTTTACCTCAGTTTTGTGTCTTTTGTATCTATTTCCTCTTCAAATTACTCATGTGATGTTTTGCCTTATCTGCATTCACATAAATTTCATGATGCTTTAAATTAAAGTTTATATAAAAAATATTTTGACCAAAAGGTAAAGAATCAAAATGGCAAAAACTTGACAAACGAATTAAAACATTGTTATATGTAAATATATAAATTACACTAAATGGAAAACATGAATTCAAAGATACAACAAATGATTATAAAACCACCATAACAAAATAAAATATATTTTATTGGACACCACCGCAGCAGCAACAACAACAACAACACTCAACACTAATTTTCAATATACTCACTATCATAAAATAATTAAATTAAACCATAAAATATAATCACTACATAGAAATCCGTGGCAACAAATATTACATAAATAAAGTGAATAGAAACTATTATAGGTAGTATAGTTTTTATTGACATTACATAACCATAAATTTCCGTATTTATTTTAAATTTTAATTTATTTTGTGACATTATTAAATTAGATAATTGATTGTCGAGAAACTCGAGGAATTAAATAACAAAAAATGTTAATGAAAATTATAATTGTTATGTATTATAAAGAGTTTAATCAATTTATTAACATATTATATTAAAAAATTATAAACATTATAATTATGGGGTGGAATAAAAATGTTGGGGAGATGAATATTTATACAAGAATAGTAGAATTTTCGAAAAAATATGAAAAATTTTGCATTAAAAAAATATAAATATGATGATTATGGATGAAATAATGTTAGGGAAATGAATGTTTAAATAAGATAGGTCATTAACTCAAAACTACTTTGTATTTTCGTGTTTTACTTTACAACTTTTTTAATACACCATGTAATTGTATTAATTCTTATTAATACACCATGTAATTTTATTAATTTTTATTAGTCCATCATGTAATTATATTATTCCGCTACATGTCATTCTTATAGGCAATAGTTACTCAATCTAGCCTTTTTATGTTATTATATAGAGTCCGCCACGTAATTATATTATTCCGTCACGTGTCATTCTAATAGTCAATAGCAACTAAATCTAGCCTTTTATGTTATTATATAAAATACACTATGTAATTATATTATTTTTTATTAATAGACCATGTAATTGTAGATATTAATTGTTAGTCCATTATGTAATGATATTATTCCGTCACGTGTCATTATAATAGGCAATAGCTACTCAATCTAGCCTTTAAAAATATAAAAAGTATGAAAAGTTTGGTATTAAAGAAAATATAAATATCGTGATTATGGGATGAAACAAATAATGTAAGGGAATTAAATGTTAAATAAGATGGGTGATTAACTCACTACTACTTTGTCTTTTCGAGTTCTTTTTTTTTTTCTATTTTACAATTTTTTTAGTACACAATGTAATTGTATTAATTTTTAGTCCATCATGTAATTGTATTATTTCGCCACGTGTCATTCTAATAGGCAATATTATCAATTTTTTTAGTACACAATGTAATTGTATTAATTTTTAGTCCATCATGTAATTGTATTATTTCGGCACGTGTCATTCTAATAGGCAATAGCTACTCAATCTAACCTTTTTATATTATTATATAGATTTGTAAAAGGTTTTATTAATAATTTTAGCACAAATATTGAAATTTTTAATTAAAAAAGTAAAGTATATTAAATGAAAGTTAGATGGTTAGCATGTTAAAAAAAGACATGTTTTTTCATATACGGATTTTACTTTTTCACATACGATTTTTACAGTATTACCCTTGTCATTTTTTCGTGACACATCCAATATTTTTTCTCTCATCCTCCCGTCCCCTTGAACACCAACCAAACACCTACTTCATTCACAACACCTCCACCAACTCTGGCCGCCGACTTCCATTGTAGTTAATTAACAAAGAAAATTAAATTTACTTTTTAGAAAAAACGAACAAAGAAAATAAATTAATTAATGAAAGAATAATGAAAAAAAAGAATAAACTAATATTAAAAAAATCTAGCAACTCGATTGCCATACCACTACAAGAATTACCCCAGATAGCGACTAAACCTGCCACCGCAATGGTAGTCGCTAATTAGCGACCGAAAAAAAAAAGCGGGTGACCGCTATCGGTCGCTAAATTTAGCGATCAAAACCCTATCCCAATGTTATCCTAAAAAGTCCGCGGGAATCCAAAAAGTACCATTGCGCCAGTTTAGCGACCGATAACGGTCGCTAAATTAGCGACCGAAATCAGTCGCTAAAATTGGCGACCGATTTCGGTCGCTAATTTAGCGACCGTTTTCAGTCGCTAATCGCCTGTATAATTTTTCCAAACTTCTTCCTCCCGTCATTCCTTCATTATCATTACTTCCTTTGAAAAAAAAAACGCAAACTCCTCCTCACCCACTACCACCGTCGACTACCGGAACACCACCACGGCAACGCCACCGGACCACCCACTACCGCCGTTCATCTCCCTCATACTAGTTTTTCAGGTTTGAGTCGATTTAATAACTTTATTGAATCCATTTATAGTATTATTGTAATTCACAAATGTTGTTAGTAATTAGATTATTAGGATGCTTTTAGTTAGTAATTAGCTTATTATGATGCTTTTAGGATGCTTTTAGTTAGTGAATTGAAAAAAAATTGGGTGTTATTGTGATTAGGGTTAGAAATTGGGGAAAATTGGATGATGATTTTAGTTAGTAATTAGATTATTAGGATGTTTTTAGGATGCTTTTAGTTAGTGAATTGAAAAAAAAATTGGGTGTTATTGTGACTACGGTTAGAAATTGGGGAAAGTTGGATGATGATTTTAGTTAGTAATTAGATTATTAGGATGTTTTTAGGATGTTTTTAGTTAGTGAATTGAAAAAAAATTGGGTGTTATTGTGATTAGCGTTAGAAATTGGGAAAAATTGGATGATGATTTTAGTTAGTAATTAGATTATTAAGATGTTTTTAAGATGTTTTTAGTTAGTTAATTGGAAAAAAATTGGGTGTTATTGTGATTAGGGTTAGAAATTGGGGAAAATTGGATGATGAGTATAGTTAGTAATTAGATTTCTAGGATGATTTTGTGATGTTAATTATGTTTGTATGTTATTGTAAGTTATTGTGAATATTTTCCGTGGAAGAATTGAATGACTATTGACCTAGTACCCGTTCATGAATTACTCGTTAGGAGAAATTCATGAATAGTCCCCATTTTGGGACTGTCTTTGTATATTTCAAGTCACTTAGGTAGTAAATACATACTTGTGAATTTATTAGTGGGGAAAGAGTTTGGTAACAATTTCTTTATGTTCTTCGAATACATATGTGAAATAAATACAAATTTATTTCACATTGTGTATTTGAAGAATACATATGTCAACAAGTAATCATATTATAATCAATATATACATATATATAATCAATTATCCGTAAACAAATAAGATACTTACCACTTGGCGCCTTCGTAATCAGTCGGATCGAGGTGTACTCGATGTGTAGGCGGCTGAGTCTCAGGTACAATCTCGTCCTCATCATGATTAGCTCCCGATCGTCCTCCCTCAGGCTGACGACTACCACCACACTAGTAGAAAATACCCCTACGGCGACGCCTTTATCGCGGCGGTTCTAATAGAACCGTCGCGAAAAGCCAAAAAAATTGGCGGGAGGGAATTTTTTAAGGTGTAGGAGGTCTATTGCGGCGGTTTAAATTAAGAACCGACGTAATAGAATTAGATATTTACGACGGTTGTAGTTAAGAAACGTCGCTATAAGTCAATTACGGCGGTTGTATTAACAACCGTCGTTAATAACGACGTTAAAGCTAATAATACTTGACAACACTTTTGTATCAAAGAACCGCCGTTATAAGTTTTTGTGGCGGTTTTAACTAGAACCGATGTTAAAGTGAATAATACTTGACAATATTTTTTCTTATTAAAAACCGCCGTTATATATTTTGTGGCGGTTTTAACAAGAACCGATGTAAATTGCTTCCGAATAATATCAAAATCAAAATCGGCTACACTACAAATAATAATTAAATAATAATAACAATAATCAATTAATAATTAAATATCTAATAATCTAATAATAATCAATTAATAACCAAAAAAATAATAATAACAATAATCAATCAATACCTCCATTGATAATTAAATAATAATAACAATAATCAATCAATACCTCGTATTACTAATAACCAAAAAAAACAAAAATCACCGTCATATACATTCCTACCCATACTCCAACTCTTCAACTTCCTGAGCGCGCGCAAAACCGCCATTGAAGTAACCTCCATTGCTTAATCCTCGTCCAATATCACCGTCCATCCCCTGCCTCTGCCTTATTCCGCTTTTCGATCTCCTTCAACACGACATATGTACGTTCTGTTCCCGCCTCTGCATATCTGTTGTGTTATTGATTCTATTGTTTTATTGATTCTATTGTTTTATTGATTCTATTGTATTATTGAAATTTACTGTGTTATTGAATTCTATGTCTCATGTTATTGTTATTGTCATTGTTATTGTTGCTGTTGTTGGAGTCGTAGTCGTGTTTACAAAAGCGACTGTCATTGTTATTGTTGCTGTTGTTGAAGTCGTAGTCTTGTTTACAAAAGCGACTATAGGTCATTGTTACTGTTGTTGTTGCTGTTGCTGTCGTAGGTAGTAGTAGCTGTAGGAAATCGCAACAGCAAGTAATAGAGCAGTAGTATAGCAGTGGCCGGCATAGTAATAGAGCAGTAGTATACCTCAACTTGACAGCATTAAGCCTATTTCGAGAGAAGGGAGAGCATAGCAGATGGACTTCTGTGGTTTTCTGAACTCATAATACTCCAATATATGTTTTTATCTCCTCTTTGGCTTTCAAAAACCAGCTGCCTGTGCTTCCAAAATTCCACACACATCACCAGCCTTTAATAAATAAAGTTTATTCTGATCAAATTTTAGGCAACTAATATCCAGACATCATTTTTGACATGTCCATGCTCTATCTCAGTCCTAAACATTTTGAGGCTTCCCCCAAAACAACCTATTCCAATTTGCAGTTAATAACATGTGTATATTACTACATAAAAGCGACTCTGTAAAAGTGCCTCCAATGAAAATCGATACCAAAGAATCTGAAGTTAGAGAATCTGAAGATAGGTGAAATAAGGACAACTAAAAACTAGACAGAAACTTCCCACACGAAATAATTCAATTGATAAGCCAAAAGGCAGCATCTTGCTGAGAACCATGCACCAACACAGGGATGAATAACTTGACCTGCCACATATCAGCTCACTAGTACTATTAGAAACATCTTCTAAAAGAGAAGAAATACTAACACAATAAGCATCAAAACATCGTGTAAACTTATCGTAGCCTTACCCCTGAAAAACAGTGTTCTCCATCTGCATTAACAGTTAACAACTTAAAACTACCTGACAAGGGCTGAAGGAGGCTCAAAAGATACCATCCGACAATCAGACAGGCCTAGAGTGAGAAGCAAGGTCAACAAGCAGAACAGTATACATAAAAATTCTACTGATATACAAGTTGTCAGGGTTAGCAGATGAGAAACACTGGTTGCAAAAATTGTGAAATAGATAAATGTATACCGATTTATGAGTTATGACTTATGACCCGCCAAGTACCCAGTTCACCCATGTTCTTTGCCAACCTAATTTTAACTATAACAAAGGGTTCAAAGCTCTTTCCCTGCCAGACTCAGTTTATGCGCTGTATATGTCACCATACACACAGAAAGGCCAACTGTCTCCATAATCTGCTACTTGGAAAGACCTTTCTGATCATTAGAGTTTTCAGCAGTAAATCTCGATAAAGACATGGAAATACGGAGTACTGCCTAATTACCAAACAAAGTTCCTGATTAAAAACATTAAACTCATAATACTCCAAAATATGTTTTTATCTCCTCTTTGGCTTTCAAAAACCAGCTGCCTGTGCTTCCTAATTTGATGGCTCGTGGTTTTCAGATTGTTAATAGGTGTGCATTATGTGCATTATATGTTAATAGGTATAGACTTTGTTACTTCAGCACTTAACTTTGGCTGTGCCTCCTACTGAATACTGATATAGGAAATTTAGCCACTGAGCATTCCAAAATAGACCCACAATGAGCATTCCAAAATAGACCCACAATGAGCATCTGATCAAGCTCCTATTCCTGATTTGCTCTTAAGATACACATCATGTTTTATTCACTATGCTCATAATTAGCCATTAAAATGCCAAATGCAAAGTCAGTAGCAATCTGAAAACTGTTTAGTATCTTATTTATTCTTACCATCCTTATTGTAGAGCTGGCCAAGATTTGACATGTTGTTGGCTATCTGAACTTCATCTTGCGATTGAAGATCCTATACAGTTGGAATTTTCAGCACATTTCACAAGGTTAGTTTGATCTTATATTTTCTAAGCTTGTCTCTGGGATTTAATATACAAAACCATGTAAATCAATAATCTTTGTTTGTTCCTCAAGTTATTAATTCCTGTACATACATCTTGGATTGTTTCCGTGAATGGATTCTTTCACCATCTAGATGAAATGTTTGCGTTTTTTTAAACCATTTTGTTTCTAGTAAATAAAAGTTCATTTGAGGCTTTGTCAGTAGTGTAGTATAGATGTCTGGTATGGTCGCATAAGTTGTTGCACTAGTCGAATGTGTGAATAGAGATAACACACATACAAAACAAACAAACAAGCAAGCAAATAAATATGCTCCTTATTTCCCCTGGATATTAATTTTTTTTATGTTATAACTACAAAACAAACAAACAAACAAGTAAATAAATATGTTAATAATTGTTACTCATTTCATAAAGTATATGTTTGAATTAGTTATAGCATGGATCAAAGTTGGATGTATGGAAAGCGTGATTTTGAGTATCTTCGAAGGCTCGATGAATTTATTGCTCACGCTGTTGAACATGTAAGACGACAAGGGGAGGATAACCAAATCATGTGCCCGTGTAGCGTATGTAAGAATCGAAAGAAGGTGAAATCTGAAAATGAAATGCGAGAACATTTGATATTAAAGGGCTTTAAACCAAATTATACTATGTGGCCATGGCACGGAGAGAAAGATAATAACATTCCTACTGGTTCTAACGTCGTAAATGTTGAGAAACAAGGTGTTAATAGTATGGATGATTTTGATTTTGAGGAAGATGGAGCGGATTATAATAACAATGAAGTTAATGAGAATAGTGATGATAAGGATTGCAATATAGAGGCTGACAATGTTGATCAGATGATGGATGATCTAGAACAAGATTTTGTTGATTGTCCGGAAATTTTTCAAATGATGATTAGTGATTCAAAGAAGCCATTATTTCCGGGTTGCTCGAAATTTACCCGTCTTTCAGCGGTGTTGAAGTTGTACACTTTAAAAGCGGGAAACGGGTGGAGCGATAAGAGTTTTACTGGTTTATTGGAACTCTTGTCCGATATGTTGCCGGAAGGTAATGAGCTTCCCACTAACACTTACCGATGTAAGAAAGTGTTGTGTCCGCTGACTACGAATTATCAGAAAATCCATGCATGCCCAAATGACTGCATTTTATACCGTAAAGACTATAGCAACTTAGATGAGTGCCCACGATGCAAGAAGTCAAGGTATAAGCTTAGAGATACCGTCGAAGGTCGCAAAAAAGGGGGTCCGGCGAAGACGTTATGGTATTTATCAATAATAGAATGGTCTAAGCGTTTGTATGCAAATCCAAAGGATGCTGAGTATATGTTATGGCATGACAAAGGGAGGAAGAAAGATGGGAAGTTACGACATGTCGCTGATGCTCCTCAGTGGAGAACAATCGATAGAGATTTCCCAGAATTTGCTAGTGAACCTAGAAATTTAAGATTAGGACTTTGCACGGACGGAATTAATCCATTTGGAACTCAAAGTACCCAACATAGTAGTTGGCCAATTATGTTGATAATTTACAATCTTATTTGCAACCGCACTATCCGTCGCAAGCTTGTGACGGATACCGTTTCCTCACACAAAATACCCATTTTTTCTCTTTCTCCAACACTATTCATATGGTCCCCTTTCTCCACTAACTCATTTTCTATCCATTTTATCTCACAAAATATCCGTCACAAATGGTGACCCGTCGCAAGCAAGACTTACTATTTAGTTTTAATATTAGTGCAAAGATGCTTATATAAGGATTGTTTTGCTTGGAGAGTTGTTTGTTTATGTCTAAGAAAAAGGGTAGGGTATATAAACTTTATGAAAAAAAATGTATACGAAGGAGTAAAATCCGTATGCGAAAAAGTAATTCCGTAAAAAAAAGTCTTTACAAATTGGTCGACAATATTTATTAAAAAAAACACAAATTCTCATGAAAATGGATATTATCCGTCATAACTGAAAAGAGAAAACTGTCAAGGTCTGTCTCATATTATGCAAGTGGCAAATCAGGTGGATTAAATGGAACATGCACTTACCCAGTTACCCTCTCACTCATGATATCATCAGAAAAATACCATCCGTTTTCAACTTGTGAGGAATAATAGCCGTATTTTGTAGGGCAGAGTATGGATCGGATATCCGATCCAAAACCCTATTTCGGATCGGATATCCGATCCGAAAATCCAAATTTTTAGTATCCGTGATTTGATCCGAAATGATCGGATATCCGAAATTTAGTATCCGAAAATATCCGAAAATTTCGGATCAGTTATCCGATATCCGATATCCGCTCTGTGTATTTTATATATTGTCGAACTGTAATAAAAAAGAAAACTAGCGTAATACTAATTCATTTGGTATATATTACAAAATATAAACCCGCTACCTATCAAGGAAAACTAGCGTAATATTGTGGATATCGGATATCGGATAACTAAAATTAGCTAGTACTTAAAATTGTGGATAGGTTTATTTACGATCTTGTGAAATTAGCTAGCACTATTTATGGATCAAATCTCGGATACGAATCGGATATTAACGGATATTGGGTATCCGATCCGATATTTGATATCTGATCCAATAACTTTCAGATATCGGATATCCAAATTTTTAAACCTGATATCCGTATTTGATCCGATATCCAAATATTTCGGATACGGGTATCCAAACCGAACCACTTTTCGGATCAGATATCCATTATTTCGGATCAGATACGGATCGGATATCGGATAATTCGAATAATCGGATTTTTTACTCAGCCCTAGTATTTTGTACATTAAAAAAAGGCCGCGGTGAAGTGAACGGCATAAGTGCATAACAAGGAATGAAGCCAGTAGGCCACTTCGTAATTCTGGTCTCCAACATTTACATTCGATCAATAATTTTCAATTCTGAAAACAATCAAGGTATGTAATCTCTTTCATTCCAAAATAAATAAATGAAATTATTACTATTATGCATCTAATTAGCTAATACGACCTCAATTCTTGTGCTTTTTCATGATTTACTCTTTTAAATCTTTGATTTTAATTCCATTTTCTTGTAATATGGTATTTTAGGTTCAATGATTTTTCTTTGTTAATTGTTGTCTCATTTAAGTGTCCTCATTTAACTATTCCCTCCGTCTCAATCATTTGTTTACTTCCACCGTAAACATATTGCATTATTCAATCTGTTAATTGGCAATGAAATACTTTGTTCCGTAATGTATTTGTATGAATGGTGTTGTTGGTAATTATATAGAACCGGAATATTTGTGGTCTTTGAATGCCAGAAAATCAATTCAAGTAGTTTTGATTTTGACCGTAGAAAGTGAAATTTCAAGTTCTTCATTAGCCCCCTAGTTCCGCCACTGATTACTGATAGTGCAAGATGATTGTGCAACAGAAATGAAAATTAGGAATGAAAAAAAGACCTTAGTTTTGTAGGAGACTAGCTATGGAAGATGAAAGCTAAGTATACTAAGTTCGGGCTAGCAGACTCGATGCAACAGTGAGGGGTGGCCATGGTGAAGGTCACAAGAAGGAATGCCATGATATGTGCGAAAATCATGGATAGGTGACTAGCCATGATGCATGAGTTATCACATGCGATCCTTTGTTTGTGCCATGATGTTTGCAGTGTGCCATGGTGCCTGCTAGCATGTCTCGGTACATGAAAGGCACGCACCAAATGCTTATCATCATGCACCCAAAGGTGTGCCATGGCCTAGGTGCTAGTTACTGCCGGCCACAGTGACCATGAATTGTGAGAACTTGACCCCTACTATCGCCACTTTCATTATGACATGTAATCAAACACTCATCCTCCATTCCCCCTCCCCTCCCTTTCCTTGGCGTCCATCCCCTCCCCCGCCCTTTCCCTCCACTTTTGCTATCCAAACAGACTCGTAAGAGTTGAGAGCAAATGTATGTTTGGGGCTTTTTAAGATATATGCCTTGTTTGGATACCAAAAATGAACGGAAAGGGAGGGAAGATGGAAAGAGGAAGGGGAAAGAGAAAGGGAAGGGGAGGTTGAATGGCGAGTGAGAGTTTTCCCTCCAAATCTTTGCTATGTTAGAGAGGAAACATTTGCCTTGGAGGAGGGAAATGGAGGGATCTTCCCTCCCCTCCAAAGAGAGGTTATTTCGAGATGGTCCAAACGGAAATTGCATCAAATAACTTTACTTCACAGATTAAAAAGAAGTTTATCTCGTTTAGGGATCTGAGCCATTTTTCTTAATAGTGTGTCTTTGGCTCCATCAGAAATGGATCAATATATCTAGTTCAAGCATGCTGCCACAAATTACGGCTATGCAAAGTTTGCTCTATTTCCCCTTCCGTGTTTGGTAAGTGGATATGCGAATAGAGATGAGTTAGGAAGTTAGATGTAGGGTAAAACTTAATGTTACATACTTGCATATTGTCGTGATTTTGTGTCAAGCTATGATTGCTCAAACAATTTGTGTCCGCAATATTTTTCGTAGAAGACAAAAAAAGTAAACAACAATAACAATACTTTCTACAATTCTACTGTTAGCAATGGCAGGCCTTGGAGAGTTTATAAAATATGCCATATTTATTTCATATACCCCTTTTTTTGGGAGTGGGGAGTTTTTATGGGTTATAAATTTTTGTAAATTTTGGTGGATGATTATGTTTTTGTTCGCTTAGTCTTGAGGCATTAACAAAGCCTAGCTATGTTTTGTTTCTTATATTTCCTTTTGAGTGTATGTATGTGAGAAGAGCGAGGAACAGTGAATACTGTATCTATCATTCTGTTGATAGACCTAGTTTCAGTTCGGAAGAGGAGAGCGAGCTTGTGCGGATAAAGGGGCATATGCCGTTCAAAAGCCTGTATTTTCCTACAAATAAATCATTCAGGTGCTGTGACTAGGAGTAGATCAGAGCCCTGATAATGCAGACAGTTGCATTGCTGCGCACGCTGCCTTGCATCTCTGACAGGTTTTTTCATATTTGCTTATCACAAAAGCCCAATATCTCTGTTTGTTTTCTCAACTTCTTATATGGACGATTATCATGACACTGCCCCACATTATGAAAATTTGTTTCTTGATTTTTATCTTTAATGAGATAATAACGGACATATGGGTGATGATTTTTGTTGAATTGTGTGATCTCACAGTAAATTAATGTGAGATCATCTCACAAGAATCAAGAGACAGTTGGTCTCCTTTTTTTTGAAATTTGTTCCCTTTCCAGAAATATATTTTTCCCCAAAATGGTTGAATGAATATTATGATTTTTAACAAATTGCAGGAGTGATGCTATTAAACATAATGATTGGACGCGCTTCAGTCGAGCTATGTCCTGCCAATGTACTAAAAGAAGACTGCACTTTTCTGGAGAATCTATAAGGTTTCTGAGATCCGCCCAATCTCCACTTTCCAATGCCTTTCCTAGTTCAAATGATGGTTTGCCAGTGGCTTTAGAATCTAATGAAATATCAACTATAAATCATTCTCCCATTCTTGAAACAAAACCCTTGTTCAGTACTTGGTCACCTCCTCGATTTCTATGGCGGGGATTATCATTTCCCATTCTTGCAGGACAAGTTATTTTCCGAACCCTTAAGGGTAAAATCCACTGGAGGAACACTCTCCAACAGCTCGAAAGAGTTGGGCCAAAATCAGTTGCTGTTTGCCTGCTGACAGCAGCATTTGTGGGAATGGCATTTACCATCCAATTTGTCCGTGAATTCACCCGATTAGGGTTAAACCGGTCTGTGGGTGGGGTATTAGCCCTAGCATTCTCTAGGGAACTGAGCCCAGTGGTAACATCAATCGTGGTGGCAGGCCGCATTGGGAGTGCATTTGTTGCAGAACTTGGGACCATGCAGGTATCGGAGCAAACTGACACTTTGAGAGTTCTTGGGTCAAACCCAGTCGATTACCTTGTTACACCAAGGGTCCTTGCTTCTTGCATTGCTTTGCCATTCCTAACCCTAATGTGCTTTATAGTGAGCATGGCATCTAGTGCCTATTTGGCTGATAGTGTTTATGGAGTTAGTGTTCACATAATTATGAGTTCGGCCAGAAGGGCGCTTAGGTCATGGGATATAATAAGCGCCATGATCAAGTCTCAGGTATTCGGGGGAATTATCGCTGTTGTGAGCTGTGCTTGGGGGGTCACAACCACTGGCGGTGCTAAGGGTGTTGGTGAATCAACGACATCAGCTGTTGTTTTATCTCTGGTTGGTATTTTCATTGCTGATTTTGCTCTTTCATGTCTTTTTTTCCAAGGGGCGGGAGATTCGCTCAAAAATTGTGTATGAACTACTACTGTTCGTTCTGTCCTTTAGTTTGAGCTAGTAAAGTTGTTTATTTCCTGCAGTTTGTCTTTTAAGAGATGATGGATACCATCAAGTAGAATTGAGTAATTGACCCAAAGGACCTGACACGGACTAACTGACTCAGATCAACCTTGTACCTCGTGAAAATCCAAAATTAAAGGTACGTGACCAAAATTGACCCGATCCAGAGATCCGGATCCAAACCCTGCCTGATTGACCCTTTTACACCTCTAGACTCTAGTAAGTAGTAACATACTAACATCCCATTGTATTTACTTTGTATATGATGGTAGCCTTTTGACAATTCGTGCAAATTTCAAGATTGAGTTTTACTCATTTATGAACTTTTTTCATAAATTTCCATAAGTTACCTAGTTTAAAAAAAAACAACAAATTCTCTATTTTTTTCCCTGAAAATTAATCAAATATGCTTATCAAATTACTCAATTACTTATCAAACCACACCAATTACTTACCAAATCATTCAATTACTACTCTTCATTCTAATATTAATCAAGTAATAACCATAGGATCTCATGTAATTATTTTGTCTTAAAGGTTAAGAGTAATATTAAAGATTAAGTACGACTATGAATAATGCTAAAAAGCAAGTGTTATAAATAATGCTAAAAAGCAAGTGCTATCATTTGTTTTGATCGGAAGAAGCATTTCTGAATATAGAAATGACATTAAGTTAGTAACGAAATGAAATATCAAAGAATTGCAATTTATTTTTGTATATGTGCAACGTACCGGCGTGGAAACTAGTATATAATATAGAGGATGAATCCCTTTACTATAAAAGGAATAGATTTTAGAGAGTTCTTATTGGTCGATCAAAATTAGGAAGAGAAAAAAAATTAATTAAAGTGGGGTCAACCATGTTCATTCTACATAATTAATTATCTCTCCTCAAACTTTCATTAATTTAACATTTTCACTACTTTCATTAATTAAGTAAGTTATAATCTATAATCACACATTGAAATATGAAATCTTCCGAAGTTCTAACTTCAATTTCAACTATAAAAATCAAATCTTTGATGATCATTGATAATAAGTTAACTAATTTTACATAAATTAAAGATATAAATTAAATATAATAAGAGTATAATAATATGATGGAGACGCCTAGACTTTACAAATATAGTATATTCCGAGATTAAAGAAATTGTTAATATTAATTTAACATGCAACAACTAAAATGATTAAATTGAGTAACAATGAGTATAAAATAGAAACAAAAAGTGAATACCAAATATAATACTGTAATATATAAATTGGCGAAAATTAATGCATTCAAATACTGGAAATCAACAAATTAAAATTGTTGAGAATTGGAAATCAACAAAAATATGTAACTCCGTCTCAACTCTTAAATGTACATAAAATAGACATGTTTATATTATATAGTCGGAGATTTTGGGTAGTTAGAGAGTCGGACTAATAATAATTTGGGTTCATTACAATGGTTATGAACTTATAATTTAATTAAACCGTAAGTATAATTTTAAAATCTATATATATTTTACCGGCTATTTTCCGTCTTAAAATTAAAATTGGTCAGTATCACTCCCCATGGGTTATGGGACAAATATTTTATTTTCACCATACATAATGTTTTTTTTTTGTCTTATTCATCCTACATATGTATATTTGATCCGTTTTAAACTTAAACCGATAGCGTCGTCGTACGTAAGAATCCGTATAATTTTATAATGTCAAGCAAATGCGTTGTTTTTACTTACGTTTAAACGTATAAATTCTTTTTATTTTTTACATTGATATAATTGCAATACTAAATTTATATTTTTTATTAAATATATTCACCTTTTTATTTTTATTTTTTTAGTTTAATAGAAGTAAACCCGTGCATTTTTTGCACGGGCGTAAAACTAATATTCATCTAAAGTTATAGAAGGAAGTTTTTGTTCATTCTCATAAAACTAATTGTTTTTTGCTATTATTTTCTTTTTATTTTATCGTAAATTCTCATTAAAGATGGACACTATTTGTCACAAGTTAGAGGTGGATAGTGCCCCTCCTAGGCTCTCACTAAATGTAAGGGACACTACCCATGGAAAGCTTAATTCCCCCCACGTGTTCTCTCATTTACTTTGTTGTGAGAGAGACATTATCCGTTTTTAATTTTTGACGCATAGTGTCTGTCACAAGCAAGACGCTTTGTTATTATATATATATATAAATTATAATTATAAATATAAATGTATGTGAATAAAATTAACATATTTAGTGCTTGAGTTTAGAGCCTTCTTAGCTTATCTCTTAGGGATATCGTCTTATTGTCAATTTTAATTGTCTGTAATTTGTATAAAAAAATGTTAATTAGGAAATTAAATTATTATAAAGAACCTTACTAAAAATTTTTAATATATACGTATTACGTATCGAATCTATGTAATAACGGTCCTAACTGTGAACCAGCGACTATTCATAATATATAATTGAATTAACCGTGTAAATCGAAACCTGGTTCTAAATTCAAGGATTGTTATGGTAAAACATTTGAAAGTTGAAATGATGAAAGTGAAAGAGACCCATATGTGATTAGTAATTCTAGTGTAAGACGTCCTCACACTATGCGAGACAATCTTAGGGCTTATTTGGTTACCCATTAAAATCATGGAATGTTGAACTTACTGGGAAGTGTAAAATCATGTTGTTATTTGGTTGCCAATATCATGGGAAATAGAACTTCCCACATGAATCTACTTCCTCCATTATGTGGGAAGTTACTCACCAAGTCCCCCCTTGATCAATAGAACTTCCCGCATGAATTAACTTCCCATATGCGAACCAAACACTTTTTGCGAATTCACATGAATTGAAAATTCATGTGATCTTGAAGTTCCCGGAAACTTTAATTCCCCTATGTCAACCAAACAAGCCCTTATTATATAAGAAGATGACTTACTTATTTATTAAAACTAAATAATAAACTTTTTATAAAAGTGAACCGTTTTACGATATAAAACTATTTAATTCTAAAATAGGTGGAATATGATAATGTTCCAAAAAAGTGGTTATTAATAGGTGGATTGATTTACATATTTGTAAAAAGCATGACACTTTCCAAGCAACAAATCTCCGGATGATTCACATTTGAAGCATGCAATGTTTCTTGTCGCATTACTATTTCTATAATACGTCCAACCATGACTATTAAAACAGAATATTTTGGGGGATAAAAAGCTGATTTATTTCTTGTCTACTACAAATTTGTAACTAAAGTCACTTCCTCCTCATTTTCAAGTGTTTTATACTCTCCATTTTCATGGCTAATGCTATGCTTCTTTCCTCTACCAACGTCCATCTTCTACCCGCGCCACGGTTTCCGACTCGCTTTCCGACAGGTTCTTTATTTGCCCTTTCTCATATATTTGGTTTCTCTACACTTGCATGTAACTTCCTACGCTTTTGTTTAGCTTTGATTAAAATAGTCTGACTTGTTATATACTGGGTCTCTTTAGACAAATGAATAAATTAAATGAACGAGACGGAAGGAGTTTCTCGTTTGCTTTTGTTATTTGCATGTAACTTCATGTCATATCCTTTGTCTTAGTCATTTGTTTGCATGTACTCCGGAAATTACTTGCATTTCGAAGCTGAGAGGGTCAATATGAATTAACCCCATGTCGACTGTGTGGGCTCTAAAAAAAAGTAGCGATCATCTTTATTTGTCTAACAATCATGTCAAATTCTGAAATGATTGATCAAAATAGGACACTACTAGTGGGTTTAAACTGCATTTCTTTCTTCAAATAGTCTTTCTTGTGACGGATAATTATTATCCGTCACAAGTCGAAGACGAATATACTACTCTCAGAATAAAGCAGACATACAAGTGGGAGAAAATGGAGCATCTTATGAATAATGTCACTTACCTAGTGACTTAAGTTTGTGACGAATAGTGTCTGTATTCAATGGAAATTTGTGTTCTTCATTATGATTGGAAGTAATTTATCTTAAACTTCATGTTAATTTCGTTTAAGCTGTAATTGGTTTGGATTTGATGTTCTGCTGTCAAACCACTGTTTTTGTTTCATGACCAGCTAACAAAACGACATGGCATGTGATTCGCAATCGACGATGACTGAATTTTTTTATTAATTAGACCTCTATAACAGCTGTCTTTCACCCTATGTTACCTCGACATTTTATATGACCTTCCGTATCCGACACTTGATACTTGGACATTGGTATGACACTCCGACACTTCACTTTAGACCAAAAACTTAAAAAAAATTCATAAAATAGCCATGTCCCACACTTGGATACGTACCCGTGTCCGATCCTTCGAGCGAGTCACCTGTTGAAAGTATTTTTACGTCTATTGAACCCAATTCTCAAGCGGGTTTTCAATTTGCACGATTGTGAGGTGCGACTACTGTTTTCGAGGGGATTCGTGTGAGACCGTCAGTCTGTCATATGATAAAACATGCTCAAGCTTTCAAAAAAATCGGAAATTTGGACTGAGCTTTCGTACCTCATCTTATCGTTAGACTGTCTCATCCTCTACTCTCTTCCCCCATTAAAGTTTCGTTCTTAACTTGTTACCATTGTTCTATTCTTCTCATGAAGCAGTTTCCTTTGGAAAAGTCATGGCTACAAACCGATCAGCTATCGACACTATCCAGGTAACCAGAATCTATCAGTTTATCGACCCATTTACCATTTAACAGATGGAGGATTGTAAAAGTATTTGGATTGATCTCAGACAAGACTTAAACTCAATGTGCAGAGCTCTGAGGATGCCAAAGAAAAGATCAGACAAATGTTTGAAAAAGTTGAACTTTCAGTTTCAGCATATGATACTGCATGGGTAGCAATGTCCCCTTCTCCAACTTCCCAAACTACTCCTTGTTTTCCGGGTACTCTAGACTGGATACTGAAAAATCAGTTAGATGACGGGTCTTGGGGTCTTGCTGATCGCAATGCTTCACTAGGCAAAGACATCCTTTCATCCACGTTAGCTTGTGTACTTGCTCTCAAAACATGGGCTGTCGGAGAACAACAAATTACAAAGGGTATACTCTTTTTTCTACCCCGTAGAACCAATCCAAATCCTCATGAATTGCTCAGTTAATTATAGGGCTAATGGGTTAGTTAGTCTCGCATGTTAGACACGTCTCATATATGTATTTGCGCAATGTCAACACGTATGTTACTGGGGAGATTGATGCTGTGATTGCTGTCCTTCTGTCACAGGGCTTGACTTCATTGTGTCAAAGTTCGCTTCAGTGATGAATGATGAGGAGTGTATTTCTCCAATTGGCTTCGATGTCATCTTTCCTAGTCTGATCGAAAAAGCCATTGATATGGACGTGAATCTCTGTTTACCACCCACGGACATTGGGACTATGCTACAGAAGAAGGATCAGGAGCTCAAAAGGTACTCAATATAGTCAACTCATCTTTATTGGTAATTGTATTTACAGAGTCGATAATTCTTGGCTTCTTCTTGGTAAGGGATTTGAATCATCATTTTAGGATCAGTAAGTGTCCCCCTTCTCTACAAGAGCAATGATCCTCTTCATTACTCATCAAGGGACCGTATGTGAAATATGGTCCAATTTGACATACAAAAGGAAAAACAATATTGTTTTCACGCTCTCTAGTCCCCCTCCTCTAGACGAGCAGTGGTCCTCTTTAGGGAAAACAAGATTGACCGTTTTGGAATAAGATTTTACTCCTAAACTTAAAATAGAGCAGAAGTGTATAGTTTCTCTGGTGTAATCTATTCTTCTTATTTTTACCAAATTCCATGTAGAATCCAAGGACAGTGCCCAGGGTTCAGAAACCTGAATATGGCATATATATCAGAAGCACTAGGAAAATCACAAGATTGGGGAATGGTAATGACTTATCAACAGAAGAATGGGTCCTTATTCAATTCGCCATCTACCACTGCAGCAGCTTTTACCGAGCTCAAAGATTCACAATGTCATAGCTATCTTTGCTCGCTCTTGGATAAATTCGGAAATGCAGGTTCGACATTATACTTCTGTTGTGTTTTTCTTTTTACTACATAATATATATATCATGCTCTATACCTGTGCTTGTTTTTGGCCATTTCAGTTCCAACATTATATCCTGCTGATGCATATTTTCGACTGTACATGGTTTACATCCTTGAAAAAATGGGAATTAGCAGGCATTTTAAGGAAAACATTAGTCAAGTCTTGAATGAAGCATTTAGGTAAGATCCTGCGCTCTGTGAGCGTGATTCTGGGTTTTAAACAACATAACGCCACTCTCTAATGCTCCTGCCTACGGCTAGACAAGGGTTCCTGATCGTTTACAAATGACCCATAAATCGAAAATAACTTCACTAGACAAGAAACACGTATGATTTAACGAGTCATTTTGCTTTAATCCATCATATTCTTAAAAGCCAAGTCAAACAACAATGAGTCTTAATCCATCTACAACTTATATTTGCACAGACAGTGGGAGGAGGGACATGAAGACATATATTCCGATTTCAGTACATGTATGTTGGCATTTCGGCTGTTGCGCCAGCATGGATATGATGTCTCTTCAGGCATGCCCTATCATCTACTCATCTCATCATATTGCTTTTAAAGTTTTGATTTTTTTTATATTTTTTGGTTAAACATTTATTGTCGTCTTGTTTCTGCAGAACTCTTGGCTGACAAACACAGCTGCATTAATCAATTTGGAGGAAGCTTAGAGGACACTCGATCTGTTTTAGAACTCTTTAGGGCATCACAGATGAAATTACATGCTCATGAATCCTACCTAGACAAAAATATGTCAGACTGTAGGCATTTTCTTGAAGGGCAAATCTCAGATCTTTTAAAACCAGCAAACAACCGCAGGAAAAACGTAATGCAAGAGGTATCTCTTTAATGTACTGATTTGTCATTTCTCATTTCTATAATGAATTACGAATCCATGTCATATAGTTCATCCCTGAGTCCCGTCTTTCCATTTCAGATAACTGATACCCTGAAGAGTCCATACCATGCGAGCTTGGATCGCATAGAGAACAGCATGTACATCAAAAATCATAATTGGGATGGAACTAGGGTTTTAAAATCCTCTTTAAGGCATGTCTACCATTTTTCCCATTGTTGTATAACTTTTTTTTCGTGTAAGAGAGTCATGAAGACGATTTTGGTGATACATACGGAGTTTGGAACCATGTCATATCACTCGTCATTGACGTGCCAATTGACATCTGAAGCTGAAGGAATTTTAATGCCTTAATTTTGTTAAAGTTTACAGTAACATTTGAAAAGATATGTTATCGCAGATGTTCCAACTTTTTTTACCAAGATCTGTTACAACTAGCAAAGGATGATTTCAACTACTGTCAATCCATACAGAAGGACGAATTTAAGCAACTTCAAAGGTATGAAGCATTAACGACACCAATTTATGCAGAGGAGCTCTCTTTCTCTCGATTTATTTAAGGTTTTGTTGATTGGAAAGCAGGTGGGTTGTAGAGAGTAAATTAGACAAGCTAACCTTTTCAAGGCAGAAACTAGGCTACTGCTACTTCTCAGGTGCAGCAACAATGTTCGCCCCGGAACTGGCAGAGGCACGCATATCATGGGCTAAGAACGGTGTCTTGACTACTGTTGTTGATGATTTCTTTGATGTTGGAAGTTGTGCAGAAGAACGGCTTAATCTCATACAATTACTCGAAGAGTAAGTCTTCACCTCTCTCCAATTTGAGTCTTCCAGTGCTGTTTGACTCTGAAATGTGAAATGCGCTTTAACTGACAGGTGGGACGAGAACAAGTCAACCCAAGCCTGCTCTGAGAATGTGGAAATTGTATTTTCTGCAGTTAGAGACTCAATTTATGAAATAGGGGAGAAAGCACGGAAATGGCAAGATCGCGATGTCACGAAACACCTAGTTGAAATTGTGAGACTTCAGGCCTTAAGACTGTGTTTTGAGTAGACCTGGCAAACTGGTCCTTCTAGTCGAGTTATTACGGGTTCAGGTCATTCCGTGTGCATTGTATCGGGACACGGATAGGGACTTGTAGGTCATAATTCAGATCTAACTGGCTTTTTAGCTTTTTGCTTGAAAGTAGTCCACGGTAGAGTTGATCAAATTGTCCAGGCCCCAAAAGCTCAATGCATGGGCTGTTTTTAACATATCAGCCCAGCTCAAGCCTTATCAAGCCCGGCCCATGATCAGCTCTAGTACCCACTGTCAATATTAATATTTGGCCACGTTTGCCACGTCTAGTCTTTGAGCGTAATGCAGGTTTGCCTCTTTTTCTTCCATAATTATTTACCGACATATCAGAATTGACTATGGGACTGGTTATTTGACAGTGGCTGGGACTCATGAAGTCAATGTTGACGGAAGCCGAAATGTCAACTAACAAATCAGTGCCTACAATGGAAGAGTACATGGCAAATGGGTATATTTCTTTTGCTTTGGGACCGATTGTTCTACCAGCTCTGTACTTCATTGGTCCCAAGCTATCTGAAAAGGTTATCAGAAGCGCCGACTACCAAAGGCTTTTCGAACTTATGAGCACTTGTGGGCGTCTTCTCAACGATATGCAAGGCTTTCAGGTACATTTCCCGTGTTAATTGTACTTCCTTTTTTTGGCGTAACAGAGCCACGAGGATGTTTTTCGATGCTGGTAGACTTTAAACCCAGGCCATGAGTAACTTGTCGAATTGAGCCTGTAAACGAAACTTAACCGCCCTGAAATGTCCCTAGCCGAACGCAACTGCAAGCATACTCGAAAAGAAGTGGCCCAAATTGACTGGATCCATACTGACCCAAGTGACTTTACCAACTGATCTATTGTAATCTGCCCTTTAATATAATTTATATGACCATGCAAAGACACGAGACTAAAAAATCATGGCTGCCATTTTCAGAGGGAATCAGAGGATGGAAAGTTGAATGCTATGTCATTGCGGCTTCTCCATCGCGAAGGTTCTGTCAGTAAAGACGATGCTGTCAAAGAATTCAAACAAACGATTGACGATACACGAAGAGAGCTTCTAAAATTGGTTTTGAGCACCGACGACAAAGGCGGGGTTCCCAGAGAATGCAAAGAGGTGTTTTGGAAAATGAGCAAGGTGGTTCACTTCTTTTATTTTAAGGATGACGGATTCACTTCCGATGAGCTCAAGAGTGTTGTCAAGTCAATTCTTTATGATCCCATTGAACCATGAATGCCATTACCAAACTTTCTGGATATTTAAATTAAAACAATTTGTGATAAATAGGTTTTTTCTTTAAATACCTGAAAATTCATCGATATATCTCGTAACATCTCAAATTTGACCATAGATAAATAATTCAAATATTTAACGGAGAACAGAAATATTTTTCAGGGTTCATCTATTTATCCCTTTCGACTGTCCTGGAAAAAAAATTACAAAAGGTGATAAAACAAAATTATACCGTGTGGGATGAGTAGAGCATAAAAAATACTCTCTCCAACTCGGTCATTTGTTTTACTTTAATTTGGGCACAAAGACCGAGGAGAGAGAAGGGGACTATTTGGGGGCGTTGATGAGTGACAAATGGACCATAAGTTATGTGAATGGTCAAATTACCCTTCCAAAATAATCAATCATCATTATCATTATTACTATAAAAACAAAATGTCGAACTGCATACGTGGCGCAATAATGTTTCACCGTTCACTCTTTCTCGCACTCACATTCACCCTCACAAAAAATAGTTTTGTAGACCAATCAGAACCCCTAATTTATGTCACGTCATATTTTTGTATGTATTATAATATTATTATAATATTATAATAAAAACGTTTAAAACATCATTCCCTAAATTCCCTAAATATTCCATAAATATTCTACTAAATATTTCCTAAATATTCCATAAATATAAATATTTAACCTAATTAAACCATTGATAAAATATTCCATAAAATAGAAC
This sequence comes from Silene conica, assembly GCA_029255685.2. Classification (NCBI taxonomy): domain Eukaryota; kingdom Viridiplantae; phylum Streptophyta; class Magnoliopsida; order Caryophyllales; family Caryophyllaceae; genus Silene; species Silene conica. The sequence goes on from CM055312.2 coordinate 76,847,155, forward strand.
CGTGTAAATCTTTGATTTTATTCCCTAAATATTTTATAAAATAGAACCGTGTAAATCTTTGATTTTATTCCAAATTAAACATTCCATAAATATTCCACTAAATATTCCATAAATATTTATTTCTATTAAACCTCTAATTTAAGCTAAATATTTCATTCCATAAAACTATTATAATATTACAAACGTGTAAATTCCAAATACAGACAGAATATTCCATAAAATACAACCGAGTAAATTGCAAATTTTATACTATTTATTCTATTTGGGTTTAATTATTATGTAGTAATCAGTTTATTTATGACTTATGACTCTTATGAGGTTTATAACACATGACTATATTTTTTTAATTTCCGATCTTATATGCCTTTTTAGCCTAATGCTTTTTATTATTATTGTGAGTTTTATTTTGAGTGTGATTTTCTAATTACGTTTATATTTTTTTTTTTCAGGAAAATATTCTTAGTTTGTCAGCATGTTCATGGATTCTTTGTCATCATTTATACATCCTTAATGAGTACTCCCAATAAGCTACGGGGTAAGTTTTAAAAAAGAAAAGATACATCGGGTATATTATCTCAAACTTTACTTGCTTTTGAGCATTTGAGTTTTTCTGAACTTATTAAAGTTTATAGGTTAGATTTGTTTCTGTCGAAACTAAAATTTAACTAAGTTTATATATAATGTTTTTGAGTTTTACTGTAATTTTTTTAGTTTAATATTTTAATAAATGAACTCGGGAACTTTATAGCAATACTCGTTATTTTTAAAACAAAACTCAAAAACATTGTTATAAACCTATAATGCTCAAAAACTATAAAATTGGTGGTAGTACATCGGATATATGATCTATGATTAGGTAGTTTTTTATTTTAATTGTCCAAGTTTTATTTTGACTTTGTAATTTTCAAAAAAATTCAACTATTGTAACATATGTAATTGTATACATGTTTTTCATCCCAACATTTATTGATGTCTCTTATTGTTAAGAAACCCAAATATGATATCGATTTTATTCATGGTACGTTTTCTAATTTTCTTATCGCATCTATATTCTTTACTAAGTAAAATATTTTAACTTCTATTTGATAGATCTAAGGTTCTTGTTTTGGAATAGGTGTAAATGTGTAATGGTGTATGTCAATGCATACACAATCATAAAAAATCAATCTAATAAATATAGTTAAGTACTGCAGCTACCACATAATTACATATTGTGTTTATTTGACATTTGTAGCCATCGACCAAACTACGTACTCTCAACAAATTTTAATAAAATTAAGTTGATTAATTAGCCCTTTAGTAAAATATATTACGCTAAATTTATCTAATAATATTCGATAACATGGATCACTAAAATACGGTTAATAGGTTTCGCCAGGTTGTTCCTTCTTAAGGAAGTGTATTAGAAGACACGTCTCCACGATATTTAGTCTCACAATCCACTCGATATTAATATGTGTTGTGTATAGAATTACTAATTTTTATGAATTTGTAGTATTCCACTTGAAAGATAATATACATAAGATATTACTGTATATATAAAAGTATTAGAAATCATAGCGCTAATTATATGGCCGCAACGATATTATTGTACTTATTAAGTCTTTTCCTGATCATAAACTCAAGTAAATATTGGTTTTACTTTTTTGTGATGTTTGGTTATGTATTATAAGCTAGCAAAAGTATGATTATTGATTAACGTGTAAAATTTAATTTTTGACCAGTTGAGCTATGTTCGATCTATCTAATATGAAAGATAGTTTATTGTTGCGGCCGAGTACCATACAAATTTTCAACCCTTGATTTTAGCTTATGTAACATGGTTAAGCCCATTTAAAACACAAATAAGATTATATCTCAGTTGTACAATTGTATGGTACAATCAACCTAAATCTAATCAAATTCATGTGTATTTTTTCTGAACTTTTTTAAAATATACTTTTCAAATGTTGAAATGAACAGTAAAGATCGTAATATTTAAACAAAATACAAAAACTTCATTAAAAAATGGGGGTAATTAAAATCCTAGATAATCGGTGTACAATTTTGAATTATAAATCGTATGAAATTGGGCATTAAAACATCTAGGAAATCGCGTTATTAGTGCAACCGTTATTTCTGGCAGTCATATTGGAAGCAATGTCTATATTCCCCGCATCACCTTGACTCCTTCCGATCAAACCAGGTTCTCAATTAAGTTTGAAAGAAGACAATTATTTCCTTTAACAATTTGCTTTGCTATGGCTATTAACAAAAGTCAAGGTCAATCTCTATCCCGTGTTGGACTTTATCTTCCTAGACCAGTCTTTACCCATGGCCAATTGTACGTTGCTATATCTAGGGTTACAAGTAAGAAAGGTCTTAAAGTGCTACTTCTTGATGAAGAAGGAGGAATCACTAATACAACAACGAATGTTTTTTACAAGGAGGTTTTCGAGAAACTGTAATTTTTGTCCTAGATTATCGAATTTTAATACACCCATTTAAATATTTAATTAATTTAGATTTCTACCTGATTAGTTATTTTATTCATCCTATTTGTCCGTCAACTTAAGCTCTGTCACCAATTCACCACAGGACAATAACTTTCCAAATTAATCATTATAAATTATTTAATCTCTTTTTTAACCGTTTATTGTTTTTTTTTATATATTTTATTCATTCATGTTATCATAATTAATCCAAATATTTTCATGATTGCTAACAGATATTCGAAAATTAGTGCACCAGGAAATTCACCTTTTGACCGAACATACCTTATATGCAAAACACCCCCATTAAAAATCAGTTTGTTCGAATAAATAGAATTGCTATATAATGAAATGAATTTACCTTTGTCGTCTTTAAAAGTAAGTGGACACAACCCCGTGATTTTTCACAGGTGTTACACTAGTATAGAATGGTAAACAAATGATTTCGACATTTATAAATGAAATAGGTGAACAAATAACCAGAACGGTGTGAGTTAGAAATAGCAGAGCTTTATTACAAGTTGATTTGAATTGAAGCATTTTGTTCTACAAAACACAAGACTAGCATTTTCGGTATAAATTCCCATTCTCCAACTACAAGGGGATCATTTTGGAAGCAAATATGCATGTACTGCATATATGATTCTTACAAAATACAAGATTTTAAAAAGCCTTTTTCTCATAAGAGAGCAAATCATGCACTCCACCTTCAATCTGTGCGGCACCAGTTCGAACCTACACAACATCATTCAACAGCTTTAACATTCAATAACAGGGAAAAAACCAAAGAGACTAAAAAATCCAGCAAGAAATGTCAAATCGAGAAAACATAAACAAATAATATTAGAAGGTGAAAGAAAAGTAAATCAAATTATAAGCAGAAGGTTATGAAAACAAGTAATATATCCCCCAGTGACTAGGACTGTGTCTCTGTTCTCAATCTTGCATTCGGGTGATCATGTGCCTGACCCATTTGAACACATTTATGGACGGCTTCAGATGATGATTCAGGTAGCCGACCATGAATCAGTTTAAGATTAAGGTTATGTTATTGTAGACAAATGAAAAAAGGTGACAGTGAAGAAACCAAGCCTTTACCTCTAGTCTCCACACAGTCGATCTTAGCAAATTATGGGAGACTGAATGGAAGAGGCGCCCATATCTTGGGATCCTTGTTTGACGGCATGCATATTATAGGGGATGAACTTTAAAATGGAGCCCTTGTCCGCAACTGCTCCCACGACGCCTTAAACAATCTTAAGCTTAGACTTGTCACCCTGATAGCGTTGATCACTTCCTTGAGTCATCGCTTCTAGAGATCCCATGCCTCGGTACTTTTTCACACGACGGCCGTTCTGTTGTCCAACATAAGTCCACATACGCCAATATATCAATTATTTTGATGACTTAAATAATCACGCAAAATAAGATGACCATGGCAGCATGGCTAGTTAAAAATGCTCGCGTTTTTTAGTTAATTGTCCATCACATGTCTGTCTTTGTCTCTTTGAAATATGATGGAATGATGCAAAACGATTCATCAAATGGTATGGATTTCATATATTGTGGAGTCCGAGTGGGACAATGAAACTTTTATTTTGAGTCACCCAGAGATGGCCTTTCTACGATTTCAACATGCGAATAAGGTTGTGTGTTTCCCGTCTATTCCGATGAGCCAAAAACATATCATTGTTTCAGTTCTAGGGTGTAATGTACTAAATATTTTCGTCTAAACCGGGGTCAAGACAAAAATATTTTCATCCAGGGGAAAAAAATTAAAAATGACAATTTTTCATTTTTTCATCTAGGTCTAGCCGAAAAAATACTTCATCAGGCATTTGTTTTAAAAACAAACTCAAGTTCTTAGTTAAAGTAGTTTTGCGCGCGGAAATCGATAATCGCTAATTAACAATAAGGATTTTATTCTAAACCACCTAAATTTACTATCTAATTACAAAAATTTAAAAAGTTAAGTTAGTTTAGACTTTTGATTACTTTCATTGTCAATTCCTTCAATTCGGTGGTGAAAATATTGAAATTGAAACGATGATGATGAAAATAAGAAAGTTTGTAAAGCGTTTTTTTTGTAAGCCTTTTTATAAAACAACTAGTTTTAATACCCGTGAAATTCACGGGATCTGATATATTGTCAAGCTTGTGATATTATACAATCGCGAATCTGCAACCACATCGTTGAGCCTTGATGAGAAAGGGTTATAGTAAGAAAAAAAAACAATTAATCAAATAAATATATTGATATATTGCCATAATATATATTCAAAATATATTGTGCACAATTTACTAAATTTTTGTCACGGATTATTTGTATTTTGCCACGATTATTGTTATATTTTTTGTTATCACAATTATTGTCATTATTATTGTTGTTTTCATTTTTTTGTTATGTAATTAATTCAACATAAACGAAATTTGTCAAAATAAAAATATTTAAATTTTTATTTGTAAATTATAATTCAAAGTACTTTGAATAATTAACATTATTTTGAAAAATGAAGGTAAAAATTATAATTTGTGTTTTAACTTTATTAGATTAGATATTTTAGTTTTACTTTTAAATTTATTTATTTTGTTTAGTTCTCTTAACAAATAAAAAAACAAATTGTAATGTTTATTGTACTTTTTGTGTTTAATGTTATGATTTAAAGCATTTTTTAGAGTATTAAAGAACTATTTAATAGCAATTAATGTTAGAATAATTAATTGTTAAATAATAAATGTGTAATTATAGTATAGTAAATTGTAGAAGCTCAACGCAATTTTTAAAAAAACTGGTGTAGTATTTGCTACACCAAGCATATAGATGGGTCTGCCCCTAAGCATAAGTATGATGGTTGTGTGATGGAGATTCGTGGTAATTGTTTGGCAATCGAACTTTATTACTATGATATTCGCATTACTAGAAATGATCATGTTCCACCCTTGGCAAACCTTATATTCGAACTTACTCACGACAATGGACTAGTTATAACCATAACAATTAAGTATCAAAGATCGAATGTATATTTTGTGGCTTGGCGATGTGGAAGAGGCGATCCGGAACCAATAACAATCAAAACAACGCTCCGTGGCAAGTACGTAGGTCGGTTATTTCCTGATGAGCTCGACATAGCCAACTCAATAGGAGGAAACTTTGCAGGAAACTATGATGAAAACTATGATGAAAACGATCATATTCTACTGAGATAACTGAAGGTTGATCTGGTTTTACAATAGGACTTATCCAGATTGAAAGGATTACTCAAGGTTCCCGGACAAAGCCACCCATGAACCGTAATTAACCTTGACCCTCTGTATATAATTCCATTAAAATATAAACTTAATAATTGCAATCAAACGTGTTAATAATCGTTAATAAATAATATATTACTTCATTATTTGGAGAACTGTAATCCATTGTTTGAGTTTTTTTTGAATAATTAACCCAATTTTTAAGAGTTTTGTTTATGTTTAGAAGAAGGGTTTAGGTTTAGGAAAAAAGGCAGCATATGGAAATTTAATGAAAAAGTGTATGTGAAAGAGTAAAGTCCGTATGTGAAAAAATAATTCCGTAAGGTGGGAAAGAGCATAATATGGAAAAATAATGGAAAAAAAAGTCCATAAAAGAATAAAACACATGAATGGGTAAGTCCATGAATGGGTAAGTACGATATAAAAACCCTACGTTACTAACCAAACACATGAATTTAAGTCATTCTAAAATACTTATTTTAAAGTGAACAAAACCCCCCTTGCACTCTTGCAGTCTTCCTTCTTTCTTTACTTCACTCCCTACTACCGGCCTCCTCACCCTGCTCGCAGCATCCTACCACCACCGCCTTCCGCTATTTGTGTCATAGCCAACCCTGCTCGCAGCATCCTACTACCGGCCTCCTCACCTTGCACTCTTGCAGTCTTCCTTCTTTCTTGCAGTCTTCCTTCTTTCTTTCATCATAGTTTCCTGCAAAGTTTCATAGTCAACCCTCTGTGTGCATATGGGGGAACCAGTGAGATATATATACCAAATTGTGGCTGATCAGTTTAGGGATATGATTAGAGCCAATGTTTAAGATCAAGTTGAGTTTACTGATATGATGAAATTGTTTATCAAGAATTGGCAAGTTGTGTCGACCGCCATACGAGACCACTACGACTATAACGTTGTGTACATGATTTCGAAAGAGGGCTTTGATCAGGGGCGGGCCCATGTGTATGCTTGGTGTAGCAAATGCTACACGAAATTTAAAAAAATTGCGTTGAAATTGACTTTTATTCTTCCTTTTATCACTTCAGCGGAGACCGATAAAAAATCAAACAAATGAAAATGGAGTAATCCTTTACTATAAAAGGGATAGAATTTAAAGGATTCTTATTGGTTGATTAAAAGTAGGAAGTTGTTTTTATAATTAGAGTAGGATCCACCATATTCTTTATACTTAATTAATTAATTTTTCTCAAGTTTTCATCGATTTAATCTCTTTCCGCATCTATAATCACACAATGAAATATAAAGTCCCATAGAATACTAACTCAATTTCAACCGCAAAAATCAAATCTTTGATGATCGTTGATAATAAGTTAACTAATTTTACATAAATTAAATGCATCCATTAGATATAATAAATTAATATTATGATTGCAACACCGAAACTTTACAGATGGAGTATTTCAATATTAAAAAACTTTTCAATATTACTTTAGCATGGAGCAATGAAAAATTAAATCTAACTCTATAAAAGGAGTAGAATTCAACTCACTTTGATTGGTTCACTGAAATAAGAAAAAAAAAACTACCCACTAACTTTAGTTTGATTTAATTTCCATCTCTCCTAAATTCAGAATTTTCATTCCTACCTACGTGGTATTACATTTCGTCATTGTCATAATAAAATACGATACGATCAAATTATTGTTTATCGAAAATATATATAACAGTATATAACGTTTCAATAAAATACGATATTAAACGGTCCAAATATAAAAATCAAATCCGAAAAACAAAAAATTAGAAACACGAAAAATAATTACAGTCCAAAAATTAAATTTCATTATATTCTCCAATTTTCCAATCAAATCAAATCAAATATACATTAAGATACCAAACAAAATAAAATACAGTAAAATACGATATATAACGGTCAAATATATATCAAAATTATTACGTTTTCGCCAATGTTGTAATAAAAATCCTGTATATTAGGAAAAAAATTGAAAATCAGCACAAAAAATAAACAAAACGGGAATTCCAACCTAGATAACTCAAAGTCAACTAAAAATTATTCAGGTGGGGATATTGCGTTTATTAATCAGGTAGCATATTAATGATTAATGATAATACTAATTCTAATAAAATACTGGAAATAAACTGAAAATCTGAAAATTATAATATTATTATGCTTAAAAAACTGCAAATTAATCTTATTCGATCATGTAGATCTACTCCTAAGAGATTGAGACGATATTGATAATAATCAAATAATTGACAGTTATAAAAAACACACAAGTAGGTAATAAAAAAACACGGGATAAATATTTTTTTTTAAAAAAATCCGTTAGTTCTGAAACCATAACAAATAAAATTTGCCTTTTACATTAGTAATGAAATAGGTCGGATTTTATAGCAACAAAATGGTTTATTTTAGTAATTCATGATTTATAATAATTTTTATATTATCTACTTAATTTTTATTTTGAATTATATTTTTATTAATTAGTCACATATTTATGCGTAACCAATATTTAAAAACAGAACTGCACATTTGTTGTACGGGTATAAAACTAGTATCATAAAAGAAGGAGACACAACGATTTTTTTTTTTTGCTAGAAATATCTAATCAACTTATCTCCTTTTATACATAAAATTAGTTGAAATTTCATAATTGCAAAATATGAAAAATTTTGTACCAAGTATAAAAATTATGATTATGAGGTGGAATAATAATGTTAGAGAGATGAATGTTTACATAAGAATAGTTGAATTTTCATAATTTAAAAGCATGAAAAGTTTTGCATTAAAAAGGTATAAATATCGTGATTATGAGATGTAATAATGTTAACTAGAGAGATGAATGCTTAAATAAGATGAGGATTAACACACTACTATTTTGTCTTTTCGTGTTCTATTTTTATTTTGTTTTTTATTTTTTACAAACTTTTTTAGTACCCCTTGTAATTGTATTAATTTTTTGCCTACCAAGTAATTGTATTATTCCGCCACGTGTCATTCTAGTAGCTACTCAATCTAGCCTTTTATGTTATTACTAGTTTTGTGACCCGTGCAATGCACGGGTTAGTTATGTGTTTTCTTAGAATTTTGACGTTCATTTTTATTCATAAAATTGAACGTCAATATATGAATATAAATGTATAACAAATTTTGCACAAATTACAATCTATAGTACAATAAATTTACTATTTATATTACAAGACAATTACGTATTTTTTAAAAAAATGTAAATAGTTTAAACTACAAAGACAAATTTTTTTTTACGAAAAAATACGAACAAAATATTTATCTAAAATTTGCACCGTAAACTGTCTAACTCATTAACTTATGCGCTCTTTTATTCGAGTAATCTTTTAATAAAACAATACATCCATAACTTCAAATTTTTTACCATGCTTTTTGTAACTTTAATTTTACCTCAGTTTTGTGTCTTTTGTATCTATTTCCTCTTCAAATTACTCATGTGATGCTTTGCCTTATCTGCATTCACATATATTTCATGATGCTTTAAATTAAAGTTTATATAAAAAATATTTTGACCAAAAGCTAAAGTATCAATATGGCAAAAACTTGACAAACGAATTCAAACATTGTTATATGTAAATATATAAATTACACTAAATGGAAAACATAAATTCAAATATACAACAAATGATTATAAACCACCATAACAAAATAAAATATATTTTATTGGACACCACCGCAGCAACAACAATAACAACAACACTCAACACTAATTTTCAATATACTCACTATCATAAATTAATTAAATTAAACCATAATATATAATCACTACATAGAAATCTCGTGGCAACAAATATTACATAAATAAAGTGAATAGAAACTGTTATAGGTACTATAGTTTTTATTATAAATTCCGTATTTATTTTAAATTTTAATTTATTTTGTGGCATTATTAAATTAGATAATTGATTGTCGAGAAACTGAAGAGAGGAATTAAATAGCAAAAAATGTTAATGAAAATTATAATTGTTAAGTAATATAAAGTGTTTAATTAATTTATTAACATATTATATTAAAAAACTATAAACATTATGATTATGGGGTGGAATAATAATGTTGGGGAGATGAATGTTTATACAGGAATAGTAGAATTTTCAAAAAAATATGAAAAGTTTTGCATTAAAGAAATATAAATATCATGATTATTGATGAAATAATGTTAGGGAAATGAATGTTTAAATAAGATGGGTCATTAACTCAAAAATACTTTGTATTTCGTGTTCTATTTTACAACTTTTTTAATACACCATGTAATTGTATTAATTTTTATTAATACACCATGTAATTGTATTAATTTTTATTAGTCCATCATATAATTATATTATTCCGCTAGGTGTCATTCTTATAGGCAATAGTTACTCAATCTAGCCTTTTTATGTTATTATATAGAGTCCGTCACGTAATTATATTATTCCGTCACGTGTCATTCTAATAGTCAATAGCAACTAAATCTAGCCTTTTATGTTATTATATAAAATACACTATGTAATTATATTAATTTTTATTAATAGACCATGTAATTGTATTAATTTTTAGTCGATTATGTAATTATATTATTCCGTCACGTGTCATTATAATAGACAATAGCTACTCAATCTAGCCTTTAAAAATATAAAAAGTATGAAAAGTTTGGTATTAAAGAAAATATAAATATTGTGATTATGGGATGAAACAAATAATGTTAGGGAAATAAATGTTAAATAAGATGGTGATTAACTCACTCCTACTTTGTCTTTTCGTGTTCTTTTTTTTCTATTTTACAATTTTTGTTTTATTTTTTTTTTTTTTTTTTTTTTTTTTTTAGTACACAATGTAATTGTATTATTTCGCTACGTGCCATTCTAATAGGCAATATTAACAATTTTTTTAGTACACAATGTAATTGTATTAATTTTTAGTCCATCATGTAATTGTATTATTTCGCCACGTGTCATTCTAATAGGCAATAGCTACCCAATCTAACATTTTTATATTATTATATAGATTTGTAAGAGGTTTTATTAATAATTTTAGCACAAATATTTAAATTTTTAATTAAAAAAGTAAAGTATATTAAATGAAAGTTAGATGGTCCAGCAACATCCTCTATCTATAAAAGGAATGTTATTTCTAGGCTTTTGATTGGCTGAAATTTTTACTTTTTAATTTTTTTTTACACATTAATCAACCCCCACTCTCTCCACTTACTCTCCCTCCAATTAATTACCTTCTCTCCTCATTTCTTATTATTTTTCATATACATATTCATATGTTAAAAAGTTTATGATAAAAAAATTAATCACATTCAACCTTATAATAAAAGAAAATTTTTAAAAAATCGGAAATCTATATAGGCGACAAAAAATTTTAATAAAAAAAAAAATTACAATTCCGGAAAATTAACCTCTTGGATACCTTAACAATTAAAATTAAATTAGAATTTTTGTATGAACGGTCTCATATTCTCATACCATAAGACGATCAACATATATAAAAAGAAAAATCGTTTATTAACACTGAAGGAACAACTTTTTATATGAGACCGTATTACTCTATAATTTGTGACAATTAAAAAGTATAAAAGCAAATTTATATACTATATAAACATATACATTAAATTTAACACGAGGCCCAATCTTTAAGATTTTGATGAAAAATAAATCCTAAAAATATCTATATTTCCGAAAACATGAAAAAAATGGTCACTATTTAATCAAAAGTGGTCACTACGTATCAAAATGTGATCACTTTCCTACTGGTCGCATGTGCGACCGTTGTAAAGTAGAATTTTGCGAAATGGTAAATTAAGGCTACATAAAATAATACAAGTAATAATTATTATTAGGTGATATTGTCGACTCATGCATCTATATCGATCCATGTTTTTATGGTTGTCAATTAGCCCAAAATATATATTTTTACAAACTCAGAAATAGTTGGAGTCAACAAAAATATACAATGTCGTTTTATTATATACGGTTTTAGATTAAATCCCTTATCTATAAAAGGAACAACTTTTCATGTTTTTTCATTGGTTGCTTAATTTTAGAAAATTAAAAACCTTATTTCTCACCATATCCCACCACTCACACAAGGAGCTTTAATTTTTCTTCATTTTACTTTTCTCCATTTAACATTCTAAAGTTACAAATAATTTTTATCTCCATAATAAAAAAAAAACAACTTTACTCCAAATTCGAAAATAAAAAAATCACTAAAATTCTACCCAGAAACATAAAATTCAACAATATTAAAAAAAAGTTAAACAATTAGAAGTAATTAACAAATATTTAGAGGTATGAAAAACGAAAAAAAATCGAAAAAAATTATACAAAGAGTTAAAAATTAACAAACATAAGTATATCTAAAAAAATGAAAAAAATACACGAGAAGATAAAAATTAACAACAAAACGTAAATTAAAAAATGAAAGAAACGTAGATCAAAGATTTTTGAATAAGATCAAATAAACCCAACCCATAAAATTATAAAAATGAAAAAAATACACGAGGAGATAAAAATTAACAAAAAAACGTAGATTAAAAAATGAAAGAAACGTAGATCAATTTTTTTTGAATAAGATCAAATAAACCCAACTCATTAAATTAACAAAAAAATATAAATATACGATTTTTAAGAAAATATAACAACCTTCGAGAATTAGTCAATTAAAACTACGTTAACATCGAGTAAAAAGATGGTCTTAATAACAATTCATTATTATTTTCTTTATAAAATCATCCACTAATTTTAAGAGATTGCTATTAAAAGTATTTCTATCATTTTACTTTCATTTAGAGAGTCATTTATTAAAGAGTAAGATATAGAAATACAATACAATTTCTTTATCTATTTTATATGGTTCAAATTTATTTCATAATGTCATGATTATTTATTTCAATTTATATAATCAATAAAAAAAATTTAATTATAACTGTAAATCAATTATTTGGAGTCAAAATCATCCCCGAATTCATAATTTATATATTTCTCATTTAAGTTCATATTAAATTATATTTGTACTACTTTTTTAATATATTTACGAAATTTTTAGAAATAGACCCGTACATTTTTTGTACGGGCATAAAACTAGTGTTAAAAAAAGGGACATGTTTTTTCATATACGAATTTTACTTTTTCACATACGATTTTTACAGTATTACCCATGTCATTTTTTTCGTGACACGTCCAATATTTTTTCTCTCATCCTCTCGTCCCCTTGAACACCAACCAAACACTTACTCCATTCACTACACCTCCACCAACTCTGGCCGCCGACTTTCATTGTAATTAATTAACAAAGAAAATTAAATTTACTTTTTTAGAAAAAAACGAACAAAGAAAATTAATTAATGAAAGAATAATGAAAACCACTAAAAACTAGAAAAACAAAGTAATTATTATAATTAAAAAAAAGAATAAACTAATATTAAAAAAGAATCTAACAACTCGATTGCCATACACATAATTAATATTAATAAAATAAAATAAAAACAAGCAAAATAACACAGCAGAAGATACACTAAGACCGACGCCGACCATCACCATCACCACCTGACCCCGACGCCAACCCATATTCCAGCCAACTTCATCCGATAAATCCGACGCCGACCACTCCACCCTTCATACTCGACGTCAGCCATCCGTTCAACAGCTTTTCCATCAAACCTCTGTTCGACTCAACCGTCCCATCAAACAATTTCACCCGACGTCAACTACCCCTTAATACCCGACGTGGACCACCCATTCATACCCGTAACCCGACGCCGACCACCGTGCCATCTACCACCCATGAGCCCTAATAATAATAATATGTTTAAACGTATAATCTTATTTATTAAAGCAGAAACCACAGAGATGAGGTGTCGCTCTGTGGTTGAAAGTGCATTATAAAATTTATTTTCATATAAGTCCCCACCATTTTCCCCATTTTCTCTAATCATTTTTTATATCCAATCAATGTATATCCTTTGTAATGTCGTAAAAATACAGTCAACAATTTTAATATAGGACGAGCACTTCACGATAAACTAAAACAAAAAATATAAGCTCATTAAATAATTATTATTTTTGATTTGACATATGGCTATATTCAGTAAATTGCTTATAAAGAACTTACACTAAAACTTCATTTGAAACAAAAAAAATTATTTAGATATTTATAAATACAAATATAGGAGTTGATTTCGAATATGGTTGAATTATTTTTCATTACCTATTATTTATTAATATACTATAGGATCAACGAAGTTAATATAGCAAACGATAACATTCACTGACGATCATTTATTTGTAACTCTTTTTTAAAAGAAAAAACGACGATTTAAAGAGCAAAAAATAATTAAAACGCAATTACCCAAGAAATTGAATACAAATTGAAAGCAAGAAAATAAAAAAGTTTTCAAAAAACAAAACATACTAACCCTTAAAACAAATACGATCTTGGCACAAGTATTATTATTATTTTTTGTTTAAGTCTGAATTGGCTGGACAAAAAAGTCAAATAAGGAGAATTAAAAGATAAAAATACAATCACAAAAGGTTGAATCTACTCACGTAATATTAAACCTGAAGAATATTACTGTAAGTGTGATACGGTCAAAGGAAGGGTGATAAGTTATTACGGATGAATAAAATAAAATTACGAAGGGTGAAAATATGAGATCGTAAGGGAACTTAATTGATAGACGTTTTTTTTATTTTTGGGTTACTTATAAGATGAATTAATTAGAGTTAGACCCTGTTCTTTTGGACTTTAAGTCACTTAATTTAAGTTCACTTCAGATACTATAAGTTCAGTTCAGTTCAGTTCAGTTCCTATAAGTTCAGTTCAGTTCAGTTCAGCTTATATAAACTCAATTCAAAAAAGCTATACACGAAATATTATTTTAACAACCGATAAAAAAACATTTCGCTTTAATTATTCGATACACGTTAAAAAAATAACAAATTATTAATAATTGTACCCGTTTTTACAATCTCATTAATACAATCGATCTTACACACACTCACCCTAATGCCATATGCCCGAATACAAGCATAGACCGCCTGAAGAAATAGTAAAATACTTCAACTATCGACATTCATCATCGAGAATGAAAGTTCAAATGACGTTTGATCAATTAAAGAAAAGATGGAAGAGGTTAAAAATCATGCCCCAAATATCATATAAGTATCAAATAACGATCATTATATTTATACTTGGCGGGGATATGGATTTTTTGTTGACAGTGATATTGATAATGAAGATGAAGTAGATGAGGATTATAATAATATGGAAATAAATGATTAGAAAAAATTGTAATATTTGGATTTTTTTATCGTAATATAATCGTAGTATAATGTATGAACTATGAACAAACCACTGTATATAAAGTGGAAAATATTTTATATTAGCTTGTGTTTTAGACTACTTTTTATCAATCTCTTCTCTTGCATAATAATAATAATAATAATAATAATAATAATAATAATAATAATAATAGTTAACTTAAATTAAATTAAGTTAATTAAGTTCGGATCTTATAAATTCAGTTCAGTTCATATTTTATAAGTTCAGTTCAGTTCAGATCCTATAAGTTCAGTTGGGTTCAGTGCAGATCCTATAAGTTCAGTTCAGATCCTATAAGTTCAGTTCAGTTCCTATAAGTTCAGTTCAGTTCAGTTCCTATAAGTTCAGTTTAGTTTAGTTCCTATAAGTTCAGTTCAGTTCAGTTCAGATCCGATAAGTTCAGTTCAGTTCAGTTCAGTTTCAGTCCAAAAGAACAGGGCCTTATAATAGTTACAAGAGTTGGTAAATTTCGTCCAAACTTCAATGTCCATAATTACGTATTTAACTTAATTTGCAATATGATTGTTTGGTCTGATTGAATGGATGCGTTAGTATAAGTAGATCTATCCAATGAGTTGAACAGACGGGTTACACGTTCGGACATTTCAGGTTCGGGTAAAATACGAGTCATTTTGGGTCAAAAACGTGTCTGATTAACGCTTTTTACAATTGTTTATTTCCTTTAATTTTATAATCCGAAACGTGTCATTATTCTTAATTTTTATAATTATCCAATTTAGTACTCCTATGATATTAGTAAAATTAAACATTTTTTGCTTAATATATTCAATATTACAACATTATACGAAATATTAGATCGATCAACGGTTATACAGACATGACCAACTCGAAATATACTTATATCATTGTAATCATTTAAGTAATTAATCATGTAATAAAATTTTGTTTAAAATAAATTCAACGGGTTAAGTGGAATTTGGACCTACTTACTTCGGTCGAGGTCAAAATTTACTAATCCTGGCCTTATAAAAGTTGGTCGGGTTGTATCAAATTTTAAAATATGCTTGAATTTTTGCCTTATCAATTATAATTTTGTGATATTAACTTAACCATTGCTTAATTTTCGCACTTATATCCTGCAAATGATTAAATTTTATATTAATATTCATCAAAAAAATCATTTGATTATATTTATTGATTTTTATTCGGTTTCTCGAATAACTGTTCGGATAAAAGCTAAAACTTAATAAAAAATAATTTCATACACCAACAAGTACCCAAACAATTGAACCTAATGTATTTTATATCTTAATTTCGCCATTTAAAATCCCCTAATTGTTAAGGTAGTTTATAATTTCAATGTATATTCTTAAATATGGCACATACAAAAATTAGTCATCCTTTTTTATATAACCTTATATAAATATCATATTTAAATTGCATACCCGTGCCAATTGCACGGGTTTACATATAATTTCATAAAACGTATTAAACCTAATAATTTCAACAAAACGTAGCAATAATTTGCTAATAAATAACATTGCGTCGATAATTGGAGGACTAAAATCCATTGTTTATGTTTTTAGTTTTAATATTAGTGCAAAGATGCTTATATAAGGATTGTTTTGCTTGGAGAGTTGTTTGTTTATGTCTAAGAAAAAAGGTAGGGTATATAAACTTTATGAAAAAAAATGTATACGAAAGAGTAAAATCCGTATACGAAAAAGTAATTCCGTAAAAAAAAGTCTTTACAAATTGGTCGACAATATTTATTAAAAAAAACACAAATTCTCAGTAAAATGGATATTATGCGTCACAATTGAAAAGTGAAAACTGTCAAGGTCTGTCTCATACTCCCTCCTATTCCATATTTTCTTCCCTTTTGTATTTGGCACAAATATTAAGGTGGAGAATAAAATAAGTGTAAAAAATTGGGTGGGTTTGGTGATAGGAGAGAGGGATGAATAATTAGGAATTAAATAAGAAATTGTGGAGCCAGAAACATTAAAAAGGAATAAAATAGGAGTAAAAAGGTTGAGTGGAGTTTGATAATAGAAGAGAGAAATGAATAAAATAAGAATAAAAGTTTCCAAAATAGGAAAGGGGAAGAAAACCTGAATAATCCGTTTTAGGAAATAGGGAAGAAAATATGGAATAGGAGGGAGTATTATGCAAGTGGCAAATCAAGTGGGTTAAATGGAACATCGCACTTATCCTCTCACTCATGATATCGTCAGAAAAAAAATACTATCCGTTTTCAACTTGTGAGGAATAATAACCGTCTTTTGTAGGACAAGATCATTAAAAAAAAGCCGGCGGTTAAGTGAACGGCATAAGTAACAAGGAATGAAGGATAGCCCAGTAGGCCACTTCGTAATTCTGGTCTCCAACATTTACATTCTATCAATAATTTTCAATTCTGAAAACAATCAAGGTATGTAATCTCTTTCATTCCAAAATAAATAAATGAAATTATTACTATTATGCATCTGATTAGCTAATACGACCTCAATTCTTGTGCATTTTCATGATTTACTCTTTTAAATCTTTGATTTTAATTCCATTTTTCTGTAATATGGTATTTTAGGTTCAATGATTTTTCTTTGTTAATTGTTGTCTGATTTGAGTGTCGTCATTTAATTGTAGTCTCATTTAACTATTCCCACCTTATCAATCATTTGTTTAGCTTCCATAAACATATTGCATTATTCAATCTTTTAATTGGCAATGAAATACTTTGTTCGATTATTGTATTTTTCTTTTTTAATTGTGGTCTTTGAATGCCAGAAAATCAATTCAAGTAGTTTTGAGTTTGACCGTAGTCGACAGTCAGTGGCGTAAACAGAAGTCGTAGTTAGGTAAGGGAAATTTCATGGAGGTGCATAATCAAGAATTTAAAGTAAAATTTCAAGTTCTTCATTAGCCCCCTAGTTCCGCCACTGATACTGATAGTGCATGATGATTGTCCAACAGAACTGAAAATTGGGAATGAAAAAAAGACCTTAGTTTTGTAGGAGACTAGCTATGGAAGATGAAAGCTAAGTATACTAAGTTTGGGCTACCAGACTCGATGCAACAGTGAGGGGTGGCCATGGTGAAGGTCACAAGAAGGAATGCCATGATATGTGTGAAAATCACGGATAGGTGACTAGCCATGATGCATGAGCTGTCACATGCGATCCTTTATTTCTGCCATGATGTTTGCCAGTGTTCCATGGCACCTGCTAGCACGTCTTGGACTCTTGGTACATGAAAGGCACACACCAAATGCTTATCTCATGCACCCAAAGGTGTGCCGTGGCCTAGGTGCTAGCTACTGCCGGCCACAATGACCATGTATTGTGAGAATTTGACCCCTACTATTCGCCGCTTTCATTATGACATGGAAGTCAAGTATAGTAAATTGGTCTTAATGACTTGATTTTAGGTTGTACGAGTAATACACATTCTAGGAGAAATTTTGTGGGAATTGTGTGATTGTGTGAATGGACAAGTACAATATGAGTCCACATTGGTAATCATCAATATCAAATAATAAAATGGTCTTACAATGTCATTTCAACATGTCCCACGAGTGCTTTGAGGATGCACAATGTCATAATTGACTGAAAACCATATATATGCGATTTTTTCTCTAGGTAGCTCATTGTCATAAGATAATCCTCTCTAAGGCCTTATTTGGATGAGAGGATTTGGAGGGAAAGGGAGGGATACAAAATCCCTTGTTTGGAAAATAAAAGGGGTAGGAGGGATCTATTTTCCCTCCTCCAAGGCAAACTAAAATCCTTCCAACATAGAAAAGATTTGAAGGAAAATTGTAATCAAACACTCATCCTCTGTTCCCCTTCCCCTCCTTTTCCTTGCCGTCCATCCCCCTCCCCGCCCTTTTCCTCCACTTTTGCTATTCAAACACACTCTTAAGACTTAGAGCAAATGTATGTGGGGATTTTTAAGATTTACGCCTTGTTTGGATACAAAAAATGGAGGGAAAGGGAGGGAAGAGGGAAAGAGGAAGGGGAAAGAGAAAGGGAAGGGAAGGGGAGGTGGAATGGCGAGTGAGAGTGTTCCCTCCAAATCTTTGCTATGTTAGAAGGGAAACATTTTGCTTTAGAGGAGGCAAATGGAGGGATCCATTTTCCCTCCCCTCCAAATTCTCCCACCCCCATTTTGTTATCCAAACAATGGAAATTACCTCCCTCCAAACCCCTCCCAGCCTCCATTTCCTTCCAAATCCTTCTATCCAAAAAAGGCCTTAAGGTTCTGCCCTTCATTACTGCTGCACTGAAGGATTGTTGATAGTTGTGCCTTTGTTGTTTTATGTTTTGCCGTTTCAATTATGGTTCATGTTAGCCAACCACGAACTATTTGAGCTAAGGTTTTATTGTTTGAGGATTTAGTGTATATATCATACAGGGCCATGTTCTGTCTTATACCAGTAAACCAGTCGAACGCTTGAACGTGTCTCAGTTAATAATAGCATATAGAATCCTTAGTTTACCAGTTATAATATTTATGAGTTATGCCTTAAACCGCAACAGTAGCTGGAAATCAAAATGGCGCGACTGTTCGTGAGGCGTCCCATTCTAACACTCTAGAGCGTGGGTGAGATCCGTGATATTTTCCTGATATTATGACCTATGATGTGGGGTTGTGGAGCTGAGATATTAAGAAATGATGGCGGAATTATGGGTTCTGGTTGGTATGAACACTATTTCTAAGAAAATTTTAATGTATTAAGCTTCTTTTGGTAGTAATTCTGGTGGGCTTGCAAAGTTGGTGGATCCTATAATATAGCTACTTTGGAGATGATGGAAGCTAAACTGTATCTAGTTTACAGAGCAATAACAATGACAACATTACCTTGGTGTCTCAAGGGATCCTGCAAATTGTGGTGCAAGGAGGGTTGCATGTGTGGAGTCTTACCCCGATATTAGTAACAAAGAGAGGTCATTTCGAGATGGTCCAAACTGGAAATTGCATCAAGAATTGCATCAAATAACGCTACTTCACAGATTAGAAAGAAGTTTATCTAGTTTAGGGATCTGACACATTTTTCTAGTTCAAGCATGCTGCCACAAATTACGGCTATGCATTTTTCCTTTCCGTGTTTGGTAAGTGGATATACGGAATAGAGATGAGTTAGGAAGTTCGATGCAGGGTAAACATTAATTTTTACATACTTGCATACTGTCGTGATTTTGCATTAAGCTATGATTGCCCAAACAATTTGTGTCCACAATATTTTTCATAGAAGACAAACAGTAAACAACAATAAGAATATTTTCTACAATTCTACTGTTAGCAATGGCAGGCCTTGAAGAGTTTATAAAATGGAGTATGCCATATTTATTTCATATACCCCTTTTTTGGGAGTGTGGAGTTTTTATGGGTTATAACTTTTTTTGTAAATTTTGGTGGATGATTATGGTAAAACTTCATTTGAAAGTTGAAACGATGAAAGTGAAAGAGACCCATACGAGATCACTAATTTTAGTGTAAGACGTCCTCACACTGTGAGACAATCTTATTATATAAGAAGATGACTCAGTTATTTATTAAAACTAAATAATAAACTTTTTATAGAAGTAAACCGTTTTTTCGATATAAAACCATTTGATTCTAAAATACGTGGAATATGATAATGTTCCAAAAAAGTGGTTATTAATAGGTGGATTGATTTACATATTTGGAGAAAAAATGACACTTTCCAAGCAACAAATCTCCGGATGATTCACATTTGAAGCATGCAATGTTTCTTGTCGCATTACTATTTCTATAATACGTCCAACCATGACTCTGAAATGTGAAATGCGCTTTAACTGACAGGTGGGACGAGAACAAGTCAACCCAAGCCTGCTCTGAGAATGTGGAAATTATATTTTCTGCAGTTAGAGACTCAATTTATGAAATAGGGGAGAAAGCACGGAAATGGCAAGATCGCGATGTCACGAAACACCTAGTTGAAATTGTGAGACTTCAGGCCTTAAGACTGTGTTTTGAGTAGACCTGGCAAACTGGTCCTTCTAGTCGAGTTATTACGGGTTCAGGTCATTCCGTGTGCATTGTATCGGGACACGGATAGGGACTTGTACGTCATAATTCAGATCTAACTGGCTTTTTAGCTTTTTGCTTGAAAGTAGTCCACGGTAGAGTTGATCAAATTGTCCAGGCCCCAAAAGCTCAATGCATGGGCTGTTTTTAACATATCAGCCCAGCTCAAGCCTTATCAAGCCCGGCCCATGATCAGCTCTAGTACCCACTGTCAATATTAATATTTGGCCACGTTTGCCACGTCTAGTCTTTGAGCGTAATGCAGGTTTGCCTCTTTTTCTTCCATAATTATTTACCGACATATCAGAATTGACTATGGGACTGGTTATTTGACAGTGGCTGGGACTCATGAAGTCAATGTTGACGGAAGCCGAAATGTCAACTAACAAATCAGTGCCTACAATGGAAGAGTACATGGCAAATGGGTATATTTCTTTTGCTTTGGGACCGATTGTTCTACCAGCTCTGTACTTCATTGGTCCCAAGCTATCTGAAAAGGTTATCAGAAGCGCCGACTACCAAAGGCTTTTCGAACTTATGAGCACTTGTGGGCGTCTTCTCAACGATATGCAAGGCTTTCAGGTACATTTCCCGTGTTAATTGTACTTCCTTTTTTTGGCGTAACAGAGCCACGAGGATGTTTTTCGATGCTGGTAGACTTTAAACCCAGGCCATGAGTAACTTGTCGAATTGAGCCTGTAAACGAAACTTAACCGCCCTGAAATGTCCCTAGCCGAACGCAACTGCAAGCATACTCGAAAAGAAGTGGCCCAAATTGACTGGATCCATACTGACCCAAGTGACTTTACCAACTGATCTATTGTAATCTGCCCTTTAATATAATTTATATGACCATGCAAAGACACGAGACTAAAAAATCATGGCTGCCATTTTCAGAGGGAATCAGAGGATGGAAAGTTGAATGCTATGTCATTGCGGCTTCTCCATCGCGAAGGTTCTGTCAGTAAAGACGATGCTGTCAAAGAATTCAAACAAACGATTGACGATACACGAAGAGAGCTTCTAAAATTGGTTTTGAGCACCGACGACAAAGGCGGGGTTCCCAGAGAATGCAAAGAGGTGTTTTGGAAAATGAGCAAGGTGGTTCACTTCTTTTATTTTAAGGATGACGGATTCACTTCCGATGAGCTCAAGAGTGTTGTCAAGTCAATTCTTTATGATCCCATTGAACCATGAATGCCATTACCAAACTTTCTGGATATTTAAATTAAAACAATTTGTGATAAATAGGTTTTTTCTTTAAATACCTGAAAATTCATCGATATATCTCGTAACATCTCAAATTTGACCATAGATAAATAATTCAAATATTTAACGGAGAACAGAAATATTTTTCAGGGTTCATCTATTTATCCCTTTCGACTGTCCTGGAAAAAAAATTACAAAAGGTGATAAAACAAAATTATACCGTGTGGGATGAGTAGAGCATAAAAAATACTCTCTCCAACTCGGTCATTTGTTTTACTTTAATTTGGGCACAAAGACCGAGGAGAGAGAAGGGGACTATTTGGGGGCGTTGATGAGTGACAAATGGACCATAAGTTATGTGAATGGTCAAATTACCCTTCCAAAATAACCAATATAGAATGGTAAACAAATGATTTCGACATCTATAAACGAGAAATAGCAGAGCTTTATTGCAAGTTGATTTGAATTGAAGCATTTTGTTCTACAAAACACAAGACTAGCATTTTCGGTATAAATTCCCATTCTCCAACTACAAGGGATCATTTTGGAAGCAAATATGCATGTACTGCATATATGATTCTTACAAAACACAATATTTTAAAAAGCCTTTTTCTCATAAGAGAGCAAATCATGCACTCCACCTTCAGTCTGTGCGGCACCAGTTCGAACCTACACAACATCATTCAACAACATTAACATTCAATAACAGGGAAAAAACCAAAGAGACTAAAAAACCCAGCAAGAAATGTCAAATCGGGAAAACATAAACAAATGATATTAGACGGTGAAAGGAAAGTAAATCAAATTATAAGCAGATGGTTCTAAAAACAAGTAATATATCCCCAGCGACTAGGACTGTGACTCTGTTCACAATCTTGCATTCGGGTGATTGTGTGCCTGACCCATTTGAAAACATTTATTGACTGATGATTCAGGTAGCCGTCCACGAATCAATTTAAGATTAAGGCTATGTTATTATAGACAAATGAAACAAGGTGATTGTGAAGAAAGCAAGCCTTTACCTCTAGTCTTAACACACTCGATCTTAGCAAATCATGGGCAGACTGAATGGAAGAGGCGCCCATATCTTGGAATCCTTGTTTGACGGCGTGCATATTATAGGGGATGAACTTCAAAATGGAGCCCTTGTCCGCAACTGCTCCTACGACGCCTTGAGCAATCTTAAGCTTAGACTTGTCACCCAGATAGCGTTGATCACTTCCTTGAGTCATCGCTTCTAGAGATCCCATGCCTCGGTACTTTTTCACACGACGGCCGTTCTGTTGTCCAACATAAGAACACATAGGCCAATATATCAATCATTTTGATAACTTAGCTAATCACGCAAAATAAGATCACCACAAGCGTTTTTTAGTTAATTGTCCATCACAGGTCTATATGATGGAATGATGCAAAATGATTCATCAAAGTGTTTGGATTTCAAATATTGTAGAGTCTGAGTGGGACAATGAAATTTTTATTTTGAGTCACCCAGAAATAGCCTCTCCACGATTTCAATAAGATTGTGTGTTTCTCGTCTATTCGGATGAGCCAAAGACATATCATTGTGGTGTAATGTACTAAATCAAAATGGAGAATAAAACTCTTTGTGCTTCTTTTTATATGCGGTAGATGCCACTAGATGGTCATCCTCTTATGGGTGATTGGTCACTAAGAAAGATATCTCTTTGTTACTGACAGGGTGAGAAGGAAAGGCTGTATTTATTCTTCATACATTTGATCTTCCTTGCCATTGCCATAGTTTGAGTGGGAGCCTCTTTGTCGGCCCTAGGGTAACAACTAATAACAACTTATAAATGATAGAATGATAATGTTGTGTGCATCAAAAGAAGTGGCTTAATATATTATAGTGCATGTTGAGAAATGAAATGTTTATGTCCTGAAAGTATTTCAGAATGACAACAATCGAGTAAAGACATACCTGATACACATAAGCACCAGGAGCCTCAGTACTACCAGCCAGAAAACTACCCATCATCACAGTAGATGCTCCAAGCGCCAAGGCCCTAACAATGTGTCCGGAATTTGATATTCCCCCATCGGCGATGATAGGAACGCCACTCCGTGAGGCAAGATACGAAACTTTGTATACCGCAGTAGCCTAACAATCGAAAAAAAATGATTGTGGTGTTAATAATAGTTATCATAAGAATAGTTTTTGAAACAAATAAAAAGAAGCTTGAGAAAGGTAATTGCATGTAGCAAGTCCAACTTTCATGTGAGATGTACTAGATGAGGCTCTTCAAGTGACAGGTAAGTCGGTCTATAACTGAATTTGGCAACACTTGACATTCTCAGCAGTAGGAAACTCTATACGCAAAGAAATTAGACGTAAAGGCTGATTCACGTAGCCAACAGCAGCAATAAGACAATTATCCTCAAATTTTATGCAATCTTATACAGCAACACCGAGTAATAAATGAGCAAGCAGATCTCATTTTTATTCAGTCTTATCTACTTCGTATATTATAACAACAAGCAAAGGAGGAGTAGATTACTTGAAGGGTCAAGCACAAGTTAAACCATCCTAAATGCTGATGCATTACTCATTTATTTTCTACGGTTAATGGGTTGTTCTCACGTGTAAGACCGACTAAAACAAGTTTATGCGCAAAACCAGTGAATGACCCAAATAAGTTTATGAGCAAAACTACCTGTCCTCGGCCAACAGCGCACACCTCTTGGGTGGTACAGATCGATCCTGATCCCATGCCAACCCTCAATCCATCAACTCCTGCTTGAATCAGGCCCTGGGCTTGGTTCATAGACACTACATTCCCCCCAATAACCTCGAGGTTAGGATATGTCAGCTTTATGTACTTGATCATATCCTCTTGATATTTCGAATATCCTTGAGAGCTATCTAACACCACAACATCAGCTCCACCCTTCACTAAATATTCTAACCTCTCCTTGTCCGACTCGCGGGTCCCTATTGCGGCTCCAACCAAGAATTCCCCATTAGACCCCAGCGATGGCAAACCTCTTTTGGGAAATTCCTGAATCCTTTCTATATCCTCCATAGTCACCAAATCCACAACCTCACCATCACGCTCCCTCACTGTCGGCACCAATTTAAGCCCTTTATTTCCCAAAAACCCGGCAATTTGATCCAAATCATAGCTACAAGGGACCGAATAATCCAACTTGGACATATAATCACCAACCCTATTCTCCTTATTCTTCAACTCCACCCATTCAGACTTCAACACATACCCCAAAAACTTAGATTTTCGACTCCCTGATTCCGTAACCAAAATCACACTAGACGAACCAAAATCGTCCTCAGAATCAATAGAATCCGAGGGAGACTTGATCTCAAAATCAGAAACAAAAGGAATACGACGGGACTTAGCAGAACGTAAGTGAGAAAATTGCTCAGACGGGGTATTGTTGTAGTGCAAAATACCAATCCCTCCAAGAGCCGCCATGGTGACAGCCATATGCGACTCTGTAACAGTGTCCATTGGGGAAGAGACACAAGGGAGGGACAAATGAATGTTCTTAGTAAGCTTGGTACTAAGTTGAACTTCATCAGTAGAGAAATCGATATAACCAGGCATAAATATTATATCATTGTAGGTATATGAAACACCCTGGTTAAAAAGCTTATCTCCTGAGAATCCATCCTCAAACGAACATGGGAGACCTTCCGCCATTTCTACTACAAAACAAAAGCAATAATGAGTTTAGGGTTTTTGTCCACAAAAAAGCAAAATAAAAATTAAACTCTAGAAATTAAACTTACAATCAATTGGGATGGTGACTAATGTGATGGAATAGCGGCAGGCGGTGGTGGAATAGCGGAAGGCGGTGGTGGTAGGATAGAAAGAAGGAAGACTGCAAGAGTGCAAGGGGGGGTTTTGTTCACTTTAAAATAAGTATTTTAGAATGACTTAAATTCATGTGTTTGGTTAGTAACGTAGGGTTTTTATATCGTACTTACCCATTCATGGACTTACCATACATGTGTTTTATTCTTTTATGGACTTTTTTTTCATTATTTTTCCATATTATGCTCTTTACCTAACCTAACGGAATTACTTTTTCACCTACGGACTTTACTCTTTCACATACATTTTTTCATTAAATTTCCATATGTTACCTTTTTTCCTAAACCTAAACCCTTCTTCTAAACATAAACAAAACTCTTAAAAATTGGGTTAATTATTCAAAAAACTCAAACAATGGATTACAGTTCTCCAAATAATGAAGTAATATTATTTATTAACGATTATTAACACGTTTGATTGCAATTATTAAGTTTATATTTTAATGGAATTATATACAGAGAGTCAAGGTTAATTACGGTTCATGGGTGGCTTTGTCCGGGAACCTTGAGTAATCCTTTCAATCTGGATAAGTTCTATTGTAAAACCAGATCAACCTTCAGTTATCTCAGTAGAATAAGAAGCCGATCGTCAAATCAAGGAGGAATCGGGCAAGTCTAACCTTATACCTGTGCCACCGACTGCTCCACTATGAGTCGTCTCCTGTGAAAAGAATTATGCCGCTTTCGAGATCTAACCTTGTTTCTTTTAATTTTTCCTTTTTTAATTTTTTTTTTGATTATATAATTATTACTTAACCGTAAACGGGGTAGGTGGTTGATTTTGTTAATCACTTGGTGACTTGGTGTTTAAGGGATGAAGAAAGAGAGAGAAAATCAATTGAAAGAACGACGAAAGAAATGACAAAGGCAGTTTAGTAAGAATCGTATGTGAAAGAGTAAAATTCGTATGTGAAAAAGCACGTCCCTTACCTAATTCTCTCTAATTTTTACCCTCACAAATTATTCAAATTCGTCAAATTACACAATCATGGATGTTAATTCTCGTATACTTCAAGTAATAATTCTAATTCTTATTTTTGTTAATTATATTAGGTTTGTGTACACTAATTAAATTGCGGTTTCTTTACATTAATTAAATTAGGGTTTATTTACACTAATCAATTGTCAATTTGTCATTACCTTAATGTCTTGCATATTACACGATAAAGGGAGTTTCTTATTAAACATTATCATTGTTCTAAGCGGTTTTCTGCATCAATATTGTTTTAGAAAGCTACTGGTGATCTACTACTTCACAAACAACAAGTAGAGGTTCTTGTTAGATAGTCTATGGTTTTTAGGATTGTTAATGTAACTCTTTCGATGTTTCAATTAGGTTGAATGTGAGTAGAGGACGACTAATGCCTACTTTTTAAGCATAATTCATGAATAAAAGGGGTAGATTTCAAGGGGAAAAGGAGAGGAAGGCGGTAGATTTCAAGCGGAGATGAAATATAGAGAGAGAAAATTGAAGACAAAAAGTTAAAATAAAAGGGTAAAATGGTAATTTTCGTCCATGAAAGAGTAAAACTCGTCCATGAAAGAGTAAAACTCGTCCATGAATGAGCATCACCCTTTTATATTCATACCTCAAAACAGAATTGCTATATCACGCCCCATATTTTACTTATTACGCCCCCTATTTTTCAATTTATTCCAAATCTGCTCCTGAACCTCTAAAAGTTATATTTTGTAAATTTTAATATTGTTTAATTGTAAATGTGTTTTTGAAACCGTTTAATTAAAAATGAATCACGACGACGATCCCGCTGATGTATTTTATAAATATTTATTTACTCACGATAACGGATAGGGTTCGCAATTTAACAACGAATTTAATGCGACTCAACATTATCATAAAGTATTTTTGAGACGATCTTTATAATAATTGTTTTATTTTGGTGACGGTTTATATTATACAGTATATCGTTATTGATTTATTTGGTTCGGCGATTTGTAATATATGTAATTTATGGTTTATTGTTATTAAAATTTTAAGACGGTCTAAAAAGTAATTAATTTCACAAATATTCACTCATATTTTGTTCTTATATCACAAATAAAAAAATGAAAAAAAAATGAAAAAAAAAAGAAAAAGAGAAAAAACACACCAAATGATGGTGCTGTGTAAATTACACGGCAGTACCATGGCGGTTCCGTGTAAATTACACGACACCAACATGGTAATGTCGTGTATTTTACATGGCACCACCATGGTACTGCCGTGTAAATTACACGACAGTACCATGGTGGTGCCGTGTAATTTACACGACACCACCATGGTACTGCCGTGTAATTTACACAGCACCATCATTTGGTGTGTTTTTTCACTTTTTTTCTTTTTCTTTTTCTTTTTCTTTTTTTTTTTTTATTTTTTTAATTTGTGAGATAAAAGAAAGTATGAGTGAATGTGTTTTTGAAACCGTTTAATTAAAAATTAATAATGACGACGATCCCGCCGAAGTATTTTATAAATATTTAATTACTCACGATAACGGACAAGGTTCGCAATTTAACAACGAATTTAATGCGAATCAACATTACTGTAAAGTGTTTTTGAGATGATATTTATAATAATTGTTTTATTTTGGTGAAGGTTTATATTATATGGTATATCGTTATTGATTTATTTGGTTCGGCGATTTGTATTATATGTAATTTTCGGTTTATTGTTATTAAAATTTTAAAACGGTCTAAAAAGTAATTAATTTCATAGACATTCACTCATATTTTGTTCTTATCTCACAAATAAAAAATTTAAAATTTTTTTTTAAAAAAAATAAAAAGATAAAAACAGACCACCATGGTACTGCCGTGTAATTTACACGACACCACCATGGTACTGCCGTGTAAATTACACGACACCACCATAGTACTGCCGTGTAATTTACACGGCACCATAATTTGGTGTGTTTTTTCTCTTTTTCTTTTTTTTTTCTCTTTATTTTTTATTTTTTTATTTGTGAGAAAAAAACAAAGTATGAGTGAAAGTTAGGGAAATTAATTACTTTTTAGACCGTCTTAAAATTTTAATAACAATAAACCGTAAATTACATATAATACAAACCGACAAACCAAATAAATAACTAACGATATACCGTATAATATAAACCGTTACAAAAATAAAACAATTATTACAAAAAACGTCTCAAAAACACTTTATGATAAAACAATTTTTTTTTACTAAAGTTAATATAAGAGCAAATTTGGAATAAATTAAAAAATAGGGGGAATAACAAGTAAAATAGGGAGCGTGATATAGCAAATCCCCCTCAAAATCATTGGGTACGTTTTCTCGTGTTTACAAAGCGGTCCATATGAAATTTATAATCATGGGAATGAAATTAAAATGAGAGAAAATGTGAAACTAAAATTATAGCATAATTTAAATCAAATCTTTCGTATATATTTTGACTAAATTTTTATTTTCATCATTTTATAATACTAAAAGTTTTTATTTAAATTATTTTATTTTATCAATTCGAACTTTTATGAACACCAAACTCATACCACGAATCAAAGTTTCAATCTCATACCACACAGTTATGATTTCTAATTTCAAACTCGTACCTATGTTTGAACCAACCATCTCCTAAAAATCAAATTAAGGAATAAATGTTTGAACCAAACACCCTTAGAAGTCACAGTGAGGAAGGAAGAAAGACTTGTGTTTTAAAGAGTCCAATGGACAATCTCAATAATGCGATCTAGGAAGCTTTTTCCAAGCGAGGTGATAGTCTCCAACTTTTACAAAACACTGTATTTATAAATAATAGTTTATTTTTATTTTTTCTAATTAGAATCGGATAATAAGAAAAGAATAAACTCTTTACAATTTTTCTATTAGAATTAGAAAAACATTGTATTTATAAATAATATTTTTTTTGTAATTTTTCTATTAGAATTGGATAATATGAAAAGATTAAATTATTTACAATTTTTCTATTAGAATTATAAAATTAGAAAATAGTTGATTAAATAATAATTTATTTATAATTTTCCTATTAGAATTAGAAAATAAACAATTATTTACAATTTTCTATTAGAATTAAAAAATAAGGATGAAGAAATAAAAGGTCATTCTAGTGTAGCATTAGGGCTTGAGTCATCTGAACCAGCGGGTTCAAAAGCACCTCCAGTGTCATTTTCAAAAAGATGATTATTTAGCCCACGAGGTTCACGATAGGCCATTGGTAAGTAAGAGGGCATATCAACATATTATTCATATCCACGCGTATCATTATCATGTAAAATACGATATGGTTCAGACTGAACTCTGTTGGAGATAGAATTTAAAATAAATTCAGCTTCTTTTTTTTTGGTAAAAGGTGAAAATATAATAAAATGGTAACAAAATCAGGAAGGGGATGGCCTTCCTCGTACAGAACAAATTACATCATCAAGTTTTGAAGCCAGGTCTGATCTCTGTTGGATACACGACCCTTACAACAATGAGACATATGAATACAAAATTCCTCTTTAATTTTTTTAAAGACTACAACTGGCAGCAGTAGAATGTGTTCAGCCCTTGCCTTGTTTCTTTAACTTCAAATATGGTAAACAACAACATTTAGCAGACCATAGAGCACACCTCTTCGAAATTTGGTCCCTCTCCTTGTTCGGCACCATTGATACAGATTATCAAATAGAAAAGCATTCCCTGTCCAAGTTCTGAGGCGCGTAATCAGGCGCTGGCTATACTGGCATGTGAAGAATAAGTGATCCAGTGTTTCAGTTTCACTACCACATAGGCAGCAAGTATCAGCCTGTGCTGCTCCTATTCTGAACAACATGACATTTGTGTTTAGGCCTTTATGATGATACATCCAGTTCACAAATTTGTGCCTAGGTAAAGTCCAGTCATTCCAAACCATATAGGTCCAAGGTTGAGTCTCTTGTACCCCCTTATTGCATTGTACATAGCACTGATAGAATATGTCTGAGCAATAGCTTAATCAGGGTCTGTAACAGTTAGCAAATCGTTGATTTTGCAGATTTTTTTCCATGTCCAAGACACATCATGGGAAAGGGTATACCCTTGCCAGTTATGACCCTTGAGGTAGATTGCATTCACCCATTGCACCCATAGTTTATCTGGCTTCTGATGCACCCACCATGTTAGCTTGCCAATTGCAGCCTTATTCCATAACAGATCATTTTTTATGCCCAAGCCTCCCTCCTTGATGGTTCTGCAAGCTTTATCCCATGCTACTGGAGGAGATCTTTTATATTCTATACCCCCATCCCAGAGGAAATTCCGACATACAGCCTCAATATTATGTATGACAGAGGAGGGAAGAATGAAAATGGTGGCCCAGTAGTTGTGTAGCGTTTTAGCACAATCTTAATTAGCACCAGGCGCCCTACATACGAGAGCTTCCTTGCTCCTATAGTGCGTATCCTCTCCATAATCTTTTCAATTATGGGTCTGCAGTCCTTCTCATTCAACTTAGTCGCCTTGATTGGCACTCCCAGATATTTGAATGGCAGTTTGCCCTCAACACAACCAGAGATCAGAATGACATCATTTTTAACCTCATCTTGTACTCCATTAAAGAATACATTTGATTTGCCTGGACTCATGTGTAGTCCTGAAGCTGCCGAAAATGTTGCAAAGGTTATAAGTAGCACCATAATTGAGCCAATTTCACCTTTACAAAATAACAAAAGATCGTCTGCAAACATCAGACTAACAAGTTTCATATTGCCACAAAGAGGGTGATACTTGAATCCATGTTGTTGAGTAGTATGTTGCAGCAACCTGGATAAGTATTCCATACAAATTGTAAAAAACAAGGGAGAGAGGGGATTACCTTGTCGAAGTCCACTCTTACCATGAAAGAAACCAAACGTGTCACCGTTAAGGCAAAGGGAGAACGATGCAGTAGCGACGCATTCCATAATAAGGGCAGTGAATTCTCTAGGGAAATTAAGAGCATTCATCATTTGGTGTAGGAAATCTCACTCAACAGTATCATAAGCCTTCTGCAAGTCTATTTTAAACATGCATCTTGGGGAAACTGACTTCCTTCCATATAGTCTAATGATGTCCTGGCAGATCATGATATTTTCAATTATGTTACGCCCTTGTATGAACCCACCTTGAGTAGGAGAGAAAATATCTGGGAGAACATATGCCAGCCTTTTGCACAAAAGCTTAGAAATGACCTTGTAAGTGATATTGCAGCAAGAAATAGGTCTGAACTATGACACGGTTTGAGGATTTGCTACTTTAGGAATGAGTGTGATGTTAGTAGTATTCAACTGTTTGAGCAACTGCTTATTGTTAAAGAATTCATGTACTGCATCACACACATCATCTTGTATGTGATCCCACCCAGTTTTAAAGAATTGGCTAGTGAATCCATCTGGTCCAGGCGCCTTGTCACTGGGAATGCTAAAAAGAATTTCTTTGATTTCCTCATTTGTTATAGGTTACATCAACAGTAGAGTATGCCCTTCATTGCACATGGGTCCTTGCTGAACTACATGAGTAGCAATTGGTTAAGTAGTCCTTTTGGAGCCTAGTAACTCTTGATAATATTTCAGGAAACAAGCATTAATGTCATCATAAGAGGTATATGTAGTGCCTGCTCCATCCATAATTTGATGAACATTATTGTGAATATGCCTTGCTTTCATTAGACCATGAAAGTATTTAGTATTGGCACCCCCTCTTTCATCCAGTGAGCCTTTGATTTTTGTTTAAGGAAGGAAAAAAGTTGCTGCTGAAGTGCACATACTGCTTGTGAGCCTCATATTCCTGTTGGACTAGCGTAGCATCCAGTGGGTTCAACATAAGGTTCCGTTGGCAATCAATCAGCCTGCAGTGGGCCTGTTCTGTGGTTCTCTCAATATCATGAAACCTTTGCTGGTTTAGCTGTTTCAGAGGAAGTTTCATGGTTTTCATCTTCTGGGCTAAAAGATACTGCTTAGTCCCATAACCAGAAGTTTGCCAGTGTTGGCTCAACACAGATTGGAATTCAGGTATGCTGCGCCACATATTGGCAAATTTAAAAGGTTTATTCCTATTTTGAGTTTGTTCAGCTGACTGAATGATGCAAGAGTTATGGTCAAAGGACCCCTCAGGAAGATAGTGAGCCTTGAATTCTGAAAATAAATTGTCCCATCTTGTATTAGTGAACACTTTATCTAGCTTTGAGAAGACCCTATCCTGTGGGCATTGTTTGTTGGTCCAAGTATAGTAAGCTCCCATGGAAGGACATTGAGTAAGCTCACAGTAATTGATGCACTCCTGATACGGTGTAGCTTCAGCAGGGTTAAAACTACCACCTAATCTTTCATCAGGTTGCATAACACAATTAAAATCACCCATACTGCCCATGCTCCAGTAATAGTATCTGCCAGTCTCATAAGATTTTTCCATAAGCTCTCTCTTTCTACTATCCCATAAAATGCATAAACCATAGTAAATTGAAATGCCCTCTGAGTAGGGGTATGCTGTACTGCCAAGTGAATGTATTGAGGATCATATTCAAGGAAATCTATTTTGTACTCTATATGCTTCCACCCTATCCAAATTCTCCCACCTGGATGGGTATGCGTATTCGTACTGATATTCCAGTGATCAAAGATACTCATAGCAAGATGATGATTTTTGGGTTTTATTTTAGTTTCAAATAAAGGAAATAATCCTACATTATTTTGCAGAAGCAATTTATTCACATCCCGCTGCTTCTGCTCCCTATTCATGCCTCTGAAATTCCATAGTCCTATAATCATAAGGACTTGAAACCAGGAGGTCTACTAAATTCATTCATAGCTGATTGCCCTCCTATCAACATCTCTCTGAAGGATGGGCTCCCTTGTTTACCTGCTTGTGGTGATAGGGACTGCATAGGCATTCCATATAAAGGCTCTGGCTGTACCCGAGGCACAGGTTGTTCAGGCAGTTGAGGATTGATATCTTCAATGATTGGTTCCTCCATGGTAGGGTGGCAATCTGACAGTACATTCTTTTCTCTGCCACACCTGTTTTATTGGACCTCGTTTAGGCCTGGTATACCTTCTGCACTTCTGTGTGGCATGCCCAATCCCATTACAGGTATTACACCTGACTGTAAGCCATTCAAACTCCACCGCAATGTCCATCAAAGTCCCTTTCTCATCCTTTACTCGTATCTTCGCAGGAAAGTGCTGATCAATTTACACTTCAATTAGTACTCTTGCGAACCCAAGAGTACGAGTTCTTTTTTCAGTAGCATCATCTTTCCTGATAAACTTGCCCACTTTACCTACAATTTTGGGAATGCTAGCCCCCCATAGTTTCAAACGGAGCTTGTGAAGTCGCATCAAAGTAGGGACAATTTTTATATCCTCTTTCTCTAAGTCAATATCAGGGATCCATTTCTTAATTATCACTGGTTTGCTATCAAACATATACGTTCCTGCAGCA
This sequence comes from Silene conica, assembly GCA_029255685.2. NCBI lineage: Eukaryota > Viridiplantae > Streptophyta > Magnoliopsida > Caryophyllales > Caryophyllaceae > Silene > Silene conica. The sequence goes on from CM055312.2 coordinate 76,881,673, forward strand.
AGCACAGCAGTTTGCATCTCTTCTTTTTGGAATCTGACGATAAACACTCCATTAGGCATGAATGATACGGATTCAATCACATGATGACCCCATATTCTCCTAATGAATCCTTCAAATACAGGCCAAGGAGGATTAGCCCCTACAACAAAGCCATATACCGCATATTTCCAGAATTCCAACTCATCCTTCACATCATCCTCTGTTATCTCAACAACATCTTCTGCATCATCAATAATGCTAATGATTTTTCTGCCATAATTATCATACCAATCTCCCATATTCTCATCATTGTTTTCCTGGTTTTTTATTGGTGCCTCTGGTATGCTAATCTCTCCCTCATTGTGTCTACTCGATGTTGCCAAATCATAAGGTGCTACTCCTACAATGCTAGCCATACTGCCAAATTTTGATGCCTCCTCTATTTCAGGTCCTGCTGTCCTCAGTTCTTGATTACCACGCTCCTTACACGTCTTCTTCTTCCTACTGGTGATGTAAGGCAGGGAAGGTGATGAAGAATCCATAGCCAGATGCACAAGATCTTCTTCACCGAAAGTAGTCGCAGATCTCCTTCAAGTCGCCATGTTCGAGAGCGTTTAAGGTTTTTTGATTTAATTATTTATTAATAAATTCAGCTTCATTAAAGAGATATTCGAATTCACCTTGAATACGATTATTCCTTTGGTAAGCTATAAACGGATCTCTTGGTAAATCTTGATCATGATGTGGAGCCCCCGCTTCCACTCCCAATGGGCTTCCTTGATGTTCTTGTATAACTGGAGTTTGTTGATGTTCAATATTGTCTTGTTGTTGCTGCAGAAGAGTAATCCCATTCTGCTGAGGAACCAGAATATTATTTGTTACATTAGTGTTAAGATAACCTGCATGTCTCATAAGTTGGCTGATGCGTATTTGGGGTGATAATCAATTAAGACAATCAACAAATATACGGATGTTGCAGCGGAATAAAAATACTTGTAAAATAATACAATCTTGAATGAATAAAGAACGAAAAATAACCAAGAACGATGAAAGATGCACGAATGGACGATCGGTGGTGATGACGTGGACTCCGACGTGAACGGTGGTCAACGGCTGATCGTGGTGGTGGCGTTTCTTGATGTTCTTGATGGTGATGATCGTTGATGACGTAATAAGGCACAACACTTAATACTTGAAAGATTTGTGGGATGATATAATGAATGAATTATGTATGTCGTAGGATAGGATAATTGATCAAGCTCACACAGATACTTCGGGTTAAAGCTCACACAGATACTTTAGGGATTGTTTGGTAAGTTAAACTTAACAAGAAAATTTGTTTATAATTTGATTGATAATAAGATGATTAAAACAATAACTAAGGATGCCTATTTATAGTAAGGACATCCGTACAAACTAGAGTTGAAATAGGAAACAACTAAGAAACCTACACGTTTCAAATCATACGTCCAAAACCGTGTAATCCTACCCAAATTAGAACTTCCTATTTCTATCTTATGGATTAAATATAATCCTTATTTAAATCTAAGAAATAAAATAATAGATAAAAAAGATTAAGTTGTAACAAACTCCTAACAACTTAACAACTAACCCTAACAAACTTGTAACTAACTTTGTAACAAACTTAACTAATTTGTAACAAACTTAGTTAACTAAATAATAAACTAGTAAATAAAATAACATAAGATAAAAACACAAAACCTAATTAATCTAGGAAACCCTAGACGTGTGGTCCCACACGTGACACTTGGGCACACGTCCCAAGGGACTTTCCCCGCATCTTCCTTTGTTCTTTCAATACGTCTTCCCAAACTAACTTAAAAATCCGTATTGAACCCAAATCGAACATTTTTAACCTTTTTATGGGTCGTGGGTCACGACCTCTAATCCGTGCTAATGCTTCCGCATCATTGGCCATCTATTTGTTCATTTAAATTTTCACGATCATTTTGATTACCCTGATCACCCATCAGGACCCCTTCCGGTTGATCATGGAGGACCTGTACATTAGCTCCTATAGGTGGTACATGATCTCCAATGATATCAACAACTTCGTCTTCATTAGTATCTACCACATGAGCCATGCCATTAATCCCTGCATCCAAAAGATCCCCTACATTAACTGGAACGTGGCCATTTTCCTGAATGTTGATGAAGATTTCAGGACTTCCCAACAATACATGTCCATTTTCAATTTGAATATCCATGTCTCCCTCATTAACTTGAGCATTTTGTGGTTGTTGTTGAGGTAAAACACCATTAGTATCCACATGCATCAAAGCACCCGTTCCATTTTCCATATCTGTATGCATGTGTTGAACTTCATTCCTCTGATTATGATTTTCCCCTTGCATGTGATGCATGTGATCATTAAGATGTTGTATATCTTCATAAATAATTGGTCCTGCGAAAGGAAGTGCAGTGATTGTAAATTCCATTTCAGGGTATACCCTACCCCCATCAACCAACCCTTAATCAAAATCAATGACATATTCATTAAGAAAATATGCAAGGACATTGAAGGGTATGGATACCGAGTACCTAAGAGGGGAGGGGGTGAATTATGTACTACTTAAAAATTTTAACTTAACAAAGTTGATTTAATTAAATTAACTAACGATTAAATACAGAGAAACAAAAGAAAGCAACGATTTCGTTGACGGTTAAGTTCATCTAGCAAGTGAAGTAGTGCTACTGTATGAAAGTAACAGATCTAGAAATCGTTGACTGAAACAGAATGGAAAAGTAAATAAAAGAACTAATTAACTAAACAGAAAAGAGAAGAACGCAGCGGTTTTGAATTGGTTCGGCCAAAACTCTAACGGCCTACGTCCAATCTTCTTTTATTGAATAGCTAAGTAATCTACTCCGAAAACTTACAACAAAATACAATAAAAGGACCAACAACCTACTCCGGTTGCGACTCTTAGTTCTTTTGACCACAATGTCTAAGAACACCAAACTAACAAACTAGTATAGATTACAAGATTAAGTTTTCCTCAAACTGATTCTTAAATGAATTGAGGAGGAACAAATTATTGCTCAATCATAACTAGATAGCAAATCATAAACAGAAGCAACGATTAGATAGACTGTTTACACTTGAAGAGTTGAAGACTTTATGAAAACTTTGCAAAACCAGTAAAAAGAAATGAACCTTTGAAGAGAGAATTTTGCAAAGGATGATTTATTGCTCTGGAAGTCTTCGAAATAAATGAGGATGAAGTACTCCTTTTATAGTGAAAATATTGGATAAAGACCTTTGGGTAAAACCCACAAAGTACACTTTAGGTGGCTATTTTTCAAAGGACAAAAGGAGGTGTACTTCTTTGCTTTTAAAAAAAAACCTTTCTTTGCTTTAAAATCTTCTTTAATCAGAAAAAGAGATTTTATGGGCTTTGCAAAAATCAGAGTCATAAAGCAAGTTTTCTTATAAGTTCGCAAAGCTGGAATTTCGAAATGAGAAAGTTTCAAGTGTACGATTGCACGAGGCAACGATCTGTGTAACTGTTACTTACGTTAGATGAGTTGTTATCTTTACAACGACACTTAGAGATTTCTTTTGACAACGGAATATCAATTCTCTCTTGATTATGAACTTTCGAACCTGAAATGGAAACTTGAAAACACAATTAAATTGGGCTTGTCATCATCAACAAATTGTATCCTAACAAATTCCCCCTTTGATGATGACAAGCCAAATACAACAATAATTTCCACTACATTCCCCCTTAATAGGTTATAGTTCATGCATGGTTACGAAAAACGAAGGATTGCAAATTAGTTAACATACTAAAGAAACCAATGCCACAACTTAATGAATTACTTGGTGTTTAATTTACTTAATTATTGCTTTGGTGATTTAATTATTGTTGAGTTTACTTTTCCCCCTCTTGGCATCGTCAAATGAATAAGCAAACAAGCATAGACTATCATTAGGCAAAAGAAATTAACAGAAAAAAAATGGCACATGTGAAAAATGATGAGACCGGCATCAAGAAGAAGCAAACAATAAGAAACAACCGTAGTTGATTAAAATCGTCTGAACTAATTAGCACCACATAATAGATAAAGTTTAAATACTACTACCACCAACGAAAGCAAAACGAAACCGGGTTAACTGATACGGGACAGGGGGCAGGGTCGGTTTAGGTGGTTCACAAAAGATGGCAAAAAGGGGCATGAAAAAAAAGGCAGGGACTGGGTAAGGCACGAATCAATGAGACGAGTCCTGATCACCGTCACTCTCGTCCGACTCATCATCAGCAACATCGTCTTCCTTATTCTGCAGCAACTGAGATATGACATTAACCTCTCCCTTGAGAAGGTCAACCGAAGACTGAAGACTCTCAACATCGGACTTGATATCCGGGGGACACGAATTTTCAGCGCAAAGAGCCTTTATCTCGGCTAACTCACGTTTAACCTCACTTAGTTCCGAGAGACTGGATTTTATGGCAGCTAGGTCAGCCAGTATACGGTCCAGGTGAGAAGTTTGACCCGGTGTAAGAATCGGAGTGGATGGGTCGGGTAAAGCAGTGAGTTCTTTTCGGGAGGAGATGGTGATGAGATGACCATCTTTGGGTTTAATCAGCATTTTCCCCAAATTCCCAGTTGACATTCTATCAAACATTCCCTGATATCCAACAGATGCCCGAAGTAGGACATTCTTGACTCTGAGCATACACGACAGCCACATAGCAAAAGGGAGTTGGATTTTTTTGAGGTGTTGTTTTTGATTTTTTTCTCAGTTTTGGCGAGAATCTTAAAAATAAGGGACGAAAGATTAATCTGTTTTTTGGTTAGGAGATGATAAACAAGATACTTTTGGGCTATGGTCATTTTTGCACGGTCATTTGATGGGTAAACGGTTCTGCACAGTAGGTTGAGAAGTAGTTTTGGAAGAGGTGTTAATTGACTAGGATAAACAGTGGTGGCGTCTTGAGTGGCAGGGTTGAGTGATTGGGCGATTTCAAGTGGCGCGGCATAAGGGAGTGTGGGCCATGTTGTTTTGTCGGGAATAAGGTCGTAACCTTCATTGACAATACCCAAAATTTCAGCAAGTTCAGGAGTTGAGAGGGAAATGGTTTTACCATTGATTTTGGCAGTGAGAGATGATCGATCGTCGGCAACATGGAGAGTGGCGAAAAACTGAAGAATCTCGATAATGAAATCAGGGGCTTCGAGATTAATCAGAGATTCCCAACCTTGGGCAGTGAGACATTCTCCAAAGGGAGCATAGGCCGGATCAGAACCAATCCACAAGGTAGAGTAAACCCTTGGGGCGTGAATGGAGTTCTTTTGGATGAGACGATGACAGGTACGTTTGACAGTGACGGGTAAGGGGCTGCTTTCAATAGTCGCAGAAATTGAATTAGGAGTCCATTTTTTTGTCAGTGGCACTATGGCCTGGGGACCAAGATATTCAGTGGAGGAGGTTTTTTTGGTACTTTTGTGTTTGGTACGCTTCTTGGGAGGTGCTTTTGCAGCCTCCTGTTCAGATTCAGTGGGGTTTTCCGAAATTGGTTCCTTATCTTTCATGGGAGTTTGCTGGGGAACCGTTTCAGAGGGATTAACCGGTTCAGAATGGGGTTCTTGAGTTCCCAAATTTTCCGAGTTGGGAGGTGGTGTGGTTTCAGAGGTAGTACCTGGTTCGGTTGTAGGAATAACGAATGGAGGGACGTCGGAGACGATGAGTTCAGACGAGATATCTTCGTCGTCGATGATGACCGGAGCACCAGGAGTATTAGACTTGATTTTTAGAGTGCCGGAACGAGTTCTTTTACGGACCAAAGAGACGGATGCAGGTTTTTCCATTGATTCGTGTCGGTTTCGGGTAGGGGTTGTGAAGGAGAGAGAAATTGAATGGGTTCTGGTTCTGGGTTAGGACGGTTGAGGGAGGTTGAAGATGAAGTGGGTTGTGTGGAAGGTGATTTGGTAGAGTCCATGGAGGCTACGAAAATGGGAAGTTTGGTGTTGAGGGAAGTTTTTACCATGGTAAAATAGAAGGTAATTATGGGAAATTGAAAAGGGTTTACTGGGAATTGGAAAGGGAGTTGAAGGAGGTGGATGAATGTGAGTAAATGGGTTGAAAAGATTTGAATGGGTAATTAATTGTTACGGTGGATTTTGAGCAGTTTTGGAAAAAGATGTTGGGAAATAGTGGCAGGTAAAGGAGTAAAGGGGTAGGCTGAAAAGTAAGTTAGGTATGTTTAATGAATGGAAGGGGGGAAGCCACGTGGGAAAGGTAAGAGGGGTGACATCATCCATAAGATGACGTAAGGAGGGGGGTTGAGTGTTGGGTTTTAACAAAAAGTATCAGTATGCTCAGTTTTAAAACAACATAGTGATAATAATACGTAAACAAAATATCATGTGATAGGTCGGTTAATCATTTAACGCATAGACAATTTTTAAACATGAAAATAATTAGTGACACGAATAAATCGTCTTAGCTTGAAAAAGAATTCACGCTAGCCAGTCATACGAGAGAAAAATAAAACCACAAATAAAATAATCACAAGCAATTAATCAAGCCAATTTCTAACCGGAGTTTTTCAAATTGTTCACGGGCAAGAGGTTTCGTAAATATGTCGGCTATTTGATCCTCCGTTTTGCAAAAAATAAGTTTCACATGCCCTTTTTCAACATGATCACGAATAAAGTGATGACGGATTTCAATATGTTTGGTTCGTGAATGTTGAATTGGATTTTTAGAGATATTGATAGCACTTGTGTTGTCACACATTATGGGGATTGAGTCAAAAATAATTCCAAAATCAAGAAGTTGTTGTCTTACCCAAAGGAGTTGTGAACAACAATGAGCGGCACTAACATATTCACTTTCGGCCGTTGAGAGAGCTACCGTATTTTGCTTCTTAGATCCCCATGAGATGATACATGGACCCAAAAAAGTCGCGATTCGCGACGTACTTTTTCTATCAACGGTGCATCCCGCGTAATCCGCATCGTAAAAACCTACGAGATCAAAAGGACATAATAAGGGGTACCATAGGTAAAGATCTTGAGTTCCAATTAAATACCGAAGAATACGTTTTACCGCTTTGAAATGAGATTCTTTCGGATTTGATTGGAAACGAGCACATAAGCACACACTAAAGAGAATATCGGGACGACTAGCGGTTAGATACAAAAGAGAGTCTATCATACCTCTATACACCTTTTCACTCACGTTCTTACCGTTTTCATCTTTGTCCAATTTGGACGTTGATACCATGGGAGTGGAAAATGAGTTTCCGTTAGTCATACCGAATTTTTGAAGCATTTCCTTGATGTACTTTTGTTGATGGATCATGATACCATCTTTGGATTGTTTGATTTGAAGCCCTAAAAAGAATCCTAACTCGCCCATCATGCTCATCTCAAACTCAGATTTCATTAGCTCAGTAAAGTAGACATAAAGGAGTTCATTAGTTGCACCAAATATAATATCATCGACATATACTTGCACAACCAACAGTTCTGATGACTGTTGCTTTAAGAATAAAGTTTTGTCAAAGGAGCCTCTTTTAAAACCATTTTCAATGAGAAAAGTTGACAACCTATCATACCAACATCTAGGAGCTTGTTTTAAACCGTAGAGAGCCTTGTCTAGCTTGTAGACACGGTTAGGAAAGTCATTGTCAAGAAACCCCAGAGGTTGTTCGACAAAGACTTCCTCATCTAAGAACCCATTTAAAAAAGCGGTCATGACATCCATTTGAAAGAGAGTTATACCTTTATGGGCCGCAAAAGCGATGAGTAGCCGAATAACTTCAAGCCTAGCCACCGGTGCATAGGTTTCGTCATAGTCAATTCCTTCTTGTTGATTGTAACCTTGCACCACGAGTCTGGCTTTGTTCCTCACAATTTCACCGGAATCATCGAGCTTGTTGCGAAATACCCACTTGGTGCCAATGACAGTTCTATTAGATGGCCTAGTAACCAAATGCCAAACCTTGTTTCTTTTGAATTGATTGAGTTCATCTTGCATTGCTATTAGCCAATCGGCATCCGTTAGAGCAACCGTTATGTTGGGTGGCTCTACTTTGGAAAGGAAGGCATTTTGACCACAAAAGTCATCTAATGAGGCAAAGTTGTTGTGAGATGCCTTAGATCTTGTCTTAATCCCAGATGTTAGGTCACTGGTTAAATTTGAGAGTGGATGAGAACTTTGATGCTTCCATTTTCTTGGGATGATAATATGTTCTCGTTCCCCAGCAACAGTTTCAGAGGTTGTTGCTTCCTGTTCAGAGTGAGAGTCTATACTTGGGTTGGCAGGAACTGCAGGAATAACTGTAATGACGTCTGTTGACTCCTGAGATGATGATGTTGAGGCATGATTAGAAGGAGTGGAAGAGGATGTAGCAGCTGACGCTTCTCCATGACTGGTTCCCCCGAACCATTGCTATTACCACCAGGTAACAGTTGATCAGATTGTTGCACATTGTCGTTGGTTGGTCCTTCATCTTCTTCGAGTACAAAGGCCCTGTTCTTTCTGGCTTAATTTCAGCTCATTTCAATTTTGGTTGGTTGTATTTCGTTAAGTTTTAATTACGTTCAATCAATTATTTTCAATTAATCTCTTCACAAAAGTAACTTTTAATTCAACTAAATTCACTCCACCTCAGTTCCACTCAATTTAGTTCAATTAACCTCTACTCCAATTTATTCAATTCAGCTCGTTTCAGCCGAAAAGAACAGGGCCAAAGTCTTTCCTTATGAGTCCAATTTCAAACTCATCATCTTCATCATCATCTTCTGATTCTTCGTTTTGTACCTGTCCAAGCATACTAGATTCATCAAAAATGACATGAACACTTTCCTCAATACGCATGGTTCTTTTGTTGTAAACCTTATAAGCCTTGCTTTGTTCGGAATAACCAATAAACACCGCCTCATCACTACGAGGATCAAATTTCCCTAATTTTTCTTTTCCATTATTGTGCACAAAACATTTGCTACCAAAGCATCTAAAGTAGGAAATGTTAGGCTTTATTCCTCGTAGTAGTTGATACGGCGTTTTATCCATTGATTTCCTTATCATGACACGATTGTGAATGTGACAAGCGGTATTAACCGCTTCGGCCCAAAAGCTTCTAGGTAGTTTACTACTTAAAAGCATGGTCCATTGGTCCTAGCCATGCCTTCAAGAGTTCTATTCATGCGTTCTACCACGCCATTTTGTTGAGGTGTCCTAGGGGCCGAAATATTATGGTCAACACCATTTTCATCGCAATAAGTATTAAATGACATATTTTCAAACTCCGTTCCATGATCGGTTCTTATGGACACAAGTTTATGGTCAAGCTTGTTTTGACACTTCGTAAGCCAAATTAGAGACTCATTGAAGGTTTCATCTTTAGAACATAAAAAGAGAGTCCAAACAAACCTTGAAAAATCATCAACAATGACACACACACATAGCGACTACCACCTCTACTTCTAGTTCTCATAGGTCCACACAAATCAATATGAAGAAGTTGGAGGGGACGAAGAGTACTCATGATTCTTTTGGATTTAAAGGAGCTTTTGACATGTTTACACCTAGCACACTCATCACAAATTTTGTCGAAATCAAATTTTATATTTGGAAATCCCTCAACTAGATCAAGCTTCTTTAAGGTGTTAAGAGTTTTGGCGCTAACATGTCCAAATCTTTTGTGCCACAACCATGGATCATTCTTCATGACACTCATACAAGAGAGAGTGTCATCGGGTATCATGTTTAAATTTGTTAAATAGACGTCTTTTACACGTCTTCCTTCAAGAATGACCTCACGGGTTGTTGCATCAATGATTTTACGCATATTAGTACTAAACTCCACCAAGTTTCCACGATCACATAATTGAGAAATACTAAGGAGATTATGCTTCAAACCTTTGACAAGCCGCACGTTGTCGACACATAGTAACGATGACTTACCAACCTTACCAATACCAATTACTTCACCCTTTTTGTTGTCACCGAAAGTTACCGTGCCTCCTTTATGAGCTTCTAATGAGAGGAATTGGCTTCTATCTCCCGTCATGTGACGTGAGCATCCACTATTCAAGTACCAATTGCGGTCGCCTCTCATCAAGCCCTACACAAGAATTAGATTTTGAGTTTAGGAACCCAAATAAATTTGGGTCCCTTTTTGTGAACAACCTTGTTAACTAGATCCTTTCGAATCCAAACTTGTTTAGCAACTTTAATATTTTTGTTGATGTCATTGTGTCTCTTTTGACAACCGTTGAAGCCATGACCAGTTTTGCCACAATAGTTACAAATGAGATACTCGGGAAGACCAACATATTTCCTTCTTCGAAAATCAGTTTTACATGGGTCTGGTTTGCTAATGTAACAGTGAGATGCACTGTTCCATTTAAATCCTAGACCTGCTACACGTTCACATCGTTTTGTTTGATTTGTGAGAAAATTTAGAACATTTTGACTTCCTTCCCATTTTTGAGACACATTGTTGGCATCAACAAGGTTAATCTTTAAGTTTTTGAGATCGGTGGATAGAGTAGCATTCTTAGCTTTCACGGTTTTGAGCTCACTTTCAAGATCATTTAATTCAGTGTGTAGATCTCCGATGAGTTCACCCTTTTGCTCCACATTATCCTTGAGACTTTCAATACATAGGTTTAAGTGATCAATTTCAGCTTTGGAAGAGTTAGACATCTGCTTGTTATTTTGAGTGTTAACAAACTTGATGTGTAAAACTTTGAGATCATTTTTGAGAGTTGAAATATCTACTTTTAGCCTTTCATTTTCATTTACCAGGGTGGTTTTCTCATCTTCCTTCCAATCAGGGGCAACTGTTTTATGAACTGTTTCTTTAAGGTCATCTAACTCTTTTACAAGCTCGTCACATCTACATATGAGAATGTCATTATCTTTTTGGAGATTATCACGCTCTTTAGTGGCTATGGAGATCCGTAACGTGAGGGAGGTGTTGATTTCCTCAAGGTTAGACATACTCTTAGAATCGACTTCTAGACACTCTACTTTCTCAGACAACTGTTCATTTATCCTTTTTAGTTTTCTGAGTTCGGATGTACTAGAGAGATTTAATGTTGTTTCCTTCTTGAGTTTAACATTTTCTTCAGCGATCTCTTCTATTTCATCTTGCATAACGTCTAACCTTTTTGTTTGTGAACGACACTTATCAAAGAGTTTATCAAGAAGTTTACACACCTTTTCTTTTGAGTAAGTTCTAGGCTTTGCTTTCAGGATTTTTACCTCATCATCGGAGTCGGAGTCGGAGTCATAGGGATGAGCCATGAGACACCTAAGATGTTCGCCTTTTCTCACTTTAGTTTTGTTTTTGAGGTTTTTGGTTAAGCACATCTTAGCTTCTAATTGTTCTTCGATGGGTTCCTCGTCCTCAGAATCGGACATCCCCCAAATAGCTGTCATGACTTTATGTTTGTATTCCTTTTTAGCCTTATCTCGTTTATCCCTAGATTTTATATCATCCCACTTAGGACATTCTTTGATTTGGTGATTTATGTCACCACACTTAAAATATCCTACAGTGGAAGAAGGTCTTTTCTTGAAGGGACGTTTCTTAGCATAATTGTTATTAAACTTCTTTTGACCTTGCCCGTTTACCATTCCGACCAAGTTCCGAGAGGACATGGCAAACTCGTCTTCCTCATCATCCTCACCATCGCTTGGTGAAGATAATAAGGCGAGACCCTTTCCCTTTGAGGATTCACTAGAATTCTTCTCGAGATTAAACTCGTGAGCCATTAGTGATCCTATTAGTTCATGAAAGGTGAGTTTAGATAAATCACGGGCTTCTTCAATTGTGGTAACCTTAGGTTGCCATTTTGAAGTGAGACTACGAAGAATCTTTCGAATAATGTCCTCGTACTCGAAATCTCTTCCTAGACTCTTAAGTTCATTTATTATGCAAGAAAAACGAGAATAAAAACTATTTATGGATTCATCCTTTGACATACGAAACATCTCATATTGTTGCATGAGAAGGTCGATACAGTGTTTTCTAACTTGAGATGTCCCTTCATAAGCAAGTACAAGAGAATCCCAAATTAGTTTAGCCGTAGGACATCCGGAAATACGACTCACTTCGGCCTCTCCAACACAACGTTGAAGAATCGACATAGCTTTTGAGTTCTTTTCAGCCATTTTGAAATCATTTTCATTGTAGTCACTTTCCGACTTGACTTTGTTGAAACCCGTCATCATGTCGGTTTCCTCAATGATTAGAGGTCCGTTCATGATGATGTTCCAACATTGATAATCAATACTCTTTATGTAATGTTCCATTTTGAGTTTCCACCAACCAAAATTCTCACCGGTAAAGACCGGGATCTTGGAGTGTTTTGCGGAATCCATTTCCCAAGAAGTAACTCTAAGGTAATTAGCCTTTATCAAGCACGAGGCTCTGATACCAATTGAAGGGTATGGATACCGAGTACCTAAGAGGGGGGAGGGGGTGAATTAGGTACTACTTAAAAATTTTAACTTAACAAAATTGATTTAATTAAATTAACTAACGATTAAATACAGAGAAACAAAAGAAAGCAACGATTTCGTTGACTGTTAAGTTCATCTAGCAAGTGAAGTAGTGCTACTGTATGAAAGTAACAGATCTAGAAATCGTTGACTGAAACAGAATGGAAAAGTAAATAAAAGAACTGATTAACTAAACAGAAAAGAGAAGAACGCAGCGGTTTTGAATTGGTTCGGCCAAAACTCTAACGGCCTACTTCCAATCTTCTTTTATTGAATATCTAAGTAATCTACTCCGAAAACTTAAAACAAAATACAATAAAAGGACCAACAACCTACTCCGGTTGCGAATCTTAGTTCTTTTGACCACAATGTCTAAGAACACCAAACTAACAAACTAGTATAGATCACAAGATCAAGTTTTCCTCAAACTGATTCTTAAATGAATTGAGGAGGAACAACTTATTGATCAATTATAACTAGATAGCAAATCATAAACAGAAGCAACGATTAGACAGACTGTTTACACTTGAAGAGTTGAAGACTTTATGAAAACTTTGCAAAACCAGTAAAAAGAAATGAAGCTTTGAAGAGAGAATTTTGCAAAGGATGATTTATTGCTCTGGAAGTCTTCGAAATAAATGAGGATGAAGTACTCCTTTTATAGTGAAAATATTGGATAAAGACCTTTGGGTAAAACCCACAAAGTACACTTTAGGTGGCTATTTTCCAAAGGACAAAAGGAGGTGTACTTCTTTGCTTTTAAAAAAAAACTTTCTTTGCTTTAAAATCTTCTTTAATCAGAAAAAGAGATTTTATGGGTTTGCAAAAATCAGAGTCATAAAGCAAGTTTTCTTATAAGTTTGCAAAGCTGGAATTTCGAAATGAGAAAGCTTCAAGTGTACGATTGCACGAGGCAACGATCTGTGTAACTGTTACTTACGTTAGATGAGTTGTTATCTTTACAAAACAACGACACTTAGAGATTTCTTTTGACAACGGAATATCAATGCTCTCTTGATTATAAACTTTCGAACCTGAAATGGAAACTTGAAAACACAATTAAGTTGGGCTTGTCGTCATCAACAAATTGTATCCTAACAGACATATTCTCCTTGGTGCTCCCCAAGCCTAACCTTTAATTAGTTATATATCTTGATGTAGAGGGTAGAGCACATAGGTTAAGATTGAACATTATGTATTAATATCTTGTTTGAAATAACACGGGGCCTTTATCAATTGCTCTTTCCAGAGATGTGTTGAGTGATGATATAAACATCATCAATTTTATCCGGACAAATTCCCACTTTATGTCATATCCGTCCACATCGAGTGTAGAACTTAAAAATTTCTTCGTATTTGAACTGTTCCAGAGAAGTTTTGAGTTATTGCATGTCAAGAAAAAACCCGGATTAAGAGGTTCTCCCAGTTTAACCGTAACTCTCATTTTAAGTTAATCTTGATCAGGAATATCCACAAAGGTTTCAATAGAGGTATCTGATCCAAATAACCTGGCAATTATATTAGCCATATTCTGATTAAAAAACTCAAAGAGTTATCCACACACTCTCACCCAGATTCTCGCTGTAGGAAAAGTAACACATATTGGTATCATTCCAGTCCTCCATTTCCTAAGTACCATCAAAGTCCCATCAATAACCAAAATACTTCTTCTAGGACATCATGCAGATCATGCATGTTTTAGAAATGAAGAATATAGATGTCACCCATTCTTTTGACATGCACTCTTCCTCTAGTAGCCCAATGGTCTTCAATAACCCTATTAACACTAGTAGCACGTAGTAAACGGTAATCCACGAGGAATCCCAATAAACAATTGCTTGTAAATGGTAAAAGCAAATTATATGGATCAACTATTTAAAAAAAGGTAAAAAAAATCACAAATGACTTATTTTTATCTACTCATGTGAATTTATTTGACGGTCACGAATTTATGACGAATATCAATCATTACAAATGAGAATTTGCATACCAAAACTTACTGCAAAATCAAGGAGAAGCGTTATTCTTCCTTGTGTGGGAACTAGGAGGTGAGGAGACGAGAGGCGCAGTTAAGGGCTAGGTAGCACCAAAACGGACACGGATGCGTACACGGACACGGACACGACACAGACACGGGACGCGGCTTACCGTGAAATTTAGGACACGGGACACGTTATTTAAATTTAATAAAATATACAATTTATAGTTATAACTGTTTGATTTTATTTTTGTAAAAGTATTTTTAAATAAGTAAAGGTAAAATTTGCCCTTCATAATAACTCATTTTTATTTCTCATCCGAACCAATATTCTAATTAATCTCTTTCGATAGCGCATTTCTCGTTTAAAGAACATCATTCACCATAAATGATAACCAAATACCGTGCACACGCGATGGACACGGCTCAAATACCATAGACACACGTCGGACACGTGTATAAATAAATGTAGAAAGTTAGACACGACTGTTTAGGTGCCAGACACATTTTGGCGTGTGTCCGTGGAGTGTCGGTGTCGAACACAATATCGGACACGACACGGCTCATTACAAAAAGTATATGTGCTACCTAGATTAAGGGTAGCGTATAAGATTAGGCAAAACAAAACATAGAATGCGTGGAAACTGGAAAGTGTGGAACGAACAATCGGTGAAAAAAACACACTAATATAATTCTTATTTAAGATAAAAATACCGTTTTAAACTTGAGCTAAATAATGACCGTATATGTATAGATAAGACAAATCTCTTACTTTTTTTCAAACCTTTTTATTTTTCTCTTATTTATACAAGTGAATATAGTTAACCCGTCTTAACTTGAGACGAATATAACAGTCTTATAGGAGATTTATTGGTCAAAAAAATTGTGTGGCAGACGCACAAGTAATCTAACAAGTAAATCAAACATAGTAAGTCTTGCTTGCGACGGGTCACCATTTGTGACGGATATTTTGTGAGATAAAATGGATACAAAATGAGTTAATGGAGAAAGGGGACCACATGAATAGTATTGCAGAGAGAGAAAAAGTGGATAATTTGTGAGTGAAAACGATATCCGTCGCAAGCTTGCGACGGATAGTGCCGTTGCAAATAAGAATTTGTGAATCAAATAATAGTATGCCTTGTTTGCGACGAGTCATCATTTATGACGGATATTTTGTGAGATAAAATGAATACAAAATGAGTTAGTGGAGAAAGGAAACCACATAAATAGTGTCAAAGAGAGACAAAAATGGATATTTTGTGAGAGAAAACGGTATCCGTGACAAGCTTGTGACGGATACCGCCGTCAGAGATAAAAATTTGTGATCAAATAATCAAAGAGCGTAAAACTGTACGTAACAGCCTGGATGGATTTATGTATACTGTAGCTACAATCATACACTCAACAAGCTCAAATATTATACTTTTCTCAACCCGGTTTCACTTAAGCTCTGTTCTTTTGGACTTCAAGTCACTTAATTTAAGTTCATTTCAGATCTTATAAGTTCAGTTCAGTTCAGTTCAGTTTCTATAAGTTCAGTTCAGTTCCTATAAGTTCAGTTCAGTTCAGATCCTATAAGTTCAGTTCAGTTCAGTTCCTATAAGTTCAGTTCAATTCTTACAAGTTCAGTTCAGTTTAGTTTAGTTCAGTTTCTATAAGTTCAGTTCAGTTCAGTTCCTATAAGTTCAGTTCATATAAACTCAATAAAGAAAAGTTATATACGGAGTATTATTTTTCACAAATTCTTATTTGCAACGGCACTATCCGTCGCAAGCTTCTGACGGATACCGTTTTCTCTCATAAAATACACACTTTTTCTCTCTCTCCAACACTATTCCTATGGTCTCCTTTCTCCACTACTCATTTTGTATCCATTTTATCTCACAAAATATCCGTTACCAATGGTGACCCGTCACAAGCAAGACTTACTAATTATTTTTAACAATCGATACAAATATTTCTCTTTAATTATTCGATACACGTCATCTATAAAAAAACAACTCATTAATAATTTACCCGTCTTTTACTCTCTAATTAATGTCAAACTATCATCCTCATTAATGCCAAAAAAAACAACTCCACCAATTGTAATGAATCGTAGTATAATGTATGAACTATGAACAAACCATTATATATAAAGTTGAAAATATTTTAAATTACCTTGTATTTTAGACTATTTTTTATCAATGTCATCTATAATAATAATAATAATAATAATAATAATAACAAATTGCTTAGAATGGCATAGCAGGTATTTCGCGTGCAGAGATCAATAGCTTCTTTTTGCTAAGGAGCTAATGTCTCATGAATGAGGAATTGTGCTTGAATGGAACTGTTGCCGAGCTTACTCATAGCAGATTCACACAAGGCCGGGCTTTAGCTTAGTTTTTTTTATTCTATAATTAAACTTTGGTTTTGATATATACTACTTACCTTTCATCAAAAAAACAAAACAATAATAACAATAATAATAGTAATAATAGTTAACTTAAATTAAAATAAAGTTAATTAAGTTTGGATTTTAATAAGTTCAGTTCAGATCCTATAAGTTAAGTTCAGTTTAAATCCTATAAGTTAGTTCAGTTCAGATCCTATAAGTTCAGTTAAGTTCCTATAAGTTCAGTTCAGTTCAGTTCCTATAAGTTCAGTTCAGATTCTATAAATTCAGTTCAGTTCAGTTCAGATCCTATAAGTTCAGTTCAGTTCAGTTCAGATCCTATAAGTTAAGTTAAGTTAAGTTCGGTTCAGTTTCAGTCCAAAAGAACACGGCCACTAGCTACTTCCTACCCGTCTCTTCACATGTTTACAACCTATTTCTATTCACCAGGTCTTGCTTGTGACGGGTTTGTGATTTTTATTAGCTTAAATATATTTTATATGGGGTATTTTTCTTTAGTTTAAATATATGAATTCATAATATATTATCAATAAACAAAGTATTAAGGATAAAATATCAAAGTGTCAATGTTTTTATGAGAAAATACATATTTTAATTCAACACTATTGTCTCTACTGGTTCAGTTTTTATCAGTTCAGAAATATGCAAATTTGGTTATTATTGAACTCGATCCAATTTCAGTTTAATTTGGAATGAGAGGGTTTCGAGTAATATTAAAGATACTCCTATCGAGTTTAATCGATTCTAAATTAAAGTATCTTTGATCGATTTTCGATTTTATATTTATTTTACCAGAAGTACTTTAGTACATGTAATAATCCTTATAAATTTAACTACAGTATCACCATGTCCAAAATGAATTTGTCCATTTTATTCAACTCATGAGAATTTAAAACTTGGATTTGACCTTTGGGGATAAAGTATATCTGACTTTTATCCATATGTAAATTAATGTCTTTATTCCTTTTTAAAAATAAAACGGGTCAAAAAACATTCAATTCACATTAATGAGACAAGTCTTTAACTAAAATTTAATGTACTTTATTTTTACCCCATATTTCCTCCTAGTTTTTATAAGTGTCCCATTGTGAGTAGGGTACAAAATTGAAGGAATATTAATTGTTTAATATTTTTGGTTGTATAGGGGTAAATAATATTAGTTGTTTAATAGTTTGGGTTGAGTTAGGAGTGAGTGAGTGGTAATAAGTAGAAATAGGTAAGGGTACATTGATAAAAAATAAACAAAAAACTTACTAAATATAAATAATGGGATACTTTGATGAATAAATCGAAATAGACAATGAGATACTTATAAAAAGTAGGAGGGAGTATGTAATATGTATAATACTTCAATCATTTTTAAATTTAAAACAGACATATTTATATTAAATAAAAATTTGTATATGTAAAATATGCTCTTCTCGATATATTAGTGTACAATTAACCGACACGACGAATTTTTTTGAAAAAGAAGCAAAAGAAAATCCAGTCATGTACCCAAGAAAATGTTGATGTAGTAGGAGTAAGGCCCTGTTCTTTTGAACTGAAACTTAACTGAACTGAACTGAACTGAACTTATAGGATCTGAACTGAACTGAACTGAACTTATAGGAACTGAACTTAACTGAACTTATAGGAACTGAACTGAACTTATAGGAACTGAACTGAACTGAACTGAACTTATAGGAACTGAACTGAACTTATAGGAACTGAACTGAACTGAACTTAAATTATAGGATCTGAACTTAACTTATAGGATCTGAACTTAACTTAAGTTATAGGATCTAAACTGAACTTATAAAATCCGAACTTAATTAACTTTATTTTAAATTAAGTTAACTATTATTATTATTATTATTATTATTATTATTATTATTGTTATTATTGTTGTTATTATTATTATTATTATTATTGTTATTATTATTGTTGTTGTTATTATTATTATTATTATTATTATTAATATTATTATCCAATAGATGACATTGATAAAAAATTAGTCTAAAACACAAGGTAGTTTAAAATATTTTCAACTTTATATATAATGGTTTGTTCATAGTTCATACATTATACTACAATTACATTACGAGAAAAATAATTCACTATTACAATTTTCTCTAGCCATTTATTTTCTCTAACAATGGTGATGAAGAAATTGATTAATGGGAGAGTGGCAATTGGTGAGGGTGAGGGCGTCGCATGATGAGTTGTTGTTTTTTGGCATTAATGAGGATGATAGTTTGACATTAATTAGAGAGTAAAAGACGGGTAAATTATTAATGAGTTGTTTTTTTATAAATGACGTATATCGAATAATTAAAGCGAAATGTTTGTATCGGTTGTTAAAAATAATACTCCGTATATAACTTTTCTTAATTGAGTTTATATGAACTGAACTTATAGGAACTGAACTTAACTGAACTGAACTGAACTTAAAGGAACTGAACTGAACTTATAGGAACTGAACTGAACTGAACTGAACTTATAGGAACTGAACTGAACTGAACTGAACTTATAGGAACTGAACTGAACTGAACTTATAGGATCTGAACTGAACTGAACTTATAGGAACTGAACTGAACTGAACTGAACTTATAGGATCTGAAGTGAACTTAAATTAAGTGACTTGAAGTCCAAAAGAACAGGGCCTAAGTATTGGCAATTAGCATCATGGGACAGACCTGAAAACGTGATTGATATAGATAAATGAATAGTACGTACTAAAAGATGCCACATACGTGAATTTGATCTACAACAAATTGTAATAACGATAAATCGTACAGCACTGCCTAAATTGTGACCACTCACGTTACTCTCAACTCCTCGTATTTTTGTTATCCCTTTGGCAATTAGCCATTTACTCTCATTTGTCAATTAACTCTTCTTTCTCTATCTAAATGAGATGGATTTTAAGTTACTAAATTATGGAACACCCCTTTTTTCAACCTTGCTTTTATTAACGTCTAAAGTTTTTGAATGAGTAGGTGAACAAATTATTCAAGTTTGAAGCCAATTCGTACGTCAAATACCCTATCTACTCTATGCAACCATTATTTTTCAGGATGTCAATAATTCGAGTATCACTTTCTCATACCAGTTTAGAATCTAGGGTGGCTGGGAATCGAGTTAGCCACGTACAATATTTGTTGCTATAGTTTTATGAGAAATATTTGTGTTTTTTGGGAGGACGTTCTCATTACACTTAAAAAGGAGAACCATCCTCCTCTTTCCTTTTTGATTATTCTCTTTTGAGTGTAAGGAGGACGTACTTCCAGAGAACATAACTATTTTCCTAATTCTATAGATGTAATTGCACACAATCTTTTAGAACATGTAAACGGGACGGGTCGGGTCACACCCAAACGGGGAGATACAAACCACTTGACGTACAACATAATGATTGTTCTATCATAAATGGCAGTAGGAGGGATTTTTTTTCTTCAAAATAGGCGATTTTCGATAATTAATTAACGTAATAGGTAACTTTTGAAATTTATTATCCAAAATGGGTCCACTCATCACCGAAGCTAAGCTTGAATTCAAGTCGCTTTCCCGGTGGGCGACCTTATCCAAGGTGTAAAATTTTGAAACCCGAAGCTATAAACACTCCCAGAAGCAAGTTGAGTAAAACCGTCGTGGGGGAGAGTGACTATGCAGCCAGTAAATGGCTCAAATCTGCCCCGTCTCCCAGGGGAAAGTCGCTAGGTGGGGAGACGACCTTGCGGCCTTAAATCGCCGGCGGGAAGACGATAGTGATGAACATCCTATTACCAAATCCTTTCCTTGATCAACCTCCAATTACTACTTGACATACAATTGATTTCATCATCCAAACTTGCCATGCTAGCTATTAGAGAAGACGATTTCATCATCCGAAACTTGCCTCGTATTCGAAGTCGGTTTTTTGGGTTGGGTGCCACGTATAGACGGAGAATTGGTCATAATTCTGATTCTGAATCTGATTATGATGAGAAAAAAGAAGAGGAAAACAAGAGGAAGGTGAAAACCGAGGAAGAGAAAGAAAATGATAGGATTAGGATAGAGAAAGCTAGGGTTTTGAGGCTTAAGAGGAAGAATGAGAGAACTAAGAAGGTGTTACTGAACTATAATCAGGATTCAAGTTTTCGAGTATTACATGACTCGATTTCTAATCATTTTGGGGAGCTATTGAGGAACGATGTGGATTTGCTTAACAATGGTGATAAGTATCAGGGATAGGTTGAGGAAGGAGATGTTGATGCCCTTACTCGAAGCCAAGTTGCTAGCCACGATGGCGATTTAAGTCCAAGTCCTTGATCAACATCCAATTATCTACTTTTTATGTGAAGTCGCTCAGGGGGGCGGCGGTTTGGTTCTGGGCACAGCTTCGGATAATCCCGTCCTACGTGTACCCATTTTCGGTAATAAATTTCAAAACTTACCTATTCCGTTAATTAATTACTGTGATTCGCCTATTTCGGAAAAAAATTCAGTAGGAGCAGTAATTCCTTTATATAAAATAAAATGGTATAATCTCTCTTTCTCCTACAATGTAGGGCACTCACATGTAAGTTTTATATTAATACATTCTTTGCCTGAGTTATGAACACAAGAGTTAGTAAGCAACTTGTTGTAGAGAACTTTTTCAGGAAATACTCTCTATTATTCCGGTTAATAGTTACCACTTATCAGATTACATAGCATAAAGAAGAGAGAGTGATTTTTTTGGCAATCGTAAGATTATAAATCTTATATAGAGATATTATTTGACTCATATGGTCAAATGCATTTATTATAGCAATGTTGTACACTAAGACAACAATGTAACTACATCGGGTAACAAAAGAGAGTTGATAATGTACGGACGGCTAAACACGAGAATCAACTTCAACATACACGTACTAATACTACCTTCTTAAATGGACGATCGGAGCTGGCCAAGTGATCGAAAAGTTCATTACTCTGAGTATGTTCAATAATACACAAATTTTTGTCTCGAAGATTCAACCCCTTCGATATGATACACATGCACTAGGACGTAGAAACGAAATGAGGAATGCAGACCACAGATGTCTGCCTCCAGAGGAGAGAAAAGTCCTACACTTTGGAAAATAATCCATGCAGACAAGAAACTCGTAGCCAAGAAAATAAAGTAAGTAGATAGGTAGTGATCGATAAATCAACTTGAACACTCCCTAACCAAAACCATCTCAGAAGGCCGCCATAGAGAGATGACGCAACACAAACCAGATGCAAAGTTACCATTGCCATTATTATCCCATTACCGATCTTTATACAATGAGATTAAGACGTTGTAAATAAAATTCTATTTATTACACTAATTACATGACTAAACCGCTAATATTATTATTAAAACAAGACAATAAGGAGCAACACTGGAACAAAATAACATGAAATCAAGGTGTACATCCATCATATCTGACCCGACCATTGCTACATAGTAACAACCTAACTAAAACCCACCCAAATCACAAAACATAACCGGCAAAGAGACACGGTCAAAAACCATGATAACCCGACAGAAGAAAGCACTTGAAGAACACTCCCAAAAAAGACAAATTAGCCCATCCAACCACACATACAATAAGAGTAAAGGGGAACAAAAAAATTAGAACATAAACACCGAATATTGATTGGTGGCGAAAGGGGAAGCGGGGGCACCAATCATCCCAAGGACACCCTAAAAGACCAGACCACAACTTACGAGGAAAACCCATCAACAACAACAACAAACCCTAAATCAAAGCGCCAAAACGGGGGATGAGGGAAGGGGTGATATGTGAGGGGAGGGGGAACACCCGCGGTTGCATGCACATGAAGAGGAACGAAACACGATCGGCGTTGCATGCAGAGAAAGAGGGATGAAAATCCAATTAGATTACGATAGAACAAGAGGGAGACAAATCGATTCTTAACCCTCAGTCGGACACAAAAAAAGAGACTGTGAAGATTGGACTCGTAATAATACCATGATGGCAACATAAGAGAGCGGGGTTAAAGATGCGTAAAAAAGAAAAATGGTTGAAAAGAAGCATATTCGTCGAAGATAGGCCTTCAGGATGACGACGAAAGGTGCGAGAAATAAAAAGAGTAATACTCCTCATTTTTTTTATCGCAGAGTACTCGGTCGAGTAAGCCGCACTCGACCGAGTACGTTTGTTGAGTGTTTGGTCGGGCTAATGACATAACGGAACTCGACCCAGTATAGTACTTGATCGATTATCTTGTACTCGGTCAAGTATGTTGGTACACTCGACCGAGTGCCCGGTCTAAAGTCGTGTTTTCGATCGGTTTTGATTAGAATGATTAAGGATTATATAAAAGTCATTTCGGTCTTCATTATCATTTCATAATCAGTTTTAAAAACTTAATCAACTCCATACTCACTCTAATCATATAACAAGCATGGATGTATTATTTTCGGTATGCGGATTTTACAGTTCGCGCGCCTATCAATTTGCAAGTTCTAGATTTCATCTTTATTGCATTTTGTGTCGATCTTAAACCCTAATTTGGGTAGATTGGAGGAAATTTCTTTTTTGTTATAGATATTGATCGAAATTGCATTTATATAGTTTTTTAGGTGACGGTTTCGTAGAGGTGTCGTACTATAGTGTTGACAACTAATTGTGAAATTGTGAGTCAGGTAGGGTTTCTTTATATGGTTAATTATGAGTTGGTGTGGTGTTTTTGTGATTATCGTTATAGTAACGTTGTGGTATAGTGATATTGTTAGTATTGCTAGTATTGATTGTGAACCGATTGTTGGGAAATGGTCTTCAGCCCCATGTGTTTCCCTTTGTAACTCCTGTCGCAGGGAGGGGGGGGGGGGGGGGGGGGTGCACATTAGTGATCTGGGTTCACTTGTTGCGATGAGCGAGGCTTTAGGAGACAAAGTTGTCGTCTACCACTAGCTGGGGTGGATTACATGTTGTGATGGGTAATTTGGCATGGTTACTCACTGCGGTGTGTATTCGTGCCCGGACTGCGGTTTAGACTAACTCATGGAGTTTGAGATTGATCACTGTTACAAGATTGTATTGGATTGGTTTTATTTATTGTTGGCTTATGATTGATGGTATAGTTGACTGAACTTGTAATGTTTTCTAAACTGCGATAAACCATTTGATATTTTTGGCAAAAGATGAGCAGTGGATTGAGCAAGTGTGATATGTTGAGTTTTAACTGCGGGAATGGATGGGACATCAAGTATCACCTCGCTAGCTTCTATATATTGTCACGTTTGTATTTCAATTTGGGTTTGGTACTGTATTTGACTAAAGATTATTTCATTTTAATAAACGTTGTTTTATATTTGGATTAATTGATAAGAATACTCTGAACTATGCATGGGTGTCCTGCTCAAAATACTCCAAACTTTATTTTAACTACCAATATAACCAACTAATGCCCTCATTTGCTTTGAATAGAATTTGTTGTTTTGTTAAGTTGTTGTACCATGTTTTAATGTTGTGATTAGGTAAATAGATTAACATAGAAGTGAAAAGAGAAAGACGGGTTAAAGAAGGGTTATAAATTTCTTCACTTGATTAGCATGTAACAAGTCATATATATTATAATAAAAGCGAATTAGTGCATTAGTTGGTTATATTGGTAGTTAAAATAGAGTTTGGAGTATTTTGAGCAGGACACCCATAGTTCAGAGTATTCTTATCAATTAATCCTTTATATTTTGTTTGATATATTTTACCTTGGGTAACCGATGTGGTAACACTCCCATGTAATAAGGTAAACCTTTGTAACATATTTTGATAGATGAGGGTGTTACAAAAGGGGTAGTAAGTAGGTAGCGTAGGCGATGGATCAAAATATAAGGTTTTTTTTTTTTTTTTTTTTTTTCTGTTTTTTGGGTTTTTTTAGAGAAAGGTGGGAGTTTTTTTGTAGAGAGATCC
Source organism: Silene conica (assembly GCA_029255685.2). Lineage (NCBI taxonomy): Eukaryota > Viridiplantae > Streptophyta > Magnoliopsida > Caryophyllales > Caryophyllaceae > Silene > Silene conica. The sequence continues at coordinate 76,906,434 of CM055312.2, forward strand.
ATAGGAAATTAAAGATGAGTTAGAAGACTGATTTTGGATCATACAAAACACAAATCTCCAACTTACACATAAAGTTGACCCACATTGTTATACGTCATCCGTTCCGATCATTTGTTATATATTACTCCCTCCGATTTTCTGTGTTGTTCCTCTTTCCATTTTGGTCTAATAACATTCATGTTCCCTCTTTCCTCTTTTGGACAACATTGTGTGGTCCAAAATCAATTTCATGTGGAGTCATATGTATTTTGTGGTCCAAATTGATTACCTTATTTATTGTGTCAAAATGAAAAAGGAACAACACAAGAAATCGGAGGGAGTATTTCTTACTATTTACACAAAAATCTAAGGAAATAAGTAAATATGGCGAAAATTAATCAAAAAGTAACTCTATCATATGCTCACTTTGTGTATTTCAAGTTTTCACTTGTTTAAAACTTACTAAATCTAGAAATAGATAACGATTATTTAATATACCAGAAAATAAAAATGAATAACAATTGACCGTGACCAAGAGAGTAATAAATAAGAATGTTCATTTCAATTTGCCAGCACTAGCTTACCAATTGATGAAATAAATACGAAGTAACAAATAACTAATACATAACCTTTAGAAAGAAAATTACTGATAACTAACTATTGGTTGGTAGTTGGAGCAATTAACATAAACTAATCTTGTTTTTTCGTTCTGAGTTAATTTTACCTTATTTTTGTTTATCTAAAGTTTATCCAGTTCAATTTAATTCAGTTTAATTTAATTTTATTTAATGGAATTAAGCTTATCTTTTTACACCTTAATTCTTATTTTAGCTCAATTTAATTTAACTTAGTTTTAATCAATTCAGCTTATATCCGGCCACAAAACAAAATCTAACCCATATAAAATTAGATCTAATAAGGTTCAATTGAACCAACAATTTAGTCTTAGTGAATGTGTTGTGAAATCCACTTTTTGTTAAGGAAAACATGTGATATTATACAACTTATTCTTACTCAAATTGTTACCAATTATGACAAAAAGTATAGGAAGTTGAAAAAAGAAATATAGATATAGACATGCTCCACGTAAAACCGTACCATACTATACAAACAAATGGCTATCATTTCACGACTTGTCAACTTTCATATTTTGTTAGGTTCGTATTTATTTTCAACCCACATTATCGTTATCTCATTACTTATTTCCTTTTTTTTAATTTTATTTCTCTTCAAATGAGACATATCATTATTATTAGTAAATACTACTACTCCCTTGTGTTTATCTTCCCAAATATATAATTAACTCAATCTTTGAGATATTCAAGGAGCTTCATCCAATGGGTTCGGGTTCGTGCAATGTGTTACTTCTAACATCTTAAATAAGTTTATCAATCTTAATTTGCTGGTGATAAAAAGGTAATTTTGACATCCTATAACCACTTTTCTTTTTTTTACCATTATTTAAACCAGTAATAAGCTCGTGATGAGTCCGAGAGAAGAAATTAAGTAAGGTTAGGTTAATGATGAGTAGCTAGTAGGAGCAATTTTTCTGTAGTGTAAGAATGATCTTGTTCCTATCTCTTATATGTACTTTATACCTATATGTTTCATATTCTCAATTTCCGGTCTACCCAAATGTGGTAACTATTTGTTCTTTTTTTTATCACACGGTAAACATGGCCTAAGATAATACGTACCACACTCATATCTTGTTCTAGGAAGTGTCGGACTGTCGGTTTACCAACTTTGAACTGTAAATTCGTGTCTACTACGGTAATTATTGTGAATTTCATGTGAGTAAAATATGATAATAATTACGAAGTTTATATCAAACTCCTATCATGGTAACCTGCAAACCACGTATTGCCCAGAATATTCCACAAGATTTTTGCTTTTAGAAGGCTTGAATCCGGATCACCTTGAAATTACACCTAAATGTTAACCATTGGACTTGTTCATACTATTTTGCAGGAAATAAAGGATTACGTATTTCAATCAATAATAATAAGGGGGCAAAATTCTAGAAATGGAGGGATCAAGTAGTGCTACAAAATGGATGGCATTTGAACCGAACAAGGCAGGGACGTCTTCTAATAGTAGTACTACTCATACAAACAAAGCGAAGAGTGAAATTGAAAGTGAAACTAACAATATGGCACAGAGAGCAGCAGAGTGGGGTCTTGCACTAGTTAAAGAAGGAGAAGTGACAGGGTCCTCGACTTCGAACGCAGTTTTCCGGAGTTCCGGGAACGGTGAGCGAATGAGGAATTCATCGGAGTTGTTCTCGACGAGAACATCGGAGGAATCAAACTCGGGTCAATCGGATCGATTTCCGAGGGTGTCACAAGAATTGAAAGAAGCATTAGCTACTTTGCAACAAACATTTGTGGTGTCGGATGCTACAAAGCCAGAATGTCCAATTATGTATGCAAGTAGTGGATTCTTTACTATGACTGGTTACTCTTCCAAAGAGGTTATTGGCCGTAATTGGTAAGCTCTTATATTCCAACATTACTTGCTCATAAACCAAATTTTTAAAAAAACAAGGGATATATTAATTTTTGGAATTGCAATTACCACGCATGCACGAACCTAAACTCAATAATACGGATAAGTGGTGATTAACTTTGTACAAGTGAGAAATTAATCTCCATAACTTTTAATTGGAGTAATTTAACCCTATAACTTACGTAATAAGTAAAATTAATCTCCTCTATCAAAATTTCGCGAAAACTTCAATTTATCATATAATAAAAGTAAAAATAGTTATATTTTTATGAAAATGCAATAAAACAAAAAATTATGAAAAAATAATTATAAAAAAAATTAGCATAAATTAGATAAAAAAAAAGTTTAATTTTTTTACGAAAATAAAAATATTTCTTATGTGTAAATGTTTTGAAATGTTGAAAAATTGAAATATTTGAAATTTTTTTACTCTTTTATTATATAATTTTTATATTTTGTCGTGAAAATCTTTTATTTCAACTTTAGATTTAATACAACTATCTAACAAAATATTTTGCAATTGAATCTTTTCTAAAAAATAGTCAAAAGTTAAAATTCTTTATTTTTTCGTAAATTTTATTATCTAATTTATGCTAATTTTTTTAATTATTTTTTAAAAAAATTGCTTTGTATTTTTCATAAAAAACATAATTATTTTTACTTTTTTTATATCATAAATTGAATTTCTCACAAGATTTTTATAAAGGGGTTTAATTTCGCTTATTATGTAAGTTATGAAGCCAAAGTGATGGAGTCCAATCACAACTTCTCCCCTCAATAATAGTAACTTAGTAAATGATTTGTCAATTTTCAAAAATAACTTTTTTTTTGTTACATTTCAACAAATAGTTCGTCATTATATATTATCTCAGTTAATATCCTTTTTTCCTCTTGAATTAAATAACCTATATGAAGTATATGAATTATTATATAACATGTAAGATTTGTTTTTCACTTCTTATTAGGATTAATTAAAAGTTAAACATTTTATTTATGGAGAGATAAAAAATTAAAATATCAAACCGAACATCTTGTTATTCTCTTTTTAATTCAATGAGGGGACAAAACTTTCTCAGTATAACTTTTTTTATTTACTATGGCATTTTTTTATTTAAATTAATATTCGTGAAGTAAATATAGAGATAAATAAACATGCCTAATCTTATTTCGGCTAGAGCCAAAAAAAATTTAAATATGAAGTAGGATTTTTGTCGCAAAGTGGAGACACCACATTGCATTCTTCAAAATTATCGAGATTTCTGAAGTAATAGGCATTATTAGGGATGACAATCTCACCCTGATTCTGTGGATATCCATTCACCCGAAATTAAATGGGTAGGATAAGGATGATGATTTTTTTTACAATTTAGGGTGAGATATGAATATTGGTGAATTTAGGGTGGGGTATGGATCATGGTCTATCACCCGCTTAATCACTCGGTGGATATCCGAAATTAATAAGTACAATTATTTTTCTTAAAAAATATTAATAAATATTTTGATTAAAAAAACTTTCAATTTGTAAAGTTCTTTTAAAATAAAATTAAAAACTACTCACTAATGTTTTGTTGCACTTTTTGTTTATGGGTGTGTAAGTGCAGATTAATTTCGAAATTGTAAGTCCGATAAACATGATTTGTTCAATTTTCTCAAAAAACTATGTAATCTGGAATTTTTGGTAATGTACGCTTTAAATTTTATCGTCTTAGGTATACATTTTTTATATATCATCTTTAAATTTATGAGCGTGAAAATATCCAACGGGTGTCCACTCCACCCGCTTCACCCGGTAGATATGGATATGGATGGACGAAAAAATATTAAACGGATAAGGGTGGGATATGGATAACCACAAATTAAATGGATATGGAATGGATATAGCTCCACCTCATCCATATCCCACCCATTGCCTTCCCTAGGCATTATTCGTATAACTTTTTTGTGGCGGTGAGTGAAATTCTCTTTCAAAGGGTCAAATAGCTATTATTGTAAAAAAGTGAGTATTTTCGTGATCACAAATTCTCATTTATGAATGGCACATCCGTCGCAAGCTTGCGACGGGTCAAATACTACCCATGTGGGCTAGATAAAACAAAAAAAAGAGTGTCGAGAGAATAACAATTTATTTTGTCTTATCTATTAATATTGGAAGTATTTAACCCGTTGTAAACTCGTGGCGGATATATCCATTATAAGAGAAATTTATTGTTTCGTGATAATGATAGTTTTAGACTTAAATCTTAACTAAAGCGGATCTAAACTAAAAAGAAAAAGAAAAAGAAAAAGAAATGACTAACTTTGGGCAAATTCATCCAAACCCCACGCCAGCCTCCGGCCCAAATTCATAAAAATATACTCCGTGTGTTGCTGCATGTCCTTTGCTGCATTCAATTGATTCAATTGGAAAACAGCAACCTCGCATTTGGCCATGAAAGAGAAACATTTTTCCAAGTGTTTCTTTGCATTTATTCTTCACTTGGTACTTGGTAGATAAAGCTGACATTTTTCTTACAAAAAATTGGTAACTTTGATAGATGCATGTTTGCAGTAAATTCATGTACTTTTTGTTGGGATTGCAGCCGATTTTTGCAGGGACCAGAAACAGACCAAAAGGAGGTGGATAAGATAAGACATGCAGTCAAAACTGGATCAAGTTACTGTGGCAGACTGTTAAATTTCAAGAAAGATGGAACTCCTTTCTGGAACCTTCTTACTGTTACTCCTATTAAGGATGATCAGGGTCGTACCATCAAATTTATTGGGTACTCTTTTTTTTTTTTACTTTCCTCTTTTTATAAATTGGGTTAATTTTATTTTTCATTATTCATGCTCAAGTTTCAAGCTTTATTGGTTTTAGTAGCCACATTGTTTGGTTTGATGAAAAACCAAAATGGCTGCCCTTCTTTCTAATGGGAATTACTTCGTAGTACTGTAGCAGTCAATCTATGTAATTCTTGACGCAATTTTCGTCTTGGATCATAGGAAACAGTCTTTTTGTATTGCTAACACAAGGATAAGTCTTTTTGTCGGAGTTATTGAGGCACTGGTGTAATGTTGTTGTATTGTTTAGTTTGATTTTATTGAGCTTTATTGTTCTTATTAATGGACATTGTGTAGCACTCCCAAATAGGGTTCTAGTTTCATTAGCTCGATGTTATACTAGTAGAGGTTGTTAGTTATGCAGCAACGTGAGGAGTTTTTGTCGCACCTCGTTGGGAAAATATTACTACCTATTGAATGATTAGATTGACAATGAAGGGTGTTTGCCTTATTCATCTATAGTAAGAGTATGACTGTATGAGGATGAGGTTCAGCTCGAGGGCGGTGATGGATATGTTGAGTTCATTATTGTCGAATGAGTACAGAATAAAAGTCCTTAGAACTGATTATGGAACTTCAGCTCGAGAGTGGGAATGGGTATGTTGGCTGCTTTATTGTCTATTGATTACGGAGTAAAAGGTCGATATAGTGAGAGAGAGAGAGAGAGAGAGAGATCAGAATAGTGATACAGAGAAACATGCGCTCAGTGAAGAATTTATTTTTCAATAAACTTAATAGGAGTACATTCAAATTTGGGAAGGGATATGTGAGAATGTCGCGGTTCTTGGTCTGTATTTACTAATTACTGTCAAATTTCTATGTTTCTTCCCGATTAACATCAGTCAATGTTAAATATAGCATGTTGCTTTATCTGAAATTGGTTTACCACTGTAGTATGCAGGTTGAGGTTAGTAAATACACAGAAGGGATAGTTGACAAGGCATTACGTCCTAATGGTTTGCCTCAGTCATTGATTCGTTATGATGGTATGCAGTTTCCAGCAGACTTCATGACTCTTAGCTATTGATGACGTTGATGATTTATTTTCATAATATGATGCGGTAAAATATATGATGCAGCTCGTCAGAAAGAGAAGGCTATGGGCTCAATGATAGAAGTTGTTCAGACTGTGAAGCATCCACGCTCACATATTCAACCTGCAAATGACAACAATGCTGTCATTCCGTATGATCAGGGAAAGTTGGATGTCGACTACACGCTTCCAAACTCTGCAAACATTGACTATATGACTGCTGCTGGCAGGCAGACTCCTCAAAATGATGCTAAAATTGACACTCCTACTAGAGATCTTGACCAAAGCTCTCGAAAATCAACTCGTATATCTTTGGTGGGGTGAGTCTATTAACTTGATACCTTTCCTCTCTTTTCACTTCAGATTTCAGATTAGGAAAACCATGCAGTGACTTGGTTAGATTGGCTCGGACATAAATCTCATTGATGCCCATAAGGATTTAGGATTATTTAAGGATATTATTGCCTATGAATTCTGTTCATTGAAAGCATATTTTTATATTTTTATTTATTTTTATTTTGTAGGCGTAAGAAGTCTACTGTGAAGCATGAACAACAACCAAGCCCTGAGCCAGAAGAACTGATGACAAAAGAAATAGCCCGTGTTGACAGCTGGGAACGTACTGAAAGAGAAAGAGACATACGTCAAGGGATCGACCTAGCAACTACCTTAGAGCGTATTGAGAAGAATTTTGTGATTACTGATCCCAGGCTTCCAGATAATCCAATTGTATGTAATGATTAAAGGAAAATAACTTATAAAGTAATAATACTGAAGACTGCCGTCTTTGTTGAGTCAAGTCAAATTTGAGTGTTGCTTGTATTATCTGGACTTCTATATCTCATAGATTTGTAATTTTTTTTTGTTTTACGGTGTTGTCATGACTTTGAGTATGAATTTTATGAATTTCTTAGTGTGAGAACCTAGCAATAAACTGACAACAGCCAACTCCGGTGTATTTTGCAGATATTTGCGTCTGACAGCTTTCTGGAACTGACAGAATTCACAAGAGAAGAAATCTTGGGAAGAAACTGTCGGTATAAATCACTTGTAGGCCTTATATTCTTTTTCTACCATTTTGAATCTTATTTGAAGATCTGTCTTCTCAGATTATGAACATTTGCCTCCATTTGGGCCTTTACTTTGGTTGGTTGAACGTAAAGCATCTATATGTTATAGTTACGGAGGCCATGTCTTAAGAATATAAGATAAGGCAGTGAATATGAAAATCACGATCATTTAGCAATCTAGAATCAATAGTTGTAAGTAGAATTTGCAGCTGCATGCCTTCTTAGTCTTTTCTCCCTCTATAACTATACTCATGTTATTAATTCGATGGGTGCCACTATGGGAGGTATTCCGTTTTATGCACAAATGTGTCACTTCACTCTTTATCATGTCCGCTATTTTTTTCATCCGATGATTTCGTTTATGTGATTATTTGTCTTCTTATTTTACTAACACTTCTTTAATTGCAGGTTTCTCCAGGGACCAGAAACTGATCAAGCGACTGTCCAGAAAATTAGAGATGCTATTAAGGACCAGCGGGAGATAACTGTTCAGCTAATTAATTATACAAAAAGTGGTAAGCAAAATGGCTCACCAAACTAGCTGCACTTTTCTTTTGTCGTGAAAGTAGCAATCGTTTGATGCAACTGTTGACGCAGTGAAACTGTGGGTCATTCTAAAATGTTCTCTTTTTCTTGTTGACACGGGTACTTTGTATGGCCTTCATGATAGTGCTTTTGTCAATAAACTAGATCAAGTTGTTACTTCAAAGCTCTGTATATGCCCTATGTCCTTATGGATTGGATATATTATTTTTCATCTCCAGCCCATTATTAACTTGTTTAATTTTTTTATAGGAAAGAAATTTTGGAATTTGTTTCATCTGCAACCCATGCGAGATCAGAAGGTACATTCTCAAGATTGGTGGCTTAGTTATATAGCTCGTACCTATGATCTCTATCACTCTATGGGTCAAATTTTATTAAAAGCATTCAATCGTGTAATTTGTCATCCTAGACTTAGATACATAGGGGAGTACTTTAGAAACAGATATTTATTGCACAACATCACTCGTGCCTTATCTATTATGGGTGTCCAGGGAGAGCTGCAATACTTTATAGGTGTGCAACTGGATGGAAGTGATCATATAGAGCCATTACGTAATCGTTTATCGGAGAGAACAGAACAGCAAAGTGCTAAACTGGTATGTGGTCTCTTTTATAATTCTATTTCAAATTCACATCTTCTGCCTTACTTTTTCTTTAGTGTGAACTTTAAAATTGGCGCATGTCAGTTTTCATGTAGTGGGATTTTGATCCCCTGAGCGTGAATCTCTAACGTTAAAATACTTCAAGCATTTATTGGATGAAGTGGCCGATCTTACATAAAAGTTCTGAAGGAAGTCTCTTAATTATGTTTGCTTCTCTTGTTTTGCTCTTAGCTTGCTGGTTATTTTTGCGTGTTGTAACAAGCATACTGTCATAATTGATAGTATTCGCATGCAACTAGTATCTGAAAAGTGCTTTCTTTATCTGAACTTGAGAGCCATCTTTTTTAATTTGTTTCCTACAATTCAGGTGAAAGCTACTGCAGAAAATGTTAATGAAGCTGTTCGAGAACTTCCCGATGCCAACTTGGTAAGGTATCTCCTCTTGTCTAATTTTTTTCTCCAAATAGTTGCATCTATGAATTTTGACCTGGACATGTTTCTTTGTAATTCGAATGATTTGACTTTCCTCAAACTGTTCCCATTAATTTAAAACATTATTTTACAGAGACCTGAGGATTTGTGGGCAATTCATTCAGAGCCTGTTTATCCGAAGCCTCACAGTAGAGGTTCTCGTGCATGGGCAGCAATACAAAAGGTTTAATTTCTCCTATACGTAGATACATGATCTCCTTGTTCTTTGTTTAGAAAGAGGGATGAAGTCGTGATTTCCGATTACTGTAATAGCCAATCTTGCATGGTTTGGTGTTCGATTTATTTCGGAGAATGAGTTCAAATTCATAGAACACCATGGGGTTCGAACATAATGAACTTTGGCAATCTAGTTTCCCAACGAACTTTGTTTCCGAAAGATTGATTCTGTTTGAAAATTGCGCGAGCGAACCCAAATCATGCAACTGTACTACTGTAGTAATAATTGTCCTTGACATATCTAATGTTATAATTATTTTTATTTGATTGACGCTTCATTCCTTCTGGCGTTTTAGATTACCACTGCTGGGGAAAGAATTTGCCTGGACCATTTTAAGCCCATAAGACCGCTGGGTTGTGGTGATACTGGCAGGTATGACTATCACCTTGATCACTTGTACCGTTTTATTTTCAATAGTTTGTGCAAAAGAATAACCAATATTTACTTAAGAGTTACGTGTATATACAAAGATACTGTATATCTTTTGCGCTTTGCTTCTTTTGTTTGTTGGATTTATTTATTAAGAGTTTATCGTACAATGCCACCAACATCTAGCTCTTGTTTACTGGACATTTTAGCTTTTTGCAGTGTTCATTTGGTGGAGCTGAAAGGCACAGGAGAACTGTTTGCTATGAAGGCGATGGAAAAATCTGTTATGTTGAATCGTAATAAGGTTAATACATTGAATATAATGGTTTCTTAAGTTCCCTTGTCTTTACTTACCCAGTCTATCTATTTCTGCTTAATTCACACGTATGTCAAATATCGTTCTAATGTTTCACAGGTACATCGCGCATGCATTGAAAGGGAGGTTATCGCGTACCTGGACCATCCCTTCCTTCCGACTCTATATGCTTCTTTCCAGGTTTACACACTCACTGAACTGCCATTACTTTGAACCTCGCATTGTGTAGTTTATATAGCTTCATTCTTGTATGAGTAAAAAAAAAAAGTTAATTATGAATATTTGTTCAAGTTCAGCTCAAATTTTTTGACCATATCGTTTATCTTGTATGGTTGTATTGACGGTTTTGAATATACTAATGCATTTCTATTTTTTCAGACTTCGACACACGTTTGTTTGATAACGGACTTTTGCCCTGGTGGAGAGTTATTTGGCTTACTTGACAAGCAACCCATGAAAATTTTCAAGGAGGAATCTGCAAGGTGTGTTGTCGACTATAAAACAATCTGATTTAAAGTTATGTTCCGACCAATTTACTTTTTTTAAACTAAATGGATTATAATTGAAACAAATAGACTATTTGTTTGGAGTACAAAATAGGCCTTTTGTTATGTGTTATTGTCAAAATCTGTGCACTTTTTCCCGATGATTTAAATCCTTGAGATTTGAATTTCACCTTTAGCCAAAAGTATTAATCATCTGCCATTTTTTCATAATTGTGTATTGATTATGTTGCTGCCACCAGATTTTATGCGGCTGAAGTTGTAATTGGATTGGAGTATGTTCACTGTTTAGGTAATGTCAACATTTTCGATTTGCTAACTTGTTTATTTTCATGAGTAGCTTTCACTTTAAACATTTGTGTTCCTTTTATGTTTTAGCAATTGAAATTTCTTTCTTAGTGGCGTTAGTGCTCTTGAACTACAGTATAATAGCTTAGCGAATCTTACTTTTTGTGGCTCCTCAAAACCTTCCGTTAGGCAACGGACAGCAAAATTCATAATATAATGGTCGTTGTTTGGGAAACTTTCAATCTTATATTCAGCAGGAAGTCATTTATTGCCGTCCTAGTTCTATTCTACTCCGTATAATCTCCATCTTATTTCATACAAAGCTTAGTAAGATCACCAAACATTTTAGTTTATTATGGTATGATTATGTAAATTTGTAATCATAACATTTCTTCAGCTTTTGGCCCTTTCTAAGATTTTTTGATTAATACCTGATGGGTAAGCGAGTATATAGTTCTTACGGAGCATATGTTTTGACAATTATCGCTCTTTTTAATGTGAAATAATATGAATATAGACACTTTTTCATGCACTGGATTAACAAGTTTCGATAATAACATGGAGCAGGTATCATATACCGTGACCTGAAGCCTGAAAACATACTGCTGCAGAAAAATGGACATATTGTTTTGGCTGATTTTGACCTCTCATTTTTGACAACCTGCAAACCACAAGTACGTATCAGCGCTCTCATTGGTTTCTTCTCTGTATAGTGAATGGAACTCGGTTATACCATGATGCCTGAACAATTTCGCCAGATTTATTTCATTGATATCCATTGAACTTCAGATTTGATATATTTCCATTTTTCCTTTCCTTTTTTCCCTATTTTTCGTTTTTGTTTTTTCATTATTTGACCTGCCAATTGGCAGTTGCAAACGATGATTCATGTTATTGTCCTTCATATTTTGTGAACTTTGTTTGTTTTGTAGGTATTAAAGCCTCCCCAACTGAAGAAAAGACGATCAAGCAGCCAAGCACCGCCAATTTTTGTTGCAGAACCAGTGACTCAATCTAACTCATTTGTTGGAACGGAAGAGTATATTGCTCCTGTATGTTTTATACATATCCATCTTTACGTTAAATTTGACATTTTTCTACCATTTATGCGTTCTCAAACCTACAAAATGATAATAAACCCCACGTACACGACTTTCTGAGCACCACTTTGGATGGTATTTTAACTTGCTCCTTTTTGGTTCTCTGACGTGCGCTTTGTGTTTTAGGAAATTATCACCGGAGCAGGCCATAGTAGTGCTATTGACTGGTGGGCTTTAGGTTAGTAATTCTAACTATAAAACTAAAGTATCAGAGATGATATGGATCTTATGTCAGTTGTAGTTATTGTGCACTGAGAAGAAAATTTAGTCATGTTTGCTATGAGATAATGTTATAAAATGGCGAAAGAGATGCACATCTAGAAGAGAAATATATTGCAGATGTTGGATTAACTCTACCAAGGATGTGAAAGATGAGAAAAACCGAGACTGAAACCATAGCAGCAAATTAATTTCTAAAATGAACATTAAATTAAAACCTAACTCTACCGGGAGTGCGGAATTGATAACCTGAACTCATGAGTTAATCTTAAAGCATTAAGATGAGATAGTAAACCCGGCCTCATATATACTAGTCGAGTTTGAAATCGGGCCTCAAGGCTTTTTTTATGTTATGTAGATCATTCCATTTACATACACATGTTAAGTTATACAGTAGATCTTAAGTTTGTCAAGCATATGAATGACCTGTTTGCTTTTATTATCTAATATCTCTGTAATTCTGTTCCCTTAGGCATTTTGCTCTATGAGATGTTATATGGACGTACACCTTTCCGAGGAAAGAACAGACAAAAGACGTTTGCAAACATCTTACACAAAGACCTTACATTCCCCAGTAGCATTCCAGTAAGAAGTTCATGCTCTTATTTTGTGATTGATTTACAGTATTTTGTGTTCTTCTATCAAAAAAATCTGTATGAAACAGTCTTACATGTGAGACCAACCCCATATCCTTGAGTATTTTTTGGGTTAGTCTCACATGTTGGACCGTCCCATATAAAACTCATTGCTCATCTGTACCTGATATTGTAGGTAAGTCTTGCAGCGAGACAGTTAATCCATGCTTTACTACACCGAGATCCTGCAAGTAGACTGGGGTCCAAAGGCGGAGCCACTGAAATAAAAGAACATCCCTTTTTCCGGGGAATAAATTGGCCTCTAATTCGTTGCATGGTATAGCTTCTCCTACCAAAATTGCAGAAAACTATATCAGGTTGTGGAAGTTGACATTTTTACTTTGTGATTTCAGACTGCACCGGAGTTGGATGTGCCAATTCAATTTATTGAAAAAGATCCAAACGCAAAAGAAATCAATTGGGATGACGATGGTGTCCTTGACGCACCTATGGACATGTTCTAAGGTTTGTCCGCGTTTGACTTATGGTTAGCTTTCTTCCATATAAACCAAGAACAAACAAGAACGCTACCCTTATGTGTCGAAGGCTCTTTGCTGATGTTGGGTTAAGAGGGGGAAGCGCTAAACACAAATTTGATGACTCATAATTAGACGGGAAAAACTTACCCGACCCAACACCCAAATACAATAACTCAAAATCACCAATATTCAAATAGACTCTTTTCAATCCAAGTTAGACCAAAACTTCAACCCATTAATAGTAGCGATCATATTCGAAATGATCTGACATGATGGCGGAGAAACAAACCCATTCAAAGCGACCTCAAATGTTTATGTACATAAAAATGTCAAAACAGAACTCCAAACTCAAGCCCAAAAACCCGATCTGTAACTACTCGACCCAAGCTAAACAAACCATTATTGGAATGATCCCATAGTAATTTAGCTGGTACAGAATTAACCCAGCTCAACCCAAAGTACATCATAATCCAAAAATAGCATGTACTGGATGAACCTTTATGCTATGTCTACACAGATTGATATCATATCGAGAATTCTTGCATATATACACTTCAAATTCTAAGTGAATGAAACAAGTTATTCAAGGATTTTCACAAGACTAAAGAGATCTAGCACAAAGTTCGATAACCATTTACAAGAGTTAACTTGTTTCCTATACCTGACTGCAGGAGTTCTGACTAGTAAGAATCGGTCCATAGGCTTTCTACTCACTGTCGGAGTAGAAGGATTCCAACATTTATAGCCCTTTGTACATAGAGATCATATTGGTGCGAAATGAGGCAATATGGACAAGTTTTGTGATCGTGGAAATTATTATTATTGCTGAAGGCGAGTGGTTGACCAGATTTGAGTTGCAATTTGTAGCACATATTCTGGGTGCCCCTAAATCTCCTCTCTTTCTGGGTACATATCCGAGAAGTATATTCAAGTTGCTTGTATTATTTGTGAAATGATACTTGGACAATGTAAAAGTTACAGAACCATTGTTCCGAATCTGATTAACTACGTGATCTTGTATCAAGCATTTTTATACAATTCACTTACTAGTTTTAGGACCCTTGAACATTCAAGGAATCAGCGACTAGTGCGCACGGTTTAGTGATGTTTTAAGAGTTCTGCTAAATGGGGCATGGTTGAAAAGGAAAAGGCATCATGAGTCATGACCGTATTAACTTGATCTATTTGCCAGGTCTACTTTGAATAGATAAGAAACGTAGAGACACAAGTCTTCAAGCACAAACAATAAAACAATCACGATAAGAAATAATTATTATCCAGGAAAGATGAGTGATTTTTAAAAAGCTACTACAACGGTTACAGACTCACAGCTATTATGTCTTGCGAGCCCCTAGGATTATGATTAAACTTCACCACCAGATAACCCATCCATCCAAGGCTATACCGCTACTTTGTAGCCTGTGCGATGATATTACTGATGGAGCCTTCTTGCTCTTTTGCAGCCTCGACCAGTGAATCCTACAAATCAGATTACAACACCAGCGTGTTTTCAGATTTACAGAGCAGTAGTCCCAGACTCAGTCACAAATTCACAATCAGGTCAATACATACCTGGGCAGCAATGAGTCGGGCAACAGCTTTCTTGCTTGATTCTTGCAGCTCACCCGCAATTAAGATCTCGTCAAGTATATAATATGCCTTTCATTGCCATATCACAAAAATATGAGAGAAATTATAGATGGCATAGTCAGACATAAATAAAAGTATAATTGTAAGTTATTATGCCTTTCAAGGAATCGGTGACTATTACAGAGCATTACTCCATTTTTTTTTCCGTTTTTTTGATGCCTTTCAAGGAATCAGTGACTATTACAGATATTTTCAGGTCATACACATACCTTGTGGAAGTTGAAGATCAAGTCTAGTTCGCAGACCTGAACAGGAGCAGTGAGTTATGATTCAAGCATAATTTCCAAAACAAACAAACTGAGCGAGAATTTGAAAGATGGCAAAATTCATTGTCAAAAGAAAGAAAATGTAAATGGTGGAAAGTACACACACTGCCAAAATAGCGGTCTAGAGTCTCGACAAAATGATGGATTATTTCAAGGACCTCTAGTTCATTGTCTTCCTGATCAATACACATGCAGAAATACAAACTTGCATACCTGCATTAATCAAATAATCAGCATATAAGAACATATGTACCTTGTCACATATAAGATAGTGAAACATCAACCTGTAACTGATTCAGCCATAAGGAAATATCATTTGCACAAGCTAGCATGTCGAGAAGTCCCTTAAAAGGAACTCAGGAAATTCCAGGGGTGAAAAGAGGATGGCATTACAAAAATGCATATCAAACGCTTAATACTTGAGCATCTTGATAAAACTGGTGATATACGACACAATAATATAATGAATGGATGCATAAAAAATGTGCAGCTGTGTATATTAATGGGAGCCCCTAACGCTACAAGGGTGATGTCCACTTCCATGGACAAAAGGTCTGACTCGGGGTAATGCAAGTGCCTTATATCATGATCATTACCCATCTTATCATTCAGAAAAATCTGCTGAACCGAATCAAGAAAGCTATTACAAGTTATAAGAATATAGTAGTTGTGAAGAGCACTTCATCAGCTCCTCTGATAGAGCCCATAGGAAAAAAGAAACCAACGAATTATGAATTGCATACAAGATTACACAGCCACCTAAAAGCTCTTTCAAGATATCATGCATACTAAAAGAGATAGAAAATGCGGTGGGACGAAAAGCAGTCACCATTAACATGGCCTATGAATTGACAGGTATCATAATAACTTACAAGTTCTGCAGCTATCACATTTGAGAGGCATAAAAAAACGAAAAAAGTATGGAGTGACTTGTGATCTACAGATTATATATCCATATATTCCATATGCCTAAGAATACACATTTAACAAAAAATAAAAGCCAACAGAAGAAAGGTCTTGCCGCCATCATGAGCTTGAGCTATAAATTACGTTGATGATAGAGACTCTGCAAAACTTATACATCGCAGAAATTTAGCATCTCCATTGTCCACAAGATTTTCGATCATTATCTTTGTGTTGGTTGAGTGGTAAAGCTTGGCCTTGGAGTTGGAGGCTTGGGGAATCAGATGTCAGAAGCAGTCCTACCAGAGGGACTTGAAAGGCAGCTCTCTTTACCTCCATGGCTACACCTCTACCAATTCTAAGAGCTTAGACTGCCACCATGGTAGTAGACATCTAGTCTAGGGAACCCACATAAAAAGGAAACCTCAAACGCTAAGAACCTGCAGTTAGCTCCTTTGATCTAATAGACAAAACAACGAGACTTATGCTACCATAGTACCCTACCCTAGCTATGTTCTCCAATCGTAACCTCTCAACAGACCATATCAAGACTTCATCTGTCACGCTCTAGATATGCATTCTAATAGAAACCCTCAACAATCCTTCTTAAGCTACTTATAGTCTTAGACTTTCATGTACATACAACCTCTATACTTCGAGGATGCTCTAGGAATAACTATGCCTTCATATTGAAGAATTGTCGTACATAAAGAAAGTGTGGAAAGGAAGCAACAAATATACACCCCCTAGGCCCCACATATATATACTCATCCATCACAGATATAGTGTCGTCATTTGACGTTATGGTCAAATGATGTCGACTTTGACTAATATTTCCTCAATATTACAATGCCTACGACCTTTAAAAATAGATAGTATGAAGATGATTATTTTGATAAATCCAACATGAAATACTCAAGATTTTATCTCTACATATTTTATGAAACTAGTGGTCACAATTGGCATCGGTTAACCACCAAAGTCAATTGGAGATATTGTTTCAAGGTTAACCTACAAACACTGAATTTCCTTTACATCGCAATCATAGAAAACGTTGCACAAACAGAAGAATTGGCATTGCCAACTTTTTCAGCAGCATAACACCTAGTTCTTATAATAGAGAAACCAAAAATCAAGAATACCGACTATTAAACTTAAAATAAGCATAAATGTCCATCTGCTAATGCATAGAAGATATAAAAAGAGTACCTTCTGTAGACAACTTTGAGTCCTCTCCAATCGACAAAGTTACAAAGCTTTGGTCCGCGGGAGAGTATCAGTCCACTAAGCTCACGGAGAACCTTCACAGCGCGCTTGTTATAATCATATCATGCCAGACAGTTCATTGAAAGTTGAAACGAAAGTCACCAATTAGCTCGGTTCAGACAAAATACCTTTGTCCTCTCTTTTTGAGCATACGGAGAGTACCATTTTGTCAATCTCACTTTTCCTTGTCGGTTAATTAGAATCACAAACTGAATCTGGAATCACACTATGACAGTCAATACGTTAACATCAGCAAAATCAAGGTCACCTTCACGCCTCACTTTTGACACCCCAACGTTCTGACATCTGACGCCCCAATACGTTGTTTTGGCTCAAAATCACCCAAAAATAGGAAACTTGTTTCAGAAAATAGCAATGTCCGACACTCAAAGATCATCTCATGTGCGACACTTGCAGAGCAAAACAATGTCGTTACAAGTCCAGGGGCGGATCTACCCATAGGGCTGGGTGGGCTTCAGCCCAACCTGTTTTCAGGAATAAGATAAATATACATCTAAATTCATTCAGTGTTGTATCGGGGCTTAGTTGGTAAGGTAGAAGGAAAAGTGTTTGTTTCTACCTGGGTAGGGGTTCGAATCTCGTTAGTAGCATTTTTTTTATTTACTACCTTAATAAGTTGTTTAGCATTTTATCACTACCTTAATAAGTTGTTTAGCATTTTATCATAATTCCTAATAATATTAAATGACTAACATCTTTCACACATGTGCGACCTCAATTATACATTTTGATTATACATTTTGATGGTTTCGTATGACTAACCATTGCGGACATGAGCCTAGCCCACCCCGCTTCTAAATCCTGGATCCGCCCCTTGTTACAACTGCATTAACTTTCAGTGCAATAGTCAAGTATCAAAGATATAATCATTCAATCAATCAGGCAAAGCAATCCATAAATTTAGGGTAATTCAACTTCAAGTGACAATTATCTTAGCTAAAATCGAGCAATTTCTACGAGCTGAAATGCTGAATACGGAACAAATCAGAAATTCGCCAACGTTGAGACTTGAGCACAACATTACGAAAATGAAGCATATTTCGCACCATAACGCAATAATCGTAAGAAAAATCAAGGAATTCAGAAATTTGTCAACAACATAAACCTAGTAAATAGTAATCGAGTTTCAATTCGCAGAAAAAAGAGCAAAATGTACAGCAATTCTGACAAATACATGAATTCGATAAATGAAATGAAAATAATAAACAGCAATGAATAAATCAAGGATAATGATAGATGATAGATGAATCAATGAAAGAATGTGGTGTAGTTATTACCATTTTGGGAAAGTCGAAGCAGAGAGGAACTGCAATGGAGGCAATTCCGTAGAACAATTTTAACAAAAGCCAAAATAAATAGGTAAGTGTTATAAAACCATTTAGGAAATCATATATACCGAGGGGGCAATTAGAGAGCAAAGGGAAATGAAATTAGAGACGAAAGGTAAAGATTACCCAAAATTTAATTAGTTGTTTGATTATATTAAGAAATGAATTAATGTTCTATTTAGACTCACTCCTATCTCTAATACACATCACTGTAAACAATCATTTATCTATTAAAAAATGGTTGCAACGAACGCCTCCTCATACCACTACTGAAACCCCACTGTATCGCCCCACCAAACACTGTCATCCACCTGCCGTCGCCGCCTCAACCCACTCCAAAACCACAATCGACACTCTTCACCCAAAAAAACCCTCTCCTACCCTCGAAATTCCGCAGGAACGGTGGGGTGAACAGTGGTCTGTCGATAGTTAGGGTATTTGGGAAGAATTGGTTGTGGCTTTTTTGGTGTGCGGGTGGTTTAGGAGGGATGGTTAAGGTGGGGGTTATGGAGGTGGTGACGGCGGTAGCGTTGGTGTCATGGTGGCTAGTGTGGTGGTAGTCGCAAATGCGGTGGTAGGTGTATAAGGTGGTTGAAGGGTAATAACTAATAAGTGTAATGAAATCTCATACCTTGAGGGTGAGAGTAAAGAATTAGATGGATTGAGGGGTACGAAAGTGAGTTAGATTCCCTTTGTTTGTGTCAAATAAACACCAGCAAAGGAAATTTATAACTTTGTTTCCATTTCCTTTTCTTATAGACCCTCAGACAAATAAATACCAAGTAAGAAACCAAATACCGAGTAACAAAAACAATCCGCATCAGTGCATTCTCACCAATTTCTACCCTACACTTTTTTACGTTTTCACTCTCCAATTCACCTATCACCCTTCACCTCAGCTTTTTATTCGCCACCAAAAAAGCACTCACGTCAATAAATACTCAATTTTTGTTTCTCTTTCATACTTTATTATACCCCACAAAGCCACAATATCCATATAAACATTTTAATATCTCACACTTATATTTATTTTTACTTTATTATAATTATTAGTACAATTCCCTAGCCTTCTCACAACATCCACATCAAATTTTCCATTTTTGAAAAATTTTCATCATGTTCCAAAAATGCTCCAAAGCAATTTTACCTGGTTTGTACAATTCCTTGGCCTCGGCGATTACATCGTGTTCACTCATGTCACTCTTCTTCCTCCTAGTGGACACTTCTATGCATGAACTCTATTTTATGACACAGGTTGAGATTCTTCGAAATCGTCCGTCAAGCATAGTGTAAGGACCCGCATATTTAGCCGCAATTCTAGCCTCATAGCCAAGAAATTGCGCCCGCAGTCCGTCCACTTCGAACCCGTAGATTTCGTATTTTACTTTTGTATTTTCATTTCTAGTTTTTTGTATCATTTAATACTCCAAGTCTACTTCCTGCGTGTTGAAAGCTTGGAGTCTCGTTTTTAGTTTAAGATACGTTTTTAGGAGTTTAGAAAACGTATACCTATTCTGCAACATCAATATTCACTGCTACCAGACTAGAAATATCAAATTTGCCTCTATGAGGAGTACTTGTCAATCAATCTGCTTCTCACCCTATTGCCTTCTATTGTTTGTTGTTTGCTTTCTTATGAATGACTTTTGCCTTCATAACTTACTCACAAGCATGTGTGTGTTGACCGTTGTTGATCGAGACTAGGATCCCGACACACGCAAACCGAGACCGATTACGAATGCTCTAGTGCTTGACAAACACTAGTGCTTGACGCTCTTGCTTTCATTCTTGTCGTGTGCGTGTTAGAAAAGAGTGCGCTTCACGACTCGGCTCAAAGTTCGGACCGTGACATTTGGTATCAGAGCCCAATCTTCACGAGGGGCAGCTGCATACGATGACGGGAACGACCGCAGAACCGAGTGGGAACAAAAGTGACACTAAGGCTAGAGTGACGGCCTTAGAGAAATTGGTGGACGAGAAAATTCCTTCGTTGGAGTCTCTCCTTGTGAGCTTGGGGACTACTCACCATGTATTAGATGAGACGATAAAGGGGCATGGTGCTCGCTTGGTGGCCGTTGAGGAGGCAATTCCGAAGGAATATAACGAGGACATGGGCTACGTCCACGAAAAGATCGCTCAACTAGAGAACATGTGTAATGCCTTGATGAAAATGGCCGAAGATGGAAGTCTAGGGGAAACTCCCAAGGTGAAACCACATACGCCTCACAAATTTTGCGGGGCGAGAGACTCAAAGGAGGTCGATAACTTCATCTTCGACATGGAACAATAATTCCGAGTGAGCATGCTCGATGAGAATCTGAAAATCAGCACGACGAGTATGTACTTAATGGATGATGCCAAACAATGGTGGCGTTCGAAATATGCTGAGATCGAATTAGGAACCGTTGTGCTAGAGTCATGGGACGACTTCAAACGACTCTTCAAAGAGCAGTTCTATCCTGAGAACACTGATTTCCTAGCTCGAAGGAAACTAAAGAGCTTGAAGCATACATGCTCAATCCGAGACTACGTGAAAGCCTACTCGGCGTGTATGTTGGAGATTGCCGACATGACTGAGAAATATCAAGTATTTCAGTTTATCGATGGCTTGAAAGAGTGGGCTCAACGAGAAATCATGAGACAGAGACCAGAGTCCTTCTCGGCTGTGATGACAGCGGCTGAAAGACTGGTCGATTACTACACGGAGCGAGAAACTGCCTGATGCGTGTCGTTCATGCACCAAAGATAAAAACCTAAGTCTACTAACTAGGAGCTAGTGGAAGTAGGGTCGAATCCTCAGGGAGACACGATCTTAAGCAGAGGTCAGTCTATAGGTCACAAAATTGGTTGGGGGGGGGGGGGGTTGTTTTTGATTAAAGCTAAGACGGATATAAAAGAACTTAAAATAAAGATGACAAAAACGAGTTTCAAACAATAAAAGGAGGAATATGTCAGGATTCAGGTCGTCGCGGTAATTAAAGTCACACAAAGATTAGGTCAGTCGCAACAACAACGAAGTGGGAACGATTAATATCCTTTCGGTCTGAAATCACCCCTGGACTCCCCTATCAATCTTTCGATTTCTAGATAAGTTTCGTAAATCACCCTAAACAAGTCTACCTACCAATGTTTCGATCCAGGTAAGGTTTTACTAGGTAAACTGGTCTCCTGCGTGCACTCATTTGACAAGTTTTATAATTATATTGTTTATGGGTAAACTTCGTCGTAAGGACGACTAACATGCAATTCCTACGACATGACTACCACGAGTTCCTTCATCCTAACATATTATGGGGATTAGATACACATGCTTTGGGAAACTAAACTAATAATAACAACGATAAGAATAACATTCAACATAGCAAACAAGTATAAATTACTATAAATCATAAAACAATGAAAAACAAGAATAATAATTAAAAGAGAGAAAATGAATTACAGTAGTGGCGAGAAAGGAAGAACAAGATCCAAAAATGCTTGAATAAAGAGAAACCCTAAGTAGAAGTTTTCTAAATCTGATGCCTGCTTAAGAAATTGCAACGTAAAACTGAAATGTAAAAAGTGAATGTTGTGGGGAATAAAGCATGTATTCGCCCTAAAACGTGAAGGATTATAACGAATTTTACAGTTGTGAATATAGTCAAAAATTAATTAAAAGCATGAAAAAGAATACAACCTTGAGTCCTTGCGCAAAAGGCCTAAGAACAGGAATTAAAGTAAATTCCCTCCTATAACTTGCACCCAAGACTTGAATGAGATGATGCCGCGTGTGCTAGAAATACTCTCCAATTGCCTTGCAATATGGGGAGAGCTTTTGTGAGGTTTAGATGTGAGATCTGAGTTTTGGGAAAATCGTGTTCTCAAAACCCTAATTATGAGAATTGTAATCAACCAGTCTTTTACAAAAGGAGAATAACTCTCCTATTTGTAACCCTTGGGTCGGCCGAACGGGTTTATGGTGGGAGTGGGCTTTATCCACTCTTACCTTATTCCCTTGCGTGATTCGACCCGATTTGCTAAATATTATTCGCGGGTATTTTAATTATAAATCGCATACATGTTATCAGATATTAATGCAGTCGATGTATTAATAATGGTCTGATAAAATTACGATATTGTATAATTACCCAAATTAATATAACTGTTTATATTAATACGCGAATACAATATTTAATTAAATATAACCGTTTATATTTAATTTTACGAATTAATCATGTAATCCGTATTAGCAAAATTATAATAATCTCAACATCTTATTGACTAATTTAATAGTCAATACCTCTGACTAACTGTTTAGTCGTATCTGGCATAAATGTGACTGTATTTTCATGCCTTCACATCTCTCAAACGTGTCCTATAGGTGTGACGTATAGGGACCAGTTGATCACCGCCATCCGTATGACAATAACGTCAAACTTATCTAGCAAGCCAACCGTTATTGATAAACGTGGATCAACTGATAATAATACTGAAGTATGCCCTTGTGATCCTTTAAGAGATTTAGTAAGTCATTGTACTAACTGTCAAGGACACCAGCCCCAACAATCTCCCACTTGTCCGTACAAGGGTATGTGCAATGACGTTATCACACTACATGTGGAGGACACAAGCTCCAACAAACTCCCACTTGTCCGTACAAGTGTAGGTGCGATAACCGATTCTTATATCCTTTTAAAATTTCTCCCACTCAATGTAAGACAATTTGCAAATCCGCATTCGCAAAGGTCGTATCTCACAAGCGATCTGTATCAAGAGTGGTTTCCCCGACTAGAGAGTAACTTAACTGATAAAACGAATCTGTATTCGAGCATGGCCATGCATTTCAGTTACTACTCCTCGAGTGGCCCTGAGAAATGATAAAATCCTGATAAGGGTTTGGATATTTCCCTCAACTCGAATCCTGCCGATGTTTGCGCAGCATGAATTAACCCAGAAAAAATCCTCTTGGCCCCTGTTACGATGACCGTGGGAAAGAAATCAAAGTTACCCAAAATCTGCCTTAATCTCAAGAGACAGTTGAAAGTCAAAAGACTCGACTCTAAGGAACATTATGGAGGTCCTATCCACGACCTGGCACCCAATGTTATAAAACATTTAGGACTCCATAACGTTGTCACGGGGTGTCCTACGAGATATCCATATAACTCGCCTTTGTGATTGGTCAGTCAGCCGTGTGACTTATGGCTCGTTGAACCCATCATCAACCAACGTCACAAAATGATTACCTGAGTTATCAGCTCAAGTGGGTAATCAAGGACTAAAATGATGTAATGTAATTCAGTTCACTTTGTGGTGTTCAAAATTGGCATACAATTCCACATGAAAAACAAAACATTATATATCATAACAATGAGGTTGAATAGAGTACACGAGAAAATGAATTATTACATGAATTCATAAAAGAGTACTACAACTTAGGAACACATCTAATTCCCATGGAATGAATGTGCCCTTCATGCTTATCACGTGGTAATGCTTTAGTGAGAGGATCAGCTATGTTGTCATCCGTAGCGATCTTATCAATGAAAATCTCCTTTTGCTCCACGTAATCTTTGATTAGATGAGCTTTCCGTTGTACATGTATAGCCTTGTTGCTAGACTTATGCTCCTTAGCTTGGAAGATGGCACCTTTATTGTCACAATAAACGGTGATTGGGTCATTCGAACTAGGCACTACTGAGAGTCCTTGTAAGAATTGACGCATCCATATTGCTTCCTTAGCTGCTTCCGAGGCGGCATAGTACTCGGACTCAGTCGTAGAATCTGCTGTAACACTCTGTTTAGAACTTTTCCAGCTGACAGCAGGGCCATTAAGAGTAAAAACGAATCCAGACTGAGATTTCGAGTCGTCTCGATCCGTTTGGAAGCTAGCATCTGCGTAACCCGTGGCGCAGAGCGTCGAGTCGCCTCCGTAAGTCAATCCCCAATCTTTAGTCCTACGTAGGTACTTAAGAATGTTTTTCACGGCCATCCAGTGTTGTTCACCTGGATGAGCTTGAAATCGACTTGTCATACTCAATGCATATGCAACGTCTGGACGTGTGCATATCATGGCATACATGATCGATCTTATTGCCGAAGCATAAGGAATCCGACTCATGCGCTCCTTTTCTTCCAATGTCTTAGCTTCTTGAGTCTTGCTCAAGTGAAGCCCAGTAGTCATAGGAAGGAACCCCTTCTAGGAGTTCGTCATGCTGAATCTCTCTAGGATCTTATCTATATAGGACTCCTGACTGAGAGACAACATCCGTCGTGATCTATCCCTGTAGATACGGATGCCCAAAATTCTTTGTGCCTCTCCCAGATCTTTCATCTGGAAATGGTTTTTCAACCATGCTTTAAGCGAAGAAAGGAGAGGTATGTCATTCCCAATCAAGAGTATGTCGTCGACATACAGTACTAGGAATACAATCTTGCTCCCACTCGACTTGATATAGAGACATGGTACCTCGACTGATCGAATGAATCCATTCTCTTTTATCACTTGGTCGAAGCGATGATTCCAACTCCTCGATGCTTGCTTAAGTCCATAGATGGAACGCTTAAGCTTGCAAACTTTCTTAGGATTTTCTGGATCAATAAAACCCTCGGGTTGTAGCATGTACAACTCTTCCTCCAAATAACCGTTTAAGAAGGCGGTTTTAACGTCCATCTGCCATATTTCATAGTCATGAAATGCGGCGATCGCTAAGATAATCCGAATGGAACGTAGCATGACTACGGGTGCAAAGATCTCATCGTAGTGCAAGCCTGGCACTTGGGTGAAACCTTTAGCAACTAGTCTAGCCTTGTGGATATCTTGTTGTCCTTCCACGGCATGCTTTATCTTGTAAAGCCATTTGCATTGAAGGGGACGCACCTTTGCAGGTAGGTCCACAAGATCCCACACGTTGTTCTCATACATGGAGTCCATCTCGGATTGCATGGCTTCTAGCCATAGCTTTGAGTCAGAACTGGTCATGGCACCTTTATAGGTTGTGGGTTCATTACCCTCTAGGAGTAAGACGTCGTCTATATCATGTTCCTCGACCATACCAATGTATCTGTCCGGAGGAATAGAGACTCTTCCCGACCTCCTAGGTTCCTCAGGAATATCTACTGCAGCCTCGGTTGAAGGAACTGTTTCCTCCAATGGTTGCTCGGTAGTTGGTTCTTGAACCTCCGATAAATCGAAGGTTCTATTACTCGACTTGTTCTCGAGAAATTCTTTCTCTAAGAACGTCGCACTGGCCGCAACAAAAACACGTTGTTCGGTTGGCGAGTAGAAGTAATGACCAAAAGTTCCCTTTGGATAGCCTATAAAGTATGTCTTGACCGATCGCGGGCCGAGCTTATCCTCGTGTCTCCACTTGACATAAGCCTCGCAGCCCCAAACCCGAATAAAGGACAAGTTAGGGACCGTTCCCTTCCATAATTCGTATGGAGTCTTGTCAACAGCTTTAGACGGACTTCGGTTAAGTATTAGAGCGGCCGACAAAAGAGCATAGCCCCATAATGAATCAGGCACAACGGTGTGACTCATCATGGATCGAACCATATCGAGTAGAGTTCGATTTCTCCGTTCGGACACACCATTTAATTGTGGTGTTCCAGGTGGAGTCAAATGTAGCACGATGCCACAGTCTTTAAGGTGTTGATCAAACTCGTGTGAAAGATACTCACCACCACGATCAGAACGTAATGCTTTAATCTTTCTTCCCAGCTGGTTCTGTACCCGATTCTGGTATTCTTTGAACTTGTCAAAGGATTCACTTTTATGCTTCATTAAGTAGACATAGCCATATCTACTCAAATCATCCGTGAAAGTGATGAAATACCTATGGCCTTCTCGTGCGTTGATCGACATAGGGCCACATACGTCCGTATGTATGAGTCATAATAGGTCGGCAACGCGCATTCCAACACCTTTGAAGGAAATACGAGTCATCTTACCGATGAGACATGATTCACACGTGCCATATGATTCGAAATCAAAGGCCGAGATAGCTCCATTCTGTATGAGCTGTTTTACGCGTTTCTCATTTATGTGTCCCATACGACAATGCCATAGGTAAGTTTGATCTTTGTCACCTACCTTTAATCTCTTGTTATTCACATGTAATATGTCGGTGGTTTGATCTAAAACATAAATTCCATTCATGGAAACTGCCTTGCCATAAATCATATTGTGTAATGAGAAAATACAACTGTTATTTTCTATTACAAATGAAAAACCAAGTTTGTCAAGCGCAGAAACTGAAATAATGTTTTTGGACAAACAAGGAACATAATAACAGTTATATAAAGATAACTCGAATCCACTTGGAAGCTGGATCACGTATGTTCCCCTCGAGACTGCAGCAGCACGTGCTCCATTCCCGACACGCAGGTCAACCTCACCCTTGATGAGGGTTTTTGATTTCGGAGGCCCTGCACATGATTACATAGATGAGAACCACAACCAGTATCTAGTACCCAAGTTCCGTAACTTGCATGGTTAATCTCAATCATGTGAATAAAAGAAGAAGAAGACATACCAACAGGAGTAACACGACCTGCCTTAATATCCTCACGATACACGGGGCATGAGCGCCTCCAATGCCCAGTCTTGTGGCAATGGTGACATTCCATGCTAGTATCCTTGCTCTTTGTTTTGCCCTGTGAGTTGCTTGACTCACCGGGGCCACTCTTAGTAAATCCTGACTTCTTAAACTTGGGCTTTCCTACTGTTAGGTCGCCCTGAGCTTTAGCTTTTCCCTTACCCTTACCCTTACTGGAGATCATGAGAACATCCTGCTTCACGCTCCCACTTAATTTCAGATCCTTCTCGGTCTGTACGAGAAGGGAGTGGAGCTCATGAGGAGTCTTCTTCATGTCGTTCATATAATAGTTGGCCCTGAAGAGGGCGAACCCATCATGAAGCGAATGAAGCATTCGATCAACGATTATGTTCTCACCGATCTTGCAGTTTAGGGCCTCCAGTTTCTCGATATTCTCAATCATGTGAAGAATATGTGGGCTAATAGCTTGGCCCTTCTGGAGTTTCGCCTCAAAGAAGCGACAGGTATGCTCATAAGAAACGATCCTTGGAGCTTTTGAGAATTCGTTAGTGAGCGTGGTGAAAATCTTGTTTGCACCATGGGCTATGAAGCGTCTTTGCAAATTGGATTCCATTGCATAGATGAGTACGTTCTTTATCGCACCCGCTTCCATGACGAAGTCGCTATGAGCGCGAACTTCGTTAGCTCTAGCTCCAGTTCTTGGGTGTGCCGGAATTGGCTCAGTTAAGTACTTAAGCTTTCCGTCAGCAATGGCAGCATTCCGTAGTGCTGCCTCCCAGTCAGAGAAGTTTGACCCATCATTCCTCAGTCTAGTAGACTGATTCATGGAGTCCATGAAGGCTTTTAGCCAGGATTCACGTGCTAGCTTGGCACTTGGCATTGGGTCTTCACCAGCCATTAGATATACAGCAGTTTAAATGATCGTGTTCTACACTGAAAAAGAAGATAAAACAAAACCATATAAGCAACTTATTGTTGTGATTTAAGTCTATATTAAATTGTATTTAAACTCGTAGACTCATGCATTTATATAATTGATCTCCCTCAAGAATTATACAAATGATCCCAAGACTTAATTTCCGTATATTGATAAGCCCACAGTTTGGCTAATTCCACCGTTGGAACTCTTGGTCGATAGATTTCCGTAAATCCTATCTATTAGTCCATCTCAGTCGCTAGATAGTATCGAGTGACCATGATGTTGAGATAAAATAAATCATCTGTTCCCACTTACCCGACGTAGAAGGGGTCATATTATGCCTACCGACGAAGAAGGGATTCATGGGAGTCTGATTTATAAAGACTATTCTCAATTTTTTGTTATACGAGGAAGACCCCATTAACTTATATTTATCCATTTTAAGTGAACTAATATCTAGCATATGCGTGAATGAATGAAATAAAGTGATGGCTTTGCGATTGACATGTGACATCTGTATTGTCACAGAAAACTAACGCGTAACCTCTACATGAGTCAGTTTTCAGGCATGTTATAGGTGGTTTGGTTTTAGGCGGAATATGATGCAAGCTATTATCGATGAAAGCATAAAATAAATGCGATAAACGTAAATAAAAGTCCTAGTGTGGCCTATCCTACCAAAATAAACATAAAAAACAACTTTGAAATCCACTGTTGGACCCTAGAAGCTTGTCTTGATGTTCCATCTTGGTCCTTGCAGCGGGAGTGAGCATCCGGTCTCCGTCTTTGGTCTTCACAAAATTACTAATTTAAATTACAAATATAATCCTATTTACATTCTAATTTAAATACAAAAGTAATTACAAGGCAAAAACCCAAAATGGAGATTCAAGATCTCAAAATTACAAGCAAGACTGTGTTCCATCATTACGGTAACACAATCTACTAAGGCCACACTAAGTTACAACCGTTTGCAAAAATAAATACGTTATTGAAAGCATTCACAAGGCATTCAACAAGACGATAAATAAAATGCATCAACTAAAATTAAAATTTATACATGACATAATACTGTTATTATGATTAACAAATTTTACCAAACCACCTTACGGGATTAAAATTATGCGATTATACCGTTATAATCACCCAATTTTAATAAATTTATAATCCATTATCTTAAACGGTTTTAAAATAATATGTATCAAACGAGGGTGAACCGATTCACAAAATTAATAATATACTATTTCCGTATATAGTATATTACTAAAGGCCATGGGAAAATAAAACAGGTTATTTTCGAAAAAAAAAATAAAACGACGTCTGTTACAGGGGCGAGGTCGACCGACCTCAACACGGGGTCGACCGACCTCCAGACGAAAACAAAATTTTCTGCAACAGCAGAATAGTTCGACCGACCCATAAACTAGGTCGACCGACCACTAAACAGTAAAAACGAGTTTCTGGAAACGCAAAACGCTGCACTTTTG
Source organism: Silene conica (assembly GCA_029255685.2). Taxonomy (NCBI): domain Eukaryota; kingdom Viridiplantae; phylum Streptophyta; class Magnoliopsida; order Caryophyllales; family Caryophyllaceae; genus Silene; species Silene conica. The sequence continues at coordinate 76,935,990 of CM055312.2, forward strand.
AAAATTAAAACAAGTTTTTACTTTTTATCTTTGATTAAAACGAGTAAATCAAAATAAACAGCAATTAGGGTTCACATATTGTCAAGAATATCGATTAATTAACAATATGTAAACAGGAATCGAAAACAAGATCGAATATGCAAAAGAGAAACTGCCGAAAAACAGAAAACCTATGCGGGAGGCGGTCGACCGACCGCAACTAGGGGTCGACCGACCGACACAGCGACAGAAACGATTTTTCAAAATATTTAAATAAAACTTATGAAAAACACAAAAGTAAAAATTTCATGGCCTGGCTCTGATACCACTTGTGGGGAATAAAGCATGTATTCGCCCTAAAACGTGAAGGATTATAACGAATTTTACAGTTGTGAATATAGTCAAAAATTAATTAAAAGCATGAAAAAGAATACAACCTTGAGTCCTTGCGCAAAAGGCCTAAGAACAGGAATTAAAGTAAATTCCCTCCTATAACTTGCACCCAAGACTTGAATGAGATGATGCCGCGTGTGCTAGAAATACTCTCCAATTGCCTTGCAATATGGGGAGAGCTTTTGTGAGGTTTAGATGTGAGATCTGAGTTTTGGGAAAATCGTGTTCTCAAAACCCTAATTATGAGAATTGTAATCAACCAGTCTTTTACAAAAGGAGAATAACTCTCCTATTTGTAACCCTTGGGTCGGCCGAACGGGTTTATGGTGGGAGTGGGCTTTATCCACTCTTACCTTATTCCCTTGCGTGATTCGACCCGATTTGCTAAATATTATTCGCGGGTATTTTAATTATAAATCGCATACATGTTATCAGATATTAATGCAGTCGATGTATTAATAATGGTCTGATAAAATTACGATATTGTATAATTACCCAAATTAATATAACTGTTTATATTAATACGCGAATACAATATTTAATTAAATATAACCGTTTATATTTAATTTTACGAATTAATCATGTAATCCGTATTAGCAAAATTATAATAATCTCAACATCTTATTGACTAATTTAATAGTCAATACCTCTGACTAACTGTTTAGTCGTATCTGGCATAAATGTGACTGTATTTTCATGCCTTCACATCTCTCAAACGTGTCCTATAGGTGTGACGTATAGGGACCAGTTGATCACCGCCATCCGTATGACAATAACGTCAAACTTATCTAGCAAGCCAACCGTTATTGATAAACGTGGATCAACTGATAATAATACTGAAGTATGCCCTTGTGATCCTTTAAGAGATTTAGTAAGTCATTGTACTAACTGTCAAGGACACCAGCCCCAACAAATGTATGTTTTGAATATCGTAAAAGACTGCTAACCTAATCCTTAAATAAGGATTAGGTTAACTCTAAAGAAAACTAAACCTAAAACGGAAATTCCAAATCCGGTACGCTTAAGTGAGTTGCTCGATCGAGTGACTTAACCACTCGATTGAGTAGCTGTTCTTCAAAAAGGGCTCGATCGAGTAACTTCAGGCTGGCAACTGCTCGATCGAGTAACTCTGGAAACCTCGAAGGTTGGGTCCTTCCTGCAGACTCCTCGACTGAGTATCAGACTGCTCGATCGAGGCTTTCTCCTCCTGCATCCACTCGATCGAGTTCTGGTGTTTACTCCATCGAGTAAATGACAGATGCAGTGCTTCTTTTTCGCTTCTTTCTTGCTTTTGTCCCTTGTCCTTGCCTCAGTTACCGTTCCTTTAGGCCTTGTACTGCAAAATCGGGGATATGGGATTTCTTGACTTACTTCATCCTCTAAAAGAGCTCAAAATGGACAGAAAAAGCATGGTTTCTTCATCTTTTGCATAATTCCTGCAAATAAAAGAAAATACACCAAAGGAAGAAAAAGGAGGCAAAATGGCACGTAAAGTGCATGAAAATGCATAGAAATGCGTGCTAAATGATGCCAAAAAGTGTATAAAATAAGCACGCATCACTGCCCAAAAGAAAGGATTTTCGTAACGGGTGGAAATAACCCAAAATTTGGAGGAATGACCTCACAAGGAAGAACTCTCTCTACGGGAAACAGCCGCATCTATCCAGGGGGAGACAGTAGAAGGTGGGGCTCAACCAATTCTACTCCCACCTCTTCTAAAGGCAGCACTTCAGAAGCGTCGACTGCGAGGAAGCCGTTTGCGTGCTTCCTTTGTAAAGGACCACACAGAATGTCCGAGTTCCCTCACCAAGAAGAATTCAACAATCTCAAGAAGAGTTTGACATCGAGGAGTGTGATGATGATAACGCGAGTGAACAAGAGGAAGTTGCTCGAATGGGCGCGGTACACATGTTGGGTTCAATGGGAAAAGGTGTCGAGCGTCATGAGACCAAGTCCACGGAACTGATGTATGTGGAAATAAACGTCAATGAGAAGGCTACTCGAGCCATGATGGATACAGGAGCCTCCCATAATTTCGTCACCCCCGACGAGGCGAAGAGACTCGGGATGAAATTGAATCGAGAAAGCGGTAGCATGAAAGCCGCCAATTCCAGTGCCAAGCCAATTCAGGGTGTGGCCAAATAAGTGACGATCAAGATGGGCGAGTGGATTGGAAAGCTGGACTTCACTAGCGTCCCGATGGATGATTTCAAGATCGTCCTCGGAATGGACTTCTTGAAGCGAACCCCGACATTCTTTGCACCCCACAATGGGTCCTAATGATGGTCAGGTCACAACCGTGCCTGGTGAAAGCCGTGGAAGACGAGAAAAAGCTAAAGGGACCGCTCCTCTCTGCGATGCAATTGAAGAAGGGACTCTTAAAGGGAGAACCGACGTACCTGTGTACCATATCCATGAAGGAGGACAACTCCGATAAGCCATGGAGACACTACTTTTCTATGTGGATTGAAGCAGAATCATTTACTCAGACCACTGAAGCACATATTATGTTTTTTATTAAGCGTAATATATTCACCAGATTTGGTATCCCTTCGGAGATAATATGTGACAATGGTTCCCAATTCATTTGGAAGAAAACTGAGTCCAATGGACAGGCTGAGTCCAGCAACAAGATTATCATTGAAAACATGAAAAAGAAATTGCAAGAAATGAGAGGGAAATGGGCAGAGGAGCTCCCTTTGGTCCTATGGGCTGACAGGACTACTCCAAAAGTAGCAACAGGTCAGACCCCCTTCAGCCTCGTCTTCGGAGCAGAAGCAGTGATTCCGTCTGAGATCAAAGTCCCAACCCACAGATATGGGTGTATAACCGAGGACCAGAACCAAGTGAAAATGACAAGTAGCCTGGACACTATTGATGAACTCAGGACCATCGCCTACGTCAGGATGGCCTCATATAAGCAAATGGTAGCCAGGAGCTACAATAAAAACGTCAGGATCAGAACCTTACAAGTAGGGGATCTGGTCCTAAGAAAGGTGTTCCAGAACACCAAAAACCGGCAAGCTGGAAAGTTCGCTTACAACTGGGAGGGCCCATACCAAGTCGAAAGCATAGTTGGTAATGGGGCCTACAGACTGATGACAATGGAGGGGGAAATGATACCCAGATCAAGAAATATACTTCACCTAAAAAAGAATATCGTGTAGAGGTGCCTCCACCGGACAGGAGCAGATCCCTTAGACCTCAGGTTCTACTCTGTATAAAGCATACTCTGGTTAAGCATAAAATTTTATCTCTATTTTTTATAACTTAAATCTTATAATCTAATTTTTTTTTCGTACATTTAAAATCGGTTATCGAGTCTTTTTGAAGTGAAGGAAAATTTTATCATTTAGTGATTTTTTGAACCAAAAATTGTCTATCCTAGTAGACTGACCTAAAAAGGAAATCTGTACTGTCCATAGGAGAACCTAAGTCAAGCCTGACACCCCAGTATAGACACGGGTATCTAAAACACCAGGCCAGCACACCAAAGCAGCGATGGCCAAAACACAACGAATATGCATGCACAATGAAAAACGGCAGAAAAATCAACGATAAGCAAAAGCCCCATACAACGGGGGTACGTACGATTAAAAGGAGACTGCCCAAGGCAGCCCAGATTCAAAATTGTATTTGTTGGTTCACCCGGACCAACAGCAAAAGTTACAACTATTTAAGCCCACGCAGGGGCACCAAATGTTCCAAAAATAAATTCGCCCACATCATGGCCCAGCAGTAGAAATTTAAAGAAACCTACTCATCAGGAGTAGGCCCAGCAGCAGCATTATCACGGGTGGGGTCAGAGGTTACCTCCTCTCCATCATCTTGAAACCCCACCACGCCTTCATCATCATCATCAGAAATGAGGTCAATGTTAAGACCCTCAAGGAAATCTCCAGCAAAAGCTTCCTCCAGAGCAGCCAAGTTCTAGGTCATATGCTTACCCTCCTGGAACTCTTTGACGCATTTAATTATAGTCTCAGCAGCAGTGTAAGCAACAACGTCTATCAGAGCCCCTTATAGGGCAGCCTTCTTCTGCTCCAGAGCCTCCACCTTGAGCACCAGCTCGGTCTTTGAGGCCAAAGCCCGCTCCAGCTTGGACTGTGCTGCCTCCAGCTAACCCTGGAAAGTCTTCTACTGCGCCTTTAGCATCTCCTGACCCAAAGCCAGGTCCTGACGAGAGCGCTCACAAGCTGCCCGCAGGTTCTCCCTATGTGTTTTATTTGTTTTATGTATTTTAATCAAGTTAGTATTAATAAAGAACTATTTCAATAAAAAAAATACTACGGGTTACTAAAAGAGATAAAAATATACATACACAACACAAATAAAAATGTTCATAAACAATAACTAACAAAATAGTCCATACATAACACTACGGGGTCTCATCATCATCAGCAGCAGCAACAGCAACATCATCAACATCATCCTCGGCTCTAAAGAACAACTCCATCTTATCCACCAATCTCCGCATATATTGCCACTTACGCTCCGTGGAAGACTGTCTATATATCTGTGAGAAATGGCGACTAACAGCTCGGGCAACCTCTGACTCTTCGCTGAAAGGAAGTGAGCGCATCTGAGTATGGCGTGCATGGGTTAGAATAAAAGGGTGAATAATGTGAGCGCATATGTTTTAGACCAAACCACCGAGGTTTATCATGTGAATAATAAAAGGGTTAAAACAGGTGATAAAGAACAAACGTATTTATGTCATTGTCGAATGGGACACATCAATGAAAAACACGTACAGAAACTCCTTAAGAATGGGTCAATACCACCATTTCATTACGAATCAATTGGTACGTGTGAATCATGTCTCATCGGAAAGATGACTCGTATTTCCTTTAAAGGTATTGGAATGCGAGCTAGTGATCTTTTAGGACTCATACATACAGATGCGTGTGGTCCTATGACAATCACAGCAAGAGACGGCTATAGATATTTCATCACTTTTACGGATGATTTAAGTAGATACGGGTATGTCTATTTAATGAAACATAAGAGTGAATCCTTTGACAAGTTCAAGGAATTCCAAAATAAGGTTGAGAACCAATTGAATAGGAAGATAAAAGCACTTCGATCTGATCACTACTTTTATCCAAAAGGAATTTTTGGTCACTACTTTTATTCACCTATCGAACAAAGAGTGTTTGTTGCGGCTAGTGCGAAGTTTTTAGAGAAAGAGTTTCTCTCGAACAAACAGAGTAGTATAACTTTTGATCTGTCAGAGGTTCAAGAACCAGAAACCAACAATGTGATGGAAGAAAGTGTTACTTCCACATCTGTTATGGTATCCATTCCAGAGGAACCTAGGAGGTCGGTTCGAGTTTCTCACCCCCAGACCGATACATTGGTATGGTTGAGGAAGGTGGTGTAGAAAACATTTTACTCCTTGAGAGTAACGAACCAGCTACCTATAAAGGAGCCATGACCTGTTCCGACCCTAAGCTGTGGCTCGAAGCCATGCAGTCCGAAATAGATTCCATGCAAGAGAATCAAGTATGGGATTTGGTTGATTTGCCTGAAAAGATAAGACCCCTTCAGTGCAAATGGCTTTATAAGATAAAGCGTGCATTAGATGGACAACTAGATGTTTATAAAGCACGATTGGCGGCAAAAGGTTTCACTCAAGTATACGGGTTGCACTATGATGAGATATTTGCTCCAGTCGTAATGCTTAGATCTATTCAGATTATCTTAGCGATAGTCGCATTTCATGATTATGAGATTTGGCAAATGGATGTGAAAATCGCCTTCCTAAACGGGTTTTTGGAAAAAGAACTGTATATGATACAGCCCGGGGGTTTCATCGATCCTAAACATCCTAAGAAAGTGTGCAATCTTAAGCGTTCCATCTATGGACTTAAGCAAACATCACGGAGTTGGAATCATCGTTTTGATGACGTGATAAAACAGAACGGATTCATTCGAAGTGTCGAAGAACAATGTCTGTATATCACGTCAAGTGGGAGTAAAATCGTGTTCCTAGTATTGTCTGTAGATGACATACTACTGATTGGAAACGACATTCTCATGCTCTCGTCGGTTAAGACATGGTTAAAGAACCATTTCAAAATGAAAGATTTGGGTGAGGCACAGAGGATTCTAGGCATCCGTATCTATAGAGATAGATCGAAAAGGATGTTGGCATTGAGTCAAGAAGATTATATAGATAAGATTCTTGATAGATTCAGTATGTTACCTTCCTGTTGTTCATGGGGTGCATCTAAGTAAGAAACAATCACCTACAACACCTGAAGAAACCGAACACATGAGTCGGATACCTTATGCTTTGGCAGTAGGGTCGATCATATATGCCATGCATGATGTGCACACGTCTAGACGTGGCATATGCATTGAGTATGGTCAGCCGTTACCAAAATAATCCAGGTGAAAGTCACTGGATAGCCGTCAAGAACATCCTTAAGTACTTACGAAGAACTAAGGAGTGGGCTCTAGTATATGGTGGAAACACGAAGCTATGTGCTAAGGGTTACACTGGTGATAGTTTCCAAACCGATCGTGATGATTCCAAATCTCAGTCGGCTTTTGTCTTTACTCTTAATAGTGGAGTAGTCAGCTGGAAGAGTTCCAAGCAGAGCGTGATAGCAGATTGTACAATAGAGTCTGAGTACTTTCCAGCTTCCGAAGCTGCAAAGGAAGCTATTTGGATGCGTTATTTCTTACAAGGACTAAAAGTAGTACCTAGTGTGAAAGATCCAATCACCCTTTATTGTGATAACAGTGGTGCCATCTTCTAGGCTAAAGAGCCTAAGTCTAGCAACAAATCTAGACATGTACTCAGAAAAGATCATCTAATAAGAGATTACGTGGTGCAAAAGGAGATAGCGTTGTGCAAGATTGGAACGGATAACAACATTGTAGATCCGCTGACTAAGGAACTACCGCATAATAAACATGAAGGGCACATCTCATCCATGGGGATAAAACGTGTTCCAGAGTTGTAATAAACATTATTTGATTGATATTTGATCATTTTAAATTATTACTTAATAAAATCATTGAATTTCTTTATATTGTATTACATGTGGATTGTATGACAATTTTGAATACCACACAGTGAACTGTTTTACTTTATATGTCTGCATTGTCCGTAAACACCAATATGAGCTGATAACTCATGTGATTATTTTGTTAGTTGAAGGATGTAAGGTTCAATATTCCATAAGTCAAGCGTTTGACTGATCAATAACAAATATGGGTATATGATATCGCATAGGACATAGTGACCACAACATAGAGTCCTAAATGTTAAGATACATTAGGTGCCTGGTCGTGGATGAGACGTCTATTGTGATTCCTAAAGTCGGTTCTTTTGACCATTGTTTATTTCATGCGATATAGACAGTTTTTGGGTGGTTTAGGTTTATGTCCTAGGTCGCACCGTAAGAGGAGGCCAATCGGACTTTTACTGGGCCATTTCATGTTGTGCTTCCATCGGCAGGTTATAAGTCAAGGGAAATATCCAGCCTTTATCAAGTTTTATATACATTTCTTAGGGCCACTCGAGGAGTTGTAACTTAAACGCATGGCCATGCTCGAATATGATTTGTATCAGTTATGTTACTCTCTAGTCGAGGAAACCACTCTTGATATGATTACTTGGGAGATACGACCTTGTAAGGTGAGACTTTGCAATTTGTCTTCCATTGAGTGGGAGAATAATTTATGGATATGAGAATCATAATCGCACACACACTAGTAGGACAAGTGGGAGATTGTTGGAGTAAATGTCCTCCACAGTGCGTGATTATTTGAATAAATCTTTTACAGGATCACACAAGGATACTTAGTATATTAATCAGTTGGTTAACGTTTATCGGTATAGATTGGCTCACTAGTAGTTTGACGTTACTGTCATATGATGGCGATAATCAGCTGATCCCTAATGGTCACACCTATAGGATAGTACTGAGAAATGTGATTATATATTGGTATAATAACGTAAATGCTAAACTTAGCTAAATGTAGTTAAGTAGATCATAAACATTTAATAATAATTAGGAGAAATGAATTAAATGTTAATTCTAATAAATATATATAAATATTATATATTAACTATATTTTAATATATGATATTTTAGAATAATATAATTGGGTTAATTAATTATAAGATAATTAATTAATGTTCTCCGGGAATTATAATTGTACACCCAAAATTATTAAAATATGTATGATATTTTAAGGAAATTCAGAATAAGGAAACTGACTTAGAATATTATAATATAAGGAAGTTTCCAGGAAACTGACTTAGAATACTATAATATAAGGAGGTTTCCTAATAGAAGTACAATACCAACACAAACCAAAATCCTATAAGAAGGGATTTCGGTCGTGTGGTACAAGGACGAAAAAACATAAGTTGTTTTCTCCCTTGTTCTCTTTGTTTAGTTTATCATCTTAAAATCCCAAAACAAATCCTCTAGAATAATTAATAGTAATTTAGGAGGAGCTTTGAGGGGATCTTTCTCAGTCATCTTGGGTGCAATCTAAGGAGAACTTCTACCTTGAAGTTTGGGTTTATACTAGGTTGTTCTTAGGCTGATCTCATATAGGACTAAAGGTTAATTCTATAATCTTGACTATTTAATTTTTGAAATTAAGGTTTTATTGAATCGTTTATTGATATAATTCTTGGCAGTATTAATATGATTAATACTTTTATAAGTAATTTAAGAAATTATTTCCTACATGATGGTCATGATGATGATGATGATGAGGAGGAGGAGGATGACTCTCGTTTTCTTGAGGAGGAGGCCACTGTTCGACCACCTAAGAAGGTGCTACGTGATTCTAGCGGCCGATATATACCGGTTGAGGATGGTTCATCTAGTAGCACGGGGAGGAAGAAGACAAAGAGTCAGGATCTATCTTGGCATCTTACAGGTCCGGTTGAGGGTGGTCCGAGTGTCCTTTATGTCCTACGTAGTTTTGGTGGCCACGTTGTTTATAGTAGTTGGACTGAACCGGGAAGCGTGAGATTGTGGCTCACGTGTTACGAGAGGTAGGGTGCTTTAGAGAGAATATGTAAGATGAAGGTCTGTGACGCTGTGATTGAGAGAGTTAGTTAGAGTAGGCTTGATCATTTGAGGTATTCTTTGACCACCGGTTTGGATAAGAACCTCATTAATGCTTTTGTAGAGAGGTGGCAGCCTGACACCAACATTTTTCATATGTCGTTTGGTGAGATTACTATCTTGTTGCACGACGTTCAGATGATCCTTGGGATACGGGTGGATGGCTTGAGGGTTATAGAGGAGGGTCCTACGAGTGGGGAAATTGGTCACGGTGCCCTCGAGTTTTGGAAGTCTATTGTCAAAAGCGTCTTCGAGAAAGCCCACTCCCTCCTCCATAGTCTTGCCCATTTTATCGAAACCGGTGAACAAATGTGGCAATTAGAAACTCGTCCGAAAACCGGGGTCTGATACCAAATGTTGCGGTCTGGTACTTTTAGCCGGATCGTGGTGCGCACCCTTACCCGACTCTAGGGCAAGAATGCAAGCAAAAAGGGTCTTGTACTAGTGAGGGATTTCCCACTAGCAGGTATCTCGCGTCTCGGGGTGTGTGTCGAGAATACTAGTCACAATCATCAAAGTCCGACACACGGAAGCAATAAAGTAAGCAATATGATTACTGAAAGCAAGAAACAAACAATATCAAGCTTAATGATGATAAGCGGTTTTGATTGACTAGCGCCTCTTATAGAGGCAAATTTGATATTTCATGCCTGGCCGTAATAGGAAACATTGATGTTGCAGAATAGCGATACGTTTTGTAAATACCTAAAAACGTATCTTAAACTAAAAACAAGACTCCAAGATTTAACACGCGGGAAGTACTTTTGGAGAACTAAATGAAACTAAAAAACATAAAAGAAAATACATCAGCGAAATAAGAAATCTAAGGGCTCGAAGTGAAAGGACCGCGCTCGCGATTTCTTGGCTTATAAGACTAAAATTGCGACTAAATGTGCGTCTCCTTACACATTTTCTATAATAACACTTGTGTAAAATAATTGGGATATGTTAAATTCCTTAATTAATGGAACTAGTGAGGGATCGCCCACTAGCTCCTTATGAGACTAGAATTGCTTATTTTAAATTTATCCATTACATTTTCTATCCACAAATAATCCTAAAAAAAGAGGAGGAGACCACATTACCGTTGTCCTCCAACAAACCCACCAGACAACCTGCGACGAAGAAATTAAAGGAGGATGAGAGAGGACTAGTTGGGGGAGGGGAAGGGCTTGGCATAGGGTTGTTTTGCGTGGAATCGTGAATTAACCTTTTAAGTTGAATTGAAGGGTAGTAATGAAAAATTAAGAAAAAAATTTCGGGATATAGTAAAATTATGTGCGGGATTTAGCAATTACGAAATAATTTTATGCAAAAATTTGAAAATAAATTTGAATAAATTGTATTTTTCTTAAAAAAAATTAAATTAATGGCAGGAAAAAAAAAATTTACGGGTTAATGTTTGTAATAAAATAAATAATACTTTTAGTCTAATCAAATCTATTAAAAATGATGTTAAGTAGAATTGAGAAATATCAAACCTGAAATTAGGGGTTAATGACTTGTTTGGCATAAGATTATGAGCAAAAAATAAACAATTTTAACAAATACTTTTAACGGTAAATCAAAATAATAATTTATTTAAAGCATTAGTTAGAATAAAGAGTAGCTGATTTTGAAAATATCAATTACTGAACGACTCTGACACGTTGTCCCATTAATTATATGGTAAATATGAGCCTTTGTTTAACTTTCTTCCTTAATTATTAAAAATTATGTTGGTCAAATTTTGAGAAGTGTAGGTAAGTAATGAAATGAAGGAATATGTATTAATGCAAAAAAGAGATATTCATAAGCTTAATAGTTTATGCCATGATAGATAGCAATATAGCATGAATAAAATCGTACACCAAATATCGTTTTAATAAATGTACGTTATAATATACGATTTTAACGACAAATTTAAATCCTATCCAAATTAAATAAATGGTCGAAATAAAAAGAAAGAAGTGGCGTAGGTGCAAGTTGTAAACAACACTAAAACTTAGGAGAGACGGTCTTTCAATAAATTATTAAGAGACCATTTTTTTGTAACATTTTATTTGTATTTTTGACCCTTTTATGATTGATTATACCATAGTAATTTCGCACCATTTACCTAATAAATGTACTCATTTCATTTTAATCGGATTTGTACCTATTTTATTACAATTAGTACTACTTTTTCTTAAATTTGTACAATAGTCTCTCAATAAGCTTATCGAAAGGTGGTCTCTCAGGACACCTACTGTGTAAACAAACGCTGTTTTAGGTAATAAATAAATTTGGACGATCCTCTTCAAATTGGCAATTAACCTCAAAAGAAAGGGAGAGAAATCGAGAATCCTTACCATCTCCAACCTTATTGAGCTATTATAAGCATTTACTTCTATATATATATATATATGTTTACCTATTCCTATTTTTTCATTTGTTTACATTTCTATACATCATTTAAGACGATCTATTTTCGTATTTGTCTTAACAATCACTACCTTACAAGTATACCACAAATTTGCGACGAGCAAATATTACCCACATGAGAAGATAAGACAAAACAAATTTGCTTTTGTCTTATCTCCTTATATAAATAGTATTTGATTCGTTGCAAGTTTGTGACGGATATACCCGTTATAAATAAAAATTTGTGGTATACTTTTAAGGTAGTGATTGTGAAGACAAATATGAAAATAGATCATTTCAAATGTGGTATACTTTCAAGGTAGTGATTGTGAATACAAATAAGAAAATAGATCTTAAAATATGTTACTTAAAGTAAATCGAATTTCTGGTGTTGTAGTGTCGACAGCTAGATGTGAATGAGTTGAAGTGGTTCTAAAGTCCTATAAATACAATTATGTAGTTTTTATATAAGCATCACATAAAATTTGTACTACATATTATATATACTCTCATATTATAGTATAAGATCATTTAAAAAGTATTTTGATTAGATTTTGGAATTTAGAGATGAAAAACGTTTACGCATACTTTATGTTATTTTTGTGGGTTGTTTTGTTAGGTCATATCCATGAATCGGGAGCAATTTTTGACAATGTAACAGTGGGGATTATAAACAAATTAGGTCCAGGAAGGGATTTGCAAATTCATTGCAAATCAAAAGATGATGATCTAGGGATCCACCACCTTATTTATGGTGACACCTACACATTTTCCTTTAGGCCTCGAATAATAATACGGGGAACCTTATTTTTCTGTGGGTTTGTATGGGACAATAAACTACATTGGTTTGACATTTACGACCAAAGTAGAGATGAAAGTGTATGTGGTCTTGTATGCTATTGGAACATCTTTGACGATCAAACTTGTCGACAGCTTCCTCCATCTTATAAGCCCGACAAGCAAAAGTGTTGGGATTATACTTAGCTTCTACACTTTATATCTAGCAGACTCACTTGCAATTGGCAACCAAGTTCATCACAAAAAAACTAAGATGTTTAACTACATTGTATTAGCACAACTACTGAAATAATTAATAAATCTTGATTATTCGTCTCAAAGCTCAATCATATGTTACATTAAATTTTATCTACATACTTTGATAGATACGGAGTACGTACTTGTGTATACCATCGACCATGAAATTTTAACATTATATTCCGTAACTTCAGAAAACAGTAGATTGGAAAAAGTATCAAACCTAAATATAGATTCGATATAGTTCACCGTTACTACGAGAAAAGATGTACGAGAATTTGATAATAATTGTTGTTATCTTTTCTGACTTTGTAGCCAACTAGTTTTAATCCCATGCTAATTTGATAATGCACGAGTGACTTTTAAATTCGTGCAAAAAATTATTGGTGATAACGGTTACCTTTCTATAAAATTATTTTTGTTTTTGAAATTTCTTTGTTTGAGAAAAAATTGTTTAAAACGATTTCGGCATTTGAGATTTTTTAAAAGATGATTTGAATGACATAAAATAACTTGATAATAATTGACTCAAAAATAACTCAAACCTGAAATAACCCGGTTTGATCAAATAACCCGACTTGATTGTCCCTTTTAACAGGTCTAGGGAGGGGGTTCAACAATTTTGTTTTTACGTTATTATTTTACCTAAAATTAAGAGTAAAAGTAATTATACTATCAATCTTCACTTGCCAGTACCCCAATGTTAATCGTAGTTATCACATTATCGATAACCCATCCATTTTTTCATATAATCAAACTTAACCAACCGTTTCTTTTCATATTATCAATAACTCATCCGTGTATATGAATTACGGAGTACTTTTGTACCTTGAAGACTGAAATAAATCGCATTTTTTTATAATAAATAATATACTCCGTAATATTTTGTAATATCCAGGTTGTAATTTCTTTTTAATATTATATTGCTATAGAAAACATTTTAACTTTTTCCGTGAAGAAAATTATTTAATTTGTAATTTTTTGAATGTTTATATTGTATTGTATTAGTAATAAAAAATGTATAATGTATGATGTTGCATAGTTTATGTTATTAAATTTGGAATCATAATTATTTAAGTAGTTATAAAGTATGAAAAAAAAAATAAAGTGAGTGATGAAACATTGGGGGCCTTAAAAAAAAGTTATTTTTCAACTTTAAAATCAAGAACCAATAGAAACTCTTCATTTTCTATTCCTTTTATAGTAAAGGAATGTTTTAAGGTCAAGGCCTTAAAATTCTCTAATTTAGTTATCTAAGTAAAATAATTTCACCAATCCACGGATGCCAATGTATGAAAAACAAAAAATATTGGCAAGGCCGAGGCACTTGAAAACTTACATAATACCTATTTAAGTCAGAAGTTTATGGATAGTATATATCAACTGATAATAGTGTGTCTTGACTCTTGAATCATCTTTTACAAATTAGAGATAACATGAAGCAAAGGCAAAACTCTATGACAATAAATCAGATTCAAAGTAGTTCTAATCTGAATGAGAAAATTGAAATGATTCAATGTTTTTAGTCGGGTCACTGATGCGACTTAACAGCGGAAATCTAACTACACAATTTCTGGACAGTCACAGGAAATGTCTGATTCTCCTTAGAATGTGAAATTTGATGTTTGGAGTATTTTGTGGACTGTTTGTACTAGGTACGCGCATACCTGTTTTTTTAAGGATAGTACTTTATCATATAAGACCTATTACTCGACAAAGGGTGATTAAGATCAAGACTTATTGATCTATAATCAAATAATTCAACCAAGAGCGCGTCTCAAATTGAACAAAGCTTTGTTCTCTACGCAAGAAAACGATTTTGTGAACAACACCAGTTTTTGGTAATATTTCGTGGATCATTTTATTCAAAACAATCCGAGGCTTTATATAGTAGCCTAGGATGAAAAACAGTCAGCCAAGTGAAGAGATTATGATTATTTCTTCACTTAATTCTACTTATTACAACTCCATCAATCATCCCATAATTGCGATAATAAAAGAGCCTTCATAATTATATTCATGATGTATGTAATATTTAAGACTTTAACATAATGTCTAATCATAAGATAAACTTGTACTATATTTTATTTGTATTTGCTAAATCTCGTACAAAGTTTTACTATTTTCCGCACACTTTTACCAACTATTCCATCGTTACCCCTTTTAAGAAAAAAGAAAAATCAAAAATCAAAAATCAAAACCCACTCTTTCACCTTCCTGACTCCACCCACCCATCCTCCAATGACAGCCCTCTGCCATCAACGACGACCACCAGGCTGCCTGCAACCATTACAACAAGCCTTGTCGTTGTTCCGATTAACCGTGTTTTCCCTCTCTTTCTTCCACAATCAATCACGTAACGAATTAATACATTTACTCCGACATCGTAAATTTTTCAAACTTCGATTATTAATCGGTTAATGTTATACACTCAATTTTAGGGTTTTTTTAATGATTGAATCAATTGTTTTTTGCAGTATTTTGTTATTAGATTAATTCTACAAGGGTTAATTCATAATTTACATTGTAATTCAATTAAGGTTTTTGTGGTTAAAGGGGGTGGTTGTAGTGGTTGTAAATGATGGGTGTCATCAACGACGGTTACTATAGGGGAGGGCGTCGACGACGACGTCGTCTGTAGTGGAGTATGGTATTTATAGGGGAGAGCACGGTGGCTGTAGAGGTGGATTGGGTGAGTTGGGCAGCAGATTTAGGGAAACAAAGGTGGTGCGACGACAAGAGGTGGATGTCGGTGGCTGTAGGAGATGACGCCAGTCATGGGTAGGTTTGGCTAAGGGTGGTCGGAGGTTGGGACATGGTGGTATGGTGGTGGTCTTTCCTTTATTTTGTTTGTTTGTGGAATATAAATGAGAAGGATAAAATCGGAACAAGTTTGTAATTTGTGTACGATTAAGTAAATTTGTTTGAGAGATTGAGCACGTCCCATTTTATTTTGTAGAATGCACCGTGTGTAGGCTGCATTGGAGCGTGTGCCAAATTCTAATGGACCGTGCTTCAAATCGTCAAAATCAGCCCATCAACATATATTCAAAAATCAACCCATTGTCGTAACATCGAATGAATCTTACAAATTCAATTAAAGCTCGTAATACATTTAATAATTCACGGGAATGATTAACTGATTTCCGACTTTCAATGAAATTGTTTCTTCATTGACCATTATGCGTATTTGTGTCAGTCACCAACAAGGACGAGTTATTTACAATCATCACCAAGCTGACCAAATCTTTTGGCAACGTCAAGTAAGAATTTTCATTTCCGCCCAAGTAGACGAAATAAAGCAAAACGTTTCATCCTTTTAAATGAGGGCGTTGAGTAAAAGTAACGGGCTAGTGACTTTCCACCACATTGATAGGAGTAGACACAATTCACATAAAATCACTCTCTTTAATCTTACGTTCTTACCTAAATCTCTTTTTTTCCTTTTAAAGAATGAATTTTTTTGGGGGTTATAAAACGTCGTCGACGTTTTATAACAAATCGTCGACGTTTTTCATAAAATTTACCTTCATTGCCCTTAATCTCCATCTCTCTAACTTATCTCTCCTCTAAACTCTCCCAAACAACAACTCTTCAAAAAAAAAACTCGATTTTCTCATAACGATTCAATGTCAAGCAACCAATAATCAACGTCAAACGCTAACGATTCATCGATAAGTGACTAAAAATATATTTTCATTTGAATTGAACTAGTATTTATTGAGTTACATGTTCAAGTCATTTAGCTCATATGAATCGAATTACATGTTAATTAGCCTTCATCGAATTAGTAGAGAATTGAACACGACACGACACTCCCCATAGCATCGAAATTTTGCTTGAAAACGACACGACCATCGAAATTTTACGTTCATAATGGGAGAGGAACGTGAAAAATCAACATCCCCAATGGAGAGGGACGTGTACATTCAACATCCATATTGGAGGGGACGTTGAATATAGACGTCCATATTAGACGAGGATGTTGAGTTTACACGTCCCCTATAGACTGGACGTGTATATCCAACGTCCTTTATGGACGAGGATGTCAATTGTTGACGTCCTGTGTTGGTTTGGACGTGTAAACTCAAAGTCCTGTGTTGGTTTGGACGTGTACTATTCACATCCAACATGGTGTTGGACGTGAATATTCAAAGTCCCTTCATGGACCAAACTATTAAATTGGTTTTCCGTCTTTTTATTAAGTTTTTTTACATAAATTTAGGTCTTTTTACATATTTTAGAATCTAATCATTATTAATTTTGCGTGTTAACAGGATTCGCTTGAGGAGTTTGGTGTAAATGGTGTTAACTACAACCAACTATTTGAGGCGGAAATATGTTTTCTGAGTCGGGATGAGGCGTTTGACTGGGCTCAGAAAATAGCCTTTGATAACGGGTTTGCCTTAGCAAAAACATCAAATGGGGCCAAAAATCGTACACAGCCGGAGTTGCTCGGCTCATACTTTCGTTGTTTTAGGTACGACCGAACCATAAAGAAGATCGATCCCGAAAAACCCGAGAAGTCAAAGAAGAAAGGGACAACTAAGTGCGAGTGTTTGTTTCGGGTTCGAGCCGTGCAGAACTACAGTAATGATATAAATGGGAAGGAGTTGATTGTTTGGAACATTTTGACTTTGGAGAAGGGTGGATATCTCTTGTTCTCTTTGTTTAGTTTATCATCTTAAAATCCCAAAACAAATCTTCTAAAATAATTAATAGTAATTTAGGAGGAGTTTTGAAGGGATCTTTCTCAGTCATCTTGGGTGCAATCTAAGGAGAACTTCTATCTTGAAGTTTGGGTTTATACTAGGTTGTTCTTAGGCCGATCTCATATAGGACTAAAGGTTAATTCTATAATCTTGACTATTTAATTCTTGCAATTAAGGTTTTATTGAATCGTTTATTGATATAATCCTTGGCAGTATTAATATGATTAATACTTTTATAAGTAATTTAAGAAATTATTTCCTACATGATGGTCATGATGATGATGATGAGGAGGGGGAGGTGGATGACTCTCGTTTTCTTGAGGAGGAGGCCGTCGTTCGACCATGTAACACCCCCATTTATTCAAGAGCCTTTAGCAAGACATTCTCAAATAAATAGAGCTGTTATCATCTCGGAATGTCCGAGGTAGTGAATAACAAAGTAAAACAATACAAAGTACTTTATATAAAACAAATAAAATTTAAACTTTGATAATGTTATAAATACTACACAGGGGAAACTAAAGTACAACTGATAAACTCGAAGTATGTGATCTAAAGCTAAGTCGGTCCATCCCAGTGCTCACGCCATCCCATGCTCCAACAACATCATCTTTCCTGTCAAAACTGCTCCCCATCACGGATCATCACAGGTGTTACACGAATACACAGGGTCAACCACGAGGTTGAGTAGGTAAAATAGATAAAACATAAACAACAATAGAATTGCATCTTTCTCCACCTTCATATCATTCAGTCAACCACTTCTCCTCCATCACACCACCCCTTCCATCACACCACACTTTCCATCACACCACACCTTCCATCACATCACACCTTCCATGGCCATATCACAAGTCCCGTATCACAAGCATTGTTGTTAAAATCGCGATCCGGATCGTACGATCCTACGATCCTACGATCCAAAAAGTGGAAAACGATTCAAATCGTCGTAGGATCTTTTTGGCGGTAGGATCGGTACAGGATCGGTCAGGATCGGTCAGGATCGTATAGGATCGGTCAGGATCGTTCAGGATCGTAAAATGCTTATTTGTGTTATAAATTTGTGAGTTTGTTGTTATTCTATACTTACAACTCTTAATTAAAGGTATATGCAATATGTTGATTTGATTATTACAATTTTAATGTCATTAAATTAACTTTTAATATTATACATCACAAATCATACCAAATTATGTGCATAAACTTGTTTATCGAAGCTATTTGTAGGATCTTACGATCCTACGATTCGATCCTGCGATCCGATCCTACCACCCCTCTTCGATCCAAACTAGGATCTCGATCCTGACAACATTGAACACAAGACCCAATATCACAAGACCCAATTCTCCTCTCCCCCTCATACGATAATATTCAAGATAAATAATAACGTCTCAACAACAATAATAAACATCGTATACCAATCTCATAATAAACAAACAGTCTCATTACGTGACATAATATAAATCTCGGTCCATTCCCCTACCTCAATTTGCCGAAGGACAGTCAACAGCTCCTAAAGATGTTCCACGCAGAAACCGTCACCTAAACATATATTATGTAACAATTAATAAGTCTTCCCAAACCCCCATGTTATAAGGTACATATACTAAATATAGCAACTTTCCAAAAGTGATAAGTTTCCTAAAATGGAAACTTTCCCAATATAGAAACCTTCCCAAAATAGTAACTTTCGGCTCGTAAAGTTTATACTAATACTCTAGTTCCCGTCATTGAATATCAAAAACAATGTTTTCCTTTGAATATATCTAAGTATTAAAATTGATAAATAATAACAATAACATTATCAATGTTTTTATATTTTACTAACAATAAATAATATAATAATAATAATAACAATGATGATAACAATTGTAATAATAATATTAGCAATAATAACACATAGCAATCAACACAACTCAATAAATTACTAACTATTACTATTACCACCAACACACCAATAATAGTAATAATTATAATAACTACAAAAATACAATGATAATCAATGTTAATAATAATATTAATTATATAAAAAAGAATAATAAAGTAATACTAATAATAGACAAACATTTCTAACTACACAACCACAATCACGATTTAAAGATGATGAATAAGCAACACAAACAACCCAAAACCGTAAACAGCCCCTCACGACACAACCGCTTGACAGCCCTCAAACTCAGCCCCCATCGACCCCTCTCTGACACCTAAACCACCACCACAACGTGGTGGTTGCCACCACCGCACCCCAGTGAACCCCTAGACAGTCCCCTCGACATAACCCTTGCTCAAACCTGTTGTCGACAACCCTATAAACCACCATGACCCTCCTGCCGTAACCCGCATAATCCAAAATTCATAGCGTGAGTGCCCTGAAAACGTGACCCCAGCCGCTGGTGTAACCACTCTAACCACCACCCAACGCTACACTTGAAACCACTCACCTCACGACTCTCTTGGTGACGACCACACGCCCTCGACACCAGACAAAACCCTTGAAAAACGCCCACAAACACCCTTCTCTCGCGACCTCTGTTCGCCCCTATTTCTGACCGTAAAACCCGACACACTTCTGATGATGCTCCGACCACCCAACACCCCCTTCAAACCACCCACAACAACCTATAGGTCTTCTACTATCTTTACCCATAACTCACAACCAGAATTACACCTCAAGGTAAACAATTAAGCAATCGTTAACGAAATAACAACCACACGCAGAAACAGAGTATTGTTATTATGAAACCTACTGTCGACTTTCATGGCCATCGATATGGTAGTTATGGTGGTCCTATGAAGGTCTAAAAATGATAAACATGATATTCATAGAACATGGATTACCCTCAACAACACGACTTTAATCGACAAAGTGATAAAAGATTGTAAACACTTACAAGCTTTCTACCGTGCAACTCTTGAAGAGACGATGATGGTGATGAAATGGTGATGGCGTTCTTACTTGTTTTTCCTTCTCTCTTGTCACGGCCAAAGTAGGTCAAGATTTGTTGATGAGAGGAGGCGGGAAAAGAGGCAACCGAGTGAAGGAGAATTAGGGTTTGGAGTTTTGTGAGATGTTTGTCGATGGATGAAAACGTTGAGTAGCATATGACGGTAGGTAGTATTAGGGTTTGTTGTTGCTCTCATTCGTTGATGGTTATACATTTAACATCACCCATCAACCACTAATCGTAAGCCCAAACCCATCACGCATCCCAAGATATAAAACACTGGTTCACTCATAACATATAAAATATAAAAACCTTTATTCGATAAATTAATTATCGAATACACGTCAATATAAATAATAAATATTAAAAGGAAAACGGGGTATTATAGTCTTCCCCTCTTAGAATGAACTTCGTCCCGAAGTTCACCATCCAATGGTCCACAAACTGGTTACTAGCACATAAGGAACACAATAGGCGACACCACATAACGTCAAAACTAGTAAGGGTACTTTAAAACACGAATGTTACATTCTACCCCCGTTAAGAAAACTTTGTCCCCAAAGTTTAACGTATACTAAATTATAAGATATATCACGAAACAAAATAAAGTGCACAACAGAAATAATCAGGAGTATCGAATGTATACAAATAATCACGACATACCACTTAGCCATGTAAAACAACTAGACATATCATAAATCAAAAGATTTTACAATCCTATCCTCCTTAAAACACGGTTACGTCCCCATAACCTCATTATACGATTCCCAGCTCGTAACTCCGTCTTACTCATTACTTTATCTCGTACTATCTCACTCCCAGTAGCCAAGTATCGCATTCATCGTCGAATCTAAGACCAAAGACAAGGGGTGAGTGAACTGACGGGTTGAAACCGCAATTCCAAATTTCCATCTCAATATCGATTCCAACTCAGAAAAGAAAAGTAACTCAATAACCATGGTCACACTGGACCGTAACAGAATATGGCACAACGGCCAATTAACTCATAACTCATTACCAGTAACCAATTCTCATCTCCATTTCAATCTTCAATATTGTCAGATATTCCATGAGACGAACTGTTCAACACTTAGAGAGTAATTCTCTGAGCCTCTCACCCACGAGTCTAAGGTCAAAGAAAAAAACGTTTCAAACGAAATACAAATCCACAAACCACCAATTTTTATCATTAAACCATTACCTCCGGAATCATACAAATTATAATATGGTGTAATCAACATACTCAAAAGGATGTTTATCACTATGATATATACGCAAGATAACCAAACAACATAATTCACCATTGAGACTAAAGTACCGCACTAATTATAATTCAATTTCGTAAAACAACCAATTGATATCTAGATCAATTAGCCTTAATTGCACGAACTCATATCAATTGTAATTAATCACACGATGCTGAACTTGTAAGAAACTCCACAACTCTCACATGGGATTAAACTCATCCACCAAATGAAGGAGACATATATTGCTATAAAATATTAATTACCGGCATGTGAATTAATCAACAATAGCTTAATATAAAATTAAAAAAAATCATGACACATACAAATCATGAATAATTGACAAATTCAAACGTTTCATGTTTATAACCATATTTTAGAAAGGACTTAAAACAAGATTTACTACATAATTAACATGGAGCATTCACGTATTATACAAGATATACACCAATCATAGATTAGCAAGACCGTTAACATTTCAAGTTATCAATAAGTTAAAATAAATCACTTAGGTCCATCTCCCGCCCACTCACATTGCACCATATATCATGAAACTATTAGTATATATGATTTGCAAAATTAAGGGTTCTATACAGTGCGCAACAATTAAACATTCGGGCAGGATTTCGTCAACACGTAGCTACAGAATTTTGTCATGTTGCAAACAATCAGTATAATTATCAAAACATCAAGCGTTATCATGGTAATCATCACTTGGAAAACATTTTGAAACTTTGGAAGCATTGAGGTGGTAATTTGTGGCAATTTATAAACATGAATTAAAAGACAATTTTTACAAGCTATAGATCGAAACAAGATTACCCGGAGACATTCTGACTCTCCTTTACTAAAACATTGTTCTTGTAAATTGTAGCTCATGCATTAAGGAAAAAAAAAAATTTTAACGATAAAAGTAAACGAATTCACGAGATTAGTGCTTCCATAAATCACATGTCAACTAGTTAATAACTCGATATATGATGATCAGATTTTAAACATAGCAAATGCAATTCAGTTTGTGACATAACAATATACATGGAGGTGTTATAAAGGTTATTAGCTCAGTGAACTAGACCACGATATACCATAAATATATGAAAGAACATCAACACGATTCACATTGTTCAAAATAATCACCAATACTTATAACAATTAGATTGCTATATCATGCCAACAAGTTTACCAGTCAAATTTCATTCTACCACTTGTCAAGACTCTTCTCTGATAAATACGATTTTGACATCACATACGAACATCACATCATTATTTTGAGGTCATATCACTAGAGAGTAAGAGCGTCGGTATAATTGAAACTATTTTATATAGAAATAGGCAAGATTACGTTATCATATAGTTAGGTGCATATTCATATCATATACCTACTATTCATGTTGCTAATGCCATATTAGGATATCACATGGTCACATCACATAATTCATATTTGATTAAACTTTTATATGAAGCTTACATAATTCACGATTTCACCACATGAACATTATGCAGCAATTTACACAAATCATAATTAAATATCCACTTCGCTATCTTGCGAGCTATTATAATTTTTAGAAATATAATGAATTAATTAATCATAGGAAAAAGAAGCAAATGCATATCCCAAGGAAATCATTTATAACAATTTTTTTACAGCTCAGTTGGCCGGAACAAATCTTTACAGTAATACAACAGAAAATTGGATAACTTGCAAAAATCACTATTAAATAACGACTCATTAAGATTTTTCGTGGTTTATCATTTTGAAAACGTAGGTGAATATTCTAGATAGCGGAGTTGAAATTATGCATAACCAATAAACACGTTATAAATTGTTTTCTTTACAAAAACATGGGTCATAACGGAACTGTGCAGTAACAATCTGACCACTGTCGACAAAAGATTTATTTCTCTCAAAATATAACTCGTACAAACATGAAACCAAGTGCATGGGAAAAATAACTCAGAAGGTTATCATCTAGAACACAGGAAGATTTCTAAACTGAAAATAGGATCGACTAAGTAACTTGATAGTTATACATGTGTATTCAAGTACGGAAATATAATCTAGGGACTACTACGTATCCCTTATTGATGACAAACTTCCTAACGAGTTTAAATGTAAATAATAGGCATTTTAAGTACGATATACGCAACACATAACTATATATATTCATAGCTTAGGACACACATTCTGCATATTACTAAACATCAACAAAACTATAGGATTACTATCAAATATAATCATAAGATCAACAAAATTAATCCTCCCTATAAGGAGTTAAACATAAAAATCATACTTATAACGATAGTCATGATGATGATGATGATGAGGAGGAGGATGTGGATGACTCTCGTTTTCTTGAGGAGGAGGTCGTCGTTCGACCACCTAAGAAGATGGTACGTGATGCTAGCGGCCGATATATACCGGTTGAGGATGGTTCATCTTGTAGCACGGGGAGGAAGTAGACAAAGACTCCGGATTTATCTTGGTATCTTACAGGTCCGGTTGAGGGTGGTCCGAGTGTCCATTATGTCCTACGTAGTTTTGGTGGCCACGTTGTTTATAGTAGTTGGACTGAACCGGGAAGCGTGAGATTGTGGCTCACGTGTTACGAGAGGTAGGGTGCTTTAGATTGAATATGTAAGATGAAGGTCTGTGACGCTGTGATTGAGAGAGTTAGTCAGAGTGGGCTTGATCATTTGAGGTTTTCTTTGACCACCGATTTAGATGGGAACCTCATTAATGCTTTTGTAGAGAGGTGGCAGCTCGACACCAACATTTTTCATATGTCGTTTGGTGAGATTACTATCTTGTTGCATGACGTTCAGAAGATCCTTGGGATACGGGTGAATGGCGTGAGGTACGTTATAGAGGAGGGTCCTACGAGCGGGGAAATTAGTCACGGTGCCCTCGAGTTTTGGAAGTCTATTGTCAAAAGCGTCTTCGAGAAAGCCCACTCCCTCCTCCATCGTCTTGCCCATTTTATCGAAACCGGTGAACAAATGTGGCAATTAGAAACTCGTCCGAAGACCGGGGTCTGATACCAAATGTTTCGGTCCGGTACTTTTAGCCGGATCGTGGTGCGCACCCTTACCCGACTCTAGGGCGAGAATGCAAGCAAAAAGGGTCTCGTACTAGTGAGGGATTGCCCACTAACAGGTATCTCGGGTCACGGGGTGTGTGTCGAGAATACTAGTCACAATCATCAAAGTCTGACACACGGAAGCAATAAAGTAAGCAATATGACTACTGAAAGCAAGAAACAAACAATATCAAGCTTAATGATGATAAGCGGTTTTGATTGACTAGCGCCTCTTATAGAGGCAAATTTGATATTTCATGTCTGGTCGTAATAGGATACATTGATGTTGCAGAATAGCGATACCTTTTGTAAATACCTAAAAACGTATCTTAAACTAAAAACAAGACTCCAAGATTTAACACGCGGGAAGTACTTTTGGAGTAGTAAATGAAACAAAAATACATAAATGAAAATACATCAGCGAAATAAGAAATCTAAGGGCTCGAAGTGAAAGGACCGCGCTCGCGATTCCTTGGCTTATAAGACTAAAATTGCGACTAAATGTGCGTCTCCTTACACATTTTCTATAATAACACTTGTGTAAAATAGTTGGGAGATGTTAAATTCCTTAATTAATGGAACTAGTGAGGGATTGCCCACTAGCTCCTTATGAGACTAGAATTACTTAATTAGTGGAACTTGTCGACTTACTACAATAACACTTGTGTAAAATAGTTGGGAGATGTTAAATTCCGCGTATAATTTTACTAAATACCGCGCATTTTTATTCCTTATTTTAAATTTATCCATTACATTTTCTATCCACAAATAACCCTAAAAAAAGAGGAGGAGACCACATTACCGTTGTCCTCCAACCAACCCACCAAACAACCTGCGATTACGTGCGGGATTTAGCAATTACGAAATAATTTTATACAAAAATTTGAAAATAAAGTTGAATAAATTGGATTTTACTTAAAAAAATTAAATTAATGGCAGGAAAAAAAATTTACGGGTTAATGTTTGTAATAAAATAAATTAATATTTTTAGTCTAATTAAATTTGTTAAAAATGATGTTAAGTAGAATTGAGAAATATCGAACCTGAAATTTGGGGTTAATGACTTGTTTGGCATATTATGAGCAACAAATAAACAATTTTAACAAATACTGTTAACGGTAAATCAAAATAATAATTTATTTAAGCATTAGTTAGAATAAAGAGTAGCAAATTTTGAAAATATTAATTACTGAACGACTCTGACAAGTTGTCCCGTTAATTATATGGTAAATATGAGCCTCTGTTTAACTTTCTTCCTTAATTATTCAAAATTATGTCGATCAAATTTCGAGAAGTGTAGGTAAGTAACGAAATGAAGGAATATGTACTAATGCATAAAAGAGATATTCATAAGCTTAATAGTTTATGCCATGATAGATAGCAATATAGCATGAAGAAAATTGCACACCAAATATCGTTTTAATAAATGTACGTTATAATATACGATTTTTACGACAAATTTAAATCCTATCCAAATTAAATAAATGGTCAAGAAATAAAGAGAAAGAAGTGGCGTAGGTGCAAGTTGTAAACAACACTAAAACTTAAAAGAGACGGTCTTTCAATAAATTATTAAGAGACCATTCTTTTGTACCATTTTATTTGTATTCTGTGACCCTTTTATGATTGACTGTACCATAGTAATTTCGCACTTATTTACCTAATAAATGTACTCATTTCATTTTTAATCAGGATTTGTACCTAATTTATTACCTTTAGTACTACTTTTTCTTAAATTTGTACAATAGTCTCTCAATAAGCTTATTGAAAGGCGGTCTCTCAGGAGACCTACTGTGTAAACAAACGCTGTTTTAGGTAATAAATAAATTTGGACGATCTTCATCAAATTGGCAATTAACCTCGAAAGAAAGGGAGAGAAATCGAGAATCCTTACCATCTCCAACCTTATTAAGGTATTATATATATATATATATATATATATATATATCCGGTGAGAACCACCTTACGATGAAAACCGGTGAGAACTCCTCATTACGGAGTTTTTTTTTAAAAATTAATGACATAATTGGATTGGGCATGAAATTTTATGGCCAGAGAACATATTTCTTGGTCTAGAAAATAAATACTAGTGGCGGAAAAATGATAGATACGAAAAAATAGATAGTAGGTGCATGCAAATAAATAAAACGTACCTCACTTAATTTCCGATACTAGTATTTATTTTCTAGACCAAGAAATATGTTCTCTAGCTATAAAATGTCATGCCGAATCCAATTATGTCATTAATTTTTTTTTAAAAAGTCCGTAAGGTAGAGTTCTCACTAGTATTTATTTTCTAGACCAAGAAATATGTTATCTGGCCAAAAAATTCCATGCCGAATCCAATTATGTCATTAATTTTTTAAAAAAAACTCCGTAAGGAAGAGTTCTCACCGGTTTTCATTGCAAGGTGGTTCTCACCGGATCCCAACCCATATATATATATATATATATATATATATATATATATATATATATATATATATATATATGTTTACCTATTTCTATTTTTTCATTTGTTTACATTTCTATATTTCATCATTTAAGACAATCTATTTTCGTATTTGTCTTGACAATCACTACCTTACAAATATACCACAAATTTGCGACGAGCAAATATTACACACGTGAGAAGATAAGACAAAACAAATTTGCTTTTGTTTATCTCCTTATATAAATAGTATTTGATTCGTTGCAAGTTTGCGACGGATATACCCATTATAAATAAAAATTTGTGGTATTCTTTTAAGGTAGTGATTGTGAAGACAAATATGAAAATAGATCATCTCAAATGTGGTATACTTTCAAGGTAGTGATTGTGAAGACAAATAAGAAAATAGATCTTAAAATATGTTACTTAAAGTAAATCGAATTTCTGGTGTTGTAGTGTCGACAGCTAGATGTGAATGAGTTGATGTGGTTCTAAAGTCCTATAAATACAATTATGTAGTTTTTATATAAGCATCACATAAAATTTGTACTACATATTATATATAATCTCATATTATAGTATAAGATCATTTAAAAAGTATTTTGATTAGATTTTGGAATTTAGAGATGAAAAACGTTTACGCATACTTTATGTTATTTTTGTGGGTTGTTTTGTTAGGTTATATCCATGAATCGGAGCAATTTTCGACAATGTAACAGTGGGGATTATAAACAAATTAGGTCCAGGAAGGGATTTGCAAATTCATTGCAAATCAAAAGATGATGATCTAGGGATCCACCACCTTATTTATGGTGACACCTACACATTTTCCTTTAGGCCTCGAATAATAATACGGGGAACCTTATTTTTCTGTGGGTTTGTATGGGACAATAAACTACATTGGTTTGACATTTACGACCAAAGTAGAGATGAAAGTGTATGTGGTCTTGTATGCTATTGGAACATCTTTGACGATCAAACTTGTCGACAGCTTCCTCCATCTTATAAGCCCGACAAGCAAAAGTGTTGGGATTATACTTAGCTTCTACACTTTATATCTAGCAGACTCACTTGCAATTGGCAACCAAGTTCATCACAAAAAAACTAAGATGTTTAACTACATTGTATTAGCACAACTACTGAAATAATTAATAAATCTTGATTACTCGTCTCGAAGCTCAATCATATGTTACATAAATTTTATCTACATACTTTGTTAGATACGGAGTACGTACTTGTGTATACAATCGACCATGAAATTTTAACATTATATTCCGTAACATCAGAAAACAGTAGATTGGAAAAAGTATGAAACCTCAATATAGATTCGATATAATTCACCGTTACTACGAGAAAAGATGTACGGGAATTTGATAATAATTGTTGTTATCTTTTCTGACTTTGTAGCCAACTAGTTTTAATCCCGTGCTAATTTGATAATGCATGGGTGACTTTTAAATTCGTGCAAAAAAATATTGGTGATAACGATTACCTTTCTATAAAATTATTTTTGTTTTTGAGTAATTTCGTTTTTTGAGAAAAAATTGTATTTCGGCATTTGAGATTTTTTAGAAGATGATTTGAATGACATAAAATAACTTCATAATAATTGACTCAAAAATAACTCAAACCTGAAATAACCCGATTCGATCAAATAACCCGACTTGATTGTCCCTTTTAACAGGTCTAGGGAGGGGGTTCAACAATTTTGTTTTTACGTTATTATTTTGCCTAAAATTAGTAGTCAAAGTAATTATACTATCAATCTTCACTTGCCAGTACCCCAATGTTAATCGTAGTTATCACATTATCGATAACCCATCCATTTTTTCATATAATCAAACTTATCCAACCGTTTCTTTTCATATTATCAATAACTCATCCGTGTATATGAATTACGTAGTACTTTTGTACCTTGAAGACTGAAATAAATCGCATTTTTTTATAATAAATAATATACTCCGTAATATTTTGTAATATTCAGGTTGTAATTTTTTTTTAATATTATATTGTTATAGAAAACATTTTAACTTTTTCTGTGAAGAAAATTATTTAATTTGTAATTTTTTTAATGTTTATATTGTATTGTATTAGTAATAAAAAATGTATAATGTATGATGTTGCATAGTTTATGTTATTAAATTTGGAATCATAATTTAAGTAGTTATAAAGTATGAAAAAAAAATAAAGTGAGTGATGAAACATGGGGGGCCTTACAAAAAAAAAAGTTATTTTCAACTTTAAAATCAAGAACCAATAGAAACTCTTCATTTTCTATTCCTTTTATAGTAAAGGAATGTTTTAAGGTCAAGGCCTTAAAATTCTCTAATTTAGTTATCTAAGTAAAATAATTTCACCAATCCACGGATTCCAATGTAAGAAAAACATAAAATATTGCCAAGGCCGAGGCGCTTGAAAACTTACATAATACCTATTTAAGTCAGAAGTTTATGGATAACATATATCAACTGATAATAGTGTGTCTTGACTCTTGAATCATCTTTAACAAATTAGAGATAACATGAAGCAAAGGCAAAATTCTATGACAATAAATCAGATTCGAAGTAGTTCTAATCTGAATGAGAAAATTGAAATTATTCAATCGTTTTTAGTCGGGTCACTGATGCGACTTAACAGCGGAAATCTAACTACACAACTTGTGGACAGTCACAGGAACTCTCTGATTGTCCTTAGAATGTGAAATTTGATGTTTGGATTTTTTTGTGGACTGTTTGTACTAGGTACGCGCATACCTGTTTTTTTAAGGATAGTACTTTATCATGTAAGACCTATTACTCGACAAAGGGTGATTAAGATCAAGACCTATTGATCTATAATCAAAGTCAACCAAGAGCGCGTCTCAAATTGAACCAAGCTTTGTTCTCTACGCAAGAAAACAATTTTGTGAACAACACAAGTTTTTGGAAATATTTCGTGGATCATTTTATTCAAAACAATCCGAGGCTTTATATAGTAGCCTAGGATGAAAAACAGTCAGCAAAGTGAAGAGGTTATGATTATCTCTTCACTTAATTCTACTTATTACAACTCCATCAATCATCCCAAAATTGCGATAATAAAAGAGCCTTCATAATTTTATTCATGATGTATGTAATTATGTAAGACTAAACATAATGTCTAATCATAAGATAAACTTGAACTATATTTTATTTGTATTTGCTAAATCCCGTACAAAATTTTACTATTTTCCGCACACTTTTACCAACTATTCCATCATTGCCCCTTTTAAGAAAAATCAAAAATCAAAAATCAAAACCCACTCTTTCACCTTTCTGACTCCACCCACCCATTCTCTAATAATAGCCCTCTGCCATCAACGACGACCACCTGGCTGCCTGCAACCATTACAAC
Source organism: Silene conica (assembly GCA_029255685.2). Lineage (NCBI taxonomy): Eukaryota > Viridiplantae > Streptophyta > Magnoliopsida > Caryophyllales > Caryophyllaceae > Silene > Silene conica. Next base: position 76,966,664 of record CM055312.2, read on the forward strand.
AAGCCTTGTCGTTGTTCCGATTAACCATGTTTTCCCTCTCTTTCTTCCACAATCAATCACGTAACGAATTAATACATTTACTCCGACATCGTAAATTTTTCAAACTTCGATTATCAATCGGTTAATGTTATACACTCAATTTTAGGGTTTTTTTATGATTGAATCAATTGTTTTTTGCAGTATTTTGTTATTAGATTAATTTTACAAGGGTTAATTCATAATTTACATTGTAATTCAATTAAGGTTTTTGTGGTTAAAGGGGGTGGTTGTACTGGTTGTAAATGATGGGTGTCATCAACGACGATTACTATTGGGGAGGGCGTCGACCACGACGTCGTCTGTAGTGGAGTATGGTGTCTATAGGGGAGAGCACGGTGGCTGTAGAGGTGGGTTGGGTGAGTTAGGCAGCAGATTTAGGGAAACAAAGGTGGTGCGACGACAAGAGGTGGATGTCGGTGGCTGTAGGAGATGACGCCAGTTATGGGTAGGTTTGGGTAAGGGTGGTCGGAGGTTGGAACATGGTGGTATGGTGGTAGTCTCTCCTTTATTTTGTTTGTTTGTTGAATATAAATGAGAAGGATAAAATCGGAACAAGTTTGTAATTTGTGTAGGATTAAGTAAATTTGGTTGAGAGATTGAGCACGTCCCATTTTATTTTGTAGAATGCACTGTGTGATAGGCTGCATTGGAGCGTGTGCCAAACTCTAATGGACCATGCTTCAAATCGTCAAAATCAGCCCATCAACATATCTTAAAAAATCAACCCATTGTCGTAACATCGAATGAATCTTACAAATTCAATTAAAGCTCGTAATACATTTAATAATTCACGGGAATGATTAACTGATTTCCGACTTTCAATGAAATTGTTTCTTCATTGACCATTATCCGTATTTGTATCAGTCACCAACAAGGACGAGTTATTTACAATCATCACCAAGCTGACCAAATCTTTTGGCAACGTCAAGTAAGAATTTTCATTTCCGCCCAAGTAGACGAAATAAAGCAAAACGTTTCATCCTTCTAAATGAGGGCGTTGAGTAAAAGTAACTGGCTAGTGACTTTTCACCACATTGACAGGAGTAGACACAATTCACATGAAATCACTCTCTTTAATCTTACGTTCTTACCTAAATCTCTTTTTTTCCTTTTAAATAATGAATTTTTTTGGGGGTTGTAAAACGTCGTCGACGTTTTATAACAAAACGTCAACGTTTTTCATAAAATTTACCTTCATTGCCCTTAATCTGTAAAACCCCTCGCGAAAGCGTAAAAGTAAACATACAAAACATGCCAAAAATGCAGCGGAATTAAAACTTTTGATGAGATAAATAAAACATGCGAGGTGTCTTAACAAACTAAACATGCAGAAGAAGAAATGAAACATAAATAAGTATATAAGTGCGATACAAAAGCAGCCCGGGATAGCATATCCCTACAGGCACAAAATACTGAAACATAAGTCTAAGGTCTAGCTACACGATAAGGTAAAAGTCAACGACGAAGGATCATCGCTCGCTAGCCTCAACGTAACCCCCTGCAAAACAGCCTCATGTACCTACAAACATACAACATGTGCGCCACAGTCAGTCTTCAGCCGCTCCTTTCCCAGAAAGACTTATACCTTCGAAGGATCAGGTATCTTTTGACAAATTTAAGGATGTGATTCGTTCATTAAATGTTCAAGTCCCTTTTCTAGAATTAGTTCAACAAGTTCCTTCTTATCTTAAATTTATGAGACAGCTTTTGTCAAGAAAGAGGTCTCTAGAAAAGGTTAAGTCGGTGGCCCTCACTGAAGAGTCATCTAGTTTTTTATCACATGTCATTGCCCCTCACAAATTAGAGGACCCTGGTAGTTTTTCTGTCCCCTGTAATATAGGAACCTTCCCAGTTAAGAAGGCTTTATGCGACTTAGGTGCCAATATAAGTGTCATGCCCCTAAGCGTTGCCTTAAAATTAGGAATGACCGAATTTGCAGTGACCAGTATGACAGTCCAGATGGCAGATCGAACATCTATGGAACCTATAGGGGTGTTGGAAAACATCCCTGTGCGTATTGACAGGTTTTTCTTCCCAGTTGACTTCGTAGTATATGGACATCCCAGAGGAAGCCCATATACCTATAATTCTAGGAAGACCTTTCCTCCACACCGCAGGTGCCATTATAGATGTAGGCACTGGGACTTTGACCTTTAAAGTAGGAAAGCATTCTATTATATATGGCCTATCTTATAGGAAAAAGGATGCTATGACCCCCATCACGTGTAATGCTATCACTTCTGAAAAGAAGTATGAGGTCATCACTACTTCTCCTACTTTACTGCCTGTTCCTGTATCTGTTTTTACACCTCCGCTCCGGATTGGGAGCAATATGGAGGATACTTCTATTGTGGCTAGTGCAGGAATTGGTTTGGGGAAACCCAAAGTGAAGGAAGTCATAGTCCAGAGAGGCGGAATGGGATATCTAAGCTATAAAGAAGATGAGGACCCAGATGTCGTGGATCGAGAGGAGAAGAAGAAGAGGAGGCCAGCTCAAGAAGAGAGACCGTAGCATATGCTTTGCGACGGCGGAAAGAAGATGTGTTTTGCTACTCAAGCAAACACCGTAGAGACTACGGCGTATCGTCAAAGGCCGTGGTCGGATATTTTCCGCATCTTTAGCGGATAGTTATTTCTAGTTCCAGTTTTAAAGACAATTTACTTTTATTGTGTGAGACTTTTTATTTTAGTGTGCTCGTAGTTTTAGAATTTTATGCTTGCGTAGTTAAAGACTTTAGACTTGTTTCTGGGATCTCGCGCATTTGCGGGCGCATATATTTTTCTTGCTTTTTCAGGTTCTACGAAGAAAAGAAGACCGCTGGGACACAGACGGTCGACCGACCAGATACACCAGTCGGTCGACCTAGTCGCCGTATTGCTGAAACTTTCTGTAGTTTACAGGAAGGTCGGTCGACCTTTTGTCCGTCGCAGTCTTTCGTTTTCTTCCTCGGGAACCGTGCAACCGTCTTTGGTATTTCAGTGGCACTGCTGGCCATCAAAACCTCCCAGCTTACGCTGGTTTGGGGAGGTTTTTCTCATATATCTATTAACCCAGTGAGTTCTTTCCAGTTTTTCCTTAATTTTTATTCTCTTTGCATCTTTTCTTTAAATTTTCTTAAACCTTTACTTAGGCTAATGCACAATGGGGACATTGTGCGGGTTGGTTTGGGGAATGATTTCGTGTCACATGCATTGCATTTTGCCACACGTTTATTGCATTTCTGTCTTGCATTGTTCTTTTCTTTATTTTCTCTACCTATACAAAAGAAAAATCCAAAAAAAAAAATGAAAAAAAAAAAATTCAAAAATTCTAAAAAATGCACGTTTATTTTAGCATATAGGTCGAGTCGGAACGAAAGTATTTCAAGGATGATTTTGCTATCTTACATGTTTATGCCTTTACCTTGCCTTGTCAACTTGTTTTAGTATGAGAGTCTTTCGCATATCTACGAGTTTTTGTTAACTTGCATATCTTGAGACTCGACTTTTACCTTGGCAACCTACTATACATTCTGAGTTTTAGAGCCTTATTCCTGGTTTCATTTTTAAACCAGTTGTCTAGGATGTGAGTAGTACTCCCCTTGGAACATGTTACATCAATATGCATAAACATGAACTTGAATTGCTATATACTTGTTTTACTATCTCGTTTTGTGAGCCTTGATACGTGCATTTGGGATCCCTTTTCTCATATTTACCCATAAGCCTTGCATAGCCAAAATTGCTTTTTTTATTCCCCCAAAACTACATCCCATACTTAGCCTACCCTTCCAAGCTAGTATTTGTGGTCATTGGATTATTTTTTGAGGCATCTTGGTTTGTATGCTATCTTGAACAAAAAGAGAAAAGAAAGAAAGCAAGAAAGAAAGAAAAAAAAAAGAACAGAAAAAGAAAAAAAGAGAAAAAGAAAAAGAAAAAAAAAACGGAAAAATTCGGAAAGCACAGGAAGTCAGTCGACCGACCACCTTCTTGGGTCGGCCGACCACCTAACAGCATCAGAATGAAAAAAAAATCGTTCCAAAATCCCTTTCTTTTATATGTTGTCACTCCCGTACTTCATTCAAAAATATTTGGGAGTCCTTTCTTATATTTAATGTGAGAGTTGTGCTACAAAAGAGCACCTTCTTAATATCAAAAGTTGTAAAGTATGTTGTTGGGAAACGGTTTTACTAGCTTGGCTACTAACCCCGCATATCCAAAAACATCTTAACCATTTTTTACCTCTAACCTCACATATCTTTCATTACCTCAATTGCATGTATCTAGGCCACTTAAATGAGATTGTTACACAAAGTTGTAGAATTCTTATTCATGTTAGATTGCAGGCATGTTTTCATGGGTTGCAGTTAGGTGAGCGTCATTACAAATTTACTTCTTCCTATCTTTTACATATGCTCACCCTTTGCTTCATGAGTGTCTCGAGCGTACCGCGAGAGTCCATGGTATAAAGTCTCTATAGTCTCTAGTGTTACAAGTTTGACAACACCATAACTCGTTTGCATAATTTGAATACTATCTCATTTTGTACCTGGCATTGGTATAGGTTTACATGTAAATTTCGCTCTGAGATTGAAATCGTTCCATTAGTTAAGATCGAGTCTATTTCTTGCTTGAGGGCAAGCAAGGGTTTGGTTTGGGGAATTTGATGCGTGTCTATTTTATGATGTTTTTCATCTATTTTTACACGCATTTGGTCGCTCATTTACTATGTTTTAGCCTTTATTTCCCAACAATCGTGTACTTTCGTATTTTTATGCACTTTTGCAGATTTATGCGGAAAATGGACGATTTAGCACCAAATTCATGTCCTCGAGTCTTTTGCATAATTAAGGAACGATGGAAAGTCAACTGGAGTCTTTATTTAAATGCCAAAAGTCAAAACAAGAATAAAACCGAAGAATCCTATACGGAAGCGGTCGACCGACCAGCTAAACGGGTCGGCCGACCAGGCCTGATCTTCATAAAAGTCCAAATCTGAAGAAAAGCCCAAGAATTCAATTAAGTCCGTAAAGGAGGTCGACCGACCCACCAAAGTGGTCGACCGACCTCAGCGAAGCCCAGAACAATTCTTTTTCGGAAATAAATTAGAAGTAGAGTCTTTAGGAAACTCTAAATTGTGCCCTATATAAGCAAACCTTGTGATTAGGGTCAGAAATCAATCGATTAGTATCTAGTTTTCATTGAATCTTTGCATAGGAGAGTTATATATCAAGTTCTATAATTCCCTCTTAGTTTATTTGTAATCTTTCAACAATTCTCAAGCATTCAATAAAGTTCGTTCTTTTCTGCCTTAATTCCGACTTTGGTAATTACTCTTTAATCTAGTTTTATTATTGTTCATATTATTATTGCATTCAATTACGTTAGAAAACTCAAGCTTTATTGAATCTTGCATGTTTAAGATTATTTAGTATGTTTACCATGTTTATTCCCAATTTCATAATCGTCTTAATAACCATGAGTAGCTAGATTTCATATGTTAGGATGTAGGGGATAATATGCATAGGTAGAATAAATGCCGAAACCGATTTGTAGCAGAGCCACGGTCGGCCGACTCAAATAGTGGGTCGGTCGACCGAGGCTGTGGTCGGCCGACCGGAATAGCTGGTCGGTCGACCACTCGCGTTTGTATCCTGTTTCGTCTTTCTTTGTTGACTATAATACCCTACAATGAAATTGAAAGGAGACTTGTAGGATGTTAGTAATGACCTACCCAAGATTGAGAGATACGGGAAGGGCATTGGTTTACACCTTAAGACGGCTAGGTTACTCAAGACTGAAAGGTATGTGACCTAGGATTTAGGAATCACCCTTATTGTTGACATCCAATAATTGTGAGACCTAGGAACTAATAGCATAGGCCGAAAGGAGCTATTAGGTAGCATAGACCTAAAAAGATATGTTACACCCCCTTACGCGACTGCAATACATGTTGACCTTAGGATTTATATTACCTTAGCTAATTATTAATTACCCCAAACATCCTAGCATCCCTTTTTATTATATTTTATTCTCATATTTTAATTCTTGTTTTATTTTAATCTTTGCTTAGACTTAGTAATCAACAATCAAAACCCCCAAATTTGTTACCTTTAAACATTGACACTAAACAATAAACATTCCCCACCTCTCTGTGGTTCGACCCTGACTTTCACTATCTATAGTTTAAGTTTAGAAATTATAAATTTTATCTTTGGTACCCTCAACGACGGGCATCAAAGAGATAGGTCATCCAAGTGACTCGACTCCTACAACAAATAGGTCATCCAAGTGACTCTACAAATAAGAGATAGGTCATCCAAGTGACTCGACTCCTACAACAAATAGGTCATCCAAGTGACTCTACAAATAAGAGATAGGTCATCCAAGTGACTCGGCTCCTACAACAAATAGGTCATCCAAGTGACTCTACAAATAAGAGATAGGTCATCCAAGTGACTCGACTCCTACTACTATGAGCAGGCCGACAATCGACTCATCTATATACCACGATATCCCCAATCTCAGACTATACAACCCCCTGGTAGGACGACATCAAAAGACTGTCCTAGTCTAAACCTGGCCAGATTCTCGGAGCGGAACGAATCACGATCCCCGATTCGACAAGTGCACAAGGCACCCCCAAGACCCGAACTAGCTAGGAACGAGATATGCCCGAAGGCGGGCAGACAATCTAAGACCTGACCGTGAGAACCAAGTCACTACGGCCAACCAGCTACACAATGCAATCAGGTGAGAACTCGAGTACTATAGCAGCGCACAGTAGGTTTACACAAATCACAATATGTCATCTCAAAGATGTACAACAACTCAAACTCGAATGACAATCATTTCATATATATCTCATCTCTAAACATCCATGTAACACTTAGCCGACTTCGGGAACTAATTTGAGGCGAGAGCCGGTTTCCCTTCCGGTTGCCCGGCCGGGGGGTCTTTCATCCTCAAACCCATTACTGAACCCGACATAAGTGCCGCCCAATTTCTTGGTACTTCAAACAAGCATACAATTCATATTATATAACGTATATATTCTTTACGGAATTGATTAGGTATATAAAATAACAGAAGAATCGTAAATTAAATATATAGTTCATTCGGAAAAGAGAAACAAGAACTAATTTAACATTTCATATTATATCCTCATATTTTCTATATAAAATTAACATGTGAAAATTTAATATAACAAGTCGTAACTTAATTATTCGGAAAACCGATTAACTAATTAACCATTTAAACACGCTACTTAAAATAAAACCGTAACCCATTACTAATTCGTAACGATTTCAAACGTATTATATTTAAACGTATACAAGCTAACAAGAACGTACGTAAATTAATTAATTTAAGCAGGCAGCCTAGCACGTACGTAAAATAATAATATAATAATAATTAATAGTACTACGTAATAGTGATTTGGAATAATGGCTACATTTATAAATTAAAACCCACAAACTCATTATTGGCCTATAATTTCAACGCAACAGCAACCCAAAATGCGAAACGCAGCATCAATGTGCGTGGTTATTTAACAACCAAGGTGGACACTTAGTCAGTAATAATTATGCAATCACAACAATAAAATAGGCCACTAAACAGAGTAAAACGTAGCAGGAAGTCAGGAACTATGGTGACAGACACAGCAATTAGAAAACAATAGAGTAACATAGTAACAATGAGGGGTTGAACAACAACAAACAATATTAATGTTGATAACAACAATACTAGCCAATGTAGACAACATATACAATAAAAGCAATGTAGTCCAGTAACAACACCGACAATAACAACAGTAAGGAGCAACGATAAAACTAACAGCAGAGCACTCGACTATAGTTGTATATGATAGTAGCAGCAGCATTACGCAGTAGTATTAGGCCAGCACAACAACAACATAGAACAACACTAATACACGCTATAATGAACACCCAAGCCATAATTTCACTTAACAACCACCATTCACTGACAATAACGAATCTTTGACATATGAGATGAATAACACTATATGTGACGGATACGAATTACCCATTAACTATTAAACATAAAATTCACATCAATTTCACATAAACAACAAGAATTCACATGTCTAATTAATTTAAGACAAAGGCCGAGCTTTTCTCATTATCGTCACCTTTAAGAGCGATTTCTTCACTTCTACTCTTGAACAATGTATGAGTCTTTGTCCGGGTCGTCCGAATCAACACCTACAAACAACAAAAACGGATTATAAAAGGGTAATTTCGAGTTAACCCCAAAACAGCCCAGAAATTGATTTTGACGAAACGGAAAAAGAAAGAGATAGAAAGAACGGAAATGAAGAGAGGAATGCGATGGTGAAAACCTCGAGTCAAACGGAGTTGAGATGAGAAAACGGATGATGATTTTGTGAAGTTGAGAAAGAGCAAAAATGGAGAAAACAAGTTACTGTATCTTATTTTTGGTGAAGGAGAAGTAACGTGGAAATGAGGGTGAGTGGTGTACTTTATATTTGACTTGAGTCGGGTTTGTAAGATGTAAGGAGCGGAAATTCTTAAAACGTAAATCACCAAGTAAACGTGACATCTTTAAATTAAACAACTCAAGACGGACTTAACGACATTTCTTGAAATAAAACTTACGAATTATAATTAAAATATTATTAAATTCCGTAAACTACTTTTAAATTATTAAATTTACTTTAATAAAAATACGGGATGTTACATAATCTCCATCTCTCTAACTTATCTCTCCTCTAAACTCTCCCAAACAACAACACTTCAAAAAAAAAACTCGATTCTCATAACGATTCAATGTCAAGCAACCAACAATCAATGTCAAACGCTAACAACGATTCATCGGTAAGTGACTAAAAATATATTTTCATTTGAATCGAACTAGTATTTATTAAATTACATGTTTAAGTCATTTAGTTCATATGAATCGAATTACATGTTAATTAGTCTTCATCGAATTAGTAGAGAATTGAACACGACACGACACGCCCCATAGCATCGAAATTTTGCTTGAAAACGACACGACCATCGAAATTTTACGTTCATAATGGAGAGGAACGTGAAAAATCAACATCCACAATGGAGAGGGACGTGTACATTCAACATCCATATTGGAGGGGACGTTGAATATAGACGTCCATATTAGACGAGGATGTTGAGTTTACACGTCCCCTATATACTGGACGTGTATATCCAACGTCCTTTATGGACGAGGATGTCAACTGTTGACGTCCTGTGTTGGTTTGGACGTGTAACTCAAAGTCCTATGTTGGTTTGGACGTGTACTATTCACATCCAACATGGTGTTGGACGTGAATATTCAAAGTCCCTTCATGGACCAAACTATTAAATTGGTTTTCCGTCTTTTTATTAAGTTTTTTTACATAAATTTAGGTCTTTTTACATATTTTAGAATCTAATCATTATTAATTTTGCATGTTAACAGGATTCGCTTGAGGAGTTTGGTGTAAATGGTGTTAACTACAACTAACTATTTGAGGCGGAAATATGTTTTGTGAGTCGGGATGAGGCGTTTGACTGGGCTCAGAAAATAGCCTTTGATAACGGGTTTGCCTTAGTAAAAGCATCAAATGGGGCCAAAAATCGTAGACAGCCGGAGTTGCTCGGCTCACACTTTCGTTGTTTTAGGTACGACCGAACCAGAAAGAAGATCGATCCCGAAAAACCCGAGAAGTCAAAGAAGAAAGGGACAACTAAGTGCGAGTATTTGTTTCGGGTTCGAGTCGTGCAGAACTACACTAATGATATAAATGGGAAGAAGTTGATTGTTTGGAACATTTTGACTTTGGAGAAGGGTGGATATCTCTTGTTCTCTTTGTTTAGTTTATCATCTTAAAATCCCAAAACAAATCCTCTAAAATAATTAATAGTAATTTAAGAGGAGTTTTGAAGAGATCTTTCTCAGTTATCTTGGGTGCAATCTAAGGAGAACTTCTACCTTGAAGTTTGGGTTTATACTAGGTTGTTCTTAGGCCGATCTCATATAGGACTTAAGGTTAATTCTATAATCTTGACTATTTAATTCTTGCAATTAAGGTTTTATTGAATCGTTTATTGATATAATCCTTGGCAGTATTAATATGATTAATACTTTTATAAGTAATTTAAGAAATTATTTCATACATGATGGTCATGATGATGATGATGAGGAGGAGGTGGAGGAGGTGGATGACTCTCGTTTTCTTGAGGAGGAGGTCGTCGTTCAACCACCTAAGAAGGTGGTACGAGATGCTAGCGGCTGATATATACCGGTTGAGGATGGTTCATCTTGTAGTACGGGGAGGAAGAACACAAAGACTCCGGATCCATCTTGGCATCTTACAGGTCCGGTTGAGGGTGGTCCGAGTGTCCTTTATGTCCTACGTAGTTTTGGTGGCCACGTTGCTTATAGTAGTTGGACTGAACCGGGAAGCGTGAGATTGTGGCTCACGTGTTACGAGAGGTAGGGTGCTTTAGAGAGAATATGTAAGATGAAGGTCTGTGACGCTGTGATTGAGAGAGTTAGTCAGAGTGGGCTTGATCATTTGAGGTTTTCTTTGACCACCGGTTTGGATGAGAACCTCATTAATGCTTTTGTAGAGAGGTGGTAGCCCGACACCAACATTTTTCATATGTCGTTTAGTGAGATTACTATCTTGTTGCACGACGTTCAGAAGATCCTTGGGATACGGGTGGTCGGCTTGAGGGTTATAGAGGAGGGTCCTACGAGTGGGGAAATTGGTCACGGTGCCCTCGAGTTTTGGTAGTCTATTGTCAAAAGCGTCTTCGAGAAAACTCACTCCCTCCTCCATAGTCTTGCTCATTTTATCGAAACCGGTGAACATATGTGGCAATTAGAAACTCGTCCGAAGACCGGGGTCTGATACCAAATGTTGCGGTCTGGTACTTTTAGCCGGATCGTGGTGCGCACCCTTACCCGACTCTAGGGAAAGAATGCAAGCAAAAAGGGTCTCGTACTAGTGAGGGATTGCCCACTAGCAGGTATCTCGGGTCTCGGGGTGTGTGTCGAGAATACTAGTCACAATCATCAAAGTCCGACACACGGAAGCAATAAAGTAAGCAATATGATTACTGAAAGCAAGAAACAAACAATATCAAGCTTAATGATGATAAGTGGTTTTGATTGACTAGCGCCTCTTATAGAGGCAAATTTGATATTTCATGTCTGGCCGTAATAGGATACATTGGTGTTGCAGAATAGCGTTACGTTTTGTAAATACCTAAAAACGTATCTTAAACTAAAAACAAGACTCCAAGATTTAACACGCGGGAAGTACTTTTGGAGTACTAAATGAAACAAAAAAAAAACATAAATGAAAATACATCAGCGAAATAAGAAATATAAGGGCTCGAAGTGAAAGGACCGCACTCGCGATTTCTTGGCTTATAAGACTAAAATTGCGACTAAATGTGCGTCTCCTTACACATTTTCTATAATAACACTTGTGTAAAATAGTTGGGAGATGTTAAATTCCTTAATTAATGGAACTAATGAGGGATTGCTCACTAGCTCCTTATGAGACTAGAATTGCTTAATTAGTGGAACTTGTCGACTTACTACAATAACACTTGTGTAAAATAGTTGGGAGATGTTAAATTCCGCGTATAATTTTACTAAATACCACGTATTTTTATTCCTTATTTTAAATTTATCCATTACATTTTCTATCCACAAATAACCCTAAAAAAAGAGAAGGAGACCACATTACCGTTGTCCTCCAACCAACCCACCAGACAACCTGCGACGAAGAAATTAAAGGAGGATGAGGGAGGACTAGTTGGGGGAGGGGAAGGGCTTGGCATAGGGTTGTTTTGCGTGGAATCGTGAATTAACCTTTTATGTTGAATTGAAGGGTAGTAATGAAAAATTAAGAAAAAATTTCGGGATATAGTAAAATTATGTGCGGGATTTAGCAATTACGAAATAATTTTATTCAAAAATTTGAAAATAAAGTTGAATAAATTGGATTTTTCTTAAAAAAAATTAAATTAATGGCAGGAAAAAAAATTTACGGGTTAATGTTTGTAATAAAATAAATTAATATTTTTAGTCTAATCAAATTTATTAAAAATGATGTTAAGTAGAATTGAGAAATATCGAACCTGAAATTTGGGGTTAATGACTTGTTTGGCATAAGATTATGAGCAACAAATAAACAATTTTAACAAATACTTTTAACGGTAAATCAAAATAATAATTTATTTAAGCATTAGCTAGAATAAAGAGTAGCTGATTTTGAAAATATCAATTACTGAACGACTCTGACACGTTGTCCCGCTAATTATATGGTAAATATGAGCCTCTGTTTAACTTTCTTCTTTAATTATTCAAAATTATGTCGATCAAATTTCGAGAAGTGTAGGTAAGTAACGAAATGAAGGAATATGTACTAATGCATAAAAGAGATATTCATAAGCTTAATAGTTTATGCCATGATAGATAGCAATATAGCATGAAGAAAATTGCACACCAAATATCGTTTTAATAAATGTACGTTATAATATACGATTTTTACGACAAATTTAAATCCTATCCAAATTAAATAAATGGTCAAGAAATAAAGAGAAAGAAGTGGCGTAGGTGCAAGTTGTAAACAACACTAAAACTTAAAAGAGACGGTCTTTCAATAAATTATTAAGAGACCATTCTTTTGTACCATTTTATTTGTATTCTGTGACCCTTTTATGATTGACTGTACCATAGTAATTTCGCACTTATTTACCTAATAAATGTACTCATTTCATTTTTAATCAGGATTTGTACCTAATTTATTACCTTTAGTACTACTTTTTCTTAAATTTGTACAATAGTCTCTCAATAAGCTTATTGAAAGGCGGTCTCTCAGGAGACCTACTGTGTAAACAAACGATGTTTTAGGTAATAAATAAATTTGGACGATCCTTGTCAAATTGGCAATTAACCTCGAAAGAAAGGGAGAGAAATCGAGAATCCTTACCATCTCCAACCTTATTGAGCTATTATAAGCATTTACTAATATATATGTTTACCTATTTCTATTTTTTCATTTGTTTACATTTCTATATTTCATCATTTAAGACGATCTATTTTCGTATTTGTCTTGACAATCACTACCTTACAAGTATATCACAAATTTGCGACGAGCAAATATTACCCACGTGAGAAGATAAGACAAAACAAATTTGCTTTTGTCTTATCTCTTTAGATAAATAGTATTTGATTCGTTGCAAGTTTGCGCCGGATATACACATTATAAATAAAAATTTGTGGTATACTTTTAAGGTAGTGATTGTGAAGACAAATATGAAAATAGATCATCTCAAATGTGGTATACTTTCAAGGTAGTGATTGTGAAGACAAATAAGAAAATAGATCTTAAAATATGTTACTTAAAGTAAATCGAATTTCTGGTGTTGTAGTGACGACAGCTAGATGTGAATGAGTTGATGTGGTTCTAAAGTCCTATAAATACAATTATGTAGTTTTTATATAAGCATCACATAAAATTTGTACTACATATTATATATAATCTCATATTATAGTATAAGATCATTTAAAAAGTATTTTGACTAGATTTTGGAATTTAGAGATGAAAAACGTTTACGCATACTTTATGTTATTTTTGTGGGTTGTTTTGTTAGGTCATATCCATGAATCGGGAGCAATTTTCGACAATGTAACAGTGGGGATTATCAACAAATTAGGTCAAGGAAGGGATTTGCAAATTCATTGCAAATCAAAAGATGATGATCTAGGGATCCACCACCTTATTTATGGTGACACCTACACATTTTCCTTTAGGCCTCGAATAATAATACGGGGAACCTTATTTTTCTGTGGGTTTGTATGGGACAATAAACTACATTGGTTTGACATTTACGACCAAAGTAGAGATGAAAGTGTATGTGGTCTTGTATGCTATTGGAACATCTTTGACGATCAAACTTGTCGACAACTTCCTCCATCTTATAAGCCCGACAAGCAAAAGTGTTGGGATTATACTTAGCTTCTACACTTTATATCTAGCAGACTCACTTGCAATTGGCAACCAAGTTCATCACAAAAAAACTAAGATGTTTAACTACATTGTATTAGGACAACTACTGAAATAATTAATAAATCTTGATTATTCGTCTCAGAGCTCAATCATATGTTACATTAATTTTATCTACATACTTTGTTAGATACGGAGTACGTACTTGTGTATACAATCGACCATGAAATTTTAACATTATATTCCGTAACATCAGAAAACAGTAGATTGGAAAAAGTATGAAACCTAAATATAGATTCGATATAATTCACCGTTACTACGAGAAAAGATGTACGAGAATTTGATAATAACTGTTGTTATCTTTTCTGACTTTGTAGCCAACTAGTTTTAATCCCGTGCTAATTTGATAATGCATGGGTGACTTTTAAATTCGTGCAAAAAAATATTGGTGATAACGATTACCTTTCTATAAAATTATTTTTGTTTTTGAGTAATTTCTTTTTTTGTGAAAAAATTGTTTAAAATGATTTCGGCATTTGAGATTTTTTAGAAGATGATTTGAATGACATAAAATAACTTCATAATAATTGACTCAAAAATTATTTAAACCTGAAATAACCCGATTCGATCAAATCCCGACTTGATTGTCCCTTTTAACAGGTCTAGGGAGGGGGTTCAACAATTTTGTTTTTACGTTATTATTTTGCCTAAAATTAGTAGTAAAAGTAATTATACTATCAATCTTCACTTGCCAGTACCCAAATGTTAATCGTAGTTATCACATTATCGATAACCCATCCATTTTTTCATATAATCAAACTTATCCAACCGTTTTTTTCATATTATCAATAACTCATCCGTGTATATGAATTATGGAGTACTTTTGTACCTTGAAGACTGAAATAAATCGCATTTTTTTATAATAAATAATATACTCCGTAATATTTTGTAATATCCAGGTTGTAATTTTTTTTAATATTATATTGGTATAGAAAACATTTTAACTTTTTCTGTGAAGAAAATTATTTAATTTGTAATTTTTTGAATGTTTATATTGTATTGTATTAGTAATAAAAAATGTATAATGTATGATGTTGCATAGTTTATGTTATTAAATTTGGAATCATAATTTAAGTATTTATAAAGTATGAAAAAATAAAATAAAGTGAGTGATGAAACATGGGGGGCCTTACAAAAAAAAAGTTATTTTTCAAATTTTTTTTTTTGCGGAAAAAAAAAAAAAAAAAAAAAAAAAAAAAAAAAAAAAAAAAAACCAAGAACCAATAGAAACTCTTCATTTTCTATTCCTTTTATAGTAAAGGAATGTTTTAAGGTCAAGGCCTTAAAATTCTCTAATTTAGTTATCTAAATAAAATAATTTCACCAATCCACGGATTCCAATGTATGAAAAACATAAAATATTGCCAAGGCCGAGGCGCTTGAAAACTTACATAATACCTATTTAAGTTAGAAGTTTATGGATAACATATATCAACTGATAATAGTGTGTCTTGACTCTTGAATCATCTTTAACAAATTAGAGATAACATGAAGCAAAGGCAAAATTCTATGACAATAAATCAGATTCGAAGTAGTTCTAATCTGAATGAGAAAATTGAAATGATTCAATCGTTTTTAGTCGGGTCACTGATGCGACTTAACAGCGGAAATCTAACTACACAGCTTGTGGACAGTCACAGGAACTGTCTGATTGTCCTTGGAATGTGAAATTTGATGTTTGGATTTTTTTGTGGACTGTTTGTACTAGGTACGCGCATACCTGTTTTTTTAAGGATAGTACTTTATCATGTAAGACTTATTACTCGACAATGGGTGATTAAGATCAAGACATATTGATCTATAATCAAAGAATTCAGCCAAGAGCGCGTCTTAAATTGAACCAAGCTTTGTTCTCTACGCAAGAAAACAATTTTCTGAACAACACAAGTTTTTGGAAATATTTCGTGGATCGTTTTATTCAAAACAATCCGGGGCTTTATATAGTAGCCTAGGATGAAAAACAGTCAGCCAAGTGAAGAGGTTATGATTATCTCTTCACTTAATTCTACTTATTATTACTCCATCAATCATCCCATAATTGCGATAATAAAAGAGCCTTCATAATTATATTCATGATGTATATAATTATGTAAGACTAAACATAATGTCTAATCATAAGATAAACTTGTACTATATTTTATTTGTATTTGCTAAATCCCGTACAAAATTTTACTATTTTCCGCACACTTTTACCAACTATTCCATCATTGCCCCTTTTAAGAAAAATCAAAACTCAAAAATCAAAACCCACTCTTTCACCTTCCTGACTCCACCCACCCATCCTCTAATGACAGCCCTCTGCCATCAACGACGACCAAGTAAGAATTTTCATTTCCGCCCAAGTAGACGAAATAAAGCAAAACGTTTCATCCTTTTAAATGAGGGCGTTGAGTAAAAGTTACTGGCTAGTGACTTTCCACCACATTGACAGGAGTAGACACAATTCACATGAAATCACCCTCTTTAATCTTACGTTCTTACCTAAATCTCTTTTTTTCCTTTTAAATAATGAATTTTTTTGGGGGTTATAAAACGTCGTCGACGTTTTATAACAAATCGTCGACGTTTTTCATAAAATTTACCTTCATTCCCTTAATCTCCATCTCTCTAACTTATCTCTCCTCTAAACTCTCCCAAACAACAACACTTCAAAAAAAAACTCGATTTTCTCATAACGATTCAATGTCAAGCAACCAACAATCAACGTCAAACGCTAACAACGATTCATCGGTAAGTGACTAAAAATATATTTTCATTTGAATCGAACTAGTATTTATTGAATTACATGTTCAAGTCATTTAGTTCATATGAATCGAATTACATGTTAATTAGTCTTCATCGAATTAGTAGAGAATTGAACACGACACGACACGCCCCATAGCATCGAAATTTGCTTGAAAACGACACGACCATCGAAATTTTACGTTCATAATGGGAGAGGAACGTGAAAAATCAACATCCCCAATGGAGAGGGACGTGTACATTCAACATCCATATTAGAGGGGACGTTGAATATAGACGTCCATATTAGACGAGGATGTTGAGTTTACACATCCCCTATAGACTGGACGTGTATATCCAACATCCTTTATGGACGAGGATGTCAACTGTTGACGTCCTGTGTTGGTTTGGACGTGTAAACTCAAAGTCCTGTGTTGGTTTGGACATGTACTATTCACATCCAACATGGTGTTGGACGTGAATATTCAAAGTCCCTTCATGGACCAAACTATTAAATTGGTTTTCCGTCTTTTTATTAAGTTTTTTTACATAAATTTAGGTCTTTTTACATATTTTAGAATCTAATCATTATTAATTTTGCGTGTTAACAGGATTCGCTTGAGGAGTTTGGTGTAAATGGTGTTAACTACAACCAACTATTTGAGGCGGAAATATGTTTTGTGAGTCGGGATGAGGCGTTTGACTGGGCTCAGAAAATAGCCTTTGATAACGGGTTTGCCTTAGTAAAAGCATCAAATGGGGCCAAAAATCGTAGACAGCCGGAGTTGCTCAGCTCATACTTTCGTTGTTTTAGGTACGACCGAACCAGAAAGAAGATCGATCCCGAAAAACCCGAGAAGTCAAAGAAGAAAGGGACAACTAAGTGCGAGTGTTTGTTTTGGGTTCGAGCCGTGCCAAACTACACTAATGATATAAATGGGAAGGAGTTGATTGTTTGGAACATTTTGACTTTGGAGAAGGGTGGATATCACAACCACGAAGTAACAAAGTACAAAGATGGGGATAGCCATTATGTTGGTTTGGATGCCAAAGAGAAATATTTCGTGAGGCAATAAGTCAGGGCATCGATTCCGCCGAGAGATATTAAAAATGGTCTTCGTCAAAGAACCCCTGATAAACCCCAACCTACAAGCGCCCAAATTTATAGCAAGGCAAACAAGGTTTGGCGTGAAATCAGAAGAACGAGGAATGCCTCTCAAGCAACAACTGTTGGCTCTAGCAGTTGCTGCTCAATATGTGGAATGACACAAATCAGATCCCGATTCAAAGGAGCTCAGTCATGTTTTTATGTCTCATCCAAAAGCCATTAAACTCTTTCGTGCTTACCCACATGTGGCTCTTATTGACTCTACGTACAAAACCAACGTTTACAAAATTGATTTTGTTAAGGTTGTTGGCGTAACACCGAGTGGTTCCTCCTTCTTAATTGTTACTGTGCTCCTTCCATCAGAAGGTGAAGCCGATTATGGGTGGATGTTGGGGAGATTACAGGAGCTAATTAGTTGTACGGGTTCATCTATTTCTGCCTTTGTCACTGATCGGGAGTTGGGTTTGCTCGCCGCTATTGAGTCCCTTTATCCGAACACTCCTCACCTTTTGTGTCGTTGGCATTTGAACAACGCTATGGAGAAAGAAACACTTTCTTGGAAGGAATTTATATGGTACAAAGATATGATCATGCACAGTAAAGAAAACGGTTGGTACCGCGTGATCAATGCATCCGCTGTTGATGAGTTTGGGAGTGCATGAGATTCTTTTAGTGCAAAGTAGGAAGGGTTGGCTTGTTATGTGATCAAAACATGGGGTAAATACAGGAAGAAGTTCGTTGCTTTATATACAAACCAGTATTTCCACCTTCGAAACACGACCACATCCCGGGTAGACTCCACTTAAACCTTGATACTATGTGGGCTCGTATTCACTCCATGCTTGAAGCTCAACACTCGAAGATTAGACATGAGTTAGAAGTATCGAGGAGTAAGCCGCGAAATGTGCATCGTGTATTTTTCTTATTGCAAGGATATGTGTCTATCAAAGCCATTGAGATCATAGAAGCCGAGATTAAGAGGGGGATTGAGCTCGGGAACGGGTTGGAAGAACATTGTGGATGTGTGCTACGGGTTACTCATGGGTTACCTTGTGCTTGCATATTGATCCAATTGCAAAGAATGGGTAAGAGGGTCCATCTTGACGACGTTCACGCGTTTTGGAAGACCTTGGAGTACGAAAATCCCCAACAAATGCCCATGAACGATGCTGATGAGTTGGAGGCGCTTATAGCGGAAGCTAGAGGTAGTGACCCGGCTAAGAGACGGATAATCATTAAGAAATTGCGAGATGGTCTTCATCCTAAAGACGAGGAAATTTGTCCACCTCATGTTAGAGAAAACCCCAAAGGGAGACCGATGGGTGCTACTACTTGGAAGTCCGGATTTGAGCATGCAAAGAGGAAGGCCGAGAAATTTTTTACCCCTGTGACGACGTTTGTTCAAAGTTCGGTGGGTGATTTTGATGAAGGACCGATGGGTGCACCATTGGAGACCGGCTACACTAAGGGTTTGTTTGGATAAAAAATTGGGAGAGAAATGGAGGGGAGGGGAATGGAGGGAAGGGAAAGGGAAAGAAAAGAAAGGGAGGGGGAATGAAGATGGGTTGTTTGGATAGTTTTCCTTCCAAATCTTGCCAACAATGGAGAGATTGTAGTTTGGTCTAATGGAGAGAAATTGAATCCTCCCATTTCCCTCGCCTTCCATTTCCTTCCTTCCATATATTGTAACCAAACAATGGAAATTGAATCCCTCCCCTTCCCTCCCCTCCTCTTCCCTCCATTTCTCTCAATCCAAACACACCCTAAGGGACTTTTGTCCAGTTGGAGTAAAAAAATTTGGGTCCCCGAAGCACTATGGGAATTATTTGATGGTTGAGTAGATGTGGGTGATGATGGTCATTGTGGTTATCGTGTAATTTCGCATGCTGCCCGGGGTCGGGAAAGTGACCACTTGGTCATGAGAGACTGGTCTCTTAGAGAGATTAAAGCATACGACATCTACAAGATAATTTGTGATGAGTGTTGTGGAACACCTCTGCGTTTGAGCAGATACCAACATACATTGAGACATATCGAGTTTACCGGCAGCAAAGATTGTGGGACTCATCATTGGATATCCGGGGAATATTTGACTGTCTTTGCATCGTTGTTTAACTAGACTATCTGTGTCGTCGGCCAGTGGAGGAGTCAAAACGGCCGTTTTTGGCAATGTCATACATACTTACCCGTAAGGCCCACAGGTCAAGAGTCGAGGCCATACGGTGTTTTATGGATCTTAAATTACCATTTCCATTGGATGAGATTGCATTGTAGTGTACCACCGAGAGAAGCACCGATTCCACCGATCGAATCTTGTTGGGAATCAGTAAGAGACCCTGCGGTAGCACACTATGTTGACTTTTACAAGTCAAATATCAAGAAATGACATACGTTAACGGGAACAACACCTAAAGTTCGTCGCCGAAGACAGCGTTCCACAACTGACCCAGAAGTTGCGAGGAAATTGCACTTTAATACTGTATTTCTTGATTGATTTGAAATGTAACCGTTGTAATATGAAAATGTAACCGTTATAATTTAAAATGTTACTGTTAGAATTTAAAAATGTGATCGTTAAATTTTTAAAATGTAATCGTTATCATCTAACTTTTTATAAATAGTCGTTGTTATGTTCATTGTAATCGCAACAACACATCTTATTCACTATTAAAACTCAAAATATTAAGATGGTTCTCACAAACACTCAGAAAATCAGAGCTTATCAACTAAGGATCGATCATATCGTTACGGACTTACCAGTGCTAGTGTCTCGCCTTGAATTAGTCGTTCCAAGTGCCACAGTATGGGACTTGCTTGAAAATCATCCAATTGGCAGCCTTTGTATCATCTTAGCCGGACACCCCCACCCGGATTCACTCCAGCTGTTACCGACGAGGTTGATTGTTTCTGATGAAACACTAACTGAGAAGATGTGGGAGTTTTGCAGGTTAAAAATTGATCTCCTTGTCTATATTAAGCGTATACTGTCTGTGATAGATTACGCAACACTATCAGATTTATGTGTCGGTAGAGTGTTCAACCTAGGAAATGTCAAACTCCGCATAATTGAGTTATATGATCAATATGTGGCTAGCAACCTTGAAGGAATTGAAGCTCGAGATTATGAAGAAGATCTGGAATCTTCATCTTCATCTTCATCACCCGAAGATAATTAAGTTCCGTTAAACTTTATGTTTTAAATAAATTTGTGTTTCAATTACGCTTTATGTAATTTATGTAATCTCGTCATGTGTTTTAATTACACTTTATGTAATTTATGTAATCTCGTCATGTGTTTTATGTATTTTATCTATTTTAATCAAGTTAGTATTAATAAAGAACTATTTCAATAAAAAATACTACGGGTTACTAAAAGAGATAAAAATATCCATACACAACACAAATAAAAATGTTCATAAACATTAACTAACAAAATAGTCCATACATAACACTACGGGGTCTCATCATCATCAGCAGCAGCAGCAGCAACATCATCAACATCATCCTCGGCTCTAAAGAACAACTTCATCTCATCCACCAATCTCCGCTTATATTGCCACTTCCGCTCCGTGGAAGATTGTCTATATATATGTGAGAAATGGCGACTAACAGCTCGGGTAACTTCTGGCTCTTCGCTGAAAGGGAGTGAGCGCATTTGAGTACGGCGTGCAGGGGGTAGAAGTGTGGGTGCGAAATCTTCCTATACCAACCCATGTAGCGGGGATCACTCTGAAACGGCATCAAAACCCGGTCAAACCGCTCTCTCAACACAATCTCCGCATCACTCAACCCCTACTCCAAATCAGGAGTATCACCGTAACATAGCCTATAACCCAAAGCCGGCTTAGTCGGACGAACGTCGACAGTCGGGAACCGCATAGGGGCCGGGATAACCTGAACATACCCGTATCGATGGAGACACCTATCAGGTTGGTACGACTCCACTATATCCAGGAATCTAATCAGGCCCGAGTAGAGTGAACTAGCGCAAGCCCTATGTGGGCCAACATGTAAGGGAGCCCCGTGACCTGCTCCGCCCTACTCCCGCCCAACCTCTGTTGGTGCTGCTCCAACAACCGAACATCTCCCCTAAACCTAGGAACCTGTGACCAAGCCGCGACAAGTGGTCGTTCCTCAACATAATAGCCGGAGTGCGGTCTGAACATGGGAAAATACTCATATATCCAAGCCTGAAGCAACGGTAAACAACCGCTAACACCGGCGGCCTCCCTACGCGAAGCCATCCCCAACTGTCGATAAAAGTAGGCAAATGTCGCGGCTCCCCAAGCATAACTACCGATATCAGACAACTGATCAAAAAACGGCAACATACGAGCAATAACCCTGTCACTAGACTTGTCCGTAAACAAAGTCTGTCCTAGCAACAACATCATGTAAGCCCGTAGCGAGTCATGCTGGTTACCCTTCTCCGCAAGCTCCATCAACTTCTTCACCGTCAATCCACCACCCTTTCTAAAACGGTGGTCTCACATCCTTCACATCCATACCGAACAAGACAACCACCTTCTCATTCAGACCAATTTCCCCGCTCGCATGACCCTCCTCCATAACCCTCAAGCCATCAACCCGTATGCCAAAGATATTCTGAACGTCGTGTAACAAGATAGTAATCTCACCAAACGGCATATGAAAAGTGTTGGTGTCGGGCTGCCACCTCTCTAAAAAAGCACTAATGAGATTCTCATCCAACCCGGTGGTCAAAGAAAACCACAAATGATCAAGTCTGCTCTGGCTAACTCTCTCAATCACCCCAGCACGGACCTTCAGCTTACCCATCTTCACTATAGCACCCGACCTCTCGTAACACGTGAGCCACGATCTCACGCTTCCCGGATCGGTCCAATTGTTGTAAGCTACGTGGCCACCAAAACTACGTAGCACGCTAAAGATACTCGGACCACCCTCACCCGGACCTATAAGACGCCAAGATAGATCTGAAGTCTTCTTCCTCCCCGTGCTACTACTATATGCACCATCCTGAACCGGCATATATCGGCCGACAGCATCACGTACCACCTTCTTAGGGGGTCGAGCGGCGGCCTCCTCCTCAAGAAAACGAGAGTCATTCTCATCCTCCTAATCATGATCATCATCATCATCATCATCCTCCTCGATCGCCTTGTCAAACTGCTTCTCCTCATCACCATCAGAACGTCTCACTGACTCCATAAAAAAAACACTCGGTAACTGAAGTTCGTCCATAATGGCCACGGGAGTAGGGTCGGTATAACTAATTTGGATCCCCCTTCCCTTACCCCTAACCCTACCTCCCCGACCAGGACGTGTCGTTGTTGGTAAAAGGACATGCCGCTTAGAGCCCGTCACTCTTCGATCTTTTGTACGGCCTAATGAAGTCATAATGTAATCTTCGCTGTTTGACATCTGCATTTTCGAGATTAGAACGTTGCATAAATAAAAATAAACAACTTTTCATAAAAAAATAATAAAATACAAAATAAATTCAAAATTACACAAAATTAACAACTTCTAATACAAAATAATATAAACTACCCATTTAAATACAAAATTAACAACTTCTAATACAAAAATAAATATAAACTACCCATTTAAATACAAAATTAACAACTTTTTATACAAAAAAAATATAAACTACCCATTTAAATACAAAATTAACAACTTTTTATACAAAAATAAATAAGTTTAACTTTTAAAATTGAAAATATACGGTTAACACGAAATAAAAAAGTCCGAGCCATGAACGGACTTTGAATTTCAATGTTCGACCATCGGAAGGACATTGAGTCCCAACGTCCAAACCCATGTAGGACGTTGAAACCCAACATCCAAAGTCATCATGGACGTAGAAATTAAATCCCACGTCCCAACCATCATGGACGTGTGGATTCTACATCCCCTCTCATATGAGACGTGAGGATTCAACATCCTCGTCCCCTTAGGATGTTGAATCCCAACGTCCTACCCACCCACAAACGTGATCATCCCACGAACACATCATCAATTTCTCCTGCCTTCTAATTTAGCAAACCCGAAATAACAACACTAACAACAATAAAAACAACAAACAACACTAACAACACTAACAACAACAACAAATCCGAAAACTTGAAGAACAAATTGAATTGAAGAACAAGTTGAAAAAACTACAACAACAACAACAAAAACGAATTGAAGCAACAACAACAACAAAATAACATACATTAATATTCTAATTAACATCAAATTATATAACTAAAACTAAATTAATTTTAAAAAAAAAAGGACTTACATTGCTCTGGTGGTCGCGGTGTGGTGGTGGTGTGGCTCCGGTGGTCGCGCTGTGGTGGTGGTGTGGAGTGGCTCCGGTGGTGGTGCGGTGGTGCGGTGGGATTAAAGTGTAAAGGGAGAGTAAAGAGTAGAGGGAGAGGGAGAGTTTGGGAGGACGTAAGATTAGTGTGGTTTTTTTTTTGAAATCTGTCGACGATATAAAATGTCGACGACGTTTCGTAACCTGATTTTTTTTCCACATATCCCAAACCCATCACGAGTAATACAATTACCATTATACGGTTATACCCAGTGGCGAAACCACTTGGTAGCAAGGGGTAGCCGCCGCTACCCCATGCCCAAAAAAATTAATGAAAAAGATGACTCTTTGCTACCCCAAATAAAACTGACTTAATGAAAGGAACAAATAAAACTAACTGAAAAAATCATCAGATGTGTATCAATGCACTAGTTGTAAAGCTATAGTCCAACTCCCATTCTGCCCAAGTTCGACTCTCCATAAAGGGAGTGTTTATGTATTCCTTATTTTTATTTAATTGAGAACCTATTTACATTTGATTATCGTTTTAAAATACTCGGATGTATATTTTGTTTTTGAGCATATGAGTATTTTTTGAGTATTTGAGTTTTTTTTTTGAGCTTATTACCTCAAATTTTTTGAGCATGTGTATTTTTTTTAGCTTATTAGAGTTTATAAATTAGATTTAAATTTTTTTCCGTCAAAACTAAAATTCAACTAAGTTTATATGTAATATTTTTAAGTTTTATTGCAATTGTTTAAGCTTAATGTTTTTAATAATTGAATTAGGAAACTTTATAACAATACTATACGTAATTTTTAAAACAAAACACAAAAACATTATTATAATGCTCAAAAACTATAAAATTGGACGTAGTAAATCAACACAAATTCTTATTTGTGGCGGAACGACCCGTCGCAAACTTGCGACGGGCCAAATACATACCGTTTTGCGAAATATGGGGCGGGTTTAGCATTTATGTGATTGTGATTTATTGTCCCCCTACCTCCTGCTCCTGCCCCCTACTTTGTCCTTCCCATTGTATTTCCTCCATTAATTAATTTCCAATAGTTAAAAATTAATATTACCCAAATCATCAAAACCATGTTAAAGCACAAAATATCTTCAAATAATCCTTCATCTTCTTCCTATTACTCTGCCATTTTTTCTTGCAATATTTTCCTCCAAAATCTTCATATGATAAATCATGGATGCTCGGTCTGATCATATCATGGATGATGGGAGTGATGATGAGAACGAAAATGTTTTTACGGTGCCAGTAAATTGTAACATCAATGGTTATGACAATTCCTTTTAAGTTTTTATTAAATATGACATGTGTATAAAAATAGAGAAATAATTCAATTTCTTACCGATTTTCTGGGTTTTTTATAATTGTTTTTTTATTTAATGTGTTTATAAGTTATGATGTTCTTCTTAGTATATTAAGTTAATAAAGATGAATTGTTCATATTCATGATGCAACCGATTTTTGGGTTTTTTATAATTGGTGATTGTGTTTGTAATTGTGTTTGAAGACTTGTTACATAAAACTATATTTACAATTTTCGGATATTGTTCTATGTGCTAAATGATTATTTATTCTTCTCTTATTAATTGATGTGATGACTTTCTTATTTTGTTAATAGAACTTTGTTGTTTGTTTTGTGTTGTTGATTTCCTGTGTTTATAAGTTATGGTGTTCTTCATAGTTTATTAAGTTGATGAAGATGAACTGTTTATATTGATGATGCTGGGAATGCAAGGGGTTGTCAGGAAAATGTTGCCGTTTTTAGCCTTGATGTCACCTTGTCACAAAAAGAAAGTGAATTTATACATTACCAACTCTTATATGTGTTTTGTATATTGCAAGTAATTGTTGATACTTTTCATGTTATTGTTGCCCTGTAATATTTTTTTGTTGTCGATTTAGTGTATTTATAAGTTATGGTGGTCATCTTAGTTGATTGGGTTGATGAAGGTGAAGTGTTCATAATGATGATGCTAGGTATTCAGATAGATGTCAGAAAAATGTTGTTATTTTTAGCTTTCATGTGACCCTGTCAAAAATATGAAATGAATTGGTACGGTACCAACTCATTATATGTTTGTATGTTGCAAGTAATTGTTTATACCTATGATGTTATTATTGTCCTGTAATATTTAAGTTCTTCAGCTGAATTATTAATGTTTCATACCCTGGTTTTGAAAATCAATTGGCTGTCATAAGTTGTTTGCAGATGTGCAGTAATTGTGGATAGTTTTGTGACCAATGTAACCCTGTAATTTTTCTGCTACGCAGATTTTTCACGCACGTTTGTAGGAAGGGAAGCTGATAAGTGGGAAGAGGTATATGAGATGTACCGTAAGCACTCGCAGACGGTTGGGTTCAGTGTTAGGAAATGAACATCTCGTAGGGTGAATGGGCCTAGTTCTCCGGTAGTAGAGCGATATTTGGTGTGTTCGTGCGAAGGAGTGCATGGTAATGGTAGTCGTGGAGTTGAAGTTGGGTTACCACATGTTGGTAATAACCAATTGAGGAGGGATGCAGTAACTCGATAATGTTTGCTGCAGTCACCCATAACATAATACAGAAATATGATAACAAAGTACGAATAACATTTATTTACAATAGATTCAATAATGTACGACATATTAACAAGACCATCATTATTCAAATAACTTGGCAAGATAAAACAGGGAAAACATGTATGCAATTTTAACTATAATATACAAATACAAACAATTCAAAACATAACAAACTAATATGGAAACAATTATGAAAAACAAAATATACAAAATATTTTAAACATTGTACACAATATGAACAATACTGTAGACATGGTAACAATATAGTACATAATAAAATAAAATGGAAACAATTATCAACAAGTAAATGTAGATACCTAACAGGATAATGTTTACTGAAATAACCCAAAACATAATACAGAAATATGACAACGTAGTAGGAATAATATTTATTTACGATAGATACAATAATGTACACATATTAACAAAAACATCATTATCCAAATAACTTGGTAACATAAAACAGAAAAAAATGTGCACAATTTCAATAACAATGAAGACATAAAAACAATACAAAACATAATAGAAGAACCTAGAAACAACTATGAAAAACAAAATGTACATAACCTATTTGATAATGTCAACAACAAACACCCTTGACATAATACACAAATACGACGACAAAAAAGAAAAAACAGTTGTTTACAAAAGATACAATAATGTAGGACATATTAACAAAGTCATCATTATTCAAATAATTTGGTAACATAAAACATGGAAACAATGTACACAATTATAATAACAATGAAGACATAAACACAATACAAAACATAATAAAAGAATATAGAAACAACCATTACAAACAAAATGTACATAGCCTATTGGATAATGTTAGCAACAAACACCCATGACATAATACACAAATATGACGACAAAAACTTATAAACCAAGTAACGTCCTTCTTCATCAGTGTCCTCATCCCCTTCATCAACGTCTTCCTCAGATTCCGCATGCTCATCGTCTTCCTGCACGGCCAGAGCTTTTCCTTTCCCCTTACTGGTGTTTGGGACATTAAATGTCACCTTCTTATTTTTCTCAGTCTGTTAAGCAACAATTTCGTCTTCTGCCACTCCATGGATGAACACTTTGGCGACTGAAGGCTTTCCTCTTCCCTTTTCTGCCATTTTTTTCTTCGCTGGGGTCTGTGTTTCCTCAACCACTTTCATTGTTATGACATTTACTGTTCCTACGAGTTTAATATTATGTCAAAATTAGAAAAAACAATTAAATACATATGTTCACAATAGATATAATAATGTACGACATTTTATTTTTATTTTTGGTGAAAAGACGTGGGAGTAATGTACGACATTTTAACAAAAGGATTATTATGCAAATAATGCGGTAACATAAAACAGGAAAAAATTATACACAATTTCAACGATAATGTTGCCATACAAACAGTGAAAGACTTATCACAACAATATAAAAGCAACTATCCAAAAAATGTACATAGGCTACTCAAAAATGTTGACAACAGACACTCATGACATATTACACAAATATGACAACAATGTAATGTACGAAACATAATGGTAAATAATAACATGTCACCTCCACAAACATGAAGTAAATGTTGACCAGTTGTAACATAATGTAAATACAACTGTAGGGGAACAAAACACCAAAAGGTATCCACAAGTCATGTTAAACATATGTACGCAAGAAACCAAATAATCTAACCCATGCCACATTATTAACAAGTAACTCAACATTACAGTCAAACAAACAAACATTTTCTGAGAAATAATGTTGCCAACATATCAGTGAGTGTCTGGTCCATACATTACAACAAAAGTCACAAACATTTTCTGCTACAAGTTTTATTTCCAATTTTAACGACAACTAATTAAAAATTTGATATCAAATACAAAACAGAATATGTTACCAACATCTACAACCATGTAACGTATGAAACATAATCGTCAGTAATAACAACATCTTACCCCCACAATTAAAATTAATGTTAAGTAGTGCACAATATCTATGTCAACCAAATAATGTCATGAACGTTACAATATCAACATATGAAACTGTGCAAATTTTATGAACCACAACACTGAATGTTACCAACATCAAAAATAATGGAACGTCCATACAATTAAATCAAGTAAACAAACACTTACTCATTCAACTAGCATACAAAATGTTTACTTACTTGATCAGCTCTAAATCATCGTCATCCCCCTTCCTTTTTTTTGAACTCTCTCCAACCTCTGTTCTTTTTGCAACCACCTTCGACGTCTTACTCTTATCTGGATGACCTCCATCAAGAGAACCAAAAAAATGGTCAGACAATATGTTGCTAATATATAAACTTATGTAAAATATCTCACAATGTTGCTAATATATAAACTTATGTAAAATATCTCACAATGTTGCTAATATGACTTCCATTCAAATAATGTTAAAATAGCAACATTGCATAGGTGCTAGTCAGAAACTGTCAGACATTGAAGTTATGTCAGACCAATGAAGATCGTCATACAATAAAACCAGAACGCCCCAGAAACCCTAAACTACCCACGGAGCCCCAAAGTCCACAACAATAATTAAATAAAAAACGCATGCACCAACAAATCCGGGGAAGCCTACAAAAACCTTGAAATCTTTGAAAAGCAAAAAACCAGAAAAACACATGCAAACAAAGAAACCCTATAATATTCCCAGAAAATGATTAAAATATTTCCCAGAAAACCCTAGATTTCCCAAAAAACCCTAAATTTCCCTGAAAACCCTAGATTTCCCAGAAAATCCTAGGACGAAAACGAAAATGACGGTAACACTTAGATTAAAACAAAATGACGATATTTATCAAAAATAAACACCAAACATTATGTAACATTTTTCAAAAAATAACGAACATCTAAAATAATCAATCATTTTTATGATTGAAATATGTATTTTTATCCTCTTAAAATTATCAATTATTTTTATCCTCTTTAAAATACCATCTAAAATAATCAAGGAAGAATAATATCTTAAAAAATCAGACATTATATTATACAAATGGTGTAATTTGTGCATACCTTCATCATTTGTAGTCGATGAGACAGCCTTCTTAAGCATACCACGACTCGCACTCTGCTTTGTCACCATTTCCCCCTTTTATGTTTGGTGTTTTTGTTGTTTTTGGTAGATAGAAATGACGACAGATGAAGAGAGAAGGAGGGTTTTTTTTAGGAAATGAATTTTTTTGTTAGGAAATGAAGACATAAGGAGGAGGGGAAACGAAGAGATGTTTGAAGTGGAAGTGAAAGAGATGTTTGGAGCGGAAGAGATTATGACAGTTTTTGGGTTCTCGAGGGATTTGGGGAAGGGAAAAATCTGATACTTTGTTTAATTATCCCCACTTGCATGACATCACCACCCATCATCCCCCACTTGCATAACCCACCCCCTATTTCTAAACGGTATGTACTTGCCCCATTTAACCATTATTTGACCCGTCGCAAGCTTGCGACAGGTACGTCCGTCTTACAAAAAACGGACTGGTAAATCAAATGTATGATCCTTCGTTCTACTGTTTTTTTTTATCCTCTTATTTTTATTCCTTAATTGACATTAGTAACGAACACTTACAACTCCCCTGCCCCAATAAATAGTTACATTTTTTTTATTTGTGAGGCGAAAATCATACAAATGTAAATTATTGACTGTCAGAACCGGAGGAAATACTAAGTAACTATTTTTTGTACATTTTTCTTAAAAAAATAATATATCTTGCAAGTTTTTATTATAAATTACTACATCTCATAATATATTTGTTAGTTACAGTTTATAAGCAAACTAGATTTCCACATAAATTAGATACTCGTTCGAAGTGTTAATCTTCTAATAAATGACTATATGAGACACAATTGTTTACAACAAAAATATAACACTACTTATGAAATCATTTTATTTATGTGATTATTACGAAAATCCGATACTATATATATTAATATATATTATTCTTATATTTGAGCTTTTTTTAGTCGGTGCAAAAATTATAAAATTTTCGCTACCCTATTATCTAAATCCTGGGTTCACCCCTGGTTACTAGGTTGCACGGACACGGCTGGAATTTGCCCTCCGCGTGTCCGACACGGTGTCGGACACGGACACGCCAAGGACACGGCTCCAAACGTGTCCGACACTTCAAAAACCGTGTCCCCGGTTTTTTTTTTTGAGCCAAACGTGTCCGACACGGTCTTTTTATTGCGGACACGGTCCGTGTCCCACGGACACGCCTAATATAAAGAAAACCACAAAAATCCTATTTCAGATTTCAGACTTCGTTGTAATCGAAAACCTAATTCATCGCAAACCCCAATTCCACTCGTCACCTCCTTCTCTCGTCTGTCGTCACCCTCGCCGGCCGCCGGCCGCCGGACACCGCCACTTCTCTGACCGCCATCTCCTTCCCTCGCCGTCACTGTCGTAGTGTCGTTCAGGTAATTAATTTATTTTTCTTAATTGAAAGGATGGGAATGAATTTTAATTGAAAGTAGTAGATAGTAGTTGTACTGTTGGAGACACAGAGAGGATGAGAAGTCGAGACTCGGGACTGATAAGGAGTGAAACAATAAGCTGAGGAGGAAGGATGTGAGGAAAGTAGGAAACCAAGAAACTATTGTATATTGTGAGAAACTATCGGACTAAATTGATACTATCTGACTGTCATAAACAAACTGAATTATAAAGATGGGATGGAAGGATGAGCCTAAAAAAGATGTTTACCTTTTTTTTTTCCTCAAATAAATTCTACTTGTATTTGATTTGGGATTATTTATGCTCGTTATTTTCAGCAAGTAGAATTATATACTTGGCTAGTTGGCTTTGTAATTTGGATGTAATTTGGATTTGAATGTAAGACTTAAATATTTTATTTAAATTTCGGTTGTAATTTGTATATTCTATTTTGTTAGATATATTTGATTTTGACGTATAAGATATTAGTATTAGTGACTTTGTTACCTTCAAATGACCAAAGTTTAGATGTTAGTTGTAATGGACTTTAAATTCCCTTTAGTTTAATATGTATATTGACTTTTATTTGCCGTGTCCCGTGTCCTAAAAAAATCGGACTGCCGTGTCCGTGTCGTGTCCGTGTCCGTGTCCGTTTTCGTGCAACCTAGCCTGGTTATACCCCTCTATCACAAAATTCCCACAAATCTTTTAAATTGATAGTAAGTTCTGCTTGTGATGGATCACCATTTATGACGGATATGTTGTGAAATAAAATGGATACAAAATGAGTTAATAGAGAAAGGACACCACGTGAATAGTGTTAGAGAGAAAAAAAAAGTGAGTATTTTGTGAGCGCAAACGGTATCCGTCCCAAATATTGCCGTGAGAATTTGTGTTAAACTAAAACCTCACAATTTCCCAAAACTGAATTCTTGTGTTCATCAAATTTCACCCAAAACAGATTTCTCATCAAGATTTCAATTTGAAGATAGAAGATGAAAGCAATGAGAGGTAATTCTTCAAATCTTGTTGCTTTTTCTAAATTAATTACCAAATATTCAAAATTTTGTGAAACCCACCAATTTAATGGATATGGAAGTTTAAATTTGTTGAGACTTAGGTTGTTTAGTTCATTTGATGGTGATAATAGAAATGAGGAATGTTTTAGAAATGGCGGAAATGATGATGATGGTGGTGATACTGATAGTAAGGTTTCTGGTGGAAATTTTGGAAATCAGGGTTTGGACCCTAGGGATGGGCAATGGTCGGAATTTGATGGGCAGATTACGGGTGCGAATCATGATTATCGAAGTCGAGGAACGAGGAATGATGGGTTTTGTAAGGCAATTAGTGGGGAGAATGGCGAAGGTAGTGGGGATGTTGGTTTGGATACTAAGAAGAAGAAGAAGAAGAATTATTATCAGCCTTCTATTCGCGAGCTTCTTAATTGTGGGTTGACAGATGAGAAAAGCCGAGGGAATGAGGATGACGGGGTTAAAGAGGAAACTAGGTCTGCTCAGCTGAACTCTACTAGTCCACCCAAAGAACTAAAGATGGATGTCCCACAGGATGCTGATGAGATTTTTAATAAGATGAAGAAAAGCGGGCTAATTCCTAATGCGGTAGCAATGCTTCAAGGACTTTCTAAGGATGGTTTGGTTCATGAAACTATGAAGCTTTTTGGGATGATGCGTGAAAAGGGTACTATGCCGCAAGTGGTTGTATATACGTCTGTGGTTGAAGGGTTTTGCCAAGCTCAAAAGATTGATGACGCGGTGAGGGTTTTTAAGAAAATGAAAGATAATGGCATTGTGCCTAATGCTTTTAGTTACGCTGTCTTGATCAATGGTCTATGTAAGGCAACGAGACTGGAAGAGGCAACCGATTTGTGCGTGGAGATGTTGGAGGCTGGTCATTCTCCGAATGTTCCATTATTTACTGGATTGGTTGAGGAGTTTTGTAAGGAGAAGGGGCTTGAAGATGCACAAAAGTTTATTCTGACTTTAAGGCAAAGAGGGTTCTTTTTGGATGAGAAAGCAGTTAGAGTTTATTATGATAAGACTGCTCCAACGTCTTCAATGGTCTGGGAAGCGATCTTCGGTCCTAAGAAGTGCTTCGACTAGAAGCCTAAGAAGACTACATAAGGAGCAGTTTGAGCTAATTCACGGGAGCGTTGACTATGTGAGCATTCTTTTGAAGTTTCCATTGATTTTTTATCTCTTTGCAAACTTGCTGCAAATTTGAAGTAACTGTCCTCTTTTTTGTGTAAGTTACTATGTTGCTGCTGTGTTTGTCATCAGTTCAGATGTTGAACCAACTTTTGTTGTTACGGAATGGCATCATGACTTCGATAATATATGCAAACACCATGCAAGGACCGTATTTATAGTGTCCTGTGCTCCTTTTGCTTAAATTATTTCAAGGATTTATGTATTACTAGTATTTCGCTTAAATTAAGTTGTTACTTTTGCTTGATTTTCGACAAATTGATACGGTATAGGCTATGGAGTAGCCTTCAGTCTGAAACATCGTCCCGTTTGTATATAAGTCAAATAAGTGAAAGTTTACATTCTTAGATGTTTAAGTACTTCGTAAATGCTTAATTTTTGGTGCAGTTATTCCTTAACTCATTAATCAAAGAGTTTAAGTCGTTATATGATGATCCTCCTTCTTCGACAGCTTTCCATGCCATCTCCTTCAACTTTTTTGCTCTGTTTCTCATCTCATGACCTATTTCTCCCACCATGATTTCTTTCAGTGCCTTTTCAATGGCGTCTTGTTGGATCAAATCTTCGATAGAGGGCACTCTACTCCACCTCTTAGCTCCAACAGGAACGCCAGTCTTCAAAATCTCAGTCACCAGCTTTTCATTGTAGAATTGCTCGGCAAAAACCGGCCATGTAACCATTGGCACCCCAGCCGAGATCCCTTCTAGAGTTGAGTTCCATCCACAGTGAGTCACGAACGCTCCTATCGCTTCATGCTCCAAGATCAATACTTGAGGAGCCCACCCTCTTATAATCAACCCTCTTCCTTTTGTCCTTTCTTCGAACCCTTGTGGCAACCATTCCTCCGCATTTCCATGGTCACGATTTCGGACCACCCAGATGAAATTCTGTCCAGAACCCTCTAGAGCTTTTGCAATCTCGGTCAGCTGAGGAGCTAGATAGTGTGCTATGCTTCCAAAGCAAATGTAAACTACAGAAGCATTTTTCTTTGAACTAAGCCATTCTAAACACTCGTGTTCATCTACAGTGTCTTGTTTCCCTCTCTGGAACTTATCCTCGGTGCCCCTGTTGCATAGCGAAACTGGGCCCACATGCCATGCCCTTCTTCCCAATTCTTTCCTAAAAAAATCGGCATAATCGGGTTCCAACTCGTAAAAGCTATTAACAATCACCCCATAACTCTCAACCTCGGATTCCTTGATCCTCGCTGATCTTCTATTGAATTCACTGTCTTCATCACCCCATTCTTCCTTTGGAATCTGTAATCGTGTAATTTTCACTTCGTGTGGGAGCCGGGGAAGAACAACTGCCTCGTCATCTGAGGAAACAGTCTTGAACGGCTTGTATTGGCGTTCAATTTCTTTCGCACAAAGAGCAAAGAAACCAAACCCATGGAAGACTATCCTGGGGATGTTGAACTTAGCCGAGGATTCAGTTGCCCATGTGAAGAACATATCTGCCACAAGGCAATCAGGTCGGGTAGCTTCTAAAAAGGTCTCAAGCTGCTCTCTTAGCAACTCTCCCGCTTTAAAGAAAAGCGGGATTACTCCAAGAGCCACCGCTTGCTGGAGGTTCTCGCAACCTTCAGGCAAACCAGCTTCCCGGGATGGGAACGTAAATATCTCCAAGTTCATAAGCGAGTTTGGAGTTGTTGTATTACAGTTTTCAATGGTTTTGGTGAAGGTGGGTGCGTTCATAGGGGTAGTAATAATGGTTGTCTTGACATTTCGAGCGACAAAGAGCTTGGCTATGTCGAGGATGGGGATCATATGGCCGTGTGCCATATATGGAAAGAAAACTACATGAAGGTGTTGATTTTCGATTCCCATATTCTCTCTATTGTATATTAATGGGGTAATTATTTGAATTTTTTTTTGTGGAATTATACGAGTTGATTGTGGTGTGCTACAATGAGCTGATTTTAATACAAAATAATCCTGTTTACATATATATACTCACACACAGACTGACGGAGTTGTGTTTTTTGGAAGTCTTTTTCCTTTTAATATCAAGTTGTGTCAAAGACTCTAGACTTTTCATAGTAAAAGCTTGGGAGCCAAAATAATGAAGTAAACTATTTGAGCTTTGATTATTATACATATAACAATAGTTTTCTCCTATCTCATTTTCATTCTAGAGCATTTTGAAATAAACGCTTTATATAAGTGTATACTTGAGCACATTGAAGGGCCTTAGTTATGAGTTATGAGTTATGACAAGAGATGCCTAAGTTAAGTCAGTCAACATATTTTTTTTTAAGGATGACGAGAGAAGCAGTCACAACCACCCTTTTTAGGGGTGACATGCTCAAAGTGTAGAAGGTATAGTCACGTGTTATTTTAACCTGCTAGATTACTCTTAGTGAGGCTTGAATCTAAGACTTTTGGGAATTTTACCCAAATTTTAACCAATAAACTCTATCCTTACGGAGCTTGAGACTTGATTGTGTTCCTCACGTCCTAATTCATTCATTCATTCATTCATTCATTCATTCATTCATTCATTCATTCATTTGTCTTGTATTTCCTACAAATCATGGGTGAGACAAGATTGCGTCCAAAATGGGAGAAACATGGAAGAGTTTTGAGAGTATACGAATATAGTCAGATAAGTCAGTCAGTCAGTCATAGTTGTTGAACAGAAGGTTTGATTCTGCAGCCACATAATACGAAGACAATTTGAAGTTGATGACTTATATTGTGTTATGTTGTTCAATCTTAAATCACACCTCTAGAAGGTCCTATACGATTAGTCTTTTATCTCTTAGAAGGGAAATATATAGCACAAATTCTCATTTGTGACGGACATATCCGTCGCAAGCTTATAACGGGTCAAGTAAAAAATTATATTTATGGGGCGATAAGATAAAAGTAAAGTATCTAGATAATAGCAAGCTGTTTTTATTTTATCTATCAACATGAATAATATTTAATTCGATCCAAACTTGTGACGGATATACTCGTCCTTAAGAGAAACTTGCTAAATACTACGGAGTATATAATAATGCATATATTGTGTCATCGGTCATGTCATTCTTTTCTTAGTTTTCTACTCCAAATTAATACTCGTATTATCCAATCATCTTAGGTATACATGACAATACGGCCATCAACATGCATTCTAGGAACTCAATTCTATACGTTTCAGGAGACTACATTTTGCATTAGTCATGCCTCGCCTCATTCACTCATTAATTACTTTTGTTTCGGAGGACTCTACTCGTCTTAACATTAACATGGCATAAATATTATTCTACTTACAACAACAACAATAACAATAGTAATATTAGAGCCTGAGCCTTAATCTTAAAATACTTTAGGGTCGACCCACAAAAAACATCTTTTAGAATCGTCCGTAGATAATTGTACACCTCAAAATGAGAAAATATTGAAAAAAAATAACTAAAAAACACAAGAAAATCAAAGTAAACTTACAAGTTTTAAAATCAAAATCCGAATTTCTTTTGTAAAAACTTAAAAATATCATTTTACTTACACCTATAAATTAAATACTCCGTATTAGCTAAATCACAAAAATAATTTTACTTAATCTCGCACACTTGTCACCTTACTCCGAATTTACCCTTTCTTAAAAAAAGAACTTAAAAAAAAAATCTATCTCTTCTCTTCTTTTCACCCCAACCAAATTGCTAATAATTTAACAAAATATAGATTTTAATTTTCACAATAATTTATGCGCCTTTTAATTGATAAAATGAATGTTTTTTGAGGATTTGCAATTTGTGTTTGAAATTTGGGATTTTGGATTGTTGTGGGTGGGTCGATTTATGGCGGCTGGTGGTGGGTCAGTTTACAGCGTCTGGTGGTGGTGCATTTGAGCGGCGGGTGACGGGGAGTCTGGTGTTGGGGTGAGTGGTGGTGGGGTGGCTAAGCATATTTTTTTGCTTTCGATTATTGTTTTTTGTAATTGTGGGTGAAAAGTGAGAGGGGTAGAGTCAAAATAAGACGATAAGGTATGCGAGATTAAGCAAAATCGTGTGCGGACTTTAGAAACTTCCATTAAATATGGGTATATCTTTTTTAAATATGTTTTGACTTTTATCTTATATTTATTCATACTAATAAACCTGTTTTAAATTTAAAACGAATACCTCAATCCAGAATAAGAATTTGAGTTGGTTGATAAAAAATGAAGGAAATAATTATGTGAAGTAGAAGAAAAAGGTAAATTGCTTGTCTAATATCTAGGTCCGCACTTTCAAATTAGCTTAGTATAAACGGAATAATTTTAATATATGATTTCTTTAATTATATGTTTGTTTTCTCTAGTTCCAAGTATTTGTTTAGCTATGTTTTTGACACAAAAATCAAAGAAAGAAAAGAAAATTATTTGTGTTGGTTGTTAGTGTTGAGAAAAAAACTCGTATTTTCTTATTTGTGTAATTACGAGAAATATAAATAAAATAATGAATTTAATAAATAACCAATGACACAATAAGATTTTTGGTTAGGCGGAAAAACCGAAATAGGTAAACAAAGTGTCCAATTCTTCCACTATAGTAGGATTACATGTGGATATCTCTCACTATTAATAGTACTAATTATTGTGGATTAATAATATATTTTGTGTTGTTGTGATTGATGAAATGAACTCTCCAATCTCCCGTATTTATAGGTGATAATGGGAGTAACTTACTACCTTCATAAATACCTAAATGAATGTTTCTTACACATTCATTCAATAAAGGCGTTTTGACCATTGATAAGTTAATTCATTCAATGGATATGTTTCACTTGCATTGAAACATCTCTAGTATTTACTTCATGTGTTACTTCCCTCAATTAAAGAGAGAATAGACGTCGGGTATGTCACCCTCGGGTGGTTTACCTGGTGTATGTGCGTGGTTTGCAGGTTATCACATATACCCGAGGGTTTACCCAGTGCGCACCAAAGGCAGCGGTTGCGGGTTTCTCGTCACCAAAAAAGAAAAAGAAAAAGAGAATAACCCAACAAATCTCCCCCTTCTCGACTTCATTGGAGGGTATCACCACACCGGACCCATCACAACAAATCACCGAACGTCTTTGTTGATATGGTCTTGGTCATCATGTTAGACCAATTATCATTAGTGTGGACTTTATCAAGTTGAAGCTTTTTTTTCTTCTCACATCTCGAATCCAATGATATCGAACATGATGTGTTTGGGTTTTGAATGGTAGGCTGGATTTTGGCTAAGTGAATAGCACTTTGATTATCACAAGTAGAACATAATTTTTTTTACTTTTGATCAAGCTTTAGCAAGAAATTCTTCAGCCATAAATTTCTTACTTTTGGGCAATCATTTATCGACGAATTAACGACATGTTATAATATCGCTTCGTATATTGAACATGCAGGTCAATCATCACGGAGTGATTGGCGATGAGTATAAAAATGGGGTATCTATACTACAATACTAATTTTAATCAACTCTTAATTAAATTTTTTCCCATAATTGTTTGGTATCAAAAAAGGGAAAACAAGTGGTTTTTTAGAGACCAATCCACCCTACACCTGCCACGAGCCTGGTCCGGGCCTAGCCATGCAGCCAATCTCGCCTCTCCCAAGTGTCGGTTTAGGACCTAGCCCTGTAATCGGACGACTCGTGTACACCTCCTGTAGTCACATACTCACATGTAAACCTGACAAAAGTAGCCCGACCGATTGCCAACCAAAAAATCTGACTTGAGACCCAAAATTGTCCCCAACTACATAACCTGAATTGACCCGGACTACATCACCTGAATGTGACCCTGAACCCGAGGTCGACCTAACACGAACCTAACCCGAATTTTCTTGACCCGTGATTGACCTGATCCGAAACCACCCAACTCGAAAATGATCCGACAAAACATATCTCTAATTCAACTAAATGATTTGAATTGACTTTTTTCTCGTATTCTTTGACCCGAAATAACTCAACCCACTTGACTCAAAAATAACTTGGCCAACACATCGAAACAGACCCGAAAACCAAAAAGGTCGGCTTGACCTAAATTAATTCAAAGCCAATGAAATACAAAATTAACCCGACCCGACTTGTATGCAAATTGGAAAGACTCTACTCACATGAGCCTATTTGTTGGACATTTCTTCAACTGTACCGGTAAAACCTTGACAATTGACTATTGAGGCCATCGGCGTACGACATTCTCAACTATTCTTTTTTTCAACAGGTAATGAAGCTCTTATTTCATATTACTGGTTTTCTTTCACTATCCCAATTTACTGCTACTCTGCTTCTTACTCAATTATTTGTTTGTCTTTATAATTCCTTACGGGTATTTTAATCACTGAAGTGATGTCTCAGCATACGTGAGTTTAGGATTAAAATAGCTCAAAATTTCAAGGAATTGATGAATAGATTGATATAATCATTTTGCGAGTGGCGTTATGAATACCCTTTTTCGTGGCTTGTTTCAATTTCAATTTCAATTTCGTTGGTGTTGTAACGGAGGCGTCCCGTTACCCAAATAGTTAATTGATAAGGTAATAAGAATAATAAATAACGAATGTAAATAAAGTTGACACAAGGAATTACGTGGTTCACCAGTAAAATAACTGGCTACGTCCACCCTTCAAGGAAATCAAACTTCACTATAATGGAGAAAATAGTACAACAGTAGACCGGTACACACGCGCTCAATATGAGCCAAAAGTATACCCTATTCTACCAACAAATATGGTAGTCTCAAAGGGAACAAAAGAGACTACCCAAATAAGACGGAGGACAAATTATCTTGAGGCCAACCAAGATCTAAACAAACTCCTCCAATCTTCAAAGACAGACGAACCTCAATAATAGGGCCTGAGACAAACTGAGTTTTCTTCTCCGGAAGGAACCTCACAAATTGACCCTTTTTATTGTGCTCTCAAATCTCTCTCTTAATTAACCTAGAATAAAACTTGAGTCTTTATATAGTTATTCCACCCAAGATAAAATATCTAGAATAATAAAGAAACCAAAGACTATTAGGAAACTAATATAATAGTTTCCTAAACTAATTCAAGTTCTCCTACCATAAATAAACTAAGAAGCAAAATCTTAATAAGACACTTAGTTTAATCCGTCTTCAACACAAATTCAAGGCATAAATTCTCAACAATCTCCACCTTGACTTGAATTACCCAAAAAACGAACCCAACATAGAAGAACTAAATCCCAAATCAGCTTCAACGGAATCGATCCTCAAGTCACTATCTGTCCCGATAGTCTCCATTCTGACTTGAACACAACTCCCAAAAATGGGCAAACGAACCAAGTGTGCAACAAACGTGACCAATATACGAAGTACCCAATGTAGTAAGCTGAAACTACCAAATGTACTAAGTAACCAATATATCTTCATACCAAAAGGAAGGCCAAACGTAGCAAACTCCAAAGAGACCAAAAGCTACCAAACGCCAACAAAAATATATGAGATACCCAAAGTCACTATGATGGAACGGTGTACCAAAACAACACACACAAGACTCCAAAAACAAAATCTCCTTCAAATTACGTGGCTAGATGTACCGTCGTACCAAACTGTCCCAAAGGAACACAAACGCCACGAACAAAACAAATGTCTCACTTGAGTATACTAGGTGTCATGACCACCACAAATATGCCTACACCAAGGCAACAAAACTCAAGTCGAAACCAAACATTCTAAGCGAGCACAAATTACCTCCATCAAAGGTACAAACTGTTAGACTAGCAAGTCCAACCCAAAAGCTCCAAAGAATAAACTCCCGTCGAAGTTTCAAATGACCCCTTACGAGATCCCAACGACTCTCTTTCAAGAGTCACAACAGCTCCACCTGGACCCCCAAACCGCCCCACCTCATGGGGCGCAGACCGCCTCATTGAGGCGACGAGACAAAAGTTGATAGCTTGTCTTGAGAACCTTGTAGTTTGACCTGTACCGGAATAGACTCCACCTTACCGTCAACACCACCATTCTCACTAAAGCTATCCAAATCCAAAATATCCAGAATATCACCAAGTGACCCAAACTGGATGTGCTTCAAAGTATCGTTCACATGTCCAAGATGCATATGCCCCAACTTAGACTCGAGAGAGACAGAAGAACTATTACCTGATGCTCCAACAGTCAGAACAGTGCCTTGAAGGACATAAACAGTTCCTTCCTTAGCACCTCTCCAAGTAACAGAAGAACCCTTACTAACGCACAATGACCCACCATCACCTTGAAAAGTGTAGCCCTGATCAACTAACATCCCAAGTGATACAAGATTTCTCTTTAAACGTGGAACATGCCTAACACCTTCTAGGAAGACAACAACACCATCACGTATCCTAACCCGAATAGTACCAACTCCAAGCACCTCACAAATAGACCCGTCACCCATGGCAACATTATCCCCTTGTGAAGCTTTATAAGAATCAAACCATTCCCTATTAGGACACATATGATAAACGCATCCTGTATCCAAAATCCAACTATCCAAAGAACGTGGAGCAACATCAACAACGAGAGCATAATCTTCCTCAGAATCATATTTGGCAACTTTTTGTGCAACGGCAGAAACACCAGCTTCCTTTAATTTAGGACACTGATTTTTCCAATGACCGGATTCCTTGCAGTAATGGCAGACATTCTTACGGGGACCCTTAGACTTGGCTTTACCCTTACTAGAACCCCCCGAATCAGCAACAAGCCCCATAGGACTACTGTCTGCAACACCACCACCTGACGCTACTCGGCGCAAATC
The DNA here is from genome assembly GCA_029255685.2 of Silene conica. NCBI lineage: Eukaryota > Viridiplantae > Streptophyta > Magnoliopsida > Caryophyllales > Caryophyllaceae > Silene > Silene conica. The sequence continues at coordinate 77,008,853 of CM055312.2, forward strand.
CCTAGTGTGAAGTGCTGACCTCACCTCCTCTAGGGTCAAAGAATCTCTACCAACAACAAAAGACTCCACAAAAGTCTCAAACGAATTTGGCAAAGAAACTAACAAAATCAAGGCAGCATCCTCATCATCTACCTTAACATCTAAATTACGCAGGTCAAGTAAAATAGAGTTAAGACTGTCTAGATGGTCCTTGAGAGACGTACCTTCTTGCATACGAAGAGCAAACAAACGCTGCTTAAGAAGCAACTTGCTGGTTAGAGTCTTTGTCATATACAAAGATTCTAACTTCAACCACAAACCTGTAGCAGTTTCCTCATCGGCAACCTCAATCATAACATGATCAGATAAACATAACAGAATTAAAGAATGAGCCTTTTCTTCCAAGACTACTTCTGCATCTGTCTTTGCTGTCTTTGCTGCATCAGTCGAACTACCTGCTGACTTTGCCTTTGAGATAACAGACCAGACACCTTGCTGTCTAAGCAAAGCTCTCATCTTTAACTGCCACAACCCAAAACTATTTCTCCCAGTGAACTTTTCAACATTCAAAACATTCGTTCCCGACATCTTTTCACCTGAAAATCAAGAAACCCAAATAACGCCTAAAAGACAACTAACGCGGAAGCAGATCCCGAATCAGAACCTTAGCTCTGATACCAATTGTTGTAACGGAGGCGTCCCGTTACCCAAATAGTTAATTGATAAGGTGATAAGAATAATAAATAACGAATGTAAATAAAGTTGACACAAGGAATTACGTGGTTCACCAGTAAAATAACTGGCTACGTCCACCCTTCAAGGAAATCAAACTTCACTATAATGGAGAAAATAGTACAACAGTAGACCGGTACACACGCGCTCAATATGAGCCAAAAGTATACCCTATTCTACCAACAAATATGGTAGTCTCAAAGGGAACAAAAGAGACTACCCAAATAAGACGGAGGACAAATTATCTTGAGGCCAACCAAGATCTAAACAAACTCCTCCAATCTTCAAAGACAGACGAACCTCAATAATAGGGCCTGAGACAAACTGAGTTTTCTTCTCCGGAAGGAACCTCACAAATTGACCCTTTTTATTGTGCTCTCAAATCTCTCTCTTAATTAACCTAGAATAAAACTTGAGTCTTTATATAGTTATTCCACCCAAGATAAAATATCTAGAATAATAAAGAAACCAAAGACTATTAGGAAACTAATATAATAGTTTCCTAAACTAATTCAAGTTCTCCTACCATAAATAAACTAAGAAGCAAAATCTTAATAAGACACTTAGTTTAATCCGTCTTCAACACAAATTCAAGGCATAAATTCTCAACAGTTGGAATGTGGGAATGTTAGTAGTTTAGTAATATTGGATCACATTCATAACTCTAGTAATATTTTTAATCATTTTTGAGGTTTCTGAAAATGGTTATCCTTGCTGTGTAAAACTAAAGGAGTGGGGGATGATTGTAGACTAACCAATCGACATGTAAACGGTGAGAGTAAAGACGAGATTTTTAAATGACTGAAGTTCAGCTGCTACTGCTAATGTAAGTAGGCTACAAAGATAGTGCTAGTACGACGTAGTTCTAAACGTCTGGTACAGTTGTTAAATGGCAACCGTAATGCCCATAGAGTAACCCTGTTGGGCTGTAGTTATTGTATGAGAGGAGTAGAGGATCCATTATATTGCCCTTAGATCTCAAACCCCAAATTCTGACTGTATTTTTCTCCACCATCCACTTTGTTTTATTGTAATGTGCAATACATAGATTTACTCGGTTTTCCCCTGTCATAAACCATTTCAACATGGTTATTTGAAATTGGGTAAGGGTGTACGGCTGTACGCTTGTAGCGTGTAGCACTCTCAATACATTACCAACTTCAGGTGGCGTTGGCCGTTGGGTAAGGGTTTAGGACACTCAATAGTCAATGCATATCCAAATTTAACTGTCGGACTCAGCATGACAATTTTGTAGACATTGATGAATGTCTCGAGTTTAGATTGATTATCTTATGTAAACAATGAATGTTTAGGATTGTGATTCCTCTGTCGGATACTGGAAATGATGCAGTGCATTTGATGAACATCGGAGGGCAGAGGTCCCTTGGAGTTGGGGGGAAACATGTGTTGGATTACTTAAAGCGTATGCAAGGCGAGAATCCTAACTTTTATTATGCAATTCAGGGCGATCACGACCACTCAAATACCAATATTTTCTGGGCTGATGCGTCTTCCAGGAATAACTATACCTATTTTGGTGACACCGTAATACTGGACACCTCATTTCGTGCCAAAGGCTATAAGTTTCCATTTGCCACATTTACAGGGTTGAACCATCATGGGCATCCTGTACTTTTTGGTTGTGCTTTGTTGCATGATGAATCCGAGGCTGCCTATAATTGGCTCTTCCAAACATGGCTCCATGCTATGTCTGGGAGAGCCCCATTGTCAATCACTATCGAACCTGATAGGTTTGTGCAAATGGGTGCAGTACAGGTGTTGCCTAATAGTCGACTACGTTATTGCAAATGGAGCATGTTTAGAGAGACCAAATCTCATTTGGGTCATGTGTACCAATCACACCCTACTTTTGAAGATGAGTTTAGAAAGACAGTAGATGAGAGTGAAACAATCGAGGAATTTGAATCTCAATGGGGGTCAATTTTGGCGAAGTACTCTTTGCTAGATGATGAATGGTTGCAATCAGTTTATGATGCTCGCCATCAATGGGTGCCTGTGTACTTGCGTGACACTTTCTTCGGCGAGCTTCCCTCAAATGCTGAGGGTCATGATGGAAAAATCACTTACTTTAACGAGTTTATAGATGCTAGTACCTCTATACAACTGCTTATTAAGAAGTATGAGAATGCCATTGCAAGTTGGCACGTGAAGGAGCTGAAGGCTGATGATGATACAAGTAACACGACACCTGTGTTGAAGACCCCATCACCAATGGAGAAACAAGTTGCAGCCCTTTTCACTCGGAAAATATTCATGAAGTTCCAAGATGAACTTGTTGAGACCCTGGCCAATCCTGCAACCAAGCTCATGGAATCCAAAACAATCACTACTTTTCGGGTGGCTAAGTTTGGGGAAGAACATAAAGCTCATATTGTCAGTTTCAGCTCTTTGGAGACAAAAGCTAGTTGTAGCTGCCGGATGTTTGAATTTTCAGGCATAATATGTCGACACATATTATCTGTTTTCAGAGCGAAAAACGTTCTTACTCTTTCTTCAGAATATGTTTTGAAAAGGTGGACAAAAGATGCTAAAAAGGAAGCAGAAACCAATGAACGTGCTTCTCACGAGCCAGTCAATTCAGAAGAGTATATGAATGTCAGATATAGCAACTTACGGCAGGAAGCCATCAAGTTTGTGGAGGAAGGTTCAAAATCTATCCATGTCTACAATGTAGCCATGGATGCTCTACAAGAAGCTGCAAAGATGGTTGCTTCTGTAAAGAATCAAGGCCCTCGAGTCATCCTGGGTGGTTTGAGGGCTATTGGTGACAATCAAGGCCCTTCTGACCTCTCAACTGTAAGTTCAGAATAAACTTTTTGCAATTATTCTTTTCCTGCTGGTATCGCAAGTAAATGGTTTTTATCCGATGAACCCCTTTTGAAGAGCCCCTATTCGTGCTATATTCACTGGTACTCGCATGTGAGCGTCTGACTTTGATATAAAAGAAGAGAGGTGATCAGTTATAAAACGAGGAGTTTCTCCTATTACTAATTGGTATTAAGATGAACCTTCTTTGGGTTTATGAAGTGGACTCTCTTATCTTTGTTGGTTGTGGAGTAGGGCCATATTTTTTGGATTTCACAACCTCCGTGTAGTTAGATGTTAGACTGCCTACACAGGTATTTCTCCAGATGTCAGGCTTCGGTGACTTTTAATCGTCATCATCAAATGGTTGTTTGCTGAAGCTCAGAAACCTGCGTACTTGTTTTGGTCTTGTCCGACTTCCATGCAGCTTATCTCCGTTCCCATGGCTATATCTTCATTGCTGCTTGGCAGGCTTCCTATTTTAGTTGGTTTTCGACCCTATCCTATAACATTCATCTCTGTATCACTAAATTTAGTTCAGATTTGAATATGCTTTCCATGAGATACCAAGTGTAAAACACAATGTCGCTTACAAAGCATTTGCTGTTGCTAGGTAGAGTATTGTTGATTTCGGATATTCATTTCTTTAAAATTTGATTAGGCTGGATTTTTGGGTGATGGGGGACTTGAAGAACCGAATCCTGGGCAACGTCCTATGAATTCAATGAGTGTCCCACATCCAACCGGTTGCTTTAAACTACAGACATTGTCTGTGCCCTGTAATTAGTCGTTGTGTATAATAATGTTCCCACATAACTTCTTACTATGTGCGCATTTCAGCAGTCATCTAGCGACTGAAGTTATCAATGTTTTTCCTTATTCTGATTATTTGCAGGACGAGAAAGCAAAGAAAATTCAGGAACTGGCTGCTGAGTTGGAGAAAACGAACAAGCGTTGTGAAGTCTATCGGAAAAACTTATTTGCAGTTGTAAAAGAGATGGAGGATCAAAAACTGACGCTTTCTGTCAAAGTCCAGAGTGCAAGGCTCCGTCTGAAAGAGTGAGTTGGCATTGACAGTAAAGACCGAGTCTTTTGAGTCAGGATGGTGTAGGAATAGAAGTATAGAAGATATGTGAGTATATGTAGAGTATTAACAGAGCGAACTGCGCACAGGGGTTCCGACCAATGTATCCTGTTTCGTTTAATGTGAAATGTGAAAAGGAATACCTGATTTGTTGTTAATACAGATTTCTTTTTTCAAAAAATTCAGTGAGAAGGGGATGTTGAAGGAAATGGACACAATTTACACAGCAAAATGGGACCTGGAAATGAGTTAGTAACTAGTATTGTTCAAACATGACAATTTGCTTCACGGCAAAATTCAGTATATTTGATACGAGTTGGTTACAAGTCAATGAAAGAACGAGTTCATTGAAAGTCGGAAATCAGTTTAATTATTCTCGAGAATGATTAAATGTATTTCGACCTTTCGTTAAATGAGTGAGTTTCATTGAAAGTCGGGAATTATTTGTGTTCGAGAAGTCGGTGCGTGTGCTTAGTTAACTGGGTCGAATTTGTTTAAAACCAAATGGTTCTTGCAGCCTAATAAGAGAAGAGGATTGGAAGGGTTTGCAATCAAGGATAATTTATTTAGCAAATAAGTATCTAGTTTTATTGTCTTAACTACCAAATTTATTACTAGCTTTTCAATTGCTTGTTTTGCTTAAACGTTTGTTTGCTTGGCTATTTATAGCCTCCTTTTTCTATGAGAATAATGATCCAGAATTTTAAATCAAAAGAAAGAATTGTATCAATTGTATCGTTTTAACAACTTAAGATTCAGTATCCTTTTTTGGATATCTGGGGTGTTCTGGCCCTGTATCCTCAAGGTTTTTTTAGATAAAATAAATGGGTCCTATGAAGACTGGTGTCTAGTTCGAGTTGGATTCGTCGGTAGACGGTGCTTCAACGCATTAATGGACAGAAGATTGGTCGCAGAGAATCATTTGAGGCGGGTTGTGCTTTTGTTGGGTTTGTTGATCCGCCGTACTTGTGATTGTAGAGTTCGTTTGTCTTGGTGTAGGAGTTCATGCTCCGCCGGAGGCAGCCTGTCGTCTGTCATCCACCTTTCCTTTCTATGCTCTTGTGGCGTAAGTGCACCATGCCTTCGTCTTTCCGCACCTCACAAGTATCGAACGCCTTCAGGAAATGTTAGCTTTCGGCATAACAACGACAAGAAAACTTGCGTTCACTATTTTGTACTCCACCAACTTGTGTTTTCTATCCGACATGGTCTTTTGCTAGGGTTTACTAATTGTTTCGTCGTTTTGTTTACTTATAAGTGTACTAAGGGCGTAGTTTGCCTGAACTTTATGTAGTACGCTTTTATTTATAGTTGTAAAAAAAAAAGAAAAAAAAACTCTACTTTCAATGAATATGGAAAAGACTGTGATTAGTAACTAGTGTTGTTCAAACATGGCTTAATATGGCTCCTTTATAGTTTATCACTTATCGTTTATTAACATAACTGTTACGGAGTATGACGTACTCCGTACTCGTAATAGTGAGTAACCATACTTAATAATCAGATCGGACACAGAATTTTTTCTCACACGATTCTAAATTTTTAATTATTCGGTTTTAGCTATGATTTCTGAAAATTTATGCACAACTTTTTTAACGAAAATTTATATAGTTGTATCTGCCCAATGGAATCCTAGAAACCGGGTTAATGTAAATTGGTTGCTGCGAATTTACCAGGTATAAACAATAATTTTGTTAAATACATATCGTTCACTTAAAGAACAAGTAGCCCCCGTAGCTCAGTTGGTTAGAGCGTTGGTCTTATGAGCCGAAGGTCGCGAGTTCGAGCCTCGCCGGGAGCACTTTTTTGTTTTTTTTTTTTGTTTTTAAAGAAAACTATTTCATATTTGATGAATAATCCATATTGTTTCTTACTATTGAGAACTATCCTATACTCGGATAATCCTATTCCTATATCATATAAATTTGATGTTACTAAAGAAAGAAATGGGTTTAGATTTAACAAAAAAAAGCAAGGAGAGAAAAGCTTCTAGTAGCCTAATAATCTGTGTGTGTATGCATAATGCATGCGAATGACTCGAGTTGGGCGATGGGTGATGGATTAATACAAAGAGCAGTGTTTATGAGATGTTAGCATTAAATTGAATCACAGAAGATGGAGTGTATCTTAAGCACTTATCCATATATATTATATACTCTCAACTAAATCACTCAATTACAGACCTACTCTATAGTCTATATTGATGAGGAAGATTCATTATGTTAATGTCTTTCCAAGTTGTTATACTCTAAATCTACTTTCGCAAGCTCACATGTCCGCTCGTTCACAAGCTACAAAACCACCGGTGTTAGTCAAATCCCATGTCCTGTTCAAATCTGTATTTTATTGTGGTGACCATCGTTTTTCCTTCTTAATCGTAACTGTACATGTTTTAAATTAATGATATGATTGAATCGGTTGAATTAGATTTGAAAAACAAAAAGAGTGGAGTCTGCAGGCAACATAACGTGATAACGAGTAGACAAAGCTCTAAAACTGCCTTGACCTTTTCCAGCCCTTTGTTTCGTACTCCGTAGTTGTTGTATATTAGGCTGTTTCAGCTAATTAATTAGTCAGGAATAGATTAGATTAGATGGAATAATTAATTAAGTGGCGATCACTTTATTACATGTTAATGCCAGTCTTGCCTCCATTATTCTATCATTTCTTGTATGGGGTATTAATTTGTTGATAAGTTGTTAATAACATCCATACACAACGTAACAAGGCTAACTCCGAAAGTGGTAATCAAACCCCATAACTTTTTGTATAACAATGGATGACAGGATGAGGAATGAGGGAGGATGCTTGCTGTTTTTCAATGCCTCGGAAAATTACATTCAGTATTGCTTCGATTGACGGCTACTTTATAGTTTATAGTTTAACGTACTATATAACCGTAAATGCTTAGCGAACATCTTTGCTTTATTTCTGTGTGTTTCAAACCCCAAACAAGAAAGAATTACGGGTTATATCGATGGTAAATGGACTGTAGAATCAGACTGTCAACTGCAGTAACATTCAGACTTGTAGTACTGTGCATTGTATGCTTTTATCTGCCACTAAGTGCAAAATTCTAGTAAAAATTATGCAACTGAAGATCATAATCAAATATAAACACTTTCTTTTATTTATGAATGAATTTCAGATTAGAAGTCAACTCAAACAAAAGATGTCAACTTTGCAGAAGCCCGACCCGACAATCAGGGAATTGAGAAGAAAGTACATTGAAATTTTCAAATAAAATTACAAGGATTGCTATCTCTCTCTGTCTTTCTTTCACTCCCTCTTTCCTTCTTTCTCCGCCCTCCCCATTAAGGTCTTTCAGCAATCTTACTGCAACAGGGAGAGGGAGAATGTTCTGACGACTTCTGACCATATCAAAGCAATTAAGCAATGCTTAAAACTGGATTTAAGACGAAACTTTGCTCATATCTCTACTCGATCGGTTGTACTTCATGTGGCTTTTAACAAGTTGTCCGGCAGAAATGGCTGACATCAAAGACAGTTCTCCAGCAAGAACAGACCCAGCAACAATGGCGGCCAATTGCCGAGCATTTCCTCCTGCACACTCCTTGTTTCCACCCTTCACTCCGAGTAGATTCAGGCAGGCTGCTTGAGAAGCTAGTTGGGTACCACCCCCTACTGTTCCGACCTGGTATATTGACAATTGAATCGAATTAGTTAAAAAAAAAATCTCAAATACCACCTAGAGTGCATACTTCCTAAGTGAATGGTCCAACAGAAAATGGTATCCGAACTACGAAAACTTATATGAGATGGTCTTGTTTGTGAAACACCATTTATCACTACATTGAACGAGGAAACCCGGAAATTTTTTGGGTTGCTGAGACCACCTATACAGAAGTCACTACTACTATTTAGCCCAAAAATTCCAAGCTGCACATGCAAATGGCCCCCAAACTCGGAATGCTAAGTTGTGGAGTGGAACAACCATAATGTGATATGACCTTTGTCAGTGCTTAGAGACCACATAAATTACACACAAGAACACAAGTAAATAAGATTCTCGGACCACATTAAGTACAAACTTATTCGCAATTTAAAATCAAGGGGCCAGAGGAGTGGGAATTGTTTTGTTTCATTCACCTAATACTAGGCATTTTACTAATTTGAACCAGCACAGGCTGGATTGTTCCGGTATATAGAGTACAAATAAACACCACAATCAATACCAGACGGACAAGATGTAGTGGATCCAATGATGAATTACCTCAATTGAAGGCATGGTAACAGAGACATGTAGATCCTTCCCGCCGTTAATGGCTTCCATCATAGTAATACAGTGAGAACTCTCGACATTTTGGGCCGGATCCTGCCCAGTGGCAATGTAGACAGCGGAAACAATGTTGGCGGCGTGAGCATTGAACCCACCAAGTGCCCCAGCCAAAGCCGAGCCCGTAAGGTTCTTCAACATGTTAAGCTCCACAAGGGATGCCACGTCAGCTTTGAGGACCTTCTTCACCACGTCTTCTTTAATTACAGCCTCGCAAACGACAGACTTTCCTCGTCCTTCTATCCAATTCACAGCAGCTGGCTTCTTGTCTGAGCAGTAGTTTCCTATATATTTTTGTAAAAAGACCGTAACGTTAGTTTCATACCAAACTATCAATCACCTTTTAGTTCCCTATGCTAATAGACTCGAACTTGTATGACTCCATTATTTATACTCTAAATCGAAATAGGCTAATAGCTGAAATTGGCAGCATATTTGTTGTCATTGCGACACCCATTTATAAATTGATAATTATTGAACTTCTGAGGCAACACCAAGTTTTACCACTTTCCCCAATATAATCATCAAATTCTAGACTAATCTTAAATATCCTACAACCTATGTTTCCTTGTACTAACGGAAGCACAATAAAATCCATCAGCAAAATACAAAACTAGAAATACGTGAGTTTGGCTCACCTGAGATGCCAATGACCTCCATGTCAGGAAAATCACTCTGGAGGAAATCAAGCACATTCTGAACACCCTTAGAGATCATGTTCATCCCCATGGCATCACCAGTGCTACATGCAAACCTTGTGTATAGATTCTTTCCAGCAATTGCACACTTGACATCTTGAAGCGTTGCAAATCTACTCGATCTATATTCAACATACAATAAATAACCACCCGTAAATAGATGTCAACCGTCAATACATGTCCATATATATAGATCATTGATAACAACAATCCCAAACCCTTGAGAACACCTTGTCAAAAATCAGTTCAATTACGTTTCTCTCTACATTACCTAATACCCACAATCTTCTACTTATGTGCTACGTCATCTACGCTATCAGACATTCATACTTTAGACACTATAGTTTGAAATCCTAGTTACCACTAATCAAATCAAATCAATCAATCAATCAATCAATCAATCAATCAATCACTGTCACTAAACAATTTCTTATTTTATGAACATTCTCTTCGCTCTCCCTTTCTTTAGCCCAGGACACAACTACTTTAAATCCTCGAATTCCAATAGTAATCAATCAATCAATATCGAAATTCAACAAAAGCACACAAAAAATCAATTCTAAGAAGGATGCATACTTGCTGAAAACAAAGCAAAGGGTCTCGAAATTAGCAGGATTCTCAAGGAAAAACTTCAAATCCGCTGCTCTTCTAGCTGAACCAAACCTAACAACAGGAGCTCTAGTCATCCTATCTTTCAAGATGACACTGAACGCGCCACCCGACAAATGAATAGCCTTACACCCTCTATTAGTGCTCGCAACCAAACAACCTTCTGTGGTCGCCATTGGCACGGAATACTCACGCCCATCCAGCAACAATGGGCCCGCAATCCCCACAGGAATCTGCACATACCCAACAGGCATTTCGCAACATTGCCCTAATATTGACTCGTAATCAAACCCATCCAAGGGCAAACCCTCAATTGACCTCCCTGTCGTCCTCTGAAGCGCCTCTCTTCGTACTTTAGCAGCCCTGAAATCACAATTAAATCACAAATCCTTAGATAAATCTATCTTTACACTAACTTATTCTACAACACCCTTATTAATTACTCCCTATTTTTCACTATAACATTCCTCTTGAACTTCTAAAGGTGAAAGTTTATGGAAACTGACACGCAAATATATTGAAAGAAACAATTTTTTTTAATAGGACACAAAAAATTTCAAAAATCATTTCTAAAATTATATTTTACGCAGATTTTAATCAAAGATAAACAAATAATTGGGACGGATAGAACGCAACTAGAAGACCTCAGACACACCAAGGCGATTTCACAAGTATCATGTCAATCATACAAATGTAAAACCATTTCACACAAGATTAAAAACCCGAAACAATTCAACGATCATGAATTACGATAACAAAAAACAAACATAAAACCGTGTTACACAAGACTAAATACCTGAAACAATCCCCAAGCTTGCTCTCAAGCGAATAGGAAGGCGTAATCCCAGACAAAACCGATTTGACAATCTCCTCGTCATCAAGCGTTAACCCTAGGGTTCGATCAAACACCTTGTTATCCGAAACAATTCCGCAAGGCGGACACCTCTCTTCCTTAATTATCCTTCTCTCCAACGCCTCCTGTTTAACAACAATCTCCTCTTCCTCCTCTTCATCCTCATCCGACCGACTCGAAAACGACAATACAAAATCAATCCCGAAAAATCCAAGCAAATAGATAAACGACGCAACAAAGGCAACAATAGCGCCGATCTCGGAAAGCGTGACAACGTGAAGAGGAGTAGAATTTCGGATCTTCTCTCTCCACCGTTGTAATAGAAAATAGACGACAGCGAAAAACAGGGTAAGGAAAACACCGTTTGTTAGGTATAATGGAAGGGGTAAAGCGTCGGAAGCTTTGGGCGGTGGTGGATCTCCGACGACGCTTTTACGGCGGGATTGCGGCGGTAGCGGTGGTGGGTGGCGCCGTCGGAGATCCATCGCCGGAGAAAGGGGAAATGGTTTGTTTGGGGGAAATGAAATTGTATTTCTTTTGTTTGTTTGTGACAGAACAGGAAAAATTGGATATTTGTTTATGTTTTTGTATATATATTAATTTAAAAGAAGGTTTATTTTAGGAGTTGGTGAAGAGGAAAAAAAGGAAAGGATGAGGAATTTATAGGAGGAAAGGGAAAAGTGGGGGGCACGTGACACGCGAGGTACAGGTCAGGTAGTAGTGTGCACGTGGTCAATGCGAGGGATGTTTATACTAACCGTAGTGAGTGTCATTGAAGACGGACAATTATAAGATGAAAATGGGTTAAGTAATGTATAATAAAATAAAAGTAAATTGTCTAGGATAGTATTGTGCTTTTGTCCTATTTAATCACGTCTTATTTAACCTTTTTCAATTTATAACGGATAGATCCGTCTTGATGAAAATTTGTGAATTAACATTGGGTATGTGGCATACTCTTGGTCTCTCCTTTCTCAAAAAGAGAAAATCTTTATTTTCTCACTTTTTGGATACACACCGATTTAGTCAATATTAAAAAAAATTGTGTAAAATTATATCGAAGTTTTCAGTTATTTATTTACTTATTTTATAAATATCTAATTTTTTGGGTTATGTTAAATCCAACACATAATTTTAGTCTTTTAAACATATTTATTCACCTTATTCCCACTCTAATCATCTCATTTTTCACACCCAAATTGAGAGCAAGAAGAACATCAAAAAGAAAAGAAAAAAACACCATCTTAAATCTACTCCGACATCTCGAACTCAACTTAATTTGGATCGATGCAGAAGTTCGTTAAACTATATGTTCGTTTTTCAACTCATATTTTGAGCAAATTAAATTCCATTTTTGTGACAAAATTCGGTTGCACTTTGTTATTGTTAATTGCAAAATATCTAGTTCTACCAAATTCAATTGCACTTGTCAAACCTTGACATGTTTGCATTTCTTGTATAAATCAAAGAACTGTGTGTAGACACCGAAATTTTATTATTTCGGTATCTTTTAATGATTTGGTATCTTTGGCATTTAAAGATAATTATCAAAAATATTGTGATAATATCTTAGTATATTTCAGAATATTATAACTTCTTCTCCAAGCCACTTCACTATAAATAAGATGTTGTGTTTAGGGTTAGAGGAGAGCAGATGGATTAAGTCAAACGACCCCGTCTTCCTACTAACAAATTGTGGGTAAGATGGAATAAGTCACAAAACGACCCATCATCTCCCTACGAGATTAAGTCGATAAGACCCTCGTAGCACTATCAAAACCCAAATCCCCTGGAAATTGTAATCCCACAATCTTTCGATAATCAAATAAAATTCTTGTTTTCCGTATTATTTTTGTTCCTCTTTCGTTATTATTGCAGGTTTTCAAATTTTATGGTTTACAAATTGGCACGCTCGGTGGGACCATTTTCGCTCTTCATCTCCATTTTCTCCAAGGGTCAAATTTAGCAAAAGAGGATCGAGACAAAGTTGCAACCGACATCAAAGTCTCTACAACAAGTCTCGAGGGGGCATCTGTAGACACCGAAATTTTATTATTTCGGTATCTTTTAATGATTTGGTATCTTTGACATTTAAAGATAATTATCAAAAAAATATTGTGATAATATCTTAGCATATTTCAGAATATTGCATATTTCAGAATATTATAACTTCTCCTCCAAACCACTTCACTATAAATACAATGTTGTGTTTAGGGTTAGAGGAGAGGAGATGGATTAAGTCAAATGACCCCGTCTTCCTACTACCAAATTGTAGGTAAGATGGAATAAGTCACAAAAAGACCCCATCATCTCCCTACGAGATTAAGTCGATAAGACCCTCGTAGCACTATCAAAACCCCTAGAGATGTAATCAAGAGAGTTACGGAAATTGTAATTCCACAATCTTTCGATAATAAAATAAAATTCTTGTTTTCCGTATTATTTTTGTCCCTCTTTAATTATTATTGCAGGTTTTCAAATTTTATGGTTTACACTGAGCATGAACTAAAAACTAGAAGTAGGTGGTTACCTATGAATCATTCACTAAAGACGATTTTGGTGTTCATCATGCATAACCGTAATGAAATTGGGGCTAAACTTAATTGCAAAAACCCTTTCTAAAAAAATCAATTTATTCGATTAGTGGACGTGTATTGATAAAATTGTTGATAAGACGGAGAAATTACATATAATATGTGTGAATTCAAATCCATATGATTGACGGACGTATCCCTATTACACTTATTAGACTATATTTCAATTTATTTAAGGTTAAAGTTTAGTATGATATGATTATACTAGTCAATTTTAAATGTAATAGGCACAATATCAAAAAAGATTTGTAAATTTTCTACAAATCCAAAATTCAGCAAAATTGTAGGAGGATCAAAAAGGATTTGAGATTAGGTATGCAGATCAGATTTTTGTTGAGATTTAGCCATACAGGCAGATCTTTAATTAACGGATCAGTAAACTATCAGACAATATCTTTGACTGTGTGATGATGAACTCATGATGATTCGATCTCGATTCCCCTAAACGCGCGCAGCGCATGATTTCAGGTGACCAGATCACAAGAATGGCGACTCAAAAAAATTGGGAAAATAATCTTTATAATTGACAGCCAAATTCTCAAAGGTTACAAGTTCATCTGTACACATCTCAAGGACTATTACAACAAATAAATTTGCAGGACAATACATGTTTCGTCCAAACGTAACAAAGTAACAATTTGTAACACCGAACTCTCCTCTGAAATTCGTAACTGTAAAGGTATAATATTATCAACTCTACATTTTTAACTAATCTACCGCCTGTACTACAAAAAACTGGCATCAGTGACCTCCTGGCTGCCAGTCGAAAAAATCCCGAGGGGGAGAAAATGAACCCAGTAAAGGAAAGGTTAACTCATATTGAACCAAAAAGATACATAACCCCACTTTAGGGGTCATGACTCGACAAGTACTGGGGCTAAACATGTTTGAAACATGTCGCTCAAAACAAGCGAAACTTCACCTGAGCTGTATTCACTTCCGATAAGATCAATCAGTAGGGGAAGCAATCGCGAAATGTATTTTTTTATGGACTCTTTCTGCAAATTTATCAAGGTTCTTAATCCCGACAAAAGCAAAGGAGTTCTTGCAGCCAGTTCATCTCTTTTAGATGAAGGCAACGGGAGGACCCATTGCGCCATTGGCTGGTCGGGAGGGTTCTGCTTGCCTGAGAGGGTCCCAGCACACTCCAGGTATGTTTTCAATATATTTTCACAAACACCAAAAATTTGGTCTTCCAGGTCAATGTCTTCGGAGTTGGATCCTCTTTCTAATAGTAAATCATCAAGAAAGCTCAAGTAATTCTGGAATGACTCGTTTTCAAAATGAACCACAGGTGGCTCAGAGAGTTCCAGGATATTGCATGCTTGTTGAAGCTTCAGGATTAAGCCAGTCTCAGAGTTCAGTTGATTGGCATGTGATGAAATCATGGAAAGTATCTCTAGGAGGATCTTGATATTAGCTGTTGAAAGATCATTGTGATGCGCCTTGAAAAGATCAGATACAACCTGCAACCGGGGAGGAAGTTATTTACAGACCGAACAATTAGGCTAACAAATGATAAATCACTGTCTATGAAGGATATTTTATGAAGGCTGCATAGTTCTAGGTAAACTATTAGGCATTTAGAGGTATTATTAAATAGCGCTTGGTTAGCAAAGCCTTCAAACTCAACCAGTTAACCATCACGCCATCTGCAAAACAAAAGGTGAAAACTCCTGGCTATGTCCCAGCCAGTACTTGTGTTTGCTTTTGGACCAGGATTTAGGTAACCACGTACAAAGTGGAATAGGGAGTCCCACACTCATTTTCCCCCACACAGAAGATTACTGAAGGAAATGCAGAATATTGGCTCAGACTGACCAGACTGGAATAGGTAAACTACTGGCTAGGACAGGAGTAGTTGCAAAACGCAATTTGAAT
This sequence comes from Silene conica, assembly GCA_029255685.2. Classification (NCBI taxonomy): domain Eukaryota; kingdom Viridiplantae; phylum Streptophyta; class Magnoliopsida; order Caryophyllales; family Caryophyllaceae; genus Silene; species Silene conica. The sequence continues at coordinate 77,024,406 of CM055312.2, forward strand.
GATGGACCATTACTACCAAGTACAAACTCATTAATTCAGACTTAAGTAGTAATACCATCCTCATCAACTAAACATTCTTTTCACTTTTCAGTTAAGAGGTGAGCGAAAAATAAAAAGAACTTCCCATGTAGGAGAAGAGAGAAATAACCTGTATGATAACCAGCAGAACAGAAATATGACTTTTTGTTCTAGGGATGACCAATGCTGCAACCTGCAGGCTGTCATCATCCAGATCGTTGCTGGATTGTTCATGCTCAGAAGATGTTTCAAAACCATTATAAGATTTTGCGCCATCAGGGATTTCTAAGTTATCCATAGTTCTCAATAGCTTCAGAAATCCTGGTATAGTGGAGCTTGCAGCATCTTTTAAGGCCATAAAAATGCCTTTCCAATCGTCTTCCGACAGTGTGGTGCCTAATTCATTGGTCAAACGTACCAATGCACTTATCCCAGTCTTCGCAGGCGCATGTCCTGAATTCTTAATGAAATCCATAAATATCACTACTGCATTAGGCAACTGAGACCTCACCACACTGAAGCAAGTAACAAACAGATCAACAAGGCCGTCTACGGCAACTGGAGTGGTTTCAGAATCCCATGCACTTCCCTGAAAAGACGAGTCTCTAGAAGATTGTACTGACTGGTCAACATCCATTCCGCTGTCATCCTTGTCATCATGGCTGTTAAATATTGGGAAAACAACAAACTTGAAAATAACATTCCAGAAGGGCCGTGAAAAGAGGCTTCCATGATCCTTGAGGATGTTGAAAAGCACTTCCAAAGCACTCTTTCGGATTTCGGACCTTGGATCAGATGTCAACTTTGATAGCCCTTGAGGTTTTAACATTGAAAAAAGAAGAAAAATGTTAGATTAAATACTTCAACATGTGCAGAGACATATATAACTCCTCTACAACATTTGCTACATGCTATGTTGGCCATAACCAACTGGCAAGATATCGATAAGACTGTCGTAGTGCAGTCTTTCAAGGACACCCATAGTTACGTTTTGTTGCGAAACTTGAGTCGAAACTTGGTCTCTCGAACTGTTATTTAATAGTACCTCCATCCAACAATAAACATTCTAGGGTGTACGAGGATGAAAATACACGACGGTGAAAGATGTGTCATGTGACGTTAAAAACCATGATAGCAACATACTCCATTACATATACAAAGGAAAGATTCTTAGTCAGAAGTTAATTCAGGGACAATCCAAAATGAATGGCAATGTGGAGTTATATAGGTCCATTTTATCATTAAAATTTAAAATACGAGCTAAAATTGTCATTGTCGCGTAAAGACACAATGCCTAACAGGCAGCTATGAACAGATATATTAAAAGATGAGCTACTGCAACTGGATTCAGAATGACTACCTATGAGCAAAGGCATCCAAAAAGAGAAATTCTCATCCTTATTAGCAAGTGCATGTCCATTGAAAAACTCCTCCCTGCTGCGCATATCATATGAAATGGCATACTGGCTATCGTCATTGGAAAACAGTCCCCCTTCTGCTAGTTTAACAGCACAGAAACGCAGAAAGGCAATGGCATTAAAGCTGACATCACTATTCAATTTGCTATTTGTGAAGGCGATCAGGCATCTAACGCAATCAGTGAAAACTGTAGATTCAGTCTCAGTTATGTACAGGAAATATTCTCGAACAATCTTTTCCATTGTCTCAAAGGCCAGCAATACTACACTCTTCCGATCGTCACCAGCAGCTGTTGTGAAAACCTAAGAGAAGAAAATAATCTTGTGGTTTAATATACTTTCAATAGAAGCATTGTCAAAATAAAGTAAGGAAATCCTTACCATAAATACACTTTTCCATCCAGATTTCACATTACTGACACGACTGAGAACCATCTGGGAAATGCAGCGGACTACTAGTTCTCTAATTTCTGTGGAGTTGCTCTTTTGCATTACAATGGGAAATGGCCTCAAGAATTCGTTTTGGAAATTATAATTTGCCAACTCCTCCCGCTCGAGAAATTTCATAGCAAGCTGTCGCAATGAATCCATTACAAAAATTGCCACCGAAAGATTTTCTGACAGACCAACAGACACGAAGAAATCTGAGAGAACGTTCCAGATGCGTGACCAAACTAGCCTGATGCGATTCATATTATAATGCCTGCACAAATATGTCATAGTTACAGCCATGTTCATGCAACAATTAAAAAAATCACCAATAATCGTTCCCATTCAAAGAACCCTAGGCCATGCTCACATCCTTTAGCCACATAGAGCCAGTTATGCCAAACCTAACTTGAAATATGTGGGAAAAGATAAGTATGAATGTGAACTCCATCTAGATGCTACAAAAAATATTGAAGGCATGATAAAAACAATTTTGAAAGCATGCTAAAAACAATTTTGAACTCCATCAAAAATCTTACATGCTTTTCATAAAACACACTTTAAAACCAATGAAGTATGCACCAAGAAAAAACATGGTAGGGAGCTAAATAGAGAAGGCATACTTACGCAATTTCGACAATTTTTGTGAGGCTGAACACACGAGGATCAGTTGGAGACTGCAACTCAGACATTGAAACTTTGCAAAGAGCTCTCACAAAAGACACTATTGCCTCGCTGTTCAACCTTTGGCTATGAGCAAATATGTGATTCAACTCAAAGCTTCCAATTTGATCAAGCAAGTGAAGATTTAAAATGAAGTTATTGACTTGATCTGGAGTTACCAATTTGGGGGAGTTAACACCATGTGCATTGCTATCATATGACCCACCTCGAACAACAGCAGCGACAGCTGGGTTATGAAGTGCACCTTTCTTCTTTAAAGAAGCTAGGTCACTTGACTTAAGTGATTTCAGTTCAGCTTCACCCTTAGAGATGCTTAGAAAGGCTGCATCAGCAGGAGCACCCTCCCCTAGAAGTTGCAGATGTTCAAATCTGGACAAGCAAGTTAAGATGTGCTCCCACGCATCTTGGAGAAAATTTCCATCTTCAATGGCAATTGTCATAATAGTCTGCCACAGTCAGAAAAGATAATGTCAAGTTAAGAATGAGTTTTTGCAATCCAGTTGCCTGTTTGCAACTCTTACGTGATTGTTCACTTTACAGAAAAATACAACAGGGTACAATGGTACACGACTCAGGTTTGTCGGTCATATTGCAGCTGGTATTGGAGTATGAAATTTCTCAGAACTCAACAGACTATAAAATGTTACTCCCTCCACCCCATTTATATTTTCGCCATTTGACTTTGGTGGTCAATCACTATCAACATTCACCAATATATTCTCAAAATATACAAAAAAAATTAAAATCAAATATGACCAATTTTAGTTTATATCCCCGCACAAATATTTGGAGAAATTAATGATCAAGTTAAAAATGGTTGACCACCAATGCACCAAAGTCAAATAGGGGCTTTAAGTTTGGGCCGGAGGTGGTATATTCGACAGCTTTAAAAATACACTTGCCGATGCACATATGAACAGTTAAACCTGGTTTTACCTTAATAGCATTGATATTTTTTTGCTTCATATCTACCGCGCAATGGAGGTAAGTAAATTTGGCCAAAGAAGTCACAAAAGCATCTCTCTGAGTTTCCATACCAAGAACTGCTGTTACATGTACAGAATAACGGAAGCCTTGCAAGCATTCTGACGTAGCTAACTTGTCATCACTCCGGTCAAGTGTCATACTAAATGCAGCCAACATTGGACCCCAACACACTTCCGTCATAAACCTCAATATTGATACATCAGAGACAGCATATAAAACAGATCTGCAGCAAAACAAAAACACCATTCAACTGGACTCATTTTCATGCTGAGACAGAACTATCATTCTTAAGCAATAAGAATTGATTAGATGACAGAGCTATACAGACAATTGATTCATCCACAAAATTTATGACACTTAACCACACTAATATCACACAAAGCATTAGTCCACAAGCATTTAGGATGGATAGCATGAATCATTACTTGAAACTGTCCCATGTGATGTAAAATAACGAAAAGAAAAAAAAGGGAGAAACTAAGATAGATAGTTGAAAAGAATACGCAAATAAAGTCAGCAACTCAAGTAAGTTGACTGTCTAGAGTTAACTTACTCAGATTTTCCCGATATTGACTTAAAATGCTCTTGGATGTTATTTTTAAGAGGCCCATTTTCACCGTAGGGCTTCTCTTCTGACTGCTTTCCCATGACCAAATTCAATATACTGTCCAAACCAAATAATCGGTTGAGTCCATTGACCTGCTTGCTTTGTGGTTGAGAATTTTCACCATTCATTGTAATTTCACTCTTCACGATCTGATCATATAGAGCACTGAGATACTCTTCAGGTAAGTCCTTCCCATCATCAATTCCGCTACTGTTTCGAATAAAATCAGCTTTGGTCATCTGAAAACTTAACCACAGCCAAATTAAAAATTGAACAAGAACCACAACCACAACCACGTGGCATATCAATGAAACAGTCACAATTGTGACCTCATACTTCAACAAGCATTAACAATTAATTATAGATGCACAGCCTCTTTAAAAGAATACTATTACCAAAACAAGCTCACCTTATCTTTGACCATACTGTTGTGAGCATCTGTGTTGAGCAGTATCACAGAATATGCGAGGATGTAAGCTGTATCTGCACTTTTAAATGAGTGAGGATTGCATTTGCAGTAGCGCTCAGCAAACTTTTCCATAATTCGATCTATCTTCTGAGCTTCTCCAGGTAATTTGAAACCCTGAAGGAAATATCTAATTGCTTCACCAAAATCCTTTTTTTCAAAATTGAATCCATCAACATAAGCATGCATAACTTTCAATGCGAAGTCATCTCGTTCACCCAAGTAATCCCCAACAGCTGTTGGATTCAAGCCAACAGTATTCTTTAGAAAAGAGGCCACTGCTTCAGGAGATCCGATAACTTTCTTGGTTTTGATTATAAAATCAATACCTTTCGAAGGTTTCCTATTAAATAGTGAAATACATTTCTGCACATATGAAGGATAATGGTCACACAATATAGACAACTGTATGTAAAAAAACAAATAAGAATAGATTCATTACTCATTAGTAAGACCATGAACGACAACAATAGCTTAGTAAATCGATGTAATAATCAAACAAAAACATAAAGAAAGCCTAAAAGAGTCACGTGAAAGCCAAAATTCACGATAAAGGTGATACACATACATGCACAAGTGAAAGAAAATAAATTACAGTAATGCACTGACAATATTGAGGCACATAGCTGGATCTAGAAAGAATATTGGACATTGTCCTTTCTCCGATATAGCTAATTAGATATATATGCGATTCAATGTCTTGTCACAGTTGTTGGAGATAGTAAAGGTCTATAAAAGGTGAATGATACAGAGCAACATAAGAAAATTCTACCCAATAAGCTTCTACACAAGCATCGCTTTCGACACACCAATGCATTCTAGGGCTTGAGCCCCACAACCAACAAATTAATGGGGATTACTGAAAAATGTCTAATAATTGAAAAGCACAGCTGAATGATACACAACAACAGTTGACATTCTTGTACTTCAAATCAAAACCTATATAAATAGTGTTTTCGAGTTGAAAGGCAAATACTGAGCACCTCTAATCTGTCAAATACATATCCCCCCAGTAATTGCTCTCAAGTGATAAGATCACAAGAACAAATCAAGACTGGCAAGTTCACCAAATAATGAGACCTGACAAGTTTCCTTCCTAATTGCTTTTATCTATCGCATGATATTAAATCTCGATCTGATATATGATCTCTGAAACAGTCATCACGACTGGATTTTGCCCATTCTGCAATAATGCTGCCAATATCACCTCAATATACGGCCGGGGTAAGTCCCGGCAACCTTTATAAGTTGGTATCAGTGAGGTGTAGCGGCAGATAGCCTGATACTTGATACCATGATTGATACGTATTACCGCTCTCCCCTCCCCATCCCTACCTCCCCAAAATAAATCCATTATGAGCCTCTTCTTGAATGATTGTCAACAAGTAAGACAGAAAGATTAAGGGCTGCATCATTTCAATAAAGCAAGAGTTAACCTGTATTTCAAGTTTGTAAGCTTGGCGTTGCTCAAGTGTAATAGCATCCAATGACTCGGAATTTGATTCAGAATGCACGTCATTTTCAGCCATCATTCCCTCCTCTACATTTAGATTAGCATGTATGTCTACTGAACCATAGATAGCTTGAGATTTTTTGGCTAATGAGGCATCTCCAATATTCAGTTGTTGATCCATCCAAGATCCCATTGACTTGATAATTCTAACAAGACACTTCACTGATTCAACGCGAAAAGTGAGATCTTGTACTGGAGATAAATTTGTAGTGGAACCAGATGGTGGACCAAGAGCAGTCTTCAAAAGGCCATTAACAGTCCTGGAAGTATCTTAATATGATGGAATTATAAAGAGTTTATGTATATGTTTCAAAGCAACAAGAGAATAAACGATATGCACACAGAAGAGAGTCTAAGTAAAGAATTATGAATAAAAAATTGCAGCCTACATGCCCTAAAACCTAGAGTCAGAGGCGATTCTAGGGATTCAATACTGGGGGTGCAAAAATTGCACAAATCATGAGACACTAGGTCGATGTCGGATTGAGAATCTCAACAACAGGATTGGAGTTTAACACCAAAAGTTTTTTAGGCTAAAAGAGTAATGCTGTTAACATAAGCAAGTATTTATATTTCACATCTGTTTTTTATTTTTTTCGAAATAGTCCTATAGTGCATTAGTACGAGACAATGAGATCAACCCAAAAGAAATGTACTCCGTAGTTAAAAAGAACACTGCCTGCAAAATTCTTTTGGCTAGATGAACAATTTTTCTGGAAAATGCAAAATAAAATTTTCAATAAGCAAGATTTTATTTCATGACCTTCAATAGGAGAATAGACGCACAATGTTATTTGTTGCATCAAAGCAAATATGTAATCAATCTCATTTTCTAAAGTACTCGAATCCACAACCTCTAAGACACAATAAATGTATCTTACCAATGAACCACCCAAGTCATAATGATACCTAACTACAAAGTTATTTCTGATTTCTAGGGGTGCAGTTGAACCCCCTACACCCCCCTTAATTCATCAATCCCTAGAGTCTAATAATCGGTCTGAGTTGAATAATCTCTCTATAAAAACTCATCAGTGAGGGCAAAAACGGCCATCTTTCAGAATTTATGCAAACTTTTAACTCAACAACCATTTTGATGTCATTCTTAAAATAATACTTCCTCCGTTTTTATATGATGTACCCATTTTATTAAAATACTCCACTCATATATTCAATAAATGAGTACATCAAATAAAAACGGAGTTAGTATTAAAAACGTTACAATCAACTCGTGAATCGGAATAGGCAATTACACATTTGCTACAATTCATGTTCTCTCAAAGTATAATTTGTTTGTGAATTCTAAATATAATAAATAGTCTCATCCAGTGAAAAGAACTGCTGAGCTGCTGATGCAGATGCACCACAAAATAGCTACTCGCATACAGAGTATCAATTATCAAATTGAACCTTATTAGAATTTAATCGAGATTTTGTACTAAAACTTTCAGACGTATGAAGTGGAGTCTTGGCTTTCCAATATCATTTTACGGAATTTGGAAGAGCCAAAAAGATAAACTGGAAACTATAATTCATGGATGGATGGAAAAGAGAGCTTACAAAAACACAGATAATCATATATTCTAAAGAAAAATGACAAAGGCAAAGCACAATCATAGAGCGCACATACAACACAGAAACTAATCTACCAGAAATGTCTTCAAAATATAAAAGTTGCTGCACTACTTGCATAATATCCATAACAAAGCTCAAAACATGAAGCCAGGGAAAAACAAAAGAAGTGCAGTTGAAAAGATAAACAGACATCAGCGGTACCTCTCATAAATATTTGGAGCATCAAGATCACAATCGTAATTGACAAAAATATCAACAATTAGTTGTGGATCTTGGGTTATCTTCTCAAGTACGTTGAAGACAGTCATTTTTTGGATAAAACTAGGCTGAAGAATATTCTCCAAGACACGTAATATGAGCATTGGGAAAAAAATTCCTATCTCAGCTTTCAATCCTGATCTGAACTTCAGCAACAAGCTCACAAAAATGGAACACAGAAGCTGGAAAATAGTCATCACTGACAATGCACTGTTCTTTAATAATGACAAACAGAGGAACTGTTTGATGATATTCATAAACCTGTAAAAAGCGGCAACAAGTCACAATGCTGACATATGCGGCACCAAATCAGCAAGTTACAAAGAAAAGAAATCAAAAATCAACTATGATATAGCTTCATGAAAAGCTGTTTGTCAACAGCCACGACATTACGAGAAAGTTATATGCAACATTGAAAATAACAAACCAAAGAGACTGAAAGACATACTGATGGAAGATTAAAATTTTTTTTTTTTTTGGCATTTGTGAAGAAAATCTTACAACAGCTAACCGACCTATCCGACATTGTCAGAGTCGGATTTTATTACTACATTATTAGGATAAGCTATTAAATTACACATGGGGTTGACAACAAACTCCGGCTTCTGTATTCCTAAATTTATCATTCCTTGAGACATTAATATGAGACTCAAACTCTTCTACAAAAATCAACTTCCAAACCTATTTTTCACGTGATCATGAGTTATATGGAGTATAGCCACGTGAAGCAGCACCTCCAAGAAAAAGGAAATCTTATTAAGAGAGTAAAATTCCTCACCCCCATCCAAACATAAGAATTCGATGACAAAACAAGTCAAAGATGGATAATAGTCCCTCCATCATATTTAGACCCTGTTTCAAACCAACATGCAACACACAAAATTCGAACCCCTTATATTAGAGTATTACTACGGGTATGTTTGAATAACCTATGTTACTCAGAGTCACTCGTTGAGAAGTAAACAACAAAGGTGTGTGTTTAGGTGTCGAACTCGGCTATTTTTATGAAGAATTCGCATATTTTGGCTTAAAATGAATTACCCAAGTGTCGACACTCATACCCAATTACCTATGTCCAAGTGTCAAGTGTCACGGGTACACGAGGGAATAAGAGGAATCAGAGTAGCATAGTGAATAACATTTGAGGAGGGCAAGGGAGAGGAGAGAGTGGAAGGAAGGGAAGGGAAAGGGAAAGGGAAAGGGAAAGGGAAAGGGAAAGGGAAAGGGGGAGGAAGAAAGAATGAAGCAAGGGAATTTCCCCTCCAAATCCTATGTTGGAGGGATTTTGTTCAGACTTGGAGGAGGGAGAAAGGATCCCTCCATTTCCCTCCTCCCTTGTTTGGTAACCAAATAAGTGATTTTGTATCCCCCCTCCCATTCCCATTCCCATTCCCATTCCCATTCCCATTCCCATTCCCATTCCCTCCCATTATCCTAATCCTAACAAGCACTAAGTCTAAATGTGGACATCCCTTGATTTGTAAATAAGGCTCGCATTGGAGATCAACTTCCTACCTCATGATAACGTAGTCAATCATCAGAATATTAGGGCTATTGTAGCATGGCAAGGGTAATGTTATAAATGTAACATACCGTATCAAAAAAAGAAATAATGCAACAATTAAGCAATCACAACGTACATAAACGCTCAAGATTGAACTTCTCCAAAGCAAATCAAAGGCAAAGTAATAAACAGTCAAAGGGAAAATAGATTGAAGAAAACATGCCTTTCATTCGAACACCAAATGGGGCCACCGTTATCCATAACCACCTTAAGCAACTCCAAGGACAAAATTCTCCCTCTCAAGAGAACTTGATCATCAGGCTGGTCTTGCGACGAGAATTTCATAGACAACTTACACAAATTCTTAAACAATATAAATCCATCCTCTCTTAATCTACTCTCCTTCTCCATCCCTTCTTCCTCTTCTTCACTCTTCTCCTCCATTGTTGTCGCCAATTCATCAATGCCATCAACATTCTCACTATCACCCTCTAAAGTATCGGAACTTTGTTCAATCTCCTCATTAAATCCCTCATTAGACTGCATAACCTCATTAATCGAACTCTGAACAAGCTGGACAGAATTCCCTTCACTCAAATCCCTGTCAGTAAACTCCAACAACTCCGAAACGGACACAATCTTAAACCTATTAACCCTCACAGTATCCAGCTCAACCCTAGAGAACACAATCAACACAATCTGAGCTAACACAGCCTTAGCGCAGATCTGATTAGTCCCACTTTTACCACCTAAATAAACATTATAACAGACTTTCACGACATAATTCAAATACTCACCATCAAACCTAACCCTAGGCGATCGAACCGCGGCGAGAAGCGTCTTCAATACGCTAAACTCGATTGCTTCATCGCCTACGCCAGCAGACTTACACACAGAGTCAAACAACTGGGAAATGACGGATTTACCCCCGTCGGATGAGAGGGAGAAGTGGAGGAGATTAAGCGAGAGGAGTCGAAACACGGCGGTGAGTGCGGCGTCGACGATCTTGGGCGCGGCAGTGTCGAGTGCGAGGAGGAGAGGAGAGATAATCATCTCCGCGGCGGAAACCGCCGCAGTGTCGGCGGTTGATGCGGCGGAAAGAGAAAGGTAGTCGAGGGAGGTAGGAAGAGTTGCGAGCTTGTCTAAGGTGGATTTACATGAGGCGACGAGGTGAGTGTGTTTACGCCATGCAACGTTTTTGATAATGGTGTCGAGGTATGGGCCGAGAACGCGGCCGACGATGGTGGTGCCACCGAGAGGTGGAGGAGCTGGGGTTGACATTGTTGATGGTGTTGAAGTTAGAGATCGGACGCCATTGACGGAAATGAGAGAAGAAATGAAGGTTATAAAATGTCAATGAAGAGGAAGATGATCATGGAGTTAATGGAGGGAAGTCGGGAGATTATAATATTCAGATTTTAGACACGTAATGTAATAATAAAAAATGTAAGATCAAGTATCAAGTAGAGCCAGAGAAGGTAATGCGCCATTGCGTCGTGCCATATCGCCCGGATCCTGACCCATCATGTCTATTCTAGGCTTCTAGCCACTGTTTTGGCCCGGTTAGGTCCGGTCAATTTTGCTTTTGGGTTGTGCCGTATCGGCCCCTTTTTCCCAACCTCTCACAGACTCACAGTGGCCAAGTCAAAATGGCCATGTTGTGCCGACCAGTTTTTTTCGGGTATTTTTAATTGTTTATCCCAGAGATCATCGTGTATGGGCTATCATTTCTCGTGTCGTGTCTTGCCTAGGCACATGCATTATCCCCTCTAATGCGGTGTGTCATGTCCCCTAACCCGTCGTGCTAGACATGGGTTGTCATGCACTGTTCCTCGGGCTCGGCATCTTGCCGTGACTGGGCCACCCCTTTATACCTTAGCCCGAAATGCCAACTCTAAGTATAGTCAGCGGGTTTGACCTGACCCGACAAAATACGAACAGACTAACAGGATCCGAAAATGTTGAAATCCGCACCGATGTATGATGAATTGATGACCCACAACGTCGACGTAGTCTGTATAAGGCAAACCCGAAACTGAATATGACTGACATGAATTGACTCATAACCCCAGTTGACCTGATTTGTGCACTGACCCAACTGTTGACTCGCCCCGAATGATAACTAAAAATTGACCTAAAAGCGGACCTGATCCGAAAGAGAACACGAAATTGACCAAAAAAATGACTCAAAATGAAACATTTAGGCTCTGTTTGACAATACATTTTAAGTACCTTATTTGGTCAAAGTAGCGTATTTGACCAAAATTTCAAGTACCTTATTTTTTTCTAGGAGTTTGACAAGTAGTTTATTCACCAAATAAACTATCTGAAATAAAATGCGACCAGGTACCTGATTTGTTTTTTTATTTTTCTTTTTTACTCCTTAAATTATATTATTCCGTATTAAACAATTAACATATCCTTTTACGTCATAGCACCAAAATAAGTTATCTCTTCACTTAGTTTGTCAAACATTTTTTTATACAATCAATTACCTTATGAGTACCTAACTAGTTTTATTACCCGTGTAAATTCACGGGATGATTGTTTATGAATTTCCACTATTGTTTATTCTTTGATATCGTGTGTACAATGTATCTGATCTTGACATTTTGTGATGAAGTATGATTTATATGCTAGCCTATGACCTTATTTTATTTTTAATGACACACCATGTCGAGTAACATTATATACATTGTATAGATTATTCATAAATCATACTTAATTTATACTCTAACACCGTCGTATAATACAACCACTTAAAGCTAGCCCCAAGTTATCTGTAATATTATAGAAAGATATTAATTTCTAATCATTTCCCCTATAGTTGTAAATAAAACGATAGAACATCTCATATAGGTATTTATCACAAATTCTTATTTGCAACGGCACTATCCGTCGCAAGCTTGTGACGGATACCGTTTTCTCTCACAAAATATCCACTTTTTCTCTCTCACCAACATTATTCATGTGGTCCCCTTTCTCCACTAACTCATTTTATATCCATTTTATCTCACAAAGTATCCGTTACAAATGATGACCCGTCGCAAGCAAGACTTACCAGGTATTTATATACCAATTTAGCTTAAGTTCGGTCAAGTTCAAGTCGGATCAATTATAAGTCACTCTCTGTGAAATAAAATCCACACCGAGCTCAACAACAATTGACTTTTTAATTTTAGGTTGGATTGGTTCCCTTATTTTAAACACAACGGGTCTCTCTTGTGACGGACATATTCATCACAAGCTTGCGGCAGATCACGTAGTATACTACCCATGTGGGTAGGTAAGACAAAACAAATTGTTACTCCATATGCAATCGCAAATAAAGTTAATAAGTGAAGATGAAAGAGCACATTAAATACATTATGTTGGATTGTTTCTCTTCTTTTATTTCTTTTTTTGAGAATGATAAATTACCTAATGTAAGGAACTTAAAACATCCTCTGTTAGAGCATATTGCGAAAAAAAATGTTAGTCTTAATATATCATTTATGTGAATTTGCCAACAATTATAAATTGTAAATTTTTGCAGAAATGATAAATTCAAGATAAATAATTGTCTACTACATATCACATTGCAATCTCACTATGCTTTATAAGACATGTACATTAGATATTATGATATGAACGCATAAATATTGGATAATAATGTAATTTTAGCCCGTATATGTGTCAATAAGATTTTTTTTGTCCAGCTTGTTCACAAGATTGATATCCTCGCAACTCCAATTTTATTTTATGAGTGATTTACCAAAGAAAAATGATGAATAAGAAAACAACACATTCCAAATTTAACATACATTTGAAAGTTTATGAAATACTATTTTTTTTGTTATGATATAATATTGCGCGGGGTGGATGTAGAATTTTTTTTAAGCAATCCTAGTATTTTCCTTCTTCCTATAGTCTTGTTTTTCTTATGAACCATCCCTACAAAAAATCATTGAGTATTAATAACGGACAAAAGGGTGGAATTTGATGTATATAATATTAACCTTATCGTTATTTATTTATATTTTCCCTTAAATAATGAAAGAAAGAAAGAGGGCATTGAGTTATAAAGATCTAAATATATTTAGATAGTTTAACTAGGACAACACCACAAATTTTGATAGCTCCTAAACGAGAATAAAACAACACTTAAAAATAGAGATGATAAGTAGTTGCTAACCAATGAAATTTAAAATTAATTAATTAATTAATAAACTTAATACAATAACCTTATCTTCATATACTTACCTTGATACAATGATAAAAAAAATTACTACACACACAATACTGTTGACGATGTGAGTAAAAAAATATTGATTAGAATTTTTGCTCAAAAATGATGCCTTCCTTCAAAGATCTATAGCCAATCGAGGATGTGTTATGACTTTTGATAATCTTTTTATATTAATATCAAATTTAATATATACATAAATATGTAGTAAAGTTTTATGACTTTTGAGCATTATTTTTCATTATTAGCAAATTTAATTTATACATAAATATGGATCAAGGAGAAATGAATTGTCAAAAGTTTCCTTTAATATACATAAATATGTAGTTTAGCTTTATTAGTTTTGAGCATTATTTTCATTAATAACAAGTTATAAAATTAGATACTGTAAATTTTTATTTGAAGTTTAACCTATTATAGTTATAAAAATTAAAGGGTTATTTCATTGCAATACTATGAACTACTAAGGACATTCTCAAAATACTCTATACCTTGAATTAACTGAGAATATAACCACCTAATGCACCTATTCTCATCTAATAGAATTGCTCTCATTTTAACCTAAAACAGCCGGTAATAATGTAATATGTTAAGCGGACCCATTTTTCCCCTTACTATCATCTTCTTCCTCTTCCCATTACCATGCTAATGGATTTCTGCAATAATTTTTAGGTTTAAATTCTCTTACTCTCTCCTTTTTAATCCTCTATTACGGTCTCTTTCCTTTAAAACATTTCTCCCATAAATTTCTTCCCTTCATCTCCCATTTCACTCCATGTTGAAGGAGCACCAACATCAAAATCAGTTAGATATCATGTGATAAAAAAATCCGTAAAATCAATGACTGCAAATTTAGAGTTTCTCTGCTTATCTCTCTCCTATTTTAACATCTAAAATTAAAGTTAATTGATTTCCTCCCACCAACTTAATCGATGAAAAAAGTTATTGTACTTTCAATACATCTACGAAGTACTTTAATTAGTGTGATTGAAACATAGTTAAATCAATTCATGGTAAGGCTAGCAAGCAAATTTGTATGAGTTTGATGAAAGTGGGGTAAAATTTTGATTTTTTCTGGGTGAAGAATGGTACAACAATTTCTGGGTTTGATGCACCATTGAAGTAGCCGGAGTAGTATGCACCATTGAATAAGCAACCATGATTCAAGGGAAAACACGAAGGAACCATGTGTTTGTCATGTAGAGTATCACTGTGGGTGTATTGTGAATTGCACACGAACCCATCAGTGTGTATCGTTTAAACAAAAAAGGAAAATCAATTAAGGGCGAAATTCAATTTAGGGCGCCTTCAATTATGTGATTTGTGAAGTAAATTTAATGGCGTCTTGGTGATTGGTGAGATTGAACAATGATAAACAATGGTGTTAAGAGATGTAAGGTAGCAAGATGGTTAAATGAGGTGATATTGAAGGCGAAAGCGAAAGCGAAATCAGAGTGAATAAAAACATAAAAAGAAAAGTTTTAAACACAAGTTAACCTATAGAACCGGTAACCTTTCCACTTGTTTCGTTTTGTGAGAAAGGGTGTATTAGTTGGTTTTATCCTGAGTTAATTTGAAGTGTGGAGTATTTTAAGAAGATACTTCATAGGTCAGAGTATTACCATTAAATAACCCAAAATTAAAAGGCTAATATTTAATGTTAAATATGTTATTATTTGCTCTTAATATTTATAAATTTTTATTTTTTTATTAAGGGCATAAAAATTAGAATTATATGGTATTTATTTGTTGCTTAAAATATTCTAACAATAAACATCGATATTTAAAATTTATTAGCAATTTTGATATTTAATTGTTATTTAATTTATCTATAAATTTAAAAGGTTAGGGGTTAATGTTGTTATGTTATTTACCTTTAATGTTTTAGAATTTTTTTTCCTTTTCTTTTTAAATAAGAAATAATTATGTATGTCTATGTTAGGTGTAATAAGGGACGTGACTTTTTGTTAATGATAGATGACATTGTCTACGTGATATTTTATGTTACCTTTTAATAATATTGTATAGATTTTGAACTACCTTTTCAAATTTCAGTTAGTTTTTCAGTTTTTATTAGCCGCCTTTTCGGTTACTTTTACCAAACAATGCCTTACATTTAAAAAATATTCAAGGTAACAATTAATATTTCTCAAGTCTCAACAGATAACTTGCAAAAAAATGTTACAAAATAAGAATAAAATTCTCCTAAAAAAACGATATCGCCATTATAACACTCCCCGGAGAGCCTTATAAACTAGACCTTCCCCTATGGCTAAGCGTGCTACGATCTCGGTTGCCCGAGGTAGAGTATGTCAAATTGTCAATAAAGAAAGAGTGACTTTAGATTACAATTACTTATTAGCTGAAAACAAAGGAAACAACGATTACACTGCCATGGAACTACCATCTGATAATTCGTCATGATACTCGCTTCCCCAAAAAAGCACAACAAAACACAATAAAGCATCATCCATCAACACCTGCTAAACCAACTGCTCGCCAGTCGCCACCCCCGAATGGATCACCACCATTTATAACAATAAATGGGGTCAGTTAACTGCATAATCGTAAAAGTAAAAGTACAGCAAAAGCAACACATTGAATCAACATTCACTCCCACACACCCTCATTCACAATAACTGACTATACACTGAAATGCGTAGCCATACCAGGTTACCCATCGTAACAGGTAACCCTCGCCGCTAGTGAAGACCACAGTCTTACCACCTAATTTTCGCTTGCCGCAACGAGCAAACCCCATATCATTAACGTGCACATCCCCCTTGTGACGGGCAGAGTCACAAAAGGCCAACATGAAAATAAAACTATCTCCCGACATAGTCTCATTACATCACAATCACAATCACAATCACCATCATCACCATCTATCACCATCACCTCTAATCAAATCCAACATTGTCACAAATCTACATATATATAAATTCAATCACAATTACTCAAACAACTATACAATCAACTGAGTAGGAAAACTTTTACCTTTTTTAGCTACACCGCAGCCAAAACATCAACACTAAGACCGCACAAAGACTCACATCGATTCCTACAACAATGGTCACATACAATCACTATGCAATCCAACCTACTTAATCACAACATCACAATTCACAAACTTATCTTGAAGAACGAAATGTCCTGATGACAGTCGGGGTCTAATACGACGATCCCGACATGAGTTACATTGTTAATCCCCTTGGGTTAGCATGGGTGGGGTCTAGGGATTGGGAAGCGAGCGATGGGGAGTTTGAGTGAGAGGGATTTAGGTTTAGTGAAAAAGAAGAAGATGACGAAAAATAAACCGTTCATAAATTAGAAGATAAACCAGAAGGGTCTGAAATCAGGAAAAAGAATTCTGATGAAGTGAAGGAATTAGTGATTTAAACTCGTCAGGAATCACAAAGACTGGATTAGTTGCCTTTTCTTCAAGTCACACGAGACAATATAATATAAATAGGCAACAGACCAAGTTAGTGTTCAGACACCGAATAGAAATACTTAACATTCGCTATGATTAAATAGAATCATATACATCATTAAATATATATACGCTTGGAACAATAATAGTCTTTGAAACACTTGAGTAATGTTAATTTAGTACATATACTTTCACGTCTGACTATATACAAGACCAACTTGTTGGTAACAAATATATTTTCATTTTTTTTACTTTTTCTGACAGGAACATCCAGATAAGCTGCAATCATAGATATAGCATGCTAAATTGCTGACAGAAGTTTGATGGATAATCATCAATTCATCAGACCATCCCCAAGCAGAAGGTCGCCTTAATCGGATCACCAACATTTTAACTCTTAATCTCACCTTATTTATCTTGACCCACTTATACCCTCCCAAGCAGAAGGTCACGACCTAGGTCAACAACCCAATCAATTTTCCACTTTTCAACCTTCCCAATCATTTTCTACATTATCTACCCCACAAAACCTCTCTCTTACCCTTTTAATTATTATTATTTACTTAATATTAAAAATAAGTTATATTTGTAAACCAATCGCGTATTGTCATGTGGAAGGTCACCAAATAGTGACTCTTCTTGTTCAAGGTCACCAATTGAACCCGACTTATTCAAGGTCGAGTTAATTATCGTCTAAGGTCTTGTTAATTAGGTAATTAAGGCGACCCAACAAGGTCGCGACCCGGTTGGCGACCTTGCTTGGGGATGGTCTAATAGAGATGAATGGACTACAGTCTACAGTACAACTTCACGAAAATACGAATCAACCTCTCGCTAGTTTTCAATGGCAGAGTTAGAATTTTCACCTTGAGGCGTAGATTTTTAAACGGAGTTAGACTATTAATGGAGCAAGGTACACTTAAAAAAATAACAAAACGTTCAGCTAAAAATTGAAAAATTGCCATTGTCCACTCTCGGAGTTGGGCAGGTGGCGATGACCCATGGCAGCCCCTTAGATCCGCAACCAGCATTTGCCTTTTTTTCGATCAGGAAGCTCTTCAACGAAGCGTTTTTAGGAATTAAATATGAATGATGCTTTTTAGTCCTCAAGATTAAAGCAACAAGAAGAAAGTAGTCAAAAGATGATGTGCATGTTGGAGTAAGTGTCCTCGACAATAATGTGATCACGTCAATTAAATATTAAATTGGCAAATCTCTATAAAAGAATATTCATGGGATGATTCTTTATCATAAGTCAACTGGTCAACATTAATCGGTAATGATTAGCTTGCTAGAGTTTGACATTACTGTCGTAATGACGGTGGTGACCAGTTGATCCCTTTAGGTCACACCTTTAGGACAACTCTCTCAATAATAAATGAAATAACTGTATATGATACGAGTTAGTTCATTTCTAGATTATGAATAAAATAAGGAGATAATTTATAATAAGATTATAAATTATTTTAGTGATTGAAATGTCATCACTAAAATTTATATGTTTAAGAAACATGATTAAATTTGAATGAGTTATTTTAACTACAATTGTTGTAGTAATAAAATTGCAATTAAATAACTATATGTAATTATTCAATTACTAATTTACGATAAAGAGTTTAAAATGTTAAACTACGCAAATAATGTTATCCTAACTAATGTTACGAATTGGATCCGTTTTGGATGTGTGGACCGTGTGATATGTCACACACACACACACAAATTTACAATATTACATTAGATGTAATAGGAACATTAGAAGGACAAGGCATTTAATTTATGAGAGCATGCTTGGGACATTTGAGAGGATATAGAGCCAATTGATTGGGCACTCTACCCATGCCATTTCGGCCGAGCCCAAGGAGAGAACAAAAGAGGTTTTGTTCCCTCATTTTGCTTACACAACTCATTCACAATTCAAGTTAGGGTTTTGGTCTTAGAGAGAGAACAAAAGAGAGAAAATAAGCTCTTATTTTCTAACCCTAAAACCGTGTGCCTCCTTGCATGATCTAGTGATTTTGTGTGTTGATTCTAGTAAAATAACATACAAATAGTTGAGAGCAAGTGTGTCTTGGTGTTCATCTTTTGGAGGCCATCATCTCTTTGAAGGTTCAAGGAGGATCATCCGTGTGATAAGCTCAAGAACAAGTGAAGAAGGTGACTTCACTTGTGCCCTTTTTAGCCGAGTATATCAATGTAAGGGAGCTTATCCTTACTCCTTATCTCGACATTATCCTTAGTTAAGCATGCATAAGATCAACTAATTATAAGATAATTAACATTAGTATGACTAAATAGGTATAAGAACCTTTCAATTGGTATCAGAGCGCTCGTTGTTGCATGCTTAATCGGTTTATAGTTTTTCCGAGTTTTTGAGACTTAAAACAAAACTAATATTTCAAGACTCATATGTATATCACTCGACTTTTGGCATGTTAATTATATCTGGTCCTAAAACGTTTTAGGTTATATTGATAAATTATGAGATTTAATATTTTGTTCACAATATAGATTTAATCGTTTAATATGCATTTTTATGCATTTTTATGATAAAATCGAGTTAAATGATTAAATTAGAAAGAAAATGTTTCTAGCCTTGTAATTTTCACACGACCTCACATGCTTATTTTACTTAATGTATGTAAAATTTGGTACAATATGAGTTTGTATAGCATGTTTTACGATTTTATTGTTAAAACCGTATTAAGAGGTAATTTTGGCCATTAATATATGATATTTCGAGTTAATTTTCGAATAATATGACCAAAATTTTTACATTATAAATATTAAAGTAATATTTTCAGAATGTTAGTGAAAATAAAAATCCAAAATTTCGAAATTTTATATTTGTTTGGATTTAATTCGTAAATGTTATGCATTTTAAGGCATTGTGAACAATATTCATATAATTAAAGTGTTAATTATTATCAAAATTATTTATGACTAATTTTGAATCCTAAAATGTGTTAGGATATTATTTAGAACATAAGTTGTTTATGTTTTAATTTATGCATTTTAAAAGAGTTAAAAATGCTAAAATCTCATAAAACCGGGTTAATTTTGACATAATAAGTTATTAGGGCGATTTGGCATCAAAATGAACATATTCATAACATATTATATTGCTGCGTTTTTCTTATGAATGTCATATTATATTGCATTATTTTGAATCTTGTAATTATTCTAGTATGGCCTTAGTTTTTAATCGGTATTTCCCGTAATGTAAGGGGTTACCGATTCGGTTGTAATTTTGTGATCCCGTATCACCCAATTGTAATTTATTTCTATTTTATAATGTATAAAGTAGACTAGAAAAGTTGTAATTCTTGTAATTTCCGGAGAACCTTGAAGACGGTGCCATTTGGAAAGGAGTTCCGATCAAGACGGTGTTTGCCTCGATTTGCGTGCCTCGTCAAGTTCAAGGGACCAAAGGAGTTGGTTTCCGAATTTGTACTCTTGTTATTTCTTTTCTAGGATAATGCCATATTAGGAATTTATCGTTTGCTTTATTTTGTTTTTATATGTTGCATGCATAGCCAAATCGCCATTAACATGTCATACATATCGAGTATCGGGTCTTCAACGTATCATTTTATTATCGATAATTCACCTAATTAGTTCACTTAAAAGGAGATAGATAATAATTGATAAGATCTCTTACGGTTAAAATTTTGAGACTTAGCCTTACCAAAGAGTATGGACCCATGAATCCCTTCTTCACAAACATGTAGGCTCGGCTAAACCGGGGTACTAAAATTGTCACGTTGGGTAAGTGGGGTAATGAGGATTACACCTTGAAATTTGGCCGATCTCAACGAAAGTATTCGTAACCGTAGTTGCAATAAGTTCGGGCTAAAGATAATTTTAAGAAAATTGTCGACCGAGAGTTCTAAGAGTAAAACCGATTAAAGGGTTAATCCACCAAATTATACCTATACGGGTTGAATCGGCTACACCGTGCCCGCATTAGTATGGGTTTGGGTCTCGGGATAGTTTACTTAATTGTGTAAGAGATCATTAAGTAAATTCTTAACTTGTTTAAAAATGTTTAACAAGTATTAAAATGATGAACGTTAATTTTTCCTTCGTTTCCGTTTTTGTAGTTGTTTTATCGCAATGGATTCATTCAACCCTATCACTATTGATTCTTGTCATAATGTTTTCGACGATATTTGCAACCAAAACAACATTGATACTACTAGAGAAGTTCATTTCGGAACGGGTCCGGATGACAGTATTAACTTCATTTCTTCTCTCCCACCTCCCAAAGGTTCATTTCTTGACACGGCTTATATAGATGAGCTAAATGAAGAATTGGATGCCTTGTACTTGAAAGAAAGGGCTTATGATGAAGCCAGTGGGAGTTCTAGCAAGAAATGTCTTGCAAAGAATAAGAAGAAGAAGAGAAAGTTAGAGAAAGGGCGATGCCACTATTGTAGTGTCATGGGCCATTGGAGGAGGAATTGCCCCAAGTACTTACGTCATATCCAAGAAGGTCTTGTGATTCCGTTAGGTAATTCCAAATTTGAAATTTTTGTTATTGACATTAATTTTACATCCAGCACATCATGGGTATTGGATACCGGATGTGGTTCTCACCTTTGTAATCGTATGCAGGGTTTAAGAGAAGTGGAGAAGGTGGACAAGGGTGATATGGATCTCCGACTTGGAAATGGAGCTCGGGTAGCGGCCACTTTTAAAGGAACTTGCACTCTTGCCTTGACGAGTGGATACGACCTAAAACTTAATAATTGTTATTTTGTACCGTCTCTTTCCAAAAACATTATTTCTGTTGCAATGTTAGACATTGAGGGATATAATTTTTCCATTAAAGACAATTGTTGTGTAATTTCTAAGAATGACATGGTAGTTGGCCGTGCCAATTCTATTAATGGAATCTATGTTTTGGAAACTTCCGACTCGTCTAATAATGTCTACAACGTTAATAACAAAAGGATTAAAACAAGTGATCCAAATGAATCATATGTTTGGCATTGTCGACTTGGTCACATAAATGAGAATCGCATTAAAAGATTGGTAAAGACCAACATAATTAAACCATTCGAATATGAATCTTATGGTACATGCGAAGCTTGCCTTCTAGGAAAGATGACTCGTAACCCCTTTAGTGGTAAAGGGACACGAGCCAGTGAGTTATTGGGACTAATACATACGGATGTATGCGGACCACTATCTATCACCGCTAGAGGCAATTATGACTATTTCATCACCTTCACCGATGATTTAAGTAGGTATGGGTATATCTACTTAATGAAGCATAAGAGTGAAGCTTTTACGAAATTTAAAGAATTTCAGAATGAAGTAGAGAACCAACTCGACAGGAAGATTAAAACATTACGATCCGATCGTGGTGGAGAATATCTTAGTAATGAATTTGATTCACATCTAAAGGAGTGTGGCATTGTGTCACAACTTTCACCTCCAGGAACACCACAACTTAATGGTGTGGCAGAAAGGAGGAATCGAACCTTATTGGATATGGTCCGATCAATGATGAGCCAAACTGATTTACCTAATTCATTTTGGGGATTTGCGATCCTCACCGCCATCAAATCGTTGAACAATAGTCCAACGAAAGCGACCGATAAGACTCCATATGAGATGTGGAAAGGAAAGGTTCCTAACTTATCCTATATGAAGATATGGGGGTGCGATGCTTATGTCAAATCTAAAAACGATGACAAACTCGCACCAAGATCCGAAAAATGCATATTTGTTGGTTATCCAACCACCTCACGTGGCTACCACTTCTATAAACCTCATGAAAACAAAGTGTTTGTGTCTTCTGAGGCTGTCTTCTTAGAAAAGGAGTTTATTTCTAAGAGACAGAGTGGGAGAAATTTTGAACTTAATGAAGTTCGAGAAGTTCAAGAGCCACAAACTGAAGCTGAGACAAATGAAGATGTTCCTTCTTCATCCGCTTCGGTATCTATTCCACCCAGGAGGTCGAATAGGGTTCCACATCAACCTGATAGGTATGTTGGACTAATTGAGGAAGATGGTAGCCTAGACATATTACTTTTGGAAAGTGATGAACCTACCACTTACAAAGCTGCAATCTCTAGTCCCGACTCCGCAAAATGGCAAGAGGCCATGGCATCCGAGATGGATTCTATGCATCAAAACCAAGTATGGGACTTGGTAGACTTGACAAAGGAGATGAGACCTCTCCAATGCAAGTGGATCTTCAAGGTGAAGAATGGCATAGAAGGACATGATGATGTCTATAAAGCTAGGCTAGTAGCTAATGGTTTTTCCCAAGTCCAAGGTCTTCATTATGATGAAACCTTTGCTCCGGTAGCCATGCTAAGATCCATTAGGATAATGTTAGCGATTGCCGCATTTCATGACTATGAAGTGTGGCAAATGGACGTCAAAACCGCCTTCTTAAATGGGCATTTAAAGGAGGATGTGTATATGATACAACCTGAAGGTTTTGAAGATCCTAAAAATCCTAACAAGGTATGCAAGCTTAAGAGATCCATCTATGGTCTTAAGCAAGCATCGAGGAGTTGGAATCATCGCTTCAATGAAGTCATAAAAGAAAATGGTTTCACTCGAAGTGTCGAGGAACCTTGTCTATATATGAAATTCAGTGGGAGCAATGTTGTATTCCTAATCTTGTATGTGGATGACATACTACTCATTGGAAATGATGTTCCAATGCTTTCATCAGTGAAAGGATGGTTACGTAACCATTTTCAGATGAAAGATCTAGGAAATGCACAATGCATATTAGGTATCTGGATCTATAGAGATAGATCCAAGAGGATATTGGCACTAAGTCAAGAACCTTATATCGATAAGATTCTTCGACGGTTCAGCATGGGAAATTCCAAGAGAGGGTTTATCCCCATGGGAAGTGGCATTATATTCAGAAAGTCTCAATCACCCACAGAGCCCAAGGATGTTGAACGCATGAAAATGATCCCATATACTTCCGCCGTGGGATCTATCATGTACGCCATGATATGCACTCGTCCTGATATCTCGTATGCCTTGAGCATGACTAGTAGATATCAAGCAAATCCAGGAGAAAGTCACTGGATTGCAGTCAAGAACATCCTTAAGTACTTGAGAAGAACTAAGGATTCATACTTAGTGTTTGGAGGGGAAGAAGATTTGTGTGTAAAGGGTTACATAGATGCAAGCTTCCAAACAGATAAAGACGATTTTAAATCCCAGGCTGGATTTGTCTTTATCTTGAATGGTGGTGCCATTAGTTGGAAGAGCTTCAAAGAACCAGTCGTTGCGGATTCTACAACGGAAGCAGAGTACATTGCAGCATCAGAATCTGCTAAGGAGGCAGTATGGATAAGGCAATTTATCGAGGGACTAAGAGTAGTTCCAAATGCTGAAGATCCTATCACCCTGTACTGTGATAACAGTGGTGCTGTCTTTCAGGCTAAGGAGCCGAAGTCTAGTAATAAATCTAGACATGTACCAAGAAAATATCATGTAATTCGGGATTTCATTGATAGGAAGGAAATAGCGATATGTAAGGTTGGGACAGACGATAATGTGGCTGATCCTTTAACCAAACCCTTGTCGCAAGCTAAGCATGATTCTCATGCTCGTTCTATGGGTCTTAAGAGTTTACCCAATGTGTAACCGATTATACGATATGAAATGAAAAATGTTGTTTTTACGTTCATATAAGATAATCTCGTTCATCATTTAAAGTTTTATACAACTTGTTTATTTTATATATACTTTGTTAAATCCAAACAGGATTGTAAGACAATTGTTGAACCCTGTAAAAGTGAACTGGATTAACTTAGTATTGCCCCTAGTCACTTATATGAGGTGACGTCTCGAAGTGACTAGATTATGATGCGATTGATGGTGAGTTCTGACACCATAGAGTCATAAGAGATGACTAGTCGATCATATAGACAAACTATAAAGTACACTTGTGTCGGGCAGTGACCGCTTATAGAGTTCTTAGAATTCAATGGAGCCTGGTCGTGGCAAGAGCTGCTATATATATTCTTATGAGTCGATTCTTTGACTAGAGACTGGTTGCTCTAGAGGTGACATTATTCAGAATGACTTTGATTTATATTCTACGATCTTCCGTAAAAGGGGTCAAATGGATATACTTTGGGTCACAATGGGTGATGTTGACCAAGGAGGACAGTTGGAAAGGAATTGTTCTGCCCCTTGTCAGGGTTATCTTAAATCTCAAGGCCACTCGAGGAGTAGTGAACTGGAAATGCGTGACCACGCTCGGAGACTATCTATGGTAGATAATTCCGGTCTATCAGTTACACTCCATATCGAGAAAAACCACTATTGATTTGATCACGTGCAAGTACGACCTGTAAGGCACCTTGCATTGAGTGAGAGATGATGTAATAGAACAAGAGAATCGGTGATCCACACTTGTGAGGACAAGTGGGAGATTGTTGGAGTAAGTGTCCTCGACAATAATGTGATCACGTCAATTAAATATTAAATTGGCAAATCTCTATAAAAGAATATTCATGGGATGATTCTTTATCATAAGTCAACTGGTCAACATTAATCGGTAATGATTGGCTTGCTAGAGTTTGACATTACTGTCGTAATGACGGTGGTGACCAGTTGATCCCTTTAGGTCACACCTTTAGGACAACTCTCTCAATAATAAATGAAATAACTGTATATGATACGAGTTAGTTCATTTCTAGATTATGAATAAAATAAGGAGATAATTTATAATAAGATTATAAATTATTTTAGTGATTGAAATGTCATCACTAAAATTTATATGTTTAAGAAACATGATTAAATTTGAATGAGTTATTTTAACTACAATTGTTGTAGTAATAAAATTGCAATTAAATAACTATATGTAATTATTCAATTACTAATTTACGATAAAGAGTTT
The DNA here is from genome assembly GCA_029255685.2 of Silene conica. Taxonomy (NCBI): domain Eukaryota; kingdom Viridiplantae; phylum Streptophyta; class Magnoliopsida; order Caryophyllales; family Caryophyllaceae; genus Silene; species Silene conica. The sequence goes on from CM055312.2 coordinate 77,050,413, forward strand.
AAAATGTTAAACTACGCAAATAATGTTATCCTAACTAATGTTACGAATTGGATCCGTTTTGGATGTGTGGACCGTGTGATATGTCACACACACACACACACAAATTTACAATATTACATTAGATGTAATAGGAACATTAGAAGGACAAGGCATTTAATTTATGAGAGCATGCTTGGGACATTTGAGAGGATAGAGAGCCAATTGATTGGGCACTCTACCCATGCCATTTCGGCCGAGCCCAAGGAGAGAACAAAAGAGGTTTTGTTCCCTCATTTTGCTTACACAACTCATTCACAATTCAAGTTAGGGTTTTGGTCTTAGAGAGAGAACAAAAGAGAGAAAATAAGCTCTTATTTTCTAACCCTAAAACCGTGTGCCTCCTTGCATGATCTAGTGATTTTGTGTGTTGATTCTAGTAAAATAACATACAAATAGTTGAGAGCAAGTGTGTCTTGGTGTTCATCTTTTGGAGGTCATCATCTCTTTGAAGGTTCAAGGAGGATCATCCGTGTGATAAGCTCAAGAACAAGTGAAGAAGGTGACTTCACTTGTGCCCTTTTTAGCCGAGTATATCAATGTAAGGGAGCTTATCCTTACTCCTTATCTCGGCATTATCCTTAGTTAAACATGCATAAGATCAACTAATTATAAGATAATTAACATTAGTATGACTAAATAGGTATAAGAACCTTTCAGTGCATTAGAGGCTTAGAGGCTAGAGCTAGTCCCACTCTTCCACTCAATAAGTTAAAGGTTTAAATAAGTAAACTCAAGGGCCTATACGGCTTGTAAATAAAAGGATAAGTAAAAATTGTACATCAATCAAGAATAATTAGATAAATATTAATGAGCTTTGACAACAAGAAAATTATAAGGAATATTACTTTTAAGATGGACTCGTACAAAAGTTTGTGGTATATCTAGTAGTGTTTCAAGCACAATATCTAGCCGCTTTGGAGATCGAGGGTTATCCCGCTATCTCTATTCCAACATCAGAGCCCAAGTTCGATCCTCCTGCCCACATTTACCAACCTAAAATAGAAAAAAAAATCTATCCCCTTCAAACCATACAAACTGAAATATCATCACAGTTTTTAGAATTTTCCCATTTTTCAATAATCACAAGATTCACAGTCACAAAACAAATAAACCCCAATTCAATTTAACTGTAAATTTGTCTGCCTTCAAATGTCTGACCAAACTGCCAGTTTCCAGGAGCAACATTGAAAGAAATGACAGATTTACCGCTGCTAGTCGTCACCTCGAACGACAGGGGTTGTCCTTTGAGATTAATATTAGACTGCCAATATTGTCCCCAGTTTCTTGACATTGGTATCCAGCCAGTTCTTGATCCTTTGATTTTTACCGCTACCACTTCACCATCCAATCCCACGTTGGTGATCAGTACTTGGTAAAAGTTGGCATTTCCGGTTACTGTAAATCTCATTCCCCCATCTCTTTCACAGTCCACCCTGCATCATAAATTCATAATTACATGATTCCTCTAACTTCATATTTTTGAAATCAAGCAAATCAAAGATCTGTATTTTTAGTCGGTGTCTGTGACCCAGGTAGAAAAGGCTTCCTGATTCTGTGTACGTGATTTGAAGGCTGTCATGTGTATTCTAGGATCTACATAGTGTGCTACAACAGGCAATCTATACTGTGATTGACTATACAAAATACAATCAATTTATAATGAGATTAATCCTAAGGAAAAGATTTCTATTGGTGAGTAAGCAAAACAGAACCAGTCTTTATTGTGACCTATGTTTCACAGTCTTAGCTACGAGCCTACAAGTGTCGCAGACGAGTACGTGTCTACAAACAACATACTGTAAAACTAGTGACGAAAAATTATAGATAAGGGAAGTTGGTATTTTACAAGGTTAGCCATCTAAAGTATGTGCACTAATATACAAGAACTGATCTTTTGTTAGGAATCTTACTGGTTGCTGAAGTATACAAGATTCAATCTTTATGCTAGCAATATAAAATTTTAACAGAATACTACCATACGAAGACAATGTCTTTGTATCCGCGATCTCAAGGGGGTGAAGGGAAAGGAAAGGAGCGAGGGGAAGTGGAGCTAGAATGCAGTCGATTGACCAATATCACTTTGCCTCCAAATCTTTCTTATGTCGAAGAAATATTACTAGGCTTGTTTGAGGTAAAACGGATACCTCTATTTTCCACCTCCACCATCTCCCGATACCCCCTACCACACTTACTAACCAAACACACCCGTTCTTTTTAACGCCCCTCCCGTGCCCCCCAAATCCTTCCATCAAAACAAAGGCAAAATGTTCGCTGAAGTAAACAAGAACCAATCTTTTTGGTAGCAAACTATATAATGTTCACACAAATAAACATAAACGGGATGGAGGGAGTAGAACATTTGCAAAGTACGCAAGAACAAATCTTTATAAGCAAATTATGAAGTCCTCCAATTTACTAGTAGGGCTTTAACTTTACCTTCTGTATTGAACTGGAATGATAATAGCTGATTTAACAGCGATTTCAGCAAACGCATCCTCAGACATCTCGAAATGCTCATTAGGGAAATTACACCAACCACCATAATCAGCAGAAAGACCATAGTTTGGTGCGCAAAAATCAGTAGCAGTGACAACAACAGACGGGCTACCAGCGTGGCACCACCGGACATGATCAACACACCTGATCTCGAAACACCCTCCACATACACTCCCTCTATTAAACAACATTGTACTCAATCCTGTTCCATATCTTCCATATGTGGCCTTGTGTAGATCCCCATATCCACATGCACCTTCTGTATAATGTAATTACAACTAAATCACAAAACTGCAAATATAGCAATGCCAGAGTATTAACAAATAACAACATGCCTCAAGCGCTCCCGCAAATTGGCAGGATAAGTGTACACAGCTTTATCCTTTGTAAGAATATTTCGAGACAACTCATGATGAAAATTATAACAATGTCGAGTATATAGCTAATATAATTGAGCAACTAGATCGTTTAAGTTAAACACAAATTCTCATTGAAGACAGGGCACTATCCGTCACAAGTTGAAGAAGACGGATAGTGGCCGTCTTCGAATTCCAAATTCTATCAGGCTCTAGCTAAAGTGTCTCAAGGGCTCTCGTAAATTTCGGGACAAGGGTTTAAATGTACACACCCTTAGCTCAATGCTAACTTGGAGAAACGGTTTTTAAATGACCCAAAATGAAAGTTGCATCGATACAATAGGATCTAAACTAAGTTAAGACGGCTCCCACACCCGAATACCCGAATAAAATAGAAGTGGAAAGGGTGTTAAAGAAGAGCAAGTGAATAAATAAAAAGTAAAGAAAGAAAAGTAGTACTAGTACCATTAATGATAGAGCCATTAGCTTCTTTAGTAGAAGTTGCAGAAGCAGACTGCCATTCATCTTCAGAAGGATACTCATCATCATAACTTGACACTCCAAATGTTGATGTTTGAAGCAATATTAAGAGAATAAATGCAGCTTCAAATGCCCCCATAACTGTACTACTGTAGACTGTAGTATGAATGTGAGAAAGGAAAGGAGTTGGGATTTTCTGAAAGGGAGAAGTAAGAGGAAAAGTGGGTGAAGGAAGTCAAAAAGGGCAGAGTATTTCTGGGTATGACACCATTATTGATGCAGTAGAAGGACAGTTCAGGGTTTCAGCTTTTGTAACTGGTGGCAGACACAAGGGAGCCCAAAAGTCTTTGTAAAACCTCTTGTTTTATCGACTTATTTCTACAATTTGGGGTTTCATTTGATAGAACCTTCAAAGTGTTCAAACTCTTCTTTTAAGGAGTGTTCTTTTGTAGGCTCCACATGTCACAAATTGATATTTTTAGATACTATCCTTATAAGTTGAGGTCGGATAGTGCTCTTCTACAGTTGCAAATTAAGGATAGCAGTATCCGTCAGACTTTTCAAAGCCTTAAAGATTCTGCCACGTTAGCTTTTCACCAACTTTTATTATTTCTTTATTGTTCATACGCACCTCGGACATACCTCGTTTTATACATTATCCATCAGACTCACCCAAGACTTTACTTTTTTTACACAACTTTCTCTTTTACAAAATAAAATGACATATGACAACTACTCATTAAATAATTTCAATGGAAACTAAAACTACACATTTTCATTGACGGAATTTTGAAGAAACATGAGAGAGAATATGGAGATAAGTGAAAACGACGACGACAATTAGTACTTGGAGTGTAATTGAGACAACCATTGATTTTTTCAGGTTTCGATTTAACCTCCAATTTCCGTCTCAAGTATTGGAAAGGCGGTTATGGTGAACGACTGGTTCTGAATGTGTTTAATGAGAATCATAAGTGACCTCTGATTTTATCCGGTTTGGTGCGTGAACGGAGTTGGTGATGGAGGGGCAACGGTGAACGGAGTTGGTGACAGGGGGTTGGTTTAAGGAGATGAAAGAAGATAGAAAAACAAAATTAATAGAGCGAATGATAAAAAAATGACAAGGGTAATGTTGTAAAAATCGTATGTGAAAAAGTAAAATTCGTATGTGAAAATGTACGTGCTAAAAAAAATACCTTACATACCTCCAATTGTACCTTTAATAATTTTTTAATATTTGTAAAAAAAATATATATACATTTTGGATTTGAACGGAGTAAATACTTAATTCAATTTAATGTGCCTTTGTTAGATGCCGTCTAGGCGTCTACGCCCTACGGAGATTATCCATCGTTAAATTACACGTCCACGAGATCCGCCATTAAAATAGGAAAAAAAAAAGACAATACTATAAGCTCTGTGAGTCAACGTAGTGTTCAACAACTCTCGATCTCCCAATCACCAAATATCACTCAGAATCCGCCATAGATTTACAGATGGAGAGCTCATCAGAAATGGTGGCATTCCCATTGTTAACAACCCCCATCGAATCCAACTACAGAGCATGCACTATTCCCTACAGATTCCCTTCCGATAACCCTAATTTATCTACTCCTTCCGAAATTTCTTGGATTAATGTCTACGTCTCTTGCATCCCCTCTTTCAAGTATGCTTTTTCTAAATCCTAATCTTCTATTTTTCGATTATTTTGTTGATTATATTCCACATTATATTCATTATCATATGATTCTTTTGCCAACTGTGGAATTTAATGCTGCCTCCGTCTCAATCATTTATTGTGAGCGCGCTGAGCGGTATTTTAATATACGAACATGTTTAGTCCAGTGCTTAGGGTAAACATTAGCTCCCAGGTTCGAATCCGCTTTCCATTGTAATGGTCTACTAGAAATGAAGCAGTGCAACTAGGAAGATTGTTGATCGAGATTTCAAAACGGAGAGTAGTTAGATTGCTGATGAATAGAGGGAGAGGACTTAGCTGGAATTACTAACATCTCATTGTCGCCAAATTTTGAATTAACACTGGTCAAGATTGCGCTTTTTGTGTCCTAGTTGGAACTAGGAGTATGTATCTGTCAGAAATGAAACAACACGAATGAAATGAAACGACACGGATTATATGATCAACCACGTCCAATAATAGTGGAGCTGTTTGAACTCTGAGTAGCCCTCGAATTGAACTGCTTTTAGTTTAATATCTGAATCTCAAGTCAAATCGAAATTTAATGAGGAACTCAGAGTGTTTTATGGATTATGTATGGTTCACTTATGAAATGTTAAAACTGTACTTTGTATTCTGCAATCTGGTTATGAATTTCAGGGCCTAAAGTGGGTTTTTAATGCTGAAGTTCTAAGAGAGTTTGAACGTACTAGAACTCTTCATTTGCTACAAACTAAATACCGAGTATAATAATAAAATGCTTGTAAAACCATGGACAATGTTCCTAAAATCTTATCCAGTTAAAGGTCAAGGCAGATGAGTAATTACTCAATTTCCAACTCCTCGCATAGGCTGGACCATAGAGTCCTTTGCTGTGAGGACCCTTAGCTATAGCTCGTTGCTGGTCTGGTCCTTGCTGGTGGTCCTTTTTCACTGCATGACATGTCCATGTCTGCATCACCATGTCGCCTAGCCAAGACTCTACCTGGTCTTATGGTGCAAAAGCCCTCCCATATGATGTAGCCTAGGGGTAAATGAAAAGTGGCAGAGAGGTGGATGGTGGATGGTGGATGGTGGATGGTGGGTAGCAAACTAGCAATGAACCTGTCATTGGTAAATATGTATAGGAGGTTATAAATAGGATTGTGGTTGTTGTATGGAGTATTATTTTTAAATTGTGTGGTCTTCCATTAATGTTTGTTTCGTTTGAATCTGTCAAGGAAACGGGCAGAGAGCGATGAAAGTGTTCCAGACGCCAAAGGTAGAGCTGAAAAGTTTGCGCAAAGGTGTTTTATATCTCTTCACTGCACTTTGTAGTGGGCATACATATGTCCCTTCCCCTTTAATTTCTGTAGCAAAAAAATCTCTTGAAATGCAGTAGAGACCTCTTGCTAGGTGGCTTCTGTTCTACTTCAACATGCAATTATATATAAAACTCCAAAAAACAATTGTTCATTTAGTAATACACAACAAGTTTTACATTATTTTTTGATCATTTATGTCCAATATTAGGTTTTCAGCCTAGAGAAAATATCAGGAAAAAAAAGTTGACTGAAAAATTATACAATATGTTACGAAATGCTACATTCCAGAATCCAGAGCCATGCTTGTAGAAACTGAATAAGAGTTGAAGGTACTAATGAAGGAGTATAAATTGTTGATTAACTAGATCTCCTGGTTGCATAGGTACGGACAAATTCTGGAAGATTTGAAGACAGATCCCGAGAGCCATGGTGAGCCTCCTGATGTCATTGTAAGGATATTACTAAATTCATTGTGGAGTTCTTCTGTCGTGACTCTGGCTGTTTACTCATCATCACTCTTATCTCGTGTTTCAAAATTTAGCTACTTTGTAGGCTCCGAGAGCAAGTATTACGAGAAGTAGGATTCAGAGATGTTTTCAAAAAAGTTAAGGTAGACTCATTGATGATGCTTACTGTTTATTCCCTTAACAGCCTGATTAATGCTGTATGGATCTCTTATTGAAGTATGCCCGTTGAGCCTCATTGCTTGATTTCCCTACATGCTTCCCGTGTAGGATGCATACCTAACAACCATTAATATGTTAGGATGAAGAGAATGCAAAGGCTATCTCACTTTTTCCCAATGTGATCAATCTCAATGATGCAATTGAGGATTCGGAGGATCGGTTGGAAACTTTGGTTAGAGGCATATTTGCTGGAAACATATTTGATCTTGGTGCTGCACAGGTAATTTCTACTTTTGTGCTGCTGTATGAGAACTAATTGAGTATTATTTTACCACCCATATCCATATACAGTACACACCTATATGCTGATTGCTATATATCCTGAAGCTTGCAGAGGTATTCTCAAAGGATGGTTTGTCCTTTTTGGCTAGTCGTCAGAACCTTGTTTCTCGACCGTGGATTATTGATGACCTTGAGACTTTCAAGCTGAAATGGACAAATAAGTCGTGGAACAAGGCAAGTTATACATGTAGCAACATAGTAAAGTTGTTTTGGTCCTTTATATGAGGATTATTTACTCAAACATGTGTTTTCTCTGACGCTATCTATGTTGCTTCCATGTAGGCTATCATTTTTGTGGACAATTCTGGTGCAGATATAATCTTGGGAATCTTACCATTTGCCAGGGAGCTACTTCGGCGTGGTACACAGGTCTGAAGGGTTGCTTTACTAAGTCATGACGATGCTACAATTGATTTTCTCCATCTGCGTCGTGATGTGTAGTTCATACTTCATATCATACCGTAGCTCCTGCTAGTTCTACTTCCCCAATGTGGAAAACCCGCGCAACATTATTAACTAGTCGTGTTAAATATGGAAGCCCTTGTAAGGGTGCTACTTGCTTTATTTATTTGCATGTGATGTATGCATGGTTCATAATATGTATCACTGCCCTATTTGGTACGACCATAGATCTATCCCGGTTTCTCATTTAAGTTGCTTGAGTTATAATGTGGCTGATGGTGAACTTTATAACTGATCAGTTTTAAATTTCCTTTTTGTTTTTCTCACTGCCATTCATGAAATTTTCATATTTCGTATATTTTTTAGTTATGCTGCATGGTGATTGAGTTTTCCTTATTTGCAGGTTGTCTTAGCTGCAAATGACTTGCCTTCTATTAACGATGTTACTTACACAGAATTAGTTGAAATCGTCTCAAAGGTAATTGGATCCTGTACAGATTACAGATTAGCTGTATATTTTTAACCTGGACTGTGTAATGTCTTGTCTTCTTTCTCTACATGAAATAGAAGCGCTTTTTCTGATATATCTATTTTTTTTATTGTATTAGTTGAAGGATGAGAATGGGCAGCTCATGGGTGTTGATATCACAAATCTCTTTATTGTCAATTCTGGCAATGATCTGCCAGTGAGTAAAAATGTCCTAAACTTCAAATCCGTCTTAATCTTAATCTTAATCTTAATCTTAAACTTGAAACTGTTAGTAATTTATCTATACTTTTACAGGTAATTGATCTTTCCCGTGTGTCACAAGAGTTGGCATATTTGGCTTCTGATGCAGATCTAGTTATAATGGAAGGAAATGTATGTTCATGTGCTTTCCTTTGGGTCCCTGTTTTTCTCATTGCCTCATGAGATTAACACAAATACTTGTGTGAAAGGCGGTTTGTGTAAAACCACATGTAATTGACCATCCTTTGAAAACAACTTTCAGCAACCTCCACAAGTTACATTAGGGATATAGATTCCTTTATACGATTGGTTTAACTCGAGACATTCCGTGAGATTATCGTGTGGCTATCTTTTTGCTTTTGCAGGGTCGTGGAATAGAAACAAACCTTTATGCTCAATTCAATTGCGACTCCATTAACATTGGATTGGTAATTCTTTGACCTTTTTTGAATATAAGCAAACTTTTGCATACAATAACTCCCAATTTGTTTCGAAAATCAGGTTAAGCACCCGGAAGTTGCTCAATTTTTAGGAGGAAGGTTGTACGATTGTGTCTTCAAATACAAGGAGGTTTCCCATTAACCTGCAACCCTCTCAGAACTGGTTTACTTTTCTTCGTTAGAATGTTGCAGGAATTGAGGTCGATGCACAACGAACTCAGAGAAGTCGACACTGAAGAGTTAAGATTTGAAGCACAATTGATTATGGAGGAGGTGGGATGGATTGTGAGGATTAACAATGTCTCCAAATTGCATTATGAAGCGGACACGTGATAAAGATTATCATGAAATGAACAGAGTTTCCGAGTACTTTGTTTCTGATTTTAGCAAGTCAGTGGCTAAATGAAGTGATTTTTCTAATTATCTAAGCAGGATGGTCGGAAACTAAAAAACGAGACCGTGTTAACTTAAAATCTCTCATAACCTCCTTTATTTTAGTTGGGTCTCAGAGTGGTTTTAAATTAAGACGATTTTAAATAAGAATTGGTATTACCAATTTACCAATGAATGTTGGGACTTATCACAAATTCTCATTTATGACGGCAATATCCGACGCAAGTTTGTGACGGCTCAACTAAAACTCGTTTGGGGTGAAAGACAAAGCATTTATGATTTTTTATGCACTTTTATTTTTATCTTATCTAAATAAGTGAGTATAATACTTGATCCGTCGGACTTGTGATGGATATAACCTGTCACAAGAGAGAGTTATTGGTGATTCATATCGTAGAAGAGGCTTTTAAAACATCAGCAAGTCCCCTTGTGATGGTATATCCTTCACAAGCTTACGACGAGTCAAATACTACCATGTTGGCGGAAAAGACAAAACAATTTGTTACTACCAAGATATTCTACTTTTGTCTAATTCCTGCATATGAGTATTACTTGACCCGTCTCAAATTTGCGACGAATATGTCCGCTAGAAATTCTCATTTGTGTTAAAACATTTGCTAACACCAAACAATGACATCATCAAACATCACACAGTTTATTTCAAAAGTATAACACAAAGAACAATGAGTAAAACATTTTTTTGTATAAATAGTTCGAGAAATATGAAGATATATCGGATTAATTTCTACCTCTTTTTGTTTGAGTTTGGGTATTTTCCTCCATTTTTGCCATTTTTTTTTAAAGTTTATTTTAGTTCTTATTAAAAAAAATATAAAAGAAACAATTGGATGGAGGGCATATATTTTGATGGAAAAATATTTTGCAAATAATTCCTTCAAACCGGACGTCAAACCCCAAGAGAAATATTGAGGGGCGTTTGTTTCGCGCATGGATATGGGTTTGGAATTAGGAATCATACCTGAGTGGTATGGGTTGGAACTCCATACCCGATACCTTGTGTTTGTTTCAATTGTAGGTGGAATGAGTTTGAAACTAAGTTAAAGTTGAAATATGTAAAATTTAATACTTTAAATAATAATTTTATCATATGAAATTATGAAAATAAAGATTTTATCAAATAATTATATAACATGTTTCGTTTACAATACGTGTTAATATTTATTTTTCACATTTTTGATAATTGTAGTTTGATACTCATGGGTATCAAACTCATACCCACTCCCTCCCTGGGTATGAAAAACTCATACCTCGTGGGTTTGAGATATGGGTATAAAACCCTCGGATTTGCTAAACAAACACGTGGTATGGGTTTGGCTGAGTTTGACTCATTCCAAACTCATACCTTATACTTTTTAGGTTTAAACCAAACACCCTGAGTTATTTGAGTATGCCTAAAACTTGGACATATATGAGGTGCATCTAGCATATCATTGCACATCTTATTGTGAATTCCAATTTTTTTCCTTAAAAACGAAAAATCTTAGAAATCCAGCCAAATCTTTAAAATATACTAAAAATCCCGAAGTATGCAATAAAATTAATTTTGGTATCTCGTATGATATGAATATCCATAATCATGAATACAAAAAATAATGGGTCAAGGAAACTTTCAGTTGTACACACTTTCCTTAAAAACCTATACCATACCGTATAAATACACACTCATATAACATACAACTACATGCAATATCAATATCAATATTGATATCAAATTAATTGTGAATAAAAAGAATTACTGTATTTGTGATCGTAAAGATGGAAGATAGAGGGAAAGATTATTATTGGCGAATTGACGTGGGTTCAAAACGCATCGAGGATATGACGCTAAGCATCTCCGGTGGTAAAATTGTTGTCAAAGTCGAATTTAAAGATTCCAACTCGACCAAGAAATACTCGTCTACTCTCCCTAGAGACGCCGATTATAATCAGCGCGGCACCCGCTGGGTTTCTAACAACAATGGATCTTTTATCGAAATCACTATCGGTAAACATTGATTTACCCACAATACTACTACTATCCTTACACCTATCTCTTCATGTATTTTCTCCACTTTATTTAAGGGACGACTTATTGTTCATCCAATATTATTCATGTCTATGCTATTATCAACCATAATGATAAATAATTATTATTAGTATAATAAAATATGGATTACACTTCTTCCGGTGAAGGGTAACTCCGCCCGCTGACTTCAAATCATGAGGATCCGCTGACCGGTAGAAATGCAATTGTTAATCTTACACAATCAACAGACAAACAGCAATTCTAAAATCACATTTGTAATACTATTAGATCGAGCAAATATTTGTTTTCCTCCCAAAATAGTCGTTTGAAAGCACAAAACTAGGACTGAGCCATCGAGCACAAAGGAAGCTGTGGTGATCAAACCGTAATCTTCCAAAAGAATGCAGGTCAGATATATACAACAGTTGAAGGGGATTGTTTCAGAATTCAGATCACTCAAAGCACGTTGCTGCGCGTCATTGACAGTTTACAAACCATATTACCTTTACAATAAACCATCGTAGAACTCGAGTAGAGGAAAAACAAAACTACGCATCACGCCTTTATTATCCATTGCTGTACAGTCCTGCAAGTTTTTTACAATATCACCCGTCTTGCATAAATTCCAGAGTTTGTAGCAGTAGCTCAATTTCAATACACCAACATTCACGGTACAAGTTCTCAAAATAATAACTTGTGTGCTAAACTGAACTCAGTTGAAATAAATTTCAGGTGAATAGAAGAGGGCTAACAATCAGATATATCTATTTAAACCAACAATAGACCACGCTAATGTACAGTGCAATATTCAATCCAAGTTAAGAGGAAATACGATACCATCTCGTGGAACAACTGTAAAAAGGCTAGATATCTCCAGAGGCATCTCTAATGCTCATATTTATGCTGTTGCGCATTGTCCTCCTTCCTATACCACCATTGCCCTTCATCATCATTTGCACAAATTCCCCGTAATCAATTGTCCCATCCTGAAATTCAAGTTAAAACATAAAAACAAAGGCGGTGAGGTGACAATGTGAGCAAAACAAACGTACAAATCCAATTATTATTTGTCATTGGAATATTTCCATTTCTTATATTGTTAAAGACTAACTGTTCTTCGGTTCTGGATTATTATACTCATTCAATGTTATTGTGAAAAAGCACTCATTCTATGCAATTTTGACATAAATTCTCATTATGGGTCATTTGGGTACAAAGTCTGTATTAGTTACACAAGCACAAGAGTAAGGTTGCATGAGTCCACTCGGGTAATGTTGTTAAGGTATGCCTTCCCGAAACTCTGTAAATTCAGAATATCCACATCTCAAAGTTGGAAGAGAACATACATTATTTTGGTCCACCTCTTTAATTATATCTTCAAGGAATAGATCATTAAGTCCCTGTTCTATACAGGCCTGCTGGAGCTCATCAATTGTAATAGATCCACTTCCATCCTTGTCAAAATACTGAAACGCGGCCATAAGATGTTCATCTCGCTCAAGCTTGTTGAGATGAATGGTTGCAGCAATGAATTCCCCGTAGTCAATAGTACCACTGTTGTCAATATCAGCCTGAAAGATAAAATGGTTTGGAATAGAGCATGCTTAGCAAAGGAAACTGTAGTCTTAGTACAAACACCAACCATCTCACATCAGTCAGGTAGAATGAAATAATGAAACAGGTAATATATAAGGCAAAGTACGAGGTTGTATCATCATTTTCCAAATATATACCAAGTATTGATTTTTTTTCACTTTTATGTAGTTTGCACAATCTATCATCGTGTACAAGACTGTATTATTATCATTCGACTCTGACATCTAGGGCCTACTGCCGCATTTGTATGTGACACAACACTCAATAATATGGGTATGAAATATCTAACCGCCCTTACAATCCGACACTTTTCCTATGAGAGCGAAAAAAGGAACCCGCATGACACATGTAAGGGAAGAGACTTTGTATGAGGCATTTTAATTTTGTAACGATATTTAATAATCTTAATCATGGGTTCTCAACCATCTCTCTATATCAGACTAACAAACTTCAAAATATATTCAAATTTCTAAAAAAATAAGAATGTTTGATATAAAAGTCATTACCGCATCCATCAGATCACGTATCTCTGTATCTTTAAGATTCGTGCCATATCTTTTTAAACCAGCTTTAAGCTCCTCAAATGTAATTGCCCCGCTGTTATCAGTATCCATTGTTTGAAACATTTCTCTTAATCCAGCAATTTCCTCCTCTGACAAGCTTTCAGCTATTACCTGCCAAAAATAGATCAAGGAAGTTCAAATTCATTTCTCCTGTATCTTAACTTCTCTAAGAATATTTCATTTACTTGTAAAATAAATATCAGCTGAGAAAAGGTCGGAAATATTTCACGGAGAGCTATTGCATTCAGACAACCCACAGCAAGAGTTAGGACGAAAAACAACTATAGCCACAGTCCGGATATCAATGCTTGCCTCCTACAACACTTTATTTGGGACATTTCATTTATGCCAAAAAGATAATTTTCAGAAAATAGCGTGTCTGACACTTGAATCTGAGTGACTGAGTCTTGGTAACATCAGTTCTATACTTGTATAAAATGCAATTTACACAATTTTTTTTATAAAAGTGGGGACCACAATACCAAGCATTATGTATGTGATTACGACATCCTAGTGTGAGTTGGAAGACCCTTAATTAAGTTACTCGAATAGACTGTGAATGCGAACTATGAAATGAAATGAAAGACCGCCCCAGCAATATCGTGAAATAAAGCCTAAGGCTGTAATAAAATAGTGATGTTCCATAGGTGTTGACAAAAGTTAAGTGGGGTTATTAGATGTCACATACCCGTAAAGCCATTTTCTTGAGTTTGTTCATAGCAGAGAAGTGTTTGAGACGAGAAAGAACAGCAGGGTCCAATGCTCTATCGGGTGCAACCCCATTTTCGCAAACCCAAGGATGACCTAAAACATAGCCATTGCATTTTGGTAAAGCAGAGTCCCGCAAAACATTACAAGGAAAACATGAACTAATTAAGGGGTTGTTTGGTTCAATGAGATGGAATGGATTGGAATCTCATGTTTTATAGAGGTATCAGGTATGGTTTTCAATCCCCATACCACTCTAAACTTGTTTGGTTTGATCAACTCTTACACTCTGAGGTGGAATGGAGTTAGAGACTTGGCGGGAGAGAAAGATAAGAGTTTATTAGGGGGTTGGAATGGAGTTAGCATTCCATTCCAGAGTAAGCCAACCAAACATTATCCATTCCAAAACACTCAACCAAACACTCCATACGAGTACTTATCTTTAAACCAAAATAGCTGAGAATACAACTCACATAAGACTTGATGGGCAGTTAATCGTTCTGAAGGCTGTGAACAAAGCATCTTTCTAATTAGATCTTTTGCACTATCAGAGATTAGCGGCCACGGATCTGATTCAAAGTCAATGTGACCCTTTAAAACTGCATCAAATATTCCTTGCTGGGTTTCTGAGAAAGAATACACAAGAACACGAAGATTCAATTAGTTCCCTGAGAGAGTAGCACGTCTCGTTTCAGACGGGTCGTATCTAGGGGTGATAATGAGACGATACACTCGCAAGCAACTCGAGATAAGCTCGGTCAAAACTTGGCTCACGCGGGAGTTCGGGCTCGGCTCGAGAGTTTAACTAGTGAAGCCGAGCAAACGTTGGCTTGACTCAAAAAGCTCACGAGCGACTCAAACTCGTGTGATTAGAAAAGATATTGCTCATATTTTATGAAAATATTTTTATCATGATTATATCTTTGCATCACACTTATCAAATGTTTCACTAATTTTCCAAATACTTTTACGTATATCCTTCGAGCCTCATTATTGAAAATACTGGAATAAAAAATAAAAATAAAATTAACAATTATGTATAGGCTCGATTTGAGCTAGAGTTGGCTCGAGCTCGCGTTAAAGCTCGCAAGCTTGATAACGAGCACATTTTTTCCAAGCTCAGCTCCGATTTTGGTTTCTTGACAAGCCGAGCAAGGCCAACTCGGGCTCAGCTCGGCTCGCATCTGTCTTAAGTTAAAATGGATAAAGTGTGACCATATGTTTAACATTTAATGATAAAAAGTCACAACCACTTTATTCCAAGAAAATGACAATTTTAGTTATAACTTTTTATCCTTAGGGTAACATTATTCGTAAGACTCCCCAAAGTCTTAAGACTCTGCCACATCAGATTTCCACTAATTTTTATTATTTTTTTATTGTTCAGACTCACCTCAGACTCACCCAAAACTTTATACATTATCCGTCAGACTCACCTCAGACTCTACTTTTCCATTTTACTTTTTCTTTTTACATACTTATTAAACTACTTTTAGTGGGGTCAAGACCCACCAAAGTCTTAAGGAGAGTCTTGGATTTTCAAGACTCGACTTAAGACTTTCCTCAAGACTCGGGTAGATTATTGGTAAAATTGAGGGAGTCTTGTCTTAAGACTTAAGAAAGTCTTGTCTTAAGACTCCCAATAATGTTACCCTTAGATGGTCACCTTGTGTTATAAACGGTGGCTGAAACGAGAATTTGTGCTCAGAGATAGCGACCTATAAATCTAATGTGAGACCAACTCATATAACTTAATATCCTACTCATATAACCCATTAACCCACTAATTGGTATTATTACAGAACAACGACTCCATACCAAAATTATGGACACATAGTGAGTACAACCACAAAGGAGGTTTTACAGGATCCGTGTATATTTAAGACCATTATTATGAATGAGTGAGACAAGATTATAGATAAAGGAAAAGTTAAATTATCAGAAGAAGATATTTTATACCAGGGGGCTTATAAGAGATGTTTTAAATAGATATCACACTAAGACTTAGCTTGGCTATGGCAAGTACCAACCACCTCTATTCATAGTGCAAGCTAGGGCGAATACTACAAGCATATGCTAATCAGATCACACAATATACACCATAAATTTAAAGCTTATATTTTACACAATACCTTTATTAGACTACTATTTATATATCACTTCATGTCTTCCACTATTGCCTTTTTGAGTCAGTCGGTTTCATGATAATCTTATCAAGAGACCGATTCATATGAGAATGTATGACTCAAATGTATGCAATTATGTTTGTGAGCTGCATGATACTTCCTCCATCCAAGTTTATTGTCTCCATTTGACTGTTATGGTCAACCAATATCTAACTTTGATCATCAATTTCTCCAAATAAATGTAGAGGTACAGCTATACTATTTGTGCTGTTTAATTTATTAAAATAACTAACAGGTATTACACTATTGAGTAGTTGTAATTATTACTTGTGAGAAAAATCACTCAAAGTCAACATCTTTTATGACCAAAGTAATATAAGACGATTGATGTGAGATATTGGGAGTATAAGATCTACATACCGGCCCAAAATGGTGGTACACCACTGAGAAAAATGTACAATATGACTCCGGCAGTCCATACATCTGCTTCTGGGCCGTAATGCTTTAAAAGAACTTCAGGTGCAACATAATAAGGGCTTCCAACGACATCTCTAAACACCTGACCTGCAATAACGAAGCACATTCATTTACTCCTTCAATGTTGAAAACTCCATGCTCAATAATCACAGCTAGAAAACATTACAGACTCCCTCTAATCCACCGTTTTGATATTCCGTTGTAGCTTGTAGGTTAATGAATAATGTAAAACCAATATCAGAAGGTAGACCATTGAGGGGACAGTGAAAAAGAAAATCAATTGCGTTAGTACCTGGTTTGAAGAAGACCGACAACCCAAAGTCAATGGCTTTGAGAGAGAAATCATCATCCTTATTGACCAGTAAGAAATTCTCAGGTTTGAGATCTCTGTGCATTACGCCAAGCGAGTGACAGGTCTCAACAACTCCCACAACAACCCTGGTCAATTCAGCAGCCTTTCGCTCACTATAGTGCCCTCTCTGAATAATACGGTCAAATAACTCACCCCCAGAACAAACTTCCATCACTATATGTACATATAAAGGATCCTCGTAGGCGCCTTTTATCATCACAATATTCTTGTGACCAGCCAAATGGTACATTATCTGAATCTCTCTCCTAACATCCTCCACATCTTCCTTGGATATCAGCTTCCTTTTAGATATTGATTTACACGCGTAATCAATCCCAGTAGAAATCTCTGTACATAAATAAGTAGTCCCAAATTGCCCTTGCCCCAATTTACGGCCTAACAAGTAAAGATCACGAATGTTTGCCGTCTTATGACCCATCACACAGTAAGCTTGGTTATCACTTGGCTTCCTCATGAGATTCTCTTTACTATTGGACATAACAACAGGATTATGATCTTTCTTCGGAGGGTTTTCCCGGCCAAGTTCCTGATTAACAACCTCTTGATTCTTTAGACTAGTTGGAGAAAGGTCAGAAGGGTTTTTTTTAGAATTATTACTACTAACTGTATTGGAATCGGAATTGGAATTGGAATTGGAATTAGTCGTGTGCGAATGATCCTCGGGTTTATTTGTACTCTGATCAAGTTGTGTTCCTAAGGATCCGCGACAAGTATTACCCATGATTCCATGAACAACTTCAACACATCCAGTTATTACGAGATAAAGTTCAATTCTTTCTCATCCAACACCAAAGTTTTCACCCAACCAATATGATATAATTACTCTGAAATAACAAAAACCCAATAAACAGTTTTAATTCCCACATTCAAATCAACAACCCATTTGCAAAGCTTAAAACGGATATACTCGTCTCGTCTTAAATGAGAATCTGTCTTACAGGAAAAGGCTGAAAATGATCACAAACAATAAAAGAAACAAACCCATCCAACAACATCAACAATCACATTGAAAGTCATCTCTTTTTGTCACAACAAAATGCAAATAAAACAATTACACATAAACAATATTAAATCACAAAACCCAACAAAACTTAACAAAAAAAAGCAGGATTAAATTAAATTAAAAAAAAATAAAATAAAAGGGTGTACCAAGGTAAAGTGAAGGAATTGATGGAAGCCACAATGATGAACGAAAGAGGAGATAACCAGCTTGGCAAAAGGAAAGATCCCAGATTATTATGTTTATTGGGATTTGGGAACTAACTAATCTGGAAGAAAAATTATTAATTATTAAGCTGATTAAAAAATTATTGTTGTCAAAAAATAAAATTTATTTAATTAATTAATCATGAAAAATGGAATTAAAGATTGGTTCTTTATCAAATTTTCTGTCTTTTTTTTTAATTATTTTTAGGAGGTGCTGACCAGCTCTGCTATAGCCTGTAGCTTTCCAATCTCATCAAGCAACACAATGAAGGATTGACTTTTTCTTCAACCATTTGTCAACAAATTCTTATCATGGTTTCCTAAATGTGTTTTTTAGACTATTAAAACCATTCTTCGAACTCTAACCGTTAGCTTAAGTTCTTTTGTTGAAATGGTTTTTTCATAGTATTTATTTTGTGCTGAATTACGAGTCTTCGTTTGTTGGACAGATGATATTATTACGGCTAATAAATAAATTTAATTTAATCCTTCGCAGGGAATGGAATTCGGAAACTAATTTATGACAATTAAGTTTTATCATTGTTGTCATATGACTCATATGTCCCATGGATGAGCGTCAGGCATTCCAGAGTCCAAACAGAAGAATCGTGTTTAATAAGGATACGCATCTAGATGCACTCTTATAAAAAAAAACATATAAATGCCACTTATAACGGTTATAACCAAGACTAATTGAAATTTGAAATATTGAAGTTTGCAGAATATAATTTAGAAATTTCAGAAAAAAGAAATCTAAAAATAAAACTATCATCCCAAATATTTATGCAACTTCATTCAAATCATTTACGAAAAATCCTCTAATATCTTCCTTCATTCCAATCAATTCTATACATTTACTTTATTCACAATGTACTCGATAAGACAATTTAAACAAAACCTTACACGATTATCTTTTATGTTATATATTAGAAGTTGTGTCGAAGATTCACCCGACTTATAAATAGTGTCAATAAAGTGAAATGTATAGAATTGATTGGAATGGAGGAAGTATCTGAAATGCTATTTAGGACGTACTACAAGTTGAAACTAAAGTGACAAGTAAATACAAATGTTCGAGTGTCAAATTGCAGAAAATTGAAGGCACAAGTTCTGCTGTTGATTGTTCAACTAGAATGTGGGTCTACAAGAAGGAATTCTTCACAAAATATAAATGTTTTTTGTTTTACTATATCAAGTTGAAGTTGACCTGCCTCAACCCTGGTCCATGGATAGTGACCTTATGGGTCTGATGACATGCTCATAAGACAACTTAGCTGACATCTATAAACGACGACATCACGACAGTATACATACCCCGAAATCATCTGAAAGCGTAAAAAAGATCGACATTGAATCTGCTCTCCAATCTATTATATGTTAGCAAGCATGTAGCTTAAATGCCCAAGCAGCGTTTTATACAATCCCAGATACTACATCTATACAATCGCCTATCTATGTTTTTTTCCGCAGAAAATAAGCTGAGAAATGATATATATATATATATATATATGTGCATAATCAGGATCAGTTAGGCCATTCTATAATATAGTATAGCTCTTCACTTCAAAACCCATCATTTCAGAAAGTCAGCAGAATGCAATACAGTTTCGCAGTCACCAGTATAATACTCTGGATTTTATGTCTTCGTACTTAGCTAAGTTACCCGCTTCACCTAAAACTTGTTGCTGGGAGAATTCTAAGTTTCTGGGGTTAAACAGTAGAACTAGATTCTTCGACATGCCTAGGAAGCCCTCCACTTGTAGGCCTTCAAAAAAAGAACAATTTGGGAATATATCAAGATACCGAAAGAGTCTACAAAATCATGAGAACACTAAGGCAGTTCAATAAGTAATTTTGTAACCTATTTTCTTCAACCTTATAACGTTTGTTTAATTTAACCCTAATGAATCTGAGCCGACTGAAAACCCAAATCTGACTTTATCACGACTGAATTAAAATTGAAGTTACTTGATTCAGAAATGACCGGAACTAACTCAACATGAATGGAAATGAACCCGGATCCTGTTTGACAGGTCTAGGTCAAAGTGAAATACTTCGTATATTATAAGGAGTCAGATCTAAAGGACGAACCACCGCCTATCAGAATTTACTGTACACTTGAATCTGTACAATTCACCAGTCACGGTTAAGTCGGCTTTTACAAAATTCGGTGTTACGTCAAGCCACACAAGAAACGCATCAAAAAAATTAGTTAGGAAAGCACTTACAGTCCACTTAGAACTTTAATAGAGTCATACAAGAACCATTGTATAGTCACAACAGGCCCCACAAGCGCAATTCGAACAGGTAGGCTCCTTGTGAAAAGCTTCAAGACTCCTATTTTCTTCACAGCCTGGAAAACATATAAACATGTTAGTTCAAGTATTTGAACATTTACCATAATGGGTATGAATGAAGGTTCTCCTGCATCCAAACCTGAATCACGGAGTCCGCTTTTTTGTTGTAAAGAGAGGAAACAATGACATCAGCAGGATTTGAGATGACAGTACCAACAGCTCCAGCAGAATACCCAGCCAAGCATGTCACTCCGAGCTGCTGGAGTCTTGTGCAGTTCTCCTTTTCTCGCTGAATGATGCTACGATATATGAGGTCGGCTGAGTGCTCGAATGTTGTAAACATCACCATAGAATCTGTACAGAAATAGTAGACACTAATCAGTTATATATATTATTCCTATGTCGGAAGATTGACAAATAAAATTCAATTCAAGAAAGCACAACACTGAAAGAGAGTTGGGAGGACACTGATTAATTCAATTCCTAGTCAGGATAGCAGAAGAGAAAGCTATGCTCTCACAGAAACGGACAAAAACTATCCAAGTTTGTCCGAATCGCTCAAACTAAACATCACAGGCATATGCATTGTTCATAAGGCCACCATAAATAATATTCCTCATTAGTTGATAAACCCAATTATTCAAACTCCTCACAAGAGAAAAAAAGGCAAGTGGTGTTTATTGACACAAATGGGGGGAGTCATATAACTACGGTTACATGGTTTATATCACAATCCTTCATATAAGACTACAACAACATTAACCTTGTGCCTCAAGAGCTCCTGCAAATTGTGGGATAAGGAGTGGCCGAATGTACGCAGCATTACCCTTATGCTAGCAACACAAATAGGGTGTTTACGAGTGACCCACTGACCCTAGAAAAACTGGGTCGAAAACTGCATTGAATGACTGATACTTAAAGAGTAAACACAAGGGCAGCCAGTTAATGAACCATTTTGCTTTATCCCATCATAATCCATGCCCAAAAAATAACGAGACTTTAATTCCATTGGAATTTGAAATATCCATCATATCAGACTACACTCATAAATCGACAATGTAAGAAATTCCAGAAATCATGTGTCAATTCTATCAGCACGCAGGGTCAAGACAAATAACTAACGAATATCGCTTAACACACACGACAATGAAATCAGAAAAATAAATGAAAAGAGGTCCTTGATCTGAACAACCATAAAATGATTGCATATGAGCTCAAATACTGACTTCCGCTGCTACTTCATTGTTTGTTTATACAAAGATCACATGATATGTTATCAAGTATAAAGGAGAACTACATAAAACATGTACCTTGAAATTTTTATGCTTCAACCATAAAATCACCTAAATGTACTCGATCAATGCATTTGCTTTTGGACCATAGTTTTAGCCTTTTAGGAGATGAAACAACATGTGAGTAGAGAGTGAGACGCACAAGCAAACGGAAGCGCATGCTGAGTGGGCCATTTCTTAATTTAAAGTGGAAGTAATTTTATTTCAAATGAATTAACCAGCAACAAGTATAACATGGATTGATCGCTGGCCAACACTATAGTGCTGTGACTGGAATAAGAGATAGCATGAGCAGGTCTTTAAGCAACCACACTGAATAAAAATCATATAGCTCATCAAAAACATGAAGCTGGTTTAATTTATCTATTCTCATCAAGCTAACAAGCGCACGCACCTAGCTAAAGACAGGCAGTATGACGCACAGGAAATCAAGTAGAACTCTGGACGCAAGAAAAGGGAATATTACATGGGAGATTACGGCACCAGAGTGGGAAAAGACCTTTGTAGAATCTGCAAAGAAGATGCCAGTGTTCAGTTGCCTAGATATTTTGAAAAAATATTGTAAAACCACAATTTACAGCAGCAAACCAAAAATTACGTTTCCATAATTACCCAGAAAAGCCTTCAGTTCTGTACACTTTTGGAAATCCATCCGCTAAACCCCTGGCGAAATTTGTTTGTGTTTGCACCCGGACTTTAATTGACTCAAATGGACAAAGAGCCACATCAGCAAACACTTGCGCTGACGCACCACTCAAGAAGTATATCGTGCTCTTGTTTTGAGTTGTCAGTACATCCGAATATAGCTTCTTAAAATATTCATACAGACCAAACCTGAAGCCACCTTGAATTCCATAACCGAAAAACTTTCCTGACCAACCTCTCCAAAGGCCAGAAGCCCCGTTCTCACTCCACAAGATGGTTAAACCCGACGAAATGCCATTATATTTGATGGGATTTACCTGCCATTTTTAAATCAGTGCACAAAAGATGGAATCAATTGGAGCTGAGACAATCTAATCTACCGTAATTGTGAAATTAAATGTAGAAGGCATAGTGGACAGATGGGTTTATTTTTACATGCTTGGAGCCACCACAGAAAGCAATTAGCATCACCAGAGAATACTCGCTCACAGAAAATTTAAAAGTAGAAAAATTGGATCAAAAGCAGTCAAGAGAAACCCTCATAAGTCATCCACCATCAGTTATTTCGCAAGTATCCATGTGAGAAGAGTGTTCTAGCCAATAACGTCAACAATAGTCCCGTACTCCTTGGATTACCATCATAATTTTGGTGTCAGATGAGACGCAAGGCAAGTATAATATATTGGGGAGGGGAATTCGAACCTGTGACATATTGTCACGATACCTAACAACCTATGTATAATGTAGTCTATACTATATAGCCATATAGGCCAATAACGTCAACAACAAAAGTGTCATACGCCTATGAAATGTACGCCTGAAGATTTTGAAGACCTACAAATGCAGAATCAAGAGCGTTCAAGCCAAAGTCCACAACAAAAAATTACCAAAAAAGAGACATTCACAATGGAAACCCAAATGCAACTATGAATCTATACTATAAAGAACCTCAAATCTCAAGATACAATAGAGGCTTGTTAAGGTTACGAGGGTGAGGGTTTTAAGGCAAAACCTAATTTGCATCGATTAAAAGCAATCGCTCATTAACAGCAAAATGCGGTCTCAGTAACATATGTATATAGCCATATAAGCCAAATGCCAAATTCAGACACTAAGCTTCTAGTAACTAATCAGAAAATACAAATTCCTATAAAACTAAAAATTAAAAACAAAAAACAGCTACTCCCTCCATCTCAATCATTTGTTTACATTTGATTAAAATGCGCCTCACAATGAATATAAAAGTAAACAAATAACCGAGACAAAGAGGGTAATAATTAAGCCAATGCACAAAATATTGCAGACTAAAAACAAATGCAGACCATCATTAGTAATAGTAATACAACTCCCGCAACATTTTCAATTGCATCCCAAAAGTCCAACCATATAGTCAATAAATCAAATCAACCCATGAATATGCATTCAATTGATTAATCCCTTTCCGAAATCAGCAAATGCAAATACTCCCTCCGTCCCAATCATTTGTTTACCTATGGTTAATATACTCCTCGCAAATAATAGAAAGGGAGTGTGTATGATTCATCATCTATACAAGATAAAGTTACTAACATAGTAACATTGAACGAAAAAATGAAAAGGGTTTAAGGGGGGTTTAAGCTTAAGCTTAAGGTTAAGGGGAAGAAAACAAACTCCCACAACATTTTCAATTGCATCCCAACAGTCCAACCACCCATCATTATGCAATAAAATGAATAAATCACCTTCCGAAATACTCCCACCGTCTCAATCGTTTGTTTACTTGGGTTAAAATACTCGTCGCAAGGTTACAAACTTTGAACAAAATAAATCAAAAAACACAAAATGGGAAAGAAGACGAACTTGCATATTGACTTTAAGAACATCAAGAGGAGTAATAGCCAAATGGGTAGTTCCAGCGCTAAGCATGCCACTAATTGCACAAAGACCATAATACCCTGCTGTAAATTCTTGACAAAATCTACCTTCAATCCTTTCTCCCTTCATTCTTTCGCTTACATTCACGTTCATCTTCAAAACGACACTGTAATTGATTGTTTTTGTGGGTATTTTTATGATCCAACTTCCAAGATTCTTGGGAAATGGAAAGTAGGAAACGGTAAAAAGGGTTGGTTTTTATTGGGTTTGTGTTTACGTCATTGATTATGTTTTGTGGAGGGCTTCGAATTAGGGAAGGTTTGTCGTGCAATTGTTGTATGGCATTATGGCAAGCCAAGGAGGCAAGGAGCCTATAATTAGTGTTGTAAGGAATTAGTAATACCATCTCTTGTTTTTGGTACGTCCACGTTCATATGTTTGAATGTGGGGTTTGAGGAGGTGTTTAAAAATGACTTTTTGATGGGAATCAAGGCTTTAGACATTTCAAGTCATGTTATGGAAATGTATTTTGTTGTTAAATTTGACATTATTAATCCGGTATCTGGTTATGAGTCAAACCCTTACTCGGTTACTTAAGTAGAACTAAATTACGTTGAATGGATATTAAGTACGATTATTACGGTTGATTAGTTATTAATTATCCATTAACTGTCTTTTTATATCGTATGGGTTGGATATTTGAGCATTCTTACACATAAGTTGTTGCTAGCTTGACTTAACATCACATTCCATAACTCACTTGATTATGAATGTCACTGGGGCGGGTACAAGTGGATACCGTCCCGCACCCGCCCCAGTTAGGACGGGGACAGGTAGAGCTTTGGCGGGTGGTGGGGCGGGGACGGGTGCGAAAACTGTACCTGCCATGGGTAGTGGGGCGGGGATGGTTTTTGAGTGTTACCCACTTCATACCCGCCTACCCGCCAATTATTATAAAAATTAATATCATTATTACGATATTTTTACAAATATTATTTTGTTATAATTAAGACGTAATGTTAAAAATAGTTATTTATAAAATATTTTACCAACTTCTTTGATAAATAACTACAATTATACAAACAAACCCTTGTAAGTAGAAATTAATAGTAATTAAACCAACTTGTACGAAAAAAAGTCGAAAAATTTTATGGTATAGCGGGTTAATGGGTAGGTGGGGCGGGGTTGGTTTTGGAAACTTGTGCCTGCCATGGATGGTGGGGCGGGGATGGTCTGGAAACTTGTACCCGCCATGGGTGATAGGGCGGGGATGGGTACGAGGTTTGCTTGATGGGTACGAGTACGGGGAGCCTAGCTATATCCAGCACCGCCCCGCCCCAATGACATCCCTACACTTGATCCACCTTATTTCTCAGTGCCTAAATATTTAAGTAGGTAGGGATGCCAGTGAGGCGAATTTGGCGGGTCTTGCCCCGCGCCTGCCCCACTCAGGGTGGGTACGGGTAATGATTTGATGAGTTGTGGGGCATGGATGAGTTTTGAAAGTGTCATTCGTCGCGGGTCGTGGAAGGCTGCAGGCCAGTATCACCTAAGACCACCCCATACCCAACCCCGTTACCCCGCCCGTCCCTTTGTATGACACCAGTCACACCACTCTTCTTGTACTCGCCTTACTCATAAATCTAGACAAATTTGTACTATATAAAAATAAAAATAAAAATAAAATTAAAATTAAAATTTATTACTTCGATAAAAAGTTTAAACGGTTTTTGTATAAACCTAGACAAAATACATCTACTTCTTAGTTCTTACCCCCAAATACCCAACAAACTAAACTCCCCAAAAAAACCCTAGTCCTCAAACAATTTTGCGGTTTGAAAAACTTGTGTACTAGTTAATTGAATGTTACATTATTTAGGAGAAATTTATTTATATAAGATGTACACGAGTACGAGACTAATATGTTTTAGATTCAAAATTTATATTTTAAAAATTATTTTGTGAGGAGATAGGTAATATGGAGGGTGAACGGGTCCCCACGGGCCACGGGGTATGGACGGGTTTGAAAAGTTCAACCCATCGGGGGTTGTCGGGGGTGTGGGTACGCATTATAGTTCGCGGATGAGGATGAAGATTACCCCTCCTCCGCACTTAACCCGCCCCATTTACATCTCTGTTATTAGTAAGTAAAGGTCGAACACAAGGAGATGAGAGTTGCTTATTAATTGTTATGGTCAGAATTTTATCTTTGCCGGTTTCAATTGTTGGTTAGTTTTGATGTTTGACTTGAGATGTAAAAAATATAATTAAAAGGGTCTAGGGGATTCGGCTCATACTTGCAAAATATGAAAATGTTTTATATTAAACTAGTATTGCATATTATTAATGGTCAATGTTTATTTTAGGCCTCTTGACAACCACCTCTTGATATTATTGTTAGCCATAGAACGAGTTCTGAGCTCTCGCTATGGCTAGATCGTCTACTATAACATGCTTAGTCTAGTTCACTTCCGTGCCTCTCGATTTATAGATGCGAATTAACGGATTTAACATAGGATTGTGATCAATAATCTAAGATTAACAAAACATAACAAAACATATGATATAAACCTTAAACATTATTATGACATTATAATCTACTATGTATAAATATTAATTATACATGACCACCTACTCTCTAGACTAATGAAGTTACTCACTCATGACAGGAATAGAAATGCTAGTATATGAAATATTAAGACATGTTAATAAATATAACAAAATAAAAAAATAAGATGATAAAAATGATTAATAAAACTAATAATGATATGTAAATGTTATAACTAGAAATATTAAAATGCTAACAGAGAAACGTAAACTGAAAATAGAATTACCGTAATGAAAATGCTACGAACTTGAGAAAATGAACCAATGTAGAATCCAATTATTGGGTTAATAACGGCCATATTGTAATTAATATTGACATAAAATCTATTAGTATTTTACAATTTCTGACGGATAATCCGTCAGAAATTCGTCAACCCGGAATGGTGGTTTTCCATTTGATCAACGCGCCATTTTAAACTAACGGTTACTGGTGGTTAATCCGTTAGAAAAGTTTCTCAACGGAAATTCTATCATTTTTGCCGAATTTTATACATCACAGGAAATCTGTCACTTTTTCCGTCACCATTGTGGGCTTTATTCGTAGTGTAAAGGAATTTTTTTATAATTTTAAGAATGATGAGTGCATATTTTATATATTTTATTTCCTCATTTTAACTCGGGTTTTATTACATTTTATAGTTTGATTGGTATATTTGTGAATTAATCTAGTGTTTCAGGTGTATTGTTTGTATTTGCTACATTTTGTAGGAATCTAAACATTTAGAGGTTTTTTCCTATCACATTTGCAAGTACTAGAATGTATGGCTAAGAATGAAACTAAATGGACCAGGGAAGAAATTACAAGGCCAAACATGAAAAAGTGAGAAATGTGAAATGTTAATCTCAAAGTCAAGCCCAAATGCAAGTCCATCATAAGTCAAGCATTGGATGTCAAGATGCTTAGGATGCTGAGGATTAAAGTCTTAAATCGAGTGATTGATCAAGCAATTAACACCCCTCGTAGGATCCTTTGAGCATTTAACCATAATCTTAAGCATTAATACCTGGAGACCTGCAGCCCTTATCGGGGTTGGCACGCCCGATCGCGGTTGACCATATTTTGGCGCTTTTGATTTCTTACGTTTTCACCTCTCATTCTAATAAGAAGATCTTTCAACTGATTTACACTGTTATTGAAATTCTTCAAACTTGAAGCATATTTCTCGTACGCTTACATCAACAAGTCGATGCTCGAGTCAAGTGCTTCTTGCGCATCATTAGAGAGAATGGAATTTAGTGGGATTTAGAGTTTTTAGGGTTTTAGAGTTTTTTTGTAGAGAGAAGGGGAAGGTTCTGTAGAGAGAGGGGGAAGGCGGTTAGAAGAATGAAATTTGGTGGGATTTTATTTTCTGACCTTGATTGAAATGGTATTTATGTCTTTTTTTGTGGATTGTCCACAAAGATGTCGTGTGAATGACACAATTGGAATGATTTGACAACACTACCAACGGCCTAGATCTTCTAGAAAAAGAAGTGTATTCTGAAATTGATGGTTTGGATTTGATCTAAGCATTGAAATGAATAATTAGGATTTTATTTAAGTATTGAAATGGACGGCTAGGATTTGATCTAAGCATTGAAATGGATAATTAGGATTTTATTTTAAGTAATGAAATGGACGGCTAAGATTTATATATACAATTGAAATTAAAATGTTACATCTATTTTAAAATTAAAATGTATCGTCTAAAATCAAATTTACATATATACAATTGAAATTAAAATATTACATCTATTTTAAAATTAAAATGTTACATCTATTTTAAAATTAAAATGTATTGTCTAAAATCAAATTCATATATACAATTGAAATTAAAATATTACATCTATTTTAAAATTAAAATGTTACATCTATTTTAAAATTAAACTGTATTGTCTAAAATCAAATTCATATATAAAATTGAAATTAAAATGTTACATCTAATTTAAAATTAAAATGTTACATCTATTTTGAAATTAAAATGTATTGTCTAAAATCAAATCATATATACAATTGAAATTAAAATGTTACATCTATTTTAAAATTAAAATGTTACATCTATTTTAAAATTAAAATGTATTGTCTAAAATCAAATTATATATACAATTGAAATTAATATGTTACATCTAATTTAAAATTAAAATGTTACATCTATTTTGAAATTAAAATGTATTGTCTAAAATCAAATTCATATATACAATTGAAATTAAAATGTTACATCTATTTTAAAATTAAAATGTTACATCTATTCATATATACTTGTTGATCGGGACGAGGATGTAGATCTAATTACAGCAATGTTATATATGGCATACTTGTTGATCGGGACAATGATGTAGGTTGATAAGAGTAAAGTCGTCACCCTAAATCAAAATAATCCTAGATTACTACTAACAATAGCTAGAGGTAAGTAGGGTATCGTATCCACAGGGAGGCGGTGGTAAATTTCAGTTTGTTAATATTTATATCCGTCTTAAGGTAACAATTGGGTTGTTTTGATTGTTTTTGGATTCTAATCAACTAATTGCAAGATAATAAATAAGGATGTAAACAAGTATTAGGAGAGATCTAGGGATCATGTTCACATAGGCGATTATCCAGGGGAATGGGATTTAACTAATTTAATTGGGCAAAATTATTATTTAAGATCATATGTCCGGTCGGTATTCATATAATCTTTAGATCTAAACCTAACATGCGGTCGCTATAATTAGGTCAGTCTATTCAATTGTTGTAGCCTATCTTAGTCTTAGTCTACGGTCGGATCTAAGACTAATTCGCGAGACTAATTAACTAATCCTGGCCAGTAATTAATTAATCAGATTTAAAACCACAATAGAACAATAATAATAAGCAGTTTAACAATTAAATATCATTAAAGTTTGATTCCCCTTCTAATCACCTAGATCCCTTTTCACCCAAGACAAGTAAATTAGCTACGCATGGCTTGGGATCTAACTACAACAATATTGATTGAAAACATAATTAATAAACCAATAAACTAAGAACGAAAGTAATTGAAGAACAATAAAGTAGAGATTTTGATTAAATACCGTAAATAGGAGAACAAGATCCGAAGGCAATTGCTAAATAATAATCCGGAAGGCTACTAATAATAATTAGGATTTTTAGAGTAATAGAAGTGTATCTAACAATAGGCTACGAAGCCTTTATTTATAGTAAACTACTAAACGAATTATGGAAACTCGGGGTAATTTAAAGCACTCGATCGAGCACGCAAGACACTCGATCGAGCACTCAAGGCACTCGATCGAGTGTTGGTGGCACCTGATTATAATTTGTAGAACTTGATATATGGCTCTCCAAAGTAGGTAATATTTATATGGAGCTCTTCTTTGTGCTTGCCTTCGATAATCTCCTTAGCTCTTCCTTCCTAGATCCTCGTGTCATGCTACTGTGTTCCTTCATGTCGGGTCCGCGGTGCTCTAATCCATCTTTTGCTCCATAAATGCATCAATCCTGCATTAAACACCGAAAGACGGAAGTATCGACATTCTAATATAAATAGCATATAAATGACACAATTTAGCACAAGAATCATCTCAATCTCAAAACAACTAAATGGGAGGCATAAAAGTGTATACGAATATGACTCATCAAATTTCCCCAAACCAACCCTTTGCTTGTCCTCAAGCAAAGCATCACACACATTACAAAAGGCAATCGTACAAATGGTGAATAAATAACTCATAGCTAATGTTAGTGCACATAGAAATCCCCAACTGTCCACATCTATAACAACGTAATGACCAAATGTACCAATAAAACAGATTCAAAGGTACGGGTGATAGAAAACGCAGCTCAAGTCACAAGGTTGATATGACGGTGTACTATAGACAAAAACCAAATACCTTTCGACCTTGCAAGACAAATTTTAGTCGGATTCTCGCGGATTCACTCACGCTCATAGGTATATGTAAGGGTGAGTTATATGTGAAGATAGAAAGAAATAAGAACACTCACTCAACTTAATGAAACATGCATACAATCTAATGTGATAGAGATTTTCCCCAACAATTATGCATGTATAGATGGACGAAGTACATGTATTAAGACCGCAAGGAGGCTAGTGGATAAGGGTAAAGAAATGGTTTGTGCCAAAGCACGTTATGGATATGTGGAGCTAAGACGGTAGTCGCAGCGCAAAAACCAAAACCACTTCTGTAATGAAAGATAAACCAACCCAAAACTAGAGAAATTATCTTAACTTGATAGAACATGAGAGTTTATAACATTACTCTCCAAATATGCATTAGACTCTAGATAGTCTCCTTAAATCTCTTAACAAAATCCAATGAAGCATTCTTTTTTTTTTCTTTTTCCCATCACAAATATTTTTTTTGAAGTTTTTCTTTTCTTTTCTTTTTCTCTTTTTTTTTTTCTTTTTTTTCTTGTGCTTCATATTTTTTTTTCTTTCAATATAGTAAGAGATTGACACAATTGCTCAAAAATTTTCACTACACTCACTTGGACAAAATTAGTCCCTTCCCAACCATAGTAATGAAATATCAAGATAAACCAAGAAACTGCTGATGCGTGCCTATTTTATGATGTTTTACATCTATTTTTACACGCATTGTGTCGCTCATTTACTATGTTTTAGCCTTTATTTCCCAACAATTGTCTACTTTCGTATTTTTATGCTCTTTTGCAGATTTGTGCGGAAAAGGGACGATTTTATACCAAATTTATGCCCTCGGGACTTTTTATGACTAAGGACAAGAAGGAACGAAGCCTAGCGCATATTTCAAGGCCTAAAGATAGCTTTAACAAGTAAAAAATCGATCCATGACATTGCAGCCTGTTTCAAATGGCTATATCTCGAGTTCTAGAACTGATAATGGAGTGATTCCAGTTGGAGGTGAAAGCTTATCCTCTTAGCTTTCCAACGCCGCGAGAATCGCTTGATTTCGATAAGTAACGAAGAAATGGCAGCTGTTTTAAGAACGGTGCGCGCTGCAGTCCCGACAGTTGGTCGACCGACCAACAAAGTAGGTCGATCGACCAGGTGCCTATTGGAAAAGCCCAGAATTTGCCTGAAGCCCAGAATTTGCATAAAATCCGTAAAGCGGTCGACCGACCGAAAATATTGGTCGACCGACCACAGCGCCGACCCAGAAGTTTCCGAAAAGCCCATACAAGTGTTTAGGTCATTAGGAAACTCTTTAATTCCGCCTATATAAGCTAATTCAGTCCCTAATTCAGAGGGGCTATCAAGTTTTCTACCTAGTTTTTATCCATCAAGTTCTTAATCTAGTTTTCTATCATAGAATTATAATAAAGTCCTAGTTAGAGAGAATACTTTCCAAGTTTCATCTTTGTTCTTAGATTTTCCAATTAAGTTGTAAGTTTGCTACAATTAATCTTTCCTTTTAATTTAATCTTGTTGTTCATCTTGCTGTTGTTCCTTAATTCAGGCTTTCCCTTTTATTGTCATCTTTAATTATGTTAATTCCTTTAATGTTCTTGATTCTTGTTATTGTTAGTTTTACAATTGAGACTATGCATAACTAATTCTTGTGATTAGGAACTAGGGGAACCATGGTAAAGACTTGATTTTGATAATTTAATGATTGAATTACCAATCCCCCATTGTTGTTGGTGAACTGATCCTTAGGATTGAAAGATTATTAGGATTAGTTTAACAACAACTTTGGGATTGCCCTTGAACGAAAGTTTAGTGCTTTTCTAGGAACCCTAAGACCGTAAGGATTGGGTAGAATATTGACCTAAAGGTTTATTCTTTGTTCCTTGGGATTGTGTTATTTGATTATTTTACCTTTCATTAACTTGTTTTAACCATGGGGAACCGAAGTTCCTAATCTCCTTTTTCCCTTATTTTAATTTCCTTTATTATTATTGCATGTTTAAATTAATGTTCTTTATAACTTTCATGTTTATTCCTATTTTTATTATTGTTCCAGTAACTATGAGTAGGTAAATTTCATATGTTAGGATGTAGGGAGTAAATATGCATAGGTAGTATAATTCCCGAATCAACATGTCGCAGGCAGGAGGTCGACCGACCACCATTATAGGTCGGCCGACCGACTCGTGTTCGAATTCTGTTTCGCTTTAATTTGCAGACTATAATAACCTACAATGAGACCAAAAGGAGACCTGTAGGATGTTAGTATTGACCTACCCAAGATTGAGAGATTTGGGAAGGGCATTGGTTTACATTTTAAGACGGATAGGTTACTTAAGACTGAAAGGTTTGTGACCTAGAATTTAGGAATCACCCTTATTGTTGACACCCAATAATTGTGAGACCTGGGAACTAATAGCATAGACCGAAAGGAGCTATTAGGTAGCATAGACCTAAAGGATATGTTACACCCCTTACGCGACTGCAATACATGTTGACTTAGGATTTATAGTATCTTAGCTGTTTATTACCCGAACATCCTAGCATCTCTTTTATTATATTTTTATTCTCATCTTTATTTACTTGTTTTACCTTATTCTTAGATTTAGTAACAACCAATCAAAATACCCCTCTTTTTATTATTACTTAATAGATTAAAAATTAGCAAACATAATTAACCTTGTCTCTCTGTGGTTCGACCCTTGACTTATCCTATCTAAGTTTAAGCTGAGGTTTTATAAATCTTATCTTTGGCACCCCTCAACGACGGGTGTCAAATTTTGGCGCCGTTGCCGGGGAGACGGTATAATTTTGTTTGTTAAATTTTTAGTTTATTTTTTTTCTTGTCTTAAGGAACTTAGGTTCCTTAAGACCGTTTCTTACCTTCTCTTCTAGTTTTGTTTCAGAAGACAGGTTTTTGAGAGGAAGACTTGAGTACTCTCAGTGCTATTGCGATCATGTCTACTATTTCTGATAATCTTCAGCCAGTAGCACACCACCTTCCCCAGAGATTTACTCTCCCCTATGAAATTCAAGTTTCCCCTATCAAATTGGTGGAGCAAAAACAGTTTGCAGGTCTACCGGATGAAGATCCTCTAAAGCATTTGGAGCTATTTACAGATTATTGTTGTTCCATACCCGTACCGGCTGGAGTGGCGCTAGATAATGTTAAGGAGACATTGTTTCTTTTCTCCTTGAAAGATTCTGCGCGTGATTGGATCCGCTACCTTGATAGGGTAGAGGCCAAAATTACAGATTGGACATCTCTGGCATTGGCTTTTTGCAAACAGTACTTTTCGCCGGCAAAAACCGAAGCTATGAGAGATCAAATTCATATGTTCCGGCAAGGATCTGATGAGGAATTCCCTGAAGCATGGGCCCGTTTTAAGAAGTTGGTTCGATCCGTTCCTCACCACGGCTTTGAGGAGTGGTACCTTTGCCACCGATTCTATAGCTCTTTGTATGATGACTACAGAGCCATCCTTGATTCAACTACAATTGGTAGATTTTATAATGTAGCTGCTAACAAGGGTTGGGTTACTATTGAGGAGTTGGCGGTTCGTAGAGGTGAAAATGGAAATTCATGTGGGGATTCGCTGAAAACAAATATTGAAATAAGTCATGTTGCCACACCTGAAACATCCAATAACGCCTGTTCCGAAGAACTTGAGAAAGCTTATGAGGGACCAACCCCAAAGGATGATGCTGCCATAGTTCGGGACGAAGAAATTGATGCCGTGCATAGGTCAGAAGGTCGACCGACCACAACATCAGGTCGACCGACCTCGACACCTGAAGTGAGATTGGTTTCTGCAGAACAGAAAATTTCCGATAATACAAAACCTGGTCGACCGACCGCTGTACCAGGTCGACCGACCACTGTTCCTGAGCAGAATGCAGTTTCTATTCCCGAATCGCTAAATCCTTCCCTCATTCAAGACCTCACCAGTGTTCCTGAGCAAATTGTGGATTCGCCTCCTGAGCTACCTAACTCTCCTCTCATCAATGACTCGACGGAGATTCCGAAGTTAAAAGAGCCAAAGATTGCTGATTCTGCGACAAGCAGTGCAGTCCCGTATCCAGATCATTTAGAGAAAGCAAAGTTGGAGCTTCAGTTCGGTAAAATCTTGGAGGTCATCAAGGGCCTTGAGCGTAAGAGGAAATTGGAAGACCATCCTATTATTTCTGTTGTTGCAGGTCATGGTAAAGAGGGCATAGGAGATCCTGGAGATACTGGGGAGACGAAATTGGAGCAAGTTGCTGAAGAAGACCGGCCGGGCAAAGTAAAGAAGCGTGTCATAGCTTATGCGACACCAGATACCCTTCCTCCGGCTAGGCCTGTTGTCTGGAAGCCCAGAGTAGCGGTCAGTACTGCTGAAAGGACCTATTTTAGCCAAGTGCCTTACTTTGGGGTATCTTGCTGCTGAGTCGTAGTTCTTGTTTAGTATTTTATTTCAGTTTTTTGTTGGACTATTTATTTTCTTGTTTTTAGACTTAGACTCTTTTTACTTTTGTTGCTTCGTTTGAGACATTTTAGGCTTGGTTCTGGGATCTTGCGCATTTGTTGGGCGCATATTTATTGCTTTTTCAGGTTTCGACGAAGAACCGACGACCACTGTACAGCAGAGGGGTCGGCCGACCAGCATTACCAGTCGACCGACCTGAGCTCTACAAATTTGGAATTTCTTAATATACAGGAAGATCGGTCGACCTGTTACATCGGTCGGTCGACCGCCCAGCTGTTACGGTTCTCTCGTTTCTTTTTCAGGGATCGTGTAAGTCATCTTGGGTACTTGAGTGGCACTGCTGGCCACCAAAACCTCCCAGCTTACGCTGGTTTGGGGAGGTTTTTCTCATGCGCTTCAAAATCCAGTGAGTTCTTTCCAGTTTTTCCTTAGTTTTTATTTTCGCATCTTTTCTTTAATTTTCTGAAACCTTTACTTAGGCTAATGCACAATGGGGACATTGTGCGGGTTGGTTTGGGGAATGGTTTCGTGTTACATGCATTGCATTCTGTCACACGTTTATTGCATTTTTGTCTTGCATCGTTCTTTTCTTTATTTTCCTTATATATATAAAAAAAAAAAAAAAAAAATCCAAAAAAAAAAATAGAAAAAATTCAAAAAATTCAAAAAAATGCACGTTTATTTTAGCATATAGGTCGAGTCGGAACGAAAGTATTTCAAGGATGATTTAGCTATCTTACATGTTTATGCCTTTACCTTGCCTTGTCAACTTGTTTTAGTATGAGAGTCTTTCGCATATCTACGAGTTTTTGTTAACTTGCATATCTTGAGACTTGACTTATACCTTGGCAACCTACTATACATTCTAAGGTTTAGAGCTTATTTCCTGGTTTCATTCTTAAACCAGTTGTCTAGGATGTGAGTAGTACTCCCCTTGGAACATGTTACATCAATATGCATAAACATGAACTTGAATTGCTATATACTTGTTTTACTTTCTCGTTTTGGGAGTCTTGATACGTGCATTTGGGATCCCCTTTCTCTTATTTACCCATAAGCCTTACATAGCCAAAATTGCCTTTTTATTCCCCCAAAACTACATCCCATACTTAGCCTACCTTTCCAAGCTAGTATCTGTGGTCTTTGGTTTATTTTTTTGAGGCATCTTGGTTTGTATGCTATCATGAGCAAAAAAAAAAGAGAAAAGAAAGAAAGAAAGCAAGAAAAGAAAAAGAACAGAAAAATTCAGAAAGAAAGAAGAAAGAAAGAAAAAAAAAAAAACGAAAAAACGAAAAAAAAAAAGAATCGAAAAATAGAAAGTCAGTCGACCGACCACCATCATAGGTCGGCCGACCACCTGTCAGCATCAGATTCAAAAAAATTCGTTCCAAATTCCCTTTCTTTTATATGTTATCACTCCCATACTTCATTCAAAAAAAATATTTGGGAGTCCTTTCTTATATATAATGTGAGAGTTGTGCTACAAAAGAGCACCTTCTTAATATCAAAAGTTGTGAAATATGTTGTTGGGAACCGGTTTTACTAGCTTGGCTACTAACCCCACATACCCAAAAACATCTTAACCACTTTTTACCTTTTACCTCACATATCTTTCATTGCCTCAATTGCATGTATCTGGGTCACTTAATAAGATTGTTATACAAAGTTGTAGAATTCTTGTTCATGTTAGATTGCAGGCATGTTTCCATGGGTCGCAGTTAGGTGAGTGTCATTACAATAAACTTCTTTCTATCTTCTACATATACTCACCCTTTGCTTCATGAGTGTCTCGAGCGTACCGCGAGAGTCCATGGTATAAAGTCTCTATAGTCTTTATTTTTGCAAGTCTGACAACACCATAACTCGTTTGCATGATTTAAATGCTTTCTCATTTTGTACTTAGCATTGGTTTAGGCTAACATGTAAATTTCGCTCTGAGATTGAAATCGTTCCATTAGTTAAGATCGAGTCTATTTCTTGCTTGAGGGCAAGCAAGGTTTGGTTTGGGGAATTTGATGCGTGCCTATTTTATGATGTTTTACATCTATTTTTACACGCATTTTGTCGCTCATTTACTATGTTTTAGCCTTTATTTCCCAACAATTGTCTACTTTCGTATTTTTATGCTCTTTTGCAGATTTGTGCGGAAAAGGGACGATTTTATACCAAATTTATGCCCTCGGGACTTTTTATGACTAAGGACAAGAAGGAACGAAGCCTAGCGCATATTTCAAGGCCTAAAGATAGCTTTAACAAGTAAAAAATCGATCCATGACATTGCAGCCTGTTTCAAATGGCTATATCTCGAGTTCTAGAACTGATAATGGAGTGATTCCAGTTGGAGGTGAAAGCTTATCCTCTTAGCTTTCCAACGCCGCGAGAATCGCTTGATTTCGATAAGTAACGAAGAAATGGCAGCTGTTTTAAGAACGGTGCGCGCTGCAGTCCCGACAGTTGGTCGACCGACCAACAAAGTAGGTCGATCGACCAGGTGCCTATTGGAAAAGCCCAGAATTTGCCTGAAGCCCAGAATTTGCATAAAATCCGTAAAGCGGTCGACCGACCGAAAATATTGGTCGACCGACCACAGCGCCGACCCAGAAGTTTCCGAAAAGCCCATACAAGTGTTTAGGTCATTAGGAAACTCTTTAATTCCGCCTATATAAGCTAATTCAGTCCCTAATTCAGAGGGGCTATCAAGTTTTCTACCTAGTTTTTATCCATCAAGTTCTTAATCTAGTTTTCTATCATAGAATTATAATAAAGTCCTAGTTAGAGAGAATACTTTCCAAGTTTCATCTTTGTTCTTAGATTTTCCAATTAAGTTGTAAGTTTGCTACAATTAATCTTTCCTTTTAATTTAATCTTGTTGTTCATCTTGCTGTTGTTCCTTAATTCAGGCTTTCCCTTTTATTGTCATCTTTAATTATGTTAATTCCTTTAATGTTCTTGATTCTTGTTATTGTTAGTTTTACAATTGAGACTATGCATAACTAATTCTTGTGATTAGGAACTAGGGGAACCATGGTAAAGACTTGATTTTGATAATTTAATGATTGAATTACCAATCCCCCATTGTTGTTGGTGAACTGATCCTTAGGATTGAAAGATTATTAGGATTAGTTTAACAACAACTTTGGGATTGCCCTTGAACGAAAGTTTAGTGCTTTTCTAGGAACCCTAAGACCGTAAGGATTGGGTAGAATATTGACCTAAAGGTTTATTCTTTGTTCCTTGGGATTGTGTTATTTGATTATTTTACCTTTCATTAACTTGTTTTAACCATGGGGAACCGAAGTTCCTAATCTCCTTTTTCCCTTATTTTAATTTCCTTTATTATTATTGCATGTTTAAATTAATGTTCTTTATAACTTTCATGTTTATTCCTATTTTTATTATTGTTCCAGTAACTATGAGTAGGTAAATTTCATATGTTAGGATGTAGGGAGTAAATATGCATAGGTAGTATAATTCCCGAATCAACATGTCGCAGGCAGGAGGTCGACCGACCACCATTATAGGTCGGCCGACCGACTCGTGTTCGAATTCTGTTTCGCTTTAATTTGCAGACTATAATAACCTACAATGAGACCAAAAGGAGACTTGTAGGATGTTAGTATTGACCTACCCAAGATTGAGAGATTTGGGAAGGGCATTGGTTTACATTTTAAGACGGATAGGTTACTTAAGACTGAAAGGTTTGTGACCTAGAATTTAGGAATCACCCTTATTGTTGACACCCAATAATTGTGAGACCTGGGAACTAATAGCATAGACCGAAAGGAGCTATTAGGTAGCATAGACCTAAAGGATATGTTACACCCCTTACGCGACTGCAATACATGTTGACTTAGGATTTATAGTATCTTAGCTGTTTATTACCCGAACATCCTAGCATCTCTTTTATTATATTTTATTCTCATCTTTATTTACTTGTTTTACCTTATTCTTAGATTTAGTAACAACCAATCAAAATACCCCTCTTTTTATTATTACTTAATAGATTAAAAATTAGCAAACATAATTAACCTTGTCTCTCTGTGGTTCGACCCTTGACTTATCCTATCTAAGTTTAAGCTGAGGTTTTATAAATCTTATCTTTGGCACCCCTCAACGACGGGTGTCAACTGCGACTGTCCCGAAAAGGTAGGCAAATTCTAGGATTGTAGCTTATAAATATTCAAATACAAAACATGCCACAAGGTTTCAAACGAGCTTTCATAGGGAATTTGATTTCAAAGGTAGAAAGACAAATTTTTGGCTATGTGAAACTTATTTGAAGGTAAGGACCGCCTATCCTCATGTACTTGTCATACATTCACATAAAAGCATCAAGCAATCAATTTCACACTTATGCAGTTTGATATTACATATTCCACAAGGAGAAACCACACTCAAGCCTAAATAACAATGAGACTAGACCTGGCAAACAGGTCGGGTCGTGTCGGGTTCGTGTTCGTGTCACCATTAAATGGGTCATGACCCCCTCAACCCTAACCCGACCCAATTAGATAAACGGGTTGCATGCATCAACCCTAACCCAACCCATTTATTTTTTCAATAACCCAATCCGACTTGTGTAACCCATTTAAGTTTTAACAGATCAATTTCAACCCATTAAACCCGTATAACCCATCCAACCCATATAAATATAATGCATTCAAAATTAAAATTTACAGCAAGAATAGATAATCTTCATATCTTATTTCAAATTCAAAATAACATAACCCGACTATACCCATTTAGATGGATATATCATAAACTATTTAAATTATTGGGTTATTCGTGTCGGGTTCGTTTCGTAAGGCCCCAACCCTAACCCGACCCATATAAGTTCGAGTCGTGTTCGTGTCAACTCAATTACGTAAACGGGTTGAAACACCTTGACCCGAACCCGCTAATTTTGTGTCGGGTTCGTATCGTGTTTTCGGGTCGTGTCAATAATTGCCGCCTCTAAATGAGACCAATTTATTAATGTTCCTGGCCTAGGAAGTTCTATAGACCTCAGAATTTAAGTAGTTTACCAACTTAATTT
Organism: Silene conica; assembly: GCA_029255685.2. Classification (NCBI taxonomy): domain Eukaryota; kingdom Viridiplantae; phylum Streptophyta; class Magnoliopsida; order Caryophyllales; family Caryophyllaceae; genus Silene; species Silene conica. The sequence continues at coordinate 77,090,839 of CM055312.2, forward strand.
GTCAAGTCTAATCAATATAAGGCATGTCAATTACGGTCAAGACTTGATCATTGAGCTTTGTTTTCATAGGCTAACGGGTCAAAACAATGTACATGGATAACTATTTGGGATTCAAATGCAGAAATAATGCAAATTATCATCATTGCTATTTAATTCACCAAAACTAAGCTAATAAAATAAAGAACATATTTTTGTATTTTATGAAATTTTTAATTTTTATGGATTTTTGATATAAATTGCACACAAACATAACTAAAATACGCAACATAATTAAATCACACAACATAATGAAATAATCCCCCAAACCTAAATGTAACAGTGTCCTCAATGTGACTCTATCAGCACATCAATCACTAGCATATCCAGCAAACCTAAAGGACACTACTAACAATCGGAAAGAGAAAAAGACTGCACACTAAGTAAAAAAAAGAAAAGATAATACCAGCTGGAAAGCATGAGAGCTCCCCCAAACCAGTTGCAAAGTGGGGGTCTTGACGATTCATACGTAACGAAGACAAATTTTTGTCTCAAAGCTCCAGTGCGGCTGTATCAAGGCAATTCAATACCCGTAGAAGAAGGTCGAAACTCACTTCATGTGCTACCCACAGGCTTAGGTAGCACCATAAAATAATACAAATATACACAAAAACGAATTGTCTAAGTTTAGTCTCAACAGGAGTAAAATCCAAATTCCAAGCATAAAAAGGTTTTTTCCCTTTCTGAAAAATGAAACTCAAAGGTGGATCATCAACAAGATCTTTAGTATCTTCAGGCTCCTTAGAAAGGTAGCCGCCTTTGAAAATTTCGGCTTCCCAAGCATCTAGTTCAACTTCTATGAAGTCATCTACTTCGGAATTGTAGATTGGAGGAGGATGAGGCTCATCTCCATAGAGCAAATGTTCGATTTCATCTAGTTCCATGCGCCATATGCTCTGCTCGTAGTCAAATGTACTCAAGTCTTCCATTTGACTTTCTCTTCTGTAAAGGCTCTGTCTATAACGGAAGGTTCTTTCGGGTTCGGGATTGAAAGGTGCAATCTCTAATCTGTTAGACCTAGGCATACACAGAAACAACAAGAAAAGAGTAAAACTGCCTCAAGGAACTAATGTCCCTTGAGATGAAAAGACAAAAATAATTAAAAACAAATAGAAATTAGTTGCCTCCCCGACAACGGCGCCAAATTTGATAAGGATAAAGTCGTCACCCTAAATCAAAGTAATCCTAGATTACTACTAACAATAGCTAGAGGTAAGTAGGGTATCGTATCCACAGGGAGGCGGTAGTAAATTTCAGTTTGTTAATATTTTTATCCGTCTTAAGGTAACAATTGGGTTATTTTGATTGTTTTTGGATTCTAATCAACTAATTGCAAGATAAATAAATAAAGATGTAAACAAGTATTAGGAGAGATCTAGGGATCATGTTCACATAGGCGATTATCCAGGGGAATGGGATTTAACTAATTTAATTGGGCAAAATTATTATTTAAGATCATATGTCCGGTCGGTATTCATATAATCTTTAGATCTAAACCTAACATGCGGTCGCTATAATTAGGTCAGTCTATTCAATTGTTGTGGCCTATCTTAGTCTTAGTCTACGGTCGGATCTAAGACTAATTCGCGAGACTAATTAACTAATCCTGGCCAGTAATTAATTAATCAGATTTAAAACAACAATAGAACAATAATAATAAGCAGTTTAACAATTAAATATCATTAAAGTTTGATTCCCCTTCTAATCACCTAGATCCCTTTTCACCCAAGACAAGTAAATTAGCTATGCATGGCTTCGGATCTAACTACAACAATATTGATTGAAAACATAATTAATAAACCAATAAACTAAGAACGAAAGTAATTGAAGAACAATAAAGTAGAGATTTTGATTAAATACCGTAAATAGGAGAACAAGATCCGAAGGCAATTGCTAAATAATAATCCGGAAGGCTACTAATAATAATTAGGATTTTTAGAGTAATAGAAGTGTATCTAACAATAGGCTACGAAGCCTTTATTTATAGTAAACTACTAAACGAATTATGGAAACTCGGGGTAATTTAAAGCACTCGATCGAGCACGCAAGACACTCGATCGAGCACTCAAGGCACTCGATCGAGTGTTGGTGGCACTCGATCGAGTGCTCTCAGCGCACAATTTCTGCTTCGTGCACTGAACTTCAAACGGTCGCCATTTCTTCGTTACTTGTCCGACTCAAGTGATTTTCATGGCGTTGGAAATCTAAGAGAATGAGGTTTCACCTCCAGTTGGAATAACCTGATTATAATTTGTAGAACTTGATATATGGCTCTCCAAAGTAGGTACTAGTTATATGGAGCTCTTCTTTGTGCTTGCTTTCGATAATCTCCTTAGCTCTTCCTTCCTAGATCCTCGTGCCATGCTACTGTTTTCCTTCATGTCGGGTCCGCGGTGCTCTAATCCATCTTTTGCTCCATAAATGCATCAATCCTGCATTAAACACCGAAAGGCGGAAGTATCGACATTCTAATATAAATAGCATATAAATGACATAATTTAGCACACGAATCATCTCAAAACAACTAAATGGGAGGCATAAAAGTGTATACGAATATGACTCATCATAGGTCTAATTATAGAAATGTCATATATGACATACTTGTTGATCGGGACAAGGATGTAGGTCTAATTATAGCAATGTTATATATGCATACTTGTTGATCGGGACAAGGATGTATGTCTAATACAGCAATGTTATATATGGCATACTTGTTGATCGGGACAAGGATGTAGGTCTATTTATAACAATGTTATAATGACATACTTGTTGATCGGGACAAGGATGTAAGTCTAATTATAGCAGTGTTATATATGCATACTTGTTGATCGGGACAAGGATGTAGGTCTAATTATGACAATGTTATATATGACATACTTGTTGATCGAGACAAGGATGTAGGTCTAATTATAGCAATGTTATATATGGCATAGTTGTTGATCGGGACAAGGATGTAGGTCTATTTATAGCAATGTTATATATGGCATACTTGTTGATCGGGACAATGATGTAGGTCTAATTATAGAAATCCTAAACCTCAAATAGAAACCCTAAACCTCAAATGAAAGCCGTAAACCCCAAATAAACCCTACAAACCAATATGGACTTATATGGTACAAACTTTATATTATACGAAAAAAACATTCTAACTGATTCTAAACGTAATTAACAAAAAAAATAATTAACCGTAAATTTAAAATTCTAAACGTAATTTTTTTATTCTTTTGGATAATATAATATGTTAACTTTATTCTACAAGTTACGTAAATTTTTTATTTACGTGAAAATTGGTTAAGACACTTTTACATTATGTTATTTTAAAACGTGAAAATTGGTAATTATATGGAACCTTTTCTATTTTCCCTTTAAAATAAAATCAAAATGTTGAAGGTCACCACTAGTTGTTATTTTTTTCGTTTTTTTTTTTAATTTAATACGACAATAAAAAAAAAGGTAGTTTAATTTACTTTTTTTTTTGAAAAGAAAACGAGGGCCTTTTTTTTAGATCGAGCTCCGCCAGACTAGGAGTCCGGAAAATCATCAACCATTACAATTTCCTCTCCACCTGTCGAACACATTCTAGCAACCAAGGTAGTTTAATTTACTTTATTCTACAAGTTACGTAAATTTTTTATTTACGTGAAAATTGGTTATTACGTTAAGATAAAATTCTCGTAAATTTTTTACATTATGTGATTTTAAAACGTGAAAATTGGTAATTTTTTTTTAATCAATTTACGAAATAGTGACAAATTAGTTAAGTTGCATGAGAAAGTCAAACATTCACCATCCTTCAATTTTATGGAGAATATAAGAGTTAGCCTTTTATGATTTTGTTTTTAAAATTAAATCTTTTATCGAAAATGTTGAAGGTCACCATTTCGGCTTTTTTTTCGTTTTTTTAATACGACAATAAAAAAAGGTTTTTAAATTTACTTTTTTATAGTTGTTTTAACTTATAAAGGCAATAAAAATAACGAAGATGATTTCATGATATAACGAAATTAACTTTCATTAATATTAAAAAACGATACAAAGATAATAGCAATAAAAAAAAATCTAAAAACTAAACATGATAACTATACCCAACACAAGAATCAAATCTAAGCTTCCTAGGATTGATCCTTCTTGGATGAGTTCTCCCCAACCTCTTCTTTGATATTTTACTGTAAGGGTAAAAAAGATTTATCACAAAAAAAATACTCCCTCCTACCCAAGATAAGTGTCCCGTTTGCCATTTTTCTTTATTCGTCAAAGTGTCCCGTTTGGTACTATTTGGACGGTTTTATTACGTTTTTACCCTTCCCTATTTACATTTATTACCCACTTACCAACCTCTAACCCAATAGAATATCTTCTCTCTCCAATCTAAATACCCTTACCCTACCCAAAATACACAAACCATAAATCCTTGACTCACTACCAAACGGGACACTTATCCCGGGTAGGAGGGAGTACTATAAGAGGGTAATAATACATACAAGGCTAAAAAAAATTAATCATAAAAAAACAATTATATAAAGGTAAAAACATGCATAAATATATTAAACAAGAAAATATAAATATAAATAATCATGTAAATCAAATTTACTAACCAAAATAAAAAAAAAATAACAAACTACAAACGAAAAAGAATAATTATAAAAAAACTTAGTTGCAATTAGAAATAAAAAAGAAATGAGTAATTAATAGCATATAAATAAAAAAGAAAGAAGTCCTTTCAAAAAAAATAAAAAAGAAAGAAGTAATTAATAGCGTATAAATACAACATACAAATACAGAATGGATACGAAATACGTAGAAATGCACCGTATAAAAATGGTGTATACAAATACATGTATTTATAAATAAATTAGAGTTGAATAAAAAAATAGGAGAGAGGAAATAAAATAATTAGGTTAGATGTTAATACCGAAAAAACCAATTAGTAGAAGTTCATTACCGAGAGAATCAAACAAATTAGTCATTTAAGCAAGATTTAAGAAGTTTAACAAGTGACAAATGTTGATTGGTGGTATATGAGAGGCCTCATACACCTTGTGTAACTCTACCTAATAAGTCTATTTATGCAAAATACTACCTAAAAAGTTACAACTAAATAGAAACTACTACTAATTAGACGGAAAAGCGAGTTTGCAACTAATAAATCATCGGAGCTTATGTTAAGACTATTTTACCCTTACACTCTAACAAATTAGCAATTACCCAATTTCACTCCGTTACATTTAATTTCCTTACTTTTAACCTAAAGCATCAGTAATTAAAATTTACAGTGATTAATCAACAAAATCAAGCGGTTTTCAACGTCGTCATCGTCCTGGATCATCTTTCCATCATAGATACAGGTCGACTACTTCGATTTCTTACTTGTTTATCTTGTTATTTTTGCTAATGTCAGAAATTTTCGCTCAAGTAGTGATTTCCAGAGGAATGATTTTCGCTTCTGTATGCACTGTGTTTAATTTTCATTTTTGGGTGCAATTATACTATGAGAATTGATCATAGAAATCTTGAAATACAAATTCAGATTGAAAACGGACACTATCCGTTTCAAGTTGGACGGATGGACGGATAGTGACTCTCTCCCAATATGCAAGTGGCAAAACCTATTGGTGCTCCATTTCCTATTCATTTGCTTATTGTGAGAGAGAAATATACGTTTTCAATTTGTGACGGATAATTATATCCGTCACAAGCAAGACACATTGTAAAACACAAATTTAATCTTGAAATACCTGCTTGTGAAATCCTTATTCGTTTCATGCGTGTAACCAGGTACTCTCTCATCACCAAAGAAATATAGGGTGAATATTCTAAGCCAATTATACTCCTTTAAACAAAATGGAGCCATTTTTGTCACTTACGTTAGAATATGAACCAGAAAGCTAGAAGAAAATTGGCATTAAGGCCCTGTTCTTTCTGGCTTTTTAGAGCTGAACTGAACTGAGCTGAACTGAATGGGGCTGAGCTGAGCTGAACTGAACTGAACTGAACTGAGCTCACCTGAACTGAATCGAGCTGAGCTGGACTGAACTGAACTGAACTGAACTGAATTTAATCGAGCTGAACTGAATTTAGCTGAAATTAATAAAAATAACTTAAGTTTAATTAAAGTGTACTAACTAATAATAATAATAATAATAATAATATAAAAAAATGTTTGATTAATACAAATTTGCGATTTTTCAAAAAACAATTATATTAAAAAAATATGAATTTTTAGGTATTTTTTTTAGTCAACTCTAATGGACATTATTTTTTTTCTTGTGTTTTAAAATTAACAAAAGCAACATTTGAATATTTTACGTCTAAACATTTTTTTTAATTATTATCTAAACATTTTACGTCTAAATGTGGTAAAATGTGGCATGTATTTCATTTTTTTAATTATCTAAACATTTTACATCTAAACATTAATTATTTTTACATATAAACATTTGTAGGTAAATATAATTTATTTGGTGGATTCGGGATACCCGAATACACTTGGGTATTTGTCTCCTATTAGGCATCCAAACGTGAGAAACCATGTGCCTGAATATAAGCATGCACCTCCTAGCGTAATATTTCAACATTTTAATATCGACATTCATCTTTGAGGATGACGGTTGAAATGACGTTTGGTCCGCTGAAGAGAAGGTGGAAGGTGTTAGAATACATGCCACAAATAATGACAACGAAATATCAAATGTCAATTATCGTATCCATTTTTACACTTCATAATTTCATTCGGATGCATAAACTTGGTATTCTAGTTATACAACATCAAAAATTCAAGGAAGAACAGATTCAAACATGGATGATAAAGAACGGAAAAAAATTCATGAACAAAGTTCGAAAAGAAATTGCAAAAAAAAAACAGGGTGTGATATTGGTGTCAATAATGACCTCGAAAATAAAGCACATCAAGATGATACGGAAGTCAATAACGAAGCAACATAGATGATGTCTTTGTTAATGATATCTATATTTTCAAGATTATGAATTTCATCATTTGTGTTAACAAATATTATTATTTGAATGTTATCAATTTTACTTCTCAATTACATTTTCTCTACTCTCTCATGTTTAATACTACTACTACTACTACTACTACTAATAATAATAATAATAATAATAATAATAAACAATAAAAATATATATAAAATAATAATAATAATAATAATAAGAAATAATAAAAACAAAACAAAAACAAAAACAAAAACAATAATCATAATAATAATTATTAATTAATAATAATAAATAGAATAATAAATAAATAAATATAATAATCATAATAACAAAAACAATAATAATACTAATACTAATAATAATAATAATAATAATAATAATAATAATAATAATAATAATAATAATAATAATAATAATAATTTGGGATGTACTTAATAAAGTCGAGCTGAACTGAACTGAATGAAGTTGAGCTGAACTGAACTGAACTGAACTATACTGAACTGAACTGAATGAAGCTGAGCTGAACTGAACTGAAGTACTGAACTGAACTGAACTGAAATGAATAAGCTGAGCTGAACTGAAACGAGTTGAAAATAAGGTAGAAAGAACAGGGCCTAAGAGTGACTCTGCAATGGATTTATTAATTTGTTTAATTATTTCTAAAAAGGAGAATAAAGAGAGAATTTGGAAAAAGAAGGAAAATAAAGAGAAGAGGAAGAAGAATTAATGGAAAAAGAGAGATCGAGAAGCTAAAGTTAATGGAGGGAAAATTTGGGTTGATTAAATTTGGGAAAGCAGGATTACTTGAATTATTATTAAGGGGTAATATGGGTATAAATTAATTAATAGTTTACGAAAGAAACGAATTTAGTCAATATCGGGTGAGTTTGGTAGTTTAAGTTGTGTTTTCCGTCGAATAGGTTGTAAACTGATAATTTTTGGAACTTTATAGGTAGTAGTTTGCATAATTAATCATAATATGTAGTAAAATGAAAATCTGTAACTATAATAGGTAGTATTTTGCCATTTTTCCTATAAAAAATGGTTTCCGAGAAGCATTTAAGTAATTGTAGAATTAATCCGTTAATCAATGTTTTATGGTTTTGTGTAATTATCGGGCAGATGAGGCTAGTGGGACGAGTTCTTGACTATTGGGAAGCCCACACTATTAAGCTAATTTGGACATTGTAAATTTTAGGTGATATCAATACGATATGGAGATGTGATATGATATTTAATGATATTTAGGGAGTAAGAATTCTTTTCATTTCTCTAGAGGTTCATTACTTCTTAATGGTTCGGAATTAAATATGGGATCGATCAGATGATTGTAGATTTATTTGGAAATAAAAAGGTAAATGAAGAAGATTGGAATATATAATATAGTAATATTTGTGAGAGGTAATGGAGAGAAAAAAATGGGGAGGATCCATTTTGAAATCTAGGATATGGATACATTATTTAAATTTAATATAACATATGTATACATAGTTATAAATAAGATATCATTTTATTTTTGTGATGTATTTTCTCTCTTCAACTCCACTCTACCACTTTCTTTTTTTCAGGTTTGTTAACGCTTGTTTTACACGTTAGATATCAATAGCTACGTATTTGCAAAAATTATGAAAGTTAGACATTTTTAATATACTCGTAAAGACGAATCAAACAAGATCTCACTTAAATATATTTACACTTATATATTGTGAGAAAATTGAGATTGAATGTTCACTCGTACATAGTGTGTAAAATGGAAATAGGTAGAGTGGAGTTGAATGAATGAAGTATATGATATTATATTTAAATAAATGTTAAAATTTTACCTTAATTATAACTAATTCTCATTTATCACCCAAACTCATTTTTTAACCATTCTTTTTCGACATCTCACCACTCATCTAAACTATAACAAATTTAGACGTCGGAGACAACAATTAGTTAAAAGGAAGAGTAAATTAGATTTTACTCCCTTTTGAAATCAATTTTTTTAAAATTACTCCCTTTTGAAATTTTTTACTAAAATTACTCCCTTAAGTTGCAGTTTTTACTAAAAATGCTCCCAAACTCCACTTTTAGTGACTTATTTCGTCTATTTTTTTAACATATTTCGTTTGCACAAATTCTTATTTGCAACGGCACTATCCGTCGCAAGCTTGTGACGGATACCGTTTTCTCTCACAAAATACCCATTTTTTCTCTCTCTCTCCAATACTATTCATGTGGTCCCCTTTCTCCACTAACTCATTTTCTACCCATTTTATCTCACAAAATATCCGTCACAAATAACGACCCGTCGCAAGCAAGACTTACTATTTCGTTTGTTGCTTAGCTAATCTATACTTCGAAAAATATAAATATGTAGACAAATGTAAGGGGTTCAAAAACAGAAGAAATAAACTAACTCAAATCGGTTTTTGAAGCAATTTTAGGAAAAAATGCAATTTAAGGGAGTAATTTTAGAAAAAAATTTCAAAAAGGAGTAATTTAAAAAATTTGATTTCAGAAGGGAGTAAAATCTAATTTACCCTAAAATAAATATTTATGCTACCCACTTATGAGTTATAAACTCATTTGTTTAGTAAATTTGGATGAATTATGAATTTATGACACTAACGGCAGTGAAATGTAGGAGTAATGTTAAATTCAACAATGGGTCTGGGCCACACCCGAACGGAGGAGAAAGAGTCCACAATATAAACCCAAGAGGGTTCCACTCTAAAACCAATTGGCAATAGAGGGAGTAACCCCTTGCCTTATATAGTGATAATTCTTCTCCTCTTCTATCAATGTGGGACAATCCTTACATGTGGGTTTATCGGGTTTCTTCACACTCCCCCTCACATGTGAGGCCCACTTACACACAGACTGGACAAATTCAACTGAGCAACCTTGCTCGTCCAGCTGTAAACTTGGCCCAGTATCAACTCAGACCGGACATATTCAACTGAGCAATTTTTTTTGCTCGTCTGACTGCAAACTCTGGCCCATGAATCGCAGGTCTTTTAGACCTGGGCTCTGATACCATGTTAAATTCAACAACGGGTCTGGGCCACACCCGAACGGAGGAGAAAGAGTCCACAATATAAACCCAAGAGGGTTCCACTCTAAAACCAATTGGCAATAGAGGGAGTAACCCCTTGCCTTATATAGTGATAATTCTTCTCCTCTTCTATCAATGTGGGACAATCCTTACATGTGGGTTTATCGGGTTTCTTCACAAGTAATATATTGTGCAAATGTGCCCATTTTTTTTGGTTTTATTTATGTTGATACAATTTTTTTTTTTTTTGTTAAAATTTTATTTGAAAGGGAGTTGTAGTTTCTAGATATGTATTCACATTGGCGAACCCACTTGATTATTACATTTATTTACGGCATCACTTTCAAATAACGAGTTCAACTACATGCTTTTAGTTTTTGGAGTGACTTGAATAATTTGCAATCAATTTATCAACATCACTACTTTAATAACTATTGTTGTAACAAATATCGCATATGCAAACAATATGCTCAATCATGCCCATCATGAACCCAGGACCCTTGCGGAAGGTTTGTTCCAACAAATATCTCATCAATCAGGGCGGATTTAAGGGCTAGGTACGTGTCCCGCATGAAATTTTAAAAGTAATTTTTTATAAGATAGTTAGAAAGTTATTATAGTATAACTAGTTTTAAACCCGTGCAAATTGCACGGGTATATTTTTAGAAAAAATGTGGTGGATAATTAATATTATCGAATAGTGTCAATAATACGTAAATATTTTGCATTCAATTTATATTATATTGATAATACGTTAAAATGCATGTTTTAAATAAAATTTAGCACATTAAATTGAGTACCCAAAAATGTAAATATTACTATAAAATCAAAACAGTTGTTCAAATGAATAACGATTACATTATCCTTCAACAAAACATAAATTACGCCATTCATGATTTAAATAAAAATGTTCGTAATGTTTCAGAATCTACGATTTTGGGCATTTATTTAGAAAAGGTAGTATATTAAGCTGTTATTGTGCAGGAAAATCATCAAATATTATGCGGGATCCACCTGAGTGAATTAAAAAAAATTACGCCATTAACTCATAATCAGATTATAATTTGCGTGGACGAGTTTATAATTTTTATTACGCCATTAACTCATAATCAGATTATAATTTGCGTGGAGGAGTTTATAATTTCTTTTTCCTGATTGTATATTAATATTACGTTATTTTAATCTTGTTTAAAATTTTGTATGTTCGGTTTTTATTGTTGTAAATTGTTATTAATTATAATATTCTAATCATCTAAATAAATTGTGGTCTAATTATCACAATGTCTAATTCTAATTAATTGATTTATATAAAAAAGCTCGTAATGTTTCGTAATCTATGATTTTAGGCATTTATTTGGAATACGTAGAATATTAGGCGGTTATTGCCTTATTGGGCAGGGAAATCATAAAGTAATGTGCGGGACTCACCTGAGTGAATTAAAAAAAAAAAAATTAAAACTTGGATGAATGACGTGGCGCAACCACAGCCTGATAAATGTTTCAGAATTTATATAGATAACATTGGTAAAAGTGTATAATTTTAATCATGAAGTACAAGCTCAAATCATGTTAACATAAAATTGTTGATTACAACCTTATACTTCCTCCATTCAAATCTAATCTACCACTTTCAATTTTACACACCATTGATGAGTAAGCATTCAACTTCGATTTCCGCTCAATGCATAAGTTAAAATATATTCATGTGAGATCTTATTTGATTCGTCTTTACGAGAACATTAAAAATATCTAACTTTTATAATTTTCACAAATAGGTAGCTAACGATATTTACCGCGTAAAATACGCGTTGCCAAATGTGAAAAAGTAAAGTGGTAGATTGGATTTGAATGGAGGAAGTAATATTTTTTCGTAATTGTTCATTCATGTACGAGTTTTACTCATTCGTGGACTTTTTTTCATTATTTTCCATTCTATATGCTTGCAAAAACAAAATCTTTCTAATTCTCTCCCCCACAAAAAAAATCTAAACCACACAACTGTGAATGTTAGTTCTCGTATGATCCCTTAATCGAATTTTGATCCAAAAATCAATCAAGTGGAAGACTTGAGTACCTAAAGCCGATCACAATTCGTTTGCCTCGTTTGAAGATCGGTCCGTTGAAGAGGACAACTAAAAGGTTATGGCCGTACTTTTCCCCTTTAAAGAGAACAACCTAGTACTAAATTAATGGGGTGATTATCTATATTTTCACCTTTCTATAGTGTTGGAATTATTATGTAAATATATTATAACTATAATTAATTATGTAGCAATAATTATAGGAGTATGTGTAGACTATATATTGTATCCTACCCTAGACGTTTTCATTCATTCAGTAGCAATAAACACAATCTTTCATATTCCTGTGTTTTTCATCTTCCCTGTTTTCATGGCATCAGAGCAGTAAAACGATCCAATCTGCTTCTGTGATTCACGGTCCACGATGACAGGCAATCAGTTAGATTCCAAACCACAACAACACATTCCTCCTTCTTCTCCTCTTTATCTACACCCAGGTGAGAGCCCTAATTTATCCCTTTCACCAATTATTTTCGACGGGAATAATTATCAGTTATGGGCCGATGCGGTGAGAAACGGTCTCGATGCTAAGAATAAATTAAGCTTCATCGAGGGTACCGTGAAGAGGCCAGTTGTACAGGAAGGAGCAGAAGAAACTTTGGAGGCCGTTGCGTGGCGTCAATGCAACGCAATGATTAAAGGATGGTTGAGAGGTTCGATTGATCCTAAACTTCATTCGAGTATAGCCTTTACAGAGACGGTTGTGGAGATATGGAAGGAATTGCACGATCGATATTCCACTGGGAACGCACCGCGAGTCCACCAACTTAAGGCAGATTTGAACGAATGTAAGCAAGGTAAGTCACAACCTGTAGTTGAGTATTATACGCAATTAAAGGCTATTTGGGATGAACTTGGAAATTACACCAAAATTCCCACGTGTACTTGCGGAGCCGCTGCAGCCATTGTGAAAGATAGAGAAGAAGAGAAGGTCCATCAGTTTTTGATGGGCCTCGACACCTCGTTGTATGGACACGTTCGATCAAACATTTTGATGGAAGACGAAATCCCTTCTTTGAGCAAAGTGTATGCTATTGTGTTGCGTGAAGAACGTCATCGAATGGTGACTAAAAATAAGGAAGACGTTTTAGAGGCAGCCATGGCAACACGCTTGAATAAGAATACTTCTTGAAATTCTGATTCGAATAAAGATGCAGAGACTGAGAATGTGATTCGTTGCACCTATTGTAACAAGTTTTGGCATACAGAAGATAAGTGTTGGGAGAAATTAGGCATTGTAGGACGAGGAAGAGGACGCGGCAGAGGGCGTGGAAAGGGGAGCAGAGGAAGAGGTACAAATCAGCACGCAAACGCCGCGACAACGAGCAGTGAGGATGCAAAAGTGAATTTTCCACCTGATGAAATGGCTCAACTTCGAGCACTTTTGAGTGGTAAAAGTGATGGTCCACCTTCATCTCAATCAGGTACGGATAATAATGCTATTGGACATTGGTTACTTGATAGCGGGTGTTCGCATCACATGACAGGTAGACGGGATTTGCTCGATAATATTTGGAGTGGAGTGAAATCAACTGTAAGTCTCCCAGATGGTTCGAAAATTGTGACAGTGGAGCACGGGACTGTCACAATAAGTGATAATTTCGTTTTGAAAGATGTCCTATATGTGCCTAATTTAACATGTGATTTAATTTCCATACAACAATTAATTACAGAAAATAATTGTGTTGTAACATTTTATAATGACCATTGTGTTATTCAGGACCAATCTACGAGGATGAAGATTGGGAGGGGTGAGCACGATAATGGGGTCTATTATTTCAAGAGTGAGAGGAGAAATATAGCAGCTAAAATTGGACGTGAAAGTGCAAGCTCCCACCTGTGGCACAAGCGTCTTGGACATCCGTCTAGCAGTATTTTACCTCTTTTCTCTAATTTAGTTGGTTTTAATTTGTCTTGGAATTCTAGCAGTATTTGTGACTCATGTTGTCGAGCCAAACAAACTCGTTCTAATTTTCAATTGAATAATAAAAGGAGTACGGAATTATTTGCTCTCATACACTGTGACATATGGGGACCATACCATACTAAGAGTTTGTCGGGGGCACAATACTTTCTTACAATTGTTGATGATAAAAGTAGGTTTGTTTGGGTCAAATTGATGCGTGACAAGGGTGAAGTAGGTAATCTTTTAATAAATTTTTGTAGAATGACCAAGACGCAATTTAATAAGGATGTTAAAATAGTTCAAAGTGATAACGGGAATGAACTATTGTCAAATAATGTTAAAGATTTTTATAATGAAATGGCATTCTTTTTCGGACAAGCCAAGTAGACACCCCACAACAAAATGGTAGAGTGGAACGTAAGCATAGAAATATTTTAGAAAAGGCAAGAGCTCTCCGGTTTCAAGGGAATTTGCCTATCAAATTTTGGGGTGAATGTGTGTTGACTGCAGCGTATTTGATAAATAGAACACCTACCCGTATTCTGGATGGAGTGACACCTTATGAAGTCTTGTATGGAAAGCGACCTTGTTATGACAATTTTCGGATTTTTGGTAGTGTTTGTTATGCTCATAATAAGGATAGGCCAAAAGATAAATTTAATGAACGGGGAAAGAGATGTATCTTCATAGGGTACCCTAGTAGTAAGAAAGGGTGGCGTGTATATGATGTTAAGAAGCAAAAAATTTTTGAGTCGAGAGACGTTGTTTTCTACGAAAATATTTTTCATTTTGCTAATGAAGAAAATATACGTAATTCGACCAATAATAAAGCAGAGACACAATCTCCGGTGAACATTTTCGTAGAATACGAAAATCATGAAGGAAATGGGATGGCCAATGAGAAGCAAGTAGAGGAAATTGAAAGTAGTGTGGAGCAAAGAGATGTTACGGATGATACCATGCAAAATGACAATCCTGTTATCAATAATGACAATATTATAATCACTGATGATAATGTTGCAACACATAGCCAAAATATCAACGAAAGCGTCAGTTCAAATGAGGCAGGTACATCCGCAGCACAAGGAAGAGGAGCACGTCAAAAGTTCGATCCCTTTTGGAAGAAAGACTACTACTGTAAATCCACTCGACTACTAGACCCCAAAGTTGCTGCTCGCTCCTCTCGATCCGAATCCACAAAGAAAGGTACTAGATATCCTTTGGCTAATTATGTTACAACGAATTATTTTTCTGATAATTACAGGTCTTATTTGTCGGAAGTTGATGCCATAAAAGAGCCACGTAACTATAATGAGGCTTCCAAGGTTAAAGAATGGGTGGATGCTATGGGCAAGGAATTTGATGCACTAGAGGCAAATGGAACATGGGATGTCGTTGATCTTCCACGTGGTAAGAAACCAATTAGATGTCGTTGGGTTTACAAAGTTAAATACAAGGCAGATGGGTCGATTGAAAGATACAAGGCTAGACTCGTTGCTCAAGGTTTCACACAAGTGGAAGGTATTGATTATCATGAGACTTTTGCCCCGGTTGCAAAAATGACTAGTGTGCGTTGTTCACTTGCTATAGCCGTTTCAAAGGGGTGGTCGATTACGCAATTAGATGTGAATAATGCTTTCCTTCATGGAAATTTGGAGGAAGAAGTCTATATGAGAATACCACCGGGTTTTGAGAAAGGGAGATCAAATAAAGTTTGCAAATTGAATAAGTCTTTGTACGGGCTTAAGCAAGCATCCCGGAATTGGTTTGCGAAATTGACGGACTCGTTGACAAGGTATGGTTTCACCCAGTCTTTATCGGATTATTCATTGTTCACTTATAATAAAGACGACATTTTTATTGGGGTTTTAGTTTACGTCGATGATATGATAATTGTAAGTAATAATGAAGAAGCTAGTTCCCGCCTCAAGAAGTTTCTTGATAAGATTTATGGCATTAAAGACCTTGGACGACTTAAGTATTTTCTTGGGATTGAAGTAGCAAGTGGTCCTAAAGGATTATTTCTTAGCCAAATGAAGTATGCTCTTGAAATCATTAAGGAGGCAAGATTGCAAGGTGCCAAACCAGTTGATTTGCCAATGCAACCCAATCACTCCCTGGCCTTGGCAAAAGGAGATTTGATACATGACCCCATGGTGTATAGAAGGTTAGTAGGTCGTCTCATTTACTTAACAATAACTAGACCTGATTTGGTGTATGCGGTTCACATCCTGAGCCAATTTGTACATGCTCCAAGAAGAGAGCACATGGATGCGGTTTTGAGGACCATTCGGTATATAAAAGGGAGTCCGGGTAAAGGGATAATTATAGGCCGTGACAACGATTTAATTTTGCGTGGCTATTCGGATTCCGATTATGCACGATGTCCATTGACGAGGCGGTCAATAACCGGATACTTTGTTACCTTGGGCAACTCACCTATTTCTTGGAGAGCCAAAAAGCAAACAACCGTGGCCAAGTCCAGTGCGGAGGCTGAGTATCGAGCATTGGGCGCAGTTACAAGTGAAGTAATTTGATTAAAGGCTTTTTTGAGTTCACTTGGTATTATTCAGGAAGCTCCCATAAAGATTCTTTGTGATAATACGGTTGCGTTACATATTGCAAAAAATCCAGTCTTTCATGACCGGACCAAACACATTGAAGTGGATTGTCATTTTGTTCGGCAACATATCTTAAATAAAACCATTGCAGCTGAACATGTGCGGAGTAAAGACCAACTGGCGGATATTTTTACAAAGGCATTAGGACGAGATGCTTTTCAATATTTACGTTCCAAGTTGGGCATTGGTCTCCCAAGTGCTCCAACTTGAGGGGGAGTGTTGGAATTATTATGTAAATATATTATAACTATAATTAATTATGTAGCAATAATTATAGGAGTATGTGTAGACTATATATTGTATCCTACCCTAGACGTTTTCATTCATTCAGTAGCAATAAACACAATCTTTCATATTCCTGTGTTTTTCATCTTCCCTGTTTTCATATAGCATCAGAAGTAGGTAAAATAAATGGGGAAGAAGCGAAAGAAAAACAAGAAAAGAGTAGAAAGTTGGTGAAATCTGAAAGTTTACTGTAAATCTCAATGGCCAGTTACCTTGCATTTTGATCAATGATTCATAGTTCATAGTTGATGGCGTTTTAATCGGAATTCGGAAAATTTGTTTTTTGGTTGGTTTATGTTATTGGCCTATTGGGTATTCTTAATTTTGATTTTTATCCATGCTCACGAGTAGGGATGGCAGTGGGTCGGGTATCCAACCCAGTCCCTTAGGGTCGGACCCTAATGGGTCGGGTATGGGTCTTTGAGACTCACTCGGATATGGGTCGGGTATGGGTCTTATATAAAAAATTCGGGTCGGGTTTGGGTCTTGGTCTTGTGACCCTACCCGACCCTTAGACCCTTATATTTATTAAAAAAAAAAAAAAAAACACGAACGAACAATAATAACCCAAATAATACACACAAACAGATGACCCTTATTAGTTATCATTAATATACTATACGCATATCCAAATAACCATTAAGAATAACGAAGAAATTGATGAAAATGATGAGTTTGGGTATGGTAAATGATATAATTAGGGTCGGGTACGGGTAATGATTCAAATAACCAAAACTTTGTAATTTAATTCGAACTTTGATATATTTTATTGAATGACTTATTAAGAAAATTGGACCCTAGGGTAGACCCTACCCGGACCCAGACCCATTAGGGTCGGGTATGGGTCCATTAATTTCAGACCCTTTAGGGTATGGGTCGGGTATGAGTCTAAGGTTTTTTACTTCGGGTCGGGTCGGGTCTTGTCGGACCCTACCCAGACCCTACCCATTGCCATCCCTACTCACAAGTCATAGCTTCATTCAAAAAAACGTTGTTTCTCGGTGGGGTGAGGATAAGAGGGGTGACGACGTTGTTGCACGATGACGGTGACAGTGACAGTAGCAATCGTAGTGTGAAAAGGTGAAATAAAATGGAGGGGTTGGCAGTTAGTGTGAGAAGGAGAAGGTGAAATAACACAAATTCTCATTGTAGACGGAGGGTATCCGTCACAAGGAGAAGACGGATACCATTTTGTCTCATAAAATGCCCATTTAGAGGAGAGAGGAAAGCACATGGGGGTGCCCCACCTTGTCCCTCTATTCGTTTTGTGAGTGTCATTATCCGTCTCTCCACCCGACCCGTCACAAGCAAGACTAACTGGTGAAATAAATGGTAAATGTTGTGAAAAGGTAAGGGTATAATGGTCAATCATGTACATAATTGAGTAAAACTCGTCCATGATTGAGCAACACCTTTTGTTTTGAAAATTACCTCCATAATATCACTTTTCTTTGAAAATTGCACCACGATGACGGTTCCGGTCAATTTTGTAAAAGTTGACCGATATACCCTTGCCTATTTCTTACTTACCCAGATTTTTGATTACCTCTTACATCTTTCTCTAACATTTCCCCAAAAATTCCCCAAATCTTACCCAAATCGTACATTTTGTTTATTTTGTTGTTGTTGGTAGTGTTAATGCAAATATGATATTGTCCACAATTTTTCATTTTTCAATTGATTTAATAGAATTTCAAGGTTTTAATTTGGGGAAAATTGAAGAACCCTAATTATTTTTATTTTGGGAAAATTGAAGAACCCTAATTATTTTCAATTTGGGGAAAACGAATGATGAAGAACATTAATTATTTTAAGATACAATGGAAATTAATTTGTTGTTTTCAATCATGAATCGAATTTTAGGGCTTCAAGTTGGGGAAAATTGAAGAACTAAAATTATTTTAAGTTGGAAAAAATTGAAAAATCCTAATTATTTTTGAATTTGGGGAAAATGATGATGAATAACACTAATTAATTTTAAGATACAATGAAAATAATAGAATTACAATTAAATTAAATTGAATAAGGTAGAATTAGCTAGGTGAAATTGTTGAAGAAATGAAGAATTAGTGAAAAATAAAGTTGTAAAATCTGATTTGGGATGAACATAAGGGAATAGACAAGATGAAGGTAAGAGTATTTGGTCATAAAAAATGAACTTAAGTCCCAAAAATTCAAATTGGTATTAATTTTCTATTGCAATTAATATTTTGACTGTAATTTATGATCAGAAGTAATATTGTGGGTGTAATTTACAAAAAAAAAATTATAAGGCTGTAATTTTCAAAAAGTGGTTTTTAAACGGTTGTAATTAACAATTTTCTTTTTTTTTTTATTAAAAAATAACATATAAGTATATTACTTTTTTTATTAAAAAAAGTTAAACCCATGACCTCCAGGTAACTTGCGAAGTTATGAAACATTAAACCACTTTCATTTATTGTTAATTTCAATACTAAAATGTACTATATATTTTTATATTTTATGAATGAGATATTATTTTTACAAAAAAGAGATGTATGACCAATATGTTTTTATTCTTTTGCTTATAGCATGACTAATTTAGGAAAAAACTCCAAAATATAAAAAATATTGTCTTATTTAGATGTGCTTAAATGTATGACACGTCTACTTTTTTTTATGCCCCTGAAACTAAATTTCTTGATCCGCCACTGTCATCAATAAGTCTTGTCGTAGATAGTTAACATTTTGTCACGGGCTAAAATGTATTCTTTTGAAACAAAAATGTAATAATTTTTATTTAGGTAAGAAGAAAGAAAACAATTATAACAGTTTGTCATTAATTTGATTACATTTTGTCGCGAAAATGACAACATTTGGTCTGTAATCACCTTGTGAGTTGTGACAAAAAGTGTCAACCTTCAATGAGAATTGGTAATATCTCATACTATTAGTAACAGATCCTTGGGAAATTAGTAGGAGTGGTCGTACCTACTAAACAAGTAAAAATTAAAGTTTTTAGTTACATTTTTTTTTATCTTTTGTTTACTCTATTGTCTTACTAATTACCCACAAAAATGATTATACAATCAGATGTATACGAGTATCGTACAACCATAATGCATTTAATTGAGTTTATGAATATGTTTTTTGAGCTTTTAAACTATTTTGAGTTATATTTTATTTTTTTGACTTTAAAATTAAAATATAGTTGAACTTATAAGTATTGTTTTTAATTGTATAATAATTTTCTAAACTTAATATATTTGTAAAGGAGTTCATAAAATTTACTGTACAATATAGCTCATCATATTTTTTTTGTTTAAGCTCGAAATCTATAAAATCTAATTAAAAGGCTAGCAAAAAAAATGTGACATGGCAAGTTTTAAATATGACATGGCAAGTTTAAATGTGACATGGCATATTAATGTGACATGGATTAAAAAATTATTATATGACATTTGTTTAGTTCATTTACCAATAAATATATAAATAAAATAAAAAGGTTAGCCAAAAGTATCTTATTTCACCACTAGAATACTAACAAGTCACCTCATTATTTCTTATTTTAAAAGTAAAAAACATTAAACTTTTACCTCTTAAATTTCTAGATAACTTAAACAACAACTAAAAATCTAAATCAAAGTTCATACAATACTAAATTTTAAATTTCGTCGTTTATTGTTAGAATATTTGAAACAACAAATTAATATACACAGCTTATATATAAAATAATATTATATAAGTTAAATATTAAGGAGAAATAATAACATACTACATTAAACCTTTGACCTTTTAATTTTTAAAATTAGAAAAAGGTTAAACGACAAATAAAAATTTACACCACTCTAATTTTAAACATTGACCTTTTAATATTATCATTATTCTTAAATTAGTTTTGTATATTAAATATACTATTTTCCCATATTTATGCAACCCTTCAAAATTTCATAATTTATAATTAATATTGATATTTTAAATGAAAATTTTGTAATAAAAATTTCATAATTTATAATTAAAATTAAAGTTTTAATTAATTATTTTTAATAAAACATGTTAATAATTAATTAAAACTTTTCATATTACTTAACACCCACCATTTTTTCCTATTTAATTCATTTTCTTAATTGACCATGGTAATAAATTAATTAAAATCCTTCATAATATTTAACCCCAACCAAATTAATTAAAATATAAAGCAAACTTTTTACATTTCATTTATCTTTACTTTATTCTTATGTCTATATTAAATTTGCTAATAATGAAAAGAATGCTCAAAAGTCATAAAACATTAAAACCATGCTACATATTTATGTATATATTAAATTTGCTAATAATGATAATAATAAAAAAAACCTTCCAAAAGTCGTAAATTGCATGTGCATCCTCAATCGGTTATAAATGTTTGATGAAGACAACATTTGTGAGCCAAAATTCAAGCCAATTTTTTTGTATGCCTCCATGTTAATAATGTTTCTTATCATTGTCTCAACATTAAGGTAAGCTAAGTCTATTAAGGTTTTGTTTATTTAATTATTTATTTATAAGTTTCATTGCTATAGATGACTCATTTAACTTCACATATATGTTGTTTGTTTTCATCTAGGACTATCAAAATTTGTGGTTTGTGATATTCAAAGGTATAAGTATACTTACATCTCTATGACTCAATGTCTTATTTTTTTTATTATATAAAAAAAATCTTAAACTAACAATGATAAAGTTGACAATACAAAAATCAAATTCCACCATTTTGTTTGTTAGTAATCATTCAATGAATTTTTTTTGTAGGAATGATTCGTTGGAGAAAGGGGACTATATATCTAGCCCATCACCGAGAGAATTGTATGTGTAAATAATCATTCTTATCATTGTAAATGTATTACGGTAAGGTAAGTGTATTAATGTGTTAAATTAATAGTTTATTTTCTTATTTTTAAGTTCTATTGGTTATGAAGTATTATCAAATTTTTTAACTTCACATATATGTTGATTTGTTGTTATTTAGGGGCTACCAAAATTTGTGGAGTTGTCTTATTCAAAAATAAAACTTACTTACATTTTTATTATTTAATGCACTATTTCTTTCATTATTTAAGAAAAAATTTAAATTAATATAATCACAATGTAAAAATATTAAATAAATCAAATTCCACCATTTTGTTTGTTATTAATCGCTGAGTGGATTTTTTTGTAGGGATGATTCATTAATCATTTGAGAAAGAGAACTATATGAAGAAGAGAATACTAGAATTGCTTAAACAAATACTCCCCATATTTCCCTTAATACTATATTATAAACTAACGACACGATTGACAACATGAATGTTCATGAATAATGGCCAAATGAACATTATTATTAATATTTATGCCTACAATATAGTTACAAGGCTACTTAAAGAATTTAATTTTAATCAACATGTCATAATTATATTGGTTAATACATAATTCATCTATATTATTGTTTACTAGATTATTCATTTATTATTATAATATTGTAAAAAGACAAGACTAAGTATCTTATTAATACCAAAAATCTTAATAACCCTTAAATTTGAACAAAATAAACGCGTACGACGAAGTTTGAAAATGTGATGAATATCTCATAACCCAACAATGAAACTTATATAAAACAAATTATTTAATCAATTTAAAACCTTAATACACTTAACTTGATGTGAATAGACAGATAAGACATATTAGTGACACATACAATTCAATTGACGATATGGATAGAAAAAAAATTGCTTACAAATTTTTGCCCCTATCAAAAATTATAAACAATTAGAGATGTGTTTTACGACTTTTGAGAGTTTTTTTCTATTATTATCAAATTTAAGATAGACATAAATATTAATCAAGGTTCATGACTTTTGAGCATCGAAGTTAAAAATACAATACTAAGTATCTTACTATGTCATGTGTTATTAAAAAGACAAATCTAAAATCATGTGTCACATGCTTATTAATACAAAATTAAAATAAAAAATGTTAATTGCAAACACAAAAAATAAATTAACACAAACTATTTAGTTTCCTTTCCTAAATTTGGTTATTAACCTAAATATTTATTTGACTTTTATTTCTTTTATTTAATAGGATGACTTTTGGGTTTTCCTCACCAATTCACCATTTGTAGTAGGCTACTATTTAACTTAATTTATCATTTTTGCAAAACTTAAAATTTAAGATTTTTGACAAACTGATATAGATGTTATATTAAAACTAGCATTTATTAAACTTGATAAATATGCTACTATCAAAAAATATGATTTTATAAGAAACAAAATATTGAGATAAAAATCCCTCTAATTTAATTAAAATATATGGTTTAAGCAATTTACACTGGGAATTTTATCATTCTCACAAAAAAGAAAAAAAATCAAACATTATGCTTTAATTTGCCCTTTCGTCTTCACTCACTAACTTCATATAGCTAGATACCAAAGGGTCGTTGAAGCTTTTATATAAAAAAATTTGGTACATAATTTATCTATACAATCTAATCTAATTAAAAAGCAACCTTACACATTTAATTTTTTGCCACATAACAATTACACTAAATTATTAAAAAAAATTACATTAAATTTTTTATTAATAATTAACTTTGTTCATATTCATGGACCTATGTTGTTGGTGATTTTAATTTGAAGATAAAAGTTTAAAATTATAGGATTAACAATGTAAAAATTAATTTCGATTTATTTATTATTTATTTTTCGCCAACGATTGTTGACACCTTCCTTTTAAAAAAAACATGTTACTGGTATATTAATCAAATTAACAACTAAAATAAAATATATAGCTTTAAAAATAAATATGAGTTGTCAAAGAAATAAGACATTAACTATCGAATTTCATGTATTTGAAGACTATATCTTCTTGAATGGATAAACTAATTGCTCGGTCAAATCTTAACAATACGATAAAAGAATAAAACTAAAACAGATAAACCCGTGAGTTTCACGGGTCACAAACCTAGTTTTTATTAAAAAGCTTAAAATATGTACCATTAATTATATATATATATATATATATATATATATATATATATATATATATATATATATATATATATATATATATATATATATATATATATATATATATATATATATATATATATATATATATATATATATATATATATATATATATATATATATATATATATATATATATATATATATATATATATATATATATATATATATATATATATATATATATATATATAGAATTGAGATCCGGTGAGAACCACCTTACAATGGGAACCTTGTGAGAACTCTACCTTACGGACTTTTTAAAGAAAAATTAATAATATAATTGGATTCGGCATGGCATTTTATAGCTAGAGAACATATTTTTTGGTCTAGAAAATAAATACTAGTGACGGAAATCAAGGTGAGATACGTTTTATTTATTTGCATGCACCCACTATCTATCTTTTCGTATCTATCATTTTTCCGCCACTAGTATTTATTTTCTAGACCAAGAAATATGTTATCTGGCCATAAAATTCCATGCCGAATCCAATTATGTCACTAATTTTTAAAAAAAAACTCCGTAAGGAAGAATTCTCACCGGTTTTCATTGTAAGGTGGTTCTCACCGGAGGTGAGAACCACCCTTATAATGAGAACCATGAGAACCCTCACTAAATCTCCACCAAATCTCGCTTCGAAAGTTTCGATGGATCATTTACCATTAGTTTAACTTATTCAAATACACATTCTAGTATCATTAAACAAAAAAAATTGATTTTATTAACAAAATATATACTTAGTGTACCAAAATACAATTAGGCATACTAAAACGGCTATAAATGCATGAAAACAATCACTACGTGCTTGAAATTTTTTACATGCATGAAAATGATTACTAGATATGTGCATGAAATAATAGGCTCTATGTGCATTAAAACGAGTTCTAAGTGCATGAAAAATGATAGATACGTCAAAATCGGTAGTAGGTGCATGAAAATGAATAAAACGTATCTCGCCTCGATTTCCGTCACTAGTATATATTTTCTAGACCAAGAAATATGTTCTCTAGCCATAAAATTCCGTGCCGAATCCAAATATGTCATTAATTTTTTTTAAAAAAGTCCGTATGGTAGAGTTCTCACGGTTCTCATTATATTGGTGGTTCTCATAGGATCCCAATTCTATATATATATATATATATATATATATATATATATATATATATATATATATATATATATATATATATATATATATATATATATATATATATATATATATATATATATATATATATATATATATATATATATATATATATATATATGGTTGTAAGATCCATTTGATGTAGGATGGACATATATAGGTATACATTCAGATGACTTAAAAACTCAATAGCTCATAAACGATGACTTATCCTTACTGTGATTTCTGTTTGAGGTGAAAGTTCATGATGTTAGCTTTTCAAAAAGTGGCCATATGCCTTATTTGGTTAAATAACGAAGGAAATATGATCATTTTAAGTTGAGTTGTCCGCCTTCTACACGGGTGACGAACGAACTGAAGATACTTATAATACCGAGGAAGTGGTAAAAGACCCCCTTAAGTTTCTTATGATGTGAGATTAAGCCCCTTAACTTTGCTTTGGAGTAAATTACCCCCTTAACATTACTATAAAGTGAGATTAAACACCTTTTATTTTCCGATCAATTTTACTCCCCCGTGTTTGTAACCTTCTCCGTTTTTAATTTCTTTGAATCTACTGCATATGTATTTCAATTTTTGTATATAATAACTAATTAGGTTTTAAAAATCGGTTAAATTCAAAACAAGAAAAATTAGATTTTTTTTTAACGTAAGATCGTTGTACATAGGACTTGTTGACATGTAATTAAATAAGACGGTATAAGTACATATCTACATGTATAAAATATTAAAATATAATGTAGAGTGAAATTTATACATATTATGTACATTGAGATGAGATATTGGCGAGAAATTGAAAATTCCGGTGAGTTTTTGACCCGAAAAAATAGAAAGCACTTAATTCACTTTATAGTAAAGTTAATGGGTAATTTACTCTAAAACAAAGTTAAGGGAGTTAGGGGGTCATTTACCACTTCATCGCTTATAATAAAGATTGTTTGTTAATTAGTTAGTTGTGATTGTTAGTTAATTAGTTAGTTGTTAGATTATAATAAAGATTAGGAAAGTGTTAGAAGTCATAATCCTAGTAGTATTAGTCAATAAGAGTTTGGAAAGGATTGCAATCTTAAATCTAAGTAGATTAGTGGCGTTATTGGTTAGTATAAATAGGGGCTGCTGTAGCTAGTTTTGTTGACATATATACAGAGAGTTTAGATATATAAAAATATAATTTAGAGTTTACAGATTGTGAGCTTTATTTTTCGAGCACCCTTGCGAGGTTGAGAGCGAGATACTTTCCATTTGTGTTCACAATCAAGTTCCTTCCGAGGGAGGAGACCGAGTTCACATCATATTCTGGTTACTTTACATACAACACACAAAAATATCAGCACTAAACAAACATATTCCGCTGCAAAGTTAGTATTACAACACAGGCCAGTCCTGCTATCTGTTCAATTTCGAAACACTGCTGTAATTCTACATCACCAGTCATGGCTAATTATCATCGCTTAACAATTACTACCTTTTACATACGAATTTTCTAATATAACTCTGATCCTTTTTATAATTTTCTTTTTATATTACTCCCTCAAGATGCACTTTTATAAAAATTTGTTTCAAAACTCTAAATTAGGTGAGTTACTCCGTCTGTTTTTGAACTTATTATCCATTATTATACCTTTCGAGTATAAATGGCTAAGTTACAAGCGTAATAAGTCTAAAATAAACGGTATAAGTAATTTAAGTTGGAGTTTGAAACAATTTTTGACAAAGAATACATCTTAAAGAATTAATTAAGAAAAGAAAATTATTTTAATAAAATAATAAAATGAATAGTTTTTAATTTTTCTCTTTAAGTTTTTAGATGCTTTCTTTGGAAAACTATTTGTAGTTTTACTATATGAATCTTGATTCATTCACTTTGCATCAAAGTTAGCCGACATTATACTATTTGTCTACGAAAGTCATAATCAGATGCTTTTTGCGTTGTAATGCTAGTTATGCTACCATCAACTACGTATTATTGTAGAGGGTTACATTACACTATTAACATGCCTAAATATCATTGTGTAATTGTATTCCCTTCTTTTCTATTATTTGTTTAGATATTTTATATATTGGTGTTTTATTTATTTATTTATATATTTAAAATTTTGTTTAAAGTTAATTTGATCATTTACATAATTTATTGTCCACTTATCACTTAATAATAACACTCGTATATGGTCCTCTCCCTTTTTCTTAACCTTTGTTTCAAAATTAAAGATATTCATATGATCAGAACTGATGAAGTATACATACTTTGTCATCGAAGTTGCAATATTTGATATAACATCGTTTTTTGCTCATTAATATACTCATCGTTTTCATTAAAACAATTTTACACTTTACCTCAATTAACTTTTAAAAAAGTATCTAAAAATTGCCTTTGGTTGCCTATTAGCGGTCGCTTAACAAGCGCAACCAGGTACCTCATTTAATTAACCATACTCCGTATCTGATTTGATCATTATTCCAAACTTCCCGTTAACTTTTTATTTTGTAAGTGTTTGAGAAACTAGCTGAAATCTCATTCTATGCCTAAAATGGTTTTGTAACTTTGTTAGCTTATTAAAATTTCACATAGCTGAAATATCTGAATTTACATTTATACGCTTTATTTTTCCTTTAATATCGACGACGTTTTAGTAACTATCAACAACGTTTTCATTCTAAAAGACGATATTGTCCCACACCTCACTAACTCACTCTTTTCTCTCTAATTCAAAATCCCTCAAAATAACTTAAATTCCACCATCACCACCACCACCACCACCGCCGCCACCTAGCCGGCTACCACCACTCCACAACTATTGCCGCCAGTATGCAACCATCATTATTGTCGTCAACACGACAACATCACCATAAGGTTAGTCACTGTATATTAGGCCAAATAAGGGCCTCCATTTTGTATTGGACTTCATCCTATACTAGGGCTGGTCAAGAGTGAGGGTCGGCATTGGCAACCCGGATCCGACCCGCCACTGAACCCGGATCTAACCCGCCCCGCCTCACCCGGGTCCAAACCCGTCCCGGTCCGTGTATGTGATGTAACCGCGTCCGAGTCCAAATTATGGAGCCCGGCCCAGAAGCTAACCCGTAGACCCGCCCGAAACCCGCCAGACCCGCCCCTAACCCGCCCTAGGCCCGCCTTAGACCCGCCCCTACCCGCCCCCGGGCCGGGTCCGGGTTACACTTCCCAAGAACCGGGCCCAACCCGTCCCGGACCCGCCCTGACCCCGGGCCATGTCCGGGTCCTCATACATTGAACCCGCACCGCCCCTTGACTCGTCCCGGACCCGGCCGACCCGCACTATTGACCACCCCTATCCTATACTACTTGTATAAATACTTTACGTTGTACCAAGTAAAACAACGCAAAATAATCAATTTATCTAATCATTTCTTGATTATCATGGTATCAACGACTCGCTTTTGCACTAAGTAAGACAACACAAAATATATTAGGCCAAATAAGGGCCTCCATTTTTTGCACGGTGATTTGTCCGAGGAAGTCTACATGCGGCTACCACTCGCTTTCAGTCGAGGAAATGAGGGTAAAGTGTGTCGCTTACGTAAGTTCTTATATGGGCTTCGTCAGGCGCCGCGTTTTTGGTTCGCTAAGTTTGGAGCCGCTTTACAGGACTATGGTTTCATCCAATCTTATTTTGATTACTCTCTTTTTGTAACACCCCCATTTATTTAAGAGCCTTTAGCAAGACATTCTCAAATAAATAGATCTGTTACCATCTCGGAATGTCCGAGGTAGTGAATAACAAAGTAAAACAATACAAAGTACTTTATATAAAACCGATAAAATTTAAACTTTGGTTATTACAGTTACTACACAGCGGAAAAGAAAATACAAGTGAGGGCTTCTCTAGATGTGCTATAATTCTAAGTCGGTCTGAAGTCTGCATCTCACATTCCTGCCCCAGCTCCTAGCTCATCTGTCTCTTTCCTGTAGAATCTACTCCCCATTCCGGATCATCGTAGGTGCACACGAATACACTGTCAACCTCGCGGTTGAGTAGGATAACACAAAAATAGATAATGCAACAATGATGATATGCAAATGCAATGATATGCTCGAGCTCAATCTCAATCTCATTCTCAATCACAAATCTCAATCTCAAACCCGTAACACCCAGCCATACCGAACCTCCCGGCAGACTATAATCGGCCGTCGCCGAACACCAGCATAACAGCTGAGGTCACCAGGTCTAGTCCTGCAGAACTAGCCTGGGCCCAATAATATCATCATCATCTCGTATCCGTAACCAATGCACATGCCATGCTCATGAATGCAACAATACTCTTAATACATCATGCTATTAAATAATGTAATGTGCATACTAATAATAATGAACAACACTCAATCCAACCAATACCATTCTCATATAAATCATGCTCAACATCCATAACACACAATCCAACATTCATTCATAACACATCATAGAGTATAGTGTCAGTGTATCCTACCTGGATAGCAATATAATCCCATCACGCAGCTAATCATCCAATCAGTAGCACCACTCCATCACATAATCCACCTAATAAAATAATATACTTAATTACTAACTAATACAATCACGCAACTAACATAATATGTCAAACATTCCAATTAATTACTTAAATAATATATTACGCATAACGAGACCGTATCAATTATTTCTTAGCAGCCATTCTAATTAAATAGAGAATTATATAAATTATCGGCCATAGATAAATAACAATTACTTGTCACATACGTATCAAAACCATGGAGATACGGATTTTATTATTAAAATCATAAAACTTCAAAAGACGACAAGTTATAAAGTATACGAACTAATAAATTAACTTGATCATGTTCATAAATATTTACGTACAACACATTGTGATTATATACATATAACATACCCATCTACAAATCAATTATCATAATTTAACTATACATATCAACTATTATTAATCAAATATAAACTTACTATTTATAGTCTTACTAAAAAGTAAAAGCATATGATCAAATACTCGATTATTACCAAATCAATATCACGACAATATAAATAATTAGTAGTACTCACAATATTCTTTAATAGTACTAATAGCCATAAATGACTAATACTGACTAATATCATAAGTTACATATTAACATATAAGATACCTCACACCACTAATAATACCATTAACAATAATAGAATTAAGGTTAGAAATGATAAAATAACATCATACAATATTAACAATATTAATATATAGCAACCGTGCTTACGTGATAGAACGATAATAGCGACAACCGACTCAAAAGCAACATTCTGCCCGTGATTAAATCATAACCCAGCAACAACCCAAAAACAGGCTGACCACCTTGACAAAACCCGCCCTCGACACCAAACTCAACTACCGCCTTCGCCCCCGACACCACCAGGCTCGCCTCTGAGTCCTGGTGGTTCTAGGGGTGAACGAAATAACCATAACCACCGCAGCCACGACCCATAAACACTGAACGAAAACCATACTCCACCCGCATTACTCTGTTTTTCACTACCAACCACCCAATCGATAACCACCATTCCCTCGCCGTGAAACACCTCGACTCACTATGACAACCACAATAACAAACCCTTAACTACCTTCTAATAACCTACCCTAATATCCCTAACTCTCGTACTCAGAACCGCAGTCGAAATCTCACCCAAAACCCGTGCTCCTTGCTCTGTTCTCAGAAAACCCAGAAAACGCGTGTGAACAGGCGACTAAACAACCACCCCTGGTGGTCCTAGGTGGCATCCCTATGGTCCAAAACACAACTACCAACATCATAGATTAACACTATGTACAAATCAGAACTGAAAACACATATCTACATTTGAATTTGCGAATTGAAAAGAGAAATATAAACCAGAGAAAACGAAACTATGATGGTCTTACCTCTTTCTCCGTGTAAACGAACCGCCCTACACTACCTTAATCCCACCGTGAAGTCCACCCTGCTACTCTCTGATATGGTGGCTGTGTATGGGTGTGAAAGTTTGTATGTCGATAGGTTAAAGATAGGGTTTCTTGGGGTGTTTGATATGTGACGGCAGACTGCATACTGAAGGTGTTAGTCATATTTCTAACCCTAAAACGAGATGGGCTGCAAGATGTGGAGTTGGCACGCAATTCTAGGCCCAAACATCGATACACAATACGGTTTTCATTATTAATCCAAATACTCGGCCCCTCACTTATCGCATATAAAGTATAAAAACACCTATTCGACAATTAAATGAACGCATACAAACGTCCCAAAATACCCACGCGTCCATATAATTATTAAATAATATTAAAATATTATTCAATAAAATACTTTCATATTACAGTAATACATATAAATATGAAATATATATTATTATAATATTTTATCGAAATAAAGAAATACGAAATAATTGTGGAAATACGATTTATAAAATAATAATAATATTTTACATAAAACACTTTATAAACATTACATTTGAAATACTTGTATAAAACACGGTTTGACTGCCATTGACCGAGGCTAAAATACGGGGTATTACACTTTTCGGCTACTCTAAAAATGAGGTATATGTTCAAATCTTCCCTTGGAACTCAATTTCATATGACGAATTTGAGAATTTTGAAATATTTTTAGGTGATAGAGGTTGCTCGTAGTTCCCAAGGATATATTTGTGTCAACGTAAATATGCGCTTGACATAGTATCTCGAGTCTGGTCTTTTGGATGCTAAACCCGTGATTACTCCTATTGGGCAACATCATCAGCTTGGTCTTGCAATTGCTTCGGGTGCGTTACTTGATGATGCTGAGAAATATAGACGCCTTGTGGGGCGCTTAGTCTATCTCGCGGTCACTCATCCGGATCTTTCTTATGTTGTTCATATATTATCTTAGTTTCTACATAAGCCACGCAAGGAGCATATGGATGCAACTCTTCGGGTGGTTTATTAACTTATTAAGGGTAGACCGGGCCAACGAATTTTGTTAAAGTGCGATTGTTCTCTTAGTATCTCCGGATGGTGTGATTTGAAATATGCAGATTTGTCCTTTCACTAGGCGATCAGTTTCAGGATGGATTATTTTTGTGGGTGATTTACCCGTCTCATGGAAAACAAATAAAGAAACAGCAAACGGTGTCCCTTTCTTCTACCGAGGCTGAATATATGTCAATGATGCTGTTTTATGCGAATTGAAATGTTTAGTGGGTTTGTTTTCAAGTCTTGGCATTCCCGTTCCTTGTCCCCTGGATGTTTATAGTGATAGTAACTTCGCTCTTCACCTTACTCAAAATCCTGTTCCACGAGTGGACGAAGCATATTGAGGTGGACTGTCACTTTGTCCGTGACGCTATTTCCGATGGTTTGATACGACCGTCTCATGTGTCTACTCAATCCCAATTGGCTGACATTTTTACTAAGGCTTTACCATCGTCACAGTTTGATTTCCTTCTCCGCAAACTGGGTATTCTTGATCTTCATGCTCCAGTTTGAGGGGGAGTATTAGGCCAAATAAGGGCCTCCATTTTGTATTCCGCTTCGTCCTATACTACTTGTATAAATACTTTACATTGCACCAAGTAAGACAACACAAAATAATCAATTTATCTAATCATCTCTTGATTATCAATCACTTTTCTCATTTTTTTTTTAAAAAAAGAAATAGCTTAGTTAATAAGTTGGTTTCCCTTCCCTTATTGTTGTTAATTGATTATATGACTTCGATTTGGTTATTTAATTGAATAATTATAGTTAGTTTATGTTTTAGGTTTTATCCAACTTAATTGGATTAGTTTTAAATTAGGTTTAGCTGTTTCTTGTTAATTACTTTGTATGTTTTTGATTACATTATTGTTTGTAATTGGAGTGATTTTGTTGGTAAATTATGGTGGATTTTGTGTCGATTTTTGTTGTTGTTGTTGTTGCGTCATGTATGTTGAATTTGGGGAAGGGCAAGAACATCATGGCCAAATGTTGTTATTCAACATTTGACCATGGTTGATATTTAACATTTGGCCATGGTCAAACGTTGAATATCAACATTAGGTCCATGCTCGATTGTTAAATGTCAACTTTACGTTTATGGTTTGTTCAATTGTTTTGTAAACTGCGTTTATTGCCTTTATTTGCCGATTTTTTTAAGTTTATAAGTTTTCTGGTTGAAGTGAGGTATTTGTTAACATTTTTTATCTGTTTAATGCAGATGAGAGATCGAATGATAAAGGGAAGAACATTATACAACCTCCACCGTTGCTACCTAAACGGTCTGACGACCGGATCGTCAAATCTTCCGAGCATTGTATGTGCATTTTGCAATCGCAGCCACCTTCACCGCTACCTGGAGAGTCTTTTAACATTGTTATGAGCCTACTCTTGCTCACCTTGCTAGTGGTGATTCAGAGGAGGCAAGGTCATGTTGGAGGAAGTGTCCTCGACAATAGTGTGTTGACGTAATTAAAACTCATCTGAATGAAACACAACTGGGAGTGTTACTCTTTTAAAGTCGACTGATCAACATTTATCGATAGTGATTGGCTGTCTAGAGTTTGACATTATCGTCATATGATGGTGGTGATCAGTTGATCCCTTAAGGTCATATCTTTAGGGAATTCCGTCTCAATGGAATAATTAATTAATATTGTATTGGATACAAATTAATTAATAACTGGAAATTTTGGAAATAATTTTATATGACGAATATTTTTTATAATGGGATTATAATAATAATAAAAGTCAAAGTAATAAAATCGTTTTATTACTCGGTTTTATTTATTCGTTTGCGAAACGATTAAATTGAGAATGAACACGGTTGATCATAAAATTACAAAGAGTTGTAATTAAATTATGACATTACATTTTTGTGCAATAATAATTTCAAAATTATTAGTACAATTATTTAAATGTAATAAATTTGTAAGTTATGAATTTTAAAAGTTAAAATTACACAATTAACAAATTGGGTCATGTGTTATGGGACATGTGTGACATGTTACAAATTAACACAATTGACAAAGATAAAATGGAACCCATTTTACACTCTTTGACCGTGTGATGTGTGTTAGTGAGGTAGTGTGTTGTTGTCATATTGTAAGCTACTCTTACACATTATGCAAAAGCTTACATGCCTAGCCTTAGGTGTAAGGCATATTGTATGCTTTTATGTAAGAGTAAGAGGCATGCATTGACTCTATTTTTGAAGGCCTTTGGCCGGCCAAAACAACAAAGAAGAGCTCTTTTTGCTCTTATATATTTAACACTACACAATACATTAAGACTAAGTGTGTGTGTGTTTTTGGGAGAACTAACACAAAACATACTACAAACCTCATTCTCTCTACAATTCCTTAGTAAAATAGTTTTTACTAAGAAAATTATTATTTCCATATTAATAATATTAAGAGTAATATTATTATTATTTCTAGTATACTAATACTAATTTTCTAGTAACAAAATTAGTGTTAGTTTGAGATCGGGTCCTTGATACGTACCTTTAGGAGACGATTTTTGTTAGATCGTTTCAAGAGGATTTCGGTTATTTGAAGACTCACATAATAGGTGATTATTGAGTATAAACCTTCTAAAACCAATGTAAGGACAATCACATCTTATGATATCGTCATGCATGCATAAGATCTACTTAAGTTTTTATGACTAAACTTAAAGAAACAAAACTCACATTAGTTATGAGTATAAAATATGGAACCTCGGTTTCCAACAAGTGGTATCAGAGCACTACGGTTGTTGCATGCATGATCGGATTCATGTTTTATGTTAAAATCGGATTAACATATATATTTCGAATTTTCGAAATATTTTGGATTTATTATGATAAATCACAAAATAATTTTGCATGTTAAAGTTTCCGTTTATAAAATGGTTTTAGGACATAAAAATAATTTTATGGATTTTTATTGTTCATTTTTATATTTATTTGTATATTTTGTAGTTTAAATCGGTTTTAAACAACAATTAATGGGAAAAATAGTTAAAAATAGTTTTTGGCCGAGATTTTTTGATATGTTCTCACATGAATATTTAATATATTGTATATGTTTTTTCGTAAGAAATGGAGTTAATATGCATGGATTATGAATTTTATGAGATGAATAGTCATAATATGAGTTAAAATGGGTATAGAAGGTTATATTTCGAATTTGACCTTAAAAAATTTATGAGAAGTCACATGCAATATA
Organism: Silene conica; assembly: GCA_029255685.2. Classification (NCBI taxonomy): domain Eukaryota; kingdom Viridiplantae; phylum Streptophyta; class Magnoliopsida; order Caryophyllales; family Caryophyllaceae; genus Silene; species Silene conica. The sequence goes on from CM055312.2 coordinate 77,126,080, forward strand.
TAAAATACCTGTATAAATTTTCGGATTTATTGGATTTATTTTGCATGATTAATGATTTTTATAGTAAAAATCGTATTAATAGTGACTCAAATTCGACTTTAATAGTTATAGTTGGAATTTTGCCATAAAAATTTTACACAATGTCACATGCAATATTTATAGAATGTATATAAATTTTGGGAATTTATTCTCAAGTGATGCATGATTTATGATTTTAATAGTTAAAATCGGATAAATAGTGACTTATTGTGTTAAAAATAGTTAATCTTAATATTATGGCATAAAATTTTACCCATAGATGTTTTATATAATAGGAACATTAGATCTATAAGATGGATATCAAAAGGTTTCTGTTTTTATGATTATTAATTTTAATGAGCTAATTAGCTAATAATCATATTTTATGAGTCGAAAATAAAATTTTCGAGTATGGTCTGTAATTTTTGGTCATTTTCAGATTCTAATATGTATTTTAGGATGACTAAAAATTTATAGCAATTTATCACAAGTTTTTTATTTTAAATCGGATTTTTAATCATAAAAACGACTATTATACGATTTATTTAAGAAATAAACCATATATACTTGCATAAGACCATTTTATTAATTTCTGAATTTTTAGAAAATTTCCAGAAAGTTTAAAATTTTTGAATTTTAAATTTCGAATTTTATTGACTCATTTGGCCATATTTTGTTTATTTTTCCCGAAAATACAAGTAATTTATGAACAATAATGCAAAATCAAGTTAGATCATGATCAAATATTAGTAGAGACTAAACATTGATTCCTAAAGTAAGTTAGGATGATTAACTTGGACATAAATTAGATTTATGTAATTTTGATGATTTTAATAGTTAAAATCGTGCATATCCGTAAAAACCGTAAACAAATATGAGATATTTGCTCCCATAAGGCGATTTGGCATTAAAAATTGAGCATGTGCATACATATTTTATTATTGCATTTTATTTAATATGAATGTCATATTTGAATGTCTTTATATAATTTGGAATTATGTAATTTTTCTTAGTATGACCTTAGTTTTAATCAATATTACCCGTAATGAAAGGGAATATTGATTCGGTTGTAATTTATGTGATCTCGTATCACGGGTTTGTAATTTAAATTTTCAGGTTTACAATAGAGTAGTTGTATTATTTTTATTGTAATTCCGGAGATCCAAAAGACGGTGTCATACGGAAAGGAGTTCCGACAAGACAGTGTTTTCTTGGATGGCGTGCCAATGAAGTTCAAGGGACCATGGAGTTGGTTTCCGAATTTGTAATAGTTAATTAGTTTTTACTATTACTAGGAAGGCCATACTAGGATTTTATTGCTTTATTACTTTTATTTTTGCATTATTAATATGTTTGCATGCATAAGCCAAATCGCCATAAACATGCATATTAGTTTAGATCGTTAAAACTACCGTGTCAATTATAATTATCAAGTTCACCGATTTAATTCGCTTAAAGGAGATAGATAATAAATTGACAAGACCTCTATATTAAATAAAAACAATTGAGAATTAGCCTTACCAAATAGTAGAACCCATGAGCTTCTATTTCGTGGGGTGGTGCTAGTCCAGTGGGCAGTACGAACCTCATTACGTAGGATAAGTGGGGCAATGAGGTGGATTCAGTCCAGTGGGCGGATCGCATCTCGATGCACTTGAAATTTGGTTTGTACTCAACGGAAGTGTAGAGGACCAGTGGTCAATGTGTTCCGGGCTAAGATGTATAAATTATGATTTGTCATCAACCAAGAGTTCTAGGGTAGAACCGGTTTATATTTTAACCCACCAAACCATATCATTGGGTCGGAGTTCCAGTGGTTCACGATTTCGGTAGTATGGGCTTGGGTCTTGGAATCATTTATAAAATTGGATAGGGGTCATTTTATAGATGCATCAACTTAGTAAAAATGTTTACAAGTTAAAAATAAAATTAAAACGATTAGCATTTAACTTCTTCATATGTTTGAAATTTTGTAGTCAATTTTTCATATCAAAATCAATCATGACCACTTCCACCACTACTACGAACACTTCATGGTTACGTTCCTTCATGGATCGTTGTAAGCTAGAAAAGAATGGGGCAAACTTTGCCGATTGGGATGCCCAACTATTGTTGGCGGCACAAGGTGACGGTAAGACCGAATTCCTCATCGAAGAATCACCTCCCGAACCTGCAGAAAATGCCACCGCCGCGGCAAGAAGACCTTATGATACTTATCACAAGGAGTCTTGGGCAATGAAAAATGTTTTGATCCTCTCGATGGAGCCGGAACTCCAAAAGAGTGCCATAAAGATTGGCACAGCTTATGAGATCTATTGCAGGCTTCTGACAATGTTCTCAAAGGCTTCGAGAATTGTCCAATACGGGGCGGCATCGGCCTTCTTTGATCTCAACCTTAAGGAGGGGCAAAAGGTTAGCCCACATGTACTCAAGATAATTGAGCATGTAGAAACCCTAAGGATGAATCAAGTGGACATTCCTAAGGAACTTGTGATTGACAGAATCCTCCACTCCTTGTCTAAGGTGAAGACTTATGTACAATTCCGGATGAATTTCAACATAAGGAACCAAGACATCTCTCTCGATGAATTGCACAATATGATCGTGCAAGTAGAAAAGAATATGGGCCTAAATGTTAGTTCCCCTAAGGATATGCTCAATATAAATGTTAAGGGCAAAGGAAAGTTCGATAGGAGGGTAGGGCAAAGGGGAGACAACCTTCCAAAGGTTCAAAGAATGTGTCTTCAGAGGCAGGTACATCAGATCCCAACAAGAGCTCTCCTCAAGGAGCCAAATGCTTTTATTGTAATAATAAAGGACATAAGAAGAGGAATTGTTCCAGATATCTCAGCGATCTCAAAGCTGGGAAGATTCTTCCAGTTGGTATGATAACTGTCTCTATTTTGTGTTAATCTCAACTAACGTATTATGATACAAGTTGTGATGTGAATGCTCTTCTTACTTGAATTAGGGCATGGAAACAAAAATAAGGGAAAGAAAAATCAAGCATAATGGATCAATGGAACTAAGAGTAGCTCCACTCAGGATGATCAAGGAGCTTTGTTTTTCCGCTTATTTTGCTAGTATTTCAAGTGTTGTAAGAACAATTAAAATTTGTGTTTTATTTCCTTGTTGGACAAGGAAAGGATGATCCTTGAAACAATTGGTTGTATTTTGGATAAAGTAGTGACTTGGTTTTCAACCCAAGTCACTATCAGTTTTATAATTATGTTCTTATTTAGTTTAACACTTGCAAATCTTAAAAACATAAAATAGAATTGATTGTGAAACAGAATAGGTATAGGATACCCAATTCAAATCAAATCAAAATCAAATTAAGTTTAGAACTCAATTAAGAGGAAAAGTTATCAACCATCCAAAACTATCTAAGCTTAAATCGAATATTTTCAGTGATAAATCATAAGGGTACACAAACCAACATCAAAGTCATTGCTTGTGGCATTAGTGGCTATCTTTGGTAATAAAATGAGATTATTATTACAAAGATAGAGTGGGAGAAATTTAAAATGCTACAAATAGCAAGTGATTTTGATTAACACAATGGATATGATCTATTAGTGAATAGTAGGATTTATTGTGTTTTGGTTATGTGAAAGATAAGAAGGAAGATTAAGTTGTGGATGAGATCTACGATTCGAGAAAATCTACGCCTCATGATTTTAAAGGTAGATAAAGTTGTGGATACGATCTACGATTTGCTTAAAAACTACGCCTTATGAACCCAACGGCCCCGGCCCTGGGGATACTTCAGGAATAAATTCTTGAAGTTTGTAAGGAAAAATTCTATACATGGATAAAATCCATGATAGAGTCCTCGTACAGTATAAGATAAGATAAATGTGGGGAACTGAAAGTTCCCACACACAAAAATTATATACCATAAGAAAAGACTCTTATAGAAACTACGGGAGGACACTCGAAGAAAATTATTCAAAAGATTTTGTAAAGGCTCAAGAAAGGGTTCTTGGATTTAGATGGTGATCTAAATGTGCCAATGCAAATTCTAAGAACCATGAAATTTATAAGATATACATGCTAATAAATGAGATTTATTGAGAGAAGCATGGGTTGACATATGGATGCCAGCAATCTACAAAGTTAAGAGTAACTTTGTTGAAAGTAGTAAAGTAATTCATTGAGAATGAATTCAGTAAGCTCAGTAACCGCTCTTCAAAAGGGTATTTGAAAGGGATGTGACTATTAGCACATATGGTTAAGTCCCAACCAATTCAATTCATTAAATGTTAAGGAACATTGAATTGAGTGGGAGCTTTATGATTTACGGATAAATGTAAAGTTCAGTGGGAGTTCTCGCTCCAGGATTTGAAGTTGTTAAGTCATGGGTATGACTTCGGGATCTTCAGAATCAGGCAAGAACAAGAGTTTAGTGGGAGTAAACGTTATCTAAAACAACTTATTGCTCGTTTGGAATGAAGCATTGATACTTATAAAAGGTACACGAGTTTTGGTTCTAGATGACATATTGATATGAATTAAATCTAATTGAACATGGGATGTTTAGTTGAGATTATAAAAGACATCTTGTTATTAGTGTTAAGGTTGTTCATGGAGATGAAGATAGTATAGCCATGATGGGATAATGGAAATTTATCGAACCTTAAGTACTATCGTTTGCACGTTTAAATTGCTAATGTTTCCACCATTAGTGTAATCGTGTAAAGTGAATGCGCACCGCTTGCAGGACAACCTGTTGAGCAGGTGTTAAACCAATGATTAAACCTTGATCAATTGTCAAAGTATTCTCCAATGAAGATGAAAGACAAATTCAAGATCTTGGAAGATAACTTAGTCATGGGTAAAAGATTTACAACGACTCAAGTTCCAAGACATCAGGCAAAGATTCAAAATAATCTTTGGCTTACATTCATTGACTATGCATCTCAATGACTTGTATTTTAACTACATGGTCATCACAAGATTCTGCAAAATGTGTGAGTTCACAAATTATGTGATAACATTGCTGTAGCTGGGAGTTACACAATGCACATAATATTTGTTGGTCATAAGATGACTTATCTCATTGAAATAAAATAGCATATGTGGATGAGATCCGCAAAGTGAACGCTCGCACGAACCGTGGTAAACCTGGTTTACTCAAAATGAAGATAATTACAATTTTAAGGGATATAAGCGAAAGGCACTAAAGCTTATCGTAAATTAAATAGTGTTCAAAGGTTGACCACTTGGATGGTTAATCCACTAATCGTTAGAGTTATTCATAACTCACGAAAGGTCAAGTAAAATTCAAATGAGATGGTAAGACCATATTGAACCCCATTAAAGTGAATTGAATTATCATGACCTCGCCCCTAGTTGCTTAAGTGAGGTGACATCTCAATGCAACCGGATGTGTGATGCGATTGATGGCAAGTTCAATTGCCATAGAGTCATACGGGATGACTAATCGATCACCTAGGCATAGGCATGTTAAGATACATTTGCCGGGCTAATGACCGCTGATAGAGCTCTGGCATACTCTTATTAAAAGACTGCCTGGTCGTGGCGGGAGCATCTATCGTGTTTCACATGAGTCAGTTCTTGGACTAATGACTGTTCTCTGAGGTGGCATAGTTTCAGATTAACTTTGATTTATGTCCTAACACCTTCGTAACAGGGGTTTATAAGGACATACTTTGGGTTATGATGGACTATGGCCAGCCGGAAGGAATAGGTCGATTGGGAATTGTCCACCCCTTGTCAGGGTTGAGAAATATCTCTAGGCCACTCGAGGAGAATAATAACTAGAAATGCGTGGCCACGCTCGGAAGGTATCTATGGTAGATAATTCCGGTCAGAAGTTATAACTCCAGATCGAGATAAACCACTCTAGATTTTAATCAATTGCCGGCACGACCTGAGAGGATGCCATGCATTGAGTGGGAGATAGTAATAGGGCAAGAGAATTGGTAAAACACACTTGTCTCGGACAAGTGGGATATTGTTGGAGGAAGTGTACTCGACAATAGTGTGTTGACGTAATTAAAACTCATCTGAATGAAACACAACTAGGAGTGTTACTCTTTTAAAGTCGACTGATCAACATTTATCGATAGTGATTGGCTGTCTAGAGTTTGACATTATCGTCATATGATGGTGGTGATCAGTTGATCCCTTAAGGTCATATCTTTAGGGAATTCCGTCTCAATGGAATAATTAATTAATATTGTATTGGATACAAATTAATTAATAACTGGAAATTTTGGAAATAATTTTATATGACGAATATTTTTTATAATGGGATTATAATAATAATAAAAGTCAAAGTAATAAAATCTTTTTATTACTCGGTTTTATTTATTCGTTTGCGAAACGATTAAATTGAGAATGAACACGGTTGATCATAAAATTACAAAGAGTTGTAATTAAATTATGACATTACATTTTTGTGCAATAATAATTTCAAAATTATTAGTACAATTATTTAAATGTAATAAATTTGTAAGTTATGAATTTTAAAAGTTAAAATTACACAATTAACAAATTGGGTCATGTGTTATGGGACATGTGTGACATGTTACAAATTAACACAATTGACAAAGATAAAATGGAACCCATTTTACACTCTTTGACCGTGTGATGTGTGTTAGTGAGGTAGTGTGTTGTTGTGATATTGTAAGCTACTCTTACACATTATGCAAAAGCTTACATGCCTAGCCTTAGGTGTAAGGCATATTGTATGCTTTTATGTAAGAGTAAGAGGCATGCATTGGCTCTATTTTTGAAGGCCTTTGGCCGGCCAAAACAACAAAGAAGAGCTCTTTTTGCTCTTATATATTTAACACTACACAATACATTAAGACTAAGGCCCTGTTATTTCTGGCTTATTTTCAGCTCGTTTCAGTTCAGCTCAGCTCTATTCAGTTCAGTTCAGTTCAGTTCAGCTCAGTTCAGTTCAGCTCAGCTCCATTCAGTTCAGTTCAGCTCAGTTCAGTTCAGTTCATTTCAGCTCAGCTTCATTCAGTTCAGTTCAGTTCAGTTCAGTTCAGCTCAGCTTCATTTAATTAAGTTCAGTTCAGTTCAGCTCGACTTTATTAAATATATCCCACATTATTATTATTATTATTATTATTATTATTATTATTATTATTATTATTATTATTATTATTATTATTATTATTGTTGTTGTTGTTGTTGTTTTTGTTATTATTATTATTATTATTATTATTATTATTATTTATATATTTATTATTCTATTTATTATTATTAATTAATAATTCCTATTATGATTATTATTGTTATCATCTTGATGTGTTTGATCTTCGAGGTCATTATGGACACCAATATCGCACCCTTTTTTTCAATTTCTTTCGAACTTTGTCCTTGAATTTCTTCCATTCTTTATCATCCATGTTTAAATCCGTTCTTCCTTGAATACTTTGATGTTGTATAACTGGAGTACCAGGTTTATGCATCCGAATGAAATTATGAAGTGTAAAAGCGGATACGATAATTGACATTTGATATTTCGTTGTCATTTGTGGCATATTTTTTAACACCTTCCACCTTCTCTTAAGCTGACCAAACGTCATTTCAACCGTCATCCTCAAAGATGAATGTCGATAATTAAAATGTTCAATTATTCTGCTAGGAGGCGCATGCTTATATTCAGGCATATGGTTTCTCACGTTTGGATGGCTAATAGGAGACAAATACCCAAGTGTATTCGGGTATCCCGAATCCACCAAATAATATTTACCTATAAATGTTTATATATAAAAATAATTAATGTTTAAATAATAAAAAAATGAAATACGTACCACATTTACCACATTTAGACGTAAAATGTTTAGATAATAAAAAAAAATAATGTTAATTAGACGTAAAATACTCAAATGTTGCTTTTGTTAATTTTAAAACACAAGAAAAGAAAAAAGCAACGTCCATTAGAGTTTACTAAAAAAAATACTTCAGAATTAATATTTTTTTAATAATTGTTATTTAAAAAATCGCAAATTTGTATTGATCAAACATTTTTTTTTATATTATTATTATTAGTTAGTATACTTTAATTAAACTTAAGTTATTTCTATTAATCAGCTTCATTCAGCTCAGTTCAGTTTAGCTCGATTAAATTCAGTTCAGTTCAATTCAGTTCAGCTCAGCTCGATTCAGTTCAGCTCAGTTCAGTTCAGTTCAGTTCAGTTCAGCTCAGCTCGATTCAGTTCAGCTCAGCTCAGTTCAGTTCAGTTCAGTTCAGCTCAGCCCAATTCAGTTCAGCTCAATTCAGTTCAGCTCTAAAAAGCCAGAAAGAACAGGGCCTAAGTGTGTGTGTGTTTTTGGGAGAACTAACACAAAACATACTACAAACCTCATTCTCTCTACAATTCCTTAGTAAAATAGTTTTTACTAAGAAAACTAGCGTAACACCCGTGAAAATTCACGGGTTGTTCAATTTTAATTTTGACGGGAAATGATCAATTAAAGTTGCTAGATATACTAATAATGTATGTGGTGTATATGTAAATATTTTAAAGAAAAATAAAAGGGTATAACTATAACATAAGATATATAAGAACATGTTGACATTAAAAGTTTGACGTAAAACTTGAAAAATGTAAAATATAATTAAAAAATGGAAACTTATAACTTTCCAATAAAAGGAGGTTTTAGTAATAGAATAAAAATTTCGCGTAGAACGTAGTTGGTTAATAGTAAGTAACGGTGCAATAGGCATGATGGTAATTCGATTTTGTGATTTTTTAGAAGAGAAATTGTACTGTTTAGAGACTTACAATTTCAGAACAGGAAAAATTATGTTGGTCAAATTGGTATTTTAACTATTTACATATTGTACAAGACAAATGAGGAGAAGAAAAAGAGAAGGCTGACCGTTGCATTTTTCGAGCAACATAGAGAAACCAAATTAAAAGAGTTATTGAAAATATAATGGTTAGCTCTATAATTAATATTTTGTTGGTAATTACATTATATAATTATTAATAGTAATGGTTTTATTATTTGATTGCGTGGGAAACCAAAAAAGTATAATATAATGGTTTTATTATTTGATGCGTGGTGCTCCTGCATTTTGATAGTCAGTATTCTTAGAACTATTAACTACAATAATTAATATTATTGGAAAGGTGTCAACAATTGTAGTTAATAGTATCATAATTATTTTAGTTAATACTATCATAATTATATGCATTGGAAAATCCATCAGCATTATTATTATTATTATATTATTATATTATTTATTATTTATTATTTATTATTATTATATTATTATATTATATTATATTAAAGTCGACTTACTTTTATTGGTCAAATTGGATGTAACATTCTAAGAATGAATGAGAGGTCTCCATTATGCAAATACTGAAATATTATAGTGTCACGTCAGCATTATACAATGTTATGCGTTATTAAAAGAGTAGGTTTTATAAAAATATTGTCAATTAAAGGTGAAGTAGTCATAGAACTTTGAGTTCTTTTAACAGAAGTAAAAAGTCGGTAATAAGACAAAGTAATACGTGATTTATTTTTAAAAAATGATTAAATATTAGCCGTTTTGCTTATCACTTAAGAAAGCGTAATTTATACATTAGGAATGGAAAACTATTAATTTTAGCAAAATACGTTTTAAAAAAATGGTTTCAAATAACTTTAATCTGAAATTTAATTAAATTATTTAACTTAAATAAACGGAATACGGTGTTCCGAAATTAAGTATAATTATTAAACCCGACCATGACGTTTTTGTAATTATAAGATTATGGTGGGTGGTTCTCAATGTTGCTTGAGAATTTCTAGAACATTGAGAAAGTAAAACAATTTTTTATTAGGTTTTGAGAATTGGTACCTATATTAATTAACACGATTATATTAATTACACACGGTTAATTAGGTGGTTCTCAATTAATTTCGGTTTTTGATTATATTAACTACACGACGTTTGGCTTATCACTTGATAAAGCGTAATTTATACATTAGGAATGGAAAATTATTAATTTTTAGCAAAAGACGTTTTAAAAAAATGGTTTCAAATAACTTTAATCTGAAATTTAATTAAATTATTTAACTTAAATAAACGGAATACGGTATTCCGAAATTAAGTATAATTATTAAACCCGACCATGACGTTTTTGTAATTATAAGATTATGGTGGGTGGTTCCCAATGTTGCTTGAGAATTTCTAGAACATTGAGAAAGTAAAACAATTTTTATTAGGTTTTGAGAATTGGTACCTATATTAATTAACACGATTATATTAATTACACACGGTTAATTAGGTGGTTCTCAATTAATTTCGGTTTTTGATTATATTAACTACACGACGTTTGGCTTATCACTTGAGAAAGCGTAATTTATACATTAGGAATGGAAAATTATTAATTTTTAGCAAAATACGTTTTAAAAAAATGGTTTCAAATAACTTTAATCTGAAATTTAATTAAATTATTTAACTTAAATAAACGGAATACGGTATTCCGAAATTAAGTATAATTATTAAACCCGACCATGACGTTTTTGTAATTATAAGATTATGGTGGGTGGTTCTCAATGTTGCTTGAGAATTTCTAGAACATTGAGAAAGTAAAACAATTTTTTATTTGGTTTTGAGAATTGGTACCCATATTAATTAACACGATTATATTAATTACACACGGTTAATTAGGTGGTTCTCAATTAATTTCGGTTTTTGATTATATTAATTACACACGGTTAATTAGGTGGTTCTCAATTAATTTCGGGTTTTATGTTTTTTTAGTTTGCTGATGTGGAAAGATGGACATCTTGGTTAAACATGATTGGTTTAAAAAAACTAAAATTGTGAGATTGAATGAGAGACTTGCATTACCATAATTCTGCATCCACATTGTGCCACATAGGCAATTTTCCATTATTCTTTTATATATATAATGATTATTATTTCCATATTAATAATATTAAGAGTAATATTATTATTATTTCTAGTATACTAATACTAATTTTCTAGTAACAAAATTAGTGTTAGTTTGAGATCGGGTCCTTGATACGTACCTTTAGGAGACGATTTTTGTTAGATCGTTTCAAGAGGATTTCGGTTATTTGAAGACTCACATAATAGGTGATTATTGAGTATAAACCTTCTAAAACCAATGTAAGGACAATCACATCTTATGATATCGTCATGCATGCATAAGATCTACTTAAGTTTTTATGACTAAACTTAAAGAAACAAAACTCACATTAGTTATGAGTATAAAATATGGAACCTCGGTTTCCAACAGGTCATGGGAGTTAGCCGATAGTTTTTGGTTTGTTGAAGGGGAGGAGGAAGAGGAGGAGGGAGAGGGGTCGAATGACGAGGATGTTTGTGAGTATCGGTTCGTAGAGAACCCGTCATCCTAAAGATTGTTCACTCAAATATTGGTTCGGGATCCTATAGGCCATTATTTTGGTACAAGGGAGACTTCCACGAGCACAAAGAAGCCGAGGCCGAGGAATGATACTTCGTGGGTCCTAAGATGTCACATTCTTCCTGGTCCTACGAACAGTTCCCTTTTATGGAGCTTTGATGGACATGTAGCGTTCATCAGTTGGTCTAAGCCTAACCCGGAAGTGTTGAGAGCGTGGATCAAGTGTAATGAGAGGTCGACTTGTGTGAGGCAGATCAGAGGTGTTCACCTCCCCGAGGTTCTTGCCGCTAGGGTTGATGAGAGCCGTCTTGGGGTTTTAAGGTATTGTTTTACCACCATTCTAGACGATTACCACATATTGTCCAGTTGAAAAAACGTTACAAGCACGAACAAATGGTCACTACACATCCAATGGTCCTCTCCACAACAAATCTGAGGAAAGAACTGAGTTCGTGTAAGACTCTCCTAAAACCCAGTCAAGCCGGTGGTCGATGATGGGTGAACTCTGAACATCTGTCTTTATATATCGTCATTCTCTATCTCTCGGGCACACCATTCCCGCATAAAAAAGTAGTCCCCTTCTTACTGTAATACTCCTCCCATATACGAACTGGTGTACTCTGTTGTGTAAGCTATACTCGGTCGAATACACTTTAGTAGGAGTTTAAGTTTGGGTCTTTCGTTTGTACTCGGTCGAATACTGAAAGTACTCGGTCGAGTACCCTGTGTACTCTGTCGGTACACCGGTTTCATGTCGGTTCCGTGATATATTAATTAGAGGAAACATGATTTACAAATCATAATTTCTTCGCATAATTATTTCGTTAATCAGTTTCTCACAAACCCCAAACCTTAAATCTCTCCAATTGACCTATTGTAACACCCCGATTATCCGGCCAAGATAATCAAGGTATTTTCATCTCGGTTACCCGAGATAGTAGATTCGGAGATACAATTAAAGACTTGTTTAATATAAATAATTGTTTATTGTTATACAACTCGATGAATAAATAAAATACAACTCAATACTACCTACCATGACAACTACCGTACATAACACGTGATCATCAAGCTCGTCCAAATCCCGCACGCAACCTAAGACAACCTGACAAAACCTGCTCCCCATATGATCGGAAATATCATATGAATCAACACAAGCCACCCCAGAAATGGGTGACAAATAAAGAACACCAAATACGCCAGTTAAGTGGTCACTACTTATCACAATGTAGTCACTTTTCAACTAGTCGCACGTGCGACGATCTTATACAAGTTTTTGTGATTTTTTAAAGTTTTACCTTTCATCCTAAGGCCGCGTGTAAAATAGAACTTAGAACATTTCCAATGGTTTGTTTTAGGGAGTTGCTTGCAATATTCATAAAATAGCAAGCAAGTAGCTTACCATTGGAGTAAAGAAATATTCATGTAGCTTAGAGCAACTCCAATGGCAAACTACAAAGTTTTGTAGCTTGCTTTGCCACATCGTCTTTTGAAGCAACAAAGGTTCTAAATTACAACGTCCTCCAGTGGTAAACTACAACGAGTGTAGCTTAAAAGACCCACATAATAAATAAAATACCATAATATAATTTATTTTATTATTTCTTAATTATTAATTTATTTCAAGCATGTAGCTTGACAAAGCTACACATGCTTACAAGCAGGGACGTAATTTGATGCTCTAATGGTGAGCATACCGCTAGAATATTTATAATAATTGCAAGCAGGTCCCTAAATGCAACCATTGGAGTTGCTCTTAGAGCATCTTCAATGGTAAGCTAGTTGTTACTAGCTTACCTTTGCCAACTAGGATTTTTAAGCTAAAATATTTTTAAGCTAGAAACTACTAGTCTACTACAATGGTAAGCTACAAGTGTTGTTGCTTACATTTTATGCATATTCTACGTGTGTACTTTTAATTGGTCAATTTTTTTTGTAGGGCCATTTAAGCTACTAGCTCCATGGAGCTAGTAGCTCATTTTAAGCTATCTCAAGTGAAGTGCTCCAACGGTCAAGCTAGTTGCTTAGAAACTTTTTTATTTGCAAGTAAGTCCTTTTGGGTAACCATTGGAGATGCTCTAGCATGATAGCTCTACCAAACATGTAGCTAGACTTTAAAAAATAAAAATAAAATAAAAGGCAAAGCTTATGATTGGAGGAATATCTTATTTTGGGACTCATAATATTAGAAAATGTTGTATCCAACCATTGGCTCGATATATAGTCAAAAACAAAATAACTTAAAAAACCGTATTAATAAATCAAGTTACAACGTGTTGTAGCTGTCCATTGAAAATGCTCTTAGAGTTCTAAGTCCACCGCTAGATACTATACTAAACGGACTTACTATGGGCACTGTAGTCTGTGGCCAAATGCTGATCATTGCAATTTGCAGCTGCCGCAAATGGTCTACTCTAGTCATCACTACTTTAAACTAACTTTACATCAACATCAAGACCCACCTAGTATTCTACTTCAATCATTAACTCAATTACTCAACCGAATCATTTCCTTCCCTAAGCAATTCTTTTGTCCGACGTTCTTTAGAGAAGACAGATTTCTCGTAAAACTTACTGCTTACTACGAGTATTTTCTTAAAAGTGATCATTTTATGATAAACGACAACGACGACTATCATGAAAAATGGTTATTTTATAGTCATATTCGTATATAATGATGGTTATTAATAACATTCATAACCTGTATTTATAAATAAACATAAATAAGAATTAAGATTCTACACTCGTAAAATATAAGCAATGCCAGATTAGCAGGTATAAAGTTTCCTACTTTACAGCAACTACGTATTTTTAATCTCCACTATTGTCACTTTGATTAATTGTAGCACCAAACTGCAATAAGAATCAAGTTTAGTGCTTAATGATCATATCATATCAAACCAATTAACCAAATCATTTTCAAATATAGACATCACTTGCTCACATCTGTTTTAAACTGTACAACAGGTAAATCCTTAAATCACTACCCATGAATTAGAACAAATTTTCAAACTTTTTTTATTTAAGACGAGTATATGCGTCTTAAAAAGAAGAACTTATGTATAAATACTGCATAAAGTTGGGTGGAAATTGAAGTAATTGAGCAGAAAAAGAGGTGTATTTTTTTAGGGAGAAGGAAGAAGAGGGCATGTGTCACATGAAAATGAGACTTCTGTCAGTTACCTAAAGGGTTTCTGTCTTACCTAAACTTTGTTTTTATTTTATATTTTCATTTGTATTGGAATAAATTTTGCATTTAAATTGTTTGTTTTTGGGGTTTTCTGTAATTTTGAATAATATTTATAATTTATTTTAATGGTTTTAACCTACTATACATGGTATAGCAAATTGCAGTTTCCTATAGGTTGGATTTTTGTGAAGTATAGTGAGTAGTTACACTTTCACTCTCAATCTAAGGTTTATTAAAGGTAAAGTACCAAAATTCTTAAGAAAATTGGAATCTTTATCATTTAGGTATTCATCTTTTTCTCCATCCTTTTAAGGGTTTTCTGGGTTTATGTTTAATTGTTGGGATATGTTACTCAGTCTTGCTAGGTTTGTGTCCAAGTGTCTGGATATGACCAATTTTATGAAAAAATATGCATAATTTGGCTTAAAATGAGGTATGGAAGTGTCATACCCATGTCCAAGTGTCTGATGGGGATTAAGAAAAGTGGGAGTAACATAATTGCTGGTTTTTAAGTATTGATTATATATTCCATGAATTTAATTTTCTGATGTGAATTGTGAACTGGGTTTAATTAGGGTTTTGCTGTAGTTATGAATAAATTGTTACTCTCTCTATACCAATCATCTATTTACCTTTGATTAAAATGTAAGCAAATGATTGGGACGGAAGGAGTAATTCTTATGTTTACTTGATGAGATATTAGATGGAAGTGATGAAGTTTGTATTTGATCTTGATGGGTGTTTTTTGCAGTTGTAAGGAGTTGATCAAGTAAATTGGAGTGAAAATGAGTGGAGCAGTTTGGGTGGCAATTGCTGCAGCAGTTGGAAATTTGCTGCAAGGATGGGATAATGCTACTATTGCTGGTAATTTTCACTTTTAACTCCAGAGTTTTTGCTCTTTTTCATCGCTTATATCGAATTTGAAAGCCTCGATTCGTAGTACTTTTGATTTTCTTTCTATTGTAGAGATTTTCATTGTAATTAAGTTTTTAATATTTTGTTTTCTTTCCTGCTGTTAAGATCTGTTGGACAAATCTGAGAAAAATTTGATTGCTTAGCTCTATTATCTTATACATATCAGTCCATGAACAGCTAGTTACAAAACTTACCAATCTTAGAAATTGTTGACAACAACTTGGATCCACATAAACATACCTAAAAGTGTGAGATTTGAATAAAGAAGAGTCCAATGAAAAGGAAATGAGTGTGTATACTGTATTACTGTCTTTTGTTGTGTAAGCCATCAATTTTCTTTCGATTTTTTTTCATTATTACACTTTTGGGTCATTTCTTGTGTGTTCCTGTAGATTTTTGACATAAGATTACTAAAATTGTTCTGTTTTCTCTGTTATTGATTACAGGAGGTGTGTTATATATTAAGAAAGAATTCAAGTTGGAGACCAATCCCACATTAGAAGGCCTAATTGTGGCCATGTCACTTATCGGAGCGACAGTTGTTACAACATGTTCAGGACCAGTGGCAGATTCACTTGGTCGTCGTCCTATGATGATCATTTCCTCCATTTGTTACTTTGTTGGCGCTGTAATGATGTTGTGGTCCCCCAATGTTTATATTTTACTTGTGGCACGGCTAATAGATGGTCTTGGAGTCGGGTTGGCAGTCACCCTTGTTCCTCTTTATATATCGGAAACTGCTCCAACTGAAATAAGGGGGTTATTAAACACCCTTCCTCAGTTTACTGGCTCTGGTGGGATGTTCCTGTCTTACTGTATGGTTTTCGGGATGTCATTAATGGATAAACCTAATTGGAGATTGATGCTTGGGGTTCTTCTTATTCCATCGGTTATTTATTTTGCATTGACTGTATTCTTTCTGCCTGAATCTCCCCGTTGGCTTGTTAGCAAAGGGCGAATGTCCGAAGCAAAAAAGGTTCTTCAGCGATTAAGGGGCAGGGATGATGTCTCTGGTTAGTCCTTTGCTATTTCCCTTTACTTAGTTACTGATTCACCCTTTCATTAAATATAATGTAGATTGTAGACGCTCTAAGAATGTCGTTGATTCGGAAAGACTCGTTATTTTTCGTATTTGAGCAGACACATAAAGTGTCGCCATTTCCTTTTTCGGTTAATCTTGTAGTTATATTTTCTTTTCCCTGTTTATTGTTAAAACTGGACAAGTTACCCATATCACTTTTGTTTCCCTTTTTTTTTTAAATTGAAATTTTATTATTGTTTTCCTTAGCTATTATGCCATTTTGAAATGACAAGTCTTTTGATTTGAAGTATAATTGTTGACTGCACGTTACTGTCAGTAAAATGATGCAATGTACAATTTCTTGTATCAACAGCTGAAATGGCTCTGCTTGTTGAGGGTCTTGGAGTTGGAGCCGACACATCTATAGAGGAATACATAATCGAGCCAGATACTGGACTTGCTGATGATCTAGATCCAGCAGTTGTTAAGGAGCAGATCAAGTTATACGGGCCTGAACAAGGCCGATCTTGGGTCGCTAGGCCTACCACAGGCCAAAGTATGCTGGGCCTTGCATCTCGCCAAGGAAGCATTCAGAATCCTAGTGGTTCCCTGGTGGATCCTCTCGTCACACTTTTCGGTAGTGTCCACGAAAAATTTCAAGAACATGGGAGCATGAGAAGCATAATCTTTCCGACTTTTGGTAGTATGTTCAGTATGGGAGGGAAAGACCCAAAACACGAAGATTGGGATGAGGAGAACATTTCTGTAGGAAATGACGAGGAACCCCACGAGGATGATTATGATGGTGAGGGTGACGAGGACAATAATTTGCAAAGTCCGTTGATTTCTCGCCAGGAAACGGATAAAGACATTGCTGTGCCTTCGCATGGCAGCTTGTTCAGTATGAAGGCTAGTAGCATAATCCAAGGGAGTGATGCTGGTGGCATTGGTGGTGGGTGGCAGCTCGCATGGAAATGGACCGAGAGAGAAGGTGCAGATGGAAAGAAGGAAGGAGGGTTTAAGAGGATTTATTTGCATCCGGAAGGTGACGCGAGTTCTAAACGTGGATCTTTAGTTTCTCTACCTGGCGGTGATGTGGCCGGAGAAACCGAGTATATAAGGGCTTCGGCATTGGTAAGTCAACCAGCTCTTTACTCTAAAGAGCTTATGGATCAACAAATGATTGGACCGGCAATGGTTCATCCTTCTCAAGCTGCTGGGAAAGGGCCTAGTTGGAGAGATCTTTTAGATCCTGGAGTCAAGCGTGCACTGGTTGTAGGTGTTGGACTTCAAATTCTACAGCAGGTAATAACCATGTAACACCATATTCATTAGAATAGCCGTCCTGGATGTTTCATATTGCGCACCTTATTGGGTAAATCTATATACTATTAGTCTTTCTTTTCTTCAGTTTATACCATCTTTAGTTATGTTAGTTACCTACCCAAAGTTCTAGGCACGGGGCGGATTGGGTCACCCATGTATATATCAAATTTATACAGGTTAGGTCGGGTCATTTTGGGTTTGGGTCAGGTTATTCTTAACTCATGTTTGCTTTATGTGGTCCATTATTTGGTTATTTTGATTATGGGTTTGTCATTTCAGGTCAGTGGTTAACACTCAGGTCATTTTCAAGTCAATGGTTACCGGTCAGGTCATTCATGTGTGAGTGGTCATTTTGGCGGTCGGTGGTGTCTACTAAGGGTGGTTTCTTTGTGTGATATACATATACATAAGTTTTAGTTTCAAGTTACTCTTTTCGTGTTAATTAGGTCATCTCGGATTGGATCATCTTTGAGTTGTGTGGTTGCGGGTCATCTTATGTCGGTCTAACCATGCTCGAAATGAGTATCGGTTTGGATCAGGTTGATTCATTTTTAGTACTCCATGGTTGTGTTATGTGCTCTGGTCAGTTTTGTCAGAATGACAAGCTCTGCCTCGGCCTATCCATTCTTTATACGTTTAGCATGTTATTTCTCTTAAAAAGCTTTTGTATGATGTTAAACTGAAGATATAATGCCTGGTGCAGTTCTCGGGAATAAATGGGGTTCTATATTACACTCCTCAAATACTTGAGCAGGCCGGTGTCGGTGGCCTCCTTTCAAACCTTGGGCTCAGCTCCACATCTGCATCATTTCTAATCAGTGCACTGACTACACTTCTAATGCTTCCCTCTATTGCTGTTGCAATGAGGCTCATGGATCTTGCCGGAAGGAGGTAATTGCCTTTACCTTATAAATTTCGTCTTATTCTCTGTCCTATCTTTGTTAGCATTTTTTCTGCGCTATAAAAGTACGACCATCTTGATGCTTTTGGGAGCCCTAAGCACAAGTAAGAATTTAGGCTTTCCAAATGATTCAACCAAACACAAAATTTGTAGCGGATGCGAACAGCTCCCAACTGAAATGTATGACATCCTTCACGTCTTTACTTGAGTTAATGTACTTAATGCTTCGAACATGCGAGTACGCAACAACGAAATATAACGAAACTCAGATAATTGGGACCCCCAAAATTCTGAGGTCCTGTTCTGTGAACCTAATGCTATTAGAAATGGAAAGGGGGAATTGCATAAACAGAATAGTCGTTTTATTGAGAGTTCGTGTCTCGAATGATTACATTGGCATGATATTTATAACACACTCGAGATCTTAATCGTATCACTATATATATTAAGTTAGTACTATATTATATTATTCCGATTACGGTATAATACTTTATGCTGTAATATTCTCAACACACCCTCCTTTTAAATATGTGAACTACGAAGTATTGGTTTGTACATTGTATGTTTATGTAAAAAAATTTCAGTTCGTATATACTACCGGAACACATACTGATATGTATATACTGCAGAATACAAATGATACAAATAACAAATGCAATCTCCTAATATATAGTCGAGGTCAAGCTGAAAGCAGTAATGCTGTCCAGTTCCCTACGTTCCTTTCGTCTTGGGCTAATATTTGTTTTTCTTGGCAGGAGTTTGCTGCTCACTACAATACCTGTATTGATAATATCCCTCATCCTGTTAATCCTAGCAGACGTGATCAGTATGGGCGCAACACTCCATTCAGTGATCTCCACAATCTGTGTAATTATGTACTTCTGTTTCTTCGTGATGGGGTTTGGTCCGATCCCAAACATCCTCTGTGCTGAGATATTCCCAACTCGAGTCCGTGGGTTATGCATAGCCATTTGCGCGCTGACATTTTGGATTGGTGACATTATAGTCACTGATACTCTTCCCATGTTGCTCAACTCAGTGGGTCTAAGTGGCGTCTTTGGGATGTATTTAGTGGTTAGTATAATTTCATGGGTATTCATCTACCTAAAGGTCCCGGAAACAAAGGGCATGCCCCTAGAGGTGATTACGGAGTTCTTTGCCTATGGTGCAAGGCAAAAGAATGACTAATGTTGTGGTTGCAATGACTGAACTTGAGTTGTCAGAAATTTTGGGCTGCTTAAGTTCCTTTAGAGGGTTTTGAGGGAAGAGCGGGTTTCCCCTGTTTCTGTAATTTGTTGTATCAGTTCTTGTAAATAGTTTCTGCTGTTCTTACACTGCAGTTTTGTTGAACATTCTACTAATAACTGGGTATATTTGAATTTTGCAACATTTGTGATCATTTGATGCAGACCTGATATCGGACCTTGTACGAGGCAAAACTCATTAGAGACATTTGTATTCATAAAACCATCTTATGCAAAAAGCAGTTGCTTGTTTAACAGGCGGCACAATGGACAGAATGAATGAAAGCTGAGCCATTTACTTATATGTTACAACATGAACCGATGATTGTACTCCGTCAAGAACCCTAGTCAGTCCTCCTTTGGACCACTTGCAATTAAAATTGTTTTCTCAAAAAATAAAAAAAAGTAGTTGGACATGGCATACGCATTTTCCAAGTAGTGGAGTAGCTAATCAGAAAAGTTGTTCGAGATGAGAAGAAAAAGCAGATGCATGCCATTACTGATTACTCTAATACTTTGGTGGCGTTACTGATAATTGTGGTGGCAATAGGGCCACCCAAAATTGAATGGAAAAGTTGTTCTGTTTCTCGTAACAATTGACGCGGCCAGAAACATCTGATCTGTACCTAATTGAGGAGTGACCCGGCTATGACTCGAAACCTTAAACAGAGTCCAAACTGACGAGTATTTGTTTTGTTGATCTAGTAAGAGAGCAAGAAGCAGCATCAGTGTTACCTAGAAAGAGGAACCCAGTTTAAGCAAGTTAAGAGGGGCCGGCTAAGACGGTACATACAAACAGTCTTTGGCTTCACCTATCACTAGTTCACTACTCTGCAATTGGAAGAAAGGCATGCTGGGTATGGGTTTCCCAGAATCTGTCAACAGATAAAGCATCCAACGGTTTGTACCAAGAACGAATGCATAATTCCCCACAGGCCACAGGTGAGATGCTCCATTATCAAAAACCACTTGCCTGCTTGTCCATCCCTAGATTACAAAATCAATGTTTGGTATCTACCTCATTTCCGGTCCAAAACCACATTTGATCACAGAGATGCACAACACGAAATATCAAATAGCAGTACTGGCTTCTCCCCTTGATATTTAATAAAAATGCCAAGAATGTAAAAATAACACAACGAGACAGAGACAACATACGGGTCTAGAACTCTGGATCCAAGTAGCATACTCAAAAAACCCGTCAGACTTTCAGCAACCTTGATTTCGAATGTTGATGGAATATACTGTATCGATCAACATCATGCACAAAGACAGGGAATAAAGATCAAAGATAATGCTTCTGAACTCCCAACAACTACCTAACAAAAAAACCAGGATAAATTCAAGCTACAATAGTACAATGATTCTACAAAAACAAGTCAGAGTTCCACCAAACGTGAATTATTTCTGAACTTCAATAGTTACTTTCAATCTCAACAATGATAACAACCACCACAACAAAGCCTCAATATCCGAAATGATCACAGAAATGAATGAACATCATATTCAATGACCGATCAAAACCAAATACGGAGTACATGGAAATCATATAGGAACACTGCTAACAACCTTCGCACCAACCCTATCCAGCCTCTGAACAACAGCGCTAGCACCCAATCCCCCATCTTTCCGAAACGCTTCCACCATCTTCTCCGCCACAATCCACCCACTCTCCTCCCTATCAACCACCGCCACAGCCGTCGGTCCAGCCCCACTAATCGTACACCCAAATGCTCCAGCCTCAATCGCCGCCTTCTTAACTGCCTCCATACCAGGTATCAACGGCGCCCTCTTAGGCTCCACTATCCTATCCGCCGACATCGCCCTTCCTAAACCCTCCGCATCACCTCCCATCACCGCGGCCACCACCGCCGCCGCCTGACTCGAATTCCAAACATGATGCGCCATCGTAATCTCCTTTGACAATGCCGCCCGCATCTTCTTCGTCGGCGCCTCGAACTCCGGCGTCACCAAAACAAACAGTAACTCCTTTTGCGGCGGATATTGCAACGGAATTAGCGTCAACGGCTGATACGATTGGATTAACACGAACCCGCCCATGACAGCGGGGGCGATATTATCCGCGTGGTAGCCAGACACCTTCGCTTCGGAATCGAGCCCAGCGAGGACGAGGTCGAGAGGGGATAGTGGATTACCGAATAGAGCATTAACGGCGGCGGCAGAAGCAGCGGCGGATGCGGCGGAGGATCCAAGACCGGAACCTAAAGGGAGACCTTTGTGGAGAGAAAGAGAGAGCCCAAGGGATCGGATGTTGAGGCGTTTCATAGCGGAAATGGCGGCGATACCGGCGCAATTTTTTAACGGGTCTAATGAGAGTTTGGAGTTGGGGTCGCCGGAGATGGAAGAGATTGAGATTTGACCAGGGGGAGTAGTGGGGGAGATGGATAGGGAAACGTAATCGCCAAACCCTGAAACAGCGCAACCGAGGAAATCGAAGCAGGGACCGAGGTTGGCGACAGTGGCAGGAGCAAAGGTTCGGACGGAGGAAAGGACTGGGGTTGGTTCGGAAATGGTTTGGGTGGTGGGTTGGGTGGAGGAAAGGGAGGAGTGGCAGATGAAGTTGGTAGGTTTGGAAGGAGGGAGGTGGAGATGGAGGTTGGAGTTGGGATGGGTGAGGGTTGGTTTGAAGGGAGATTGGAGGCAAATCGCCATTGTTGTTGTGGAGGAGAGAGTAAGTGGGAGAAGGGTTGAGGTTTAAGTTGGTGGTCTACTGGAATTCTGCAACAGATGTTGGGGTTTTTAGTTGCGTTTAATCAAGGACGGCCAAATGTTGACATAAAGCCCATGCCTCTTTTTTGCATTTTCCGCCTTTATTCATCATAATCCGGATTTTATTTTCGTTTCGAGTGTCCTTGCTAAAAACTGACGGATTTTATTTTCGTTTTTGAGTGTCCCTGCTTTAAAAGGGGGTTGGTTTTTATAGACGACATTTTAGTAAACGTAGACAGCGTTTTTTATAAAAAAGACGAAAATACGCTTGACCACTTTATCTCACTAGTAAAATTCTCTGAAATTTTTGAGAAAACCCGATTAATTCATCTAAAACCCAAAAAAATTAAAAACACGAAAATCATTAAAAATTCACGACGGAATCTCATTCAACTAATTCTTCGATTAGTTATCAAATTCTTAACATTTTATTAATTATGTTATGTTTAATTTATAGTTTCGTTTAAGATTAGTGATAGAAATCGATTTTTTCAACCTGATTAGGTTTTGTAGACTACATTTTAGGAAAATAACATTCAATGTTTGTCCATGGAACAGACATTGAATGTCAATGTGCGTTCCATGACCGCACATTGACATTCAATGTGCGGCCATGGAACGCACATTGACATTCAATGTCTGTCCATGGACAAACACATTGACATTCAATGCTTGTCCATGGACAAACATTGAATCTCAATGTTTACTCCATGACCATACATTGAATGTCAATGTCTCGTCCATGGACAATTTTATTTTTTTTTAAAAAAAAAATTTCGATTATTTGGGCAATTTCAATGCTTGCAAACATATTATTCAATGTTTGTCCATGGAAAAGACATTGAATGTCGATGTGCGTTCCATGGCCGCACATTGACATTCAATGTGCGGCCATGGAACGCACATTGACATTCAATGTATGTCCATGGACAAACATTGAATCTCAATGTGTACTCCATGGCCGGACATCGAATGTGAATGTGCGGCCATGGAACGGACATCGACATTCAATGTCTATCCATGGACACACATTGAATATCATTGTCTAATCCATGGCCGGACATTGATATTCAATGTGCCGCCCATGGCTAGTTTTTTTTTTTTTTTTTAGTTTCGATTATTATTCCCCATTTTAGCGTAGTTTAGTACTTTGTTTTCCGTTTAAGTTAATTTATGTTGCTTAATCTAAAATATATATGCTAACCAATACTAAATTTTCAATTAATAGAATTCGTTCGAGGAATTTGGCGAGAATTTGCTTGATTATAATCGTTTGTTCTTTACGGATCGTGGATTTGAAACTCGTGGTGAAGCTACATGCATGCACGCCACCCGAAGATGTACCTATGCCACCACTAAGCCCGGCTTGGTTGACATTCAAGGATAGAAGTGTTGACCACCTCGAGAAGTTATATGAGAGAAACATTGAGCATTGACACACTTCTATGGGTTCTAAGCCACACCGTCGTCGAAGAAAATAGAGTGCTCAGTTTAGTTACCGTTTATTTTGATATTGTAACCGTTTTAATTAAATAGTACTATGTTGTTTTAAGTTTTCTATGGTTTTAATTAAATAGAACTATGTTATTTTAAATTTTCTATGGTTTTAATTAAACTAAATTCAACAAACTACTCAATTCGATTAAACTAAATTCAACAAACTAAAAAACTACAAAATTAACAAACTAAAAAACTACTCAATTCGATTAAACTAAATTCAACAAACTAAAACCATGTATGAAAGCTAAACTAAAAATTCAACAAACTACAACAATCCACTAAAAAACATTAAAAACACTACTCATCATCATCATCGCGGCCGAAATACGGAGTCAACTCCCGCATCATAACCCGGACACGATTTGTAACCGCCTCCTCTGTTGGTTGATGGAAAAGAGTCTTCACGTGTCGACTAAGGTTAGGGCGACTTCCGGCTCCTCGTGCATGGGAATCTCCAGCGCCTGAAATTTAACAAGTAAGATGAAAATTTAAATTAAAAAAAATAATTCCTAAACCCTAACCCTAAACCCTAAACCTTAAACCCTAACCCTTAACCCTAACTGAAATCCTAAACCATAATATCACCTAAACCGTAAACCTAACTGTAACCCTAATCTAAACCCTAAACTGTAACCCTAACCCTGAACCCTAACCTAAACCCTAACCCTGAACCCTTACATAAACCCTAACCTAAACCCTAACCCATGGTCCATCAATGTACAACTCATGGACAAACATTGATATTTAATGTGCAACCGTGGGAAGGACTATGAGTTCTAATGTGCAACCATGGACGCACATTGAATATCAATGTTCCACCATGGTTCTCACATTGAATATCAATGTTCCACCATTCATCCTTCCACATTTCGACCCAAATTTCAACCTTGCCCCGAAATTTACCACTTTCTACCCAAATTTCGTGTCTTTGCTGCCCAGAATTTCGAGCAATACCACTGTTGCCCAGAATTTCGAGCATTACCACCCTAATGCTCACATTTTTGCCCAAATTAAATCTAACAATTTCTAGCTATTCAACAATTAACAACACTACTACCTATTCAACAATTAACAATACTACAATTTATAAACTAAACATATAATTACAACAAAAATCAAACAAATTACTACCTAATTCAAATTTGCACAAAAACTCATATTAATACCACATTTGTAACAAAATTAAAGCTACTAATCACATATTCATATCAATATATCATTTACAAACTTATTTTAGTATCAATTTGGCCTTTGAAACATTAATTTAACATTCAATTAACAAATTTCGAAAAAAAGAGAACTTACGGGCTGTCGGCGGTCGTCGCTGTCGCCGGTCGTCACCGTGCGCCGGTGGTGGCTGTGCGCCGGTCGTCTAGGGTCGGGGTGGTGGTGGGTGTGGTGGTGTATGAGATTTTTTGGATGTTAAGAATTGTTTGGGTTGGGGATTTGGTGTGTTCAAAGAGAGAGGAGGAGAGAGACCAAGGGTAGTTTCCGTCTTTTTTTTATGAAAAATGCCGTCTACGTTTACTAAAATGTCGTCTACAAAACCTAACCGGGTTAAAAAATGACAGGATTTTATTTTCTTTTCGAGTGTCCTTGCTTAAAAAACTGACTACACCTAAATCTCTCCGCTCTCAGCAATTCAGCATTGCAAATCCAATTAATTCATACAGTCATACACCTTAACTTTCTTTTTTTCTATTTCTTTTAGCCAGGTGTATAAAAAGGTTTATACATTTGACATTTGACTCATATGGTCAAATGCACTTTTACTAAAACGATAAGCTAAGATAACACAATAACTATATCGATTAAAACGTAAGTGTTAATGGCGTATAGCTCCTTGAGTCCGAAAACCACCATCTTCATCCTCAACTTTCGTGAAGGGATGCACCAAACTTCCCAAATGACAAGACGCATCTTCACTCTTCTCAACACCTGGAAACCAACGAGCCCCTTGATCTATCGAATGAAAGCAAAGTGCACTTACGCCACAAGGACGTAGCAAGAAAAGGTGGAACATAGACCATGAAAATCTTTGTCCAATGGAGAAACAACTCCTACATTTTGACACCCACTCACAACAGGCAAGTAAATCGTGGTCCAGAAAGGCGAGTAAGGAAATGACTGACATAAAGGAAATCCACTTGAGACGCCCCATGACCAACACAAAATCGAGAGGCCAGATAAAGATGGACACAACACAAAACCGATATAAAATGATTTGTTTTTATTCTTCCATGTGAGTTTTCTTTGACCCGTCATAAACTTATAACAGATATTAATCGTAACAAATGAGAATTTGTGGAGAAATAGTGCAAATGGTATTGAGACGAGTCCCACCAATACTCCAACATTGTTGGCTACGTCCGTGATCACTTTCCCTCCCTCATTTGTCCCAAGACACATTGTACTATTCATTAAGAACGCACCCTAAGAACAACATCCATCGTTGATGCTCTAAGGGTGGAGTTGTAGACTTGTAGGCAAGGGCCAAGTTGCGGTACCTGAGTAGCATAATAATATGAGCACAAGGGTAAGAACACTAAGAAGGATTGAATCCAGGCGCCTAATAAATATTGGCTATTTACCATATATGAGCATAGATGGGGTTCACAACTCCGGTGAAATAGCTGTTCATTGCACTAACTAAGCGTACCATTCCCGTCTTATCTAAGACTATTGTAAAACATATTCTTTCATAACTAATACTTACTCTTATATACAGTAGGTCATAGTCTCTATGATATTAACAGTTCTACTCCGTACATAATAAAACCAATTAGACAGATTAAAAAACTGCAAAAAAAAGTATTCCGTATGTCGCATTACATTCATTCTATTTCTACAAACCACCCCCGCTGTTTATTTCAACACACGCCACAATATTGGCAGGGAACCAAAAGAATTTATGTCACCAAACCCATTAAACCCCTAAACTATATACTGCAAATAAACAGCTCTGATCTTAAAATGCACTCCAACTACCCGTCTCTCCTTTTGTTTTTTCACTGTCCATGGTAGACTTGAACGGCCCAGAAGACCCGTGTGTGTCTGGGTCTCGTCTTGGAGTTTCGCTACTAAATGATGAACCAAACGGCCCACCAAAGCCGAACGAATCGAATTCGCCTCTTGGAGTCTCGTTTCCGAAAGATGACTTGAATGAACTAGATTGTGCAAAATAGTTGTTTTCCCCCCTGGGGGTTTCACCACCTACTGACGATCCAAAAGGCCCGACAGAACCAAAGTGGTCTCCATCAAAGCCGAAAGAATTGAATTCGCCCCTCGGAGTCTCACTCCCAAAAGATGACTTGAATGTACTAGATTGTGCAAAATAGTTGGTTTCTCCCCTGGGAGTTTCACCACCCGTGGATGATCCAAAGTAGTCTGCATTTGCTCTAGGAGTTTCACTACCAAAAGAAGACCCAAAAGGAGCACCAGAGCTGTAAAAGTCGGTATCTGCTCTTGGAGTTTCACTGACCAGGGGTGACCTGAAAGGCTGCCCATAAGGGTCGGAATCTGCCCTTGGCGTCTCACTAGCTAGTGGTGATCGGAAGGGCCCTACAGATCCAAAAGGGTCTACCTCTGACCTTGGTGTTTCAAATGCGCTGGATCCGAAACCATCTGAGTCCCTCCTGGGCGTTTCACTTCCAAAGGATGACTTAAATGCCCCCGAGCCCAAAGGGTCAGAATCATCAAACGATGAAAACCGAAGGCCAAAGTCGGAATCGTTAGTACTTCTCATGGAATCAAACCTTGAAAACTTCTCCCTTTGTTGGAAGGACCCACCATCTTCCGAGTCAAAATCTCTACTCTGCATGGAATCAAATCGAGATAGCCCTTCTTGTGGCTGGAATCCACTATCAGTAGATCTGAAAGAATCAAACCTCGAGAAGTTGTAACCACGTTCTTCTAGCCCTCCACCAAGTGGTGTACTTGGAACAGAGTCTGCAAAAACGCTGTGTTTTGGCAAAAAACTTTCAGCCGGTGTGCTAGGGACAGAATCGTCAAATATACTCTTTTTGGGCAAAAACACATCTACTGGAGTGCCGGGAACAGAGTCAGCAAAAATACTCTTTTTTGGTAAAATACCATCGGGTTGAGATGAATTAGTCCTAATAGGAGGCAAAGTAAACTGCCCGTATCCAAACAAGTCATCAATACGTCTCTCATGATCCACCACCTGTATGACGGGTATGCAAATGAGATGGTTAGGCTAATAGTAAAATGGAAAGAAAGAAGCAAGCCTCGTATGAGATGGTCTCACGTGTTAGACCAAGCCAAATGCTTATGTATTCATCGTTTAAGTCTATGGTTAATGGGCTGGTCTGAGATGTAAGAGTGAGTAAGACCGTCCCACATAAGATTTTGTGAAAGGGGAACTAGGACAGCCCTAGTCTGAGATGTGAGAACATCTCGCATGAGTTTTTTTTTGGTTGGGGGGGGGGGGGGGGGATGATATGTGTACATAAAGTCCACTAACAACGGTCACGGAGGGAAATTCAAGAGCAAGAAAAAGAGCAAATCAAAAAAAGAGAAAAGTATGACTATCCATTCCAGTCACAAGAAATGGCCCCCATATTTACCATGGAAGAACCCGAAAAGGAATTAGCATCATCATTTGCATCAAATGTCCCTCGTGCTGGCTTATCAGATCTTTTCTCCCCCGAAGAGGAAGTATCCGCAACCGTGATGTTACTGCATGAAAATGAAAAAAAAATCAGCTAATTATCAGACATGAGGAAGTATTGTCAAACTTTGCCCATTAAGGTGCCAACACAATGTCACGAAATGTGAGAGCTATATTAGCCTTGCTTGAGTGACTATATTTATTTATATATCGATTTTTTGGTGGATGATCAGGCTTCCTAAAATTAAAGTTAATGAGATTCCATGATATCTAAAAGGAAAAAAACACAAGTAGGCATAAAATTAACCACAGTGAGTCTGTGACTGGCATTACGTACAAAAGTCAATGATGCTGACATACCTAGCGATCTTTTTCTCGACTAATAGCAGAGGATGATACCAAGACACCATAAGGGTGACGTATAAATAAAAGGAGACGAACAGAATTATGCTATCAAGCAACACGTCTCATATGATCTACTTATAGAAGAAGACAAATCAAGTGCTTGTCAAAAAGGCACAATTTGAAATTGTGACCCAGAGGCAAGATAATGTAACAAAATCTGACAGCTAAATTAGAATAATTTTATTTTAGTTAATGCTACAATCTATGTTACTTCAACTCTTCATTTTCCAGGCCATACCCTTGTCAAAACGACATCGATATGAATATGGATTCCGTACCACACTTACTTCTCCTAAGAGAGCTGAACTAGTGAGGCTCACACCACAAAAGTAGAGGAAAAGAGGTTTATATGGCATTTGGTATTAATTCTCCGCTACTACTCAGATATAGGAGAGTCAGAAACTACACGACAAAGCAGTGCTTCGCAGAGTAACTGCATACCTCAGAGGCTGCTTGGAACGAGGCGAAGTACTTGAACCAACAGTCTTTTCAGAATGATCATGTGGACTACCATGTGAAATTTTGGCTGATGGACTAGCAACAGGACTTCTCACACCGTCATCTTCTTTATGATTGGCCATTACACCGTTTTCAGCCTCCACGGTATCCTCTGTAGCAGATTTTACGAGTTTGGATTCGATATCCGAGGCATGGATAACTGCCTCACCCTTAGCAGCTTCTGCCTTTTCTTTTTTAGAAACATTAACCTTTGGCTTAGGTGGTGCAATAATGTTTTGTACATCAAGAGTCATTTCCTTAACAAAAGTAAAACCTGAAACAGGAAAAGTAATAAGTCATGCAACCTGTGGGAGTTTGAAAAAACCTACATTCCTAGACAGGGTTAGAATGACCAGTCAGTTGAATCGGCTTTGATTGGGAGTTGAATAACAAACGAAGGGACACCCATTGAAAACCCGATAACTTTCAATATGGGGTTAAAAGTACAACATGACAGAATACCCAACAATAAAGAATTTTGCCACATAACTCATCTAATAAATAACTACTATGCATAATATTTATCAAATCCAAGTACCACCCGCCAATAGGCGGAGGCGGGAACTTCTTTAGGAGCACTGAAAACCCGGGAATAATGTTAGCATAGCAGCCATTAAACAGATGCTAAAAGACACAGGACACAATCGCATGACAGGGCCCTATGGCAGACACAGGACATCCATAATTTTATGACATCAAATCAGTTATCAAGAGAAGTATAAATAACCACATTGATTTGTTAAACGTGATTTTGGATCAGGTCGCACATACCTTCATCTTCGAACTTATCCCAATCTTCATCCCAATCAGCAGCACCCTCCTGGATACCAGGTTGCCATCCTGAAAAAGATCAACATTTCAACTTCAAAACAAAATAATCATAGAAACATAGTTTTAGTTTCAATGAAATTATATTTTTCCGGAGGATAACTCCTGTTAGTGTCAATATTTTTTTTTGAACCAAATAAAGGCATAAAGCACTTGTACAGTAACAACAAGGTCTACAACGACTGACAGAAACACTTAAACCCAGTCAAGTGTATGGCATTACCGAAAGGAAGTTCAACTAGCATGGTTGGCTTAGAACGCAATCCATATTTCTTGCAGCGTTCACTAAGACTTCTCACTAACTCCTCAAGGCTAGACTGAATATGATCTGCGTGGACCTGATTATGATCCCCCACCAAACACAAATTTAGTTGCATGAGAAATTAGATAGATGTATGGGCATTCTTTAGCTATTTGAGTATAATTAGCAACAACAATTAGCAACAACATACCTGGAGGGTTTCACCACTTCCATTCTGCTCCATCTTTACAACTGCCTGATACATCTCCATTTTCCTCTCCTGTAAATCACCAACTCAAGATTACGTATTAAAAAACTGTCTACCGATCTCACACCAACCTTCCAACATTTTACACCATGAAGTACCTGTATATCACGAAATGTGGCTTCTTCAATAGTCAATTTCGATGCCACATTACCAGTTTGCAGGTACTTCTCTTCATACTTTTTAGCTAGAGACTCAACCTAGAAAGACCACACAGCATGAAGATATCATCAGTGTGTAGGATGGAGAATAAATTCTAAAGCAGCTAACTAGGAGCACACCTCACGCTTATCCGTAGCAGCCCTTTCTGTAACTTCATTGAGGTGGCTGTCACAACGGCTCTTATAGAGAACCTAACAAAGCAGCAAACCAACAATTTTAGTGACTAGAAGCCAAAGAAGTGTCAAATGACAACAGAATTATAAAGAACCAAGCATCACAATGTATTTCTCAATAACATGTGGGGAATGAAAGAACCAAAGCTACCTGCGTTTTCGTTTTCTTTTTGAGTGTAATCAAATGTTTTTTTGGGTTGCCACGGCTTTAACGAGTTACACATAAGTGGTGGGGATTAGGGAAGGGCGACTGGAAAAGTTGGAATGAAGTTTGATCGCGATGGACTGAGTATCTGTAGAAGTTGAACACATATACAGAATGGACATAGAGAGAAACATACCAGTTCCTGCATCTTAACTCGGTAAAACTCCATTTTCTCTCTTGACTCCTTTATCTCCTTCTCCAAATCTTCAACCTATATACACCAAACCACAATTTTAGACGATAAAGCAAGCAGAGCATTTGAAGTACATGGAAACTCTCAAACGAGGCTGCCTCTCATATATTCTTTGCTTGACTACTCCATTTACTCGCTAGTTATCTATTACATTTAATCCAACCTTTGTAAGTACACGACTCACGATTTATATACTAGAGAGGTCAATCAGCAGATAACTGTCAGTAGAGGTGTGATTCGCGAACAAGAATAAGATAGCTACCCAACTAGGCACCTACAGACATGTGCATAAGTGCGCAATGCCACTTTCTTCCAAATAATCCAACAAACTTAAGAGATTTACAAACTATTGACAATTGTAGTGCAAATACTTTAGTGAGCCATTTTTTCTTTATATCATCATGCTCCAAAGCCTAAGAATATTGAGACTTTGTGCACATTGAGGATGAAGATCTATTTTGCATCATGAATAACGAACAAAAATTTTCCACCGTTACCCACATTTAGAGATATTTTGACACTTAAGGCAAGTCAGCACAAACCTCTTCTAGGGGATGGCTAACTACACTGCACGTGCTATACCTTTTTATTTGCTTCTGATGCCTCTTGGAATTTCAAATTCAGTGACTTTTGCTCCTCTTCACTCAGTTGGACCACCAAGTGTTTGTCTAACACCGGAACTTTAGCCTTTTGTGGTTTAGGAGGCAGCCTATCATCAGTGGGAGCTGGAATTGGCAGAGGTGGCTTCCCTGGAAGCCGTGCACTTGGCCTTTGACCTGCACCGGGTCCTTGAGGTTGTTGGAAACCTATTAAACAAGTAAACAAAGAACATAAGAGATATATGCCATTGCTGGAAACTATTCCATGACCTTTTGCTCTCAATCCAAACCAACGACTATTAATTCCGTAGCCAGCTTATAACAGATAAATGTTAGATCTATATACTATAGAGAGAATTACCAGCAGAAAAACTCAATTGCTTTCCATATCCACCAACTGGTTGTGCAGTTGCAGGAAAATCAAGCATTACGCTACTTGGCAGCATTGCTGGAAGAGGACGTCCCTCCCTGTGCCTCTCCATGAGATAAAGTGCAATACAGAATTCCCTGACAGAAAGCATGCTATCATTATCCTGGTCAGACAGATTCCACACCTGCTTTAAGACCTCTGGAACATGTAACAATACGTAAATAAGTGGGAAACCACGAATAGGAAATCTGACAAGTCATTCATACAAATTCATATCTTTGAAGAAATTTTTCCCTCCAAAGATGACTGACTAATCATGAAAGTATTGTGAATCACTGTTATAAAACTTATAGAATGAATCATTTAACATGGTGTCATTAACAAGTCTCATCACCATATGATATGGCTGTAGCAGTGACAATAGGAAACATCGAATCGTTCTGTAATTTACATAACACAGTTTCAGTTCTACAATAACTTACATACCTAGCCCTTCTTATCCTGCTTAACATTACAAGTCTACAACTGTATAGCTACAGATACCATTACATTTTGAAGCTTGAGAAATATCTCAAGTTATTGTTTGCTTTGACAATGTTAAGCGCATTTCAGAAGGGAAAAAAAGCATAAAAATAGAACCAAGTAAACAAGTGAAAAAATGGTTACATGACTTGTTCTGGTGGTTTTAGAGGTTTCACAACGTACACCCTCTAAACCTAGTGGTTTAAGGTAAATAATCTTTTTTTGATGAAAACCTGGCTCTTGGCCAGCTTATTGGTAATAGAAAACGCTATCTTAAAACTACAATTAATTTATTTGTATCACATGCAAACATTTACTAAGCATCAATTACATTGAATAAACACCCTTAAAAGCACCCAATTTGTAGCCTTTAAAGAAGCTAGAAAAAATAATTCTTCCACAAATATGCTAAATGGAAGCGCTAACTAATAAAATACCTTACACATAAGAAAAAAAACATGTAACGCTTAATAAAATATGTTTAATAAGTACTACCCACCTATTGGTAACTTCCAGCTCAAAAATAGGTTGCGTGCCTGATCGCCCGTTATTTTCCCATCTTTATCAGTATCAACCTCTATAAATACTTTGGTGTACTTCTGTATATCCGTCTGTGTTACTCTTGGCCAGTGCAACTGCTGCTGATGCCCAGTAGAAGGTTGAGGTGAAACGGCTGGCAGACCAGACGGGCGGATGCTTGGAACTGAAATTTGTGCATCCTTCTTCAAATGTGACTGTTGCATCTTCACATGCTGCCCACCAGCAGATAAGCCATCTGCTGAAATAGGAACAGAGCGTGAAGACACTTGTACGCTACTAGCCGAAGAAGTACCTACTGAACTATATGTGTTGGGCTGTGATTGAGCTGCAGAGAATGTGTCACCTCCAAAACGGGCCCCTGAAGCAAAACCATTCTGTGTAACTTGTGGTCTCAGTTGCATGGTAGAAGGTGACGGCAGTCCAGATGCTACAGGTGACTTAGACGGCAACGAAGCTACCCCTATACGAGGTCCAGACAGT
The DNA here is from genome assembly GCA_029255685.2 of Silene conica. Lineage (NCBI taxonomy): Eukaryota > Viridiplantae > Streptophyta > Magnoliopsida > Caryophyllales > Caryophyllaceae > Silene > Silene conica. The sequence continues at coordinate 77,160,419 of CM055312.2, forward strand.
ATGCCAGCATGGTTTGGCAGAGGACTATTTGCGCTCCCAGAAAACGTAGATGTTTGTGTCTTCGCAAAATTTGCAATCCCTGCATCACTTGACAGCGTAGAACTGACGGTTGGCAGGTTTGAAGCTAACGGCAAAGCTCCCGCTGGAAATCCTGGAAAACCAGCACCCTGAACTGGGCTTGTAGCTGTACCAGAAACAGAAGTTGGTGGTCTGACGCTTGCGGAAGGTGGACTATGCTGTTGATTTATGGTTGTGGTCAATAATGCTGGTCTAACCCCAGGGGTCTGAGATGCTGTTGATCCAACGCGGGCCATTTGAGATGTAGAAGGGGCGGGTAAAGCAGCTAAATTGATCTGTGGAGCAGGTATTCTAGCTGAAGCTTGGCCAAATAAAGCCGCCTTAACAATATCAGGGGTTAGATCATGTTTACTCTGTGCAACAGTAACAAGCTTAAGAGCATTGTAAAATTCAGGTCTCCCCAGAGACCCTCTTCGGTTTTGATCAGCAAAATTCCATATCTGTAATAAAAAGTTGACATATAATCTGTCAGCTAAATATCATCATTCAACCGCATTGAAGCTAATATTTTTAACTCAATGCAAAAATACAGGGGATGTCAAATCCATTAAAATAATATAATTGCTAAAAAAAGAGGCATAAACGTATCAAGCTAAAGTATTATAAATTTCAAAGCAAGCTACTAGCAAACGGAACATAATAAAGACCCACCGACAACAACAAAAAGAAAAATCAAACCCAGTTCCCTAGTCCTACATCTTGCCCTAAATGACCACAGACTCCTTAAACAGACAATAGAACTCCATTTTTTGAAAAGATACTGAAATAAATTATACAGCAATGCAATATCAAGGTACAATTGGACTGAAATTAATAGTTAACCTTAATGATACACTAAAAATACACCCTCAAATATCAGCATCTAATTGAGACACCAAGATCTTAAACCATAAATAAAAAATTGGCCAAGTTAATTTACCAGATCTGAACTGAACCCCACCATCCACTTTACATGTAACATGTTTAAACACATACAACATGACACCAAGAGGGTGGGCAAGTAACTATAGATGCAGTAACCAGCTACAATCACCAATCAATAGCTAAGGTAAGTGCAAAAACGCCACAAATGGGGGTTTGAAATGAATAACAAAGGGTTACTCGGCTAGGCTCTTTATCAACTACCCAAACAATTATTTTCCTAAACCAAAGTTAACGCCACAAATGGGGGTTTGAAATGAATAACAAAGGGTTACTCGGCTAGGCTCTTTATCAACTACCCAAACAATTATTTTCCTAAACCAAAGTTCTGTAGCATAATTAAGTAATTTCTCTAATAACGTCAGAACCTTACTCTAGGCCTACCACTCCTACCAGCGTGCTTCCCTATCAGATAAATTAACATTCAGAAGCTCACTCTGTGAAAGACCCCAAACTATCTCATCAACGCTTGAATCGTTCGGAGTTTGACCTGTTGATCCTTGACGGAATCGTTCGTGCTGGAATTGAATTTGTTTTTCAAAATAGTTATCAGTAACCAGAATACTTCATAATTAAACCCAAGACAGGTGCGTCACATTTCTACAAACCCAACCTCAATCCCAAACCGAACCAAACAACAAACCATGAAATACTATGTGACAGCTCGCCACTGGTTACTGCATTACTTTCATCCGTCAATGGCAACCTTGAACTCCATTAATGGAGACCTCGCAAGCGTAGCTTCATCATTTTTACATGGTATCGTAACAGGGAAATCCAATTTCATACATATCAAAGGCAGCTACTTTTTTTTTCTCATAATAATACTGGGGACTATCAATTTCCAAGTAGTAATACACTAATACCTTTCCAAAAAAATGCGGCTGTGAATTATGAGAGTAGCGAACCGTCTCATAGCAATGAGCCTTCTGCAGTTGCTACTCCTTACAATACCTAAATTATTAGACAGCCTATATCTCAAGACATTCTTGTTCGAAGATCAAATAGATATGTTCAAGTCTCCACAAAATTAATGGATTACATTTGTCCTATTATTTCTCAAAAAAAAATGTTCAAGTCTTTTCATTTTCTGTATTGAACTTTGATTCTTATCCTACTGCTCATAAAATCGATGGTTGTTGCTGAACCATTAGCAATACACACAAACCAAGGATGATCCACACTGGAAACTTGCAATGATGCATAAATTAGATGTTTTGCAGCATAATGGAACATGGATATTAACTACTCTACCTCCTGGATTTAAACACATAGGCTCAAAAATCAAAATGGGTGGTATATCAAGTAAAATTCAAGGTAGACAGGACACTGGAGAGGTTCAAAGCAAGGTAGGTGGCCAGAAGGTTAAATACAAGTCAAACGGAAGGATTACTAGCATATTTTCTCTCTTGTAGCAAAGTTCACTACAGTTAGGGTATTGCTAGATGTTTCTGCTGCTAATGACTGGCCCATTGATCAATTAGACATAAATCTCCATGGCTTTATTGAAAAGGGGGTATCTACGGTACCTCCAGAAGGTTATGGCAAAGTTAAATGGGATTGAGTTTGTAAATTGCAGAGTTTCTTGTATGGCTAAAGCAAACCTCCAGTTAATGAAAATTAGAACTTACTAAGTTGCTTCCTAATTAAGAATTTCTGCAATCCAAAAATACTCAGTATTTGTCAGAAACGATGACGGTTTACAGGCAATGATGGAGATTATATTTGTGTTTTGATCTCATCTCTCAAAATGCAGCTTCAACTGTGATGGCAAGCTCGATGACACCAGCACCTAGCTAGGTAAATGCCAAACTCCAAAAATGATCATATTACAACGCCTATCTACAAGTAGTCTCACTCAGCTAACGGAGTTGCATACCTAAAATACCTCTCTGTGGATGTGGATTCCTATTCTATTACATAGCCACTTATCATTTATCAATCTCCACTCTCAGGGCCCAAAGTATCCTATGCACTAGTTTGGAGCATATTACCTTGAACCTAACTATGTACTTACTCTTCTTAGTACTTCTTAGCAGTGATCCATTATCTTCACACCGGGCACTCAATTCTCAACGAACTAAACTAACCATTTTAGTTCATATCAATCAATCAATAAAACGCTATCAAACAACACAAACCCTAAGAAAATGCAGCTCCGGTACTATAAAACAAACACAAATCACACAATATTAAAGGTGCAACTAACCAATCCACTTCAGTGATCACACCACACCGTTCATATTAATCAACCACTCAATAAAACGCGATCAACGACACTATGCTTGAAAGAAACCAGCTCACAAACTTGAAATCAAACGCAAATTACACAAAATCATGAACTTGAGCTTAGAAAGGTCGAATGAAAGACCTGTGCGAGAACTTGTTTGGGCAAATTGGCGGCTTGGAAGAACGCAACAGCTTCTACACCACTAATTTCACCATTTCCGTCCAAATCAGCTCTTGTAAAGTATGCGTCGAAGAGATCACCTTGATTTTGTGCCGCCATTTTTACTACACAATGCCAGAACTTCCCCACGAAGATCAAATCATAGGTTTAGATGAATTATGACGGGTGAAAATGAAAACTTGATTAATTCGATATAATTGAAATGTATGATTTGAAACTTAATCTGGAATTAGGTAAAACTAATTGGGTGGCGGGATTAAACTGCGATAAATGACAGAGAATTTAAAAGAGAAAAGTGATAGGAGTAGTAAGATAACGAGGAAAATTGAAGGAGAGGGAAGATTAGGGTTCTAAATTTGTAGAAATTGGGGATTTTTCTGGCGACTAAATCAGGGGTGGATGGTGGATGTCGCCGATTACAGAGTGTTTTGATTTCTGCAGATTGCTTACCGCCTTTCTTTTTCCTTTATTGGCGACGTCGTTTTACTGTTAATTCCACAGTTGGACTGTTGGAAGGTATTTGTGTTCTCGTACATGCATACAAAAATCAAATAGTGTGTTTTGTGAGTCAAATGAACATCATTAGATTTTGGTTAGATTAGCGGGTAAAATTATTTGGTGGTAAAACAAAATTGTTATATTTCGTCTTTAATTTCTGTTAAATACAATTTAATATGAAACTTCTGTCTTCTTATTTTCTCTGATCAAAGCATATATAGCAAGTACAGAGTATGGTGACATTAGGGTTGCACATAACACACGGCCCAAGCTCATGATGGGCTTAAGACAAAATACCTACGGTAATTAACAAATACGACAATATAAACCGAGAGGTAAACTATTACCCCCCTCAAGTTGGAGCATAGGGATTAACAATGCCCAACTTGCGGATTAAGGACTGAAATGAAGAAACCCCAAGAGCTTTAGTAAGAACATCCGCTAATTGTGCCGTAGTAGGGACATGAGATGTAGTAATAAGATCATCTTTGATGGCATCCCGAACAAAATGACAATCTATCTCGATATGCTTAGTGCGTTCATGAAAGACCGGGTTTTGGGCAATGTGTAAAGCCGACTGACTGTCACTAAAAACTTGTACGGGAGCCGAGAGAGGGACACCGAGATCACTCAAGAGGCTTTTAAGCCACTTCATCTCCCCAGTAATAGCACGTAATGCACGATATTCGGCCTCAGCCGAAGATAGAGAAACCGTATGCTGCTTCTTGGTCTTCCACGAGACAGACGAAGAGCCAAAATAAATAAGCCAACCAGAAAGAGACCTACGACTCTCGGGACACGAACCCCAATCGGAATCACACCATCCCGTTAACTGCATGGGGGAGCGAGAAGAAAGCAGCACGCCATGACCAGGAGTGCCTTTAAGAAAACGAACCGTGCGAAGAGCGGCGAGCCAATGAGCTTCACGTGGATTACCCATGAATTGTGATAAGGTATGCACGGTGCAACAGATATCGGGTCGGGTCACAGCCAAATAGACCAAGCGACCCACCAAACGCCGATACTTTTCAGGATCGGTAAGAAAAGGACTGTCACTTTTCCCAAGCTGATGATGTTGTTCAATAGGAGTCGCGGATGGTTTGCACCCAAGGAGACCAACTTCATTAACAATATCAAGAGTGTATTTCCTTTGACATAAGAAAATACCATCGGCATTACGAGCAACTTCGATGTCAAGGAAGTATTTAAGATCCCCTAAATCTTTCATATGAAAACATTTGTGCAAATAGGCTTTGAAAGCAACGAGAGATGGCATATTATTCCCGGAAAGAATTAAGTCATCCACATAGATCAAGACATTAAGACGCACCTCATTCTTCTTATAAGTGAACAGCGAATAGTCGGAGTAGCTTTGCGAGAACCCGTATTTTGTCAAAGCCGCACCAAGTTTAGCAAACCAACATCGGGGAGCTTGCTTGAGACCGTACAAGGACTTCTTCAAACGACAGACGAGACCGGGTTTTGGGGCGGCAAATCCAGGCGGTAACCGCATGTATACTTCCTCTTCTAAGTCACCTTGAAGAAAAGCATTATGCACATCCATTTGATGCAAATGCCAATTGGACGCGGCGGCCACAGATAGAAATGTACGAACGGTGGTCATTTTGGCCACCGGAGCGAAGGTTTCATCATAATCCACACCTTCTGTCTGGTGATTACCAAAAACAATCAGCCGCGCTTTAAACCGTTCGATGGAGGAGTCGGACTTGTATTTAATTTTATACAACCATTTACTTCCCAAGTATCATTAGCAATAAGAGCCCTCATTTCATCCTCCATAGCTTTTTGCCACTCACCTATTTGCACAGCTGCTTTGAAATTACGAGGTTCCGAGTGGGATATAAGAGCAGCCAAATAGGAACGATAATGGGGAGAAAATTTATGACAAGATAAATAATGCGCCAAAGGATACGGATTACCTGAGGATGGAGATGTGACAAGGAGGCGAGAGGCGTGGGACGGACTACCATCGCTGTTTTCGTCACTATCGAAATCGAGAATGTAGTCACTGTAATTAGAATTGGGAACACGTGCACGATGTCCTCGGCCCAATAGAGGCAGTTCCGGTGATGAGTCAGGGGACACGGCGGAATTAGGGGAGGCAGGGTCAACCCCGTTCGAAAACGGAGAATGCGGGTTTTGTGGTTCCGGGTGTTGCGGTTCCGTGAGATCATTCCCAGGAATGTCAGAAATATCATAATCCCAATTAACAACTATGTCTGATTGAGTTATGGACTGATTATCAAGAGTGGGGTTCCCTGAAACATTCTGAAATGGGAACTGGTCCTCGTAAAATATGACATCCCGAGACACAAAGAATTCCCGACCCTCTAAATCATACAAATACCACCCTTTTTTAGCCGCGAGATACCCCATAAAGACACATTTTCGACTTCGACTGGCAAATTTGTCACCTTTGGTTTTCTGATTGTGGGCAAAACACAATGACCCGAATACCCGCAAGATTTGAAAATTTGGAGGTTTACCGTGAATACGTTCATAAGGCGTGAGGCCATGTAGTAATCGAGATGGTGTACGGTTAATAATAAAGGCCGCAACCAAGACACACTCCCCCCAATATTTGACAGTGAAGCCACTTTGAAATTTTAATGCCCGGGCCACATTTAAAATATGTTGATGTTTTCGCTCGACACGCCCGTTTTGTTGTGGGGTGCCCACACATGATGACTGAAATAAAATACCTTGCTCGGAAAAGAAAGGTTTTAGGGTGTGAAATTCAGTACCGTTATCGCTCCTCACAATTTTTATGTCGGATGAAAATTGTCTTTTGATCATAGCGATAAATTGCTGAAATTTATGTGGTACGACAGTTTTAGTATTGAGCAAATAAACCCACACCCCACGTGAAAAATCATCAACCAACGTTAAGAAATATCGCGCATCGGTCGTAGATGGAGTATCATACGGACCCCACAAATCACAATGAATTATTTCAAAAGCAAGTAAACTATTGTTTGTGCTCAAAGGAAAGCTATTTCGAACATGTTTAGCCCGATGACAAACCTCACATGGTTTGGATAACGATTGTTCTTTAGTACTTAAGAAAGGGAGAAGCTTAACAACTTGCTCAGACGTATGACCCAACCGGTTGTGCCACAAGGTAAAGGGTGACTCCTTGGTATGAACAGCGTGCGCAGTATCCAAGGTAGGCCGAAGGTAGTACAGTCCTTTGCACCTCTCACCATTGCCAATCTCCTCCCTCGTAACCCGGTCCTGTATAATACAAGAAGCAGCGTTGGTTATGAATATACAATTCAGCGCATCACTTTAACTGAGATGCGGATATTAAATTACAAGTCAGTTGGGGAACAAATAAGACGGGGTTCAACGTTATTTTTGTAGTAAGAGGAACACGTCCTATGAGAGAAGCATGAATTTTGGTACCGTCAGGTAATTCCACAATCCGACTCGGAATATTTTGAATATTAGTAAGAAGAGCAAAGTTACCAGTAACATGGTGTGAACAACCCGTATCAATGAGCCACTTACCGGAATGATCGTGACTCGGTGTGCCAAACACGGTTACCAGAGAAGCGGAAGAAGCAGCGGGTGCGGTATCAACATTTGAACTTGCTGGTTGTGTATATACTGCATTATTAGCAGTCTGATTCCCATCACTGTGTCCATTACTTCCTTCCCCTGTAGTACGCTCACCCCCACTGCCGCGACCCCCCCACGCCCACGACTAGAGGAAGCACGGCCAGACCCGCGTCTGGACCCCTTAAGTTCGTAGTACCAGTCGGGAACATCCCCAATTAAATCGAAACACATGCTACGGTCGTGACCATTTCGATTACAGTGGTTACAGTGCAATTTTTGTCGTTCGGTACGTGTCAGTTGGGACGGAGTCTTGTGAGGGGAACGTCCAAATGCATTTTACATGAAAATTTGCTATATCAGTTTTTGGGTCAGAAGTTACTCCTATCCCACGTACACGCTCTTCCTGGCACATCATATGAAACGCTCTAGCCACGGTAGGGGGAGGTGTTTGAGCCAAAATAACAGACCTAAGGGACGAGTAGGGCTGTGGCAACAAACCTAACAAAAACGAGTGCAGCCGCTCCGAATCACGCCGCTCTAAATGTTGCGTGGCACTAGTACACTTGGCGCAACATTTACAGTCGATTATGGGTTGATACTTGTCGATATCATCCCATAATTGACACAACTTTCCATAATAAACAGTAATTGACATACCTTTTGATTGACGACAGTCCCGAAGGTCACCGAGGATTTGTTGGATTCGAGAACCATCCATGACCCCAAACCTCTCATGTAACGCATCCCAGAGAAGTTTTGCATTGTCAAATTTTGGAAGAAGGCCACGGACTTCCGGAGTAATAGTATTCGAGAGCCACGAAACAAGCATCGAATGGATAGTTTCCCAGTCATCATTGGTACAGGGACTTTTTGGTTCGTTAAGAGTGCCATATACAAACACGTACTTACGGTGCGACTTTAGCGCGATACGAACATCATGTGACCACTCGTTGTAATTTTCAGGTGTGAGGCGGATAGGTGTGATCGAATCACCGGGTTTATCTTGAGGACCAAGGTAATAGGTGTTGTGAAATGTGTCCTCAACAATAGTGCGATCACGTAATTAAATCTCATGACGAGAATGCGCAAGGGATGATACGAATTATATTAGTCAACTGACCAACATTAATTGTTAATGATTGGCTAGCTAGAGTTTGACATTACTGTCGTATGACGGTGGTGGTCAGTTGATCCCTTTAGGTCACACATTTAGGACAATTCCCTTCATTGATAAAGTGATCAAATGTATATTGATACGATTTGATCATATTCCTTAAACTCGTATATCGAGCAATTAGAGGTTAAATCTTAATGTAAGATTTATGTTTAAAATTGAAACGTGTCAATTGTTAAACATTGAACGATACTTTATTATATCGTTATTAGAATGAATCGGGTTGAAATTAATACAAAGGTTGTAAATCGTATTGACGATAAAATATCATTTTACAATTATAATTTCGAATTACTTGTTAATTAATAAATGTGATTTATTTAATTATGTACAGTGTTTATAAGATAAATATTTATATGTTTTAAATGTACTAAAACATTTTATTAATTAGTGACATATAAGATGTCACACTTTGTACAAATTGTAAGATTGACAAATTGTAAAATGAAATCCATTTTTATGGATTAAATGGGACGGATATGAGGAGATGGTGGTGTGGGTGATTAGTGTATTAAACACACTATAATCATTATGTTGAGACATAATCCTTGAGACCCCAACCTAGAGCCACCATAAGAGCCTTGAGAAGGGAAGTTGTTCCCTTGTTGCTCTTCCCTAAGACCGGCCTCCCCTTCCCCATGCTCTTGAGTTAATTATTTTATTATCTTAAGTTAAAGCATGCTAATTATATGAGATATAAGAAGGACATCAAACATTCATTCCTCTTCTAGTCTTAGCCGAAATTTTCACTAAGTAAGGAGAGAATTTACAACCTCAAATCTATATTATAAGATAATAAAACATACTAATTGTAGTATTGAAATAATATTCTAATTAGAGAGATTAGAATAGTTTAAGGAGAAACCGATTTCTAGTCTAGCAACTACAAGGTTTCGGTTTATTAAGGGATTGTCTTGGTGCATCATAAAGGAGGTGTTCTTGTTGAACATTGGAGGATCATCCTTGCTTGCATTAGGACCGAGTGTAAGGACTCGATTTCTCTTCTATTTCCGCATAATTAAGCATGCATAAGATCATAATAATATGTTAATTAAAATGTTAATTAAAGTATTTTGATTAGTATGACTACATATTTAGTTTATGAGTAACTAAAACCCATCAATTGGTATCAGAGCAATAGGTTGTTTGCATGCTTTCCGTTTACGTTTTTACGGAGTTATAACGATAACAAAATAAAATTTGGTATTTCGTTTAGTATATGATATGACCGAAATAATTTGAGCATGAATACCTACTGTTTTCTAAAATTTTTTAGAATGTTTGGAATATATTTTGCATGAATATTGTTCTTTGGTATTTTTAATTTCGGTTTTTATTGATTTTTAATGGTTAAAAATGTATATTTTTGGGAAAAATAGTTAAAATAAGCTTCTGGCCGAGATTTTTCAGTATGTTATCACATGTATATCCTATGTTATGAATATGAATTTTCGTAAATTATGGACTTATAAAACGTGTGATATGAATTTTAAGGGTTAAAATGCAATAAGATGAATAAAAATGGGTTAAAATAGTTATATTATGAATTTGACTATAAACATTTATGAGTATGTCACATGAAATATTTAATATATATATGTTGAATTTTCCAGAAATTTATCTCAAGTATTGCAATATTATAGATTTTTAATGTAAAAATCGGGTAATTAGTGACATTATTTCGACTTTAATAGTTTAAGTTGGAATTTGGCCATAAAAATTTAACACGATGTCATATATATTATTTCCAGCATGTATAAAAATTTGGAGATTTTTATCTTATTTTATGCTTGAGAAATAATTTTAAAGGTTAAAATCATACGATATATGACGAAAATCGTTAAAATTTGCAATAGTTGTTAAAATGGCCGAAAAATTTGACCCATAATAGTAATATATGATATGTTCATCACTAAAATTTTCTTGGGAGCCAAAAGTTTCTGATTTAATTTAATTTTAATTGTTGAAAAGTTGCATTTAAAATTAAAATAATAAGAGTCTTTAAATTAAAGTTTCGGCTCTTGGGCAGTGTGTAATTTATTTTTTCTGTCCATTTTGTGTTCTTAAAATGTTTTGGAAGGTGTAAAAATTTTATTAGTATTTTATTTGCATTTATGGAATTAATTATTGAATTTTCCGACTTAAAATGCTCGTTTTACGTACTATTTTCGAAATAATATTAAAACCGTATAAATAATAATATTTTTAAAGTTCTGAAATTTTAAGAACATTACAGATTTTTCAAAATTTGAATTTTGAAATTTTCGAAATTTTTATGACTCTTTTGGATTTTATATTATTTTTCCCGTAAAACCGAGTAATACCGAACAATATCAAATATGTTAAGTTAAGTCATGTTCAAAGTTTGAGTAAAACTAAATTTTGAAACCTATATGAGTTAGGATGATTAACTTAAGGATGAATACCGATTCATATTATGCATAGTGTTGTTAAACGTTAAAACACGCGATTCCATAAACCAAGGTATATGATAACTATTTATTTAAATAGGACGATTTGGCTTAGGATTTGCATGATAGTTCATATATCCATAAGCATTGCATATTTTAATTATGAATGTCATGATTTTATTTACGTAATTTTGGGAATTATGTAATTTACTTAGTATGGCCTTAGTTTTTAATCGGTATTTCCCGTAATGTAAGGGGTTACCGATTTGGTTGTAATTTTGTGATCTCGTATCACCCAATTGTAATTTAATTCTATTTTATAATGTATAAAGTAGACTAGAAAAGTTGTAATTTTTGTAAAATCCGGAGTTCCTTGAAGACGGTGCCATTCGGAAAGGAGTTCCGACAAGACGGTGTTTACCTCGAAGTGCGTGCCTCATGAAGTTCAAGGGACCATAGGAGTTGGTTTCCGAATTTGTACTTTTATTATTTCTTTTCTAGGAAAGGCCATACTAGGGTTTATTTTATGCTTTTATTTTTGCTTTTTATATGTTTGCATGCATAGCCAAATCGTCATATATCGTCTCATGCATTTTTCGATTTAATCGACCTAGTCTTTATTTTATCAATAATTCACCGACTTAGTTCACTTAAACGGAGATAGATAATAATTTGACTAGATCTCTTACAAATAGATATTGAGACTTAGCCTTACCAAAAAGTACGGACCCATGAATCCCTTCTTCACAAGAACGTAGGCTCGGCTACACCGGGGTACTAAAATTGTCACGTTGGGTAAGTGGGGTAATAGGATTACACCTTGAAATTTGGTTGATCTCAACGAAAGTATTCGTAACCGTAGTTGCAATAAGTTCGGGCTAAAGACGATTTTTAGAAAATTGTCGACCGAGAGTTCTAAGGTAGAACCGATTAAAGGGTTAATCCACCAAATTATACCGATACGGGTTGAATCGGCTACACCGTGCCCGGATTAGTATGGGTTTGGGTCTCGGGATTGTTTACTTAATTGGGTAAGAGATCATTAAGTAAATAACTAATTAACTTGTTTAAGTTTTTAGTTTAAATTATGAATTTTAAAATGATGTTGTTTTATTTCCTTCATTTTATTGTAGTTTAATTTTCAACATCGACAATGGCAACCAACGCTCCACCTCTCACTAACGTTTCATGGCTTCGATCTTTTATGGATCATTGCAAACTCGATAAACATGGTTCCAATTTTAAGGATTGGGATGCGCAATTACTTTTGGCCGCTCAAGGTGACGATAAGAGTCGTTACCTATCCGAAGTCGCTCCGACCGCTCCGACTGCTCCTACATCGGTCCAAAATCGTGAGGCCTATGAAGCCTACATGAAAGAGTCCTCCGCTCTTAAAAATGTGCTCATCTTCTCCATGGAGCGGGATCTCCAAAGGAGTATGATCAAGTTGAGCACATCATATGAGATATACACCAAGCTTGCGACCATGTTTTCGCAAACTCCAAGGGTGATTCAATATGAGGCGGCCTCCGCCTTCTTTGACATTACGTTGAAGGAAGGGCAAAAGATAAGCCCTCATGTGCTCAAACTCGTTGAGCTCGCGGAGACTCTAAAAACGCAAGACGTTGATGTTCCCGACTCTCTAATCATTGACCGAGTTCTTCACTCGCTCAATAAGGTCAAAGCGTATGCTCAATTCCGGGTGAATTTTAATATGCGAAACCAAGAGACCACGTTGGATGTGTTGCATAAGATGCTCGTCCAAGCCGAGAGGGACATGGGACTTCATGAAAGTTCCACCAAGGATGTTTTGAACATTGATAAGAAAGGGAAAACGAGCTTCAAAAGGAATGCCTCTAAAGGCAAGGGCAAGAAAACGTTCAAGCCCAAGGCGACCAAAGAAAAGACCTTTTCGAAAGGCGCTTCCACCTCGTCTTCGAAATCCGAAGACAAGTGCCATTATTGCACGAGGATCGGTCATTGGAAGCGTAATTGCCCCAAATACTTAAGCGATCTCAAAAATGGGAAGGCAACCGCCGTAGGTAATAATTCTCGTTTATGATTCATGTCATTTATCAACTTATGTATAGTGATACAAATGTGTTGATATTTACCCTTTTTAATTGTTTTAAAGGGCCGCCTCCTAATAATGATAAAGGCAAGGAGAAGGAAGCATGAAGTTCCTTACTTGGATGGCTACGGTAGCATCCAATTGATCGAAGACTTGAAGAGCTAGGCTCTAACTTTCATATCGTCTTCTTTCATATTTTGCATTTTATTTATGGAACAATTTATTTTCTTGTAAGACAAGGATTAAAATCCTAAAACAATGGTTGTAATTTTGGATATTAGTGACTTGGTTTTCAACCCGAGCCACTACTTTTGTTCTTATTCAATATTTTGAATTCTCAAATAAATTGCATACCTTGTTAAAACATGAATGATGGTGATTTTATCACGCAATAAAACTTGATACGATCAATATAAAATAATCAAAGTGTTGATTAAAAACGGAGAACTACACCCCATGAGATACCTTCAATCAAATTGAGACATCATTAGTTCATTATATGATTTTCATTTTAAGTGAAAATGAGAATGTATTCATCAAACCTAGAAACTTTTATCCATTCATATGCATTGGTTGCATCAAATATGCTATCCTTATACAAGTAAAGGTTATTGTTAAAAGGATAGAGTGGGAGAAAATAGTTCGCCCGCAAACCAATGAGATAAATGTAGGATCTGAGAGAAGAATCCCACATGGTAGTCTTAAGAAGAACCCTAAATGAATAAAAGAAACTACGAGACACTACTACAAATATAGGTTTAGGAGACGGGGCTAATGGAACGAATTTTTGCGGAACCGTGCTAATGTGTCACTAAAGATGCGCGGGATTTTTTAAATAAGAAATACAAGACGGTTCCCATTATAACCCGTCTTTATTTGTTGTAAATAAACTAAAGAGAACGGTTAAAATACTTAACCGTGCTCTTATGTTATCATTTGGAAATCTAAGAGAACGGTTCTCTAGGAAACCGTTCTCTTTGCCTTGAGAGAAACTAAAAGAGCACGGTTGCCTTGAGAACCGTCCTCTTTGCTTTTCATAACAATTTTTCATTATAACTAAAAGAGAACGGTTGCCCTGAGAACCGTTCTCTTTGCTTCTAAAAGAAGACGGTTGCCCTGTGAACCGTTCTCTTTGCTCTTCATAAAAATTAAACATAATAACTAAAAGAGAACGGTTGCCTTGTGAACCGTTCTCTTTACTCTTCATAAAAATTAAACTTAATAACTAAAAAAGAACGGTTGCCTTTAGAACCGTTCTCTTTGCTTCTAAAAGAAGACGGTTGCCTTGTGAACCGTTCTCTTTTCTCTTCATAAAAATTAAACATAACGTGTAACACACAGTAACTGCTGCAGCCTTCGAAAACCTTTGAAATTCTGCGAATTCAAAGTCTGCGTATTTTCCACATAGTTTCTTCTTGCTATCAATCTGCGAATTCAATCTTGCTATCAATCGTCCGCCATAGTTTCTTCTTCACCAAGCAACTGAACCATAATCGTACGCCCTCTTTCTCCTTTACTCTTGTTTGAATTACCAATTTTTTCTTGATTTTATTTGGGTTATTATGTTTTATGAATGTTTATGTGGTTTTGATTTTGAATAATATATGATGTATAATTTGTGGTTTTCATGTTGAATATATGGTTTGTATGTGATTTGGATGAGGAATATGATGTATATTGTGGGTTAATGTATATGATGAAGGTTTTGATGTTGAATATATGGTTTGTATGTTTTTTCTGAAATTCGTGATGTTTTTTCTGTCCTCATTCAACTGAGTCAAACACCCTTAAATCACTAAGATAGAAAAGGCAGCAGTGGTTAGTTGGGAAGGCTCGGCTGAAATTGCCACCCCTGGTTTCTATCATGGCCAATTCAGTTGTAGGAATGTAGGCAGAGGGAGTAGAAGCAAATAGACTAAAATCGTGAACCAGAGTTCGTTGTTCATACATTGAGTTTGCCCTCTGTACGCTTAATATTAGTGCCAGACTAAAAAGGAATCAGTGCCAATTAACTATTAAGCTGCGCACCCATTTAAGCTGCTACGTTCGGCACCCTACTGTCCCTGCCCATTGCTGATATTGCATCTACGTTCGGCACCCTACTGTCCATTTGCTGACAGAGTTGAAATAGCCAACATATTAACATAAAAAAAGGTTATGCAAATCTATCTCACATGATAAATTCTTGGCGTAAAAAGAAATGACAAATAAATGCCAAACGCGCGGTCATCTGAAACCGTGCCTATGAAGAAATTCAGAAAAGCAGAAGATGGAACTATGGTAGTTGTTGCTGAACAATCAGGTTATACATAACCATTGAACCATTTGCCTATAAATTTCTATAATATTACATATAAAAATGTTCGGCACCAACTATCCAGAATATTTCAAATATTTGTACTTGAGAAAATAGAAATCAACATATATCATATAGGCATTAAACAGAAGAGCGGAGAGAAATAGAAGTACACAGAATTGCATGAGCAATATCATCTGCCCGTGTCTCTAGTCTGATCAGCCTACACATTAGTACACAGAATTGCATGAGGCTGGATTATTTGTGCCCGAAGGACGGGAAGACATACTCGCTAAGGCGATAGGCAAGCCTGAGCATCCGGGCCGTGTGGGAGGAATTCCTAACGGTATTTCCATAACAGAGTATTTTGGGAAGGGACCAAAAAAACCGACAAGAGAAGAGTTGTGCGAGAAGATCAATTACATGCAACACCAAATTGATGACTTGGAAAAGCTGAAATCAGTGATGATGCAGTTTTGGCTAACTGGTGAGAAGCCAAGTACTAAAGTATTAGACGATTTAATGCACGGAGGAGCATCTATGAGTACCGAGGGATCGACAAATTCTGCATCACTACACGTGAGTGAAGAGCCACGCCCAGAGGAGACACCCCGAGAGGAGACACCCCGAGAGGAGGATTATCAAACACCCAAGACCAATGTTCTGAAGATTCCTACCATATCACCACGGCAGGTTGTAAAAGGTTTTCATTAAGAAGGATCTGTAAGCTTTGCATTTAAAACACTATCTAGTTCAAAGTCGATGAAAAAAGTTTTAAAACACTAATCTATCTATGCAGGGGTCTCACATGCAATCACTCTCACTAAAAGGAGTGCAATCACTACAAGTGACTGAGGATCCACCCGTGACCAATGTTTTGAAGACTCCTGGCCCAGTAACACAACAGGTATATATGTAAGCTTTTCTTTAAAGACGCTACTTTATAGTAAATGAAAAAAGTTTGAAATTCTACTATAACTTAAATTTTCAGGCTTGGAAAGATTGTGAGCTATCACTGCCAAACAAATCATCGAAGATAGTGGCTTCAGGAATGGTATACCTATCAAGTAAGGACGAATTTGTTTCCATTCATGGCAGTGCCCTTCGTGATGGTTTTAGCAAAGTGTCAATCAAGGAAATCTATTCTGGGTCGGAAAATGTTGATTTACCAATGCCTGTTGGTGATATGATAACATTGACTCATGCTAAGGGTTCATTTATTCAGTGGCCGCAAAGTCATATACATAGTCCTGTTGAGAAGGTAACTAAGATTTCTAGCTAGTATATATAATGATATAAGATACACTGAGAGTTATACCATTTATCAACTTATTTATGCCAACTTTTAGATAACCATGAAAAAGAATGATCAAGGAAAAAATAAAGCAGCAGCAGCAAAGAAGTCCAAGCCTCAGAAGTGTTCGCCCTCGATTTCGCCATCTTTCCTTGGAATTGAAGTTAGTCCCAATTTTAAGCAAAAGCAGAGGACCATGGATTTGAAGTTATTAGCAACTGAGGCTCGGGTTTTAAAGGCAAGTGGGACAATGATCAGTGTTCCCATTGACGAACATGTGTTACACAATGAACAAACTTGCTACCTTAGTTATGAGGAGGTTGTTCATTTGTTAGATGAACAAATGATTGGTGCCTCTCACATCACACTCTTTATGAGGTTCGGTCTCTTTGTTTAAGCTTCCCCTTTGCAATCCCATTAGTATATATCTGATAATATGCAAACTAGTACTAGATAGTTACTATGGATTCTTATTGTTGTAGGTATTTGAGTGATCTTGCCGATACCATGCAAATTAGTAGTCACTATGGATTCTTGTGCCCAGAGACATTGTCCTCAGAATCCGTTGCTCCGGATGAAAATTATCGATCCGATTATGTTGCTAGGGCAATGACATGTACCGATTGTGGAAAAGGTCGGAAACTTATATTTGCTCCATATGCCCAGGGGTACGTAATTATAAATTTCTTTTCATAGTATTATTATTGATGACTTGATTAATTATTTTATTATTTTTTGTCAATATTTAAGTTGATATCTTCGTTGTATTTTTCTATAACTTGTAGTAAGCATTGGATGTTGGGCGTGATCAATCCGGCTCAAAGTACAGTGTATTGGTGTGATCCTGCCGGACATACAGAGCCTCGTCAATTTTTCATGGATACAATTACCAAGTATGTCTAACTTATTTATGATCTTTTTTATTTTGCCTTCATATATTATACCTCGCTCCCGTTACTCCCCTGCATTTGCCTTAAAATGTTTCTGTAGGCTAGGAACAAAAGTTAAGCCTCCCAAAAGCCATCAATCATAGACCTTAGCTTGTTTTTCTATTATACTTTAAATTAACGCTTCATTATCAACTAAAACTGAATAAATATATAAACCTGGCTATCTATATATACAGGGCCTTTGAGAAAAGGAACTCTATCGATCCACTTGCAAAATATGAGGCCAATGGCGTTGTTTGGAAAAAGATTAAGGTACTTCTTGTATATATAGTATATATCTCTATATATATATATATATTAACATATTGTTTCTCTTATTAAGTATAGTACATGTGCGTGAAGTATTTATTTATAATATGAGCTACCCTTTCAGGCCCCTTTGCAGCCTTGTGGTTCCGTTTTATGTGGATATTATATTTGTCGATACATGTTGGACGTCATCAAAGGAAGATATGTTACTATTACTCCAAATGTACGTATGTTTTTGGTTTTTTAGTTCATTTTACTTATATATATAGGAGCGAGTCTTGGATAAAATTTTTCTAACCAATTTTTGAAAATTTGTTTGTAGTTCATGCTTAGAGCCCCATTGACATATCCGCTTGAGCTGATTGACGAGGTGAGGGATATATGGGCTAACTTTGCGCTCCAGTTTAAGTCACCCATGAACGATGATGAAGTTTAGCTTAAGTCGTAGCTAGAAGTTTAGCTTAAGTACATACGTATTGTATCTAGAATTTGTGGATCGGAAAGTATGTTGTATATATGAATGATGTAGCTTAGTTGTTGGAGCAATGTTATATGAATGATGTAGCTTAGTTGTTGGAGCAATGTTATATGAATGATGTAGTTGTTGGAGCAATGTTATTGTACGTTTATTTGCAGGAAAAATTATAGGCCGGATGAATTATAAATTAAATTATTAAAAAAAAAATAGCAGGTGCAAAGAGAACGGTTATGGTCTCAAGCGTGCTCTATTAATTCAAAAATATGGCGCGAAGTTTGAACAAAAGAGAACGATTCATCAGGCAACCGTGCTGGAAAGTGTGGTCAAAGAGAATGTTGAACAGGTGCAAAGAGAACGGTTCAAAATAGAACCGTTCTGGTAAGTGACCTAAGAGAACGGTTTAAAAGGGGAAAGAGAACAGTTGGGCAGGACAAAAGAGAACGGTTCACAACAGAACCGTTCTGGTAAGTGACCTAAGAGAACGGTTAAAAAGGGTAAAGAGAACGGTTAAACAGGGCAAAGAGAACGGTTGAGCATGACATAAGAGAACGGTTCATGTCAGAACCGTTCTGGTAAGTGCACAACTAAGAGCACGGTTGAACCGTTCTCTTAGATAAAGAGCACGGCCAGGGGGAGCACGGTTCCGCCACTCATAGGAGCACGGTTTTTAACCGTCTTCGTATCTGTATTTTGTAGTAGTGAGAGGACACTGAAGAAACTACGGGAGGACACTCGAAGAAATGTTCTTTATATCATTGTTTCATAGAGAGGAGACATGAAACCCCGTATGAAATCGGAGGGAAAATGGTTCCTTAATAAATGATTTTTCTAAGTTTATAAGATAAAAGAGAAGAAATCATCTCAATCCTCTCAATGTAGTTATAAGGGAATATCATGTCATATTCGTCTCGAGGAAACGAAGAAATGAAAGAAGTGATGATTGGTTGAATGAAAATAGATCACTATAGGGATAGTGATGGTGATAATGACTCACGTAATAAATAAAGATTTACATGCATGAAATGAAAGATTCATTAAGAGATCGAGTAATATTGATTTTAGTGGGAGCGATATTCATTAAAAGAATTAAACCTACCATTTAGAGAGGATGAGTGATTCTTTAAGGTGTAAAGAATAAGAGGTTTTCAATTCTAGATGATCAAATACCTTATATCATAAGATGATGGAGCTTTACGGGAAGGTTTATTATGTTGATAGTAAAAGGTCGCCCATTAGAAATTAAAATGGTTGGATATGATTCATATTGATAAAATCATGATCTAATAGCCAAGATGTTTGAAAATAGTAAGAGTGATGAAATCACTAATAACTACAATATAGATTTAAGCACATAAGTGACTAGATAATTTCGAGTGATTCTTTAATCCCTCTAGTATATCAATACGTCACAAGTTATAAGATAACAGTGGGAGCTTTCCTCAGGAAAGGAAACTCAAAATATAGAATGGGTTCTAGATATGTGCTTAAATAAGATCATATTATGTGAGATAATATGAGTCGGAAGGAGACCAAAATTTGTAAGTTTTGCAATCATGAATAAAAGGTTTATTCGCAAAACTTTAATACAAATAGATGATTGTGCATCAAATGCAATGAAATAGTATTGACTGTTTTTGCATGACAATGTCATTTGAGTTGTGATTAACTCAAGATGAAAGATACTTTGTCAAAATCCAAATGGATTGTATGAGACAATATTGAACCCCATAAGTGAACTGGATTGACTTAGTATAGCCCCTAGCCGCTTACATGAGGTGACATCTCAAAGCGACTTGAATGTGAGGCGATTGATGGCAAGTTCAATTGCCATAGAGTCATATGTGATGACTAGTCGATCACATAGGCAGACTGCAAGAGACACTCTGTCGGGCAAAGTGACCGCCTATAGAGTTCTAGAAATTTTATAATAGCCTGGTCGTGGCAAGAGCTGCTATAGTATTCTTGTGAGTCAATTCTTAGACTAAAGACTACTCTCCCAAGATGGTACAGTTCTGGCATAACTTTGATCCATTCTCTACGACTTTTCGTAACTGGAGTCAAATGAGATTGCTTTGGGTTGTGACTGACTGTGACTAGTTGAAGGAAGTAGTGCGATAGAAATTGTCAACCCCTTGTCAGGGTTGTTCAAATCTCAAGGCCACTCAAGAGAAGTTAACTGGAAATGCGTGGCCACGCTCGGAAAGTATCTATGGTAGATAATTCCGGTCAGACAGTTATTCTCCAGATCGAGGAAACCACTCATGATATGATCAAATGCAAGTACGACCTCGGAGAGACATCTTGCATTGAGTGGGAGATTGTAATAGGACAAGAGAATTGGTGACGCACACTTGTCGAGGACAAGTGGGAGATTGTTGGGAAATGTGTCCTCAACAATAGTGCGATCACGTAATTAAATCTCATGACGAGAATGCGCAAGGGATGATACGAATTATATTAGTCAACTGACCAACATTAATCGGTAATGATTGGCTAGCTAGAGTTTGACATTACTGTCGTATGACAGTGGTGGTCAGTTGATCCCTTTAGGTCACACCTTTAGGACAATTCCCTTAATTGATAAAGTGATCAAATGTATATTGATACGATTTGATCATATTCCTTAAACTCGTATATCGAGAAATTAGAGGTTAAATCTTAATGTAAGATTTATGTTTAAAATTGAAACGTGTCAATTGTTAAACATTGAACGATACTTTATTATATCGTTATTAGAATGAATCGGGTTGAAATTAATACAAAGGTTGTAAATCGTATTGACGATAAAATATCATTTTACAATTATAATTTCGAATTACTTGTTAATTAATAAATGTGATTTATTTAATTATGTACAATGTTTATAAGATAAATATTTATATGTTTTAAATGTACTAAAACATTTTATTAATTAGTGACATATAAGATGTCACACTTTGTACAAATTGTAAGATTGACAAATTGTAAAATGAAATCCATTTTTATGGATTAAATGGGACGGATATGAGGAGATGGTGGTGTGGGTGATTAGTGTATTAAACACACTATAATCATTATGTTGAGACATAATCCTTGAGACCCCAACCTAGAGCCACCATAAGACCATCCCCAAGCAAAAGGTCGATTTAATCGAGTCAATAACGTATTACCCCTTAATCTCATCTTATTGACATTGACCCTCTTTTACCCTCCCAAGCAGAAAGTCGATTTAATCGAGTCAATAATATAGTTTTTCTTTTCTTTTTTTCCTTTTTCTAATTTGTAACCAATGGGAGTGTGCCACATAAGGGGTCAATTGGGGAGTCAATTTACTCCACCTTGGGTCACAAATTGACCCTCAACTCCATTGGGTCAATACTAATTTGCACTTAATTGTAATTAACTTGACCCAAGCAAGCAATTGACCTAGCAATTGACCTTGCTTGGGGATGGTCTAAGAGCCTTGAGAAGGGAAGTTGTTCCCTTGTTGCTCTTCCCTAAGACCGGCCTCCCCTTCCCCATGCTCTTGAGTTAATTATTTTATTATCTTAAGTTAAAGCATGCTAATTATATGAGATATAAGAAGGATATCAAACATTCATTCCTCTTCTAGTCTTAGCCGAAATTTTCACTAAG
This sequence comes from Silene conica, assembly GCA_029255685.2. Lineage (NCBI taxonomy): Eukaryota > Viridiplantae > Streptophyta > Magnoliopsida > Caryophyllales > Caryophyllaceae > Silene > Silene conica. Next base: position 77,182,446 of record CM055312.2, read on the forward strand.
TAAGGAGAGAATTTACAACCTCAAATCTATATTATAAGATAATAAAACATACTAATTGTAGTATTGAAATAATATTCTAATTAGAGAGATTAGAATAGTTTAAGGAGAAACCGATTTCTAGTCTAGCAACTACAAGGTTTCGGTTTATTAAGGGATTGTCTTGGTGCATCATAAAGGAGGTGTTCTTGTTGAACATTGGAGGATCATCCTTGCTTGCATTAGGACCGAGTGTAAGGACTCGATTTCTCTTCTATTTCCGCATAATTAAGCATGCATAAGATCATAATAATATGTTAATTAAAGTATTTTGATTAGTATGACTACATATTTAGTTTATGAGTAACTAAAACCCATCAATAGGGGGAGGAAGGGTCGATTTTCTGTGACGTTTCGCCGTTCGTCATAGCGACGCTAAGGTTTTAGACTTTAATATTTTAATTGTGTTAATTTCACTGATACCATGTTAAACACAATTTAATATAAAACTTCTGCCTTCTTATTTCCTCTGATCAAAGCATATATAACAAGTACAGAGTATGGTGACATTAGGGTTGCACATAACACACGGCCCAAGCTAATGATGGGCTTAAGACAAAATACCTACGGTAATTAACAAATACGACAATATAAACCGAGAGGTAAACTATTAATTTCCTCATTTTATCCCTAATTTTATTTCAAATAATGGGTCACGATAACCCATATTTCGAATTTCTTTTTGAATCGTGCAATTATCATAGTTCTTACAACAATGACATAAATCGATTGAACAACGATTGGAATGTCAAATAATATTATCGATATAATAATGAGTATAATAGTTACGAATACGCCGAGGGGAGCGGTTTTGTGTACGGTGAAGACAATACAAGTTCATATAGTTACACCAAAGAAACTGAAAATGAGGTATTAATCGATTTAATTAAATTTCATCACTTATTTTTATTAGTTTGTCACAATTTTTCTAAGTCGAATAGCTGAAAATACACATACGGGTCAGAATCACGATTTTGCACAAGCAAATAAATGTAAAATACAAGAATCAGCTCAGGTCAACACGTGAAAATTACACGTCAATGCCCAGGCTATTTTGTGTAGATTACACAAATGACCCAAGGCTCAAACATGTAATTTACACGAATGAGTCCAGACAGTTTCGTAAGAATAAAGGTGATGTCCGAGAGTTTTCCAATTTTTAGGTGAATTAAACTTATGAGTCATACGATGAAATTATAGGAGAGGATAATCGAGCAGAGGCTTAGGACATGTGTAGATATCTCGGAAAACCAAATTGGATTTATGTCTGGGTGATCGACTACGAATGCAATTTTTATCATGAGACAGTTGATGGAACACCACCAGGAGAGGAAGAAAGACCTGCATATAGTTTTTATTGATTTGGAGAGGGCATATGATAGGGTCCCGGGAGAAGTACTTTGCTGGGCTTTGGCGAGAAATGGTGTGTCAAGAAAATATATTGACCTCATAAAGGACATGTATGCGGGGGCCAGTACAAATGTTAGAACTAATGTTGGGAGAACGAAAGAATTCCCCATTATCATTGTGTGCATCAAGGTTCCGCACTTAGGGTCTGTTTGGCAAAATTAGCTGAAAAGGTAGCTGAAACCTGAAAAGCTACCTGAAACCTGAAAAGGCACCTGAAACCTGAAAAGGTACCTGAAAATTAAGACCTGATAAAGTAGCTGATTTTTGTTAAAACTGTTTGGAAACTAGCTGAAAAGGTAGCTGATATTTGACAAAATGACGTAAAAGGACATGGTTTATTATTGATATCTTTTACGTTTTTACTATTATTCCTGTGTTATTGTAAACAAATGACGGAAACAAATTGAGTAGCACTTAAAATGAACTGGAAAATGCCTGCATTGCTACTTCCATGATTTCTTCATGCACACTGTTTCGAATGAATTGACCATTAAAATCAAGTTATAGGAATAGCTTCAATTACTAGCGTTTATATATGAATGATTCATGCCCAAAGAATTTCTCAAATTAATATAAAACTATTAGGTAAAAACAAAATTTAAACAATATATCCTCAAAAATATACTATTGATATAAAATTAGTTTTTTTTATTAAAGTCATACACAAAAAAATTAATTAAGTTTACGTAAGGATTTTGTATTGTGTTTAATTTTGTTAATAAACGTCATAAAATACGAGGGTAGAATATGTAAATAAAACTGAATCAGGTACCTGATTTGTCAAATGCTACATGAGGTAGCTTTTTATTTCAGGTACCTTTTCACCATTTTTCAGTCAAAACAGGTAGTTGTCAAACACTCCAAAAATAATAAGTTACCTGATTGTTTTTGCAAAAAAGTCATTTCAGGCAAATCAGGTAGCTGAAATGGTTTGCCAAACGGAGCCTTAATCCCTTTCTCTTTGCTATAGTTATGGATGGGTTGACAAGGGATATTCAGGACGAGATCCCTTCGTGTATGATGTTTGCGAATGATATTGTGTTGATTGATGAGACGAATGAGGAGGTGTAGAGAAATTTGGAATTATGGAGGCATATTTTGGAGACTAGTGGGTTTGGGCTAAGTATGTGTAAGACTGAGTATGTGAGGTTTCAATTTACGGGGCCGAGATCGACGGCGGTGGGGAGCATTATTTTCGATGGAAATGTTGTTGCAAGGGGTCAGATTCCTTTAGATATCTCGGAACTATTATCCAAAAAGATGGAGAGTTAGACGGAGATGTGGCACACGGAATTAAAGCGTGATGAATGAAATGGAAAAGTGTCACGGGGTTTTTTTGTGATAAAGGTATGCCCCAAATATTAAAGGGGAAATTTTATCGTACGACGTTTAGGTCTGCCTTACTTTAAGGCTTGGAGTGTTGGGCTGTTGAGGTGGATGTGCGGTCATACAAGACAAGACTGGTTAAGGAATGAGGTGATTAGGGAGAAGGTAAAAGTGGCCCCAATAGAGGACAAAATGATGGAAAATCGACTAAGATGGTTTGACCATGTGAGAAGGAGACCTATGGACGCACTGGTTAGGAGGTTGGAGACCTAGGGTGCAGAAAAGGTTGCTAGGGGTAGATGAAGACCTAAATAAACATGGAGAAGAGTGATTGACCACGATATGTTGAGATTTCTCGGGCTTCAGGAGGGGATGGTGATGGAGATGTTTGTTTTAAAGTTTTCTAAAAAAAAAAAAATTATTCTTGAGATAGGAATTCACCCATCTCAAGAATGGATGATTCATGTCAGCCGACCCCAAATTATTTTGGGGCTAAGGCTCTGATATTGTTGTTGTTGTTGAGTCCAGACGGTTTCATGTAATTTACAAGAATTAGTCCAGACAATTTCATATAATTTACAAGAATCAGCCTAGGCCAACACATGTAAATAACACACCATCATTGACCAGGCCATTCGTGTAGATTACACGAATGAGCCCAGGCTCAGACATGTAATTTACACGTATCCCAAATAGTTTATGTAACATCCCCATAAGTGAAGACCCTTATCAAGGACCTTTAGCCTACGAAAGTGTCACCATCTCGGTTACCCGGGGCAAGAATATCAAAGGTAACATAATTAAAATGAAACAATTGAAAGACTATTAGTACAAAAAAAACTAACTATTTAAGGAAGCTAAAAATCTAACACTACGTGATGACTCGATCCTCAGCCTCATCAATTGCATTAAACATGAGAAACATGTTGAAGATCTGCTCATCATCCTCAAGTGGATTATCACAGCACACACTAAACAATACGAGATCAGTAAATATATACAAACACCCATTCATAAAGCAAACATCACAAGCATAATCATATCAATCCCCAGGCCAACTCCATATCATAGTAACCGACTATATATCGCAACGTGTAGCCCTACGTACCAGATTACCCATTGCAACAAGTAATTCTCACCACTAGTGGGGACCACAGTCTGACCACCTAAACCCCGCTCATCGCAACGAGCGTACCCAAATCCTTAATGTGCACGTCCCCCTCGTAACGGGGGCCACGAAGGGCGACCATGAGGTTGGAACCATCTCAAAAAAATGGTCCCAATATCAATATCATAGAAATCATTCATAATCACAATCTCAATCAAATCATATATCACATTGTCACATCTAACAATATAGCAGAAACTGAGTATGGAAACTTTACCTTAAGGCGATCAAGAATAACTAGATGCATTCCTCTACGAACTCTCCTCCTATAACATCATACAAACCGATCACACACTGACCAAACTACTACAAAAACCCTAAAATATCAATTAATTTAAATAAAGGAAGACTTAAAATCTTACATAAAATCAACAAAAGATGAACAAACTAAGATGCTCGACACGCACAGATTACTTTGAAAGATATCGATTCAGGATGAATTATTGTGTCTTGCTTAGAAAGAAAACTGTCGGTTTGGTGTTTAACGTAAATGAGAAAATGATTAAGATTAATTGTGATTTCTCTAGTTAACATCTCGCGGAACCGGAAACAAATCGGGTACTCGACCAAGTACCTCATGTACTCAACCGAGTAAATTTAGACAGACTCAGACCAACGATTCTAAACTTGAGTACTCGACAAAGTAATACCCTACTGGATCGAGTACCCTACTCACGAACAGGGGGAGGGGGGGTATTACAGTCTTCCCCCCTTAAAGACGAACTTCGTCCCCGAAGTTCACTACCAAATCTATAAAATATAACAACCTCCGCCTAACACTTCGCAAAGTGCACACAAACTCTTCAAACATCATAAACCAATCAACGCCAAAATGTACTCATACATCTTACATAACTAAGACACCATATCCCCAAGATGCTCAAAACACAACCAAGACATATATAAAACTCATGTAAAACTGACTGAAAAGACTAAAAACAAGACGCAATCATCTATTATCCCCCTAAAAGAAACAGGTTACGTCCCCGTAACCTTACATATTTGCTCAAACAAATGAGGATACCGCTCCCTCATAGCCTCTTTCGTCTCCCAAGTTGCCTCCTCAACATTATGGTTAGACCATAATATTTTCTTAAACTTGGTCTCACCTGTCCGAGTCTTACGAATCTTACTATCCAGAATCTCTTTGGCCACCTCCACATATGTTAGAGCCTCATCTAGCTCTGCTCAATCTCAAGGATATGAGATGGATCACTAACCTACTTCCTAAGCTGGGACACATGGAAGACAATATGCACTCGATCTAGAGCTGGTGAAAGAGCTAACCGATAAGCAACCTCCCCATTGCGATCAAGAATATCATACAGGCCTATAAAACTTTGGCTCGGCTTACCTCTCTTCCCGAATCTCATCACTCCGCGCATAGGTGAAACCTTAAGTAACACTTTATCCCCAAACTGAAACTTCATATCTTGCCTATGCAACTCCGCATAACTCTTTTGCCGATCTTGAGCTACCTTTATCTTCCGACAAATCAGGTGCACTTGCTCAACCATGTCCTGCACCATCTGAGGACCCAAAATCACAGCTTCTGAACAATCATACCATCATACTTGACTTTTACACCTCATCCCATACAACGCCTCAAAAAGAGTCATCGCGATAATATTGTGATAGCTGTTGTTATAAGAAAACTCAATCATATCCAATCGAGCTTCCCAAATACCCCCAAAATTCATTACACAAGCACACAACATGTCCTCTAAAGTCTTGATTGTTCTTTCAGTTTGACCATCAATAGCATGATGAGAAGTGGTACTCGTCTGAAAGGTATTCATCTCCTATAAATCCCGCCAGAACATAGAAATGAAACAGGCATCGCGATCCAACACTATATCCATTGGCACCCCATGTAGCTTCCATACGTTCTTCCTATACGCACTAGCTAATAACTCAATCTTACTCCAAGTATCTTTCATTGGAACAAAATATGTTGACTTTGTCAATCATTCCACTATAACCTCCTTTTGTTATTTCCTTTGTTTGAGTTTCTTAATCCGTCCAGTTTTCTTTTCAAACAAAATACCATTTTCTACAACAGAACCTCGAGTATCTATCATATTTTTTTTAATCCGTATTTGCCTCTGATTGAGACCAATTATCGGTTTCAGTTTGTTTCCTTTATCTGAGGCATGAGGTTGCCTGAAGCATTATCTTCGGGTGGTCAATCTTGTGTTACTAGGACGTGTGTTTGGCAGAGATGGTTTGTTTGGGTTGGTGCTGTGTGGGTGTGTTGTAGTAGATTTTTACTCTCTTCTTGTCTATCCTTAACCGTGTCTTCCTTTTTTCATCTTTTGTTACAATGGATTTTCAATCGTTCGTTTTACAATCTTAGCGAGTTGTTTATTTTTGAAGACGACGTTGTGAATGATGAGGATCTAATTACCCGGATTATGAGTTTAGGAGAGTCGTCTTTTTCCTCTATTCAACTGATGAAGGATAGGGGAAATTCTCTTTTTAAAAAAGGAAACTGATCTTTTGCAAATAAGCTTTACAAACAAGCGTTAAATATTCCGTGCTTCGTTCGTTTTTTACCCGGTTATGATCAGCAAGCTACCACTTCCTTAGCCACGTCCCTTATTCTTAACTTAACGGCATGTGATTTGAAACTATCTCATTATGATAGGGCTAGTCGTTACTACAAATTTGTTTTACATATTGACTCCTCCACTGTTAAAACCCTTTATCGGAATGTCATAGCTTCTTGTAGTACCTCTAGTACGTAATAGTCACTAGTACAAAATACCCCTATCGTGTCGCAGCTATCGTGACGGTTCTAATAGAAACGACACAAAAGGCAAAAAAAATTGACGGGAAGAAATTTTTTAGGCTATAAAGAGTCTATTGTTACGGTTTTAATAAAGAACCTTCACAAAAAAGTAAATTATTTCTGTCGGTTGTAAGTCAGAACCGCCACTATAAATCATTTGTGACAGTTTTAATTATAACCGACATTAATAACGACACTAAATGTAGTGATAAAAAGCAACAGTTTTTTATCAAAACGATCACCATTTACAACTTGTGACGGTTTTATTTATAATAGACGTATATACAAAGGAAGTTTTTGTTGAAGTAAACTTCTAGCGTGTATCAAAAACCACCTACCTTAGCTTAATCCCAATTCAACTCAAACAAAACCCTACCTCAATTCTAATTCAATTCTATTGCAAACAAATCCTAATTCAATTCAACTGCAAACTGATATCAATCAATTCTCATTGTTCACAATTCGCAATTACACAATTGGCAATCATCAAATTCACAATTACATCAATCAATTCTTATTGTTCACAATTCATATACTGCTTCCGTCGCAATTTTCAACAAATATCAAACTTCAGAATTATCGGCTTTATCAATCAAAGGTATGCCATACTACTATTGTTTTTTCTATAATCAATTTCATTAATTTGTTGTTTAATTTGTTATTCATCTCATATCTATACATTTCATATAGGTTATGTCATACGTTTGTTTGTGTTTGTGCCTCGGTGCATTAGTTGTCAATGCAGTAGCATCATGGATACTGAAAGTCTGTTACTTGGCTAAACAGTCATTACCTCGATGCAATTTCCGAGAATTAGATGTATTATTTACCATTATTCTGCCTTATCCATGTTTTAAAACATGTTGTTGTGCATTCTTTATATTCATCAACTTCGTCTACTACTTCACTTAATTTACTTCTGATTAAGAATACAATGTTAATACTATCATGATAAGATCGATTTCAAATTTGCAGGAGCATCCAGAGGAGGAATCCGTGTGAGCATTGATGATGGCTGGCGTTGTGACCCAAAGCGGCACAAGAATGGTGCAAGCGCCTTGATGCTATTGGTAGTCATGATGCTGTTGTCGGCGTGGCACTCAGAGGCATGCTATCAACAAATAAGAGCCATTGTATCACTTTGTGCATTATATTGAGGTATTATTTCAGCTGTAGCCAGTGGCAGATCCGGGAATAATACTTTTCCGTATCCCTTCAAATATATTTAACGGTATTAACGACATAAACCGTCAAACTAAATAGAAATCCCAGTTTCGGATAAATTCATGATACCAAAGGAAATATAGCCTTCCATACTTGGTAGAGAGGCATAATGTCTAATAACTAAAATGAGAAATACATCATTATCCAATGTTTCTGAAAATGCTTACTAGTCCATGAAAATCGACAGGTGATGCTCTTTTTCCGATCATTTGGTGTCACTTTGATCGACTATGACCTGAGATGAGCATTAAAATGTGCTGCACTAGTTAGTGACAGATCGGGAAAATTCTTTCTCACATTCTTCTTAATAAATGTAACGGGTTTAACAGTTTTACGACATAAAACAACAAACTAATAAAAATCTGTAGCATCAGAACAAATCATGGCACTAAAGAAATCTAGCTTTTCATATATGGTAGAGAACTTGATTATCTGATACTAAAATCAGAAATAGATCATTACCTGAAAATGCTTACTAGTCCATAAAAGATCGACAGATAATGCTCTTTTCCCGATTATTTGGTGTCACTCTGATCCACTATGACCTGAGATGAGAATTAAAATGTGGTGAAGTTGTTAATGACGGATCTAGGGAAAATTATTTTCTGTATTCTTCTGAGTAAATTTAATGGATATTGGATTGGTGATAGACAGTTGGAAATGAGTCTATGTGTGTCTGGTATCACAATGTTGGAGTTTGAGTTCTTTTTTTTTTTTCTCTAGACATGGTATCAAATCCATGCATAAATGTATATACTAGTTTCGAGTATCATAATTTACCGTCTAAAGTCATGGGCAGAATGTAATTTTATGATTTCTTTGCCCATTAACACTCACCTTGATGATTAAGTGTCAAAGTGGCTGCTACTTGTCGTACATACTGCAACAGTGCTCTACTACGGTCTATTGTTTCAATTGTTGTTGTCCTATGTTTCTCTTTTTGTCGTCTTATTGCTGTCCTCTTACAACATATCCTTCTTTCAGCATTGTCGTCCCTTATTTGAATAGTACAGATATGTGGAATTGCGCGATAGGTCTAAGTCTATTGTTGTTTTGGGGTAGAGGACCCTGAAACTTCACTTAGCTTATTACAAAGTGCTGCCAAGCGCAAGTGTGAAACCCCGCGATGTAGCATAAAAAAAAACAAGTAAATTGCAGCGGAAATACGGTACTTTTTAAAACTTTTCGACATATTTATTAAAACTTTTCGTGGAATATCAATACAACAAGCGGAAGACTAAAACTAATACGAAAGTATAAATTATAAACGAATACTTAAATAAACGAGGGATAAGGTATCCCACGGTAACAACATGAATTAAATCTAAACTAAGCGTAAGGGTAATTGTCGAATGATCAACAATGCTCGCTAGCCACAAGTCTTCCCCAAACAACACCAACCTACATTCATGAAACATGAACGCCACAGTCAGTGGGGAGTAACTCAGGATTCTCCCAGCCATTTTACGTCAAAATACAAATAGATAACAATAAGAACATATTGTATATGGAGTAATACATGTGAATATAAGAAATATCAAAGCATGATACTCAAAATCAGGTAAACAACCAGGTGATCGACTCAGAGACCAACACTTGATGGCATGTCCAATCACACAAACAACAACAGCCAAGAATAGAATGAACGCCGTCAGGTAGCATAACCGCTACAACTGACAGTTAGGGAGTATAACCGCTCCACTAACAGGCTAGGGCGTATAACCGCGCCCTAGCTACCGGAGCGCATAACCACGACATCCGGATACTATGTATAGCGCATAACCGACAACTATATGCCTAAGACCTGGCCAGACCTCTCGATGTAATAACCTACACCGAACGAGACACGGGGACCGGGCCGCATAACCACGGACACCGACCAATCCCGAACATAGTTAGATAAAATCTCATAACAGGAGTGGCGTTTGTTCATTACAGTGATACACAAATCGTATCACCGCTATCTATTCACAACCAAGGCAACATAACCGTTACCAACACAATTTAGGGTGACATAACCGTCACCTAAACATAAGCAAGGCAACATAACCGTCACCCTACTCATCTTAAGATAACATAACCGTCATCAAAACACAATTTAAGCTAACATAACCGTTAACCAACTCAGTTACATACAAGAGCCAACAATCGATAAATAAGACAACACTTAAGTCCATTCCATACGGGAGAAGAATAAACGGAACTGATTAATAAAACATAAGTCTTAAAAGCGTTTTACATTTCAGCTGTCCTTTGCCGTAAAATTCATAATTAATTCAAATAAAATCGAAATGATACAAGGCCAACTGGGTCAGATTAATAAGACTTTTATCTACAATATTTGTCAGATAAACATTTTCAAAATACGAACTTAGCAGGGGGTTATTGTCTAATCTTTACAGTGTGTCAGAAATCGTCACACAAAATGTATTGCTTCATAAAACGGGTTTAACAAATCATTTTGAGGCAAAGAAAACTCCTAACATCATCTAAACTCTTCAAAGTTTAATTATTGAAAAGGAACATAATAGTTTCAAAGTATAAAAATGGTTTTCGATATAATCTTTGAGCTACTGTCCGTTCTGCGAGTATTTTAGCGCAATGTTCGTAAATAATTTATTGTGAACAAACGACATGCAAGAAAATTACGAAATTTTAGAGGTAGACTTTACACTTAAAATAAACAGGGGTCTATTTTCAACATTTTCAAAGACGGATACTCTAAGATGTCGAAATAAATTGTACAAGACAATTGACAGATTTGTCAAAGTGCTGAAACTTATCAAATAACCAAAGTAAACCAAGCATTATGAACTTGAAAGACTATCAAACAACCTAATTTAACAATACAATTCTTAATGAATTTCCAACTAGAATATCATCCAACACAACCATGCAAAATGGAATTCATCCAAACATATGATTTATGAACTTAATCATGTCACTATTTAACCAAATACAATTCTAGTATACTAAAAATTACTAGCATATAGAACACATGCAAACATAGACGATAAGTCGAGTAACCCATCACGTTACCTTATAGATCTTCAATAAGCATGATTTTGACTCAAAGCCACTCCGGTTTGGACAACCGAACTAGCTACACATAAATAAACGAGGTTAGCTAAGAGAACCGTGTCTTAAAGGCCACGACCAGAGTATATTAAGGAAGAAATTTGATAATTTTATTACCTATAATGATGGAGGGCGAGGAGAGGAAGAGATAGGCGCGAAAATCGTCGAAAACTGATAAGAAACGAAAATTTTACGATCGTCTTAAGGTTGAAGGTAAAGAGTGTAACAATGGTGTTTGTGTTTGGGTGTTTTAGCTGAAAAAAACAAGTAAAGGAATGAAGAAGAAGGAAGGAAGTAGAAGGAATGACCTTGGGCAGCAAGGCAAAGTTCTATACTTAGCCAAGTGTCCCTAAGGACATGTGGAAAAGAGTAAAGAGTAAGCAACAAGCGAGTGTCTCGTTTGCGGATGGTCCGTGACAGCCTTTCGTATTTTCGGCATAATTTCCTCTACAGAACTCGTATTGACGTGTTTTTGGTGGCGTTGGAAAGCTAAGAAAAATAGATAAAACTTTTATTTTATAAGCAAAAGCTAGATATGCGTTTAAAATATCTTAAAATTAACAACAAGGACCGAGTGGTTGTTTGCGACTTTAAGAAGTATAAGTTTAAGACGGACATTTAAATATCATTGTCGAAAACGATAAATTTTAAATGGAATTTTAATTATTGTGGATCATTATTATTACTAAAATAATATTTTAATAATAGTTAAGGGCATTCATGCTATTGATGCCCTTTTTAATCTATCCCTATTTTCTTACAGTCACAGTTAGTCACACCTGCTGCAATAAACATAAATGCCGTTTTAATTCTGCAGTCATTACCTCACCAAGGATCTTTACTACATTTATACAGTCAGTGTAATATTTGCTTCATGACTTGTCTTCCTGAATCTTGTCCTTTTGTTTAATGGTAATAAGAAAAACCTGCAATAAAAGTTCGTGAATCCTAGTTACTTAGGTCGGTTACTTTGTGTCGGTGTCAGGTTTCCGTTTCCTATTTTATGTTATTATAGACTACTTACTTCCCATTATGGATTGTTTGAGATTAGCCTATAATATGTGTTCCTTAGTTTAATCGCTCTTGTGTTTTATTTCAATAACAACAGTGGGTTTGGAAGGAAAAGCAACAAAAAGGAGAGTTTGTTCCTACTAGATTCAAAGATGCATTGGTAAAAGCATTAGGAATAACACTAGCTACTTCTTTTTTCAATACCAACCGTGATTAAGAAAGTAAGTGAACATTAGCTACTTTTTTTTCAATTATTTAATATCATAATTCAAATATAGTTTAAATAACACACTATGCTATTTTATATATTTAGTGTCCCCAACAACCCGGAGATTACGAATGTGGTTATTATGTCATGAAATAGATGTATAACATAACATTTTATTACTCAAAGCCTCAAAGGGTACTTTGGAACAATTTGAGCAGGTATTTCTTATTTTTAAGTAAAAATATTTATAGTTTACTTATTTTCTTTTTTTAAAAAAACATCTCATTATTGATTTTCTTAAATGTAGATTATTGAAGATTCAACCATGTCAGTTGAAGATATGAATGAAGTTAAAGAGGTGTGGGCTACAAAGTTTCGAGAACACGTAGTTTAGATTAAATTATTGGATTTCTACTTGTTGCTTGGTTGAGGTTATTGCCGAGGATATACTTAGACTACTTGTTTCTTGTTTTCTCGGATTGTTGCGTCGTTGGGAAACATAAGTGTTATTGTATTGTTGGATGAAAATATGAGATGTATGGTTATTTTGAGACGGTTGTGTGAAGCATTATTTTGTTGGTAATTGATTAAAATTCTTTTCATGTATTCTTCCATTAATATTTATATTTGGCTAGCATCATTTTAAGGGGAGGTGTTGTCGAAATTAGCTAGCTAAATTTTTTTTCAAAGATGACGTTCTTAAATTGGAACCGACACCATAACATACCATAAGGTGACGTTTTTTTAACTCACAACTGACACCGTAGCATACAAGAAAGTGACAGTTTTAGGCTCAAAACCAACACCATAGCTTACATTATGGTGACGGTTTGAGGCTCACAACCGACACCATAGCTTACCCTATGGTGACGGTTTTTGACGCAAAACCGACATCATAGCTTACTCTATGGTGACGGTTTTAGACTCAAAACCGGACCTATGGTGACGGTTTTAGACGCAAAACCGACATCATAGCTTACCTTATGGTGACAGTTTTAGACTCACAACCGACACCATAGCTTACACTATGGTGACGGTTTTAGACTCCAAACCGTCACCATAACTTACCCTATGGTGACGGTTTTAGACCCCTACGGTGGCGGTTGGGAGACTTGGGACTCACAACCGACACCATAGCGTACCCTATGGTGACAGTTTAGACTTAATACCTACACCATAGTTATCCTACGGTGTCGGTTTGTAACTCATAACCGACACAGTAGGGTAAGCTACGTTGGCGGTTTTACAACCGACACAAACCTTATGTGACCCCAGCAATCACGTCGCTCGAAAACCGACACTAATTGGCTATTAGAACCGACACCGTAGGGTATAATTCTACTAGTGAGTGTACCAATGATCACTGCAGTAAGTGAGGTAAGTTTGGCAAGTGAGGTGAATTATGTTTAAGATCCAATGGTTTTCGATACAACTTGCGACTCTGGTTCTTGTCTTGTTGCAGAGGCTAATGACTCTTCCACTAATTCCTTGACGAAAGAAGCCTCAAAGTACTTCTTCTCCAATAAAAACAAGCTAAAAAACAACTACATATTTTGTCCGAGAATTATATGGGGATTTCTTAATTGGAAAAGATCTCTTCTTTTTCCATATAGGTTCATAGTCTTTTATGAGGGTTCGACCCCTCATCCCTGATAATTATATCCAGACGGGAACCCCCCATGAAGATAATTAATTAAAGGGCAACGGAAGTTTCCCCTTCTTTTCCTTTACCTAAGGAGCGACATGAGTATTCAACATTTATTCTCTAGAATACAAAGGTGCTTTAGGAGGAAGTTGTTTTCCAATTTGATAAATAGAAGTGGATATCATTGGATTCCGCCAGGTCATCCACATCTCTGAAATTCAGTTCCAGTTCATTGCGAAAAAAAAGGCCCCCTAGAGGAGGTCAATGTAAGGTGGATTTTTCCCACCGTCGCGGACTTGTGAAACAAGCTAGGGTACAAATGGAAACAAAATCTTTCGTTTCCATCACTTTGCGCTCATTTTCTTTGTAGGTACACCATAAAAGTTGCAGTGGCTACACGGCCAACACGGGATAAAAGAAAGGAGCCGAACCTTTTTTTATTTCGAGGGCCGATATCAACCTCCTTACAAAAAATGTTGTCTTAGTGTTTTTAAGTGTTTTTTAATTAAATTTAGTACAATTTCTTAATTTTCTAGTAGTCTTAAGGACTCCGAAATCCGGGGTTTGCATTATAACAAACTTTCTTTCTTTATTTAATTTTATTTTGCCGTTGTCCAAAAAAAAATAATTGTCCAAGAAATACAAGTTCATACCATATGCTCTAATCTTAGTACCAAATACCTCTGCAGTAAAGATTTTCATTACCATGTAATTAGTTTACTAATCCATAATAGAAATTACATTATCGAGAGAATTTATTGCCCTATTCACATAAGCAAGGACTTAAGACTTTAACGTGTTAATTGATGGTGCATGTACCCATCTCACTGTTAAAGCCAAATTACTTAACTGAATGCTTTATCCAAAACATGATTTACCAATTAACTCATTATGGTGCACCAAAAACATTACGTTGGAAACCAAGAAATCGGCACACAACATACCAAACAAAAGCTCATAATTCAAGAAGATAAAAAAATACAAACAATGCAACATCTGCCCGATACGGTAATTTAAAAAAAACCTACTAAACCCTAAGTATCTTGAACCAGATTATGCTTAAACAATTGCCAGAAAGCCGGTATGACGTATTGAATTTGTAGAATAAGTTATACACATAAATAATAAATAATGTATAACCACACCATTCAAATAATTTAATATGAATATCGCTTTGATACCACTTGTTAGATTTATTCATTCGATTAATATACATAAATTTCATACTAAATTTCGGTAAATATTAGATGCGAAAGCGTACCTGATTACATGACGAAAGGTTGAGATGAACTGCCTGAAGGGACGGCCTTCGAAATTAGGTCTTCTAGTAGACACATATATTAGTGGAGATCTATTTACATATAGTCTCATTAGTCTAATACTCTCATCATGCATTAGAAATTATTGGCATCTACACTTAGATAATGTCAGACTCGGAATACTTTTTAAGACGTAAATAAATCCGTATTTAATATACAGTACTGGAATACTTTATATTTAGGCAACATAATATATAACGCATAAATACAATTACTACTCAATTAATAATGGGATATTCTACATGGTACCCCTCAATTTTTTGACTTTCTACATGGTACCCCTACACTTTTTAAAACATACATGGTACCCCTAATTGTTGTCATTATCACTACGTGTACCCCTGAACTTTATTTTCCGTCAATTAAACTCATTTTTAAGCTTTAAGTGATAACTTGAACGCGTAAGCAACCTTGTCATTTACTATCACATGACGTAAGGACTCTATTAGGCTCAATATCCATCTCAATTCTAATATTTATAGATATATATGGGCTAAAAAAATGTTGACGGAAAAATTATTGATCTTTGCCAAATTATCACGTCCAAAGAATGGATATTAATTCTAATAGAGTCTTCATATCATGGGATGATAAATGTCAAGTTTGGTTATGCGCATAAGTAATCATTTAACGCCCAAAATTGAGTTTAATTGACGGAAAATAAAGTTTAGGGGTACGCGTAGTGATAATGACCACAATTAGGGGTACCATGTATGTTTTAAAAAGTGTAGGAGTACCATGTAGAAAGTCAAAAAATTGAGGGGTACCATGTAGAATATCCCATTAATAATTTGCCCACATATATTATTTTATTAGGCTCAGAATTCTTACCTAACAAAGATTGTTCTATGAGCAATGAACTACCATTTTTATTACCACAAATTCACATTTATAACAGGTTAAATATATATTACCCATTTTGTTAAAAAAGACAAAACATTTGCGATTTCTTATGCTTTGTCTTCTTGAACGATCATACGAAATACATGTAACTAAATGAGGTAGCGTTGTTAAACATGAGTCGGTACTAAATAAATTACTTCATATGAAAAGGAGAGCATTCATAATTTGGACAATAATGCTACATTTAAGTCCGTCCAAATATGTAGAAACGAAGGCATGCTAGCTGTTCTCAATTCTCAAGTGGTGTTATTTGTCAAGTGTCATTATTCATACGAGTAGTTAAAATTGTACGACTATTAGGTGACATTACTCCACAAATCAAACTACACTTTTTGCCAATTATCATGATGTTACGTTTGATTATATCATTATTATTAACTTATACGAAGTTAGTACTTTGTTAGTGTTACGTAACTTCCTTCTTAATCGCGATTCTTTTGGATTTCAAGTCATTTAATTTAAATTCACTTCAGATCTTATAAGTTCAGTTCAATTCAGTCCAGTTTCTATAAGTTCAGTTCAGTTCAGATCCTATAAGTTAATTTCAGTTCAGTTCAGTTCCTATAAGTTCTGTTCAGTTAAGTTCAGTTCTTATAAGTTCAGTTTAGTTCCTATAAGTTCAGTTCAGTTTAGCTCAGCTCATATAAACCCGATTCAAAAAAGCTATATACGAAGTAATTTTAACAACCGCTAAAAAAACAGTTCGCTTTAATTACTCGATACACGTTATTTTTTTTTTAAAAAAAGCAATAAATTATTAATAATTGTACCTGTTTTTACTATCTCATTAATACCAAACGATCTTACACACTCACACTAATGTCATATGACTGAATATAAGCATAGAGCGCCTGAAGGAATGGTAGAATACGTCAACTATCGACATTCATCATCGAGAATGAAAATTGAAATGACGTTTGACCAATTAAAGAAAAGGCGGATGGTAATAAAAATCATGCCCAAATATCATATAAGTATCAAATATCGATCATTGTTTCTACCTTCATCATCCATACTTTTATAAGAATGCACGCTCTTGGAATTATACAACATGATATGAACATTTAAGAAACATTAGATTCAGGCATGTTTCATAAAAGCGGAAGACGACCGTGTATAAGGTACGAAGCAACATAGTCAAAATATTTGGCGAGCCTATGAATTCTTTGTCGACAGTGATATTGATAATGAAGATGAAATAGATGAGGATTATGATAATATGGAAATAAAAGGTTAGAAAAAATTGTAATATGTGGATTATTTTTTATCGTAATGTAATCGTAGTATAATGTATGAACTGCAAACCATTGTATATAAAGTGGATAATATTTTATATTACCTTGTGTTTTAGACTTTTTTTTATCAATGCTTTCTCTTGGATGATGATAATAATAATAATAATAATAATAATTAACTTAAATTAAATTAAGTTAATTAAGTTCGAATCTTATAAATTCAGTTCAATTCATATCTTATAAGTTCGGTTCAGTTCAGATCATATAAGTTCAGTTCAGTTCAGTTCAGATCCTATAAATTCAGTTCAGTTCCTATAAATTCAGTTCTGTTCCTATAAGTTCAGTTCAGTTCAGTTCCTATAAGTTCAGTTCAGTTCCTATAAGTTCAGTTCAGTTCAGTTCCTATAAGTTCAGTTCAGATCCTATATAAGTTAAGTTCAGTTCAGTTCAGTTCTTATAAGTTTAGTTCAGTACAATTCAATTCAGTTTCAATCCAAAAGAACAGGGTCTTACTACCTTAATTACAACTCATTTTAATTTTACAAACTTTTATTTAAGACAAATAAAATTCATTACAAGTTTATGACAAGACAAAGGGACAAGTGAGAGAGACTTGTGAGAGGTCACAAATTTGTGACAATTACAAGCAAGTTATACTGTTTTGAATTAGCTTAGTTCAATTCGGTTTAATTTAGTTTAATTTCATGTATATCCTGTTTTTTTTTTTTTCAGCTGAGAGACGCTGAACTGAATAATACTAAACTTAACCTAATGTTGATTTAGAAAGAGATTAGATGAAGTAAATTAAATGAACTTGAGCTGAACTTAAGTCAATAAAATTGAACTAAATTTAAATAAGCTGAAATTAAACCAGTAAAAACAAAGTTTATGTTTAACTAAGCTCCATTTAACTAATCTCTACTCAAATGAGTCAAATTAAGTCTTTCAGCTCCGCTTAATTCAATTTAATTCAGATTAATTTCACTCTCACTTTGGCCTCACAAAAGGCCTCAAACATGACAAATGATTTGTAGTACAAGTGAATGGTAAAAGTTGTTTTCGTCAATTATTGGTCTTGCAGTTGATGATTACCATGACAAAAGAGGAAATCGACACCTAAAATTGTAATTTTGGTCCAATATCAAAGATAGCTTTTTGATTGGAAGGCATGGCAAGACATTATCATAGTTTATGGTTGGCTATCACATCGTGATGTTGTTGAGATGGGCTTAGCCGCTTAGGCATATTCAGTGAAGGCACCAAAGATATACCAAAAATATCTTACAAAATAATGTACATCGTTTTAAGTACGAGATGAAAATTAGGATAAATGATCTACACTCGTTTATTGGTGAATTTATGAATGAGACTAGAGATAGTAGTGGGTCGGGTTCCCAATTTAGATTATGAGGGTCTGACCCAATGAGTCAGGTATGACTTATGAGTTTGAATTTTTAAGACCAGCTCGGGTATGGATTTGATATGGGTCTTACATAAAAATTTCGTATCCGGGTTCGGGTCTTGGGGTTGGGACCCTACCCTACCCTTATACCCTTATATTTATTTTAAAAAAGAAAAAACACACCTACGAACGTCAATAGCCCAAAAAAAAAATTGCTTAGATAGTCAAAGAAAAAATAGACCTTAGGTAGACCCTACCCAGACCCGGACCCCTGGATCGTGTATGGATCCATTAATTTGAGACCTTTAGGAATGGATCGGGTATGGGTCCAAGGTATGTGACTCAGGGTTGGTCTGGATCTTGCTAGATCCTACCCAGATCCCACCCATTACCAACCCTAAATAAGACCATGTGGTTATGGTGGTGAGAAAAGAGTCCGTAAATTGCGGTTTTTTATAAGCAAAAGATTTCTAAAATATTACTTTGTATTATACATGCATATCATCACAATTCATATTATAAAACTAATTCTATATTTCTTTTTTAATTATTTTGAAGTTAGGTTGAGGTGGAATTTTTATTTTTTCGCTGGCTAGGTAGTGTTCATCTCCTTCCTCGTTCTTAAAAAGAGTTGGAGAAAAACAAAAGCCAAGGCTAAGGTTGGAACTCAAAAAGAGGCAAAAAAAACAACTTACACATGAAAAAAACAGAGAAAAACAACGAATTTGTCCTCTAAGAAAACCATACAAAAAATGATCGGAATTAATTGTACAAAAAACAATTAATTTACTCCTAGAAAAGCAAATCAAAGCCAACTTTTAAGACTTCTTTTTTACTTAATTTTAGCTCATTGTTCAAGTCAATTTTATTCAGTTCAATTTAACTTCATTTAATTTTGTTTAGACTATCTTTTTACAAATTAACTCTTATTTTATTACAATTCAGCATTATTAAATCCAATTTTACACTTTTTTCAGTCGGGAAAAGATATCCTAAATAATTATTTTTGCAAGCCAGCGCATAAGTTGATGTTTGTGAAAGGTGGTGCAATTTAGGGTCTTTCGGTTGCATGATAGGAGGAGCATCTTATCCTAATTAAAATAATTGAATTTGTATTGTATCCACTATATATACACTATACACTATACACTATACACTATACACTATACACTATACACTATACACTATACACTATCCACCCAATAAATAAATAAATAGAATAATCCGTATCCTTTAGAATGAATGAATGAATGATGAATAAAATGGAAGGAAGTCGGCATGTGATCGAACTTATGATGCAAAGGATGCCTCCAGAATCCCATACTTTAAAATATACTTTACTTTTCCACTCATAAATTGTACAATCAATTGGAGTATATATAGGACCCTCTCTTTAAAACACTCTTATTACGTTGCTGTTTATACTTTATAGTTTATACATGTCCACCTACTCTTTTGTTTTATGTATTGCAACAAATAAATGCATTTATTTTGTTTAATAATGCTTCTAAATAAATATATTTTAAAACATATCAAGTATGAAGTATAAGATTATGATTACTACTTGGATAGGATAAATATGTTAAGCTAGAACGTAAAAAATTATTAAAGGGGTAAACTACTAACCCGAAATTTAGGGATTGTTTGGTTGATATAATAGAATTAAAGTTTCCGGAAATTTCAAGAAGTGCTTGGTTGCATTGGGGGTTAATTCATTTGAGAAGTTTCAATAAACAAGGAGTCTTGGTGGGTGACTTTCCATGTAATGGAGGAAATAGATTCATGTGATAAGTTTTATTCCTCAAGATCTTGGCAAGTAAACAACATCATGATTTTACACTTTTTAACAAATTTAAGATCTCATAATTTCAATGGGCAACCAAACAATCTCATAGTTTTACACTTCTTAGTAAATTTAAGATCTCATAATTTCATAAGCAACCAAACAAAGCCATAATTTCCTAAATTTTTAGGCAAGCCTTTAATACAATTTTTATTACAATGAGAATTTTCCCTTGCTAGTCTCTTTCCTCGATCATCAACAGTACTACGGAATGAAATTGACATCCGTGTTTCAGATCACTTTTGTATTTTATTTAATATATTACAATTTTGATCTTATGTCACGTTATCCCTCAAATAGTAAATAGGAGCGAAAATATCTACTATCAAACTAATGATTTGTTAGAAGTAAATATATTACAATAGGAGATGAGAAATAAAATTAGATTCATGAAATAAAATTTTGTGAGCTTAATCATGCAAGTTTCTTCTTCCTTATGAAGAAGAAGAGGAAGAGTACTCCTAGTTTCTTAATCATAAAAAAAAGAGCTAGCTCTTTTACAAAATAATTCTCCCAACACTCTAGTCGTATATTTACATTTAAAAGAATATATACAAAGAAACTGAAATGGAGGAAGTAACTAAGAGTGTGTTTGGATTGGGGTTTTGAAAGAAAAAAAAAAAGGAGGGAGAGTAGGGGATTTAGAATCGGAGATTTGGAGGAATTCATTTTCTCTCTTCCAAGGCAACTCAAAATCTCTCCACAATATGAGAGATTTGCTAGGAAATTGTATCCAAACACCCTTATTTCATTTGCCCTCCCTTTCTCTTCCCCCCTTTTCCCTCCCCTCCCTTTCCCTCCATTTTTGTTATCCAAACACCCTAAAGAAAATTCCAATACCTAAAAAAGATATTGAGAACATTCTTAAACAAAAGAGTAGAGGATATAAAAGAGTTGTATATATGGTTAACCAAAGCAAGAAAGAATACATAATTTACATGAGCAAGAAACCAATACAACAAAATTAAAATGGCACTTATCCCTCCATGAGACCACAACTCCACAACCCTTCAATTTCTAGCTCCCCATCTTTTGTCCACTCATGAGTGTATATATTTTTTCAAAATAAATTCCAAAAATACTAATCCACTACTTTACATACTTATAACACTACACTATACTTAACTAAAAAATAATCCCTATCTAAAATTCTATATTATTCAATCATCCCCTCATGATTTTAGTCACCAAAGACGGTCTTAAGCAAGACTGACTGTATAAAGTAATGCAGCGTGACGTCTTGGCCCAGATTTGATCCCATGAAGTAGAGTTCTTAAAAATGTTTATTTAAGCCTGAAAATATGTAATAAGGCAAGTATTGAACCTTAATCCATTGCATTAGGACCAACACAAGCTTTCAAAACAGGGTTCCAAAGCCATTGAACCAAAAACTTCCTCCCATTTCTCCCTAACAAATTATATGTCTTTCCTTCCCTATCCCTCATCACTTGTCCAGTGTACCCGCCACCGCCACCGGTTCCGTACAACCCTTCACACAAGTCCCCTATTTCAGTTGGAGCTGTAGGGTCTTCGCCTGCGTACCAGGCATTGATCAATGGGTTGGATGAAAGCTCAGCAAGTTCGTGCCCTATTACACTTATCATCCCGTCCACACCTACATCGTTGTTTGGTGGCTTCAAGGCGGTTAAGCCACCACCAGTCATGTAGGCCGGGATGGCGAAAGGGTAGGCACAGACGTCCGCGCATTGCTTGCCGGAGTTCCCTATCCAAGCGTATGGGAGCGTGTACCTATACACATTCAATTCAATTCAATTAGTTGGAGCGTGACATTCATTACAAAATTCACTTTAGTCATACATTCACTTCAACCCTATTTATCATGTTCACTACGGTCACAACTGTCACAATTGATAAATGATAAAATGAGACCGTCTCACAATGTGTGAAAACTAATTACACTGTAAAAAAGGTCTTACACGATAATTGCGGAAAGGTCACAAAGGTCACAAATTGTAGAATAAGACCGCTTTATATGTATAATACGTACCAAAGTGAATAAGACTGCTTTATCGTGTGAGACGATCCTTCTATTACACGATAATTATGTCATAAAGTTGCAGAGTACATAGAGGGGGAAAATCCAATTATCAAGACATTAAAGTTGTAAATAATTCAAAAATTAGATTGCCCCGAGGTGAAATTAATGAAATCAAAGGACAAAAATTAAAGTTTAACTTGGATAGCTTCCAAGCATGTAGATAAGACAAGTCGGGAATAACAAAATGTCCGTCTTTTCCTACTCATATAGAAAATATTTGACCCAACGTCTCAACGTCTTAACGGATATGTCTGTAACAAACGAGAATGGGTGTAACATTAAAATCTTTCGGACACTAGCATCCTAATTTCAAGCACCTATTATAATTGAAAATCGAACTATCTCAAAAATTCAGGCATCAAACCTAAAACTAAATTCAATACTCATGATATAAACAATCCCCAAATTGAATACTCCCTCTCTCCCGATCATTAAAGGTAAAGAAATAATTGAGACGGACTGTTAGTTCAAAAAGATGAAATTCAAAGATAAACATACCCGACTAAAGAGGGGAAAGTGAAGTAATGAAATCCACAAACAGCCCTGCAATAATCCTGCATAGTAACATCGGTAGCCGTCAAAATCAAATAAATCCCATGCTTATGATCCACTGGAAACGGCGCCGTTTTGACAGCATTAGCAATCACCAGCTGTACAGACAATCTAGTCAAGTGGGTCCCTTGGGAGTATCTATGGTCGGAATATTCCCCGGCAACCAGAATATTCCGAGACACATTAGCTCCGGTCTGATCAGTATACATCGAAACCGTCTTCCACCACTCCGACACCGTATTAACCTCCTCCTCCTTCGCCTTCGTCTTCGGGTTAACACTCGAAGGCGAAATGGAGTGGATGAAATCCTTGATGATGGATTGTTGTTTAGCAGCCCATCGACCGTACCAAATAATGTAAACGTTTATAGGAGAGGAAGAGAGAACTGGACCCATGTGGTATTTTAGGTCTACTAAATTGGAAGAACCTTCAAATTTTTTAGAGTTTCTTAAATTAGGGATTTTTGGGTTGATTATTTCTGGTTTAATATCTAGGGTTTGTAGTTTATCTTGTGCTGTACATAATAATGTTAATGTTAGTGATAATGTGAGGGTAATTAAGAGCGAGAGAATGGGGTTTTGGGGTGACATTTTTTTAATTGTTTAGAGAGAAGAAGGGAGAGTGGTGTGAGTGTGAGGAAGGGAAGAAGATGAAAATGGGGGTTTATAGAAGGGGGGAAGAGGGAAATTGAATTGAATGGGCTGGAGACAGCTGCAGTTAATTAAGTGTCCACTTGGCTTGTTTAAATGTTGTGGTGGTGTGTGACTCTCTTTCAAATTTTGGTGATTTTTAGAACAACAATTGAATTGCCAATTTCTTTGATTTCGACCAAATAATTTCAAAAATATGTTGGAGACGGAAATATTCGTCACAAGTTGAAGACGGGTCAAGTAATATCAAAGTGGTCAAGTAATATCTACTAACTTTAGTATTGCTTGACCCGTTTTCAGCTTATGATGGATATATCCGTCTTCAATGAGATTTACTGTTTCAAATATTATGGCATAATTTTTTTTTCGACAATAGTGAAGTTGATATTAATATAACCGAAAAAGGTACTATAAAGCCAGAGCATATTATCTAGTGGCAAGGCTTACAGACCAGTTACAATGCTGACGTAAGTACGTACATATTCCGTAAATAGAATGACGTACGACCATTGGAACCGACATATTTTTAACAAGAACAGTAAATAATTTTCGAGAAGTGAAGTAGAAAGTACAAGACTGAGAATCCACACTGTGTGTTCCCTGCATAATACGGAGAAGAGTTATGGACTGGGCTATAAAAACAGAGGCAACAACGACATCGAATCTTCGTGTCTCCGCTGTGATTAAATCAGAGAACCCCAGATAGAAGGAAGATTATCCAGGGACCCGGTCAACAGACATATAAATATCAAGGAAGGTAAGAGACACAATAGAAGGGGCACCTGACGGAGGCGCTAGTGAAATGTGATTAGAGAAAATCATTTCTTCTGTTTTAAGATGTGCAGAGGTGAGAAAAATTGCCAACTGAACTATCTTATTCCAAAAGGCTAGAGTAAAAAATAATCGAATTCTCTGTTAGCCAGATCGCTCGAAGAAGACATTAGAAGTTAAGGGAAGTAAAACAATAGACTCTCCAACGTGGTGAAGATATCTGATCAGGTCGGCAATCCAATGGCCGAAAGGTATCTCCGAGTTGGCTGTGGAGTTAAGGCCTAAAATAGAGGAGCGCCATACATGTTGGCTAATATCACAAGAACAGAACAAAGGGTCCAACGTTTCAGAGTGGTTATGATAGAAAACACATGAATTGTCAACCTGGCAGCCACGATACATTAGATTGGACGTAATAGGTAAAATATTATGTGCCAAACGCCAAATAAAACTCGTAAATTTCTTAGATAAACGATGTAACACCCCTCATTTGCGTAGTTGAGTTCTGACTCAACTCGGACGATCGATTAGGCTAACTCGGCTGAGTAGGTCGAACTCGGCCAAGTAGATGTAACTCGGCCGAGCTAGTGCAACTTAACCGAGTTGCTCCAATTCGGTCGAGTAGGTCTTTTCGAGAGCTGAGCCGCGGTTAATTATAATATTAATCCGAGGATTATAACCTCATTTACCTTAATTCGGTTTTAACAAAACCTTAATCACCTTCCTCCCTTTCATTCCTAAACCTTCAAAGGTCCTTAGCAAGAGTCTAGAAGCGTCGATCATCTCATCTAGTTTGTCACTATCAAGTAAGTATTGTGTTTTCGTTTCTATGGCATTGGATTTTAGTATACCTTAGTGAGTACTCCCCATATATGTTTATAGCAGGAGACTTCGTAAAAGAACGTTGGCAGTGAAAGCTTGGAATTGTCATCTTTGATTATTGCCTTGAGGTAGGGTTTCCCTACTCAGATATGTGTGATTGTGTTGGTGATGATTATATATATTGTTTATTTGATATCATTGCCGTGTTGGTATTTGTATTGGGAACATACGTGTGGGACCGTTGCGGGAAACGGCTATCACTCCTACGATCGCTCTTCGTGGGACCCACCACGAAGGGGGTGTGCACATTAAGGATCTAGGTATTCCTTGTTGCGAGCAAGTAAGGGATTGGTGTGGGGCTTGAAGCCGCCACTTGTATATGGTTGTGACACTGATATAAGCATCGATGGTTATCAGATTGTAGTATTGAGATTATTGTATTGTAACCGTCTTATTCAGCAATTTCTGACGCTTGTTGTTTTCCCACTGTGATGATCCACGTAATGGTGAGGAGAGTCTCAGGTTCTTAGATGTTGATGGTCGCTAGCTTGTGGAGGATAGGACATCACACAGTTTTATAGAGTCTTAATTAGGGATGGCAACGGATCCTGGATCCGGTCCAGATCCGTTGGACCCGACCCTACTGGACCGGATCTGGATCCTTAAAATTTGGACCCGTCGGATCTGCATCCATGAGTTTAAAAACGGATCTGGATCTGGATCTTGTTGACAAGACCCGGATCCGACCATAAGAATCGTTTTCAATATTAAAAAAATAAATAAAAATATTACATAATTTCTAATTTCCGCCTGTAGTCTGGACTAAGACTTCTTCTGGGCCTCATATTCAATTAATTTCTAATTTTCCTACCCCTATTCATTGTCTCTCACTTTCTCTCTAATTCTTCCGAAACCCTAAAATCAAAACCCATGCCTGCGGCCTGCCGCTGCTCGCCTTTCTCTTTAATTCTTCTGCCGCCTCCCAGTCCATGCCGCCAATCTCTTCAACCTAATCAAAGGTACCATTCATTTATCAATGTTTCTCGATTGTTTCATTTATCAAAATTTCGTGAATTCATTTATCAAAATTTCGTTGATGATTTGCGTAAGTGAATGGGTCGATATTTAGGGTTTGGGTCGATGTTTAGGGTTTTTTTGTCTTAATTTAGGGTTTGGGTTGATGTTTCTCGACTGTTGTTGTTTCATTGTTGTTTTGACCAACTTATTCCCGTAAACCTAACTCTGCTATTTGGTTTGTGCTTTGATGACTACTAACTAAAGCGTGCTTGTCTCCTTATTCGAAAAGTTCAATATGAATGTCTCGTTGTGGTCTAGTAGTTCTCTGATTCTGGAAGGAAGGTAGATGCTCGATTGTGGTTTTGAATCTTTTGATCACCAATCTGACAAAGCGCTTTCATTCTTTTCTTATTTGTCATGCACATGTTATGTAGTACCTGATATTCTAGGAACATCTTATACATTTTAGTCGCTCATTTAAAGATTACTTGTGGGTTAGTTTCTAGTTTCATGTTTGTTAATTTCATGATTGTTTGTCTTGAATAATCAGAATGGATGCTGAGCAATCAAAGTTTTCTTCTTTCTCCGTTGATAGCGAAGACGAGTTATTGAGTGATTCTAATAGGAATATTAATGTGCTTATACATGACTTAGATAGTAAGGGAGAAAATGTTTTCGATGAGGTATTGAGTGATTCTACTAGTAATGTTAAGACTACTCAGAATACACAAATGAACTCAGTTTTGGTTGGATTAGGAGGTAAGAAACTTACTTCACCGGTTTGGAAGACGGTGGATGGTGTTAGGAAGGCTAAATGCAAAGCTTGTAAGAAATATCTTTTTTTACAATGGAGCAAATGGAATTTCTCATCTTAATAAACATGCGAAGAAGGCTTGTCCAATGATATTTCTTGGAAATAATAGCGGTCAAAAGAAGTTAAGAACTATAGTTGAGAATGATGACACTACTACTTTGGAACTAAAAGAGAAGTATAAGGAGTTTGATCAAGAGATTAGTAGGAGTAAATTAGTTACAATGGTGGTGTTACATGAGTATCCATTATCTATAATTAATCACTTTGGTTTTAGGGAGTATTCAAAGAGTTTAAGCCCTTCCTTCAAGATGATATCTGGGAACACATTGAGAGGCGATCTCTTTAAGATGTACACTTTTGATAAGCTTTCCTTAAGACGGTTGTTGAAGTATAATGATAGTAAAATTGCGGTGACAACGGATATGTGGACTGCCTCTAATCAAAAGAAAGGCTATATAGTAGTCACCTCACACTTTATTGATCAGAATTGGAACTTGAGAAATCGAACATTAAGGTAACTACTAACTAGTCAATTTCTTTTCTTACAGTTCTGATTTTTTCCGTCCCTTTCTCTATTTTACTGTTCTCAAATTTGAGCACTGTTTATTAGCAAACAAATAACCCATTATGTTAATATTTATTCTTTGAAGGTTTTGCTTTGTGCCATGTCCACACACAAAAGGCGTTCTTGCAAAAGTTTTAATGGATTGCTTATCTCAATATTGTCTAGAGAGTAAGATTTCACCCGTAGTTGTTGACAATTGTAAAATGATGCGATGATCGATGAAAATCCTTCTCAAAATTTTTGAGGAAAAGTGTCTTATGTTGGGAGGTATTTTCTTGCATTTAAGGTGTAGTGCTCACATCTTAAATTTGATTGTCAAGGATGGATTGGATGTCATTGAAACATGAATTGTCAAAGTGAGGGATTGTGTTTCATTTTGGATGTCTACTCCTAAAAGGATTGAAAAATTTGAGGAGTCTTTTCGGTTTTTAGGCATTAATAACAATAAAAGATTGATTCTTGGTTATAAAACAAGATGGAATTCGACTTTTTCTATGCTTGAATCAGCTTTACCTTATGTAGATGTATTTGTAAGGCTAAAACGACTAAATCAAAAGTTGAAGTTTGATATTCCTTCCGATGAAGATTGGAAATTAGCTAGCCTTATTTGTAAGAAATTGGGGATATTTAGTAATGCTACTAAGGTTTTTTCGGGGAGGAATTATCCTACTTCTAACTTGTTTTTTAGAAAGGCTTGTGAGATTAAGCTTGCTTTGAGATGTTGGTTATATGATGATGAGGAAATTGTAAAATACATGGCTACGAAAATGATTGAGAAGTTTGATAAGTACTGGGAACATATTAATGGTCTTTTGGCCATTGCCGATATTTTGGATCCTAGGAATAAGATGGATTGTGTTCGATATTATTTTGGTAGACTTTATGATGCTAAATGTGATGAAGAGTTGGATAAGGTGAGGAAGCTCTTGGATAATCTTGTGGTCGAGTATCGACTTAGAAGTGAAGGGAGTAAGGCACAAGAGGTGTCTAAAAGAAAAAAGAAAAAGAGAGGATTACGTCTCTAATGTTGAATGTGAAGATGGGTATGCTTTAGAGAAAAAGACAATGAAGAGGAAGGTCAATGTAATGGGAGAGGTGAACCATTACTTAGAGGACCACCCAGAGCCAGAGGATGCTAACTTTGACGTCCTTAGTTGGTGGAAAGTCAATCATAAATATCCCACGTTATGAGATATTGCAAAAGATGTTCTTATTATTCTGATTTCTAGTGTGGCTTCCGAAAGTGCCTTTAGTATGGGAGGAAGGGTAGTAAGTCCCCATCGCTCAACTCTTCATGCCGACACCATGGAAGCGTTAATGTGCTTACAAAATTGGAAAATGCAAGCTATTCAAGGTATTGATTTGCCTTAAGCCCTTAATCTTTTATCTTATTATTTGATGATTATATACTTGTTTGAAAGCAATGGTATTATACTAGTTTGCATTTATTTTGAAGGTGAATTGGATGGCACGAGTACATGTTCAACCATCAATGAGGATGTAACACCCCCATTTACCTAGGAGCTTGTACTAGGACCTCCAGAGTAACTAGGGTTGTTACCATCCTGGATAAACCAGGGTAGTAGATAATCACAGTGAAAGAAACACAGTACTTTAAATTATAAAAGGTTAAACTGAAAACTGTTACAAAGTATAGTTCAAACCAGACTCCCAAAATAACTGAATTATAACAAATGAATAACTATAAATGAGACTAAGTGATCTATAGCTAGGTAAGTCCAATCCTTGTCTCTCATCCATGCCCAGTCCTAGTCCACCTGTCTCTGACCTGAAATATCTACTCCCCATTCCGGATCATCGTAGGTGAACACGAATACACTGTCAACCTCGGGGTTGAGTAGGATAACACAATAATAGAATATGCAACAAATGTAATATGCAAATGCTATGCCAATGCTGAGCTCAATCACAACCCGAAACACCAATCATAACCCGAAACACCAATCCATACCGAACCTCCCGGCAGAGTATCATCAACCGTCATCGAATACCAGCACAAAGCTGAAGACACCAGGCCTGGCCTGCAGACCACCCTGGGCTTTATATCAGAACAATCCCCTTATCAATAGTGCAAATGCTATGCTCGTGAATGCAATATGAAACAATCAATACTTAAATATCATCCTCATATAAACATGCTTGCATTCACAACACGTAATACAACCATTCATGTATATAACTTTCACAGAAAACGGTACCACTGTATCCTACCTGGAAAAGCAAGTATGAAAAGCAATCACAGTCTAGTAATACTCCACCTCGAATTCCGTTCTTATAAATATTACTTACATCAATTTCTAAACATGCAACCAAGTACTATTAACTAATCATAATCTTACTAAACATAGACTTACTAAATATAGTCTTACTAAATATAGACTTACTAAATATAGTCTTACTAAATATAGCACACGATCAACTATTCAATTATTACTAACTTAATAACATATACGACTCTTTTAACGATATTACTCATATTCTCAATAATAATAATATAAATACAAACATTAACAATATACCTCTTAATAAAATAACAATAACACCAAAAATTTACTATCATACAATTATTAAAATCTAGTAATAATAACACCATTAATAATTAATAATATAAAACAATAATAACAATAAATAACAACAATAACACAACTACTACAATTACCATGTAATACTAATACTAATAATAATAATAATAATATTAACAATAATAATAATAATAATAATAATAATAATAATAATACACTATTAATAATCAATAAATAAACAAAACAAACAATCATAGTAACGTATCAACTCGCCCAAAACAAACAGCACCAAAATTTCGCGAAAACACCGAAACAGACCGCTACCACCATGTCAACCACCGCCCCTGACACCAACCGTAGCCCCTGGCTTCCCCACTGGCACCACCAGGCTCGCCTCTGAGCCGCGATGGTTCCATGGAGGGAGTCAGTGGCCGTCGACTACCACCCACGACACCAAACCACCGTTCACAACCCAGCTCCACCAAACTATACTGTTTTTAACCGTAACAGACACCCAAATGAAGTTCAATTTTACACCGACACAACACACCCTAAACCATCGTGACAACAACCACCCTACCACCCTGACTACCCTCTATAACTAGACTTTAATACCAAGAACCCTCGTGATCATAAACTACATCGAAATCAAACATAATTACCATACGCGCAACACCCTGTTCTGAAAACTACAGAAAACACGACTGACACAGACAACGAAACGGCCTTCGAGGGTGGTCCTAGACGGTCAACGACACCAGAGGCTAGGGTTAAAACACAACTAATAACATCATAGAACATTAATACACAAAGAACCAGAACCAAAACTATGATTACTTGATTGAATTAACGAATTGAAAATGAACAAAAAACTGAAAAACAGAGAATAAGTGCTGTGTACCCGTTTTCAGATGCAAAACGAACCGCCTAGATCAACCCTAAACCACCAAGTGATCCCTCTTCCTTGTACCAAGAGGTTACGGCAGTGTGTGTATGTGAGTGAGAGGCGTTGTAGGGTTAAGGTTACGAGAGGGGTTTATAAGGGGTGGCAGATAGATTTTATTGAGGTTTGGGCAGGTGTGGGTTTTGAGCGTGGGGTGCTATCAGGTTGGGCTTTTTCAGCCTTGACACGCATCTCGAGGCCCAAACTCGGACTTAAACACGGTTTTGTTACTCATTCGCATACTCGACCCCTTACTAAGGGTAACACGTTAAGTCTTAAGACAAGACTCCCTCAATTTTACCAATAATCTACCCGAGTCTTGAGGAAAGTCTTAAGTCGAGTCTTGAAAATCCAAGACTCTCCTTAAGACTTTGGTGGGTCTTGACCCCACTAAACGTAGTTTAATAAGTAGGTAAAAAGAAAAAGTAAAATGGAAAAGTAGAGTCTGAGGTGAGTCTGACGGATAATATATAAAGTTTTGGGTGAGTCTGAACAATAAAAAAATAATAAAAATTAGTGGAAATCTGATGTGGCAGAGTCTTAAGACTTTGGGGAGTCTTACGAATAATGTTACCCTAACACATGTAACACTTATTCCAAAAATTAATAATCGATTACTAACGTTTAAATAATTATAAACATGTTGACATAACAACTAAATACTAAAATAAAACACAATAAAATACGTAGTATTACAGTTTTCCCTCCTTAAATTGAACTTCGTCCCGAAGTTCACCATCCCGAGGTCAACAAACTGGTCACTAAGCACGTAACGAACAAAAGATGTGACACCATACTACGTCTAAAGCTAATAAAGGCACTTTAAAACACGAAATGTCACATTCTACCCTCCTAAAAAGAAAGTTACGTCCTCGTAAGATACCTTTAAATAAACAGGTCCGGATACTTGTCCCTCATCGAAACCTCAGTCTCCCAAGTAGCCTCCTCGACATTATGATTGGTCAATAAAACCTTGACAAGCGTGGTCTCCCCATTTCTAGTTTTCCTTACTTTCCTGTCAAGGATCTCCTTGGGTCTCTCTTCGTAGGTCAACTGCTCATCAACCTCAATAGCCTCATGGTCAAGGACGTGCGATGGATCACTGATATATCTCCTCAGTTGTGAAACATGGAACACATTATGCACTCTGGCTAACGCTGGAAATTGGGCTAATCGATTAGCTACCTCACCAACTCTCTCCAAGATCTCAAATGGCCCAATGAACTTCTTGCTCAACTTGCCCCTCTTGCCAAACCTCATCACTCCTCTCATAGGTGACACCTTTAGTAAAACTTTCTCTCTTGCCTCAAATGTGATGTCACTCC
The DNA here is from genome assembly GCA_029255685.2 of Silene conica. Lineage (NCBI taxonomy): Eukaryota > Viridiplantae > Streptophyta > Magnoliopsida > Caryophyllales > Caryophyllaceae > Silene > Silene conica. The sequence goes on from CM055312.2 coordinate 77,215,106, forward strand.
TCTTTAGATCAGCAAAACTCTTCTGTCTATCTTGGGCAGCTCTCATCTTCTGACGAATCACCTGGACCTGTGCTATCATCTCCTGAATCATCTCAGGTCCCAAAATCACCACATAAGCTCTATCATCCCAACAAACTGGACTCTTACACTTCCTCTCATACAATGTCTCAAAAGGAGCCATCCCAATGCTAGTATGATAGCTATTGTTGTATGAAAACTCTATCAAATCAAGCTATCCTCCCAAGATCCTCCAAACTCTAGCACACAAGCCCTCAGCATATCCTCTAGTGTCTGGATAGTCCTCTCAGTCTGACCATCTGTCGCTGGATGAAATGATGTACTCATCTTCAAAGTAGTTCCCATCAACGTCTGCAATTCTTGCTAGAACCTAGAGATAAACCTGGAATCACGATCAGAAACAATGTCCTTATTTAGGAACACCATGCAGCTTCACCACATACTTGATGTAAGCCTTGGCCAACTCAGCTTTACTGAAGGTCTCCTTCATTGGACTGAAATAGGCTGACTTAGTCAACCTATCAACAATCACCCAAATCATGTCATTTCCTTTCGAAGTCCTAGCTAGGCAAGCGCACAATAAAATCCATGGATATGCTTTCCCACTTCCACTCAGGTACATACAGTGGTTGCAACTTCCCTTGCGGCCACTAATACTCTCCTTTAACCCTCTGACATACCAAGCAACGAAAAACAAACTCAGCTACCTCCTACTTCATCTTTGGTCACCAAAATGCTTTCTTCAGGTCTTTGTACAACTTATCCCCTCCAGGATGAACGGAATAAGGTGTAGAATGAGCTTCGACCAAAATCTTTCTCTTTAGTGCCTCATCATCAGGCACACACCATCTCCCATCAAACCTCAAACTATCATCACTGTGAACTTCGAACTTAGAATATGGCTTTGCATCACTAGCTTTGCTCACTGCCTCACGCCACTTCTGAATTCTAGGACCACTCTTTTGTCTTTCTCGAATTTCGGAATATAGTTCAGGCTCTGTCGTCAGATCTCCCATAGTCTCACCCTTCTTGATCACTGCTATTCCCATCTGTCCCAACTCACGATACATACTTATCCGCGATCTAGCTGTGCATAGAGCGTGAACAGATTTCATACTCAATGCATCAGCCACAACATTAGCTTTCCCTTCTTTGTACAGGATCTCCATATCATAGTCTCCAATAAGCTCGATCCACCTCCTCTGACGCATATTTAGCTCCTCTGGGTATAAATGTACTTCAAGCTCTTATGATCGGAATACACTTTGAATGTAGCTCCATAAAGGTAATGTCGCCACAATTTAAGTGCAAAACTACTGCTCCAAACTCTAGATCATGCGTCAAATAATTCTCCTCATATGGCTTCAGCTGCCTAGAAGCATACGCGATCACTCTCCCATAGGGATGTCAATGGGGCGGGGCGGGTGCGGAGGGGGGTCAACCCGCGCCCGCCCCGCGAACTATAAATGCGCACCCGTACCCGCCCTGCGACCCGCAGCGGGTTGAACCTTTCAAAACCATCCCCGCCCCGCGGGGACCCGTTGACCCGCCTAGCTCCTCAAGAAATGTAAATCGTGAATCTAAAATATACTAGTCGTACTACCTATACAAATAAGTTTTCGTAAAATGCCTTAACATTCAATTAACTAGAGTCTGTTGAGCCATGGAACGGTTTTACATACAAATATACCACGAAACACATGCACAAACAGCAGCCCAAATACGGAATACTGAGTAGTGAACTAGTGATTACTGCCTTATTGGACTACTAGGTAGGGGTTACTTACTTGTTTTGGCCTTATTAGACTACTGGGTAGAGGTTACTTATTTATTAAAAGTTTTTTTTAATCTTTTAAGTTATATTTTTTTATCTATATATATTACTATTAGATATTATTATTTATTAGGTGGGTATAAGCGGGGCGGAGACATGTGGGGGGGGGGAGCGGGTTGGGTGTGGGGCGGGTCTCATGTGGTACCCGCACCCGCCCCGCGACCCGCGACGAATGATGCATTTGAAACCCATTCCCGCCCCACGACCCACCAAATCATTACCCACACTCGCACCATGTGGGGCGGGTGTGGGGCGAGACCCGCCAAGACTCGCCCCATTGACATCCCTACTCTCTCATTCTGCATCAACACACATCCCAGTCCCTTCTTAGAAGCATCGGTGTAAACCTCGAAATTTTCACTTCCTTTTGGCAGTGCAAGGATAGGAGTTGTAGTAAGACGCTCCTTCAGGTCTAGAAATGCCTTCTCACAGCTCTCATCCCAGACAAATTTATTCTCTTTCGGCATCAATGAAGTCATTGGCTTGGCTATCTTTGAAAAGTCTTTCACAAACCTTCTGTAGTAACCGGCCAAACCCAAGAAACTCCGAATGTCAGCCACATTCTTCGGTCGCTCCCACTTCGAAACGGCTTCAATCTTGCTAGGATCAACAGAGACACCGTCCTTAGACACCACATGGCCCAGAAAATCAACTTTTCGAGCCAAAATTCGCACTTACTCAACTTGGCATACAATTGATGATCCCTCAATGTCTGCAGCACTAAGCTCAAATGCTTCGCATGCTCTTCTCTATTCTTTGAATACACCAAAATGTCATCGATAAACACCACCACAAACTGGTCCAGATAGGGACTAAACACTTTGTTCATCAAATCCATGAAAACAGCAGGTGCATTAGTCAAACCAAATGGCATCACCACGAATTCATAATGCCCATACCTCGATCTGAACGCACTCTTGTGGATATCTGCATCCTTGATTCTCAGCTGCTGATACCCTGACCTCAAATCAATCTTGGAAAACACAACAGCCCCACTCAACTGGTAAAAAAGATCATCAATACGAGGTAAATGATACCTATTCTTGATCGTCACATTATTTAGCTCCCTGTAGTCCACACACAGCCTCATGGTTCCATCCTTCTTCTTCACAAACAAAACTGGCGCTCCCCAAGGTGATACACTCGGTCTCACATACCTCTTGCTTGCTAAATCATCGACCTGCTTTCTCAGTTCTTCCAATTCCTTAGGTCCCATGCGATAAGGTGCTTTAGAAATTGGCTCATCCTCGGGTTTCAGATTAATACCAAAATCTAAGTCCCTCTTTGGCGGTAACCCAAGAATTTCTTCTGGAAACACATCTTCAAAGTCTCTTACAATATCAATATCACTGGCTTGGAGTTTCTCCGCTGTCAAATCTCGCACATGGCATAACAACATCTCATCACATCTCTTCAAACAGGTCTTCAGGGCATTGATGGTTATCAACTTCAGCTTAGGCTTCACAGAATATCCCTTGTAGGACACTCTCACACCCTTAGGCCCTCTCAAGGTAATCTTTCCTTGGTAACAATCAATGTAGGCCTTATACTTTTTCAGCCAATCCATTCCCAGTATCACCTCAAAGGAAGCCACCTAAAGAAAACTCTATCAGGTTTGACTCAAAACTCACAACACCTACTTGGATCATTACATTTATAGACTCTATTACAAGATATGGACTCTCCAGATGGCATAGTTACAGAATCAGCTATAATTTCATATACATCCAATCCTATGGTTCTAGCATGCTCCGCAGATATAAAAGAGTGCGATGCACCAGAATCAAACAATACAAAAGTAGGAGTGGAATGTACAAGAAATGTACCAGTGACAACATGCGCATCCTGCTCGGCAACCTCCTTACCCATCATGAATAGGGTCCCACTCTTTTTGGTTGCACTCTTGTTGACAGATGCAACTCCACTCTGGTTACTGGCCTCAGCAAGACTCTTCTGAAAGTTTCCATTTCCACTACCTTGGTTTCCCTGATAGCGATTCTGGTTATTATAGTTGTTGTAGTTCCGCTGATAGTTGTTACCTCCAGATCTGTTATTCACAGAATAATTTGCATTTGGTGTCCTGAAGCCACCACTTTGATTGCCCTTTTGATAATTGTTCCCTGCACTCTGAGTTCCTACCCAATAATTGGCTATCTTATGCCCGTACTTCTTACATTTAAAACATATAGGATTTGCACTGCTTGCCCCAGACGTAGATCGATTTCCACCACGGTACTGATTGTTATTTTGTTTCTTGCTCCCCGAGCCCTCAGCTGTAGACTCGGACTTCCTCTTGTCACCTTTTTCTTTTGTCTCTTCCTTAATCATGTCAAAAATCCTTTCAGCCTGCCCAGCCCTCTCATAGACATCTTCAACAGTTGTGGGCTTGGCAGCCAGCAACCTCTTCTTAATGTCAGTAGTGAGTCCCTTTTCAAATCTAACAGCTAGCATCTCAGATGTATAACCCAGGTCGACGACATTCTCCGCTAATTGCACGAACTTACTGTGGTATGCTTCCACGGTCATGCCCTCAGTCATTTTGAAGGAATCGAACTCAACTCTCAATTTACCCTTCACATGCTCCGGCACAAACTTAGAGGATAGAATTCCCTTAAACCCTTCCCAGCTCACAAATTCTGCCCCAAGCTCTTCAGCAGCAACCTTAATCTCCTCTTTGTTGTTATTCCACCACAACCTAGCTATACCCTTTAGGTAGAACACAACTTGGTCTACCTTCATCGATTCTGGAACAGCCAACAGTTCAAAAATACTCTCAAATTCCCGGCACCATTCAGCAAGCAGCAGGCTCGGTGCTCCCTCTCCATCATACTTGGTGGGATTGTATCTGGAAATGTTGTTGTTCATCTTAACTGCATCAGATTGAGCATTGTTTCCAATCCTGGCTAAAAGAGCAGCATTCATAGCCAGCAAGCGATCTAATTCCTCTTGTGAAATGTTAGCGGCGTTGGGTCTCTTCTGGGAGGCATACTGCTACACAAGTGACAAAATTTATGAGCATCCTAGGTCAATTTCTATCCCATCTCAGGTCTTACTAGCATACATAATCTAGCATGTAACTTCTTACATATTTCTAAGTCCTAATTAACATCATATTATAAGTTTACCTAAAGGCTTAGGGATCATATTACTACAAGAAATACTTTAAAGGGCGACTACATAGGCGACCGCTTAACTAGTCGCTAATTTAGCGACCGAGAACAAAATCGGTCGCCAAATTGGCGACCCAAAACTTATCCACATATTATCCTAAAAAAATCCGCGCGAATCCAAGGGCGACCATACCGCCAATTTAGCGACCAATTTTGGTCGCTAATCCCCTGATATAATTTTTTTCGCGTCTTCAACCCGTCATTTCCCCCACTTTAATATAAGCTTCAACGAAAAAAACCCCAAACCCTCGTCAACCTCTAAACCATCGTGCATCTACCGGACCACCGCAGCGACACCAGACCACCCACCATCGCCGTTCACCTACCTAATACTCCATTTTCAGGTTTGTGACGATTGAAAACTTAATTTATGTATTGAATACCTTAATAATTTTATTGTAATTCATAATTTTAGTTAGTAATTAGATTATGAAGATGATTTAAATAACATTTGGATGTTTATTAAGTTTCTACGTACAAGTTAATTAGCTTTTTAGAAACTATTGTGATTAGGGTTATAAATGGGGGGAAATTGGATGTTTGTTAATAGGCTAGTAGTTTTAGTTAGTAGTTAGATTTCTAGGATGATTTTAAGAACATTTTTGATGTTTATTATGTTAGTATGTGTAATTTAATTAATATTTTCGGAAATTAGTTGGTGTTAGGATTAGAAATTGAAAAAAATTGGGAAAAAATTGGGTGTTATTATTAATGAGTGTTAGTATTGTTAAAAATTGGGAAAAAAATGTTGAATGTTATTATTTAAATTAGTACATTATTGTAAGTTATTGTAAATATTTTTCGTGGAAGAATGACTATTGACCTAGTACCCGTTCAAGAATTACTCGTTAGGAGGAATTCATGAATAGTCCCCATTTTGGGACTGTATTTGTATATTTCAAGTCACTTAGGTAGTAAATACATATTTGTGATTTTATTAATGGGGAAAGAGTTTGTTAACAATTCCTTTAATGTTCTTCGAATACATATGTGAAATAAATACAAATTTATTTCACATTGTGTATTTGAAGAACTGAGGGGATTGCTGCCAAATATTTTTTCCTCACTAATAAATCACAAATATGCGTTTACTAGTGACTTGAAATATACATTGATGGGTTTAGGTTGGAGTGATAAGGACCCAATTGAAATTTTGAAGTATATATTGACTTGAATTCTTGAACTTATTTGCTGAAATATTATTGAAATTGTTGTGTGTTTATTAAGTATATACTAGTGATTGGACGTAATTATTTGTTATAATATTATATTATTGAAAATCCTTAGTTTGGTTGTTGGTTTATTATATATTATCTAGATTAAAATGAAGAGATTTGAACGTAGCTGGATTTACGAAGAAAGAGTAGATAAGAAGAAACGTCCCAATGCTAGATTTATAAAGGGAGTTCGTGGGTTTATTGAATTTGCTAGATGTTCAGAATCATATGATTTCGAACAACGCAAACTTAGGTGTCCTTGTATTAAATGTATAAACTTAAAATATTTAATTGAGATTGAAGTAGAAGAACATCTTATTACGAATGGGTTTTTTCCAAACTATTACAACTGGATATCACATGGGGAAAAATACTCTTCTGATCCCGAACACCCTCAAATCCAATCAAATGAAAACCCATATAGAGATATGGTACTTGATGCCTTTGAGTCAAATGCTTTCATTAATACCGGTCGTGTACCTATAACCGAGGAAGAAGATCCAAACCCAAAGGCAAAAGCCTTTTTTGATATGCTAAGGGACTCCGAGAAAACTTTATATGAGGGGAGCAGAATGTCATTGTTGCAAGTTGCATCGAGGATAGTAACGTTAAAATGTGAGTAAAATATGTCGTTTAAAGCGGTTGACAGTATTGCTACTTTAATTGAAGATGTTATACTCGATAATAACATTATGACCCGTAATTTTTACAATACCAAAAGAGTGGTTAAAGGTCTTCAGCTTCCACATGAAAAGATTGATGCATGTCCTGAAGGATGTATGCTTTTTTGGAAAGATGATGCGTTGCTAACCAAACGTAAAAAAATTTCAAAGGGATAGATATGAGACAAGTGAGGGAAATATTATCTTGAAGTGAAAAAAGGGTAAGAAGAGTGGAAAAACAAAGAAACCAATATCATTAAACCCATTAATTTATCTTCCCCTAGCTCCAAGATTTCAAAGGTTATATGCCACGAAAAATATTGCCAACCAAATGAGATGGCACAAAGAAAACCCCCGTACACCATGAAAGATGTGTCATCCGAGTGACGGAGAGAAGTGGAAGCGTTTTGATAGGTTGTATCCTGATTTTGCCGAGGACCTCGCAATGTGAGACTTGGCTTGTGTACGGATGGGTTTGACCCTTTTGGTCAGTTTGGTAGATCTTACTCGTGTTGGCGCGTAATGATCACACCGTACAACTTACCTCCTTGGCTATGTTCGAAAAGACAATTTATTTTCCTCTCATTACTTATTCCCGGTCCTCTTAACCCAAAAAATAACTTGGATGTTTATTTACAACCGCTGGTGGAAGAACTGAAGTATCTATGGGAAGTTGGTGTCGAAATATTTGATGTGTCCAAAAAACAAAACTTCCAACTAAGAGCTTCACTGTTGTGGACTGTAAGTGATTTCCCTGCATACGGTAAGCTATCAGGATGAGCAACAGCGGGGCGAATGGCATTCCCTTATTGCATGGATAATAACAAAGCTTTTCACCTCCCTAATTCCAAAAATATTAGTTTGTTTGATTGTCATAGATGCTTTTTACCAGATGGACATGTCCATAGAAACAACAAAAAGACTTTCTTAAAAGGAAATGAGGTGCGTGATGATGCTCCGGATAGACTCCTAGGTGATGAAGTCTGGGAGGCTATACGTGATTTGCCATCTACCAACGATGGGACTGAAGAAGAATTTAGAGAGTTAAAAAGAGAAAGACTGGTTGGTTTAAAAGAAGTATTTTTTGGGAGCTACCCTATTGGAAAACAATGTTGATCAGACACAATTTGGATGTGATGCATATAGAAAAGAATTTCTTTGAGCTACTTATTCATACGATTATGGATGTTAAAGGAAAGACACGTGATAATATTGGCTCGCGAATAGAATTGAAGAAATTTTGTGATCGTCCTAAACTTCACATTCGTAGGGATGGGTCAATGCCAAAAGCACCATTTGCTCTTGACAAAGCTCAAAGAAAGGTATTGTGCGATTGGGTAAGAGACTTAAAGTTCCCCGATGGATATGCCTCAGATTTAAGCCGTTGTGTTGATTTAAAGGAATTGAAGTTGAAAGGGTTGAAAAGTCATGACTGTCATGTTTTCACGGAGCGCTTGTTACCAGTGGCTTTGAAAAATTTACTACCGACCACCGTTTGGAATGCAGTTACAGAAATTAGTCAATTTTTCAGAGACTTGTGTTCCTCCACGATATCAGTTGATGACATGATTCGTTTAGAAGATCAAATACCATAAATTTTGTGTAAACTTGAGATGATATTTATGCCTTCTTTTTTCAATTCGATGGAGCATCTACCCATTCATTTGCCATATGAAGCTAAAGTTGGTGGACCCGTTCAATATAGGTGGATGTATCCTTTCGAAAGGTTTCTTAATCATGTGGAAAAAAATTGGTAATAAAGCTCGTGTGGAAGGTTCTATTTGCAATGCATACCTAATGGAAGAAATTGCCAATTTTTGCTCTCTTTACTTTGAAAAACAAATTGACACCAAAGCAAAAAACTTGAATATTGAAGAAGTGGATGAGTTAGATACAAGTTTACCTTTCATGTGCAAGATGATGAAGGATGTTCTTCCGCTGGGGGAACAAGATTTCTGGATGACAAGGAGTATAATTGTGCTCACCTTTATGTGCTATTTAATTGTGAGGTTTTGGAGCCATATGAAGCAAAATTTGTGACAGATTTCATGACTAATCACCCTAATGTTAAAAAAGAGGATGTTTGGAGTAAACACGAGGATCAATTTCCAGCATGATTTCGAAAGCATGTAATTAAGCTAAATATCCAAGATGATGAGGTTAGAAGCTTGGCTTTGGGTCCTTCTCGAAAGGTTGTCACGTGGAATCATTATTTAGTTAATGGATAACGTCATTGTACATACCCTTGTACGGACAAGTGGGAGATTGTTGAGGCTGGTGTCCTTGACAGTTAGTACAATGACTTACTAAATCTCTTAAAGGATCACAAGGGCATACTTCAGTATTATTATCAGTTGATCCACGTTTATCAATAACGGTTGGCTTCCTAGATAAGTTTGACGTTATTGTCATACGGATGGCGGTGATAAACTGGTCCCTATACGTCACACCTATAGGACACGTTTGAGAGATGTGAAGGTATGAAAATACAGTCACATTTATGCCGGATACGACTAAACAGTTAGTCAGAGGTACTGACTATTAAATTAGTAAATAAGATGTTGAGATTATTATTTAATACGGATTAAATAATTTTAGCTAATACGGATTACATGATTATTCGTAAATTAAATATAAACGGTTATATTTAATTAAATATTGTATTCGAGTATTAATATAAACAGTTATATTAATTTGGGTAATTATACAATATCGTAATTTTATCAGACCATTATTAATGTATCGACTGCATTAATATCTGATAACATGTGTGCGATTTATAATTAAAATCCCGCGAATAATATTTTAGCAAATCGGGTCGAATCACACATTAGAATAAGGTAAGAGTGGAAAGCCCACTCTTACCCTAATGGGTCGACCGGCCGTGTAGTACATAAGGAGAAGACTTCTCCTTATGTCAGGTTACTCTTTCGACTGATTGTTTTACTGACAAACATATCTCAAGAAAAATTAGGGTTTTGAGAGCATCCTTCTCCCAAAACTCAGATCTCACATCTAAACCTCACAAAACTCTCCCCATATTGCAAGGCAATTGGAGAGCCTTTCTAGCACACGCGGTATCGTCTCAAACCAAGTCTTGGGTGCAAGTTATATGAGGGAATTGACTTTAATTCCTGTTCTTAGGCCTATTCAAGCAAGGACCCAAGGTTGTAATTCTTTTCATGTTGTTTTTAATCTTATGACCTATAATCACAATTGTAAATTTCGTTATAGTCCTTCATGTTTTAGGGTGAATACATCTTATATTCCCCACAAGTGGTATCAGAGCCAAGGCCACGAAATTTTTACATTTGTGTTTTTCATAAGGTTTTGAAAATTTGAAAATCGCGTTCTTTCGCCGTGTCGGTCGATCGACCCTCTGTTGCGGTCGGTCGACTGACAGCGTGTGTTTTTTTTTTTTTTTTTTTTTTTTTTTTTTTTTTTTTTTTTCTGTTTCTGCAGTTTTCTTTTTGTGAGTAATCGATCTTGTTTTCGATTCTTATTTACATATTGTTGATTAATCGATATTTTTAGCAATATTTGAATCTTTGTTGTTGTTTAATTTTGATTTACACGTTTTAAATCAAAGATAAAAACTTGTTTTGGTTTTAAAGTGCAGCGATTTGCGTTTTCAGAAACTCGTTTTTTTGTTTGGTGGTCGGTCGACCTGGTTGATAGGTCGGTCGACCTTGGTGCTGTTACGGGAAGTTTTTTTAGACTGGCAGATGGTCAGTCGACCCCGAGGTGAGGTCGGTCGACCTGGTCTCTGTAACAAGCGTTTTATTTTTCGAAAATAACTTGTTTTATTTTCTCTTGGCCTTTAGTAATATACTGTATACGGAAATAGTATATTATTTTCGTGAAACGGTTCACTCTCGCATGATACATATTATTTTAAAACGGTTTAAGATAATGGATTATAAATTTATTAAAATTAAAGTGACTAAAACGGTATAATCACATAATTTTAATCCCGTAAGGTGGTTTGGTAAAATTTGTTAAAACATAATAATGGTATTATGTCATGAATGAATTTTGTTTTTAGTTGATGCAATTTATTTATCGTATTGTTGAATGCCTTTGAATGCTTTCTATAACGTATTTAATTTTTGCAAACGGTTGTAACTTAGTGTGGCCTTAGAAGATTGTGTTACCGTAATGATGGAACATTGTAATTTTGAGATCTTGTATCTCCGTTTTGGTTTTTGCCATGTAATTACTTTTGTATTTAAATTAGAATGTAAATTGGATTATATTTGTAATTTAAATTAGTAATTTTGTGAAGACCAAAGACGGAGACCGGATGCTCACTCCCGCTGCAAAGACCAAGATGGAACATCAAGATGAGCTTCTAGGGTCCAACGGTGGATTCCAAAGTTGTTTTTATGTTTATTTTGGTAGGATAGGCCACACTAGGACTTTTATTTACGTTTATTGCATTTATTTTATGCTTTCATCGATAATAGCTTGCATCATATTCCGCCTAAAACCAAACCACCTATAACATGCCTGAAAACTGACTCATGTAGAGGTTACGCGTTAGTTTTCTGTGACAATACAGATGTCACGTGTCACATGCAAAGCCATCACTTTATTTCATTCATTCACATATATGCTAGATATTAGTTCACTTAAAATGGATAAATATAAGTTGATGGGGTCTTCCTCGTATAACCAAAAATTGAGACTAGTCTTTATAAATCAGACTCCCATGAATCTCTTCTTCGTCGGTAGGCATAATATGAATCTCTTCTTCGTCGGTAGGCATAATATGACCCCTTCTACGTCGGGTAAGTGGGAACAGATGATTTATTTTATCTCAACATCGTGGTCACTCGATACTATCTAGCGACTGTGATGGACTAATAGATAGGATTTACGGAAATCTATCGACCAAGAGTTCCAACGGTGGAATTAGCCAAGCTGTAGGCTTATCAATTTACGGAAATTGAGTCTTGGGATCGTTTATATAATTCTTGAGGGAGATCAATTATATAAATGCATGAGTCTACGAGGTTAAATACAATTTAATATAGACTTAAATCACAACGATGAGTTGCTTATAAGGTTTTGTTTTATCTTTCTTTTCAGTGTAGAACACAATCATTTTAAACTGCTGTATAACAAATGGCTGGTGAAGACCCAATGCCAAGTGCCAAGCTAGCACGTGAATCCTGGCTTAAAGCCTTCATGGACTCCATGAATCAGTCTACTAGACTGAGGAATGATGGGTCAAACTTCTCTGACTGGGAGGCAGCGTTACGGAATGCTGCCATTGCTGACGGAAAGCTCAAGTACTTGACTGAGCCTATTCCGGCACACCCAGGAACTGGAGCTAGAGCTAACGAAGTTCGCGCTCATAGCGACTTCGTCATGGAAGCGGGTGCGATAAAGAACGTACTCATCTATGCAATGGAATCCAATTTGCAAAGACGCTTCATCTCCCATGGTGCAAACAAGATTTTCACCACGCTCACAACGAATTCTCGAAAGCTCCGAGAATCGTGTCTTATGAGCATACTGTTGGGAAATGTGTCCTCAACAATAGTGCGATCACGACAGTGATAAAAATCATTGTCATAAATCTTATGAAAAGAATATGCAAGGGACGATCCAATATTGATTTAGTCAACTGAACAACATTAATCGGTAATGATTGGCTGACTAGAGTTTAACATTACTGTCGTATGACGGTGGTGGTCAGTTGATCCCTTTAGGTCACACCTATAGGACTAACCCCTTAAACGTATATTGATTAATTGTATAGGATACAGATTGATCGATATTCTTAAAACCGTATATTAAGAATTCAGAGGTTGAATCTTAAAGTAAGATTTATATTTAAAATTGAATTGTGTCAATTGTCAAATATTAAATGATATTTTAGAAATATCAAAATTAGTATAATGAATGGTTCATGGTTATAACAAACGTTGTTAATATATCGTTTCGACGATTATTACGATAACCATATGTTGGGACAGTAATTACGAATTACTAAATTAATTGTTAAATATGATTTAATTAATTTAGAAATATTATTTATATGATAAATATATTTTAAATTAATTTAATTATGTCACATAGGATGTTGCATATTATACAATTGTACAAATTACATTTTGTAAAATGAAGGTCCATTTTACATAATGTGTGTCGTGTAATATTGTGTGATTATGGGTTGCTTGTAGTTGATTATTGATATATTAGAACATAATCATATTGACTTACTACACAAGTTGTAGGCATGCAACCCTAAGAGCATAAGAGACAAAAAAGCATCAAAATCTCTTCTACTTACTACACTTACACTTACACGACACACAACACCCCAACCATAACCCATTTCACTCTATATATATGTGATAATAATCACACATAATAGACTAATCCATGCTTTAGTTTTTAGTGTGAGAAACTAAATATCATAAAACCTCACAAATATTATTTAGATAATATTTTCTTAGTATACTAATAACATTATTATTAGTACACGGTTTTAGCCTAATTCCGTCCTCTAGTTTCGGGTTCGGTTTTTGGTTCGATTTAAGGGTAGGTCTTGGTGCTCACTCATTGGAGGCAAGCTTACTTGGTTGCTCTTGGAGGATAGTCCTAAGCATATTTCGGACCGGTTGTAAGAATACGATTCTCATTAATTCCGCTTTTATTTTGCATGCATAAGATCGACTATATTAATATGAGTTTAATTAGTAAATTAGTAAGACTAATAATATGAACTTGTTAGTAAAGACTACCTCGAGTTCCTTCAATTGGTATCAGAGCACTAGGTTGCTTGCATGCAACTCGATTTTATACGTTTTTGCGAGAAAATGCGATTTTAATTAAAAACGAAAATGAGTAGTACATATAGGATATGCACGAAAATCATATTGCATGTATACTTTCTGGTCTTAAAATAGTTTTAAGTCATTTTGATGATTTATGGAATAATATTGTTCATATTGTTATTAAAATGTTTAATTAGTGCCAAAAATCGGTTAAAAATTTTTTATTATGGGAAAAATAGCTAAATAATGTTTCTGGCCATGAATTTTAAATATGTTCTCACATGCATTTAACATATTATGAATACATAATTTTCGAAATTATTGAAGGTTTTATGCATGGTTTATGATTTTTAATTGTTAAATAGTCATAAAATGAGTTAAATATGGGATAAATAGTTATATTATGAATTTAACTATAAAAATTTTTGTACATGTCACATGCAATATTTAAAACATATGATAAATTTTCCAGAAATTTTTCTTTAATATTGCATGAATATTGATTTTTATCGTAAAAATCGTAATATTAGTGACATATTTTAGCTTAAATAGTTTAAGTTCGAATTTGACCATAAAAATTTAATATAGTGTCACATATATTATTTCTAGCATGCATGTGAATTTTGAGCTTTTAATCTCGAATATTGCATGAGAAATGATTTTAATCGGTAAAATCGCATAATATATGACACGAATTATTAAAAATAGTAAATGTTGCTTAAATGGTCCGTAAAATTCACCCATATTAGTCATATTACATATGATCATCAACATATTTTTATTTAGTGCCAAAAGTTTCTGAAACTTTAATTTTAATTTTAAAGAGTTAAAGTTGATATTGAGTGTTTAAGGAGTCATAATCATTACTTTTCTGCCCTAAATCAGTGTGCATCTGTTTTTCCAGCATTTTTCAGTCACTTTGAGTGTCTAGGAAGATGTAAAAATTATATTGGTATTTTATTTCATAATTTTTGAAGTAATTTTGAATTTTTCCGATTAATTTGCATGTACACGGCTTATTTTACGAAATAAAAGGGCATATTTCGAAAATATTTAATTTTAAGGATCTGAAATTTTAGAAAATTTTCAGTATGTTCAAAATTTTGAATTTTGAATTTTCGAAATTTTTATGACTCGTTTGATTATTTTAATGCTATTTCCCGTAAAACCGATTAAAACCGAACAATATTAAAATAAGTTAAGTCAATTTTCAAAATTTGAGTAAGACTAAATTTTGAATCCTAAAATGTGTTAGGAAACTTAACTAAATCATGAATAGTGATTCATAAAGTGATTAGTGATTTTAAAATTGTTTAAATCACGTTATTCCATAAAACCGTGTTATTACGAATAACGATATTTAAAACGTGTTTAAATAGGACGATTTGGCTTAGGTTTTGCATTTTACATAAGCATTGCATATTTAATTATTGTTTATGAATGTCATAATTTATTTACGTAATTTTGGAATTATGTAATTTACTTAGTATGGCCTTAGATTTTAATCGATATTTCCCGTAATGTAAGGATTTATCGATTCGGTTGTAATTTAATGTGATCTCGTATCACTTTATTTTATTGTTTTATTTTATAATGTATAAAATAGATAGAAAATTTGTAATTATTTGTAATTCCGGAGATCCTTGAAGACGGTGCCATATCGGAAAAGGAGTTCCGACCAAGATGGAGTTTGCCTTGGGATGCGTGCCGCGTGTGAAGTTCAAGGGACCAAAGGAGTTGGTTTCCGAATTTGTAATTTATGCTTTTATTTATGTTTATCATGTTGCATGCATAGCCAAATCGTCATCCAAACTCATGCATTTCATCGATTTTATCGACCGTGTCAATTAAATTATCGATAATTCACCGACTTAGTTCACTTAAAGGAGATAGATAATAAATTGACAAGATCTCTTACGTTATTCAAAAATCGAGACATAGCCTTACCAAAAAGTAAAGGACCCGCGAAGGATCTTCTTCATAAGGGAGTAGGCTCGGCTAAACCGGGGTGCAAACCTTATTATGTTGGTGAAGTGGGGTAATATGATTACTTATTCTTGAAATTTGGTTGATCTCGACGAAGGTATTCGAGCCACCGTAGTGGTAATAAGTTCGGGCTAAGATAAGAATTAGTGTAATTTTATCGACCGAGAGTTCTAAAAGTAGAATTGATTAAGGGGTTAATCTACCGAGTCACATTAATGAGGGATGTATCGGCTAAACCGTGCCTGAGTTAGTGTGTATTTGGGTCTCGGGATCATTTACTTAATTGGGTAAGAGATCATTAAGTAGATGCATAACTTGTTTAAAAATTTACAAGTTTATTTATTAAAACGATAATTGTGTTTTAATTCCTTAATTTTATTTGTAGTTCAATTTCGACTTTCAATCATCAATGGCAAATAATGCTCCACAACTCCCACATCACGTTTCATGGCTTCGATCTTTTATGGATCGTTGCAAGCTTGAGAAGCATGGCGCCAATTTTAAAGATTGGGACGCCCAATTGGTGTTGGCCGCGGAAGCCGACGATAAGACTCGTTATCTTACCATTGCCGCTCCTCCCACTCCCGGTGCTCGTTCATCGGAAGCGACTCGTGAAGCCTATGAGGCCTACATGAAGGAGTCGCATGCTTTGAAGAACGTGCTTATATTTTCGATGGAGCCGGATCTCCAAAGAAGAATGATTAAGCTAGCCACGGCTAATGAGATATACACTAGAGTTGCGAACATGTTTTCGCAAGCTCCTAGGGTAATCCAATATGAGGCGGCCTCCGCCTTCTTCGATTTGACCTTAAAAGAAGGTCAAAAGATTAGTCCTCATGTGCTCAAAATGGTTGAGCTAGCCGAAACCTTGAAGTTGCAAGGGGTGAATGTTCCCGACTCGCTTATTATTGACAAAATCCTTCACTCCCTCAACAAAGTGAAATCGTATGTTCAATTTCGGGTAAATTATAACATGCGCAATCAAGTAACCTCCTTGGACGAGTTACATAAGATGTTAGTCCAAGGGGAGAGGGATATGGGACTTAAGGAGAGTTCCACAAAGGATGTGCTTAATATCGATTCAAAAAGCAAGAGGAAGTTTAAGCGCAAGGCCAACAAGGGTAAAAATGTTAAAGCTTTCAAACCCGCATCTCCTAAGGAGAAAACTTTTACGAAAGGTGCTTCTTCTTCATCGTCGTCAAAGGTTGAAGACAAGTGCCATTATTGCACTAAGATGGGGCATTGGAAGCGGAATTGCCCGAAGTATCTCCATGACCTCAAAGCCGGAAAGGTTCTTGCAGTAGGTATAAATTCTCGTCCAATTCATGTTATTTAATCAATTTTGTATATTGATACAAGTTATTGATTCTCACCCGTTTATAAAATGTTTTAAAGGGGCTCCTTGATGCCCGTCGTTGAGGGTACCAAAGATAAAATTTATAATTCCTAACCTTAACAATAGATAGTGAAAGTCAGGGTCGAACCACAAGGAGGTGGGGAATGTTTATTGTCTTAATGTTAATGTTTAAAGGTAACAATTTTGGGGGTTTGATTGATTGATTACTATATCTAAGGCAAAGATTAAAATAAAACAAGAAATAAAGATGAGAATAAAATATAATAAAAGGGATGCTAGGATGTTTGGGTAATAAAAAGCTAAGGTAAAATAAATTCTAAGGTCAACATGTATTGCAGTCGCGTAAGGGGGGGTGTAACATAACTTTTTAGGTCTATGCTACCTAATAGCTCCTTTCGGCCTATGCTATTAGTTCCTAGGTCTCACAATTATTGGGTGTCAACAATAAGGGTGATTCCTAAATCCCAGGTCACATACCTTTCAGCCTTGAGTGACCTATCCGTCTTAAGGTGTAACCAATGCCCTTCCCGTATCTTTCAATCTTGGGTAGGTCATTACTAACATCCTACAAGTCTCCTTATGGTCTCATTGCAGGATATTATAATTGACAAGAAAAGACGAAATAAGAATACATACGCGAGTGGTCGACCGACCAGCTACTCCAGTCGGCCGACCACGACCTCGGTCGACCGACCAGCTATTCCAGTCGGCCGACCGTGGTCCTGCTACAAGTCGGTCTTTCGAATTTTATTTACCTATGCATATTATCCCCCACATCCTAACATATGAAAATTAGCTACTCATGATTACTGGAACAATAATAAAAACGAGATTTGATATGGAAAACATGGTGAACGATAATCTAAACATGCAAGAATTAATAAAGCTTGGGATTCTAACTTAAACCGGATGCGATAAAAAAAATAAGAACAATAATAAAACTAGATTAAAAGAATAATTACCGGAAATAGGATTTAAGGCAGAAAAGGAACAAACTTTATTGATGAATGTTGAAAGATTGAAGAACAAACTAAAAGTGTTGAGAATTATTGAAAGATTGTAATTGAACTAAAGACTAAATAAAACTCTCTAAATAAGACTTGATGATTCTGAATTAGGGACTGAATTAGCTTATATAGGCGGAATTAAAGAGTTTCCTAATGACCTAAACACTTGTATGGGCTTTTCGGAAACTTCTGGGACTGCGCTGTGGTCGGTCGACCAATATTTTCGGTCGGTCGACCGCTTTACGGATTTTATGCAATTTCTGGGCTTTTCCAATAGGAACCTGGTCGATCGACCTACTTTGTTGGTCGGTCGACCAACTGTCGGGACTGCAGCGCGCATCGTTCTTAAAACAGCTGTCATTTCTTCGTTACTTATCGAAATCAAGCGATTCTCGCGGCGTTGGAAAGCTAAGAGGATAAGCTTTCACCTCCAACTGGAATCACTCCATTATCAGCTCTAGAACTCGAGATATAGCCATTTGAAACAGGCTGCAATGTCGTGGATCGATTCTTTGCTTGTAAATATGCGCTAGGCTTCGTTCCTTCTTGTCCTTAGTCATAAAAAGTCCCGAGGGCATAAATTTGGTGCAAAATCGTCCCTTTTCCGCATAAATCTGCAAAAGAGCATAAAAATACGAAAGTGCACAATTGTTGGGAAAAAAGGGCTAAAACATAGTAAATGAGCGACCAAATGCGTGTAAAAATAGATGTAAAACATCATAAAATAGGCACGCATCACTCCTACCAAAGACAAAGGCAAGGAGAAGGAGAAGGAGACTTGAAGTTCCTTCCATGGATGGCTAACGTAGCATCCGAGATTGAAGACATGAAGAGCATGGCTCTAATTTTCCATTGATGTCTTCTTTCTTTTTGCATTTTAATTAAAGAACTTTGTATTTCTTGTACGACAAGAATCTTGTTGAAACAATGGTTGTAATAGTGGTGACTTGGTTTTCAACCCAAGTCATCCTTTTGTTCTTAATCAAACATGTTTGGTTGTTTTAAAATGCTTTTATATGATATATAACATGAGAAATATGATAGGATCATTATAAAAGTAATTCGACTTATTTAAAACGAGAATTGCATCCCGTGAAATACTTCAAATTCAAACATAAGAACATTAGTTCATTATAAGATTTTCACCTTAAATGAAAGAATATGTTAATATCTCAATACTCAAATTAATTCTTTATCCAATACATTGTTGACGGGCGAAAAATGCTATCCTTCTTAAATAACGGTTATTTTAAAGGATAGAGTGGGAGAAATTCTACGCCCGTAAACCAATGAAATAAACATAGGATCTTAGAGAAGAGTCCTATAAGGAGTCCTTAAGAAGAACTCTAAAAGATTGGATAGAAGAAACTGCGAGAGGACACAGAATAAACTACGCGAGGACACAAAAGGAAATGTTCCATATGTATGTTGTCATTAGTTCCTAGAGAGGATAAAAGGAACCGTGAGTGTTAACAGAAGGAAATCGTTTCCATGATGTTAATGTTTCTGTTTTATAAAGATAATAGAGGAGAAATCGTCTCCCGTTCTCATGATAATACTAAGATTCTTTCCGTGGGAAAGAAAATCAAAATGAAATGTTCATTACGAGTTGAGAAAAATGTTTGAAGTGAATCAAAATGAAATGTTCATTACGAGTTGAGAAGATGTTTAAAGTGAATCAAAATGAAATGTTCATTATGAGTTGAGAAGATGTTACCTAATCACTATGAAGATAGTGGGAGTTATTAACTATAAGATAGTAATACAAAATTCAGTGGAAGAAATGTTATTAAGGAAACGAAACCTACCATTTAGAAAGAATGGTGATTCTTTAAAAAGTAAAGAATATGAGGTTTTCAATTCTAGATGTTAAGAACATAAATCATAAGTGAGTTTATTATATGATAATGAAACGTCACCGATCAGTTAACGAGGTTTGGATTTGAGTCCGAGATATGAAAATGTTAATTCATATAACCTTGATCAAAATGCCATAAGTTGAAATAAAAGCCCTATTTCGATATAAGTTTCTCGAGGAGAACTAAGAGATCGAATCTAGGTTAACTACGATATGAATTCTAGTACAATATGACTATGTTCATATGGATGACATGTCATAAGTTTTAGGAAAACAGTGGGAGCTTCCTTAAAGTAAGGAGACTCGAGTCGAGTATAAATACTTGAAATGTACTTGAATAAGATCATGTTATACGAGATAATATGAGTCAAAAGGAAACCGGAATTTGTAGGTTAAAAGATGTGAATATATGGTATATTCATATTACGAACCATTAATACAAATAGATGTATGATCATCAAAGATTGTTTATGTGGAGCAACAATATCGTATTGATTGTTCGCACATAACAATCACTCTTATCGTTTGAGTTATTATTATTATTAATATTAACTCACAATTTATACTTTGTGAAATCCAAATGGGTTGTAAGAGACAATTTGAACCCCGTAAAGTGAACTGGATTAACTTAGTATAGCCCATAGTCGCTTGTATGAGGTGACGTCTCGAAGCGACTAGAATGTGAGGCGATTGATGGCAAGTTCAAATGTCATAGAGTCATATGGGATGACTAGTCGATCACATAGGCAGACTGCAAGAGGCACTTTGTCGGGCATTTAGTGACCGCTTATAGAGTTCTGGAAATTTTATAATTAGCCTGGTCGTGGCGAGAGCTACTATATTATTCACATAAGTCGATTCTTTGACTTGAGACTGTTCGCCCAAGGTGACACAGCCTCAGATTGGCTTTGATTTTAGCTCTACGATCAACCGTTAAAGGGGGTCAAATGGGCTTCTTTTGGGTCTGATGGACTGTGTTAGTCGAAGGGAACAGTAGGATAGGAATTGTCCAGTCCCTCGTCGGGGTTGTCTTAAATCTCAGGGCCACTCGAGGAGAAGTTTAACTGAAAATGCGTGGCCACGCTCGGAAGGTATCTATGGTAGATAATTCCGGTCAAAGCAGTTAAATCTCCAGATCGAGAAAACCGCTCAAGATATGATCAAATGCAAGTACGACCTGGAAGACACCTTGCATTGAGTGGGAGATGACGTAATAGGACAAGAGAATTGGTGACGCACACTTGTCGAGGACAAGTGGGAGATTGTTGGGAAATGTGTCCTCAACAATAGTGCGATCACGACAGTGATAAAAATCATTGTCATAAATCTTATGAAAAGAATATGCAAGGGACGATCCATTATTGATTTAGTCAACTGACCAACATTAATCGGTAATGATTGGCTGACTAGAGTTTAACATTATTGTCGTATGACGGTGGTGGTCAGTTGATCCCTTTAGGTCACACCTGTAGGACTAACCCCTTAAACGTATATTGATTAATTGTATAGGATACAGATTGATCGATATTCTTAAAACCGTATATTAAGAATTCAGAGGTTGAATCTTAAAGTAAGATTTATATTTGAAATTGAATTGTGTCAATTGTCAAATATTAAATGATATTTTAGAAATATCAAAATTAGTATAATGAATGGTTCATGGTTATAACAAACGTTGTTAATATATCGTTTCGACGATTATTACGATAACCATATGTTGGGACAGTAATTACGAATTACTAAATTAATTGTTAAATATGATTTAATTAATTTAGAAATATTATTTATATGATAAATATATTTTAAATTAATTTAATTATGTCACATAGGATGTTGCATATTATACAATTGTACAAATTACATTTTGTAAAATGAAGGTCCATTTTACATAATGTGTGTCGTGTAATATTGTGTGATTATGGGTTGCTTGTAGTTGATTATTGATATATTAGAACATAATCATATTGACTTACTACACAAGTTGTAGGCATGCAACCCTAAGAGCATAAGAGACAAAAGAGCATCAAAATCTCTTCTATTTACTACACTTACACGACACACAACACCCCAACCATAACCCATTTCACTCTATATATATGTGATAATAATCACACATAATAGACTAATCCATGCTTTAGTTTTTAGTGTGAGAAACTAAATATCATAAAACCTCACAAATATTATTTAGATAATATTTTCTTAGTATACTAATAACATTATTATTAGTACACGGTTTTAGCCTAATTCCGTCCTCTAGTTTCGGGTTCGGTTTTTGGTTCGATTTAAGGGTAGGTCTTGGTGCTCACTCATTGGAGGCAAGCTTACTTGGTTGCTCTTGGAGGATCGTCCTAAGCATATTTCGGACCGGTTGTAAGAATACGATTCTCATTAATTCCGCTTTTATTTTGCATGCATAAGATCGACTATATTAATATGAGTTTAATTAGTAAATTAGTAAGACTAATAATATGAACTTGTTAGTAAAGACTACCTCGAGTTCCTTCACATACATGTCCCTTCTTTGAGGCGAAACTCCAGAAGGGCCAAGCTGTTAGCCCACATATTCTCAACATGATTGAGAATATCGAGAAACTGGAGGCCCTAAACTGCAAGATCAGTGAGAACATAATCGTTGATCGAATGCTTCATTCGCTTCATGATGGGTTTGCCCTCTTTAGGGCTAACTATTACATAACGACATGAAGAAGACTCCTCATGAGCTTCACTCCCGTCTCGTACAAACCGAGAAGGATCTGAAATTGAGTGGGAGCATGAAGTAGGATGTTCTCATGATCTCTAGTAAGGGTAAGGGTAAGGAAAAAGCTAAAGTTCAGGGCAACCTAGTGGTAGGTAAACCTAAGTTCAAAAAACCAGGATTTACTAAGAGTGTGCCCGGTGAGTCGAGCAACTCACAGGGCAAGACAAAGAGTAAGGATACAAGCATGGGATGCCACCATTGCCACAAGACTGGGCATTGGAGGCACATGCCCCGTGTATCGTGAGGACATCAAAGCAGGCCTCGTTATTCCTGTTGGTATGTCTTCTTCTTCTTCTTTTATTCACATGATTGAGATTAACCATGCAAGTTACGGAACTTGGGTACTAGATACTGGTTGTGGTTCTCATCTATGTAATCATGTGCAGGGCCTCCGAAACCAAGAACCCTTCATCAAGGGTGAGGTTGACCTGCGTGTCGGGAATGGAGCACGTGTTGCTGCAGTCTCGAGGGGAACATACGTGATCCAGCTTCCAAGTGGATTCGAGTTATCTTTATATAACTGTTATTATGTTCCTAGTTTATCCAAAAACATTATTTCAGTTTTTGCACTTGACAAACTTGGTTTTTCATTTGTAATAGAGAATAATAGCTGTATTTTCTCATTGCACAATATGATTTATGGCAAGGCAGTTTCCATGAATGGAATTTATGTTTTAGATCAAACCACCGAAATATTACATGTGAATAACAAGAGATTAAAGGTTGGTGACAAAGATCAAACTTATCTATGGCATTGTCGTATGAGACATATAAATGAGAAACGCGTAAAGCAGCTCATACAGAATAGAGCTATCTCGGCCTTTGATTTCGAATCATATGGCACGTGTGAATCATGTCTTATCGGTAAAATGACTCGTATTTCCTTCAAAGGTGTTGGAATGCGCGCTGCCGACCTATTAGGACTCATACATACGGATGTATGTGGCCCTATGTCGATCAACACACGAGAAGGCTATAGGTATTTCATCACTTTCACGGATGATTTGAGTAGATATGGCTATGTCTACTTAATGAAACATAAAAGTGAATCCTTTGACGAGTTCAAAGAATACCAGAATAGGGTACAGAACCAACTGGGTAGAAAGATTAAAGCATTACGATCTGATCGTGGTGCCGAGTATCTTTCTCACGAGTTTGATCAACACCTTAAAGACTGTGGCATCGTTCTACAGTTGACTCCACCTGGAACACCACAATTAAATGGTGTGTCCGAACGGAGAAATCGAACTCTACTTGATATGGTTCGATCCATGATGAGTCACACGGTTGAGCCTGATTCATTATGGGGCTATGCTCTATTGTCAGCCGCTCTAATACTTAACCGAAGTCCGTCTAAAGCTGTTGACAAGACTTCATACGAGTTATAGAAGGGAACGGTCCCTAACTTGTCCTTTATTCGGGTTTGGGGCTGCGAGGCTTATGTCAAGTGGAGACACGATTATAAGCTCGGCCCGCGATTGGTCAAGACATACTTTATAGGCTATCCAAAAGGAACTTTTGGTCATTACTTCTACTCGCCAACCGAACAACGTGTTTTGTTGCGACTAGTGCGACGTTCTTAGAGAAAGAATTTCTCGAGAACAAGTTGAGTAATAGAACCTCCGATCTATTCTTGAGGAACCTAGGAGGTCAGGAAGAGTCTCTATTCTTGAGGAACCGAGCAACCATTGGAGGAAACAGTTCCTTCAACCTCGGCTACGGTAGATATTCTTGAGGAACCTAGGAGGTCAGGAAGAGTCTCTATTCCTCCGGACAGATACATTGGTATGGTCGAGGAACATGACATAGATGACGTCTTACTCCTAGAGGGTAATGAACCCTCAACCTATAAAGGTGCCATGACTAGTTCTGACTCAAAGCTATGGCTAGAAGCCATGCAATCCGAGAACAACGTCTGGGATCTTGTGGACCTACCTGCAAAGGTACGCCCCCTTCAATGCAAATGGCTTTACAAGATAAAGCATGTCGTGGAAGGACAACAAGATATCCACAAGGCAAGACTAGTTGCTAAAGGTTTCACTCAAGTGCCAGGCTTGCACTACGATGAGATCTTTGCACCCGTAGTCATGCTACGTTCCATTCGGATTATCTTAGCGATTGCCGCATTTCATGACTATGAAATCTGGCAAATGGACGTTAAAACCGCCTTCTTAAACGGTTATTTGGAGGAAGAGTTGTACATGGTACAACCCGAAGGTTTTATTGATCTGGAACATCCTAAGAAGGTTTTCAAGCTTAAGCGTTCCATCTATGGACTTAAGCAAGCATCACGGAGTTGGAATCATCGCTTCGACCAAGTGATAAAAGAGAATGGGTTTATTCGATCAGTCGAGGAACCATGTCTCTATATCAAGTCGAGTGGGAGCAAGATTGTCTTCCTAGTACTGTATGTCGATGACATACTCCTGATTGGGAATGACATACCTCTCCTTTCTTTGGCTAAAGCATGGTTGAAAAACCATTTCCAGATGAAAGATCTGTGAGAGGCACAAAGAATTTTGGGCATCCGTATCTACAGGGATAGATCACGACGGATGTTGTCTCTCAGTCAGGAGTCTTATATAGATAAGATCCTAGAGAGACTCAGCATGACGAACCCCAAGAAAGGGTTCCTTCCTATGACCACTAGGCTTCACTTGAGCAAGACTCAAGAAGCTAAGACATTAGAAGAGAAAGAGCGCATGAGTCGGATCCCTTATGCTTCGGCTACAGGATCGATCATGTATGCCATGATATGCACACGTCCAGACGTTGCATATGCATTGAGTATGACAAGCTTATTCCAAGCTCATCCAGGTGAACAACACTGGATGGCCGTGAAAAACATTCTTAAGTACCTACGGAGGACTAAAGATTGGGGATTGACTTACGGAGGCGACTCGACGCTCTGCGCCACGGGTTACGCAGATGCTAGCTTCCAAACGGATCGAGACGACTCGAAATCTCAGTCTGGATTCGTTTTTACTCTTAATGGTGCTGCTGTCAGCTGGAAAAGTTCTAAACAAAGTGTTACAGCAGATTCTACAACTGAGTCTGAGTACTATGCCGCTTCGGAAGCAGCTAAGGAAGCAATATGGATGCGTCAATTCTTACAAGGACTATCAGTAGTGCCTAGTTCGAATGACCCGATCACCGTTTATTGTGACAATAAAGGTGTCATCTTCCAAGCAAAGGAGCATAAGTCTAGCAACAAAGCTAGACATGTACAACGGAAAGCTCATCTAATCAGAGATTACGTGGAGCAAAAGGAGATATTCATTGATAAGATCGCTACGGATGACAACATAGCTGATCCTCTCACAAAAGCATTACCACGTGATAAGCATGAAGGGCACATTAATTCCATGGGAATCAGATGTGTTCCTAAGTTGTAGTACTCTTTTATGAATTCATGTTATAATTCATTGTCTTGTGTACTCTATTACAACCTCATTGTTATGATATATAATGTTTTGTTTTTCATGTGGATTTGTACACCAATTTTGAACACCACAAAGTGAACTGATTAACATTACATCGTTTTGGTCCTTGATTACCCACTTGAGCTGATAACTCAGGTAATCATTTTGTGACGTTGGTTGATGGTGGGTTCAACGAGCCATGAGTCAAACAGTTGACTGACCAATCACAAAGGCGAGTTATACGGATATCTCGTAGGACACCCCGTGACAACGTTATGGAGTCCTAAATGTTTTATAACATTGGGTGCCAGGTCGTGGATAGGACCTCCATAGTGTTCCTTAGAGTCGAGTTTTTTGACTTTCAACTGTCTCTTGAGATTAAGGCAGATTTTGGGTAACTTTGGTTTCTGTCCCACGGTCTTCCGTGACAGAGGCCAAGAGGAATTTTTCTAAGTTATTTCATGCTGCGCTCACATCTGCAGGATTCGAGTTGAGGGAAATATCCAAACCCTTATCAGGATTTTATCATTTCTCAGGGCCACTCGAGGAGTAGTAACTGAAATGCATGACCATGCTCGAATACAGATTCATTTTATCAGTTAAGTTACTCTCTAGTCGGGGAAACCACTCTTGATACAGATCGCTTGTGAGATACGACCTTTGCGAATACGGATTTGCAAATTGTCTTACATTGAGTGGGAGAAATTTTAAAAGGATATGAGAATCGGTTATCGCACCTACACTTATACGGACAAGTGGGAGTTTGTTGGAACTTGTGTCCTCCACATGTAGTGTGATAACGTCATTGTACATACCCTTGTACGGACAAGTGGGAGATTGTTGGGGCTGGTGTCCTTGACAGTTAGTACAATGACTTACTAAATCTCTTAAAGGATCACAAGGACATACTTCAGTCTTATTATCAGTTGATCCACGTTTATCAATAACGGTTGGCTTGCTAGATAAGTTTGGCGTTATTGTCATACGGATGGCGGTGATAAACTGGTCCATATACGTCACACCTATAGGACACGTTTGAGAGATGTGAAGGTATGAAAATACAGTCACATTTATGCCGGATACGACTAAACAGTTAGTCAGAGGTACTGACTATTAAATTAGTAAATAAGATGTTGAGATTATTATTTAATACGGATTAAATAATTTTAGCTAATACGGATTACATGATTAATTCGTAAATTAAATATAAACGGTTATATTTAATTAAATATTGTATTCGCGTATTAATATAAACAGTTATATTAATATGGGTAATTATACAATATCGTAATTTTATCAGACCATTATTAATGTATCGACTGCATTAATATCTGATAACATGTGTGCGATTTATAATTAAAATCCCGCGAATAATATTTTAGCAAATCGGGTCGAATCACACATTAGAATAAGGTAAGAGTGGAAAGCCCACTCTTACCCTAATGAGTCGACCGGCCGTGTAGTTTATAAGGAGAAGACTTCTCCTTATGTCAGGTTACTCTTTCGACTGATTGTTTTACTGACAAACATATCTCAAGAAAAATTAGGGTTTTGAGAGCATCCTTCTCCCAAAACTCAGATCTCACATCTAAACCTCACAAAACTCTCCCCATATTGCAAGGCAATTGGAGAGCCTTTCTAGCACACGCGGTATCGTCTCAAACCAAGTCTTGGGTGTAAGTTATAGGAGGAAATTTACTTTAATTCCTGTTCTTAGCCCTATTCAAGCAAGGACTCAAGGTTGTAATTCTTTTCATGTTGTTTTAATCTTATAAC
This sequence comes from Silene conica, assembly GCA_029255685.2. Lineage (NCBI taxonomy): Eukaryota > Viridiplantae > Streptophyta > Magnoliopsida > Caryophyllales > Caryophyllaceae > Silene > Silene conica. Next base: position 77,242,959 of record CM055312.2, read on the forward strand.
TATAATCACAATTGTAAATTTCGTTATAGTCCTTCATGTTTTAGGGTGAATACATCTTATATTCCCCACAAAATCTACCCCATCAAATGCTATACATACCCATGAGCTTGAGTAACTTATCACACATCCGATCACGAGGTGTGACACCAAAACTCAAATCATCCACAACGCCCTTTTTGAATAAAATTTCCGACACCCACATTCCATAAGGAATGTCGAGTGTGGAACTCGTCTTTTCTTTGATTAAGACGGATGAGGTTTGGCAAATCTTAGAACACAAGGGAAAAGCAAAATTTATTTTATTCCCTTCCAACCAATGATATAGAACAACAGCCTCAATACTCGACAGTTTGTCACGACCACCCCTCCTAGGCAATATGGTGTTCCATAGAAAGTTAACAAATAATTTCAACTTCGGGGAAAATGAGTTGGTTAGAAGCAGAGAGATCTCAGTGGCATTACCATCAAAATACTGCTTAATCACCATTTTTTGTTCTCGGGTCACAACACCCCATTCTTTACGAGTGTCAAGATCAAGTCCATCTTGATCAAGACGAAAGATTTCACAAATATCAGTTAACGACACCTCGACATCCCTGCCGTTCACCACGGCCTTCAACCCGTTCTCACTCGATTTTACAGAAGCAAAGAACTGAATTAATTCAATCGGAAAGATTAACTCTGAAAAATTGCTGATATACTCCCACCCCTGAAACTCTAAGAACTTCTTAAAGAAAAGCAGAGACTTAGACCCGTCTGATGAGTAGTATTTTGGTACCATTTTACCCTTCATTTATACCTTATTCCGACTCGATTTTGCGTGTTTAATTGAATAAATAACTCATTTTACCATTTAATTAGTAATTATTAGTTTTATTTTATTTATCGTGAATAATTGTTAGATTTGTGGAATTTGGTATATTTTTGTAGTTTTAATCTTGTTTAGGACCTTTTTCGTAAATGAAAGACGGAAATAAGACCGGGTCAAGAGGAACGAAGGATTGAGCAAAGTCAAAGGTCAACCTATGACCTTACCAAATCCTATTAAGTATTAACCCATCATCAATCCATTCACCTCGTCCTATTCGCACCATTCACCACTTACACTAATCATCATCATCCTTAACTTCCATCACCAATTCACCATTTCAAACCTTCATCAACCACGAGTCCACGACATCACCACCATTCGCACCATCACCATCATTCATCATCTCCCACCATTCACAAACAAATACAAAGCTCACTGACCCGGTTTTAAAAACCCGACTCCTCGTCCCCAGTCTACGAAAGCAGCATCAGCTTATCACCTTGACCATGTTTCCACCACCATTTTCATCCACCGTCACCTCCACTCCCAAACACCAGCAGCGCAACCACCACCAAGCATCACCATCATCAATCAATTCATCATTCAAACCAACTACACCACCATTTGTTTCAACCGTGCATCACCACGAAGCACCAGCATTTGCAGCAGCCCCGTCACCAACTCCCTGAAACACGACTTCATTCACCACAATTCAACCACCCTTCGTTTCAGCCCTTCACTTAATCCACCATCACCCTATTCATCAAATCACCATTTCAAACCTTCATCCCGTTCAAATTCGAACCAAAACCAACACCCCCAATTGACCTCTTGTTCATCACCGCGCATCATCATTGCATTCGCATCAATTCGTGATTTTCAATTGATTTGGGCAAAAGCTGAGTTGGAATTAGAAGTAAAGAAGAAGAAAAGAAGATGGGAGCGTAATTGATGTAGCCACCATAGCTATACTCCGGCAACCGTGACTCCACCTTCATCCCAGCACCATTCATGAGCAATCCAGCACCTTCAATCATCTCAAAATTGAAACCCGAGGCCATTGTCGTTGACTGTCCCGTTGTTGAAAACGGAGTTTCGCTCTTGTGACTTGTTGGCTGATGGTTTTGAAGGATGCATTTTCAAAGATTTAAAATGTCTGATGACTTATGTTTGGGGAGGTGATAAGGAAGCAAAAAGACAATTGGGCCCTTAATAGTTTGTTTTGTTTGAGAGCTTAAGTGTGGGGTATTATCGTCTTTTAATATCTTGTGCTTAGGAAGTATAAAAAAGAAAACAATTGAGAGACCCAGTACGCAGCTTTATTTGGTTTTTTGGTTTCAAAAAGAAAACAGTAGGCAGTAGAAAAATAGAGTAGTTTAGCTTTATTTTTCTTCCTTTAATTTCTTTCATTAGTCACTTAATTAGTATACAAGTTTCAAGCTTTTGTAATCCGTCTTCTAGATCTATGCAATTTCAAACATTTCCTTCCCTATGGTATAATTTTCTTTTCCCTCTTTTATTATTTGTTCTTGTTTTGTTATTTATTATTTTCATAGAGTTAATGTTTGTTTTAATTGAAGTTTTAATCTTTGTTATTTTATTTAGGTTTATTTCATGTTTAAGGTTAATGGGTAGTTTAGTTAGTGTTAATTTAATCATGTTAGAGTAGTTTAATAGTTAGGGGATGAGATTAGTGTAGAAAAGTTTGAGTCTTGTATGTGGATAATTGTTTAAATAATGTTTGATTTGATTATTGCTCATTATTAGTCTTGTGATACTAATGACGATTAGTGTGCTTAATTATGCCAACGAGAAATCCGAGGTTTAATTGGTTTAGTTACTTGACTATGATTGTTAAGTTGACATCACGAAAGTGAGTTAATGTATTGATCGGGAATTTAATTAGTTGTTCGAGAGAATGCTAGTTTGAGACCCTAATTGACGATAATCACCTTACTTATTGCGTGAATTAGTGATTTGAAAGAATGCTAATTTATGTCATGTTTCCTTATTGCTAGACTCATACTTGACTACATGAAACCCCATACCCCTAACTCCCTTAATTTATCATTTACTCTTATTTTAGCTTTAGACTTTAGTTATCTATATCTCACAATCTTGTTGACCGACTAAACTAGAATTTAAACGAAACTTATACCCTAACCCCACCATCCTTTGGGTTCGACCCTAAATTATACTACTTAATTTGGGAGTTTACAAATTGTTTTTGGTGCCGGAATTGACGACAAAAACCCGACCATCACCGTCTACCCGAGATTTTGGGTAAAATCTACCCGCATGAATGGAATAGGGAAGGAGACGGTCAATAAGCATACCTTCATTTTTGGTCATACGGACTCTCTCGAGACCTTCTTTGGTAGCTTCTATTGAGTACTCTCGAAACAGAGGACGGGGGTTCTTGGAATTCGAGCCCAATTCTTGCATGTCGTCAGAGATAGAAGAGGCAACTCGGTTGAGTTTACGGCGTTTACCGTTTTCTGGTGTCGGAGCGGCGGTGGAGATGGGTTGAGGAGATGGTGGCGGTGATGGGGTGGGTGAAGGTGGAGATGGTTTCTTGTTTTGGGAACGTGTGGCACGTGAGGGAGGCATTTTGTATGATGAGGAGTGGTGGTGGTGATCGGATTTAATGGAGTTTGGAGTTTGTGGGTTTTGGAGTTATTAATGAAGTTTTTAGGAATTTGAAGGGAGGTTTGGGTTGGGGACGGTAATAATGGGAGTTGAGGTGGTAATTATGGTAAGTGATAGAGGTAAATGAAGTTGGTTGAGGTAATAATAATAATAATGCAACAAATATGATATGCAAATGCCATGATATGCCCGAGCTGTGGGGAATAAAGCATGTATTCGCCCTAAACTTGCAGGATTATAATGAAATTTACAGTTGTGAATATTGTCATAAGATAAATAAAAACAAGAAAAAGAATACAACCTTGGGTCCTTGCTTGAATAGGCCTAAGAACAGGAATTAAAGTAAATTCCCTCCTATAACTTGCACCCAAGACTTTGTTTGAGATGATGCCGCGTGTGCTAGAAAGTACTCTCCAATTGCCTTGCAATATGGGGAGAGCTATTGAGGTTTTAGATGTGAGATCTGAGTTTTTGGGAGAAGCACTACTACAAAAAGAGACCTAATGCAACATTTCGTGTGTAACACTTACGAGTTGTGTTGCAATTTTTCCTTAATTATGCAACGCTTTATTTAAAAATGTTGCTTATTACCTGCATAATGCATCACTTTAAGATAAGTGTTGCAATATATTACTTTAATTGCAACATTCTTCTACAATTGTTGCATTTTCTAGCAACACTTGTGCAACACTTTTGTCACACACATATATATAATCAATCTTAAACCCTAATATATGTATCTCTAAAATTTTCCAATTTCGTTTAAGCGCTTGAAATTTTCAATTAAAAAAAAAGAAAAGAGGCGGCATAATGAAATTTGGGTAAAAATATTAGGCGGCATAATCAATCAATATTAGGCGGCATAATCAATCTTAATTAAACCCTAGCTAGTAGCTAATACCAACGATTACTCCATCACTCATCCTCCATCATCGTTCCACCGTTTCATCATCATTCCCAAAAAAAAAACTCAATCATCGGTTCTCAATCATCAGGGTAATCGATTCACGCGTTTGATATTCATCCCATTTCAAATTTGATTCTTACTCAGCCGCCGAAATTTATATTCAGTATAATTGATTGGGATTTCTGATAGGTATGATACTTCAATTTCAATTATTGTTATCATTTTGTTATTTTTTCAATTCAATTGTTGTTTCATCTATTCGTCCCTGCATATATTCATATTCGTTTTTGTTAGGTATTTTTTTCCCAGTTAATTTTCGTTCTTCTATGTTTTTATTGTTGATTAATAAGCATATAATCATATTATTGTTATCATCTACAGGTCTGTAATACCATTGAGAAAGAGTTAGGAAAATCTGTGGAAGAACTCTTTTCTGAATTTGAGAAAGCGCCACTGGCTACAACATCAGTAAGATTCCTATCATTATTAACGGAGCTCATTTGTTTCTTGTCTATCTAAGTACCAATACTGAAGTTATAGAATAAATTTCTGTGTCATCGACACTCTTTAGTGTTTTCATGAATTAATTTTTTATTTTGTCAAGCTATCTAATCAATAAGGTTTGGAGGCCATACCCTTTTACTTATTTATTTCCTTTCTACTGAATGTAGTGATTGTCTGAGCCTGCCCAAGTTACTACATTTAAGTGACGTTCTGTTACTTTTGTATATCTTGCATCGTTGAAACTTTGATCCATCCTTTAAAGTGTTTGTGCTATATTTTCTGTTTGTTTAAGCTTATTATTGTTTCTGCGTCAGACTTTGCAGCGTTGTATACTGTGTTATGTTCTCTGAACTATAATTAGATTGTGTTTTTTACCTGGTTGCTTGCAATGTGTCGTCAACAGCTTTTTATCTTAGAACAAAAGTAATTGATCATTATGCTGGGTCCATTTCATACAAGGATGCTCTTAAATCACCGGGTTTTGAAAACAAGGGTACTGCATCAATTCGTAGCAGTGCATTGCACGGTCTCAGCTGCTGAGGATGGCTGGATCAAGCGGTTTCATGTAGTCTGTTGCAGGTTTGTGCAGATTGCGGATCTGTTGATTCAGCTGACTGGTTGGGTCTGTGTGCTTTTTCTATTTTTGTGATTGAATAAGATTAGTTGAAGGTAGTCAATAAGGCAGAGTAGTAGGCTGTTGAAGATGTCGAGAAGAGCAGACTATGTGCAGCAGTAGTTTGCTCTGACTGTTGTTTATCAGACTGTGCAAGCTGTAGGTTTGGGAATAGCAGCAGGTCCAGCACTTGGGCTGGTTCTGATGCAGCAAGGCAGTAGTGAAATCACGGTAATTGCATCACATATGTTTTTTCAGGTGTCATAAGTTATAAACTGTCTTGAACATTCTGATATGTGAAGTATCATTTTGATTTTATATACAAATGAAGGATGAAGGGTGAAGGATGATAGAAGTTCTGAATATTGACATTTTCAAAATTTAGAGAAGAGAGGGAACCACTGCTCCATGACTTGCCTTCATAAAATTATTGCATCAGAATTGATTTATATGGCTTGCAACTGGAAATTTGTCTTGTCTTTATCCCACATACCATATCTTGCATTTTGTGACACAACCAATTATTTTCTACATAAAACATATCATTTTCTGTTCCCCCTTATTAAGTTGCACGGAGTATTAATTTAATTATTTTTCCAATCTCTTTTGGCAGATGGCGACTTGTGCTGTTTTAGCATTCCTAGTTCATCCCTCAACATCACACAATATTATAAACAGAATTATGTGGGCAATGTGTGTATATTTAGAAGTTGTTTCAGTGCTGCCACAGTTGCGGGTTATGCAAAATACAAAGGTGCGGTTATCTTCGGTGTAATCTGTATATTGATTATCACTCTGTGATTTTTTGACACCCGATTGTTTTGTTCTTTCATTATGTGTTTGCACTTGGAGTAGCAAGGTTTTTGAGTTGTGCCCACTGGGTTCTTCAGGTATTGTTTTGAACTTGAAGTTTGTGAAAGTGTTTCAAGATAAATGAAGTGTTTTTGGCTCTCCAAATCTCCAATCTTCCTGTACTGGAACTCTTAAAAGTATATGTACCACTTTTGTTGTTTACTTGTGTTACTCAGTACACTAAAAATTGCACTGAAATGTTAATCTTGGAAAGGGAACATTTCATTCTCCTTGGTACTAGATTGCCTATTTTTTAGCGGGATCCTTTTTGTTGTCTTTGACAAAATTTATCAGTTTCTTTCTTATGGATTGGATTTGTTGTCAATTGCTTCCTTTTTTTTACTTGAACAGTGTTTTGCTTACTGTTTTCATACCATGATTAATAGCAACTGTAAATCTAAAATTGGTATTTAAAACTTTTATCATAAATAATCCGTATGTGTATAGTCGCGAGACCTTGTACCTGAGACATGCTCACCGAGTAGAAACTATCTAACTGAAATAAATACGACAGAAGAACCCGTTGGAATTAACTCAAACTGGCTAAACCTGTAAACATCTATGCTCTTTGAATAAATGTTTTGAATTATTGGTTAAATAGAACATTGTAACTCCGGGGATGCTTGTTTATAAGGTTTGCATAAACACCATTAAAATAGGTTATTGTTCATTCTTACTTCTATTTTGTGATCTTTTGCCGTTCTTTTTTTCATCTAGGTTTTGGATAGTCGTGGACACCTCCTTAATATCATTCATAGGGATTTGAAGGCAGCCAATCTCCTCATGGATGAAAATGAGGTAAGAAGGCAGAGATTCATTTATGGTTTGTAACAGCATCAGTTTTGCAGTTACAAGGTTAATGATGAACCCACGCAATCATTTTTTATATTTTGATTTTCTGTTGTTAATCGGTACTTGTACCAAGCCTATTGTGTTCTGGGTCAGCAGATGCAGCATGTATTATGATGCTGGGTCTGATATCTTCAGTAAACACTATGGGTATGCATTCTGGCTGCTGTAGCATGACCTTAAGTCCTCAGATCAGGCTGGAATGCTGATCAACAGCTTCTATTCTGGTTGGGATTCAGATCAGTAGTAGGTTTGGCTGCTGGATGACTGGCTTTCCTGGTTTGAATGAATTAGACCAGTTTTTTTTGCAGATTTTTTTTGGTTAACGTGAATGGCAGAGTACTTGGGTCTGTTGCAGGCCTGAAGTTCGTAGCTTTGGAATTGATTTTGTTTGGAGCAAATGCATACCCATTTGATAATATGGGTGTGTGCGTGTAAGAATTTAGAGATAGCACTTATTGAATGTCAAAGAGGAATCATACCACTAAGTTGGTATTTACGGCAAATCAGAATTTAGCTGGATGCTTAGTAGGCATACTTGGCAGAATGTTTGAGCAGCTTGGATCGAATACGTGAGTGGCTGCGTTTTGCATCTCAGATGATGACGGATGCCGACTTCTATTGTAATTTTTGAATGACATTCATTTTGGACGTAATTTTTGAATTTTTGAAGTTCTATTTTTAATCCTTTTTGAAAATGTAATTGACATTCATTTTTTATATTGAATAATTCTATTGTAATTTTTGAATGATATGCAATAATACACGACTATTAAGAATTGCAATTCTCTATTGTGTTTGGATGAACTAGTGTTGCGTTTGTTTAGTATAAGTGTTGTTTTTGGACGTAACTTTTGTTGCGTTCTCAAAATAAAAATGTCGCATTTGTTCGATATAAGTGTTGCTTTTTAATATAAAAAGTATTGCATTTGTCTACAAAAAGTGTTGCTAATTTTTCACAAGAAGTGTTGCATTAGAAAATAAAAATGTTGCCTTTGCATTTGAAAAAAGTGTTGCATAAAAGTAACACATGTAACACTTTATAAAAGTGTTGCAATAGTTCAAAAAGTGTTGCATAAAGTGTTGCAATGAGCTAATGCAACGAGACTTTATACAGCACTTCATTAAGTGTTGCATAAACTCTATAGCAACACTTATTTGACATTATGCAACAATAGTGGAGTGTTGCTATAGAATCAAAATGTAGTAGTGAAGAATGCTCTCAAAAACCCTAATTTCTTGAGATGTGTTTTATCAGTAAAAACCAACCAAAGCAGTAACCTGACAAAAGGAGAAGTCCTCTCCTTTTGTATTACTTGGTTCGGCCGAATTAGGGTTCGGGTAGGAGGGGCTTTCCACTCTTACCTTATTCCAATGCGTGATTCGACCCGTTTTGCTAAAATATGATTCGCGGGTATTTATTATAAATCGCACACATGTTATCAGATATTAATACAGTCGATATATTAATAATGGTCTGATAAAAACGATATTGTATAATTACCCAAATTAATATAACAGTTTATATTAATTCGCGAATACAATATTTAATTAAATATAACCGTTTATATTTAATTTACGTATTAATCATGTAATCCGTATTAGCTAAAATTATTTAATCCGTATTAAATAATAATCTCAACATCTTATTGACTAATTTAATAGTCAATACCTCTGACTAACTGTTTAGTCGTATTCGGCATAAATGTGACTGTATTTTCATACCTTCACATCTCTCAAATGTGTCCTATAGGTGTGACGTATAGGGACCAGTTGATCACCGCCATCCGTATGACAATAACGTCAAACTTATCTAGCAAGCCAACCGTTATTGATAAACGTGGATCAACTGGTAATAATACAGAAGTATGCCCTTGTGATCCTTAAAGAGATTTAATAAGTCATTGTACTTAATTGTCAAGGACACCAGCCCCAACAATCTCCCACTTGTCCGTACAAGGGTATGTGCAATGACGTTATCACACTACATGTGAAGGATACTAGCTCCAACACGAGCTCAATCACAATCTCAATCTCAAACCCGTAACACCCAGCCATACCGAACCTCCCGGCAGACTATAATCGGCCGTCGCCGAACACCAGCTCAATAGCTGATAAGACACCAGGCCTGGTCTGCAGAACCACCCTGGGCTTTATATCAGAACAATATCTGAAGCACATCTTGCTCAGTAACCAATGCATATGCATGCTCATGAATGCAACAATATTCTTAATCAATCATGCTATTGATTAATGCAATGCTCATGCCAATAATATTAATCAATACTCAATCCAACCAATAACATTCTCATATCAATCATGCTCAGCATCCATATAACACACAATACCACATCCATTCATATCACATCGTAGAGTATAAGGTCGGTGTATCCTACCTGGATAGCAATATAGTCTCATCACGTAGCTAACATCCAATCAGCCGAATCACTTCAATACATACTCAACACCTAACAAAATAATATACTTAATTACTAACTAATACAATTACGCAACCAATATAATATATCGATTATTCAAATTAATTATTTAAATAATATATTACGCATACCGAGGCCGTACCAAACATGACTACCTCAATTAACTTAACCAACCCGACCTTATTATTTTTATAACTAATTCCATTTGAATAAACGACTATAGAAAATATACCTGAACTATTGATAGCCGTCACATTCTTGCATAATATAATTACCTTAACACTTAATAATAATAATCATACCAACAATAATATTATTATCAATAATAACAATAATAACTTATAAACATAAGATCATGCTAATAATAATAACATAATAATAATTAATAATATTATATTAACAAACATCAACAATAACAACTCCAATAGTAAATAATAATAATAATAATAATAATAATAATAAAAGTTCCCAACTAGTTTCGCGGGTGCCCACAAATTTCATGTAATTTTTCAATTATTTTAATAAAAGTTCCCGGTTTATAACAAAAAAAAAAAAAATAATAATAATAATAATAGTGATACAATAATAATAATAATATAATAATAATAATATCACAACAATAACAATAATTATAATAAGAATAACATATGTAAACAAAACAGCCCCCTCAGACCCCGGGTTCGAATCCCACGACCAACACAAAAAAAACCAGTCCCAAACATAAAAAAACAGTACCCACTTCTCCCTTCTACTCACCCGTGCACCCACTTTCAAGGCCACACCACCACCAACCATGCCACCCCTAGCCACCACTATCAACCCCACTCACTAGCATGTACCATCAACCACAACCACTACACACTACAAAAAAACGCTTTATTTGCGACGGATATTTTGCGACGGACAGCAAATCCGTCGCAAAAATAGATTTGGGACGGAATTTGGGACGGAAGTTTTTTTGCGACGGATTTTGCAACGGACCCCAAATTCCCAGACCCGCGAAGTGAAAGTCAAATGGCGGGAAAGTTTGCGACGGAAAATCCGCCTATGTAAACACTATTACCCTGTTTTCAGCAACCATCCCTAACTCCCTATTTTCTCACGCTCCTCTCTCTCTCTCCACCGTGCCCCACACCACCTCTGGCCACCACCTTTGCCACCACTGGCTCAAGGTGGTTCCAGGGGTGGTCCGCTGCTCCTCTCGTCTCACCTAAAACACCTGAAAAACCACCACCAAACCCTCCTGCCACTCGCGATAATTCTCTGTATTCGTGTATCGCGTGAACAGTGTCATTGTGATATCTGCCACTAACCACCACCCACGGCCACCACAAAGGTACCATGGTGGTCGTCACTATCCTAGGATTCCACGTCCACCAACCCAGGTGCAACCCATCCCCATTCGAAGGTCCAAAAATCGCCTCAAACAACCCTAGACAAACCGTGTTTCTCCTCTGTTCTTGCGTCCTATGTTTCTGCCGCCTCTATACGGTTGTCAAAGGAAGGTTCTCCGGCCACCAAACACTACCCCACAGCCACTAAACTAGACTATAAACAGCCTACAACAACCCTTACCCACAACTCGTACCAAAAATCAAAACAACAATAACGAAAGCAATATAACTGTGATGAGATCGATAATTCTACAAAGAATGAATTTGCAAACTTACTACATGGTTGGTGACGATGAGGGTGGTTGCAGCCCTATAGTCCCTCCATATCCCACGTAAATTACAGTCCTTGCTCAGTGATATGGGGGGCAGACGAGGTAGATGTAGCTAGGTTTTCTTTTCTTTTTTGTTTACGAGATAAGGAGGCAGATAACCCATATGAGAATTGTGTTGAATGTCGATGTGTGGGTGTGTGTTTGAGAGGTTAGATTTAGGGTTTTACATTGCATTGGTATGTCGATGGATTGGTTAGGGTTAAGGTTGCGATTACACGGTTCCCAAAGCTCCTAGGTTACACGGTTCTCATGACTTACTCGAGTCCAAGCCCATCACGCTTTTCAAGGATTTATACTCGACTTGTAGCTTAAAATAACCGAGTACGTAAAGTTATTTATACTAATTAAATCTTGTAATTTAGTATTAATAAATATTAATTAAAGTAATATAAGAAGATAAAATTATTAGCACTTTTATAAAAATAAGAATATATAAGAAATATAGGATTTAAATACAATTACGACTTAATAAGAATATAAATTAAGTTTAGATGAGAATTTAATATGAAATATATTTAATTATAATTATATCATCAAAAATAAAGAAATACGAATGAAATGACATTTTATGAAATAATCATGAAATAAAAATTGATTATGAAATACGAAATAATCGTAGAAATACGATTTATAAAATAATAATAGTTTTCGTAAAATACTTTATAAACATTCCGTTTGAAATACTTGTATAAAACAGAGTTTGACTGCCGTTGACCGAGGCTAAAATACGGGGTATTACAGTATGCATTGAGATGTCGCCTCTGAACCCAGACATGTTTATTTGTGATCGCGTCGGAACATGCCTTAAGTTGGCCTCTGAGTCTGGCGAGTAGAGAAGCTGCACAACGGGGTAGCTAGGGTGTTAATGCCTTGCCCGGAGTGTAGATGTTGATGCTAGAACATGCCTTAAGCTGGCCTCTGAGTCTAGTGTCTTGTGATGTAGTAAAGGGACATGCCTTAAGTTGGCCTCTGAGTTCTTTACTTATTGGATGCTAGTCCATGCGTTGATATGTCGCCTCTGAGTCTAGTGTCTTGTTGAGTAGCAAGGTCTATGCCTTAAGTTGGTCTCTGAGTCCTTGTTAGTGAATGTGATTTTGGTATCTAGGTTATGCGTTAAGATGTCGCATCTGAACCTTTTTACTTGCTGAACATTTGGTATTTAGGTTATGCGTTAAGATGTCGCCTCTGAACCTTTATACTTTCTGAATATTTAGTATCTAGGTTATGTCTTAAGTTGACCTCTGAACCTTTATACTTGTTGTTTTGCATCTACTTGCCTAGTAAGGGTACAGTGTCAGATATAGTTGTTGATATTGATGAGTATAGAGTTTTGATTATAGAAGTGTTCATCTGAGGCATTGGATGACTCTTTAATTAGTTTCGTAAATGGTTTGGACTGAAAGACCCCCCGGTCGGGCAACCGGAAGGGAAACCGGCTCTCCTTCCAAATAGTTTCCGAAGTTGGTTGAGAGCGTTGCATAGCATTTGCATGATGATTGAGATTCAGATATTGAGATTTGTATGCTTCACATGTTTTATATATGTTGGCGTATATTGTATGATTATGTGTTACGTGTTGTTACAAAAGGTGGCTAGGAGAACTCAAGTCACTCCCCACTGATTGTGGCGTACATGTTTACATGTATGTAGGTACATGACTGGAGGTTGGCAGGGGTTGCATGGAGCTAGCGAGCGATGATCCGTTATTCATCGATTTGACTTTACACTTGCGTTAGCTAGACTCTAGTTACATTTCAGTTTTGAGTGCCTGTAGGGATGTGCCATCACAAGCTGTTTGTATATATTTACTTTCAGTACTTAGACAGTTAAACTTATCTATGGTTTTCTGTTTATATCAGTTGTTTCAGTTTCAGTTTTAATTCACCTCGTTTTTATGCAGGTTAAAGTTTAAATTCCGCGTAAATTTTGGCATGTTGTATGTTTTATTTTTCCGCTGCGACGAGGGGTTTTACATAACATGTCACCGGTCAATGTGTTTTAAAATAGGTGAGTTGGGTAAAAGTTGGGTTTATTCTTGATTAAACATAAGTTCAGAGCATTTTAAGTGGGAAGCTCATAGTTCAGAGTATTGTTGTCAATTAATCCAATAATTAATTATCCTTTTTTTTTTTTCTTACTCGATCCCCATAAGTTAAGGTCTTAACTCATAAGGAGATATTGTGCTAATTCAAAGGCAAAACAAATGCAGGTCTCATGAGAGACTGCATCTCAATAAGCTTATTGAGTGATTATTGTACAAATAAAAGAAAACGTGGTACTAAAAGTAATATAATAGGTATAAATCATGATTAAAGATAAAATGAGTACATTTATTATATAAATAAGTACGAAATTAGTATGGTACGATCAATTACAAAAGGATCACGAAATAAAAATAAAAATAAAAGGATACAAAAGAATAATCTCTTAATAATTTATTGAAAAACCGTCTCCCTGAAATTTTGAGTAATGTTACTATACATGTGATATTTTGAGAGGAGCATTTGATGGGTGCATGATTGTTTGTTTAAGAGCATCCACATTGAAGAAGGTTATTCTTGCTCTTAGATGAGAGAGAGTGCTAAGAGAATGTCATCTTCACTGTGGAGCCAACATTGAACATCCCCTGAAGGTGGAAGAGGAAGACTTCCTCTATTTTTAGAGGAAATACAACTTAGACCCTTGTGCCCACTAACTTTCAAAAATATTGCAGGTATAACTTATTTTATTTTATTTTTAATAAAAAAATAATTAAAATATGAAAGAGCACATAGGAGGATCCTCTTTGATGTAAAAACAAAAATAGAAGAAGAGAGAGGAGGATGAAGATAGTGAAAAATGAGTTGGAGGAAAGAGTAAGTGATGTGTCAAAAAAAATAGGGAGAAGAAAAAATAAGAGGATCCTAACATCCTCTTCGATGCATGTTCTAATACAACTGTGTCCTTTTTTTAAAAGTGTCTCATTCTCTAAAAATAGGGAGAAGAAAAAATAAGAGGATCCTAACATACTCGGGCTAGGAGGTGTGAGCTTCGTGACGGGGATAAGAACACAAGCTACTTTCACCACAAAGCGAAACAACGGAAGAAGAAGAACTCCATTACGGGCATTGAGGACGACGATGGTAGATGGTGTACGAAGGAAGAGGAGATTGCTAAGGTGATTGAAAATTTCTTTGCTTCTCTTTTTACTACTAGTAATCCTCAAAATATTAATGAAGTCCTCGAACATATTCCTACTGTTGTGACGGACGATATGAACATGTGCCTTGATGCGCCTCTTAGGGAGGATGAGATTAAAGCTGCCCTGTTTTGTATGCACCCCAATAAGGCCCTGGGACCGGATGGGATGCATGCCCTCTTCTATCAAAAATATTGGGATGTCGTGGGCAGGGAGGTTTGTGATTTTGTTAGTCAGTGGTGGAATGGGTACGGCGATATAGAAGGGATTAATGTGACGAATGTTGTTCTTATTCCTAAGTGTAATGCTCCGCGGAAAATATCGGAATATAGGCCCATAAGCTTATGTAATGTCATTTACAAAGTTATTTCCAAAGTCCTTGCGAACCGGTTAAAACCACTCCTGAATTCTATAATTACCGAGAACCAAAGTGTTTTTACACCGGGGAGACTTATAACTGATAATGCTCTTATAGCTTTCGAGATTTTTCACGCGATGAAAAGGAGGGGGGCAGGGAATAGCGGTACTATAGCTCTTAAGCTAGACATGAGCAAAGCGTATGACAGAGTGGAGTGGAGTTTTCTCGATCGGCTAATGGGACGTATGGGTTTTTCGGGAAATTGGAGGAACCGTATTATGGGATGTGTCTCTACTGTTGCTCATGCCTTCCTTATAAATGGGAAGACCTCGGGGCTGGTGAAACCGAGTAGGGGTCTACGCCAGGGAGACCCCATCTCGCCCTACTTATTCCTGTTGTGCGCTGATGCGTTCTCGTTTTTGTTGAAAAATGCGGTGGATAAGGGAAGACTTCATGGAGTCTCGGTTTGTAGGGGTGCGCCCCGAATATCACATCTTTTCTTTGCATAAGATAGTTTACTCTTTGCTAGAGCAAATTTAAGAGAGTGCTCGACGATAGCTAACGTGATCAGTAAATATGAAAGAGCATCGGGACAGAAGATTAATTACTCCAAATCGGAGGTTGTTTTTAGCAAAGGGGTTCCTATTCATGTCAGAGCATCGTTATGTGATACTATAGGGGTGATTGAAGTGGTACGTCATGAGAAATACCTGGGCATCCCAACGATCATTGGAAAATCGAAGAAAATCGTTTTCGCCACGCTCAAAGAACGGATATGGAAGAAATTGCAAGGATGGAAGGAAAAACTCCTCTCCCAGCCGGGTAAGGAAGTGCTAATTAAGTCGGTGGTCCAAGCTATTCCTACCTACTTGATGAGTATGTTCGCAATTCCCGAAGGAATTATTGATGAGATTCATACAATGTTGGCGCGGTTTTGGTGGGGTACGACGGACGAGAAAAGAAGAATCCACTGGTGGAAATGGTAAAGGCTGTGTACACCAAAGGCGCAAGGGGGATTAGGTTTTCGGGATCTCCGTGTTTTCAACCAAGCTCTCCTGGCCAAACAAATGTGGCGTTTATCCGTCAATTCAGATTCCTTGGTTAGTAAGGTGCTCAAGGCTCGGTATTACAAGAACTCGACTGTTCTCGAAGCTAGAAGGGGGTTTGATCCAAGTTTTACTTGGAGGAGCTTGTGGGGGTCTAAAGCACTGCTGCTGGAGGGGCTGGGTTGGCGTGTTGGTAATGGGAGGGATGTGAATGTGTGGAGCGATAAGTGGCTGCCAGGGGATAGGGGTGTTCTTAGCCCAGCACCAAACATAGAGGCGGAAGCAGGTATGAAAGTCGCGGAGTTCATTGATACAAGTACGGGAGAATGGCGAGTGGATGAGCTTAGGGAGGTACTGTTGGACCATGAAGTAAACATGGTGTTGAGCATCCCTATTAGTAGGCACCTCCCAAGTGATCAGATGTTCTGGTGGCCTTCGAGGAATGGCGAGTATTCGGTTAGAACGGGATATTGGGTGGGGATGGGCTCCTCATCGAACGCGGCTGGCCTGTCTATCTCAGGAGTTGGAGCGGATATTTGTACGAAATTATGGAAACTTCAGGTACCACCCAAGCTTATTCATTTCCTATGGCGGGGGTATACCGGGATGTTGGCCGTCAAAGAAGTTCTCTTCCGTAGACATTGTAGCGAGACGAACAGGTGTGGTTTTTGTGATGTAGAGGCGGAATCAGTGATACATGCTCTGTTCCGATGCCAATGGACGAGAGGATTTTGGGTAGCGAGTGGCTGGGCAGAGGTGTTAGAGGATGTTCCCGACGACTCCTTTGCGAGGTGGTTGCTTATAGCCTTACAACGGATTGACCAGATGGACAGACACAACTTCCTAGCTCTCCTTTGGGCTGTTTGGACTCTAAGGAATGCTCGTATTTTCGAAGAGACTCAACCTGATGCTGAAGCAACGATCTTTGGTTTTAGGCGCCTGGTGACGGAGTATCAGGGGTATTTTGATTCGTTGGAGACTAGAGGGGCGCATCTTCAGAGAGTAGCAGATGTAGGGATTGGGGGAAGTGGCTGGATTCGCCCAGAGACGGGGGTGATAAAAATCAATTCGGACGCTGCGATGTTCGATGAGTCTGAAATTGGTCTGGGGGCGGTTGGAAGGGATTCCACTGGACAGGTGGTTTTCGTGGCTAATAGGCGGTGCAGAGCGAGGTGGTCGGTAGAGGTAGCGGAGGCAAGAGCGATGTTGCTTGGGCTGGAGGTCGCGCGCAGATTTGGTTTTTCGCATGTGTCGGTTGAGACGGATGCTTTGACTGTTGTTCAAGCTATCCGAGCAAAGTCCGGTCTCAGAAATAGTTTCGGTTTATGTATTCAAGACTTGGTTAGTTCTCTTTCTTCGTTTGTTTTTAGTGGTGTTTCCCATGTTAAGAGGGGGGGGGGGTACGGTGGCTCACCTTGTTGCTCGCCTTTGTTCCCGCGTGGGGGAGGAGGTGGTTCTCGAGGATGGCTTTCCGCCTTCTGTTTCCGAATTGGCTGGTTTGGATTTAATATAAGGAGGGTTTTCTTACAAAAAAAAAAAAAAAAAAAAAAAAAAAAGTAAGTTTTTTGTATATTTTTTATCATTCCACCCTTACCTATTTTCACTTATTACCCCACTCACTCCTTACCAAACTCAAAATATTAAATAACTAATATTTCTTACGCCTACACAACCAAAAAATATTAAACAAACTAATATTCCTTAAATTTTGTACCATATTAAACAACTAGTATTCTTTAAATTTTGTACCATACCCACAATGTAACACTTATAAAAAATAGAAGCAAAGTCGATTTACATGATATCTAATGTTTTAGAACAAATATTGGGTGCAATTTATAACCAGAGAACATTTCGTGAGAATAATTTATTAAAAAGTTCATAAAAAAAATATTTTTTTTAAAAAAATGGTATATAAAAGGAAGGAAATATTAATTAACTCCTAAAACTGCAAACTGATTTGATACAATACAAAGATGACGTTTCTTAATCGGGGAATGGTAGAGTTGAAATGAACATTCTTTCTTTATCTTCAACAGCAACGGCCCTTAATTTGAAGAATACAAATGGTCGAAATGGAGAATATATAGTACCTTTAATTTGAAGAATAATACAAATGTTTTTTTAATAAGTCTTCCTTATGACGGATATATCCGTCACAAGTTTATAACGGGTGTAATATCATTCATGTGAATAAGTAAGATAAAATAAATTGTTATACACTATACACTTTTATTTTATCTATACTACATGTGTAATATTTAAACACTCGTATTCGTAAACTTACGACGAATATACCTATTAAAAATAAGAATTTGCCTTTATTTTTAAAGAGAATAATACAAATGTAGGACGGTAAGGAGTGGCCCATTTCTTTCTTCCTTTATCTTCAACACCAACAGCCCTTTTTTCTTGGGAACCTGATTATTTCTTAAATTTCTAGATTTTCAGGTTGGTCAGGGACTCATGGTACACCAACTTCATGGTATTTCACTACGGAGTATTTCATATTCGGACCTTTCATGCATAATTCTTTGTTTTTTTTCCTTTTTGGTCAGCAGTAAAGAAAAGCTTACAAAGTAGCTACCCGATATATCCGATATTGTCGGAGTCGGATTTTATTAATAGATTATTAATACTGTTAAATTTTAGAGAATATGTGATTTGATAATTGTGTAGAAATACTTGATTGATACATTCATGCTGATACCATGTTAAATTTTAGAGAATATGTGATTTGATAATTGTGTAGAAATACTTGATTGATACATTCATGCAAACTCGAGGTATTTATACAAGGCTAATTCATAACCGAGGATATACCAAGAGTCGTTGTTTAATACAAGTACAATTTATTATCTTACTAATTACTAGGAATTATGTTAATTGTACCATAATTCCCCTAATAACTCCTAATAAATACATCATGCATAATTCTACTTGCATTATTTTACCAAAGTTTTACACTTGTTCTTATATGGTGTGTTATTGACTTATTGGTGTCCATTAATATATTTTGAAATAGTATTTGAATTCACAAATTTAGAAAATCAAGTTGATTAAGTCATATACATTTTAACTCCCAATCCTATTTTGTTTACCATAATCCACTTACCCGTCGCATCCAAAAAGTCACCACATAAGTTATCAAAAATATTACTCCGGGCTCTCGACTTTCTTAATCATTTTTCACATTTTCGATTCCACCAAACCCTTGTTCTCTCATGTTTTTTCTTTTTTATTTGTGTTCAACTAACCAAATGGGTTAAGTTCGTCCTTGACCTCTGTGTAATGGATCAAGTTAATTTCATACTTAAATTTGAATTTATACTGGTTGTATATGTTAGAGTGTAAATTGATCTTGTGATTCTAACCATTAGCTTAAAGTTTTTGTTGAGCTAGTTTCATGACATGGTACAAAGTCAGTGTAACCAAAAGGTCACGGGTTCGAATTCCACCCCTTCAATTCCAAGTGGAATTGCATCTACACTTTAAGCTCAAAATGATATTCGTGTGAGCTGAGAAGGGGCGTGTTAGACTATAGACCGATCTTGGAACTTCAACCATAACTTAAGCTTTTGATTGAAATGGTTTTATGACAATATAGTCTAGGTATTGCAATTTTGATAAATTTGTATGAATTCGAATCCAATTGAATTTAACCATCTCGTTATCGTAGGTGTCATATTAGTTCTTCTTATGTGTGGTTTAGGTGCCATGCATATTAGTTCTTCCTATATGTGGTTTAGATGTGGGATATGTTTCAAATTCCTAACTATTGAAATTTAAGTCTTGTTTTTTTCGGTTGAAACAAGTTGAATTGAATTAAATGGAGTAGAGTTTAATTGAACTAAATTGAGTGGAACTGAGGTGAAGTGAATTTTGTTGAATTAAAAGTTAATTTTGAGTAGAGATTAACTGAGCGTAATTGATTGTTCGTAAATAAAGTTTAACGAAATACAACTAAACAAAACTGAAATAAGTTGAAATTAAGTCGGAACAAATTTGGAGGTGTATGGCTTATCTTAGGCACACAATTTAAAAGGTCATTGTATTTGCTTAGATGGCATCTTAACTAAAAATTTAGAGAAAAACAAATCTGATAGGTCAATTTGTTTTGGCATATACATCAAATGAATGGGTCGTTGTATTGCTTAGATGGCATTTGAAATACACTTGTAGCCAAACATATTAACTAGTCATTGTAGTGCTTAGATGGCATTCCAAATGCTAATTTAGACCTGCAACAAATTAAAGGATCATTTAATGAAAATTAATTAAGGTACATTTTAGACATAAGTGAACTATTGGTAATTTGGCAGGTTTACAAGGTACACTACCTTTCTTTGGTTGGTAATAAGAGGGATATAGGAAATTAGGAGTGGTTTGAGGTAAGTATATCAAATTAACAATAAAAGAACATTAAAATTACTTAATGATTACAACAAAAAGGTAAAAGTTAATGAAAATACAACTGATGACAACTACTACATGTATGTATTACCATACAACTCTATGTCGTCGTGACTCCTAGATAACAACTAACACCCAACATCCAAGTTAACACTTAATAAGTCTCACTGCTCATCATTTGCCAGCAACATCAAATAAATCACTGCAGACAGGGACATAAGAAGGAACACCACAGACATATGAGACAAGGTTCGAACTGTATAAACAGCAAGGTAAGGCACAAAAAACAATAAATTAACCTAATACACAATCTATATCAATCACATCCCCAAACTACGTGAACCAGGATAATATTAAAATGGGATGTCGTGAAAGTAATAATATTAAAAACGGGAGCAGCGAATGTTTCATAATTTGTTGATAAATTTTACATTTCATCATTCTTTCAAGATATATCATAATATAATAAATTGTAAATGTATGTGCTAAATAAGTCTAACACAATTATATTTTATTAAAAATAAAATTTATAGGGTGAACAAAGATAATCCGAACACGACTAAACATCCTACCTAGTTTGTAATGTTAAAGTGAAATATGTACAAAGTGGAATAATATGTGATTAGCATAAAAACTCAACTTTTAGGTGTCCATAATTATCATGATTTTATTCAAATTCTTAGACGTGTAGTGTAGATCATCCACTTTTAACTCTACGGGTTTTCGAAGGATGGAGACATTTCAATAATTACCATTTTAAGATTTTAATTAAGATGGTGTTCACACAATTGAGTAAATGGATAGCATTAAAGTATAATTAAAAGTGATAACCCTATTGATCGCATTTAGCTAAAGGCTAACACTGTACAAAAATAGTGGTCTTAACCTTTAAATAGGTTA
Organism: Silene conica; assembly: GCA_029255685.2. Classification (NCBI taxonomy): domain Eukaryota; kingdom Viridiplantae; phylum Streptophyta; class Magnoliopsida; order Caryophyllales; family Caryophyllaceae; genus Silene; species Silene conica. Next base: position 77,264,203 of record CM055312.2, read on the forward strand.
AATAATGAGCTAAAGAGCGTTTACTGTCCATAATAGAGTACTAATCACAAAAGTTATGGTTCTCTAATGATGGGTTCTTTGCAACTTTATTCCATCCTTTATGGGGATTGGACTCTCCACTTGGAACACAGAAATGACAGGATCAACATACCTTATTCTCAATACTAGACAAATTCAAGAATCCTTTAATTTAATTTAATTTAATTTAATTTAATTTAATTTTACTAATAATAGCTTCAAAAACTCTTATTCTTACGGCACACTATAAGTGATAGCCTAATTTCAGAATACATAACCTCAAATCAATGACTCATCACAAGCAGAGTGAAATCGATATCGGCTTGGGCTTGAGTTTTGTTTCAGGTGCACCAGCCGAACAAGACCAAGCTCCGAAGCTCGTGTTCGGTTTAGGTCATCATCACTCCTAGTTGAACATATCCATGCAACAAAATTTAGGAAAATGCAATATCCATGTGATTTACAGGCTATCACATATACCCGAGGTTTACCAAGTGTCCACCAAAAATAATGGTTGCGCGATCCCTTATTATCACTAAAAAAAATTGTGTAAAAGTCAAGAAATTAAAAGTATTGTGATTTACAGCTCATGCATGGGACCAAAATGCGAAAAGGGGAATTGAAGGAATAGCAGCTTCACGGGAATAATCCTGTATTACGACTTACCCAGTTGGAGGGATGTCATCTTTCGTTCTATACTTGTATTGCCATGCCACGGCTAAAGGAGTGTGACTTCAGAGATTAATGAATCTATTTACCTAATTTGACCCTACTTTGACGGGTTTCTTCAAAGTGTCAAATCTTAAGGATCTCGTGTGAATTTTCCGAAAAGCTAATGTATGATCAAGTAGAAATGACGACAAAACGAGGGAAAATAGTGAAGACGAGAGTGTCCAAAATATGGATGCTGGAGCCAGGAGTGCTGGACTGCTGGTCCATTATACGACTTTATGCTTCACTTTCAATATTGGTTGGCCCTAAGCTAAGGCAAACTAATAATAATAATAATAATAATAATAATAATAATAATAATAATAATAATAATAATAATAATAATACAACGTACCCTACGTCAAATTCATAAACCTTCAACATTCACCAAGCCAATCAAAATCTATGTTTTTTTCCTCCTCAAAATATCAGACCAATCACATTTCAAACTAGTACATTATATATATTTCATTGTAGGGTCTTAAAATGAATTCCTCTTAAGCAGTGACAATGAACTCACATAGTGAACTGACGAAACACTAAAAGAAGTTATGAGGAATTTTTTGGTCAATGAGTGTTATTTACCTAATTAATTGGGTAATTGGGGTTGAAATGAAATTATTTGGGGTTTTGGTGTCCACGTCGGCAATTTTTTTTTCCAGATTTTCAATAAAGCTGCTAAGGTTCATAGCGGCTTTAGTGAATGCTGAGTAAAAAACCACGCATTGAAATCAGTGGCTTCTGGAAATGTAAAAAAATAAAACATACACAAAATCGCTTAAGTCCTTAGCGGCTTTGGTAAAAAAAAATAAAACACACACAAACCAATGGCTTCTGGATTGGAATTTGTCCATAGAAACAGCAAAGCCGCTAGTTACCTTGGCGGCTTTACTATTTTTTATTTTATTTTTTTGAAATTTTGGGCAAAGTCGCTCATCTTCATAGCGGCTTTACCCCTCCCACTATTCTCCCTCACTTCTCAAATCCCGGAAAAGTTTTCGTCAAAAAAAAAAATTACACTAACTGAAGCCGCCGAAGGCCTCGGCGGCTTTGTTGAGAATCAGGAAAAAAGAGAAGAAGTATCCACGTAGACACTAGAACCTCAAATAGTTTCATTTCAACACCAATTACCCAATTAATTTGGTAAATAACAGCCATTAACCAAAAAATTCAAGTTACGATCCTAAAACGAGTAGTAGTAGCTGCAGATTTCACTGTTACAAGTAGAAAAAATAATTAGCAATAACTTGTTGGATTAATTATCTCACTGTAAACATGGTTAACGTTGCTTCAGGCCATTTATTAGTAAAGATCGATCTAACACCCTCAACTGTCATTGTAAATAAGATGATCGATCAACTCTGAATACGCATTAAGGGTAACGAAAGCTGGTTCCTTGTCATTCAAAAATAAATATAAACAAAATTAGGTGGAAGTGATGTAATTATTCCGGACCATCAAGTTATTATGATGAACTGGAAGCGAGTACTGGAAAGTTTAATAAAAAAGGGGAGTAATGGGAGACAAGTAGTACAAAATGCATCAAAGTGCATGGAAGTTAACAAGATTTTAGTACATAAGAACGTGATATTGGACACTTACATGACCTAAACTTTATTGCATACAACATAATATGAATGGTCCATGCTCCATCGTATATACTGCACTCATTTCCTCGTCTGGGTCTACTAAATTATCATGTATGGACAAATTATGCTCCATTTCCTCCCATATTCTTGCTGCTTCTTTATTACGATTATCTCCCTAATCTAAATACCAATGAAAATTATCTCATAATTCTATGTCAAACAAGTGAACAACAATAGTTAAGCTTGTTTATAATGCCATTTTTAGGGTCACTCACAATGAGATTATGGTTTTAAAGTTGGTTGGTGTGAGTGATAATGACTCTCATCTCTTAAACAAGTGGTTAAAGATTTGATTTCTGATCCAAATTTGGGAGTCAACCCATTAAATTGCTTTCAATACCCTGGAAGAGACTGTCTCATGTATCAATAAGTGATATTTCTAATCAACATCAAAAACAGTGAGATTACGGTGACTAAATAATAAAATTATGTGTTAATTGATTATGTGTGTTATATTGATAACCAAATCCTGGCCTCAAAAGAGTTGTTGCTTTGCAATGTTCATCATATCTCATATTTTAGGCAAATATAGCCTTGCCTAGTTTCGTAAATATTATATATTATTAGTTGCCTTAATTCTTCTTGTAAATAACCTAGTATAAAGAGTAGCTTTAGCCTTGTATCCTACATAATTATTCTAGCAGTCAATAATACAATCATTTCAAACCAAACGCATGTTTTCTATCATATATGAGTGTTTTTTTAATGAAAAGATGCTTAAATATATATATATATATATATATATATATATATATATATATATATATATATATATATATATATATATATATATATATATACTTCGTATATATATATATATCCCGTATTTGTGCAATGTGTTGTATAGTTTTTTCTACTAGAAATTTGCATAAATATTGTAGTGATCAATTATAACGCGAAAGTGTTATTTGTTTCAACACAATTTGTGACTGAAACTCGACCGGTATTATATACTTTTTCCATTTTTTTGTTTTCAGCCCATATTTTTACACAACTATTAAGAAAATTGATTAAACAATGAAAGAGTAATCGTAGATTTGTATGTGGGCCAAATTAAACAATTAAAAGAGATTAAAAATTAAACAAGCAATGACAAATATTGTAAATACACAAATGGGACATGGCTAGAAGGGAGGGTCTCTCCTCTACTTGGTTATGGAAACTACCCGGTTCTAAGAATTGGTGAATCCTTGTGTGGAAGATCCTGACGGGGACCTTGCCAGTAGGTGAGGAATTTGTTAAGCGAGATCTGGCGCATGACCCTTGTTGTGACCTATGTAGGGAGGAGGCCACGGAGCTTGAATCCCTGGGTCACTTGTTTCGGAATTGCTCTTTGGAAAGGTTTTTTACTTGGGCTGAATCGTAAAGGAACGGCAGATATTCCCATTGGTTCTTGGATTATGAATTGGATTAATTTCCTATGGAAAAGAGGGACCGAGGATAAAGATCTTATTTCGTTCCTGGCCATTTTATAGAACATCTGGATCCTAAGGAATAATATGATCTTTCGTGGAGCATCTTTTTATCCAACTGCTTTTTTCTTGTTGGTCCAGGAGTCCTCTGAGTTAAGTTGGGAGGTGGTCTTGCTCATAGGAAGGACGAGGGAGGAAAACGTTGGATGGAGGAGGTAAAAGGAAGTTCAAGCATGGGCTATTTGAAGGAGCGGATTAAGAACTCGGTTCCGTTATTTGTGGTCGAAAAGTCGCATGTAGGTAATACCATGAGGATTAAAGTGGATGCTGCGTGGATATCTGCAGGGGTGGGATCGGCAAGATGTATTGTGTATGATAATAATGGAGGAGTGGTGGCGAAGGGAGGTGTTAGGGTCATGGCGGAATCCGCTCTTCAAGCAAAGACGAGGGGTATGGTATCCTGCTAGCTGTGCAATGGGCCTGCCGAAGGTATTACTTGCATCTATATACTTAGTCTGATTGTTTGCAGGCTATTTTTCAACTCGTAGGGGTGGAGGCGGTCCATCATCAGCTAAGGTGCTCCGTTGAGGAGTTCGGCAAGCTTGCATGCAATTTCTATTGTCTTAGTGTCAGCTACATCCCACGCGCGCTAAATAAACTGGCTCATAATGAAGCTCAGCTCGTTTAGCACTTCGGATATAAACTTTTCATTACTGTTGCCAAAAAAAAGTGGGACAAGGACTATATAGTCAATTAGATGGTCAAAAAAGAAAAGATGAGAAATGGGAAGAAAATAAATAATTTGTCAAAAAGGGGAAATGAGAAGAAAATAGAAAAGAGAGGTGAGTTAAAACGTGGTTCAAGATAATTAAAGTGAGGTAAAAGTTAAAACGTTCGCGACCCAGTTAACGTGACTTTCCGCTTGGGGATGATTTTAATGTTGGATTGATTTGTGTGTACTTTGCATTGTTTAAGACCACCTCATCCTAGGTCACCAAGGGGGTTGGGTCACCTTAATTGTCCATTAATACCAAAATTAACATGACTTCAACTCAACCTGACCTTCTACACATTTCTCGTGACCGACCCATGGCAAGTTTCTATTTGTTGTGAGGTGAATTAATTAGTAAATATTAATTATAAAAGTAAGAAAGGTGATTTTTGGTAGGTGGAAATTTTAGAAATAATTGAAAGTTTGGAAAGTGGAAAAATGATGAATTGATGACCTAAGTCGCGACTTTTTGCTTAGGAGCGTAAAGGTGGATCAAGATAAATGAGATCAAATTAAGAATAAATATACGTCGTGACCTAATTAAAACAACCTTAATTGGAGTTGGAGATGATCTCAGCCAAACTCGTTGAATTGCATTAATTAATCTTTGTATTCCCACTCATGACTCATGACTCATGACAACTTGTTGCGTTGAGGTTAGTTTGTACCGACTTTGAGTAAATGGATCCAGCTCTCGTAAACAGGCTTCGTCAAGAGTTTGAGTCTAGAGTCTGGATGCAAGTGATACACGTCAAAGCTCAAACGTAGGTTCTATCTAGCAACACAACTTCTTTGACCAAAATTTTAAGTACCAGGTTTTGCGTTCTAAGTATTTGATCAGTTGGTTACTAAGAAGTACTCGTAGTATTTATTATACACAAATCCTCATTTATGAGGGACAAATCCATGACTACTAGGGTGCAAGCCCATCCCACGTCGATAGTTTAAAGGTGAAGTATATCTTTATAAGTGTCCTGAAAATATAATAGTAAGAGGCTTTTTGGGAAGGAGCCCAAGAGTAAATTCGTGAGGGCTTGGCCCAAAGCGGACAATATCGTACTATTATGGACAGTGGACACTGGCGCAGCTAAGTCCCAACACGAGATATTCACGCTTCCGCACAACAATGACAATTCGCGAGCTTACGACGAGTCAAATATTATCTCTTTGGTCTAGATAAGACAAAAAGAGGGTGCCTAGAGAATAACCCTCTATTCGTCTTTTCTATTCACATGATAATATTTGAACCTTGTCACAAAGGAGATAGTTCCGGTTCTTTACACCTCTAGTTTATAATATTAAACATTGATGCGTTTTTTTGTAATTTTACCAAGTATGACGGTATGAGTAACCTTTTCAGTTAATTTGGCCTGTTCTCTGTTTGAGAGACTGGATTACCATCAAAGGGATACAAATCCACAGTCCCAAATATCCATTTAAAGATGCACAAGATGATAACCTGGAAAACCTGCTTATATAATAACAAGCCATTCTGGCATTATATTTGGTAGGTTATCATGTGTTCCATCCAGTGGTCTGCCACAAGATACCGTTCGTGGAGGCAGACCTCCCCACTGGTTTTTGCTAGGACTACGGAAGTGCTTCTCGTGCCATACCGTCCCTATAACAAGACCTATTTCATTCTTAGAGAAACCTTAAACTGCAGAATAAATCAAGTAATCAAGAAGATACTTACGTTTGGAGTATTCTCGATGTTGACAAAAATGGAACTCAGCTGATGCTCAAAATCAGGATTCAAAATCCCTGGGACTGTTTCGTTCTTAGTTGTGTCGGTCATAAGCTTTTCGACTATTTCATGAGCTTCCACTTCACTTTTGCCGTATGTTCCCATCGTCTCCTTAAACTTACCGAGAAGTCGTTCTGCCTGTTGAAGGTAATACAACCAGACACTAAATTAAACAAAAGTCAATCTCTTTACAAATAGCATACAAAATTATACTCGCGGTGTCTCAGCACTTCTTCCTCATTTGTTTTTTGATCAATTTGTATGCAAGCATATGTATGGGTAACGAAATGGCTGAGAAAAACGAAAAAAGAATACGTAACCAAATGGTTGAGAACTTGCGACGGAGGAAGTAGGAATTGAACCAAAGCAAAAAAATACATTTATGGGATCCTTTTACCTTGGGCCAAAGTGTATCTAAACTAGCATTGGTTAAAACATGAGTCCCGGATGAAACATGCAAGAAGGACGGTTTATTTTCTTTTGGCCTGTTCGTAACATACACCATCGATTTAGAATGGAGATCCGCAATCACCAAGTTGAATCCATTGTACCGGTCAGCCTCCTGAATTATCTCTTCGGCAAATTCAGTCGGACCCTTCTCACTCTGTAAACAAGCAGTCCAATGGCAAATGCAAAATCATTACAGCCAATACTAGCAGAAAATGATTTAATGATAAGGTAGCTGATACGCCTCTTGTTCATGGGATTCCTGATAATTTTCAAAATACATGAGGAGAAATTTGGAAAGCGTGCAAAATCCAGTGAAAGCATGGAGCAGAAGGAAGTTTACAACGGAATACCAACTGGAACGTGAAAGGAGAAATCAAAATCCAAGCACGGAAAGTTGATAAGCAGGCTTAGTTCGACACATGTTAACAGTCCAAGAAAGTTGGTGTTTCCAATTTTATAAAAAGTTCCTACATGTTCAAGAAAGAGTCCAAAGTGAACTTCTTAGCGGTCTGATAAGAAACCTGGAATTGTAGAATGGCAGTGAAGCTGATTTAAGCATCAGATAAGTACTAGACAACCATCACTAAAGTAAAGCATGCTCAGGCGTCTGTGTAAGCTCACGCATACTTATGCTATCAAAATGAAGCTGAATGGACAAAACAGGTGTTGCTTAGCTGTTGAGACTAGGCGAATGTGTACGATAGCTCATAAATTAAATCCCCTCCGATTTGCAATAAACTAATAATACTGACCTTGCACATCATGTACGCGCATAAATCAGAATGACACTAAGAAGTGCAATAGATTGATTCATCACGTTTGATGTTACAGGGTCATGTTTCAAAACAAAGTATGTACTACAGGTATATTCTAAATCATTGTTTACTCATGCATTGACGATACAAAGACAGCAGATCTTTACCAATTTACAATGTGATGGAGTGTATTGAGTCCTCCGCATGCTGGCCCACAAGCAAGTGAGGTTCTATCTTATAACGAATTGGTGATAGGAGTCGTCGTTACATCATTCTACGAGAATTCAGTATGAAATAAAGCCTTTTTAGACATGCAACTTATTACAAACGTACCAAACATCAAATTACTTTTCCGAAACAACTTGATTACTCTTCTAATTCATCTTCAAATTTCCCCTTGTGGCAAGTCCAAGACTAAATCACACATCATGTAACCAAATTCCAATACTTCGCAGTTTAGCACTACGCCACAAACTTATGTGAGTCTCATGTATGATTCCAGGCTTCCAGCGCACTAAACCTATATGATTGATGACGCATATCTCCCAGCAATACCATTGATTGAACATTTCAGAATTATTACTACCTCCCATTCAGACCAAACTATCCATATTTCAAAATCCTCCTCGCATATTTGCGGGTTACTAGCAGTTTAGTCTGAATGAGAAAGAGTATAACCTTGAACATAAATTTCCATCTTTAGCACACTACTAAGGTCCTGGCTTAATTTCAGCTCCTTTCAATTTTGCTTTTAATTTTTGCTTGGTTGTATTCCGTTAAGTTTTATTTACGTTCAATCAATTATGTTCAATTAATCCCTTCACAAAATTAACTTTTAATTCAACTAAATTCACTTCACCTCAATTCCACTCCACTCCAACTCAATTCAACTCAATTTAGTTCAATTAAGCTGACTCCAATTAATTCAATTCAACTCGTTTCAGCCAAAAAGAACAGGGCTAAGTACCAATTCGCACCTATGCCAACAAATCTAAGTACCGTAACCAGGCAGTCTCACAATCCAGTAAAAAAGATAGATTTTGAACAAACTTTAATGAGCAAATAGGAAAAACTGGAAGAAGAAAAGAATGAGAAGTTTATGATAAAGTTACCTGCAGAAAACGAAGAGGTAAGTCCCCTCTACTCTTAGCATGAGGAAGTGAATCCTTTTCTCTAAAATTGGTAAGAAAAGAGACCTTTCCTTTTTTAGAACAAGCTAACCAAGTGCCACCACCAAGTTCATCTCTGCCACCCAATATTTCTCCTCCTTCCCACCACCCTGCTGCCTTCGTTGGCCTTCCAACAATAATTCAATCAGTATCCACAATTTTCATTACGAGTCATCCAAAAATGATCAGGTTGTACCTAATGGTTATGGCACAAGTGCACAACAGGAGCTACTATGGGCTAACCTAGAAATAAAATTTTGGAGTAGCGAATTTTAATCGTGTTGCTTTATACTTAAGTTAAGGCCATATTTAAGAATTTTTGGTTGCACAAATTAATAATCTTACTCATTCTTTTGGAAGTTTGGGGGTAGCGAGTGACACCTTGCTACTAGCTAGCTTTCCCTGACGACTAGGGACGATCATCTTCATCATATTTAAGAATTCTTGAATTTTTGGGTAGCAAAAATTGGTAATCTTACGAGATTCAAGTTTCGAACCAAATCATATATTTTAGCTCCAACACAAAACACGTTACGTACACCTATCTACTAGTCACTTCATAATTGGATAGAAGAAAATCTTAATTTACCATCAATGAATATGGATTTAAGGAGATTAAGGAAGGGATAAAAAGAAAAAAAACCTGGTGTGATATTCATCTCTGTTGAGGAGAAGAAGAAGTGGGTAAAGTGGGTGGGACTGCCATATGAACACAGCGATGCACATGGATGATTGTTGCCTTAACTTGAATTTATCAGAATCTATCTGATTGATGTTTTGGGAATAAACTGATGTGAATTGAAGTTTGTGTGATTGTGATAACTGAGATTAGTATGTTGTCAGTCTTCTTTTATGCAGTCTTGGGATTTGGGAGAGGTTTTCATTTCTTTCGATAGAATGATTAATTTCATCATTTCAGTTTGTTTATTATTTTTGAGAAACAAAATCGAAATCATTGATTTTTCTTATTTTCACTTCAATTTAGTTCAATCTTATTTATTCATCAATTCATCTTATTTATTCATAAATTAATTTGTAAACCTAATTAATTTAAACTTAATTACAATTCATTTCACTTCAGTTTTATTTAGTTCAATTCATCTTCACTCTGTTTAGTTTAGCTCCATTAACTTTATTTTGGTTTAGTTCTATCGATTCATCTTTTTCAACCGAAAAAACATGGGCTTACTCCAGTTCAATTCAACTTTTTTTAGTCGAAAAGAACATGGTCTTAATTCAATTCAGCTCAGTTTTATAGAGTTTAGTTAAGTTTAGATAGTTTCAATCCAAAATAACAAGGCTTCAGTTTAGTTTAGTTTAACTCTATTAAATTAAATTTAGTTCAGATCAACTTCACTATGTCCAGTTCAGACAGTTTCAGTCCAAAAGAACAGGGCCGAAAAGGGCATTACTTTAGTTCAGCTCCATTCAATTTAGCAAAGTTCAACTCTTTCTAGCCGAGAAAAACAGGGCCTAAGTGCAACATATTTTTTCTTTTGTACTTCGTATTGTTTAACTTGTTACAAGGGTTTTAGGGTGAATCGTGAAAAAGAAAGTAATTAGCTATTACACGCAAATTAGTCATTTGTGCTCTAAGAATATATTCTCGAAGGATAGACGAAGTTCTATAGGTAGTTAGAACGAAGTTCCGTAGGAGGGCCATTATCCACATAAATAATTAATTTGTCGATCTGCAATTGCTTAGGTATTTCGAACTAACAAGAAAAGTCAATAACTCTGCATTCATCGGGGAGATCTGACCACTCGAGAAATAATAAGCAACTACGAAGTTAATTACTCGATCGTCTCGTCTTTAAATACTCCACCACTACCACCCGGATAAGGGTTATGCCCTTAGAACCGCCATCAACATTCAATAGAACCCACACATGCGGAGGACTACGATATATTGGACAAAAGTAAAGAAGATGTTTGATAGTCTTCTCCGCAACAAGGCGAGCAGATTATCTACTATCCCTCCACGTACTTGGTTCATCGTACTTATAAGACGACCATGAGCGGCCAAACATTTATTATTCTTTGTTGTAGGGGTAGACGCCAAATGAGCCTCCAAATAGGAGGTTCAGGATCAATATTAACATCGGAACTTGATAGGATGGCACAGCCTATGTAAAAATACCCTAATGGTACAAAAAACAATAATGTAGTATATATAGGGATCGAATTTCACAGAGAGCTCGTTGGTTGTTAAATACTTCCTCCATTCTTTTTATATCACTACATTTCTTTATACACGTTTGCCGATACTCATTTTGTTTTGATTATATCTTTAGTTACATACTACTAAAACTTATAAAAGTTTGATATTTTTAATCCTCTTATCAAGACAATCCAAAAAAAATCTCACATAAATATATTTTCGTGAACGGATTGAAAGAAAACTGGCGTTAAATACTCAATTGTAAATAGTGTCCAAAAGGGAAATTGGGTGATATAAAAAGAATGGAGGAAGTAGTTGTTATAGGGCGAATTTTATCTAAGCCGGTTTGATTGGTTGTGGGTTGATTTATGATTTACATAATTCATTTATATAAACTACAGGTCCTAGTTTAACAAATTCATTTATATTAATTTATATAAATGAATTATGTTAAACTCGGACCTGTAGGGTGTTAACTTAATTGTTTAGGTTATTAGACACCCGTTTTCAACATTAGTGTCCCAACCATAGAACGGGTCCTAACGATCTTCCGATATGGCTAGATCGTCTATTAAAACATACTTAATCTAATTCATTTTCGCGCCATCTGACTTATAAAAACGAATTAACAAATTTAATCTAAGATTATGGCCATTAACTAGAGATTAATAGGTAAAGCACAAGTATGTGATAGAAACTATTAGTGATACTACAACATCACAATTTATCATTTTACAAGTATTGTTTATGCATGGTTTCCTTCATTCCCTTGACAAGGTTAAACTACTCTAACATTGTGAAAATATAAACTAAACTAATGATAATGAAAATACTAAACATAATGTAAATAGAGAATTACCTTGACTTGAAATTGGAAATTTAAATGGAAGAACGATGCAAAATATAAAATAACTTGGAAATGAAAACTTGCACTAATATTTAGAGAGAATTCTATGTGAAAAATGTGTAAGAGATGGTAAGAGGTACAAGAGTCGTAGCATAGGAGCTAGTATTTATAAGAGAGCATTAGGAGTAACGTCCGAGTTGAACACACCCGTGGACTGTTTAACCCCGATCGGGGACGTAGTGTCCGAGCTTGTTTATCTTAATTCCCTGGTTTAATGCTCAAGGAATCCAATTCTAAGCTTTAGTGTCATGTTTATTCACCTGGATAAGACTAATATTATTGGCATCCTAAGAACTTCATGAATCCTAAGTTTTCACCTTAACTATGATAAGTGCTAAATGTCAAGTAAAATGGAGCTAATATAAGAGGTTAAAATGTGTAACTTAGGCACTTATCGCAACTGTTTAAGAAACCAAGTGCGGACTTAATATAAAATTTACCTCAAATTGTTCCTCTCCAATAAATCAAATCTTCTAGTTTCGAGTAAGGGAATAATGAATAAAAGTCTATTTTTTGAAGTTTGGATTGAGGGAAATAATTGATGAATTGATCTCACTTCCAGAGTTTTGCCTTGTATTTTCACACTCAATAACACTAACAGTGACACTGAAGATATTATAAGGTAAGGAACGATTGACTTGTCGAAGAGGCACTCAGCCACGTACCGTCGACCCTTGAATGATCCCTAAATAAAGTTTGTCTTGCATTTCCTTTCGCCATTGAGATACCATCCGAGAGGGTCTTGGTCTTGCATGACACGATATACTGACCCAAACATTAAACATATTTGTCTTTGGTTGAAACATATCAATATCACAACGACCATTAAAATACTTAGATCATTGTACTCTGGACTAAGGGCTAGTGGCTTCGACTAGGGCATGCTAACCGAGCTTCATGAGGATTTCCACATCTGTTTTGCCTAGCCATAGTAATCACGCAATAAAATAATATCTTCAAACTTTCTAAGCTCAGTAAGACTTTTAATACTCCTCAAAAATTGTTTATGTTGTCCTATTTTATAATCGCATCAATAGATGATACTATGTTCTCAATCTCAAATAAAAAAACCCCAAACTCGAAGTATTTAACAACGCTCGTCAAAAGATACAAGCTTTAATAATTATGAGATGATCACAAGTAGGATTAAAGAGGAAATTCAAAAGTTTTTTTTATGATATCATATTTTCATTAAAGAACACACAAAATAAGAAAACAAAATTATTTGCTTCATTATGATATCATCTTTTTATTAAAGTATTAATATTTTCATTAAATTAATTTTAAACTTTTCATTAAACTAAAATGGTATCTTTTCTTTAAAATAATATAAACTATAATCTTTTCATTAAATCATAAACTATGATCCCAACAAAATCATAAATTGTCATTATTAGCATAGTTGCAAAAAATAGTTAAAATAATTTGAGAAATTTGTAAAATGGTAAAATTAGTTTCATGGTAAAAAAAAGTATTATATCATCTATAAAATCTTATTAAAAGGGTAACTAAAAAATGTGACATGCCAAATTTTAATGTAACGTGACATAATTTTAATGTGACCTGTCATATTTAAATGTGACGTAACATATTTTTAATGTGACATGGCCAATTTATGTGATGGATTATCAATTTACATGACATTAATTTAATTCACTTATCTATAAATTAATATAATTCACTTATCTATAGTACTAAAGGATATTATCAATATTCTTAAATTAATTTTGTATATTAAATATTTTGTTTTCCAAAATTTATGTAACCCTTCAAAATTAAAATGAAAATTTTGTAATTTATAATTAATATTGACATTTTAATTGAAATTTTTGAAATAAAATATGTTAATAAACTTTTTAATTATAGTTAAAAATATATTTTTTTAATAAAACATGTTAATAATTAATAAAAACTCTTCATATTACTTAACACCTACCATTTTTATTAACATTTTTTCCTATTTATTTCATTTTTGTATTTAAACATGGTAATATATTGATTAAAACTCATCATAATACTTAATCCCCACCGAATTAATTAAAAGTTTTTCCTATTCGATTAATTTTTTTAATATAATATGTTAACAAATGGATCAAAACTCTTTATATTAATTAACACTAGGGCTGAGCAAAAAAAATCCGATACGAATTTTTATCCGAATCCGATCCGAATTCCGGAAAAAAATTCCGAATATATGGATACCGCTTAAAATGGATCTCCGATCCGGTTTTTTCCGAATAAACTGGACCGGATGTGGATCGAGATTTTCATAAAACTGGATATCCGAATCCGATCCGAATTTTAAAAATTTATACAAAAATGTTTTGAAACTTCATATTTAGTTTATGCGGTTTTTGGACATATTTTGAAATTTGTAATAAAGACTTGTAATTTAATAATTCATGCGGTCGGGGCTTATAATTTAATAATTCATGCGATCGAGACTTGTAATTTAATAATTTATGCGATCAAGTTTCAAGACTTGTAATTTATGTCATCAAAAACCCCTTTTAAAGTGGGTTGCAAAATGTGAAATGGACTGAAATTGCCTTTAGTTTTAGTTTGTAACAATACATTGGCCAATACCCTAGTAGCTTTTGTATAACTTTCACCACTTTTAAATCTGGATCAAATCCGGTTTCCGAAATCTGGATATCCGAATTTGTGGATTCCAGATTATTGGATATCCGAAATATTTGGATCGGATGTGGATCACGAAAAATGAGAATTTCAAATTCGGATATCCGATCCGAATACCAAAACCGGATCGGATATCCGGTTTTGCTCAGCCCTAATTAACACCCATAATTTGCATTAACATTTTTTTTCCTATTTAATTCATCTCTTGAGTTTTTCGACAATCAATTATCTAATCTAATAATACCACAAAATAAATTAAGATTAAAATTAAAATATGGAAATTTATGGTTGTGTAATGTCTATAAAAAACCATAATAACAATAATAGTATATTCAATTTATTTATTTAAAATATATTGCCCATGAGTTTCTGCGTTGTGGATTATATTTCATGGTTTAATTTATTTATTTGACGATAATGAGTATATTGAGAATTATTGTTTAGTGTTGTTGTCGTTGTTGTTGCTGCAGTGGTGGTGTTCAATAAAATATATTTTAATTTGCGATATTGTTGATATTTATGAGTCGTTTGCTTTAAATTTGAATTCATGTTTTCATTTGGTTTAATTTAAACGATTTACATTTAACAATGTTTTGATTCGTTTGTTAAGTTTTTTCCATGTTGATGTTTTACCTTTTGGTCAAAATAGTTTTTATATAGACTTTAAACCATCATAAAATGAATGTGAATGCAAATAAGGCAAAAATATCACATGAGTAATCTAAAAAGAGATGAAATATAAAAGACACGAAACCAAGCTAGTATCTATAAAATCTAATTAAAATGTTACCAAAAACATCTAACTGATGTGACGTGACAAATTAAATATGACACGACAAACTCAATGTGACATGAGAAATGTGAAAAAAATTTAATAATAATAATAATAATAATAATGAAGCAAACCTTTACATTCCATTTTTTCATTGCTGCATATTTATGTCTATTTGAAATTTCATAATAATGAAAAAAAGATGCTTAAAGTAGTCATGAACATGGTCCATATTTATGCTTATATTGATAATAATGAGAAAATGATGCAAAAAAACACGAACGTGGTATAAAAAGTATTTCTGAAACCTGATATTTTCTAGGAGGTTTAATTTAGAAAAATCTTTAGTAGAAATTGCATAATGACAAAATTTACATACTTGAATGAATATATTGAATATGTATGTTGATTTACATATTTTTGAAACATACCTATTTTATTAAAGAGAGATTTACATATTTGATTTAGAGATTTTCTATTTAGAGGAATTTATTACTAATATTTTACATAATTGTGCCCAAATTTCATTACAAGTTAAGTTAATAGAATGACACAATCAATTTACATAATTGCTCATTTATGTACGAGATTTACTCATTCATGTATTTTTTTCATTACTTTCTCATTTTATACCCTTTGCCTACAAAATAAACTCTCTCCAATTCTCTCTAATTCTCTCCCCCACAAGAAAACCCTAGACCAATGGATGCTAGTTCTTGTATCGAGCATGTAAGAATTTTAATCTCTACCTTTATCAATTATATTATATGAAACTAAAAAAATGATTTAGACTAATTAAATAGGGTTTCTTTAAATCGTTTTCTGTTTTGTTCATTTTCTTCCTTATTGTTTTTTTTTTCTTTTGTTATTTGGATTGAATCTTGTCATAATAATATTATATTTGTAGGATGTTCAATTAGAGAACAAATTGACATTAGTGAACAAATCGATCAAGCCTTCTATGAATTGAAGAAGCTGCAGGTGAAGATTTTACTTCTTCGGGAATAGGGGCATTGCACCAGGAGTTGACCTTAAGGAAAAGACGAAGGAAGATAATGTTCATAGAAGGTGCTTACCTTATAGCAAATTATGTCCCATATACCAGGAGTTGACCCCAAGGGAAAGATTTTACTGTTTATGTCCCATATTATGTAAAGTAAATAATGTAAATGCATTATAGGATTTTAAATGATATTGAAGAAGATCGAAAGAGAAAGTTATCAAGGGTTTGATCTGAAATCACTAGAGTAGTCCTATGTTTGATTTTTTATTTAGAGTGAGAAGGTGGAATAAAATTGTAAATATTGTAAAAGGATAGAGGTATTATGGTCAATCATGTCCATGATTGAGTAAAACATGTACATGATTGAGCAATACCCTCAATTTAAAACTATTTTCATGAAAGTAGTACCTACTTTATCATATATTGTAACTGTAACATTTTCGTAACATATTTTTAATAATTAAAGTACTTTTCGGAATTTAATAATATATTATTTAAATTCGTAACTTATATTTTAGAAATATCGATTTAGTTCCGTCTTGAGATTTATTTAATCTTAATTAAGGTGAGTAATTCCCTTGGCATTTCCGTAACAAATATTCCCGAACCAACTTAAGTTAAACCCGTCTCTAAAATAAACAAAAGGAATTGTGAAAAAGTTTCCTTCTCACTTCCTCACAATTCATCCTACCTTATTTCTCAAACCACCAAAAACAAAAGAAACAGTGAGACACATTCCACCATTTTTCTTTTCTCAAGCTTCTTAAATCATCATTCTCAAACTCATTTCTACTCGGATCGAGGTAAGGTTTCTTCCTACACGTTCCTCTCGTCGACGCCGTCACGTTTATAACTTTCATTTCTCAATTCGCTAAACTTGATTTCCGGGCTGTTTTGCCCTAATCTCGAAATTACTCTTTTTAATCCATGTTTTATTGTTTTAGGTGGTGCTTGTGATAACCCGGAAGAAGACTTGGTGATTGTTGAAGAAGAGCTCGAGGATTTCGCTAAGTAAAGGTAACAATAACGAGAAACTCAGCCTTATGTCTATATTAGCACTCTTTGTGATTTCTATGTGTTTAGTATGAAATTAGTGTTCCATATAGTTTATAGGGACTTTGTTAATGTTTATAATCTAATGGTATGTTGATTTCATGAGGAAAACCCATTTGGGAATGTTTATTGTGTAAACATGAAAGATGGGTAGAATTTGGGGAAAATGATATATAATCATATGTGGGATGATTTGTTGGTATGTTCATATGCTTATATGATGTAATATTCATGTTGGGATTATTAAATTGATGATTAGAATCATGTATAGGATGAATGGTTGAAGGATTGGAATGTTTTAGAAATGGCAAAAAATGGGTATCGCGTGTTGCAGTGACTCCCAGCCGGTCGGCTGACCGACGGCCGACTGACCGGCTGAGAGCCCGTCCAGTGTAATTGCGTTTTGTGCAGAAGTTGGGAATGGGGTCCCCAGACCCCAGCCTGTGGACCGGCAACCGGTCGGCCGGCTGGGAGCCCTTTCTCACTTGTTTGATGGATAGTTGTGCATGAGGGTTAAGGACTCTCAGCCGGCCGACCGGCTGCCTGTGGCCAACCAGCTGAGAGCCCTAGTCATTAGAATTTGCTTGTAACTTCTAATTCACATGTCGGATTCGATTGATTCTTCTTTCATATGATTCGTATGCTTACATTGAAGTCCCAGAAGTTGGGCGACACTTATGTTGGGTTCGGAAATGAATTTAAGGAGAAAGACCCCCCGGCCGGGCAACCGGCTCTCGCTTCAAATTAGTTTTCGAAGTTGACCGAATGTTGAATTGATGATTAGAATTGATATATATATATATATATATATATATATATATATAGTTTTATCATATCTTTGAGAATGATGTTGTATGATATATGGAGCCTATACTATGAGCTGTTATATGACTCTTGTTCTCACCAGACTGCGTCGCGTCTGGTATGACCGTTGATAGGTGTTCCGGTCAGGTTTCAGATTGTCCTCCCTGAGTCGGGGGTATCTCATTCCTAGCTAGTTAGAGTCTTGGAGGTATATATCCTGAGTTGGGGATACTTGTCGAATCGGGGAAGGATTATACCTCGAGAGTCTGGCTAGATTTAGACTAGGACCGTATATCGGATTGTCGTCCTACCAGGCGATTGTATTCGCTGAGACTAAGTAGACTTGCTGTTGTTGTATAATGGAGTCGTCATATGAATTCTCCTATGTTGTGATGAATGTTGTGTCTAGTCTTGCCTGAGTCAGGGTCAAACTTAGATATTGATGATGGTTTGTGTCTAGCTTGCTTGAGTCAGGGTACAGTGCTAGATACTGCAAAATGATTTGTGTTTAGGTTGCCTGAGTCGGGGTATAGTGCTAAATATTGTTGAATGATTTGTATATAAGTTGCCTGAGTTGGGGTACAGTGTTATATACTGTTGATATATGTTGTAGATATGCCTGAGTTGCGGTATTTGATCTAATTACATGAGTATGATAAGATAAGGATTGATGAATGATTACTTCACATGATTATGTTTATGTTGGAGTATGATAATCGTTTATATGTGGTTATATGCTTATGTGTGTGAGAATAGGTGGCTAGGAGCATCTCTAGTCACTCCCCACTGACTGTGGCGCACATGTTGTATGTGTGTAGGTTGGTGATGATCTTACAGGGGGATTTCACAGAGGCTAGCGAGCGATGATCCTTCATCGATGACCTTACCTTATTACGTTAGCTAGACATTAGTTTTGGTTTATACAGTTTGTGCCTGTAGGGATATGCTATCCCGGGCTACAATTTTGTACTTATGATTTTAATACTTAATTATGTTCTTTCACTTCCACATTTCAGTTATGTAGAATTTACACCTCGCATGTTTAGTTATGTTTACTTAAAAAGTTTAAATTCCACTGCATTTTTAGTATATTGTGTGTTTACTTTCCGCTGTTGCGAGGTGGGGTTTTACAGTAACCATTTTAATTAGTACCCAATTAAGTTTACTTACCTAATTTATTTATTTTTGTACAATTTTCCATTATTTTTCAACTGATCTCATACTATATTATAATGCTAGCGATAAGAGCTGTTAAATTATTGGTATTTAGTTCTATTAGGAAATAAAGGATAACTATTAGTAGTAATTTTGTATTAACATTCGAAAAAGAAAAAGTTCAATGGTTTTATCCAGACACGATTGTTTGTTTTATTAAAACTATTTTCCCGATTTTGTAAGTAGTGTTAATCTTTTAGTATATAGGAGATGTATATCTATTTGCGGTATATACTTGCAATACTTGTCAATTAATAAAGTTAATTTCAATTACTTACATTAGTGAGAATATTACCGAGAGTATAAAAAATTTGATTGCAATCCTCAATTAATAGTGGGTTCTTCAATCAATTTATATTATTTGAGTTATAGAATAGAATAAAAAAGAATATACCGAGAAATATGCAAGTTGAGCACAATATGATTAGTTGAGCGGGAATATGTTAGGTGTGTTAATCTTTTATTATGTAGGGAATTATGAAATAATCTTATCATTAAAGTATTAATATCTTATCTATATAATCCCCCGCAAAAAAAAACTTATCTATATAATTACAGAAACATTTCAGAAGCCCTGGACCCTGGTTGAGCCACGTCTTTGATTTTTTTTAAGAGTAAATTAGATTTTACTTCCTTTTGAAATCAAAATTTTTAAAATTACTCCCTTTTGAATTTTTTTCCTAAAATTACTCCCTTAAATTGCATTTTTTTTCCTAAAACTACTTCAAAAAACTGATTTGAGTTGATTTATTTCCTCTATTTTTGAAACCCCTTACATTTTTCTACATATTTATACCTTTTAAAGTCTAGATTGGCTAAGCCACAAACGGAATATGTTCAAAACTAGACGAAATAAGTCGCTAAAAGTAGGGTTTGAGAGCAATTTTAGTAAAAAACGCAATTTAAGGGAGTAATTTTAGGAAAAAATTTCAAAAGGGAGTAATTTTAAAAAAATTGATTTCAAAAGAGAGTAAAATCTAATTTACTCTTTTTTTAATTCTCTCGGGTGGGTCCCGCAATGTGTTTAATGAATTTCTTGAGTCATAACCTCCCGATATTCTAAATAAATGCCTAATATCATAGTTTCAGAAATATTATGTAACATTTTTATATAAATTCGTAAACATGAATTCCTACGAAAACCGGTCATTGTATAACATAAAATTAAATATTATATAATCGTATATATATGTCCCGTCTAAAACGATTAGACAACAATTTAAATAATTAGAATAAACATTATAATAATTAACAATTAATAGCAATAAAAAACGACCATACAAAATTCGAAAAAGATTAAAATAACGTAGAAATTAATATACACCAGGAACAATGTACAAATTAAAATATTTTACGAAAATCAAATTATAAACAAAACCGTTAAAACTAATACTTAAAATAAAATATAAATTAATTTAAAAAAATAATAATAACGATAAACCTCATGCTCAACAAGTTCCCTTAGCAAAGCACATTATGCATGCATTTATCCATATTATAAACTTCTCCACAATTTCTTGTTCTTATCGGAGGATTCAAAACCGAACCATTCAATATCAGAGGACCGTAATTCATATAACTCAAAATTAACCCCTTAGACAAAAAATCAATTAATAAAAACAATATAAATTAATTTAAGAAAATGAAATATAAATTAATTTAAAAAAGCACGACTTTACAAAAAACAATATAGTCATGTTGTATATTATATATGCATATTATATATGTACAAGTCAATTGTTAATAAATATAATTAAATAGTTTTAATAAAAACAAAAGTTAAAAACAATAATTAAAAATACAACGATTACAAAAAATTAATTGATCATCACCGAGAATTAATTTGGAGTAAAATGTTTCAACAACTAACTATCAGCCGCCATTCCATTTTCGGGAAGGTGACAATGATAGGCTACCGAGAACATTCTGCTACGACAAATCCGTTACAATGGCAACAACATTCGTCATTTCAATTGATTGTCAATTTTACAAATGGCCACTATTCCGAAATAAAATCAAGGGCCACGTTTTTCGAATTTCAATATGGCCCAATCAGCAACCTCAACCCACCGAAATCTGCCCAGCCACAGTCAGACATAATTTCAAAAATAAATTATGGGCCAACAATCGCAAACCCGGCCAAACAAATCTGGATCCCAAGGCCTCACAAATCTAGCAGCCATAAGTGGTTGGTTTAAAAACAGTTACAGCTATAAGTGGGTGGTTTAAAAACAGTGGATGAGTGGGGTAGATGGTGGAATAAGAAAGTTACAATGCACTATGCAGTACAAACAAAAATTACACCTGATTTGTGATAAAATTTAAATGCATCAGACTCATAACATTTCTCATTGACAAACTTCTTAGCAACAATTCCAGCAAATACGTAAATAATTAAATAATAATGGCAATTATTGAAAGCATTCCACTATCCGAAATTTGTCTAACGACAAAACGAACAGAGCAGATCACTGTAAGGGTAACACGGCTGTGGTGCAAGAAATCAGATACGGTTCCAGCACAAATACAAGGAGTAGAGCTTAGTTTGGTGGACCAAAATGTAGTAATCTTATTTAACATTTTTACAATTTTAATATTCACATTTAAAGTACTAATGTGTTCTATTTTTTGTTCTGCTGCAGGAAGATACAATTCAAGCAACAATTAAAAACACGTTGGTGAAGTTATTTCTCGAGTTACTAAACGAAGGAGAGACATACAAAATAAGGAAATTTACCATTTCATCAAATAGAGTTGGATTAGATATAACAACATTCCATCCATGTAAGATATGGTTTGAATACAGTACTAGGATGCTACCAATAAATAATACAGTACTAGCGTCAATTATCTTCAATGACTGATGAAAAAAGGTCGGTGTATAATGAAATTATGGATGCTGTTATAAATAACAGAGGTGGAGTGTTCTTTGTTTATGGATACGAGGAACTGGGAAGACGTTCATTTGGCGTTCTTTGTGTGCTGCCATAAGAAGTAAGGGATAAATTGTTTTCGCAGTTTCATCAAGCGAAATTGCAGCAACTTTGATACCCGGTGGTGTAACAGCTCATTCCAGATTAAGCTTACCGATCACTGTAGATAAGGATTATTCTACATGCTCTCGAATTAAGCCAGGTAGTGATTTAACTGAGCTTTTGATAAGGGCCAAACTCATAATATGGGATGAAGCTCTATGACTCACAAACATAGCTTCGAGGCTGTTGATAAAAGCCTGAAAGATGTAATGCATGTTGTTAATGAGAGAAATGTCGTATTACCGTTTGGAGGAAATGTGGTAGTCTTCAGAGGAGATTTTCGGCAAACTTTACTCGTTGTCCCTAAAGGAAGTAATGTTGACTTTGTGCATGCATTTCTAATTTTCTATGTTCATCGTATTTATGGTCTTCTTGCAAGGTATTTTTATTTATTATCATAATAATATATATTTGTTACAACATTATTTCTTAATATGTTTATAGTTTACGTATATTTATACGTTAACCTTTGAAATTGTCTAGGTGCTTAAACTTACAACGGATATGTGTTTGCAAGTTGGGAATTCAGACAACAATATTGAGGATATCAGAAAATTCTCAGAATGGATTCTCAAAATTGGAGATGGTTTAGCGGGCGGTGAAAATGACGGAGAAGTTGATCTAGAATTCCCAGACGATTTGCTCATTCAAGATGTCATAAATCCGATTATGGCATTAGTAAATGTCACTTATCCAAATATTTTAAGCCATTTGTGGAACTCTGATTGCCTCCAAGAAAGGGCAATCCTCACCCCTACGCACGAGATAGTTGAAGCGGTAAATGACTACATACGTATTGTCGCTTATCAATGAGGAGGAAGCTTTACATTTAAGCTCAGATGAAGTTTGTAATGATGATATGTGAATAGGTGATCGGGAGTAACACTTTACCGAATACCTCAATAGTATTAAATGTTCAGGACTCCTGAATCATCAATTGAGGTTAAAGGTCGGTGCAATGGCCATGCTTCTTAGGAACATCAATCAATCACCTGGTTTATGTACTGATACGAGATTAATTGTGACAGATTTAGGGTCATGTGTGATTAGATGTCCGGTTACAACCGGTAGTAATAAAAGAGATAAAGTGCATATTGCTTGACTAACACTTACTCCGTCAGACTCGAGTAGACTCCCGGTTCGTTTCAGCAGAAGGCAATTCCATGTCGATGTTTGCTTTGTTATGACGATTAATAAGAGTCAAGGACAATTTTTATCTCAAATCAGCATCTATCTTCCACGACCTGTTTTTAGTCATGGCCAGCTTTACGTGGCGATTTCCACAGGTACAAACAAACAAGACTTGAAACTTTTGATTTGTGATGGTGATAAGCATATATCCAACAAAACAACTAATGTAGTTTATCATGAAATTTTTCAGTTTTTAGAACCAAATTAGTTTGAGAAAATATTAATTTTATATTTCTGTTTTTCTGAAGGATAATGTAATCGTTATTCATTTGCACAACTGTTTTGATTTTATAGTGATATTTACATTTTTTGGTACTCAATTTATTGTTCTAAATTTTAATTAAAACATGCATTTTAACGTATTATCAATATAATAGAAATTGAATGCAAAATATTCACGTATTATTGACACTATTCGTTAATATTAATTATCCACCACATTTTTTTCTAAAAATAAATGCCCGTACAATTTTGCACGGGCTGAAAACTAGTACTTATCTAATACTAAACACAAATTATAATTCTCACCATAATTTTTCAAAACAAATTTAATCATTCAATCTATTTTTAAATATAAGTCACAAATAAAAGTTTAGAAATATTATTTTTGACAAATTTCTTTTAAGTTTGAATTAATTACATAGCAAAAAATAGAATATAACAATAATCGTGACAAAACACTAATATATCTAACAAAATTCGTGGCAAAATACTAATAATCCGTGGCGAACATTTAGTAATTGTGGAAAATATATTTTGACTATATATTATGTCAATATATAGTCAAAATATGAGGCGGTCTGATTCAATCATTACGAGGTTATGTGATTATGATAAATGAAGTTATAGTGATGAACTAGGAGTTTAATTGTTGGTTTCTATTTTGTGGAGTTACTTAAATAACACTAATTTTTTTTTATCTAGTTATTCTTTTTTCTATCTTTGCTTTTTTAAGGGAACGAAATTACTCTTTCACATAAATTTTAGCACAAAATTTCACTACCGTATTTTTATTTTTCTATGTACCCCTGTCATACTTAGAACCATTTTTAATGTTTTTTTACAGGTTACATGTCGTGCGTCAACCTCGAGAATGTTGAGGGGCTGGGATGTGTCATGGTCTTGGCCAATGGTGGTTGAACTTTTGGTTGCCATTAAGTGTTAGTTTCTCATTTCAAAAATTTACATGACAATTTACATGGCACAGCTAGGCGCTATGCGGAGACGACGAAGAGAATTGCGCAAGGGGAGGATACATTCCTTTTGAACGCTCTATATTTGGTAACAAATTTGCAATTTCCACATAAGATTAAACTTTTAATCTAATTTGATAATTTTTAAAGCATTTTACTATATATCCTATAATGGACCGACCAACTGCTACAATTTGCAAATGTTTAATTGCAGACAAATAAAAAGAAGAATATAAATAAAAGGAAGAAGGACTCTCTGTGGCCTCACGTGAACAGGGAGTATATAGCCAGGTAAAGATTTCACATTCATGAACTCTAGATGGATTTTTCGTTGTATGTGATTCTACGGTTTACCTATTTGCATATTGACAATTTACATATTTACTATTTGAAAAGTCATTATGGTATCGGTTCTATTCACTCCAGTTGCCGAGGAATAATTCTACCGAAGATTTCTCATGGCCTCAATATCCGAGGATTTCTCATGGCCTCAATATCAAACTGGTTAGTGATATTACGAAACCATTCCTATATACAAAAAAAATAAATTCTAGTGAACACCAAGTCGAAACAAGCTGCGGATGTTGAGCCACATGTCGCGGATCCATTTTATTTTATTTTTTTTACTTTAGATAAATATAGGACCCACCACAAAAAATATGTAATCTATACAATATTATTAAAAGGTAACCTAAAATGTCACGTAGATAATGTCACCTAGCATTTAAAAAAAGTCACGTCACTTATTAAACATGACATGGAACCACGTCATTATTGCTTATTTAAAAAAAACTAAAACAGTAAATGTAAATAGCATAACAAACATTAAATGAGTTTTTTAATTTCTAGATAAATTAAATAACAATTAAAAATCAAAATTTCTTATAGATTTAAAATATCGATGTTTATTGTCAGAATATTTTATGCAAGAAATGAATACCATATAATTCTAATTTTACGTCATTTATAAAAAAGATACAAATATCTATAAAACTATATTAAAAGGCTACCTACTAAATGTCACCGAAATGTCATGCGTTAAATCCACGTCAGTTTTCAAAAAGCCACGTAAATGCCCTCGAGACAAATAATTCAACGTCAATTCCACATGTGAATAATTAGCTCAAGTCAATGACACATATGACTAATAATAATAATAATAATAAAATTTTCCGTTTTTTTTATAAAATTAATAATAAAAATAATAATAATAATTATTATTATTAATTAATAAAAATAATAATAATCAATAATAGTAATAGTAATTACAATACTAATTACAATAATAATTACAATAATAATGTCACATTCAATTTATTTATTATGGCTTTTCCTCTTCCCACTCATTCTATGTTTTCCTTCAATTTTTTTATTATATATATTTCATTTCTTCAAATGAAATTACATATGTTATATGTAGATTGATATATTGTTGGGACTTTTTTTTGATGGATTTTCACATCTATTTATAAATACTATTAAATGGGTAAAACTTAAATACCACATAGAAAATGTCACCTTACATATTATTAATGTGACATGACAAATTAGTATGACATGGATTATAGATTATTTGATATAACTATTTAAAAAAAAAATTAATGATTGCTAAAGCTCCTTATAAAAATGTTATTGCACATTTTGTAATAACATACAAATAAAGAAAATTAAAGGACATAAATAATCTTAAATTAAATATTTATATATACATTAAATATTTTATGAGTTAAAAAATCCCCAAAAAAATGTAACTTACAAAAAATCACATCAACATTTAATAATTTAGAAAAAAATAATTAAAAATATAAGTGAAAATAAAAATGAAAACAAAGTACTACTTAATATATTAATTATTCATATTATTATAATATCTATCTATTAAATCTATTAAATACTATCAAAAGGTTAGTCTGAGCATCTTGCAGATGTCATATGTCGATGAAAAAAAGACTCACAAATGCACACCATATTGCATATTAATATATTTATTTATCGTAAATTTCAAACAATTGGAAATATGAAAGGTATTACTCGATAAATCTCTAAAGAAATTCTCATTTATTCTCAACTTAATTAGCATGAGTAGTAATTAGGTAACTAAATTAAATTATTTACTTAATTTCATACTACTTACTTTAGGAGTTACATGCCCTTTTATCTTTTTTCATATCAATGTTATAATTTAATTGCTCATCTAATCTCATATATATGAGAACTAAAATTTCATTCTCATCTGATTTGTTAATTTTTTCATTGAAATCTTTTTTTTTTCCAGGTTATCCGATTCCAAAGTTTGAAGATTGGAAAGAAGAATCTATTTTGTTATTTATTTATCATCCTCTATTGATTAATTTTAATTTATTTTCCAAATGTTTTTCTCCCTTTGTTTTTTATTTGGTTAATTTAATCTTTTGATTTTACTTTTAATTTTTATTTATAACAATATCTTCTTCTTAAATTATGTTTCGCTATTTTACTTTTTTGTCTTTTAGGTTTTGATCAATCGACGTCCTTAGAACAAAGCTAAATACAAGCTTAAGGTATTAATCTGATAATATTTTTTTTAATTACAATTTTACATAGTCGTTTTTGTTATTTTCTATATTATGCTAAACATTTACTCGTAGCTTGAATCTTTCAAATTGCGTTTACTTTAATTGTTTTTTTGATCTCCATTGTATTAGAAGGAAAATATTTATTAGTTTTCAAGAGAATGAGATCTCATCATCCTTATCAATAAATCTGACACCCGTCGTTGAGGGGTGCCAAAGATAAGATTTATAAAACCTCAGCTTAAACTAGATATGATAAGTCAAGGGTCGAACCACAGAGAGACAAGGTTAATTATGTTTGTGAATTTAAAGTCTATTGAAAGTAACCAAAAAGGGGGTTTTGATTTATGATTGGGACTAACAACTAAGAGAGCAAAATAAACAAGAATACTAAAACAAGGTAAAAGGAGATTAGGAACTTCGGTCCCCCATGGCTAGGGCAAGTCAATAACGGGTAAAATAACCAAATAACACAATTCCAAGGAACAAAGAATAAACCTTTAGGTCAACATTTCACCAAATCCTTACGGTTTTAGGGTTCCTAGAAAAGCACTAAAATTTCGTTCATAGGGCAATCCCAAAGTTGTTGCTAAACTAATCCTAACAATCTTTCAATCTTAAAGAATTAGTTCACCAACAACAATGGGGGATTGGTAATTTAATCATAAAACTATCAAAATCAAGTCTTGGCCATGGTTCCCCTAATTCCTAATCACAAAAATTAGCTATGCATAATCTTAATCATGAAATTGATAATAACAATATTGAAGAACATCAAAGAAATTAACATAATTAAAGATGATAACAAAGAGGGAAACATGGATTGAATAACAATAATAAGATGAACAACAAAGTTAATTAACAAAGAAAGATTAAATTGGATCAAACTTACAAAACTTAATTGGAAATTAAGAACAAAGATGAAAACTTGGGAAAATCTCCTCTCTAACTATGGAGTTTTCGCTAATATGGACTGCGTAACCTAATTCTGATGTTTAGGCCTCCTTAAATAGACTCCTAATTACAAGATTAAAAGAGTAAAAGTCGAAATAAAATCGCGGAATCTGTCGCCAGGTCGGTCGACCTCCTATGTGGGTCGGTCGACCTCTAATGCTGTTGTCAGGCCTTCTAAATTCTGCGCGCTAGTCGGTCGACCTCATGAGTAGGTCGGTCGACCTATTCCTGTACGTTCCAGCTTTAAATTGGCTTATACGCACCACTTGGCTAGGAGTCCGGATCCTTGCTTCGCGTGAACACTCAAAATAGCTCCCGGAGGACGTTTAAAGTTCGGTTTTGCTCACTTCCGCGTATTTCTACATTTAAAACATAGAAATGCCAAAGTAAACCGTTTCGGGAGCAATAGCAACTAAAAGTCACGAAAATGCATAGAAATACGTGCCGAAAGTATAAATAAAATGCATAATATAGGCACGTATCAAACTCCCCAAAACCAAACCTTGCTTGTCCTCAAGCAAACATTAAGACTCAAAAGAAAAAGAAAAACTTCTATTGGAACGGATTTCATACTCTTAGAACCAAACACAACACCATGCCCAACCAATTTAATGCAACTTTCAAAGAAAATCAAGCATAATGCCAGGAGCAAAACGAATTGAACATGTTGGAATAAAATGCTAAACTTTCAACCTTGCCAGACTCATTCTAAATGGACTCTCGCGGTACGCTCGAGACACTCATGAAGCAAAAGGTCAAATATATATGTGAAAGATAAGAAGATAAATAAAAGTAAAGACTCTCACCTATCTACGACCCATAAGAACATGCCTGCAATCTAACATGAACAAAATCTCTACAACCGTACATATGCATTCCCACACTAACTGACCATGACACATGCCGAGGCAATTTGGGATTGTGAGGCTAAAGGTAAGAAAGGGTTAAAATGAGTTATAGAAAGAGGGGTTAAACCGAGCTAACAACCATCCAACCACACTATAAGATTGCTTCCATTATTTTTTTAAAACATGCCATTGCTCAAAATTTGAGAGCAAAATCACAATTCCTCCTTTTTCTCCCTTCTTTCTCCTCTCTTTATTTTTTAAAAACACACCCTGTTCAGTGGTCGTGGTCGACCGACCTTGTAGGTCAGTCGGCCGACCACTCCTGAAAACAGACAGACTTGAATTTTTCAGCTGATTTTTTTTTTTCATTGTTCCTTCTTTTCTTTTCTTTCTTTTTTCTGATTTCAGTTACCCCCGTTTTTTTTCTTTTCTTTTTCTCCTTTACACCATTCTCACAATATCAAGATTTTTCAATGAAACATAAAAACCAAAAGATGACCAAAACCGTCCCATCATACTACGTTGCTAGCTCGGCTAGGGTAAGCAAATTTTTGGAAGTAGTATATGGGATAAAAGAGTCAATTTGGATATGTGAGGGCTATGTGCAAAACAAGGAAAGGGAACCTCTACCACATGTGTCAACAAACCACAAACCCGAATGCATATAGGTATTAAGTAGACAAAATTCATGCTTATGCACATTGATGTGACATGCCTCAGGAGGAGAAACTACTCACAAACCTATATGAAATTGGTCATGAATGTCACCGATTTATTAAGCTCTAAACCTTAGAATATGTAGTAGCTTGCCAAGAAGAGAGTCAAGTCTAATAATTTAGCATGAAATCAACAAAAACTCGTAGATAATGCAAAAAGACTAGCTTGAAATTTTTTTTGAAAACGCAAGGCAAGGCAATAAGTGACATGTGAGGCATAAATCGTATCCGTCCGTTCCGACTCGACCTATATGCTAAAGAAACGTGCATTTTTTGATTTTTTTGTATGTATGCAAACTGAAAGGAGAAAAAGTAACTGAAATGTAATAAACGTGCGACAGAAAAAAATGAAATACAGACACAAACACAACAGAAGGAAAAAATTAAAAGACACCTAAACAAATGCAGACTCAAAAGGAGTATGCAAATACCATCCCCAAACCAAAACGCACAATGCCCCCATTGTGCTCATCAGCATAAATCCACATCATAGGGATGGGGGTAGGCAACAACAAATAAAAGAGGAAAAGAAAAAAAAAGACTAAAGCCTGCAGAAAGAGGCTCAAGCAGAAGAAAGGAAAAACTAAAAATCTAATAAAAAAGAAAAGGTTACTTACAAGACGGAGGAACCTCCCCAAACCGAACATCGAAGAGGGGAGGTTTGGGCTCGTCACTAGTCCTCTGGGTCATATTCCGACCCACTTTGCTCCTCTCCCTCCTCCTCTTCGTCATCAGGCCCAGTGCCTGATCCCGAGGCGGATCCCGAGGCTTCTCCGTACCCTTGACCGCCCGCCTGAGGTGTGTACCAGGTGGGGTGAGTCCAACGCCCGGTGGGGAGCCTACCCTGAGTAGCATACTCCGAGTAGCCCGGATACTGGTAGAGACAATCGTTCAACTGTTTCCGGTTGAACTGCCTGCAAAGGTCCGCCACCATGAGTGGGAGAGATATGTTATCAACGACATAGGAGGAATAGGAACATTAGAAGGAGTAGTAAAATCAATTGGGTACCCCGTCCCAGGTGCATCAAAGTGGGCACCGGGAGCAGGGACCCTACGGCCTCTAAAGGTGCCTCCTCTAAGTGGAAGGCGGTAGGATGAAAGAAGTGGTCTAGGCTCCCCCTGAAAATCATCAAGGGGTAACATGGGGGAGCCATGGTGATGGGGATGCGATCACTGAGGTAGGTATCTACCTTCCAATAATCCTTCCTATCCACCCAATGCACGGACTTGACATAAGACATGTCCATGTACCGGGAGAGAGGGTGAAGCGCATCCTCAAAGCGGGGGAACTGAAGAACAAGTGAGCGAGCCAAACGAGTGACTAGCCCACCACAAACAATAGTAGTCAAAGAAGTTCCCTCGCCCACCGCCACAAAGTGAGAGGCGACCAAATAAGCAGTGTTAAAAAACTACTGACCCTTACGTCTGACATTAAGATAGCCAGACAAAATGGAGACCTCAATGTTTTTAACATTTTGAGACTCTTTACGGCCAAAAACAGTGTTGGCCAAAAGACGCAAATAATAACGGGGGGCGGGTAAGTGAACGGTACTATTTTTCTTCTTCCTATCACTGGAATCAGAAAGACAGGACCACATGACAGTGTACGACTCAGAAGAGTCACCCGTACGAAAATGTCTCATTGAACAACCGAAAAGAGATGCATTTAGTATCATAGCCGGGATCATAAGCTTGAACATTAAAAATAAAAGAGGAAAAGAATTCAAGAGTAAGAAGAGGATAGGTGAACTCATCCATCGTGACGAGTCCCGGAAAACCCGTCCCGTTGAGCAAGGACACCACATCGTCAAAGCAACCCAAGGCTTGCAATGTCGGCACGCAGAGGAACCGGGTGACCACCACAAGGCAGAAGGTGGAGAGGTGAAGGAACCGTGCTTTTTGCGCCGGAGTATGAAAGATGATTTGCGGATAGTTTGGTAGACTATCCGTATCAAGCACCGTCAACCCTCCTGACCCACTAGCACGACCTCTTGAAGTACTTGCTCCGGAAGTGCGAGATCGTTTCCCTCCTTGTCCGCGGCTAGCCATAGTGTGAATCTGCAAAATTACGATAGTTGTTCTCAATACTTAAGCTTTGTGCAACATTAAAACATTTACTTAGCAATATAGAAGAACAATGTTGCGAAATAGAAGTCCCTATAACAGTGACGAGGTCGGCCGACCTCACCTCGAGGTCGGTCGACCAACTATCAGTATTGTCAGATCTCCTGTAACGACACTCGGGTCGACCGACCTAATACCCCGGTCGATCGACCAACCAAACGAAAGATCGAGTTTCTGGAAAATTGCAGTTTGGTCGGCCGACCCTCGTTTCAAGTCGGTCGACCGACGATAATCACAGTATGGATGCGCGGTTTTGGATTTCGATAGAAACTAAGCATAGAAATTGCAGGGGAAATTCAAACTAACCCTAACAGCACAAAACCACACAAGATTACAGATCTGAAACTATAAAAGCTAAAAGAAGAAGAAAAATCAAAAGGAAAACACAAGCATGAGAAAAACAAACTCTAGGAACAAAGAAAACTGAATAAAACTACAAACAAAAACTACCTGAAAACCGAAATAAGAGACTGTAAAACAAAAAAGAAGGAAAGAGAAAGCTAAAGAACACATACCTTTGATGGAAAAATTGAGAAGAAGCAAGAGAAGAGTGAAGGATGAATGAAAGAGGCAGTTAGGGTTTTTTAGAGAGAGGGGAGTGTTCAGAAAGTGTGAGGATATAATTTGTTTTCAAACAAAAATAGACTTAAGACCGCTTACTCGAAAACTCGGACCACTGCCTCGAGGTCGGTTAACCTGATGAATAAGTCGGTTGACCTCCCTCCTGCGTACCTGCTCTGTCAGAAGTTAATTATTGCTGTCAGAAGGTCGGTCGACCTCACTAGTGGGTCGGTCGACCTACATACCTGACAATTCGTCCTATTTTTCCTGCAGAAGCTCAAAATTCCATCAAAAAGCTTAAAAACACGACAGAAAAGTGCACCAAAATTACAGAAACATAAAATTAAGCTATAACACGGGTTGCCTCCCGTTTAGCGCTGGTTTAAGGGGTCCCGCACGACCTTTTTACCTATCATGAAGCATCCGAAAAAGGGTCAAAGTAAGAAACTTCAACCTTACCAATAAATTCATTCTCTCCACGGAAGTGCTTCAAATACTGGCCATTAACTTTGAACCTCTCACCGGATGAGGTTTCTAACTCAATTGACCCAAACTTTGAGATAGATGTGATGGTGTAAGGTCCGCTCCACCTGGATTTCAGCTTACCAGGAAAAAGACGAATACGAGCATTAAAAAGCAACACCTTATCACCTACCTGGAAATCACGCCTAATGATTCTCTTGTCATGCCAGCGCTTCGTTTTCTCTTTGTAAATCCTGGCATTGTCATAGGCTAACAACCTGAATTCCTCTAACTCGTTGAGCTGCAACAAACGTTTCTCACGGGAGAGGTTAGGGTCTAAATTAAGATCACAACTAGCCCACCAAGACTTACGTTCTAACTCTACTGGTAAATGACAAGTCTTACCATAAATCAACCGGAATGGTGACATTCCGATCGGGGTTTTGAACGCAGTTCTATAGGCCCATAAAACATCATCAAGTTTTAGACTCCAATCTTTCCTAGATTTAGAAACAACTTTGGCTAGGGTCTCCTTGAGTTCTCTATTAGAGATCTCAACTTGACCACTAGTCTGAGGGTGATATGCTAGACCCCTACGATGTTGGACACCGAATTTATTTAGCAAGTCACCTAATCGTTTCTCTTTAAAATGCATACCTCCATCACTAATGACAACCCTAGGGACACCAAAACGAGGAAATATGATTTTCTTAAACATTTTAATAACAGCTTTCGCATCACAATTGGGAGTAGCAATAGCTTCAACCCACTTAGAAACATAATCAACAGCTACAAGAATATACCTATTACCTTGACTACTGGGGAAAGGTCCTTGATAATCAATGCCCCAAACATCAAAAATCTCTACCTCTAAAATACCAACCTGTGGCATCTCATGTCTTTTTGAGACATTCCCAGTCCTTTGACATGCATCACAACTACCTACAAAATTCCTACAGTCAGCATGCAAAGTAGGCCAATAAAAACCAGACTGTAATACCTTGGCCACTGTCCTAGATGGACCGTGGTGACCACCATACGCAGAAGAGTGACATGCTTCCAGGATGTCCTTCACCTCCCACTGGGGGACGCATCTCCGGATAAGTCCATCTCTACATTCCTTGAAAACATAGGGGTCATCCCAAAAATACTGTTTTGCATCAAACATGAATCTCTTCTTTTGTTGCCAAGACAACTCCGGAGGAATTTTACCTGTGACAACAAAATTAGCAAAATCAGCATACCAAGGAGGGGAATAAGAGCCTGAACTATTAATGACGAATAAACTCTCATCAGGAAATGAATCATCAATAGGTAAAGAGTCTTCCCCATCAGTCAACTGAAGATGAGATAGGTGGTCAGCTACCACATTCCCCGTGCCTTTCTTGTCCCTAATCTCAATTTCAAACTCTTGGAGAAGGAGTATCCACCTTAAAAGCCTTGGCTTTGAATCTTTCTTCTGGAAGAGACCTTTCAAAGCTGCATGGTCAGTGTAAACAATTACCTTATTACCTACCAAATATGATCTGAATTTCTCTAAGGCAAAGATCACAGCTAGCATCTCCTTCTCAGTGGTGAAATAGTTGACTTGAGTCTCATCTAGGGTACGGCTCGCATAGTATATAGCATTAAGAGCCTTATTCTTCCTTTGGCCTAGCACAGCACCCACAGCATAGTCACTGGCATCGCACATGATCTCAAATGGGAGATCCCAATCCGGTGGCTGGATGATTGGTGCTGAGACCAAAGCTTCCTTCAACCTGTTAAAAGCTGAAAGGCACTCATCAGTAAAATCAAAGACAGCATCCTTAAGATGCAATTGTGTAAGTGGTTTAGCAATCTTAGAAAAGTCCTTAATGAAACGCCGGTAAAAACTTGCATGTCCTAAGAAACTTCTCACCCCCTTAACATTAACAGGAGGGGGTAATTGCTCAATCACCTGCACTTTTGCTTTATCTACATGTATACCCTTATCAGATATAAGATGCCCTAACACTACCCCCTCAGTAACCATAAACTGACACTTTTCCCAGTTTAAGACAAGGTTTACATCAATACAGCGCTGCAAGACTTTATCAAGGTTAGCTAAGCATTGATCAAACGCATTACCATAAACAGAAAAATCATCCATAAATACCTCCATGATGTTTTCTATAAAGTCAGAAAAGATACCCGTCATACACCTTTGAAAGGTGGCAGGAGCATTACACAACCCAAAAGGCATTCTGCGGTATGTAAAAACACCTTGTGGGCATGTAAAAGTAGTCTTACTCTGATCATCAGGATGGATGGGAATCTGGAAAAAACCTGAATAACCATCTAGAAAACAAAAGAATTTATTAGAAGCAAGTCTTTCAGTCATTTGGTCAACAAAAGGAAGGGGGAAATGGTCCTTCTTGGTGGCGGCATTTAACTGTCTATAATCAATGCACATCCGCCACCCAGTTACTACTCTAGTAGGTATTAATTCATTTTATCATTTTTAACCACTGTGGTTCCTCCTTTCTTAGGAACCACCTGAACTGGGCTAACCCACTTGGAGTTGCCAACT
Organism: Silene conica; assembly: GCA_029255685.2. NCBI lineage: Eukaryota > Viridiplantae > Streptophyta > Magnoliopsida > Caryophyllales > Caryophyllaceae > Silene > Silene conica. The sequence continues at coordinate 77,299,628 of CM055312.2, forward strand.
GAATAGATAATACCTACATCTAGAAGTTTCATTACCTCAGCCATAACCACCTCCTGCATCTTAGGATTCAACTTACGTTGACCCTGTCGATAAGGCTTATGCCCTTCCTCTAACTCTATCCTATGCATGAAAACTTCAGGACTGATGCCCTTAATGTCATCCAAAGAATAACCTAAAGCTTTCCTATTCTTTTTGAGCACAGTCATTAAGGCAGAAAGTTGGTTAGGGTCAAGTTTAGAACTAACAATTGCAGGATATTGCTCAGTATCATCTAGGAAAACATATTTAAGATTAGGAGGAAGTGGCTTACGCTCTGGTACCTTTACCTCAACGGCCTGAACAGAATCAGTACTAATGGAATAACACATGTTTACCAGATTAGCATTAGCCAAGCTTATGAGCTTCTCATCTTCTTCCTCAGTAAGCTCATATTCCTCTATCTCTGCTTCCACCACATCCAGCTCTTCAGCATCCTCAGCTGGATTACCTGCACACTTATCCAAAACTGTCAACTCATCTAAGGGATCCTTGGTCAAGGATTCCCTCCAGTTACGGATAACATTCCTGTCTATAATATCAATGGAGCAACAAGTATCATCAGTAAGAGTAGTTGCCTTATGGGCAAGACTAAACTCGATAGTGTCATCTCCAACCTCTAAAGTAATGATCCCGCGTTTGACATCTATTACAGCCCCAGCTGTGTGTAAAAAGGTCTACCTAAAATAATAGGTATTTGACTATCCTTGGCAATGTCTAAAACAACGAAATCAACAGGAATAAAGAACTTTCCCACTCTAACTGGGACATCCTCTAAGACCCCTAATGGTCTTTGGGTTGATCTATCAGCCATCTGTAAGGTAATATTGGTGACTTTATGTAACAACCCGACCACTAGGGGTGTTAACGAACCGAGCCGAGCCGAGCTTGGCCTTGTTCGGCTTGTGCTCGATTACAAAAACTCGAGCTCGAGCTCGAGCCGATCTTATCCGAGTTTGAAAAAAATGCGCTCGTTACAAAGCTTGCGAGTTTTAACACGAGCTCGAGCCAAACTCGAGCCAAATCGAGCCTATATAAAATGGTTCATTTTTTTATATTTTTCTTCAAATATTTTCAAAAACAAAGTTCGAAGATTTTATGTAAAGATATTTAGCAAATCAACAAGATATTTGATATATATGCTACAAAGATATAATAATGATAAAATATTTTTATAAAATATGTGCATATTTTTATAAAATATGATTAATATCTTATATAATCTCAAATGTTCGAGCTGCTCACGAGCTTTTCGAGTCGAGCCAGCCTTTGCTCGGCTTGACTCATTAAGCTCTCGAGCCAAGCCCGAGCTCGAGTCGAGCTCACACGAGCCGAGCTTTGACCGAGCTTTGACCGAGCCGATCTCGAGTTGCTCGCGAGCTGTCTCGTCTCATTAACAGCCCTACCGACCACCACCGTCGTAACACAAACCCAATAAGATGGGTGCACACTTTTGGGTCCATTATTTGTCCTCACTTAAGCCCAAAAGCACAAGGCCTTGTTACTAAGTGATGGGTGGAAGCTATTATAAATATATCACAAGCCTTACATTCTACCAATGTGGGACAACTTTCCTCCCATACTCTTGGGGTGTTACAAACTCCCCCACTTAAAGAACACAACGTCCTCGTTGTGCCTTAAACCAGACCGCAACCAACGCCAGAATCCTCCCCAGCTAGGTGTGTGACCCGGGTACTCCCGACCACAGGCTCACCACACGGTCGCAGGGTCGCTCTGATACCATTTGTAACAACCCGACCACCACCGTCGTAACACAAACCCAATAAGATGGGTGCACACTTTTGGGCCCATTATTTGTCCTCACTTAAGCCCAAAAGCACAAGGCCTTGTTACTAAGTGATGGGTGGAAGCTATTATAAATATATCACAAGCCTCACATTCTACCAATGTGGGACAACTTTCCTCCCATACTCTTGGGGTGTTACACTTTAAGTCTACCTATGTTAAGTCTCTCACAAACAGAGTAAGGCATAACACTGACACTAGCCCCTAGATCACAAAGGGCTTTCCCTATAACATGATTACCTATAGTACATGGGATTGAAAAACTACCTGGGTCTTTCAACTTGGGTGCTATATTATTTTGTGAAAGAACATAACATTCCTCTACAAAAGCAATGGCACCCTCATCCTGAAATTTCCTCTTACGACTCAAAATATCTTTCATAAATTTAGCATAAGAAGGTACCTGGGTAATTAAGTCAGTGAAAGGGATGGTTACCTCAAGATTCTTAACCATCTCCAAGAACTTACCAAATTTCCGATCCTCTTTGGAATTCTTCAATCGTTCGGGATAGGGAACGGTAACACTAGCCGTAGGATCAGCAACCTTTGGCTTTTTCAGCTGTAAAATCTCAGTGAGGTCTTGAATGAGGGAGGGGTCCAACGATTCAGGAGTAGAAATCGCAATCTTCTCAGGTGCTCTGGTCGGTCGACCTGGTACAGTGGTCGGTCGACCAGATGCTGTATTATTGAAATTTTTCTGATTTCCAGAAACTGATGTCTCGTCAGGTATCTCAGTCGGTCAACCTGATGTTGTGGTCGGTCGACCTCCTGACCTGTGCACGGGATCAATTTCTTCGTCCTGAACTTCGGCAGAATCATCCCTTGGGGTTGGTCCTTCATAAGCACGACCACTCCTAAGATTTATAGCATTTAATGTCTCCATGGAACTCTCGCAACCGACCGGAGAGCTAGCAATCTGATTAGCAGCTAAGATTGCTAATTGGTCCTCAAGAGTCTTCAAAGAAGCCACTTGAGCCTTTTCCATTTCCAATACTTGTTTCATTAGAGCATGAACAAGCTCTCTCAATTCCGCAGTCTCGTCCGTGTTGTCAACCGCAGTAACTAGGTTCGCACTTTCAAGCTTCAGCTGGGTTACCTCAAGCTTTTCAAAACGGGCTTCAACGGTTGTCTCAAGAGCTAAAACTCTATCCATCTCCACATTCAGCCTTCGCGAATTCCCACGTGAACTCCCAAATTCGGCTCTATGCACCGCCATGTCTTCAATGGTGTTCCAACCCTTCATATGGTTGGTATTGTTTTGGAATCTTCCATTGGCGGCTGCATCAAGAATCACCTTATAATCATCGTAGAGAGCGTTGTAAAATTGGTTACACAAATACCATTGAGGAAAACCATGGTGAGGAATAGAACGGACCAATTTCTTGAACCGACCCTATGCTTCACAAAATTCCTCATCCGGACCTTGTTGAAAGTTAGTGATTTGGCTTCTCAAGTCATTGGCCTTCGCAAGAGGGAAGTATTTTTTATAGAAAGCCAATGCCAAGGAAGCTCAATCTGTAACCTTCTCAGCTACCCTATCAAGGTAGCGGTACCAATCTCTCGCGACATCTTTCAATGAATAAAGGAACATCATTGCCTTCACCTCATCCTGAGTCACCCCGGCAGGTATATGTATGGAACAGCAATAATCCGTGAATGTCTCAACATGCCTCAACGGATCCTCGTCGGGTAAACCAGAAAATTGATTCCGCTCCACCAGAATGATGTAGTTCGGGTGGAGCTCAAAGGAACCAGTAGTAGGAGTAGACAAGGTGAACCCCTTCGGTAAATCCTGGACCTTTGGTTGAATGTAATCATAAATAGTAGCCATGTCTAAGAACGAGAGTATTCAAGCCTTCCTCTCAAAAACCTGTCTTCTAATATGCAAAAACAACACTAGAAGAAAAGGTAAGTAACGGTCTTAAGGAACCTAAGTTCCTTAAGACAAGAAAAATAAACTAAAAATCTACAAACAAAATTATACCGTCTCCCCGGCAACGGCGCCAAAATTTGACACCCGTCGTTGAGAGGTGCCAAAGAAAAGATTTATAAAACCTCAGCTTAAACTAGATAGGATAAGTCAAGGGTCGAACCACAGAGAGACAAGGTTAATTATGTTTGTGAATTTAAAGTCTATTGAAAGTAACCAAAAAGGGGGTTTTGATTTATGATTGGGACTAACAACTAAGAGAGCAAAATAAACAAGAATACTAAAACAAGGTAAAAGGAGATTAGGAACTTTGGTTCCCCATGGCTAGGGCAAGTCAATAAAGGGTAAAATAACCAAATAACACAATCCCAAGGAACAAAGAATAAACCTTTAGGTCAATATTCCACCCAATCCTTACGGTCTTAGGGTTCCTAGAAAAGCACTAAACTTTCGTTCATAGGGCAATCCCAAAGTTGTTGTTAAACTAACCCTAACACTCTTTCAATCTTAAAGAATTAGTTCACCAACAACAATGGGGGATTGGTAATTTAATCATAAAACTATCAAAATCAAGTCTTGGCCATGGTTCCCCTAATTCCTAATCACAAAAATTAGTTATGCATAATCTTAATCATGAAATTGATAATAACAATATTGAAGAACATCAAAGAAATTAACATAATTAAAGATGATAACAAAGAGGGAAACATGGATTGAATAACAATAATAAGATGAACAACAAAGTTAATTAACAAATAAAGATTAAATTGGATCAAACTTACAAAACTTAATTGGAAATTAAGAACAAAGATGAAAACTTGGGAAAATCTCCTCTCTAACTATGGAGTTTTCGCTAATATGGACTGCTTAACCTAATTCTGAAGTTTAGGCCTCCTTAAATAGACTCCTAATTACATGATTAAAAGAGTAAAAGCCAAAATAAAATCGCGGAATCTATCGCCAGGTCGGTCGACCTCCTATGTGGGTCGGTCGACCTCTAGTGCTGTTGTCAGGCCTTCTAAATTCTGCGCGCTGGTCGGTTGACCTCATGAGTAGGTCGGTCGACCTATTCATGTACGTTCCAGCTTTAAATTGGCTTATACGCACCACTTGGCTAGGAGTCCGGATCCTTGCTTCGCGTGAACACTCAAAATAGCTCCCGGAGGACGTTTAAAGTTCGGTTTTGCTCACTTCCGCGTATTCCTACATTTAAAACATAGAAATGCCAAAGTAAACCGTTTCGGGAGCAATAGCAACTAAAAGTCACGAAAATGCATAGAAATACGTGCCGAAAGTATAAATAAAATGCATAATAAAGGCACGTATCAAAATCAATTTAGAAAAATGTCATATATTAAATATAATTTTAGTTTTAAATTTGAAATAAGAAGATCTTAGTAAATTGTTTATTTTTTATTATTCTGTTTTGTAAAAAAAACACTATATAATATAGTTAAAAGGTTTCTTAAAACATCTAATTTTTTCCACATGTCATTTTTATATTGGTTAATATTAAGGGTACATCAAACTTATTTATTAAAATTCTCCTTAAGATTTACTAATATTGTTTTGATGGAAACCATAACACCGATCATGATTTACATTATAAAAATAAATTAAACTTTTACTATCATCATTTAAATCGTACATTTTGTCCATCTAACTCGTCATTAACCGTAGAGATAGTAGTTAAAACTTAAAAGATCCAACACAGAGTTAATAAAAAGTCTAATAATTTGAATTATAAAGCTACTAATAATATTTTTTAGTTGAAATCATATGATCATGTATAAAATTATAAGAATAAATTAAGAATTTACTTTCATCATTTAAATTGTAAAATCTATTCACATAATTCCTCATTGGCAATAAAGATAGTAGCTAAAAGGTCTTATACGTGGTAAATGAAAAAATCCAATAATTTGGATTATAAACCTTCACAATTTCACATATTGGCACTTTTGATTTTTTTCAAAGCCATCTTAAAATATTGTGAGTAACACACTTGCGAAAAAGTGAAAAACAAGGTGCATATGTGCATGTGATTAAAACGTACATAGTCTTTTTAAAAAGATACTCTATATTTCTATTTTTTAAGATTTTAAAATTTTTAACCCTTAATATAAGTTGTATTAGTTTTGTAATTAAGATGATGTTTATTTTATTTTATTTAAATTTAAATTTTAATTATCTCAATTTGCATATTATTGATTGTGAGGAGGCTATTAAAAAGGGAAAATTACATATTTGGATTTAAATGTGAAAAATAAAAACATATTTTCTCTTTTAGTCAGCTTACAAAGGATCTATTTAACCTTCTTAAAAAAAACCTATCAGAAATGTAATCGCAATCTTGGAGTGCTTTGTTTATCGATTTAACGATGTAGCCGTTTTTAGCTTAATTTATGATGTACATTATAAATATAGCAAAACAACAAATTTGTAAAAAAAACATAAACAAACATTTATAGTTCTAAAATTAGCCATATTAAATTGTTGATTACAAAATATTCAAGAATAATATTAACATGTATTAAAATATATGACCATAAAATTCAAATTAAAACTTATACCTATATGACTATGATCATGAAAAATAATGTAAAAGGAATAAAACAATTTACAAATGTTTTGCTTATAGCTTATTCGCGATAAAAAAAATATTGTTGTATATATAAGTTAAAGAGGGACGTCAACAATAAATAAATACACGGGTCAAATAGAACAAGTCTGCGAATTCGCGGGTACAAAACTAGTTAATTTATTAAAAACCAACTTTGATAATATAATTTCATCGAATAAATCAATACAAAACTTCAATGAACCACCATCCTCAATTCCATTTACGTTGCATAAATAATACATTTATAAAAATACAGAATTTTCCCAATAGTCCACATAAATCATAAACTGTTATTATTAGCATAGTTGCAAAAATTGGTTAAAGTAATTTGAAAAATTTATAAAATGATAAAATTTTGTTTCATGGTAAAAAAAAATATTTTCATTATAATATTAAAATGATATTATTAGCAGCTTGGTAGTTTTGTCGTTCCAATTATTTTTCTCAAATCAAAATGTATAGGTGAGAAATTTGAATAATTAGTAGTTGTTAGTTTTTGAAGAAATATTTCATGAGAATAATCTATCATATGAGTGTCCTGCAAACAACACTCTATCCTATCAATAATTCCAAAATAATCAATCTTATTGACCATTTTTCTCATAACAGTCTAATTGGAAATATTGATAGCATGGATAAGATGGATTAATTTGAAATTATTGATAGGATGAAGTGATATTTGCAGGACACCCATAATATAGATTATTCTCATAAAATAATCCTTTTTTGAAGGTTAGTAGAGAGTAGTTGTCAATTTAACATATATAAGTAATCCCTTATCTATAAAAGGAACAACTTTTTTTTTTTTTTGCAAGAAGATATTTTCTCATATATTTCAAAGAAAAAAGGAATTACATGAGATTTGGCTTACAAAAAGATATAACCTCTAGATAGCTATACAATATAGAATGTGCTAAACATTAACATGTAAAGCTTCAATTATGTCCTCATGTGAGGCTCCTAAAGACTTATGTAAAAGAATTGCTTGAGTGTTAACTTGTATATTCTGTATGATTGCGTGTTGGGTGCGTTCACTATGCCCAAAAGCTCTGAGATTTCTCTCCTGCCAAATAGAGTAAACAAGATGACCAATGCCACAACTTAGCCACTTGCTTCTCCAGTGCCTGCTATGCTTTCTAGCATTGATCTAGCAGAGTATGTCAGAGAGTTCAGTACTGACTATTTGCATCTTTAGCCAACACTTGAGATGCTGTAGAATAGAAAGAGTGAAACTGCAATGGAAGAAAAGGTGTTGATTTGATTCAGCAGCTTCCTTGCATAGATAACACCTGTTGACAAGAGTAAATCCTCTGGCTTGGAGAAGATCCATTGTGGACAACTTCTGTTGTACAACCATCATCAAGCAGACCTTATGTGAAGGTACCCCTTTATGTTGTTGAATAGCTTTAAATATGGGAACTTGGGAAGCTGGGGCCTGTGATCTCTGATTCTGCCATAAGCATGCTTGATAGAAAATTTTCCTTTAATAATGCAGTGTTGCAGCAGTGTTTGAACATTCTACAGATTCCCTAACTTACAGGCATACTCATCCCTAACATGTATAAGGTCTCTCAGGCAAGAAGGATAATGGGACCTCTGAGTGAGATCCCAAATGCTAGAGCTTGAGAGATAATACTCTTTCATCCACTGGGTCCAGACAGATCCTGTGCTTGTGTCCAGGTGCCAAAGCCATTTGAGCAAAGCAGCTTTATTCCAAGTAGGCAAGTCAATGATCTGAAAACCCCCTTCCTCCCATGGTTTACAAATGTTATCCCAGGATTTAAAGATCATTTTCTTAGTTCCATTGTGTCTGCCCCACAGAATGTCTCTGCTGAGTTTTTCTATAATTTTCCAAACTCCCACTGCAGTAACAAACTAGCACTCCAAAAATTAGTCAAACCGAAGAGGACAGTGTTGATGATGAGCACTTTCCCTGCATAGGATTGATGGAAATTGTTGATCATATTCAGTAAGTTCTGAATTTTCACTATAAGAGGGTTATACATATCATTTTTGAGTCCAGAATGATTAATGAGGATCCCTAGATATCTGAAGGGGAAGGTGCCCTCCTTGATGCCAATAGTAGCAAGAATAACCACTTTGATGGAACTGTGAACACCCCCTAGATATGCTTCAGTTTTTTCCAGATTGGGGGTTAAGCCAGACCATTTAGAAAAAATATTGAGAATGCCAACTGCAGCCTGGGCAGAAGGTAAATCACCTCTAGTAAATACCATAAGGTCATCTGCAAAGACTAGATGTGTGAGATTCAGTCTGGAACATTTAGGATGATGTGAAACATGGGGAGCCTGACACATAGTCCTCAGTCTTCTGGACAGTATCTCCATGCTAAGCACAAAAAGATAAGGAGACAAGGGGTCTCCCTGCCTGACTCTACTCCTCCCTTTGAAAAAACCATGGTGAGATCCATTCATATTCAGGGTGAACCAAGAACCAGTGACACAGCTCATGATCCAAGTGATAAAAGGTGCAGGAAAATTTAATTGAGTGAGCATATCTTTCAAAAAATGCCACTGGACAGTATCGAAGGCTTTGCTTATGTCTACCTTTAGCATACATCTTGGAGAAATATGTTTCCTTGCATATCATTTCAACAATCCCTGAGTGAGCATAATATTTTCAAAGATATTCCTATCTTGCACAAAGGCAGCTTGTTCAGGACCAACCAGTTTTGGCGTGACAGTCTTCAGTCTCATTGTCAGAATTTTGGTGATGATTTTATAAATGATGGAGCAACATTCAACAAGATATAGACCGGAAGTCTTTGACAGTTTGGGGTGTCTCTTTCTTTGGTATGAGTGTTACCAGAGTAACATTAGCTTGTTTAGGAAGAAACCCAGTTTGGAAAAACTCTGCAACTGCAGCACGGAACTCAGGCCCTACTATGTCCCAAGCTGCCTTGAAGAACCCAGAAGAGAAGCCATCAAGCCCAGGGCTTTTGTTGGAATCTATTGCAAATAAAGCTTGTTTAATTTCAGTATTAGTAACAGGTCTGATCAGACTGCTATGGTCCTCATCAGTAACTGATGGGCCATTGGAAATAACATCAACAGGAATTGGCTGTACTGGAACAGCATTTCCAAACTGCTGAGTATAGTACTCAACAAATGCTTCTCCCACTCTTTGGATCCCTTTATGAAGAGTGCCATCAAAGTCAGTAATTTCCCCTAACATTTGGTGTTGCTGTCTCTCTTTGATTCTGCTAAAAAAGTACCTTGAATTAATATCAGTATAAGTTAGATGCTGGAGCTTAGCTCTTTGGGACAGAATTTTCATTTCAGCATCTTTTAATTCCTGGAATTGAGCTGCAGTCCTGGATTCCCTTTCAATATGCTCTGGTGAAGTTGGGTTTAATTGGAGATTCTTAAAGCAAACAGCCAACTCCTCTCTCTTTACCTGCACCCTTTCACTGATGTTTGAAAAGTGACATTGGTGCAGGTTTTTGAGGTTCCTTCTGACTGCTTTCAGTTTAGCCATAAGACGATACATTTTGTTGCCCCTACACCTTATGCTCCAAGCTTGAGTAACAAGTGGTATGAAAAGGGGATGATCTGCCCAGAAGTTAATTATGGCAGGACAGTGGTCTGAAATGCCTGGAGGAGGGAAGTGACCAGTAGTTTGGGTAAAGGAATGTAGCCACTTGCTATTAATAAGGATTATATCCAGTTTTGAATAAACTCTTGTAAGCATATATTGCTTACTAAACCAAGTGAAATTCGTACCAGTGCCCATCATATCATCCAACTCACAATCAGCTATGCAATTATTAAAATCAATTAGCTCAGAAAGGACATGAGGTGTATTACTGATCTTCTCAGAAGGGTACCTAACCACATTAAAGTCCCCCATTACTGCCCACTCTTTTGCTTTGCTAGAGAATTGACAGAGGGAAGCCCATAGGTTTTGTCTGTGGTCTGCAACATTACTTCCATAAACAATAGAGAGAGAGAAGGTTAGACCAGTGTGAAAGTTGGTGACTTGATAGTGAACCACCTGACTATGCTCTTCAATAATATCAACTTTGACATTCCTGGGATTCCATAAGACCCAGATCCTGCCATTCCTATGAGTGGCATAATTCCCAAACACCTGATAACCTCTAAAAGAGTGTTTTATTATCCTTTTACTTTGGACTGTTTTACTCTAGTTTCCAGCATCCCAAGTACATCCACTTTATTTTCTTTCAAGAAATGCTTAACTTCGCTATGCTTCGTGACTTTATTAAAGCGACGAATGTTCCAAGTAGATATGATCATGATGATGGAGGAGGTAAAGTATTACCCAATCCACTATGAAGTCCAGAATTCTGACTGATTACTGGATCACCAGTAAGGTCCCCTCCCTGAGCATTATCCAGGAGATTAAAGATGTTGGTCAGAATTAAGGGTGGATTGACTCTTGGCCTAACTACGGATCCTCTCTTCAAGGATATTTGAGTATCCGAAAGGTTGCCCTTCCTGCTGCATTCTTGATGCCACTCAGCATCAATGCCAATAGTATCTGTATCAGCAATACAACCATGAACACCTAGCTCAATGCATTCTGAGTGAACTGGTTATAATTCTGAGACAGTATCTATGATGGAGATTTACCACCTAGTAGACAGGGATGATATTCAACTTCTATTCCATCATAAAACTCACTATCATCAACATCAACTGTGAAAAAAGGCTGATTTAATTCTGGATATGACTGATTCATTTCTGCAGAGGGGTCAGTTCCTGACTGAGCTACCGATCCTCTCTTCAAGGCAATTTGAGGATCAAGTAGTTTGTCCTTCTTGCTGCATTCTTGATGCATTACTGCACTAGTGACACCAACTTCATCAGTAGCATTACCAGACTGTCCACCTAGCCCTGGGCATTCTGAGTGAACAGGCAACATTGCAGACTGAGAATTTGTACCACATAGTGCAGAGGTACCACCTAGCAAGCAGGGATTGGTTGCATTTTTTGACAATTCCTCCTCTACAGTTGGATCTCCCTGGTTCTTCTGTAGTGTAGGCTGTTCCTTTGTATCTTTGTTTCGCTTACATGTTTGACTTTTGTGACCCATTTTCCCACAAATTTGGCAGTAGTAGGGAATCCATTCGTACTCGATTCTTTGCACTGTGGTCCCATATGGAGTATTAAGCATAATCTCCAAAGGAAGTGTTGTAGCAATATCAATTTCAATGAGAACTCGAGCAAAGGAGAGCTTTGCTTTCAGGGTTGTAGGCATATTAGCAAAGAGTGGTTTCCCAATTTTACTGGATAGCTTACTCAGAACATTAATAGTCCACAGATAGGGGTCTAAATCATGAAAGAGTACCCAAACTGGAACCAGATAAACTTTCTCCATTTCAAAGGAAAAAGCAGGATGTCATTGTTTTAAGGTCAGAGAATTAGTACCTACTTTCCAAGGCCCTTGCTTAAGTACTGAGTTCATATTGTCCTCATTCTCAAACCTAAAGCTAAACCAGCCTTTGTTGAAGTATTGAACAACCGGAGTTGCAATTTTCCCCTAATTTTTAGCCGTGAAATCAGTAATCTGCTTCAAAGAAGGCTTGGATCCCAACACATGCCCCATCAGAGTGAATTTCCAAAGTTTCAGTTCATCAGCTATGTCCTCAATAACAACATCAATTTCCTCTGATTTAGCACTTTCCTCATGGAGAAAGAGGCTCATTCCTTTCGTTTTTTTAGGTTTGACTATGTCAGACCACTTAGGCTTATCAATTATAGCAGGTTTCACTGGAATGCCAGTATTAGATGAATCTAACAGTGTACTAGGATTAGCGATTGCAGGAAAATCCTCCGCAATTGGTTCAGATGCGATATTAGGCATATTAGTGGTATCCGCAGAATTTCCATTGATTCCTCCAGTTTCTTGTTGTTTACTAGATGAATGACTATTGATCTTAGGTGAAGAATCAAGAGCATCACTGATGAGATCATTTAGAAGTAATGGTGTCCGTGTATGAGATCATTGATTCCGCAGAACTTTTCCTGCTTTTTCATTGGTTGCTTAATTTTAGGAAATTAAAAATCTTCTTTCTCACCATGTCCCACCACTCACACAAGGAGCTTTAATTTTTCTTCATTTTACTTTTCTCCATTTAACATTCTAAAGTTGCAAATAATTTTTATTCTCCATAATAAAAAAAACAACTTTACTCCAAATTCGAAAATAAAAATATCACTAAAATTCTACCCAGAAACATAAAATTCAACAATATTAAAAAAAGTTGGACAATAAGAAGTAATTAACAAATATTTAGAGGTATGAAAAACGAAAAAAATGAAAAAAAATTATACAAAGAGTTAAAAATTAACAAACATACGTATATCTAAAAAAATGAAAAAAATACACGAGGAGATAAAAATTAACAAAAAAACGTAAATTAAAAAATGAAAGAAACGTAGATCAAAGATTTTTGAATAAGATCAAATAAACCCAGCCATAAAATGAAAAAAATGAAAAAAAATACACGAGGAGATAAACATTAACAAAAAAACGTAGATTAAAAAATGAAAGAAACGTAGATCAATTTTTTTTGAATAAGATCAAATAAACCCAACCCATTAATTTAACAAAAAAAATATAAATTTACGATTTTTAAGAAAATATAACAACCTTCGAGAATTAGTCAATTAAAATTACGTTAACATCGAGTAAAAAGATGGTCTTAATAACAATACATGATTATTTTCTTTATAAAATCATCCACAAATTTTAAGAGACTGCTATTAAAAAAACATTTCTATCATTTTACTTTCATTTAGAGAGTAAGTTATTTAAAGGGTAAGATATAGAAATACAATACAATTTCTTTTTCTATTTTATATGGTTCAAATTTATTTCATAATGTCATGATTATTTATTTCAATTTATAATAATCATTAAAAAAATTTAATTATACCAGTAAAACAATTATTTGGAGTCAAAATCATCCCCGAATTCATAATTTATATATTTCTCATTTAAGTTCATATTAAATTATATTTGTACTACTTTTTTAATATATTTACGAAATTTTTAGAAACAGACCCGTACATTTTTTGTACGGGCATAAAACTAGTATGCTAAAAAGTAGATCTCTATATATATCGTGCATGCACTACACATGAGCTATACTAGTTTGGTAATTATTTCGGAAAATGTTTGCGGTGCCCTTGAGATTTAATATTTTGCCCAGAATTCCCAAATTTTTTTATTCGGAAAATTTTAAGAGGTCATAAATCGTGGTCACGAGTTCAGAATGAAATACTTTTTTGTTTTCAAATCAATCAGCTTCATGAGAGCTACGATTTGAAAAAAAATGTCGTATTTGGATCTCGTGTCTAGAAGTTTTTGTATGTTAGTTTTTTGAACGAACAAACTTTGAGTGACCATCTCTTAGTCATGAAATCCAAGCTCGACATTTTTTTTAAGTCGTAGTTCTCGGAAAGATGATCAATTTGAAAAAAAAATCGTCGCTTTTGAGTTCGTAAACACGAGTTATGGTCTCTTAAAGTTTTCCGGATAAAAAATTGTCATTCTAGGCAAAATATCAGACCTCAAGGGCATCGAGTACATTTTCCGTGATCAAGCTAGCAATTTATTCAACTTCAACTTGCCTAACCCGCCTCACGGGCCACATTTGGTTCGGCCCACCAAGTGCGCTCTATATCCGAACCGGGTTTGCATTTTAAATTCAAACCTAGCCCTCCATTGGCCAACGAAAATAAAAATAAAATAAAATTATTAGCAACGTCCGCCTATATCCTCCCAAATCCTACCACAGTCCGGGTCTAAATAACATCCTCACATCTCTCCCGGATCATTCCAAGCTGGTTAAGTACCCTTTTGATGCGTTTTTCCAACCCATAACCAACTCTACTTTTGAGTTTCCCAAACCTAAGAAAATTAGTGGTCAAGCTTTACAATCCGATTCAGATCATTTATAGTAGCTTAATGGGCTTGTTAGTGAGGAGCACGTGTGAAGGCAAGTATAAACACACGAACTGTATTTTGTGGCTTCACGTGATAAATCCCTCTTAACTACTCAACCAGTGACCAGTATTCTAACCAACACCCCTCCTCTCCCCACCCAAACAAGTGAACAGCTAACCCAAAACTAAAACTAAATAAAAATAACACTTTTTTATATTTATTCTCCAAAATAAAATAAAAACAAGAAAAGGAAGTAAATAGGAGCACTCTCCCCTCTCTTTCACACAAGAGATAGAAGAAATAAACCTTCAAAAAAGAGGAGAGAGAATATCGGGAAAAATTAAATTAAATAATAATTAATATATATATAAAAAAAATAAAAATAAAAATGGGGAAGGTGGTGGTGGAGAAGAAGAGGAAGAAGAAGAAAGGTCGTCCTTCTCTCTTAGATCTCCAAAAACGTAATTTAAAACTCCAAAAACAATTACTTAAAAAACATAATAAAAATATTCTCAATAATAATAATAATAATAATTCTAAAATTATTAATAATAATAATATTAATAATAAAAATATTACTCCGAAAAAGGTACCGTTACAGTCGCCATCGCCGCAACGGGTTCCTGGCCGGAGTCCTAATTCCTCGTCTTCTGTAGTTCGCCGATCTACTAGGAGAAACCCTAACCCTAGCTCTGATTTTGATGAGATTGGGAAGAAGGTGAAGAAGGTCAAGGTTGTTGTTGATGATGATGATGATGACGACGATGAAGATGAGGAAGATGAATTGGAGGAAGGTGAGGATGACGACGGTGATGGGGATGGGGATGGGGATGGAGATGGAGATGAGAGTGAGAATTCTGAGGGAATTGAAGGGAAGAATCTTCGGAAGCGTAAGATTGATTCGATTTCTCACGGATCTGATGGAATTGTTTCAATGGATGATAAGGTGATTGTCATTTTTAGGGTTTCATTTTTGGGGGTTTTTAATTTATTCAGCAATTGGGGTTTTCGTAACAATAATTTGAGTGTTGGTTTTTGAAATCGAGTGATTGTTAGGTGATTATTGTGAACTTGGGGATTAATTGGGGTTTTTTGTAACGGTAATTTGACTGTTAACTTTTGAAATATTGTTGAATTTCTGGGTTTTCGCGCAATTTTAATTCAAGTATTTTGTGTGTGTGAGTGTGACGCACTTTGACTTTGTCACTTGGGTTTATGCAAGTATATATAAAGTGTTGAATTATCTTTTAATCTATATATTGTGGCGGTTGATTTTTATTTTTCTGGGATTTTATTTTATGAGTAACTACTTTTTTATGTGGGTTAACTGATTTTTTTAAAAAAAATCAAGGATTTTTATGATGTTGGCAATAAATGATTCGACTGTCAACTCAGCAAAAAGTTCAATTTTGTCTTTTACTTTAAAAATATCTGTCCTTTTTTGGGTTTTAATAACACTGACTTTGAGATTTTAGGTAGTACATGTATGCTACTAGGATTATGTTGGGTAGTTTATATTTGCTGTGAATGTTTTGCAGTTGCAGGTTGAAAAGCAGAGTACTGCTGTAGTAAAGCAGGCCAATACCGAACAAGGTTTCAATTCTTTAGCTAATTTGATTTGATTATCTGGGTTTCAATGTTTTTTGGTGTTTAAGATTGGGATGGTATTGAATTTTTGATGCTTGCAGGGTCTAGTAAGCAGGAGGATGGACCCTCTACTCCTTTACCTGATAAAAAGTTGTTGCTTTTTATCCTTGATAGACTTCAAAAGTACGTACTTTAACTATAAATGTGGGTTTACTTTGCTTTTTGGAGTATGGATTTAAATGCATAGTCAAAGTTGGGTTTTTTTGGTTGCTCAGGAAGGATACATATGGAGTTTTTGCAGATCCTGTCGATGCGGAAGAGGTGAATTTACTGTTAATGATTTTAATTTCTTAGATGTAGTTTGAAGCGGTTGGTATTTTGTTTTGAATCTGTGTCTGTTTGGTGATTCTGCAGCTTCCGGATTATCATGAAATTATTGACAACCCAATGGATTTTAGTACAGTTCGGAAGAAACTTGAAGATGGTTCTTATGGCCATCTGGAAGATTTTGAGGTTGGTATTTGTGTAACATAGGAAATTTGTTATATCATGTTGTGGGTTTTCTGTTTGTTCGATTCTGTTGGTGATTTATGTATTAGGACTTCATGGTTTGAAGTTGAGCTGCTTGCTTGTAGGTACATGTTTGTTGCTAGTTGGAATTTCTTTACGAGGGGCGTGAGATTGTTATTGATGTAGCACCATCTTCTACTTCTCTATGGTTTCAATCTTTGGCCATCACCTGTGAACACGGGCAATTGCGGACAGTGGAAGTAAATGTAGTTAGCTATCATAAATAGGTTTAGGCAATTTATGAATGAGAAGTTTATAGTGAATAACTATGATTATGATCTACATGTGTATGCAGATTACCACTCTATTCTTTGGAATTTCCCCCTTTCTCATTGACAGAATATTTAGGTAATCAAATTAGGTAGACACTTGGTGAGGGTAATAGAGAAATGATAAGGGTTAATAAGGCAGGCCATAAGACTCATGTGTTACTCTATTTCAAGTTTTACAGGCTAATGTCTAAGGAGACATTTTAAATCGAAAAGGGTAATTCTATTGAATGGGTTCAAAACAAGCATATTGTGAAATTTTTAATAATAGGTGGGAGTATGATTTTCTTGGGCCTCATTTCACGAATTCTTGTGTTACCTATGCTGAATTGTTGACTAAGCAACTTCTTAATTATGTCTTCTTTCTTGTGGGAAAAATGAGTAGAGACTAGAGAG
The DNA here is from genome assembly GCA_029255685.2 of Silene conica. Classification (NCBI taxonomy): domain Eukaryota; kingdom Viridiplantae; phylum Streptophyta; class Magnoliopsida; order Caryophyllales; family Caryophyllaceae; genus Silene; species Silene conica. The sequence goes on from CM055312.2 coordinate 77,316,780, forward strand.
ATGAGCCGAGTACCTGTCCTGGTGTTCTGGTAGTATTTGGCAGTTCAGGGTCTGGAAATTAGGATCCGGATTTTAGCTTGCGTCTCTTCTGTCTTCACTCTTTCATATTATGAGTCGAATGTTGGTTGCCAGTTAATTTTTGCGATTAGCGTAGGCTGTTGGAAGACATGAACATTCTTTTCACTCCCTCCATCCCTCTCTAATGTATACAACAACAACATGAGAGCCTTAATCCCAAAATGATTTGGGGTCCGCTGACATGAATCATCCTTTAGAACCGTCCATGGCTGATCGCGCACCTCGAAATTCGAAAATATAGAAAAGGAAAAGTGAAAAACATAGGGGGTGGGGTGAAACATAATACAAAACTCAAGGTAAACTTATAGGTTTTAAAATCAAAGTCCGGATTTCTTTTACAAAAACTTAGAATTTAAATCGAGAATAAAGATTTGGAATTACTCTTTCACATACGAACGTACTCTTTCACATACACTTTTTCATTAACTTTCCAAACCATACCCTTTTTTCTAAACCTTGAAAAATAAAGTTTTATATCAACTTTTTCCCCTAAAATCGAATCTAATTGTTCTAACTTCTAAACTTGAATATTGGATTAAAATTCTCCAATAGTCCAATAGTTTTGTTATTTATCAATTATTAATTTGTTTTGTTGACATTATTAGTATTTATTGACTAGTGAAATTAATATGTTTACTTGTTTAACAATTATTATCAATTAGGGTTAGGGTGTTGGACGGTGGTTCAAGGTAGTGGGCGGTGGTTACGTGGCGGTGTGTGAGGCCGTGAGTGTGGTTCATTTTCATTCTATTGACAATTGTTATGCGTATTAGATAATCAAATAAAGTACCACTAACTACATTGCAAAGTGGAATTAACGCATGGCAAAGTGCATTTTAATCAATTAGATAATCAAAACTTGTGTTGCACACTCGCTCAGACTATGAAATATAGGGAATAGTACAACACAAAGTGGCAAAATTATAACAGGAAAACACATGTATGTAATAGTCAAATATCAGCTGTGTAATGACGGTCAGGGAAAGGAGACACTGAGGTTGTTCGGAGTACGGTCGTCAGAGTATAGTATAGTTGGACAGAGGAGTTACCGGAGGGAGATGAAGGGAAAAGGTGAAGGAAAGAGAGTTGGGGAAATCAATTGAGAGGAAGAGGGGAGAACGACAAGGGTATAATTGTAAAAGGCGTATGTGAAAGAGTAAAATCCGTATGTGAAAAAGCGCGACCCAAAAGATTAAAACAATTTTGAAAACCGAAGTAAAAGTTAAAGGTCCGGAATACCTTAAAAGTGAACTAAGTAAAATTCCGATTCATGTCCATAAAATGTGACTAAGTTTTTACGCTGGCTGCCACAAACCTACTGCAACCCTCCTCCGGGCTTGGGGCCGATAGTGAATCCCTCTCTAGTGTATAAGAAGATATATTCGTTTTATTTTGCTCATCATGTGTGTTTCTCTGTTCATTTTACTGAGCTGCTTCTATTAGATTGTGAAGTGCAAACTGGCTTCGAAGGTTTTTTTCCCCCTTAAACAAGATCCCCTTTTTCGTTTGCCAGAGGAGCTAAACATCCGCTGCTCTCTAACTCGGGAAAAATGATGGAAATATAGTAAATCAATAACTAATTATGTTTGCTGCTAATGCATGAAGAAATCATCTATCAATGCAATACTTGCCACTCTTCATTATACGCTTCACATATATGAACCTCTTACTTTGCCATAGGCGGATCTTCCATTTGATAATGTTGTCTTGTAGAGAATAAAAATTCCCCTAGCTGTGGTATAATTTTCTAGCGCAAGTTTTTGTTTCATTTGCATTCATGGCTCAGAAAGCTTTAGGTTGCTTTTGATCCATTGTTTTTTTCATGGGTAGGGCCGTTGGTTGTATGGCTCCTCGAGAAACCAAAATGGGATATAAAATGTGCATTTCCAGTTCTGATTACATCACTTGACTCACTTTCAAATATTCCTTCTTATGAATTGTTCTCTCACGATCCTTTTGGAATATCTATTTTAAAATTTCTGATGTCGACATGATATACAGATGATATATTTGCAATTCAGCTGTCTTTAATTGAACCACCAGCAAAAGCATTTTAACAATGTGCTATACTCAGCATGAACCTTTTATTTCAAATCGCCTGTCAAATAACTTTTTTTTGTACTGCTAATTTTGTTACATGCAATATTCAACTCTCAATTACTATGTGGACCATCACCTGATCTTATCTTCAGCCCTTTTGTTTCATATGAGCACTCAATATCTAATTTTGAACCAATGCATTCGTATTTTTTGTGATGGTTTATGTGACCTTTTGTTTCATTCATCCAGTTAATGCAACTTTTGCTCTATTTTGATGCGTCTTCCTTGTTTTGCAGAAAGATATCTACTTGATATGTTCAAATGCAATGCAATATAATGCTCCAGACACAATCTACTTTCGGCAGGTACAAGTTGTTCCCTCCCCAAATATAAAAAGGTGTTATCCTGACAGTCTGACACTGTAATTCCGTTATCAGCCATTCAGTTATTTTCCTTGTTTTGTTTTTGCCTTCAACAGGCGGGTTCTATCCAAGAGTTGGCAAAGAAGAATTTTGATAACTTACGACAGGATAGTGATGATAATGAACTAGATCCAGAACCAAAGGTTGTGAGGAGAGGCAGACCCCCTAAAAATTTGAAGAGACCTGGAAGACCACCTTTGGTGCGCGCCAACTCTGACTTCTCTGAGGCAACTGTTGTTACAGCTGGAGGAACTACCAACCGATCGAACAATGAGCATAGGAAAGGCCCTCAGATGGAGAAGTATGGTTCAACTGAGTCATTCGCACGAGCTTTATTGAGCTCACGTAATAGTGAACCTTATATGGGACGGTCAGCCGAGAAATTTGACAGGCCCGACGATATGTTCGGTAAGTGCGGTCATTCTTCCTGGAGTTTGTGTTTTTGTTTGCATGTCTCTCTCTCAGGAATCATGACTTGTCATGCATATCTTGGACAGGCTCTGCTGCGAAGGGAATTTCAATGAAGTATGGCAAAAGACAAATAGTGCTGGATGAGACTAGACGCAATACATACAAGCATTCGTGTGCATTGGCGTCTAGACACGAGCCATCTGTGCTTAATACTTTTCTTGGGGAGAGAAAGCAACTGATTGCTGTAAGTCTGCATTTTCTAATTCTTAATTACTACTTTATGAGCAATATCTTAATTTGCTGGGTAGTATTCTGTCTCTGAAAGAACTAGGGCACACATTTGAAAAACCGCTCTCTATCATGATCAATTTCAAAGTACTCTGTAGTTGGTTGGTTGAGGATCACTAAAATGGCAAATCCAGAAAATACAATAAAAACCAAGTACCATATTTAGATGTAATAAAAATGGAAGCTAATGAAAGAATTGTGGTCACAAACCACAATGATTGCTAAAGTAGACAAAAAGAGGAAAGATTCCAAGTGAGTAGTTTATTCGTGGACATCTCAGAATGGTAGAAGGGAAATTAGGAATCATAGATGAAGGGATTATTTTACAAAATTTAGCAACTTTTGATTTTTGTATAGCACAAATAGCGGGCAAAATGCAAAAAACAAAACTCTTTCCAGTTCTCCCGGACCTCATATACCTCAATGTTGATACACCAATGATTGTTAAGGTTCTCCTCAATTGTGCGCTATGCTTCTTTCAACCCTGTATATTCTTGGTAATATACAGGCAAATGTCAGTGTGTCTATAACATAATATGACTCCCCTAGCCTTACTCTTGTATTCCTCTTGACCCGAACTCCCGGACCTCATATACCTCAATGTTGATACACCAATGATTGTTAAGGTTTTCCTCAATTGTGTGCCATGCTTCTTTCAACCCTGTATATTCTTGGTAATATACAGGCAAATGTCGGTGTATCTACAACATAATATGACTTCCCTAGCCTTACTCTTGTATTCCTCTTGACCCGAACCTTGATTCTGAAGGTTCTTTCTTTCATCCAGGTGGGTCTTCACACGGAATATGGGTATGCGAGGAGTTTGGCTAATTTTGCAGCTAAACTCGGGCCTGCTGCTTGGAAGGTGGCTTCTAGGAAGATAGAGAAATGCCTGCCCGCTGGCATCAAATTTGGCCCAGGATGGGTAGGAGAAAATGAAGCACCAAAAAAACCAATCCAAGAGTTGCCTAATGTTTCTTGTCAGTCATCATCTCCTGTCACGGTCCCTACTCAAGACTTAGTCCAATCAGGCGGCGACACGTTAGAGAAGAAGCCACAGGTGGAGAACTTGCCTGAAGTGCATGTGCCAGTTGTCCCCACAAAATTAAACAACGAACCAAATAGCACGATTTCGTCATCTTCAGTCTCTTGTGCAAGTAATGGCGCTAATTCCACCTTAATTTCCCCAGAGACTAATCCAAGTTCAAAAGGCAACGTGGCTTATGTTAATGGTACCAATGGTAATTACGGGGTTAATTTTACATCAACTGCTAAACCGATCGGGTCAGCAAACCCCAGCATTCCCAATTTTCAGTCCAGTCCAGCTTGTAGTAATAGTAACATTAGTAATGGAGAAGCCAAGTTGCCTGCAAATTCGAGCATCATGAATGCTGAAGATGGTTCTTCTGATGTGGGGCCTAAGCCAAAAGTCTGTCCGACCCCGCCTGACTTAAATGTCGGATTCCAGACACCGCAATCACCGAGCTCTGGAAAGACAGACTCGATTCAGCCGGATCTGGCATTACAGCTGTAGAAATAAATTAATCCGGTAATATCCCCCCTTCATAATTGGGTTAAGATTCTTGATCCTGGTGGTGAGTTAGAGCAACGAGATGTTATCTCCATGATTTGAAGGTATTGAGTTGGAAGCCATATATTTAACTGTACTTTAGAAAAGTAGATGTTGTACAGATTTGTGTATCGAAATCGTTAGTGTAACATTAATTGAAAGCGATGGTGTTGACGACAATTTGTTAATGTAGAGGTAAGTGTTATACTTGGACATTGTTGTTCAAATTTCGACAATAACTTACACTACTAGTGTTGAAGGATTTGTCCTTGTTTAGAGATAGCCCAAGCCTGAGTACCTGGAGTATTCTTCTCATTCCTTATTGCTCGGTAATCAACGATTCATGTAATTCTGGTAAATAGAAATGAGATGATGCTCGATTGACTGCAGTAGTTGATCGACTTAACTTCTTTTTATTATAGTAGTTAATCGACTAACTGTGATCACTAATCGCCACCACTTCTGAAGTTATATCAATGCAAGAAGATGAGTCGGAATATTCGTGTTAACTTGTTTAGTCTGAACAATTTCACAAGTAAAGGGTGAGTAGTGAATTAACATGAATAATTGGGATAAAAAGTTGTGCATTAGCCAATTAGGGGACTGAGCAAACTGAACATATCAAAAATAATGCAACCAATGATTTCAGTTATTGGAGTACAACAATTAGTTTACATTTCTCTTGGAGTAGTACATAAATGTCGACACGAGTGAATGAATGAATGAGTGATAATCCCATGTCAATGCATAGTATAAGAAACAATTGTAGTAATCAAGCAGGCCAAAATCGGGATATTCAATTACGCGCCCTACATCAGAGTCGATGAGTCTGTTGAATTGCATGTCCGGCCAGTCCCTCAACTTGACTTGCCATTATCAGAGTTCGGGCTACTCGTAGTGTTTCCTTGCTCCACACCATAGACGTGACCCATCTTTGCACGCTTTGTTTCCAAATATCTCTTGTTCTCCTTGGTTATCGGGGTTATTAGCGGTACTCTACCTGATATAGCAAGGCCATAACCCTTGAGACCTATGTATTTAGCTGGGTTGTTTGTCATCAGCTTCATCGTCCTAACACCCAAATCCCTCAGTATCTGCAATAACATCCAAATTCAATAAGTTCAAAACACCGCAGAGTCAGCTGCCAAAAAAAAAAAAAAACCACCGCAGAGCTGTACATGGAATGAGCGGTTCATTAATGAGGACAATGCTTTTTACGAAAACCAGCCAACTCCGGGACACAAAACTAGCCAACTCCGGGACACAAAATCTACGTGCGTCCGATAGCTGATCCCTTTATAGCTACAGCATTATAGTATAGAGTATAGATTATTAATGAGGACAATGTTTTTTATGAAGACCTTAACAGGAAGGCTATTTCCAAAGCCAATGCATACACGAACTCACTATTATTGGCTTTGTAATAAGATGGAATAAAGCAGTATGACTTCATTAAACTGCTCATTGCCTCATCCTATTATATGATGAGATACTTAATTGTCGCAATTCCCAACACAAACTTCATCATGGGGCTCAAATAGCTTCCCCGATTTTATCAGGGTTTAAGGTTGCGTAGGTCTGAACACCTCGTACACCATCACCGATGAGAACTTTTGAGGACTGAGGCAGTAGGGTAATGTTATTATTGTATGTTGAGAAACAAAGCATTAACAAAGTAATAGACGATTATCAAGGCAACACAATGAAGTACATGAACTTCTAGGCAACATAGGAAAGCTTTTATTTGAATATTATTAGTACCTGTGCACCAATTCCATATTCTCTCGAGTCAACAGGCAGTCCCAATTCTTCATTAGCTTCAACAGTATCACGACCATCGTCCTGCAAGTTATAAGCACGGAGCTTATGACCTAAACCGATACCTCTCCCTTCATGTCCACGAAGGTAGACCAAGATACCCCTCTTTTTAGCCTCTATTTGTTTCATGGCAAGAGCAAGTTGAGTCCCACAGTCGCATCTGGCTGATCCAAATATGTCTCCTGTAAGACATTCAGAATGGACTCTCACAAGAACATCTTGTCCATCCCCGATCTCTCCCTAATTTTGGCCAACAGAAAGAATCAACAGTGAGTTGAAGAATTTGAAAGAAAGGCTAATGCATCCCTACTACACACCAAAAAGGAACTTTTGCGGCCGCAAAATATCTAGACGTTAAGAAACAATACTTCCTCTATTCATTTGGATCAACTACATAAGCAGCACTAGGTTTACGGCAAGGTTGAGTGGGAAGCCTATTAATGTCGAGTGGATTAAGAGTGTATGTAAGCATAACCAAATGAGCATCAGATACTACATACTTATGGTATGGGAGGATAAATCCGTTTTTCACAGTCAAAATTTACCCAAAAAGTGAAATGTAGTGAATTGGTTTGAAAGCCCAAAATAGAAAATGTAGTGAATCCAGTTGCGCAGAGTGACTAAGAGAACTGTAGAGATTATAGTTAGAAAAAGTAGAATACAGCTCACAAACATCTTAGCTTTCGTTAAAGTAAACAGAATGAAACTTTATCGTTGGCTTAAGCCTCAGATAACATATTAATCGTTTCAGAGGGGAAGTGAGATTTAGTGACGGAAGCTTCCAAACAATATCTTTCACTGACAGTATAAAATTGATCATATTCTGCGGAATCACTCACCTTAACCATGGCAATATGCTCAATGCCATCCAGGAAAGATCTATAACAATATGCTGTAAATGGCCCCCACATTGTAGGAATGCTTGCTTTAGAAGAAAGTTCCACCAATTGATCTCTCTTTCTCCGGTATCTACAAATTGCCATGTAATCAACACACACACAATTAAGAAGGTGAGTCGGGATATTATTTGAACTGAATCACAATAACACACGGCATACTCAAATTGCATTAAAAAAGCTCGGATTCATGAATTCTAGCTACAATAAACACTCTCAGTCCACTATTCCAAATTATGACGATTACTTCCCACAAATTACAAGTTACAACAACATTAGCTAGTAGAGAGGCATCACTAAATAGTTCAAGCTCAAATTCCATGTCAACCCTAAAGACGGAAAGCTCGAAAAAACAGAGAATAAACAAAAAGAAGTGAAATTATAACTTCTTTCCAACCGGGAGAATTGCAGTCTAGACGACAGGTATTACTCTACTACTCTCTTTATAGCCAAGTAGTAAGGGACTAAGGGCAGGAAATCACTGACATAATGTCTAAAATCTAAATGTTCAAGGCTCGCAGCATACCTTATCAAATCAGCAATAGAAATGATCTTGATGTTTTCTTGTTTAGCAAATTCGCGAAGCCTCGGCAATCTAGCCATAGAGCCATCATCATCAACAATCTCACAAATAACACCTGCGGGATTCAATCCAGCTAACATAGCAAGATCCACAGACGCTTCTGTGTGTCCAGCTCTCTTCAACACACCACCTTCCTGGTACTTCAATGGGAATATGTGTCCAGGGCGATTAAAGTCATCAGGCTTGGACTCCCCGGATGCCAAGGCCTTTACTGTGATGGCCCTATCACTAGCTGACACACCGGTGGTTGTACCATGTTTAGCATCCTGCATATTCCATGAGTTACAGGCTTATTACTTTCTCCATCCCATTCATATTCTCCTGTTTAACTGTAGTGGTTAACCATTACTTTCTCTAAATATATTTATAGACGCATTGTAAGAATGTCAAGTTTGATTCAGGAATATATGAGCTGAATAAAGGTACATACCACTGTCACAGTAAATGCTGTGCAAAGCTTGTCCTCATTTTCCTTACTTGACACCATCAAAGGAAGCTGTAATCTTTCCAGATCTTTCCCTTTCATGCTAACACAAACAATACCAGTTCCATGTTTCACAAAAAAGGCCATTGCCTCAGGTGTTGCTAGCTCCGCTGCCATTATTAAATCTCCTTCATTTTCTCTGTCTTCATCATCTACAACTATCACTATCTGCACAATCACAATGGCAGCAAATATTAAACTCTGCTATTATCATATTGTTCCGTATCTCCTATTATGATAGGATTGTCCACAACTCCACAAGTGAAGGTCTCACATTGTCACATTGATGAGAAACGACTACGACCACGACACAAACATTGGCCTAGTGCCGTAAGGCACCTGCCTAAGGCGAGGTAGAGTGTTGCACATACACACCCCTATGGTAGCGAAACAAAGAGACTGCTTTCAGATAAGCCATAATGAAAATTGCAGCACAAACAGCAAGAGGAGCAAGTTAAGTAAGCCATGTTAAATTCACAACGTATATATTCAAAATTTACCGAAAAGCACAAACCTTTCCTTGACGAATGTCTTCGATAGCTTCCGGAATCGATGCAAAACCTTCGGTGGGTAGATCCAACTCGTACTCATCATTCTCTCCGGAAAATCCTACAGATGTAGGAGCGGTATCGGCTGCAAGTGCTCCCAAAGCTAACGCATCAGCTTGCATCTCAATACCAACTGATCTGTCAGTATCATTTTGTCCAAGCACGTCATTGTTGTTGGAATAAGACAGCAAATCACCTTCTCCAGAAACGACTGCCTGAGTTCTAAATTGTCCCCTAACCTTGCATAATGATTTGCTTTCTAAACAAACCATCGATAAATTTGATGTCAGCCCTCCAACCAAGCTCACTTTTGTTCCAAGTAATCCACTACGTGCATCATAGATGGTGCAAGCTCTGCATGAATAAGAATCTTCTCTCAGCAATTCACCTACTATGAGCTGTAATATCGACTCTATCAAGTACACCATAGTCCATTTCAGATATACAAATATACTATCCCCATTTGACCCTAATGGTCAAGTGATGTTAATCTCGATCATTAATATCTCCACATATTTAATACTTTAGTACATGAAAACAACTATCTTGATTTTACCCCTTTTAAAAGGGGTAATTATTTATATATTCCCAGAATATAATCTGTCAAAATCAGCATAGTTTGACTACCTCAGACTATTCAAAACATTCAAAAGATTTAAGCTAAATGTTCGTATGGATCGCGTATCTTCACCTACCATGAGCAAAATCCAATTGGAGGGATGGTTGAAGCAAAATCAATGCAGTTGACCAAATAATTAGAGAGATCAAAATCAAACTGCTACTTACTTACAACCGACTTTCGGAAATCGGATACAGTTACTCAAAACTTGAAACTAGATTCATCCATCCTTGACATTAACATAAAAAAACCTATAGTAATCTGCCATTACTAATTGGTGCACTAAACCAAACCCATATTTTAGATCAACAACTTGTGCAACTCCAATTTCCAATAGCTCTGCCAAATTACAAAGTTTGTACTCCATCCGTCTCCGTCTCCGTCATTTGTTTACCTATTCCCTAGTCATTTGTTTACCTTTCTAAATTGGGAATGTATTTCACGAGTTATTTGATCATTCACCCCATCTTGATTCACTTGCCATCCAACAATTATATCCAGAAATGTCCCCTCCTCCTCCTCTTTCCTTGGTCTTTGTGCCAAAACCAACCGTAAACAAATGACCGGACTAAGGGAGTACATGACATCAACTTGTAACAGGAATTAAGATTAAAAAGGGAAGCATATAATTAGGGGAAAAACTGCATAAACCCCAGAACACAGGAGTATTAGCTATAAACAAAGAAATTGAGATAAACCCAGAAAAAAATGACTGCAAAAGATTAAAACTTTGATTGAGATTTGAACAATAGAACAAACTAAATAACAAAGGGTGAATTGAGTGAAACATACTGTGAAGGAGAAAGAACAATTGAAGGAACAGAGAGATGAAGAGATGCCATGATCCTGAAAACACAAAATCAATCCACAATTCTTGAATATTACCCAAGTTTTATTATGAATAATAATAATAATAATAATAATAATAATGTGAAATAACGTGAATTAATTAAGAATTTATAGATGTGTCATGTGTGCAATGAAGATTTGGTGGGGTCGTGGAGAGGTTGGGAGAAGATTAGAGAGGAAGAAAGTGGGAAGTGGGGAATTTAATTAATTAATGAATTAAAAAAAAAAGATGTTAGGAAATGTGATAAGTCAAAGAAGTGAAAGAAGTAAAAATGAGGCGGCAAATCAACAAAGGGATCAAAAGAATACAACTTTGACATGTCTGTCTCTCTACTTTCCTCATCTTTCTCAGATCTATCTCTCGTCACCCGTAACGTTATCTAGGGCTGAGCAAAAAATATCCAATACGAATTTTTTTCCGAATCCGATCCGAAATCCGAAAAAAATAATACGAATATATGGATATCATTCAAATTGGATATCCGATCCGGTTTTTTCCGAATAATATGGATTGGATGTGGATTGTGATTTTCTTAAAATTGGATATCCGAATTCGATCCGAATCATAAAAAGTAATAAAAAACATGGAAAAAACCAAAAAACCAAAATATTTTACCATTATTTTTGAGTTGTTTGATAAATATTGATTGTAAGTGTGACAAAAGAAATGGATTTTCATTATACACATTGTCTTTTTTTTTTTCTTGTTTGGTTTTGAAGCACAAAATATACTCATTAGTCGAAAAATGAATTTTTTCTAGTGATAATCTTTGAATGATTCATTATACACCGTATCATTTGTTAATTTTTTAATATGCATTTAAAACTGGATCTAATCCGGTTTCCGAAATGTGGATATCCGGATTTTCGGATTCCGAATTTTTGGAAATCCGAATATTCGGATCTGGATGTGGATCGCCAAAAATGATATTTTTAAAACTGGATATCCGATCCGAATTTCAAAACCGGACCGGATATCCGGTTTTGCTCACCCCTAACGTTATCAACCTTAGCTTCATCAATTTACCCGGCGGTTAATATCACCACGTTTATCATGCTACGGCTATATCTAATTATCTATCATCAAGTTACTCGATTAAATACGTACTATTTATGTGCCTCTAAATTTATACTTTTCAAGCACTTTCGTTTTGTCTTATCTATCTCAAATGAATAGTATTTTACTCATTGTAGACTGACAAACTTGCGATGGATATGACCGTTACAACTCACAAATGAGAATTTGTGGGTTAATACTTCGTGTATCTTCAAGTACATTTTCGACACATATGTCTAAGTGTAAAACGAGTTAAATAGTGAGTTATTTAGATAAATAAAAAGAGAAAATTCTTACTAATTTGTCGTAATACCTTTTTTTTTTTGTGCAGTATTTTTCATTTTCATATCGTACACGAATTTTCTAAAAACATTCCCCAATTATAACATAACAATTAGAAAAGTTACTCAAATTCTTTCAATTAGTCTTAAACCCGTACAAATTGCACGGGTTGACATTTTATGTAATGTTTTATAGGATATCTGTTCTATTTTAAGTTAAATACAAAGTGATATGTAAATGCTTTAAATTTTAGTATAGTAATATTAGCGATACTTTTACATTAATAAGTAAGATAGTACTACACTACTTAATATTACTTTATATAATTATATATATATACTATAGTTTATGTTGAAAATTGACCCGTTAAATGACTCGTGTCTTAATAAAAACTCCGCTAAATGTCACCTGTAAAAATATTGAAAATTGACCTACTAATAAATGACTCGTGTCTTAAAAGGACCCCACTAATTTAAGAACAATCTTCGTCCAATGCGTACCTATACTCTTAAATTAGATAAATCATAAATCAAGGAAATATATACATGAAAATAATTAATCATATGAAAATATGAATGATAAAATTATCACTAAATTAATTGTTATGTATTTTTCTGTATTATTACAAACTTCTCATAACTAATATCGTAAATTCTTTTAAGCATTAATTTTAGTATTATTGTTGTAAACTATAACTCGTTTTTTTATTAAAATGTTCTTTGTAGGTATTACTATTATTATTTGCATAAAATATTATTTTGAACTTCATAAGCAATTTTTTATTTATGAAATTTTTATTATAAAATATAGTATTGATAAAACTAAACTATCTTTTTTTTTTAATTGTAAACATTATAAGTCGTAAGCCTTATTTAATTGTTGTAATGTTATTTATAGTGGTACACGGGTGTTCTCATTGCAATATCCAAATAATTAATCCCAAAATAAAAGTGTTCTCTTTAACTTTATTACTTTTAAGCAACTTAGTTGTTGCTTTTATTTGTGTTATTCAACAGAATGTGTGTTAATTGTAATCACAATTTCTCATTTGTGACAGAGATATCCGTCACAAGCTTGTGACGGTTCCCTAAACTTATCTTATCTACACAAGTGGTAGAAACTTGACCCGTCATAAACTTATGACGGATATACCCGTCACAAGAGAGACTTATTTGTAATAATGTAAGCTACAAAGTGATATATAAATATTTCAAATTTAAGTATAGTAATATTAGAGATATTTCTACATGGTTGCATTGATAAATAAGATAATTGTACACTATTACACCTTTTCAAATATTACTTTATACACTGCATTACAGGCTGAAATTTAGCCCGCTAAAAACCCATGTTTAAAAAAACCTCGCTAAATTCATGATTTTGTAATTTTTTTTGTATTATTATTAACTTTCACTATTATATATCAAAAATTCATTTTAAGCATTAATTTTAGTATTATTGTTGTAAACTAGGACTTGTTTTTTATTAAAATGAAATTTCTGGTTAGTACTATTATTATTTTTATAAAATATTATTTTAAACTTTTATCATATGCAGTTCTTTATCTATGATCTTTTATTATAAATTATAGTTATGATAAATCTAACCTATTTTTGTTTAAATGGTCAATAATCCTATATGGTAAGCTTTATTTGATTGTTGTAATGTTTGTAGTAGTATACAGTATACTGAAAATTAATTCCAAAATAAAAGTGGTTTGGTTGTTACTTTAATATATAGGATAATCAATAGGTAATGAAAAACAATTCAACCATATTGGAAATTAATTCCTATATTTGTATTTATAAATATCTAAATATGTTTTTTTTGTTTCAAATGATGTTTTAGTGTAAGTTCTTTGTCAACAATTTACTGAATATAGCTATATATATGTCAAATCTAAAATAATAATTATTTAATGAACTTATATTTTTTTTGTTTTAGTTTATCATTAAGTGCTCATATATTAAAATTGTTTTTTTGGTGCGATCATATATTAAAATTCAGTTCCTGGACTATACCACCAGATGTACAATGCTATTGTACATCCGGGGTTATTTTAGTCATTTTCTTAATTATTTTTGAAAAAAAAGTCAGTAATCTCATTCTTCTCCACTACTTTTTTTTTTTTTTTTTTTTTTAATGTAACTTCTTCCCTATTTTTCTAACTGATCTTCATCCATCATTAGTAATTGATTTTTCTCATTAATTATTATATGCCATCTTTCAATTTATTTAATTATTATGTCAAGGTAATTTTTTATTTTTTTATTTTATAGTCCATATTCTTTTTTACATTAACTCGTAATCTTATATTAATAGCTCGTATTCTTATAATAATAGCTCGTATTCTTATATTAATAGCTCGTATTCTTATCTTAATAACTCTTTTTTTTATATTAATAATTCGTATTCTTATCATAGTAACTCGTAGTTTTTTATATTAGCTCATATTCTTTTAATATTAGCTCGTATTCTTTTAATATTAGCTCGTATTCTTAGGGTAATAACTTGCACCCTTTTGTGCTCGTATTTTTTTAGTTATTTGTGATTTTCTTAAACTCGCATTCTTTTTACATTAACTCATATTCTTTTATTAATAGCTCGTATTCTTATCTCAATATCTCGTATTCATATTTTATATTAGCTCGTATTATTTTAATATTAGCTCGTATTCTTTTAATATTAGCTCGTATTATTAGGGTAATAGCTTGCATTCTTTTGTTCTCGTATTTTTTAAGTTTGTGATTTTCTTAAACTCGCATTCTTTTTACATTAGCTCATATTCTTATATTAATAGCTCGTATTCTTATCTTAATAGCTCGTATTCTTATATTAATAACTCATATTCTTATCTTAATAACTCATAATTTTTTTTTATATTAGCTCGTATTCTTTTAATATTAGCTTGTATTCTTTTAATATTAGCTCGTATTCTTATTTTAATAACTCGTTATTTTTTATATTAGCTCGTATTTTTCTAATATTAGCTCGTATTCTTTTCTATTAGCTCGTATTCTTTTTACGTTAGATCATATTCTTATCGTAAATATTCATTTGTTAAGTGCTTTGGGTCAGAAAATTTACCCTAAATATATTCATTAGGGTTATGATTGGTGTATGTAAATATTCATTAGAGTTATGATTGATGTAAATATTTACCTCAAATTAGTATTGCGTGATGCGTTTTTCCTTCCTGATGTCGATGCAAATTGCTTCTCGTTCAATGAAATATTATTCGATGCATTTTTCCGCCTTGTTGAACATACCCATCGCTGCCCTTCTGCCATCTTCGCATCAAATTTTTGTGGGAGAGAAATTTGTTGTGACCGTCGTCAAGAGAGAATTAAGAAAATGTTTACGTTGATTGATAATTAAATATTTGTTTTCTATTGGGCTCTAATAGAAAATTAAAAAATTATATATCAGGTGGGTCTGATGTACCATACTTCTATACACCTGGGTGTAGGATCCTATTTGTGATTAAAATTGTAGACTATATTTTTACGGCATTACAAAAAGTATAAATTAATTGCATATAAAAGAAATTATTATAGAACATGGGGAAAACGGTGGGGCCTTGTATAAAAATAAATTAAATAATGCACCTTCAACCAAGAGCGACACCTCAGCTCTGTGCTTGTTGCTTTAATAAATTAGATTCTGGTATAGTTATTTTATTTATCTGTATTTCTAAATTTCTAAACATAATAGATTTTTTTTTTGTTTTAATTAAAGTCAAAGGTCAAGTGTATGCCTCTATTGTAAACAATTATTTCAAGATGGTATTTTTGAGATGATGATTTTCTTTATTTTTTTTAATAACCCAAGGTAACAATTAAAATTATAAATAATTATTTTAACGAAGTTAATCAATGGGCGATTTACATTAATCACATACACGTATTGATTATTGAATAGTTGTATTATATAACTTGTAGACACATATACAAAATTTATTCTGTAAATTGAAGATGAATACAATTCTGAAAATAAAAGATGAACATAGAACATGATGGGACCCTTATTTAAGAAATATTAAAAATCTACTTTCAACCACAGAGCGTCACGTAGGCTCTGTGGTTGTTGCTTTTATAGATTAGATTGTTGAATACCAATTAGAATATTTAATGTGTAACTAATTTGTTAATTGTAAATTATTACTCATATTAGATTTTTAAAATTTTTTTTAACTTTACACGTTATTCAGAATTTGGGCCACATACTATGTCATTACTTAAAAATGTGTGTCACACTGTCACTTTTATCCCATTCCACATCATCATTGCCACATTATCACCTAGGACCACATGACACATCATCACCTCGAAGTGTGTGTCATACCATCACTTTCACTGTATTATGTCGAACTGAGCCGCACTCCACCTTAACATTGTCATCTCACTACCTCAGACCACATGTCACGTCATCATTGTTATCTTATTTGAGTCTCATTATCGTACTTAGCGAGTTACTGGGGGTGATGATGACGACAACGTTGGTAATGTTGGTGGTAATGACGAGAATAGTGACAATTAAGTTGACTAAGACAAGCAAGAGTAGAGAAAACGTATAAATGGTAGGAATTACGATATAAAGGAAGTTTTAAAAATGCGATAAAAATATGTTGATTGACCCGTTTTTTTCCTGACCCGACCTAAAACCCGTATTCACCTGACCCGTATTTTACCCGTCCCGAAATAAACCAGGCCCGTATTTTACCCGAACCCGTATCTACCTGCCCCGTAACCCGCTCATTTGACCTGTTTGATGGTCTACATGTGGGCAATGGACGAGCATCGAGTCATAGTGTTATAGTTGGATTCGTAGTAGTACGAGTTGCATTTCGTTTTATTCATCGAGTTGTATAACATTAAACCTTTATTTATAATAAAAGTGTTTTTAATTGTATCTTCGAATCAACTACCTTGGGTAACCGAGATGGTAATACCTTGATTATCTTGGCCGGATAATCGGGTTGTTACAATTATAATAGCCATATGAGACAGATAACGGGATTGCTCCATCCTTTCAACTCACAACGAAATACCCATGAGCTAGAATATTCCTTTTGAAAGGAAATAGTGGACTTGCTCCGTCCTTTCAACTCACAACGAAATACCCGTGAGGTAGAGTATTCCCTTGAAAGGAAATAGTGGGCTTGCCAAAATCGGTATACTCCTTAGCAATAAAGAACAGAAGATCACGTAAAGATGTATCAAATAAAAATTACAATAGTCACTTGGATAGGGATCAAGACAAGTGCATATGTTATGTTGTTGTCACAAACTCTATTTAAAAATAAGCCTAACATTATAGAAATGGCGCACTCCTATGTTTTGTCGAATTAGTGTGGTTCAACCGACTCTTTAACGTGCTTTGTCATGGGTAACAATTGATCATGATCCAAACACCCACCCTCGGTAGTAAATAAAATGATTGTTGCATGTGAATTGTTCTGTTATTTCATCATAAAACAATTTTTTTTGATTGTTCGTTATCTGCATAATAGAAAAATAAAATAAACCACATTATCTACCTTATAGTATATACTATATATATAGATAACTCTTTTAAAATAAATATTGTGAAAACTCTTTAAAACAACCGTTATATAAGTTGATAGATAACACTTGCACATTATAAACATTTAGATAATGGACAAGTTAAGTGAACACATCTTAGCTAAACCTATAAAAGATTCAAAGTATGACCGAGCTATAAATTACAACAAAAGTCGGCCTATTTTTGTTCCTAGGCCTGTACACAAAAATCTTGACCCGTGACTTACCTAAACTCGAAACAACTTGTTATCTACCTTGACTTGCTTGACCCAATGAGTTAATGGTATGTTAATTATTCAAAACTATATTCATAAAAAGGTTACAATATTCTTAATTTAGACTTTAAAGTACATACAAATACAATTAAAATATCAATATATGGGTAATCTAAATTCAATTGCACGAGACTATGTAAGTTTGCGTGTTTTATGTTGTCTAAATTCATTTCCTTATTTTTCATGCAAAAAGAATAAGGGAGAAAAATAGTGAATAGAATTGAGTATAATTGTAACACCCCCGAATTTCAAGGAGCCTTGACTAGACCTTCCTTGATCAACGGAAGTGCCTCCATCTCGGTTACCCGAGGAGTAATATCAAATATACCATTACAGGACTATTAAGGTTCGTTACATTGTTTACAACTCAACATAAAAGAAAAGTACAACTCTGTTTGCCACTATACTCCTAGACATGGCCTACACGACCGACTCTGTTGTCGTCTCGTCCCCAGCTAGCACATAAGCATCCATCAGCATCACATCCAACATTCTCACCTAAAACACTACACTGCTCACCATTTTCATACAACAATGGATCCCCGCAGAGACAAACAAAAACACACGCATAACACGTTAGTCTCGGTACAACACAACCATAATACAGTAATATATGACAGTCACAACAATAAAGAATAACAATGATAGATCCTGACACACACAACTCACCGATCGTCATCCATGATCATACTGTCACAATATCATAACCGAGCCACTGAGTTATCTCAACGCGTCATCCCCCACTTACCGCAACAAAGGGTACCTAGATCATTAATGTGCACATCCTCTCCATGACGGGTCCCACGAAAAGCGATCGTAGGAATGAGATCCGTTTCCCGCAACGGTCCCACACATTACCTTTCCAATCTCAATAGACATACAACAGCACAATGATCTCAGATAATACGATGGTATCGTCACAATCATGATATAGATATTCTCATAATCAATACAAGTACTTAACTGAGTAAGATCACCTACCTGACATACGTCTCCAAGGTCGTCCTCGCGCGACTCCGACATGATATGAACAACCACCTATTATAGATTATACCCGTTAATAAGATTGTAAGAGACACTGATGGTTAGCCAAATAAAGGTGAGACACTTACCGAAATTCGTTGTACAGTTGGTAGAGGTTAGGTCTCGCACCGGATAGACCCGAAGGTGAGGTGGTTGACACTCATGGAAGTCTGGGAATAAGAGTGTGGCAGATGGAGAGGAGTTCTTTTGGCTTAGGGTAGCAGAAATGAGGGTGCGTCCTAATTATGAATGGGGGTTTTATTGGGTCTCGACGCAAGAATATATAAAACAGCTGGAACAAGCCACTCGACCGATTACAACACACTCGGCCGAGTAGGTCTCACTCGGTCAAGTACTGGACTGAGTAGGTCTCACTCGGTCGAGTATTATACACTCGACCGAGTAGGCCTCACTCGGTCGAGTATCGTCCACTCGACTGAGCCCACTCAGTCAGTTTATCTTACTAAGGTTTCCCTTCTTACATCTTAGGTCGGTTCTTTAGTCCAAAGGTTTATAGTCCTTGGTCCAACTATTGGGTCTTTAAACCCGGGTGTTACAATAATCAAGAAGCAAATACGATGAACTACTGTAAATTGCTCAAGTATTCGTTGAAATATATTATTATTAGTAAATATTATGTAAATATATTGTTACATACCTAGAACCTAGTTTAGCCTATGTAAATCTTGTAGTATCGCTATAATTTAGGTAACTAACTATTGTATCCTGCTATATATTGTGAATACATTGACTCTCCCTCATTAGGGGATTATAATCTAATATGGTATCAGACTAGGTTAACATTAATCCTAACCCTAGCCGCCGCCTTCTTCATCCGTGGAATTGACCTTACGTCGCAATGTCTGGTGAAGAACCCCCTCCCGTCCCATCCACAACAACCAAAACTCCATCCCGTTTACTCTGTCACAAATATCCCAAATAAAGTCTGTGTACTTGATGGCGTTAAGGATCTGTATTCGTCCTGGTTTAAGTTGTTTAAGTTGCATGCTCGTGGGTACAAGGTGCTTCATCACATAGATGGAACACGCAAGCCGGCTGAAACCGACCGTACTTACGAAGAATGGTGCGAAATTGATTCCCATGTCCTCCAATGGATATATGAGACCCTCAATGATGATCTCTTGTCGCGTGTTCTTGAAGAAGAGTCCACCTCTTACGAAGCCTGGCTTCGCGTGAAAAATATTTTCACGAATAACAAGGGCGCCCGTGCTACTGCACTCGAGTCGGAGTTCTCGTCTCTCAAACTCGAGTCCATGTCGTCTCTTGAGGCCTACTATCAACGCCTCAAGGAGATCGCTGATCAAATTGAAAGGTGTTGATGCCGCTGTCAGCCTGTCACCAATCAACGACTCGTACTCCACTTGGTTCGTGGTTTGACTCCTGGTTATGATACGACAACCGCCAACATCAATCAAACCCTCCCCTCATTCGCCAACGCGTGCATTATGTTAGAACTCGAGCAACGCCATCAAGCCAGCCGTGAAAATACATCGACGACGTTGGTTTCTCCCTCTTACCCAACTGTCGAGGCCTCGGGTTGGGTGGAAACGAAGCGCTCCCCGTCAAACCCACCACGCGCTAAGACGGATGGTGGTCGATTTTAGAAGAACAATGGCTACAGCGGTGCCCGTTCGCAGAATCAAGGGCCCAACAAACCACAATCCTCCGCTCCTCCTTCTAATTGGGTTCAAATTCCTTGGTTCCCACCACCGTGGTTGGACTGCTCCATCGTTCCCTTACCCTACTCAGCAATGCTGGTTCACTCCGTGGCAGTCGTGGCCTATGCAGCAGCATCAGTCTCCTCGAGGCCCCCAACTGTCGTCCTGGCGCGCTTCTTCTAATGTGAGCCAGTCTAATACGAGTTAAGCGTACGTTGCAATTTTGGAACCACAACAACTAACGGATTTGGGTCAAGCGTTTAATGCCATGGCGTTCAATCCAAGTGACGGGAAGTGGTACATGGATAATGGAGCAACGTCGCATCTCACGTCTAATGCAGGTAATTTTATTCCTTCTTTTAATGCATCTAATTTTCGGTCTTTTTTTGTCGGTAATGCTCATACTATTCTAGTTTAGGGTATGAGAACTTCAACCATACCCACAAATGTTCGTAACCTGCATCTATGAAATATCCTATATACACCCAACACTATAAAGAACTTAATTTCCGTTCGACAATTTACAAAAGATGATAACGTCTCTGTTGAATTCGATCCCTTGGCTTTTCTGTGAAGGATCTTTAGACTGGGAAAACGATTCTGAGGAGCAATAGTCATGGCGAGTTGTATCCAGTGTCGTCTGCGTCTTCACCGTCCCCACCAGCCGGTCACTTTCGCTGGTCTGACGTCATTCACGTCACTACTACAGAAAGCCTTAAGGACATCGGACTTTTATGGACAAGGACATCGGATTAGCAACCGATGTAGAGTTCGCTGATGTCCATTATGGGTGTCAAGGACATCGGTTGTGCAACCGATGTCCATTTGGTAATGCACATCGGATGTTTCAAAAGTCTGATGTCCATCATCCTTATGCACATCAGACTTTAGCTAACATCTGATGTCCATTTGGTAATGCACATCGGGGGTTTAATAAATCTGATGTCCTTCATTCTTATGCATATCATTCTGTAGCTCACATCTGATGTCCTTCATATGTATGCACATCGGAGGTGTAATATGTCTGATGTCCTTAATATGTATGCACATCGGAGGTGTAATATGTCTGATGTCCTTAATATGTATGCACATCGGAGGTTTAATATGTCTGATGTCCTTCATATGTATGCACATCATTCTTTAGCTATAATCTGATGTCCATTTATGCTCTTTTTTTTAAAAAAAAAAAACCTGGTACTGATGGTAATTTGTACCACCAATATACATTATTCAGATGCCAGCCAGACTGCCATACCATCAACCAAACAAATACAAATTCAAAGCGAAGCACGACAAAGTCGTTTGTCTTTTATTAAACAAGTTCAAAGCAAATCACGACAAAGGTCGGTCGTCTTTCATATACATTATCCAAATTCATCAACTAACCAAACATATAGGGTTATGCGTCATTTTAGACATCTAAAATAGTCTAGAGATCACAAGTTCAACAACTAACCAAACATATAGGGTTATGCGTCATTTCATGCCGGCCAATACCTTTGATGTTTTTCACAGCTTCATAAATTTCTTTGGGTGTGGGTTTCGGAACCTCCTTACTGGTCTTACTTTGAAGATAGTTGCTCAAGCACTCTGCTATGTTGATGATAGCATCAGCCAAATGGTCGCGTTTTTGTTTCTTAGACCCCGAAGAAGATATTGCCTTAGTTGAACTACCTCTGTCACTTTGTAATCCTTCATCCATAGCTTCGGCAGCCTCATCTTGCATCTCTACTCCATTAACCACTGCTAGATTGCCCACCACTTGATCATCCACCAGTTGATTGTTGGCTGCTTGATTATTCCCTGCTCGATCGTCCAACGCTTGATCATCAACAGATTGATCTGGCCCACAGAAAGTACATATGTCATCCCAGTGCTCTATTGGCTTATTTCGGTAACCAGCTGCATTTGGATGATCCTGAAAATCAAAGATAAGATTAACTATGGATTATGGTACCTTGTGACAGTCTAGTAAAATAACTTACTGCACGAAACAGTCATTCAGTTCGAGTTAATAGAATAGTACTATTGATTAAAAGTACCAACGAGAAACAGAAATCAACTTCATAACGATTTATGCAATTGGAGACGAAAAGTCGAAAATAGCAGCATGGATCGATAAACCAAAAATATACAACCAGGGTTAAAATTTATTTACGAAGAAGAAAGAAAAAGAAAATCTACCTCAATAAATTTTGTCCATTGTGCCAAATCGTCTGTGGTAACAACGATCATCTTCATGTCCTCATCCCATTTAAAATTCATGAAAGCTCTAATATAACTTATAACAACATAATGCTTCTTCCAAGATTTGATTCGGTTTCTCACATGTTCTCCACAGTGATACAGATGCCCAATTGGGTCCTTATCTCATCAGCTACAGCTTCGTAAGCTCGGGCCTTCCGTTCACCATCAACCTTGTTCCCTTCTTTCATTTGAATATGCAAAACATCAATCATAATCTTATCCATTTGCATGGTCCAAGAAATGTAGCTCCTCTTTTTAGTTTGCAGAGGCACTGCAGTTCCTTTTCCTCTGTTCTTCATGAGTAATTTACGGACTTTACTGCTACTGTAAGCTCCTTCCCTTTCTCAAAAATCCCCTGCAGTCAAGTTAAGTACCGCATGCTTCTGAAGTCTACGAGTCAGGTGATAACGTTGATTGAACGACATAAATAACAGCTATGCTAATTTCATTTCGCAGTTAACAGTAGTTCCCAACCCTCAACTTCTTCAAGAGTGTTAATAAACTTTTGTCCATTTCAAACACATAAAGTACAGTAATCATGCTGGCAGAAACGTAATGAAACTGCAACGCACGATCAGCAAAACAGTAACAGTAGCAACATAAGTTTACAGCAGACCCAAAGTATAATTGCCTAAGCCTACTCCGGTAATGAAACATACTTTTTCGACTGTGACATCTTCGGGTAATCCAGTCACGTAAACATGGGTGTTGACTTTCAGCTCAAACTAACTGTCTGGTGGCTTGTTTGCTTCCTGCAAAAACATGGGTGTTGACTTTCAGCTCAAACTAACTGTCTTTTAGTCAGAGACTGTTCTTTGGAAGGTAAGCTTGATAAATCGTATAACTGGTGGACGTGTTGCAGAAGTAGTAATTATTTGGCTGCCTACAACCAAGTGATTACACCACGCCAATAATAAAACCACCATCTATTCAACTTTAAGAACACCATAAAAGCACAACGACACTACAAGAAATACCAAAAGCGTGTAGTTTTACACACCTTAATGTCAGAATTTCAAGATTTGTAATCTTGCTTCCTCTGAAACATTATACCCTAAGCACTCGATGGCGGTAATTTATTTCTTCTCGCAACTGTTCTTGTATAGTTTCTAATGAATATAAATGAACTCGAGGTCATCAATTAAACAGCACCAATATTTACAAACACGTCTGAATCAACAATGCTTATGATCACAATGATTGGCAAATGATACCTGGCAAACAGTACAATGTGCATAAATGATACTCCTGGCTTTCTAATACTCAACAAACTGTTGACTGACATTCCTATACATGGAATAAATGGACCGTTCCTAAACATGCTTTCATTAATTGGATCAACTATCACAGGGGTCTACATACCAGAGATAAATTGATGCTAGACAATAGCTGATGCATCTGTGGACAGGAACCAGAGACCACTACACATCTTTTTTTCAGATGTCAGTACGCAGCACAGCTCATTCAGGGTAACAGTGATGTTATTCAATTGTTACATTTGACACAACAGAAATAAAACTAAACAGAAGCGAAGACCATAAAAGAGTGATGGAACACTCCAGAATATGGACTAAACAAGTAACAGTGATGTTATTCAATTGTTACATTTGACACGAGAGGCCAAGGAGGAAAACGAATGGAGCTAAATTTTTGCACAAACCTAGTTGGAGCCCATTTACATATACCACGGTCGTAGTTTTTCTTTGTATAAACTGAGTTACAATACATAGCAAGAAAAAGGCAGAAATAGATACTAAGTAAAAATATTAGTATGCTAAAGAAGACCAAAACAAGCTAATGCTTTAAGAAGAGACAGATAATAAATACCTGAAACCCAAAAACATACTGTAGAACATCAAGCACATCAGGGCTCCTAAGAGGAGAAACAATATCCCCTGGCAGACTTGGTAGATCTCTGATATCCTTCAATGCAGATACAGCTGCTCTCACCTGACACAAAACCAATTGGTGCTCAGAAGAGCCACCAACACATTTGAGGCCTCCTTTGTAAGTTATATTATAACACCAACACTTAATTATTATTTGCACCAACTGACCTCGAACCAAGGCAACAATCCTGTTAGTTGTACTAGTTGTATCCAAAGGAATAATATTGTAAGCAATCAGATCTTCTGTCATAGCCGCATCCGACTCAATAACACGCTTAAGCTGATGAGGCAAAAAAATCAGGTTACTTGAATGGCTAAATAAGTTGCTTACAAAATTACACAAGAAATCTAATACAAGGACTTAGTTTAGTACAACTTATATTCTCATTCACACCCATATTTCAATCAAGAACAAATATGCTAAACATATAGTCAGGAATAATGCAGTATCTCTACATGTAAATTTACAGATTTTTAACTTGTACGTATAACTTTTTTGTGTCAAAGGGGTAATATACTTGAAACTCTTCACATGTTTTGATGTAAGTTGTGTAACCAAGTATGAACCCTCAAAAGGTCAAATACGCATCTGGCTCCGAAAACTAGAGATTTTTTTCTCAATATTTTAAACATTACACTTTCACCAATTTCTAATCAAAAAAAAATTACACTTTCGCCAGCCACATCATCTTCAGAAAGATGATACATAAGGGAGAGAGGGGAGGAGACTAATTGCAAGCCTAGTACACTGAAGCAAAGAATTATATAATTCATCAGAAAGAATATATAACCTCATCGGAGAGCAACCTTTCTGCTTCTTCAGGAGAGAGCTCCCGGGTCATCTGTTCAAGAACATCACCCAACACCTTAAGTGTTTCAAAAATCTTTTTTCTTTTCTTAGTTTTCCTCTCCAGTCTGAAGTAACAAAACACCAAGTAAATTATTGAAAGAGTATCTCAATAAAATTATACTCCATATCTTAGTATCTTACTTAGATTACTAATATTATTATTAAACCGTACATCAAAAGAAAAAAGAAAAATAAAAACTCTAAAATCCAGCTCTCATCCCTCACACTATCACACATAACATCAAACTTTCTTAGAAAACTGAACAGGTGAGCTAACATTATCTAAGATGTAGAGGCAGGCAACAACAAAAATCGACCACATTCTAATATCTAACAGAAGCAACTTATGATGCTGTAGATACTTAAATAACTACACAGATAACATCATGTAACAGTAGAAGAGCTGAAAGCAAAGAGAAGCTTTGGTAGCATGACTATATCATCCAATGCCATCTACGAGATTTCGGTGGCCCTGAGCAAAATTCCAAAATGGGTCCCCTTAATATTATAAAACAAGTATAGAATCCATCACACAAATTCTTCTCTTGTGTAGTATGGCCTTACACAGAAAATTGTGTAAAACAGGGTTTTAGTAACTCCATTTGATAGGTTTCGTAATCATCTTCTTTGTTTGTGAACACGTTTTATTATATTAGCATAAAATTACTGGACAACCAATTGGATTCATTATAAACTCCATATATTTTTTATAACTCTACACAATTAAGAACAAAAACATGACACATAACGATGAATCTTCAAAATCAAAGCAAATGACTTTTCAAACAACAAATTTTGAGTTTTGTTTTATGCAAAAGAAAAACAACACCCGAAATTAGTTAATACAAATATACAAAGAAAATTCAAGAAGTAATTATTGATTTTGTGAACGAAATAGTTAGATTAATATGAAACTGAATTAAATTGATTAAATTAAATTAGGTTAAATTGATGATAATAATCTAGAAATGACGGAAGAGAGTGAGCGATTGATTGATTACCAGGAGAGAAAAGGGGCTTTAGGGTTTGTGGCTGCTGACCTGTGGGTAGGACGGGGGCAGAACAACCCTTGAATTCACGCACAAGTTGAAGAGTATTGAAGGGAATCGTTGTGCAAAAAACTAAGAAATAAAATTGAGAGAGTTTGGGGAATTGAGGTTTTTAGGCTTTTCATAACAACAATTAACATCGGCTTATATAAATAACTGATGTCCTTTATCAATTAATGTACATGGGTTGTCATTAAGTCTGATGTGCATTAAAATCAATACTTATGGACATGGGTTGGAAATAAAAACCGATGTCCTTTACTTTATAAGGACATCAGATTTTTGTAGTCAACTGATGTGCAAATTAATTACATCAGATTTTTCCAAAATCTGATGTCCATTAACCGATGTCCTTAAGGGTTTCTGTAGTAGTGCGTGGCATCACCGGCTAGGCCATCCTAGTCCTGCCGTCCTTTAGAGTCTTAAGAGTCATTCTAGTACTAATTTTAATAAAGAACAAATAACTCGTCTTTGTTCTTCATGTCAAATTAGTAAACATAGACGTCTACCGTTTAATGAGTCTCAAAACTCTACTTTGTCTCCGTTTGATACTATACATGTTGATTTATGGACGTCTCCTATTCTTAGTAACACTGGTTACAAATATTATTTTGTGCTTATTGAAAATTTTTCACAATTTGTTTGGGTGTATCCTATTAAATTAAAATCTGACACGTTCGCAAAATCTAAACAATTCGCTTCTCTCATCAAAACACAATTCAATAAACCCATTACATGCTTTCAATGTGATCTTGGCCGTGGATTTGATAACTCGTCGTTCCAGTCCTTTGCTAATAATAATGGGCTTGTGTTTCGTTTCTCGTGTACACAAACGTCTCCACAAAACGGCAAAGCCGAACGTATGATTCGCCGTTTAAATGAAATAATGTTAGTCCTTCTTTCTCACGCCTCCCTTCCTCCTAATTATTAGGTCGATGCACTGTTCACTGCCGTTTACTTACACAACATTCTACCCTCTCGTGTCCTCAATAATCTCTCACCAACTTCCACTCTCTACCTTAAAGAACCCACTTATTCTTATCTCCGTGTCTTCGACTGTGTGTGTTACCCAATTCTCACAGCCAAGCAACCTCACAAGCTTGTGCCTCGATCAACCCCCTGTGTCTTTCTTGGTTACCCTTTCGAAAGTAGGGGTTACAAATATTTGTCTAACTCCACTGGTAAAATAATATTGTCTCAACATGTCACTTTCGATGAATCTATGTTTCCTTTCGCGTCATCCTTCACAGTCCAACCCAACACGTACCACTTTATCTCCCCCCACCCGCGGACAACATACCACCTCACCTCTTCCCCTCCAACCCACCCGATACCCATGCCTCCTCTGCCAACCACCCTGCCAGCCCTTAAATCCCAACCTCCCATGCCTCACCTGTCACGTCTGCCTCCCCTTCCCCACTTCCTCCTCCTCCTCCACCGTTACATACCCACTCTATGACTACCCGGGCCATGAATGACATTTTAAACCCAAAAATCTCACGTCCCTCAACACCTCCACCACACCCGCTTTAAGCCCTATTCCCAAATCTCCACACATTGCCCTCCGTGACCCGAATTGGAATGCGGCTATGCAGGTTGAATTCAGTGCATTAAAAGATAATCATACATGAGACTTCTGTGATTCACTGCATGTGGTTATATCAGCACAAAATTAAAGTCGATGGCTCTCTTGAACGGTATAAAGCTCGTCTTGTGGTTAACGGTAAGACCCACTAGGTTGGTGTTGACTGTGATGAAACTTTTAGCCCTGTTGTGAAACCTATTACTATTCATACCATCCCGAGCTTAGACCTTTCTCGTTCTTGGCCGATACATCAAGTCGATCTCAAGAATGCGTTCTTACTGGTGATCTTGTCAAAACTGTTTTTATACATCAACCTCCGGGGTTTGTTGATCCGTAGGCCCCTTACCATATATGTCGTCTTCGCAAGTCTTTATAAGGCCTTAAACAAGCCCCCCATGCCTGGTACCAACGCTTTGCTAATTTTGTCTTGTCTAAAGGTTTTCGCAGCAGCGTTTGTGATACTTCTTTATTCGTATTTCATGACGAGGGTGAGACTGCGTATTTATTGCTCCATGTCGAAGATATTGTGCTTACCGCTTCGAGTCAGTCATTGGGCTGCCGAATTATTTCGGATCTCTCGCGTGAATTTACAATGACCAATTTGGGGACATTACATCATTTTTTGGGAATTATTGTTACTCGTAATTCAGGTGGTTTATTTTTATCTCAGCAGCAGTATGCCAAAGATATATTGGGTCGTGCTAAGATGACAAATTGCAACCCTATATCTACTCTCGTCGACACCTGTGCAAAACTCAGTGCCACGGCCGACCCATTAATTGCCGACTCGACTTTGTAACGAAGCCTTGCTGGGGCTCTTCAGTATTTGACTATTACTCAGCCTGAAATCTCGTATGTTGTGCAACATGTATGCCTATTTTTGCACGCCCCGCGTGAACCTCATTTTCAATTTTTGAAATGAATTTTGCGTTACATGAAAGGCACTCTTGATCATGGGGTTTCCATTACGTCGTCTCGTCCACACTCTCTTACTTCTTATTCTGACGCGGACTTGGGTGGATGTCTAGACTCTCGTCGTTTTATATATGGCTATTGTGTTTTTCTTAGTGATAATTTGCTAGTCATCCAAAAGATAGCCTACTGTGTCTAAATCCAGTGTTGAGGCTGAAACGAGCTGGTTACGAAATCTATTGTGTAAACTACACATTCCAATCAAAACCGCCACCTTCGTTTTCTATGATAATGTCTCCGCCGTATATTTATCTACTAATCTGGTTCAACATCAGTGCACTAAGCACATTGAGTTAGATACACATTTTGTGCGAGAGAAAGTTCGGATTGGTCAAGTTTGTATTCTCCATGTCACCTCTGAGCACCAATATGTTGATATTTTTAATTTTTTACCAAAGGGCTTCCGCGACATCTGTTTCAGCGTTTTAAGACCAGCCCGAGCGTTCGTCCCCCTCTCGCTCCGTTTGCGGGGGTCTATTAGTAAATTATGTAAATATATTGTTGCCTAGTTTACCCTATTTAAATCTCGTAGTATCGCTATAGTTTAGGTAACTAACTATTCTATCCTGGCTATATATTGTGAATATATTGACTCTCCCTCATTAGGGGATTATAATCTAATAATTATTTCATCTTGTTAGATAGATTTGAACTCTTATTATGACTTTGCAATCATGTATTTGAAAAGAAACGATTTAGATAAAATGAAATGAAATTATATTGTAAGAGTAAAAAATGGGAAGTAAAATGAGCTGGTAAAGTGAGGAGACAAAAGTGTCTATTAAAAATTTGTGAAGTTGAATATTGTCAACAACACATAATAATTTATCTATGGTTTATAAGAATTTGATATCTCAAATGAACTAAATCATCCGAATTTAGGGCCCAACCTACAATATAAACTTAATGCTAGACTAATACTTGATGTGTGCATATGTTATAGACTTTTTAGTCCCCTTTTGGCACACATTTTCATCCAATTGAGTGATTTATTATTGCTTTATACCCCGAATAGGCTACTTTGTGTTTGTATTGCTATTTTGCAGATATGAACCAGATTGTAGCGGGAACCGAGCTTTTCTACCTCAAGTTTTGTATTTCGGTAGATGATGGTAGAAATAAAGACGGATATGCGTTCATGGAGAAGCGTGAGAGATGTCATCGACCACAAAAAAAAGTCAAGGAAGTCAACCACTATGAGGCCAATCGAAGACCCCATTGAGGAGAAATAGCCTCGATCGAGCTGTCCTGTGCTAGATCGAGAAGATTCAGGGGTCCAGCAGTCTCGATCGAAAGCTTGTAAATTCGATCGAGCAGTTTTGCAGTGAAGTTTTCGATCGAGAAGTTTAAGTCTCTCGATCGACCATTTTGAAGAAGTTTTCTCTCGATTGAGGAATTATTTCTCTCGATCGAGAGCTTTGTCGGGTGTCTGTTCAGATTTCCCGAGAGCTTTTTGTCAGTTTTCTTTTGTGTCGTCTATAAGAATAGATGGGAGCTCATTTTAGGTTAACTCCGAACTCTCATATTACTCCCTTCTCTTTTTAGAATCTCTTAGCAGTCTTTTACATAAAATAAAAATACTTTTAGTTCTTATTTTCTTACACTGCTCAAGGATTGTAATTGGTTTTGATTCTGTTCTTACGCCAGATTTCGTCTGATTGTAATCCTTCTTTCTCTTCTTATATTATTGTTTTCTGTTTGCTTATTCATTGGTTCATCTCACTGTTTCCGTTCGTTTCTTATCGTTGTTTGTTTCGCTTTGTGCCCCTGTTCTCGCTCTGTTTCGTCCTCTGTTTCCCCTTCGTTTCGTTAGTTCGTCTCTGTTTCCCCTTCCCTTCTCATCACTGTTTCACTCTGTTCTTAATTACATGTTCATACTGCTGTATACTCGTTAGTTGTCTCGGTTTGTGTGTCCCTGTTCTCGCCCCTGTTTCTCTTTATAAGCCTTCGAAAACCGTGTTCCTTTGCTCGCTTATCTATGTTTTTCGTCCCCTCTCACTCCCTATTTTATCATTCTGTTTTCATCATTATTTTCATTCTGTTTTCATAATTTTTAAGCATGTCGATTGTTAGCATAATTATCGTAGTCGTATTTGTTTATAATTACGTTATGAGTAGCTATTTTGTTTATATATATGCTGAGATGAGGGAAACTGTGTCATATGCATGATAGGTCGTAATCGAGATGAGTAGTTTTGCGGTAAGAATTGTTGTTAAGCAATTTGTATTTTGTTTGGTTGAATGAGTGCACGCAGGAGATCATTCGTTTAGTTAAACCTCGACCTAGACCGGAAGGTTGGAAGGGTAAGACTTGCTTAATAATAATAACTAGTTTCTGTGAGGGCGGAAGTCAAGCAGAAATGACCTTAGGGCGACTTAAGACCGGAAGGTATAGTCGGGTTAGAGACGTGACTGTAATAACCTAGCTCTTCTTATCAATAAATTGACCGACCTAGTTTACACCGATAATGCATACGACACAGTGACCCGAATTCCTAGCATATTTTCTCTCTATCTGAATTATTTCATATCCATCTCGTGTTTGTTATTTTCTTATCCTTTTTCTCACCTTATATCTCATAGTTTAGTTAAACAATTTTAAACCCAATTTTGTGACCGACAGTTAAAGACCAATATATAGATGACAGTTAATTAGCCTCCCTGTGGGATCGACCCTATTTACCGCTAGCTTCTGTTAGTTGTTATTTAGGTTTATTTTTGGTGTCTACAACGACAGACATCAAATTTTGGCGTCGTTGCCGAGGAGGCAACTTTGTTTTCTGTTTAGGTTTTTTTCTGTCTTGTCTTAAGGAATTTTAATTCCTTAAGAGTGATCTTAGTCTTACCTATTTTTCCAGTCATTTTATTAAGACTTAATCATAGCATAATTTTGTAAAAGGTAATATCAAAGGACGTTATTTTTATGTTGGAATTTTCGTTTTTATTTTTATTTTCACACACTAATCAGTATTTGTATACTCCCTCTTACCTATTATAAGTGTCCCATTTAGGAGTGAGTAGAACATTTAAGGAATACTAATTGTTTAATATTTTGGGTAGTGTAGGGGTATTTAGATTGGGTAGTGTAAGTAATTATATTGGGTTAGGGGTGGGTGGGTGGGTTAGGGGTGGGTGGGTAATATATAGAAATAGAAAAGGGTAAAAAGGTAATAAAACAGTCCAAATAGTACACAACAGGACAAAATAAAACGAAGAACGGGACACTTATAATGGGTAGGAGGGAGTATCTTTTTACCTTTTTGTTTGGGTTTTTCCCTTTATTTTAAAAATTATTCATGTTTCTTAGTTTCACTTTTTTATAGCAATTTTTATATAAAGATTTGTTATATTAATAGGGTTTCTCTATTAATTTTTACTATTACTATAATAATGAAGTTTTCAATCATTTTATACTACTATTTAGGGGTTGTTTATAGTACTACTATTTAGAGCATGTTTGGTCTTACTTATGAAAAAAACTTTTTACTTTTGTAAGGGAGTTTTTATAAAATTATTTCAGGATCGCCAATTTTTTTAAAAAACTAATTTTATCAGTTTTATCATGTTTGGCTTAACTAGTTTTGATCAATTTTTATTTTAATTTTTTTTGCTAAAATATAATTATATGTAGATATACAAAAGAGGTAAACAAATCATGTAAATTGGTACTTGGCGGTATTTTTTTCCGGTTTTGGTGCCCAAATAACACATGGACAACGTGAAATTAGAAACAGAAGTACCAATTTGCTACTTCTGTGTCTGAGGGTCAATTTTACAATTTTTGTTTAATAAAATTAGTTTTTAGTTTTTTAAAAAGTAGTGTTTGACCCAACTTCTATTTCTTTAGTTGAAAAAACCCTTGAAAAGTAGGGTCAAACACATACTTAATTTATCTTTTAAAATTAGTTTTAGTTTATCTTGACTGATATGTCATTTCTATACAACTAGGTTGTAACCCGTGAACTTCACGGGTCTGTTTATAGTAATTTAAATTAATATTGTTAATAATATAAAGAGAAAGGAATCAATTATTTTAGAACTTTAATGATATGTAATTAGTATTGTTAATAATTAAAAGATAAAGAAATTAATTATTTTAGAATTTTAAAATATGAAATTAATATAAAGATAAAGTAATTGATTATTTTAGTACTTTAATAATATGAAATTAATATTGTTAATAATATTAAATAATATAAATATTTTTAGTTTAAAAATTACATAACGTTATGTGAAAAATCTTGTTAGATTAAAACTAAAATACGTTTGCATAAATTAAGACGCATACATTAATATATAAACCGAGTCGGATTAAATTAATCCGACCTATATATTTATAAGTTAAAAACAAAAAAAATGAAAAACGATATTAATCATCTAACTATTCATTGTCGGCGCATCATTGCCCACTAAATAGAAACCATCATCATCATCATTTGTTGTTTACCAGAGATTTTCATTTTCATTTTCATCACATAAACACAAATTGAATTACTATTCTATGTTCATCTCGTCACTCACCTTCCCCGCCCCCTTTCAAAACCCCTAATTATACAATCTCACAGTCACTCACTAATCCCTAATTTAGTTATTGTTTCACATTAGGATTTAGTATAGTAAATTAATTTCAAACCATAATCTATCCATATTTAAAATCATTCAGTTATTATTTTTTTCAGATTAGGTCAATTAATTGTGCATAATTCATGGATTCATGGATTCACGGAATTTTGAAACTTTGTTTAGGAAATTAATTGTGATATTCAGTTATTATTATGATTATGATTCTTTTCAATTTAGGAAATTTAAATAAAATTAACGTGATTCACGAAATTTACCATGATTCACGGAATTTACCATGATTCACAAAATTATTATTATGCTTTTCAGTTTAGTTTATTGACCATGATTCACGGATTTTAAAAATTTTGTTTTGGAAATTAATTTCAATCAAATTTTTAGGTTATTATTATTATTCTTTTCAGTTTAGGAAATTTATTCAACATGATTCACAGATTTTAAAAATTTAGTTTTGGAAATTAATTTCAATCAAATCTTTAGGTTTTTATTATTATTCTTTTCAGTTTAGGAAACAATTTAAAACCATAATCTGTTTTGTGCATGATTCACGGATATTGACCATGTTTGACGGATTTTAAAAATTTTATTGGACAATCAGTTTAGTAATATGTTAGGAGGTTTTAAATCGCGCCACGTAAGACGGGGATTGTTTTATGTGATGTCACATCAGCAGCTTGACTTCTGCATTAGATAAATATATGATTAGAGATATTTTAACATTATTTTACTTTCCATATATTATTTATCATTTCGATTATAATAGTTGGTTATACTTTTTGAATTGAAAAAATATTTCAACCATTTAGTGTCTTATTTCCATTTTATTAATTTTTTCACTCTCATTTACTGTTTTTTTGCGTTTTAATCTTTTTGGTATTTTTTACATGTTTGTATATTTAAATTTTAGTAATTATAATTTTTTTTAAAATAATGTTAATATGTGTATTTTAAGTAATCCTATAGTATTAATGATTCAATTCTACCTTTGAAGATTATGTGTCAATGAAAACATATAATTAGAATTAAATTGTAGAAAGAAAGTGATTCCTTTAATTAAGAAAAAAGTAGCAAGATTTTTGACTTGTTAACTTTCAACCACCACTAAAATTTGGAAAAGACATCTTTTAATAAATTATTGAGAGACCATCTTTTTTATCTTTTTATTTGTATTTTGTGACCCTTTGTCATTATTCGTACCATAGTTATTTCGTATTTATCTACATAATAAATGTATTTGTTTTATCATTAATAATGATTTGTACCTATTATATTAGTTTTAGTACCACTTTTTCTTAAATTTGTACAATAGTCTCTCAATAAGCTTATTGAGAGACGTTCTCTCAGGAGACCTACTGTTCAACCACAGAGCGATACATATCAGGGTCGGATGCAAGATTTGGACATAGGGTGGGCACAATTTTTTCTCGATAATTTGTTCTTTAATTTATAACGCAATTTTTTTTTTTGGAATTTTGTGCTAGAATATTATGGTATAATGTTAAAATGAAATGGAAAAAATATTTTCAATGGATTTTTTTTCCTTAAAAGAATAAAGAGTTTCATGTATTACTAAGAGTAACAATATTCATCCATATTCTATCACCAATAATATACGGTTTGAGTTTCTTCAGGTTATGAGCAACTTGATTTCCGCTAATATTGACTTTATTTTTCGTAACAAATTTTAAAAAAGAACGTAAATTATTTTATAATTTGACAAGGATTTTTAATAATAGTATAACAAATTTTAATAACCAAATCGACAATCACTTGTAATGGTGTAGTGGTTAACTAGTTAGTTTAATATTATGAAGTTCAAGGATGATTGCATATTCAATGAAACTTATATATAATTAGTTTCTGGAACTCGGGGGAGGGCACGTGCCCACCCTTTCCCTCCCCCAGATCCGCCCGTGATACATATGCTCTTAATTATCGCTTTAATATATGAAATTTGTAAATGTTTAACCATGGACTCTATAATCAAGCAATTTTAGAATGGAATAAGATTTTGAAGTCATCTAATCTCTAGCGAGTACATCTCGGACGAAATTAATTAATCAGACTACAAATGCCATTTCGTTATGTGTAAAT
Source organism: Silene conica (assembly GCA_029255685.2). NCBI lineage: Eukaryota > Viridiplantae > Streptophyta > Magnoliopsida > Caryophyllales > Caryophyllaceae > Silene > Silene conica. The sequence continues at coordinate 77,352,533 of CM055312.2, forward strand.
CTTTGAAGAATATCGTAATTAACTAATTATATATATGCCCGAGACTACGACATAAAATGCACGAAACAACATGGAGATGTCAACTTTTTGGATATGCATCATCAACATGGAAACCACAATATTAAAGATTTAAATAAGTCCCCAATTCGATGATGAGGGAATAGTAATACCATCAATAATGAGCGTTCCATCTATGTGAGTTAAATAATCTTGAAGCAACGTACGAAGCTACCAGCCGACCATTTGTCGATGATCAGTCTTAGGGCTTGTTTGACAAAACTAGCTAAAATGGTAGCATTATTTCTGAGAGACCGTCAATGCTTACTTGTAAGCATTGACGGTCTCTCAATAACGCCGGAGTTTCGGGTTGACCGGGCCTGTGAACCTCTTGTTGGGTGAGAAGTTTCGGGTTGACCGGGCTGCTTGTTGACTGTGTTCCATGAGTCTTGCACATTTGAAAGAGTTACATTAGCATAGATTAAAAACAACAATCTATATAATAACATAAAAAGCCTAGATTGAGTAGTATTAGATTGACACGTGGCGCACTATATTGACATGATACATTAATTTTATATTTTTAATTTTAAAAAAACGTAAAAATAGAAAATGGAAAGATAAAGTACATAAAAAACCTATATTAAGTAGTTACTTAATATCATACGGCCCACTACATTTACATGTTTGACCAATTCTATATCTATATAATAACATAAAAAGCCTAGATTGAGTAGTATTAGATTGACACGTGGCGCACTATATTGACATGATACATTAATTTTATATTTTTAATTTTAAAAAAACGTAAAAATAGAAAATGGAAAGATAAAGTACATAAAAAACCTATATTAAGTAGTTACTTAATATCATACGGCCCACTACATTTACATGTTTGACCAATTTTTTTATTATTTTAAAAAAAGAAGTAAGAATAGAAAATGAAAAGACAAAGTAATAGACTAATTACTGTTACTTAATCTTCATTAATATTATATTATATTTAATAATCATAATTTAGTGTTAAACTTTTAATATTCTACTGTTATAAAAAATTTCACCTATAAAAGAAAACGAATCTATAAATTTTTTAGCACATTCCTAACGAAAACAAATTAATCTATATAATAACATAAAAGCCTAGATTGAGTAGTATTAGATTGACACGTGGCGCACATGATACAGTAATTTTATATTTTTAATTTTAAAAAAACGTAAAAATAGAAAATGGAAAGACAAAGTACATAAAAAACCTAGATTAAGTAGTTATTTAATAGCATACGACCCACTACATTTACATGTTTGACCAATTTTTTATTATTATTTAAAAAAAAGTAAGAATAGAAAATGAAAAGACAAAGTAATAGACTAATTACTCATGTTATTTAAACCTTCATTAATACTTAATAATCATAATTTAAAGCTAAACTTTTAATATTCTACTGTTATAAAAAAATTCACCTATAAAAGAAAACGAATATATAAAAAATTTAGCACATTCCTAGCAAGAACAAATTAATGAACTTTTTTTATTCTCACCAAATTATTTAATTTGATTTATTTTTCAACACCTTTTATATCTTTACTTTGTTGTGAGTATGAATCAAATTAACAAAAAATGTGAAAATAAAAGAGAAATAGAAGGGAAGTGGGGAATTTGGCAAACATTTGTACTATAGTTCGTTTTAGGTATTAGCAATGCTTTGAAGACACTTGAGACCTTTGATAATTGAATATAATTATCGATGAATTGCAAATTTTTGTGAAAGAATTACAAGCTTGACTAAATTGTAACTCTCTTTTTAATTTCATATTTTTAATAGTGATAGTTTGTTTTGCCAATATTTTAAATATATTTATCATTGTTAATGTATATTGAATTTATTAATATTGATATTAACAACAAAATACAAATATGACTAACGCAAGTTTAGTATAAATATAGTATTATTTATATATTTAATTATGTTTGTTTAAATGGTAAATTTATATATTGCTTGTGATTTGAGTACTGATGAGATATGATGTATTTGATTTTGTTATCTTATTGATGCTTTGATGATAACATAGCAAAAATACATTGTATATACCCATCGATTGTTGATAATTCGTTTATATTAATAAGTAGCATATTTCTTTATTTCTAATTTTTAATTTGAGAATCTATATGTTATTTTATCTATTACTTACCCCATTTATTTAATTTTAATTAATTAAACGTTACAACAGCTTAGAAAAAATAAGTGAATAATATTTTAATTCTTAAATATTATCATTATTTCCAAGCTAGAAAAATATAGAGCCATCCAAACTATGATTAATATTACATATTATTTGTGTTACTAATACAGAGTATCATCGTTTTAATAAAGTTCGATTAACAAAAATATCATTTAAGTTAACATTGAGCAAAAATTATATTATTTGATTACAAAAGTAATGAGAGTGAGAGTGAGAATGAGAATAACAAAATATTACGGTATAATAAAAAAAACATACTACTTTAAAATGATGTGAATATCAAACTACTAAAAAACGCGGTAAAAAAACATTTACGCTAAAAAAATTTATTAATGAAGAGTTTGAAAAATCCCGTGATTTCACGGGAAACTAAGCTAGTTAAAAAAATAAAAACAATTACAAGAAGTAGAATACCGTTGAGAATTGTTCTCTCTCATGATGCAAGTTTTTTTATTGTGGCCTAAACCGGAACATAAACTACATGACACCCTGTTCTTACTCTTCATATCCATTTCATTAAGAAATCTTTTACTCTTCCGTCTACCTTTTCCCCGTTTACTGAGCTCATCACACACTATAGTAGGTCCATTGTAAGTACCCGAATAAGCCTCGTCTTTCAAAGGGTGAAATTTACAAGCATATGAAGCCAAGTGTTCTCCGGTAGTGTAGTTGATGTCCACTAATTGGGTTGCATTTAACCCCTTTTTTTTACATACGGCATACACATGAGAACAAGGATACTTGTATGTTTGAAACTTGTTACAAGTACATCTCCTTTTAGATAAATCAACGGTGTGCAAGTGGTTGCCAAATGATAATAAAGATCGTGAACCTCTACGTGTTGTCATCACTTGGTACACCCCTCCAACATGGTCAAAAGTTACAACCTTATGGTATGCTCCTTTTTTACAATTTTGTTCCAAGAACTTGGTGATCTTCGTACTATAATGTAGCCCTTTCATCAACCGTTTCCTTGCCAATTCACGTCGCTCAACAAAGTAAGCATTGACTCTAAAAAAGATACACTTAACAAGTGCGGTAATTGGAAGAAAACGTGCTCCTTTAAGGACATTGTTAAATGCCTCGGCCAAGTTAGTAGTCAATATTCCATACCTATGTCCACTATCATGACAATTTGACCACTTCTCAACTCCGATTTCATACACATATTGTTTTGCCTCAATATTCATCTCACCTAGTCGATTAAATCCAATTTCAAACTTCTTATTTTGATATTGCATTGCCGTTGACCCAAACATTTCTTTAACTTGATTATTTCTAAATCTTGTTCTAACATTTGAAGTCAAATAACGAATGCAAATCGTATGATAAGCGTAAGGCTCCTCCTACCCACTACCAATTTCACTCATTGCTTTCATTATCCTGACATGTCTATCAGAGATGACACACAACCCATTTCTCTTGGTCACAAAGGCTCTTATGCAAGCCATAAACCAAGGCCAACTATCGGTATTTTCGGATTCAACAATAGCAAGAGCAATGGGAAAAATCTGATTATTGGCATCAATTGACATAGCCGTCAAAATAGTTCCTTTGAACTTTCCATATAGGTGAGTTCCATCAATAGTTAAAACCGGCCGGCAATGTTGAAAGCCTTCAATACATGGTTTAAATGCCCAAAAAACACGCTTGAATATGTGGACATTGGGGTTTGTTGTTGGTGTGGTCGAAAACTGGACAATTGTTCCAGGATTAGATTCCTTTAAACCTTGCATGAAACGAGGTAATATTTCATATGATTTATCCCATTCTCCAAATATATCCTCAATTGCTTTTTGTTTTGCGTTCCAAGCTTTCGTGTATGAAATTGTGTAACCATATGTAATGCCCCATATTTTCTTTTAATATTATTTATATTGGCGTATCAATGGTATTCGATTGTTTGTATTCAGGAATTTATTTATTGAATAAGTGGTGGTAATATCTCGTACTTTTTATATAATATTTATTATTATTATATCGACGTGTAGATAGTGTTTTCGAAGTTAGTATTCGATAATTAATTTATCGAATAACGAACTTATGAGATAAGTATTGTTTGCTATGCGGTATGTGGGTTTCGAACTAGGGACCTTTGGCACGGGTTTGGGCTTTGATATGCGTGAAAACAGCCCACACCTTCAACATCACAAACACTCATAACCCATCTGCCGTCATCCATAAACCCCAACACTTAACCTAGTTGTTTTACCCTAGTCGACACTCTCTCACCACACACCTACTGCCGACGCTGCAAGGAGTATAGGGGAAGTTCTCTCGGTGGCCTAGGGTGGTCTAGGGGCGGTCGTTTCCACGGGAAAAGAGGTACACTCACCTTCTCTTGCGTTTTTCTCTGTTGAGCAATGATTTTCATAAGAGTCATTCAATAGTACTCCTATCCTTATGGGTCCTAAACCTTACATACCTTTTGATCTAGGATAGTTAGTAGTCATCTATGGACCATAAGATGTCGTCATGGACCACCAAGGACCGTCGTGAAGGGTGTTTTGTCGCGTGTTCAGACCACGAAGTTTCGTGTTCAGAACAGAGTCTTGAGCGTGGTTATTTGCGTACCAGTTCGAAGGGTCGTCTGTCATGACTGGGTACGGGGGTTAGAGTATTTTCGTAGGTGGTAGTCTGGGTGATTGGATGGTGGCTGTTAGGGTGGGTCTTGGTGTTTCATGTCACCTCTTTGCTAGACTTCGTTTGGGTGGTTCACGTTGAGAATCGGAGTCAGGGTGAGGACTGGGTTTTGAGTCGGCTGTTACTGACGACTGTGGCGGTGTCAACAGCAACCACTCGCCTCCCAGGAACCACCACGGCTCAGAGGCGAGCCTAGTGGTGTCACTGGCGAGGGTGGTGGAGGCTGCTGGTGTCGATTGGGGTGGTTATGGGAGTGGTCAGGTGTACTATTGACTGGGTTCATTTTGGGCAAGGGGCTGTTTATGGATGCGTGTTTTGTATTAGTTTGGGATTATTCATACTAGGATGGTGTGTTATGATGTGAGAACATAAAACATAATTTTATGGGTGCAACATTAAGATACATATAAGTGTATATTATGTTTTATGAAGTGGTTTTTGTTAATGTGTATTATTATTAATAAGTGAATGATAATATGAACTATGAATGATTATAAACTAATAATGATATTCTATGAAGTGATAAGTTGTACACATGTTTTAAATAATATTTTGGGTGTAGTCGTATTTACGCGGCATTTCTATTTCGGGAAGTTATTTTAGACAAAGTTACTAAATCGGGAAAGTTTCTATTTTTAGGAAACTTTCCACTTTAGGAAGGATACTATTTATATTAAGCGTACCTTGTGAAATGGGGGTTGGTATGGTTATTAATTGCTATATAATATCTGTTTAGGTAACGTTTTCGTGAAGAACACTTTTAGTAGCTGCGCAAGTGACAATTCCAACCGACGGATGAGGTAGGGGAAATAAACTGTGACTTGTATGTATGACATGAAATGTTATCGTTCATTACTATGAGGTTGGTTTTGATGTCAAATGTTAATGTCAAGATGTTGTTGTTTGCTCAATTATTATCATACGATGTTGGAGAGGAGGATGTTGGGACTTGTGAAATGGGTCTTGTGATATGGGACTTGTGATATGGCCATGGGAGGTATGATGTGATGGGAGGTGTGATGTGATGGAAGGTGTGGTGTGATGGAGTGGTGTGATGGAGGTAAAGTGGTTGACTGAATGATGTGGAGATGGAAAGAAGTTTTTTATATGTTCTTTTATGTCTTGTTGATGTTTTCCTACTCAACCTCGTGGTTGACCCTGTGTATTCGTGTGACACCTACGATGATCCGAAATGGGGAGTAGATTCTACAGGAAAGAGACAAATGAGCTAGGAGCTGGGACGGGGATGTGAGCTGTTGTTTTGGAACCGACTTAGAATTATGTCACTTATAGCATAGTCACCAGTTGTACTTTTGTTCGGTTGTGCAGTTTTGTAATATCAAAGTTTAAACTTAATCAGTTTTTATATAAATCACTTTGGTTTGATTTACTTTGTTATTCACTACCTCGGACCTTTCCGAGATGGTAACAGCTCTATTTACTAAGAATGTCTTGCTAAAGGCTTCTAAATAAATGGGGGTGTTACACCATACTTATCTAAAATATGAGTAATAACAGAGTTCACCTTATATCCCCAATCTCCCTCAACAAGGTTACGAATCTCATGTCTTATGAAACCTCTTTTCAAATTGAAGTGGTCCCGAGGAACCATGTCACAGACACAAGACTCGTCATGAGGACCTTTGTAAGTGACAATGGTAAAAGTTGAACTATGGAAGTCTTTTTGTGTCGCTCGTAATCGCCAATTGCACGGTGTAGGAGTCCGGCCACATTTGAAGGTTATAGTATGTGGCTTTGACTCGACAACTTTGAAAAATTGATTTGCTTTAACACTATAAGACGTCACTTCAACACTTAATGAAGTTTTATTTGAGAACATTTGTCCAACTGCAAACTCCTTCCCTTGTTCATATTGAACCATATTCTCCCAAGTTTTCCAACTATTCAATTCATGCTCATCTAATAGATCTAGCTTATTAAACTCAACATTGGGGGCACTAGCAAATACAAGATCATCATCACCATCATCTTCATTTTCCAACAAATTATCATCAAGTGTTGCCAGGTGATTAAATTCTCCATCATTAATGTCATTACTTTCAAGGAACACAAATTGAGCAACATCATCTAGCCTAATAAGAGTACTTGGTGTTGGATTGCTATTCAAAACTTCAACAAATAAGTCCATTGAAGGAGAATTTGAATGTCTTACACTAGCCCATAATGTTTTAAAGGCTCCCTCATTGTTAAGGGGTACAACTTTAAAACACCCGAAACTTGAAAATTTCATCTTCACCCTCAATTGACTACTCATACTTTGAATACAAATTTCGTTATATATCTCTTCCACCAAATCAAGATATGTCATCTTTGTACTAGCTAAAATAAAACATTGATTTCCTCCCCTATAAGAAACACATCCATTTTGCTCCAAGACTTCTCCATCCCAATAACAAATGATAGGAAAATCACAAATATTCATTCTATACAAGAAAATTAGACAAATTTAGTAAAAATCACAAATTTCTAAACTAACCATGACCTAATTTTACCCAAAATACATATAGACATATATTGTCAATTGAAATTTGGGGGTTTTTGAAGACAAACATAAATTAAGCTATGAGTGATAGATCTAAGCACAATACAACCTAATTATATACAATCAAATAAATATAAGTTATATCTAACAACAAATCAATGTCAATATACAAGTTTAAAGAAATAAAATTACCTTACTAATTAGGTAGAATGTGTCAACTGAAATATAATGCCGGAGAAATGTCGGGGAAACGTGAGGTAAGAGGGTGGAGATGGTGAGTTCAGTCGAATTTTAGGGTATTTTGTGAGGAGAGAGCTAATGGCATATGTTTAGAGTGTGGGCGAAAATGACGAAGTTAAGGGTTTTGTAAAAAAAAAAACGTAATGGGCATAAATACACCATACGTATTGGCGGGTCTTGGCCTGAAACACGCCATAGACCGTGAAACACGCCATAGCGAATGACGTGTTCTATTTGATGGCGGGTTTTGTACTAGAGACACGCTATTCGTGTTGGCGGGTTTAGAGTTTCCAAAGTCACCAGTTTTAACAATTCAAACAATTACTTTGTTTTTTAACGCATTTTAACAATTCACCAGTTTTAGCATTCACATTGTTTGATCACATGATTTCACACATCCATGAAACTATGAATGGACGCGACCACTCACCATCATTCCCCCACTTTCTTCCCATCACCAATTACAACCCACATGGCCTTTCGGATCTATTCTCACCCGGCCAACTCAAATTTAGGTCTACATATGATTATGGACCACATTCATTCAAACACTCTGTTTTGCTGAAAAGCTTACAAACATACACCCAGTAAATATAACCGTAATTAAAAATGCAGTCACATACAACTTATTGCTTAAATACAGCGACTCATAACCCTTATAATATACTAACACAGGTAACCTAGATGCCAATGCTGCCGAAAGAGCGTTGTCCTCCAATTCTTCTTTTACGAAGCCTCTCTGCAATGATAAATGCAAGCTCCAAAGACTGAGATGCATTCAGCCTTGGGTCACAATGTGTGTGGTATCGAGAGCTGAGATCGTCATAAGTGATAGTACGTGACCCTCCCACACACTCCGTAACATTTTGACCCGTCATTTCCAGGTGTATACCCCCAGCATAGCTTCCTTCTTGATCATGTACATCACAGAATGCCCTAATCTCGGCCTTCACCATGAAGTAGAACAAATTGATTAGAGAAAGCTTTATTAAATGCGTGTATGGAATACTTAAACATCTTAATATTGCGAACATAATGAACAACTCAATGCTCAGTTTGTTACTTCCATACTTCACGTTTACTACATATCGCATGTCTGACATTCTAACAGGATGCATCATCTTGAACCAAAAGAGAGAAACTTTATTTACAAAACAGTTACGCCTGTCAAAAAGCCGCCAAATTCTACTGTAGTATTAATATGGAAGGACTACAAAAGAGAATCATAAAGGCATCTATCAACCGTGAAATTGGAAGAAAGAATAGAAGAAATTAATTAGGATTCACGGTTGAAAACACATACCCTGATAGCATCGAAGGAGCGTGTTTTCAGTCCAGAAGGAGACTTGATGGTGTTCCCATGCATTGGATCGGAAACCCAAGTCACAATATGACCAGCACGCCGAACTGCCCTTATAAGATGGGGAAGTTTTACCCTCATGTTCTCAGCTCCCATTCTCGTGATCACTGTTATTCTTCCAGGCTTGTTTTGAGGGTTTAGGATGTCAATGAGCTTAACAAGCTCATTTGGGTCCATCTTATCACTCACCTGAATGACAGATAACATTTGACCATGTCAATATCACAAAGCCAAAAAAACATAAATCAGACCACCTCTATCGCAATATCAAAAGAGTGCCCCCGTGCCCAGAGCTGGTGGGGGTTTTGGCTGGCAGAAAGGATAAAGGGGAGGGTTTTTCATTAGTTTGAGGTCGAGTCTTGTGACTTTGTGAGCGAGGAAAAGGATCTCACATATTCTAGAGAGTTTTCAATTCTGTATACGTTGAGCAATAAACTGAAAAGCTGACAATGTGAATTGAGTTTTAAGAATAAAATTAATATCTTATTTATGTTAAGACCCGGGCTGAGTATGGAGGTAAAGATAGTCTTAGTCCTCATTCCATACCTTAATCCCAAGGGGATTGGCTATGCCTCTCAAGAACTCAACATGGGCACCATCAAGTTGTCGGGTTCGTTCTCCAACCCATAGCATATGAGCAGAGCAGTCATAGAAGAGCCCGGATGTCGAGTCCTCCCTCGTAAGTGCCTGCTCATAAGGTAATAGCAAGCACTCATGAGATGTCCAAAACTCTGTTGTTCTCATAATAGGATGATCCGGGGTAATTCCAGCAGCTCCCATGAAACCGAGAGCTTCATCAACTCGGTTGGCCAATTCACGGTACCTGTTGAAATACACCAAGAAATCAAGAATGTATAAACTATAAACAAAGACGCAATCAACTTTCCTAATTATTTTTTTCAAAGAAGAGAAAAAGAAAGAAAAACAGAACTCTTGAATCAGAATAAATCGACAAGGGGAAAAAGAAATCACTAGTCAGAAAAAACCATCAAAATTTCACTTTTAAACACATGTTTTCATTGTTCAAAGATAATTAAGAACAAAAAGGTGTTGACCAGCAAAGACCTCACAGAAGCTATTATTTCAACAGATAACGGAAGATGTTTGCATCAGCTGCCAGGATCACAACAGTTACGACATTAGGGAATTTTAAATAGACATAAACTTAGAATAACATAATTGCTGGTCATATATAAAGCAACACATTTTCAATTCATGGCCTAAAAAAGTTATTAATGCAGGTCAAGAAGTCAAGAATTTTTTGTAAACACACACAAAGCGAACTATCTTTTCAACTTCCATTCCAATTTCCAATTAATTAAATACGGAGTCTGTTGGAGTGACAAGTGAAGCATATACTATCCCCTTAGTTCAAGTCAAAAGTAACGTGTTCTATTTCGGTCCCCTGCCAATAAATTCGGTTTCCTTTTTTTGGCATGTTTTGTGTGTTGAAGAATAAGTGTGGGGACTCCTAGTCTGCTTGCACTTCCTTACGGAAAGTGGCACTCTCCGTCCAAACCAAACAACGTATAACAAATTACGATTCCATTTTCAGTAGATAAAAAGAGAAACAGAATGCGCTCTAAAATGATCAGAAGCATACACCTAATTATACTTTATACCAGAGAATCTGGTATGTAGGAATATTTGAAGGACAAAAAATTCCAAAGAAAATTCAAACTTTCAAAGTAGATGAATAATTGGAAGAGAGAATCACCTGTCCCCTTGTTCACTGAGATCAGTAAAATCAAGATTCCACTGTGCTACTCTTTGCATGGCAGCATATCCTCCGGTAGCAAAGGCCCTAATAAGGTTCAAAGTTGCCACAGCCTGGGTATAGGCCCTCACCATCCTGTTAGGATCGGGAATTCTCGACTTCTCGTTAAATGCATCACCATTCACATTATCACCCCTGTAACTCGGAAGCTTAACACCATTTATCTCTTCGAACGAATCCGATCTTGGCTTAGCAAATTGACCAGCCATTCTACCCACCTAAATACCAAAACATTTTCACTCATTCAATGGGCAAACATTTTTCTTTTTCTAAGTCCTACGGGCTAATAGATAGCAACAAGAATCTGAAAGAGGTTATACTCACTACGGCCAAACAGCAAGAAATCAAGATAAGTAAATTCACCATGACAAGGAAGAGAAAACATCGAATTTTACAAGGTTAACATAATTGCGAGCTCCACTTCTCTCAAAGTACTATTTCAACACAAGATGTAAGCAGGTCTCTAGCTATAGCTCAGCACTGCTCGTTAACGTTCACTCAAATCAACGAATCCAACTTGAGTAGACTCTTGGACGAAACAAAACAAGCTTTAAATTTTGCACGTACAAATACAGAATACAGCATTACATATAAGTATATAACACATCCAACTGAATTTTTTTGATAACGTACGATAAATTGTGCAGTCTGATATTAATATCATTTCAGTACCGAATACAGCCTAGCGCCCTAGCCTATAGGAAACAAAAAAAAAAAGATAACTTGGTTGTTGAATATCTTCATTCCATATATAATGGCTAAATTTGACAGGTACATTCTCATATTATTCAATAACTTCGTAGTTACAACTTACAGAGTACAACATTTTTAAAAATATAATATGAAATTTAAACCATTTTATCTTCACATATTTGGAAAGATTAAAGGTCAAAGTTAATCGTCAAAGTAAAAAAAAGGGACAATATAAATGCGATGGGGATAGTAAATTGTAAGACATGTCAGAAAGCTATAGACATAAACCAAATGTTAAAGAGTTGTCCTTGAATTTATTATGAAAGCTAAGGTAACCAACTGTCCATGGTCCCAACAAACCACCAACAGTCACACAATGCCATGATTAAATCTAACTCAATCTCCTCATAAGATATGAAGATATGGCATTTTCTTCACACGTCCGATATTACAATCTCACATGCATCCACGTATCTCAATTCGGAACAGAGTTTATAACATGGCTTATAAAATTTCTTGATAGTCAATGAAAAAATCAACACAAAGATCACCAAATAGACGATAAATTTGAAACAACTAGTAAACATATTCCCAGTCAAACCTGGTGTACTAAGTCATCATAAGTCCTGCGCGGCTGCGCCATGCAGGCTAAAAAGCCTCCGTTTACTTCACTTGTAGATTTTTCTTTGTTATTCATGGAAATGGGTGTTGACTTGATTTGTTGGCTAGGGATTATGAAGTACAATAATGAGGTATAGTGCATGTACATAAGAATTTTCCAATTAAACAAGAACAAAAAAACAGCAGTATGTTTTCGTCACTGCTATACAATGGGGGATTATTTGCATAGACTGCTACCGGAAATTTTATTTGCTGGTGTTACGAGTAGTCGAGTACAATTGATATTATAATAGTCAAGCTGAGGAACCAAAATTACTACTAAAATGATACGGAAAAAAATCGATGAAATTACCCAGCATAAAGCTGAACTTTTTTCTCTTCTTATACACAGAATCATCAACCCAAAGCTTCAATTGATTCGCCAGCAACACAAAAAACTACCTCCAATTAGAAAATTTCATCAATCAAAGTTCAAATTTGTCAAACACAAATGCCCCCCTCCTCTTTTACCTTCTCTTTGTGCCAAAACCAAAGATAAACAAAATGACCGGGAGGTGATGGTTGAAGCCCAACTATTATTAATATGTGCTGGGTTTCCAATTCGTGTTTTTGAGGGGTTTTGAGGTTGTCGGGATTCGAACACGTGACCTTCACTGGCTCTGATACCATGAGAGATGAACCATTTCAACCAAAACCTTAAGGTGATGTTGAAGCCCAACTATTATTAATATTCCTAATAGTACCAATATCACAAAAATGGTAAGAATTTCCCAATGAAATTCCTATCCCAATAATCTCAAATAAACCAATAAAGAACAAATTTTGTACTCCATATGATTAACTAGAAATAACCAAACACCGATTTTTTTTGCAAATTTAGGCAAGAAATATTACATTTTGCACAGGATGGAATATGAATAAATCAATATTAACAAAATTATGAACTATCTAATGAAGAATTCCACACCAAACATCAAAGAAACCAACAACGAACAAATTTTGCATATGATTAACAAAAAATAACAAAAACCCAGAAAAATATAACAAACTTTGAGCAGAAAGTATTACCTTAACAACAGGCATTTGACCACCAAACATAAGAACAACACCCATTTGAAGAAGAACCCTGAAAGTATCCCTAATATTATTAGCATTAAACTCTTTAAAACTCTCAGCACAATCACCACCTTGAAGAATAAAAGCATTCCCCATAGCAGCTTGAGCAATACGCTCTTCAAGCTTCCTTGCTTCACCTGCGAAAACAATTGGGGGAAACGATTCTAGGGTTTTGAGAACCGACTCCAACTCGTCCGAGTTTGGGTATTCGGGCAGTTGAAGAGCTTTTTTGGATCTCCAACTGTCGATTGACCATTTTGGGTTTGTTATTTGGGGTGTTTTTGAGGCTTTGATTGATTGAATACGGAATTTGGGTTGATGGGGTTTTGATGATGATGATGGGGTGAAGATGTTGTGATGAATTATGGATTTTGGGGTTAGAGATGATGGTGGTGTTGCTGTAAACGCCATTTTCGATGGTTTTTGTGTGCTCTGTTTTTAGGTTTGTTGGAGGTGGTGTTTGGTTTATGGAGATTTGTTAAGGGATGAAGGGCATAATTGACAATAAATAAGAACAAGAATTTCAGCATTGGATAAGGACTTCAAACTAAAAGACGGTGGAAGTGTGGAACGGGAAGTGGGGAAATGGGCTACTGATTTAGTTTAGCTAACTACCATGAATAATCAGTTAATCACAACATTTGATCGCATTATCCATCGTAAGTTAAATAGTATCGTTTTTACATTATACATGTGCCACTTTTTATAGGGTACTTTATTTCTCCTACTTGCTCTTCCATTTGTTTTATTGTGAGAGGGAGAACTATTCATCTTTAGCTTATAACGGAAGTGTTCATCACAGACAAGACATTTTGCTAAATAATATAATAATTTTAACTTTTTCCTCTAAAATCTTTGTTAGCTTTGATTTGAAACCATCGTCGAGGTTTTTGCCTATTATCACATGGCAACTTGAGTTATGCTCAATCCTCATGATCTCTACTCAACTCTGGCCGATTTTGATCGATGGGTAAGGCCTCGTCGAGGTTTAGGCTTTCTATATCTTGCCTTTTGCTTTATCATACGACGGAGTTCTCATTCTCGCCTTTTTGGAAGCCACCGCATCGCACGACATGAATGCCCTATGGTCTCCCTTTAGCCTCTCCGTCCTTCCCTTGTCTGATATGTATAAGTACAATATATAGGACATTGCTTTGAAATAAATGAGCGTGTGAATCTCGTCCAAGGTGGCTCGTCCTATAAGGGCATTGCAGACAGATGGGACGTTGATGACTATGAACTTGGTCATTGCGTTCTCTTTGTTGCCTTCATTCTGAAGTAAATGGGCATAACAATTGAATGTCCCTGAGAAACCACTATTAGTGTAACACTCCCTTCTTACCTTGCCAAGGTAATCAGGAGATATCGGCATATCGCCATCTCAATTTCCTAAGGTAGTGAATCGAAATTACAGTTAAAAAACATTTTATATAAATAACATGTTTAATTAATTACATAACGAATAAATAAATTATACAAGTGATGCCTACATATGAGAAACCAATAAGGCTACATCATTTACCATATGACTATGCAACTCGACTCCAACTCTATGGCTTGGCTCGTCTCCTGCTAGATACCAAATCCAAACCTATACTCAAGTTATCCCCCATGTGACCTAAGATATCATATGGTTCATCACAAGACACCCCTATTAAAACAAGCGACAATTACACGCAACCAATACATGTTAGTTGATAATACAAATACTCATGCAATGACACATGAACACGATTATGAAAGACAACGCTAAACACATGAGGCCCAATCTTCATCCGGTACAACTAAATCTCCATATATATCCTGGTGATGGCACTGCATCGACTTCCACCAAAAAGCCGGGTATACCTTGGTGAGGTGTTCTCATATCTTTCAATTCCGTTTCTAGCAAACCCTAGAATTTGGGGGTTTTGTGGTAGGAGCTTATATTAATGAGTGGTTTGGTTAGCTTATATTAGTAATTAGTAGACCTTAATAGGGGTTTATGGGTTAGTTTAGTGCATATGATGTGTAGTGACGGTATTATGTGTATATCTTAGGATGCGACGGTCTTAGGAGACGGATTGTTGTCTGAATGGTTTGAGCTTGCAGATATGCTTTGAGGTAGGTTAATCCTACTCGATTTCAATATTGTATGCATCCTATTTATCGTATTTGACGTTAGTTGTCTCACGTGCGTATGATAAGTGAATATGGCATAATTAGTGTAAATGAACACGAGTTAAGTAATCGGTAACTATGTAAATCGACTTGAGAAAATGATTAGCGAATATGTTGGTTGGATCACACGAGTAAGATCGGTATGAAATGAGTATCGTATGACAAATTGGAATTTGAGTAATATTGTCTTTTGTGCATTATCATAATTGTTGCGTGGTTGTTTATATTGGTTGGTGATAGATGTGATGGGTGTTGTATTGGAGACAGAAGGCGGTTGGGAGATCGTCTTCCGTTTGAGTAGCCTCTTGGAGCTTCCCACTCCAAAATGAGTGCGCACATTAACGACTCAAGTTTGGGGGGGGGGGACACGTGTGGTGAGACATGATGTTTGGTAGGGGACCACGAGTAGCTCTCAGGTCTGGTGTCGTATGTGGGTACATCCCTGACATCTTGTGTTATGAGTACGACTGGGTGTGTCCCGGTGCTCGGGTCGTGTTGAGGTGATGGGTACGGCTGGGTGCCTCCCAGTACCGAACAATAATCGGTATGGTAATTTCTCGTTCCGCATTCCTTAGTCATATTGCATTTCATTTCACATTCATCGCATGATTATATGTTTATGCGTATTGAAACTGACGTGTTTGGTGTTCCTTATTTGTCACCCATTTTCGGGGCGATATGTGATGATCCATATGATATTTCCGATCATATGGGGAGCAGGTTTTATCAGGTTAGCTTGGATAGCACGTGGGCAATGGACGAGCATCAACGAACACCGAGTCGTAGTGTGATAGTTAGAATCGTAGTTAGATATGAGTTGTATTTTAATTTATTTATCGAGTTGTGTAACATTAAACCATTATTAATATTAAAAGAATCATTGATTGTATCTCCGAAACTACTACCTCGGAAAACCGAGATGGTGATGCTTCGATTATCTTGGCCGGATAATAAGGGTGTTACAAAGAATGAAACAGACGAACATTGGGTGCGGTGACTAGTGAAGTAATATGACTCAAATATTTTCTTAAGTCACTTGGAGTAGAGCATAGCACGCCCATTGAAAAGTTTTGTGACAATACTGCAGCCTTACACATTGCTAAAAAGTCCGATCTTCGATGATCGTACTAAACACATCGAGGTAGAAAGTCATTTTATACATCATCATATTATGAACAAGACAATTTCAATTTCTTATGTACAAAGCAAGGAACAAGTTGCTGATATTTTCACAAAGGCGTTAGGAGGAGAAGCTTTCCGTTTTCTTCGATCCAAGTTGGGCATTAGCTTACCTATGCTCCAACTTGAGGGGGAGTGTTAAACAATATTGAAGAATAATATCCGATACTTTGAGATTATTGTGCAATATTGTGTGAATAATATCTTAGTCTTTTATTTTATTTAAATATCTTGTTACCTAGTTTATAGAATATCCTTTGACAAGTAAATATGAGTGAATTTTCTAAATAACCCCTTTTATGTACCATTTTTTTTATAAATAACACCCCTTTTAAGTTCACTTTTACAAATAACCCCCTTAAATATTACTTAAACCTAAAAATCACCCTCTATTATTGATTAATCTAAAGTTGTATATATATATATATGATATGGTTGTATGAGCTTTTCATTCAATAAGAAACAACTTGTGCTCTATTTTCAGAATCCCCAATCTATGAAATTGAGGAATCTATTGTGAGAAGTGAGAACTCTGGGTAATTCAGGGTTTGAGCTCTCCTTGACATTGAATTTCGGGAGAATTTCCGAGTTTTGTTAGGACTTAGGATAGATAGCTGGTAGGGTGTTTGGTTCGCGCGATTGTATAAATTTGGAATCAGGAATCATACTTGGGTAGTATGAGTTTGAAAGTTAGTTGATTCCTCGTAGCACATGTTTATTTCATTTTTGGGTGGAAGAATGAAGTTGAACTTTATCAAAGTTTAAAAAAATCTAAAATACAACATTACAGAAATGATTTTTTATATTGAAAAATCATGAAAATAAAGATTTGATCAAATAATTATAAACAAAAAATATTTAAAATGTTCCATGTAAGTTTTTTTTTGATGTCCTTTGATTTTATTATTTGATATTCATGGGTATCAATTTCAAACCCACCTCCATATCTCGTGGGATATTAAGGTATGATTTTAAAAGGGATTTGCTATATCACGCCACCTGTTTTACTTGTTACGCCCCCTACTTTTCGATTTATTCCTCTTTTACCTTTTGAAATTCATTAACTAATTAACTTTTTTTTTTTTTTTTTTTTTTTTTTGTGAAGGGAAAAATCGTTTATTAATCAAAAGTCTCATGGTAGTTACAACATATGTCAAGAATAACAGGATACAAAACGATTAAAATCAAATAAACTAAATTCTCGATCAACAGAAAATTTCTAAACTTGATGGGCTCATGAGACGCTTCTGCACATCCTCTAACATATCGCCTTCTGCGGCTTTTCACAAGAGGGTCTCCAAATTTTCTAGGGCATTGACAAGAATCAAGTTCTTTTGACCAAAAGGTTTGTAACGAGCAATCTGACAGCAGTTTTATCTCCATAGGATCAACAATGAAAGCACCGATCTTCCACTTAATTCTTGAACCTCTCAAATAGAGGGGAAAATCTCACCAAAAGATGAGGACAAAACTCACCAAAAGGTGAGAACAAAACTCACACAAAGGTGAGAACAAAACTCACACAAAGGTGAGAACAATTCTCCAATAAAGGAGAGGCAAGAGGTTATTAGCATAAAAAAATTAAAGAAGAACGAAAACGGAAAATTTGGGGCTTACCTCCACCAAAAAAGGTAGACGGCAGCCCCGAAAAGGTTGAATTAGGGTTTAGGTTTTGTTTTTTAGAGAGAGAATCTGGAAGAAATAAATGTTCAGAACTGATCATTAACTAATTAACTAATTAACTAATTACTGTCTTATTATCGTAAATGATTTTTATTACCGCTTTATTGTAAATGAGTCTTGAACCGGGTTTACGAATATTATTTAATATGTACTAACTTGTAAAGACTTATTGACTGACTAAAAAGACTTATTGACCGACTGACTTCCTCATTCAATCCTCTTTACTCAATATCCTCATTCATTCATCCTCTACTCAATACCAACTTATTCATCTTTTTATTCAAGTATCAAATCATTCCCAGAAAATCATCCTCTACGCCCCCTACTCAATACCTACTTTATTTCCACTTTTTTTTTTTCCAAATCTAAATTCTCAAAAAATCTAATAACTCAAGTAGAAATTTCTAATCAAAACAAGTATAAGATATGTTTTTTTATTTTGTTACTTTATAATTAGATTAGATTTAGGTGAATTCAAGTTAGATTAGTTTTGTTAGGTGAAAATTATTGATGTTTGAAGCCAATTAGTGAATGATAATTGTGAATTCAAGTGAGATAGTAGTGAATGATAATTGTGAATTAGTGAAGCCAATTAGTGAAGGATGTTTGCTGCGTTTCGGGTAAAAAAAGAGTGTCGTGCAAATCACACGACGACGCCACGGTATTGTCGTGTAAATCACACGACAGTGCCACGGTGTTGTCGTGCAAATTACACGACGGGCCAGCGTTTTGTCGTATGTTCTACACGACAGCTCATTTTATCTCATCTTTCCTATAGTCAATAAGTCTTTTGTATATGTCTTGTTGTTAAGACAATTTTGAATTTACGCAGATGTCTACTAATGATGATGACGCTCGTCGATCGAAACTTCATGCTTCTTTTCGGCGTCAAAAGATGAATATCAAGGTTGGAAGTACTAGTGTAGGCATTGTTGGAAGTACCCGCTATCCGTAAAATCAAAACAACGTTCTTCGTCATAACGATAATGTTGATTAACATTAAAGGCATTTTTGAATTGCGGTCCTTTGGTGTAATAATCGTTGTTAAACTGCGATCCTTGACCGTTATCGGGAGTAAATAAATAATTAAAAAATACGCTACCGGTGTCGTCGCCATGATTCATATTAGTAAGTTGTAACAATTTTGCAGTGAGATTTTTGGGGTAAAGATGGAGTAGGAGTAAATGTAGTAGTAAATGAAAAGGTTGGAGCTAAATAGTAAATGAAAGAGGGACCGTCTAATCTAATTAAAACCGTCATCAAAATACATTTGCTAAAACGATATTTAATTTTTACTATAAATCATTTGGATGTACAAGAGCAAAATAAGAATAAAATAGAAAATAAGGAGCATAACAAGTAAAACAGTGGACGTAATATAACAATTCTGTTTTAAAACCCCTGTTTTTGCAGAACAAATAATTAAAACCCCTGTTTTTGCAGAACAAATAACTAATAACATTGCTTGACATCTCTTCAACGACTTTTGTGTTATATGAATCCATGTTCACAGGAACTGAAGGGAAGATGTGATCTAGGCCAGAAATTCAACATATTTCCGAAGTTACTTTCTAGTCGCGGTAAGTCCGGTAACTTGTAAATAATTTGAATTTTGGCATTTCATTTTAATATTATTATGACTATGTTTTATCAAATTTTTTTATTTAAAATCCTAAATTAGAATATAATTTTTTTTACATTGATAAATGGCAAGCTATTTATAATAACTCACGTCTTGTAACCTAAACCTATTTAGCAAACCCTGATAGGCCTAATTGTCTAATATCCTAATACCCTCCCGCAATCGGAAAGGCAGTACATTGTACGAACTTTACGATTGGAGAAATACAAAGAAAAAAGAAAATATGAGTTAATTTGCAGGAACCGTAATCTAACCTGTCAAATATCAATAAGACGGAAAATTATCCGTTAAAATTTCAAGATTTAGTGCACGCTAAGTTTTTCGAACTCCAAATTTAATTGAAACACCACCTCAAACGAAGAAGAAAATATTAATCAAGATTCAAAATAAAGAAAATAGGCATCTAAGAACACCATTATTGTTTTTTTAAAAAAACCATTGATTAAACAGAGGAAGGGATTTTTTTCCGAATAAAGAAAATAAGCATCTAAGAACACCATTATTGGTTTTTTTAAAAAACCATTGATTAAACAGAGGAAGGGATTTTTTTTCCGGTGGGTGTAGATTTCGACCACACACCGGTAAGTACGCAGAAGCGGCTTTTAGAGTCCTCAAGAAGGAGACTCTGATACCATGTTAAAATTATAGAGGAGAGGAGGGAATAGCATAAAGGGAGAGTATATTATTGATTGAGATGTGTAGTTTCACATTGATAAATGGCAAGCTATTTATAATAGCTTACGTCTTGTAAGCTAACCCTATTTAGCAAACCCTAATGGGCCTAATTGTCTAATATCCTAATTAATCAAATTATATTTTATTGAAAAAGTATTTGGTCGTACTTTTTCACTTACAAATTTTAGTTACATCTTTAAAAATTCACCCTTTTAATTTTTTTCACCTGTTTGTGCAAACGTGTAAAGGTGGATGCTAGCTGGAAGGTATGGACATTGGAGTGGGGTGGGTGGCTTTTGATGAGACTGGTAAATTTTTTTTGAGGGAGGGTTGAAGGTCTTTGCATCCACGCCGTTGCAAGTAGAGATGTTCGGTATTAAGAGTGCTATTCTGTGGTCGATGAAGTCTCCATGCGACATGTGGAAATTCTTTCGATTGCCTAAAGGGTGTTTTACAAATTGCAGAGCTGGAACAGGTGCATCAACAGGTTGCTGATAACGTGGAAGATTTACAACATTTTTGGTTTTTTTTTCACTGTCTGGGTACTAGTTATATCCGTAGATCGCTTAATAGGATTGCGTATAATCAAGCATATAAAATTATGCGTGCGTAGTCACTTTCCTTTCGTGTTTAAAAGAAAAAACACGAAATTTTTTTCCCCTCTCTCACCTAGGTAGCACGGACACTTCTCTTAATTAGCCGTCCTGTGTCCGACACCGTGTCCGACACTCGGACAACCGACACTCCTTGGACACATGGCTAAACATATTATAGTTTAGATGAGGAATAAAATTTTAAAAAAGATCGATTAGAAGACGAGTTTGGGTGGAAAATAAGAATTAGTTATAGTAAAGATCGAACGATACCTTTACTGTTTAGATTTAACTTCAAATACACGATAAAAATAAAATTATACGTTATTTATAACCATGAAATATATATTTTATAATATTTAAATGCCGTGTCGCGTGTCCTACATTTCATGGGATGTCGTGTCCCGTGTCGTGTCGTGTCCGTGTCCGTGTCCGTTTTGGTGCTACCTAGTCTCTCACTCGTTTTTTTCATCTCCATCCCCTTCCCCTCCTTTCAGCAAACCACTCCAGCTGACCTCACTCCTGTCGACCCATGCTCTGTTCGACCTTAGTCGGGTTGACCCGTGCTTCGACATCATTTGTAGCTGTTGGCGCCTAGGTAATATTTACTTGTAATGTATTTCTATTTGGCAGACTTACTTGTGCTCGAAGGTGAGAATGGTGTGTTGTCAGATGCTTCGTCCTTTACAATTTACAACAAATTTTAATACGCAATTCAACAAAAGGGTATATCACAATGTGAGAATGGTGTGGCAGACACTTCGTCATATAGAGCACAGTGTCAAAACTTGACGTTAGAGATCCTTAATAAAATTGCACGTTAATAAATCCGAATAGTTTCAACAAAAGAAATTAATAATTGTTAAATTACTCAATTAGTTTACTAATTGATGAATTATGATCCATTGTTCGAAATTTAAAGCTATTGGATTCGATTTTGAGGAAAAGCTACATATGAGTCGATTTGTTTAGAAAAAAGGGCATGACCATGGAAAGTAAATGATAAATTGTACTTGAAACAGTAAAATCCGTATATAGAAAAATAATTCCATAAAAATTATAATCGTTGGTTGGTGAGTAAGTAGGTCGGGTATGGGTCCAGATCTTCACCCGATAGGGTGGGTACAGCCATACAGGTCTAGATTTTCACCTGATAGGCCGGTGGGGCGGGTACTGTTATGAAAATTGTAACCTGTCATAGGTGGTGAGGCGAAAACAAGTATGAGTATTGTTTGGTGGATACGGGTGTGGTGAGCCTACATCCACTACATCGCCGTTTTAATAACATCCCTACACCCGTCTAAGAACAGGTCCTAAGTACTACATTTACGCTGTCTTTTTCTTTTGTGGCTGTAGACAAACCACTAATCGTAAGCTACTTAGCTAGCCAAGAATAAGACCAGTCTCTACTCTCAAGGACAAACTTTCATTTTCTTATCACAAACTCCTATGGGAAGTCTCATGAGTGAACCAAATTTAGTACCACCCTCCTATAAGGTTGGTATTCGATTCCACACGGGTTTTTAAATTACATTTGAAAATACGATGCTCTTCTAGAGTAAAAATATTAGGTAGCGTTATCTCATTTTCCTAAAGCAGTGATTACTGATGGAACCAAAGCATCATGTTGTTTGCTTTCCTGCTGCAGCCCAAGGCCACATAAACCCAATGTTCAAACTAGCAAAGCTACTCCATTATAGAGGTTTTTACATTACCTTTGTGCACACTGAGTTCAATTATAGCAGACTACTCAATTCCTTGGCCTCAGATTCTCCGTCTCTTCACAGCCTAGAGAATTTTCGTTTTGAAACTATTCCCGATGGCCTGCCTCCAGATAACAAGCGTGGAATAAATGACCTCCCTGCAATGATTCGTGCAATGTTCATAGAATCAAAGAAGGCACTTAGGTCGCTCTTGTTGAAGCTTCGTGCTTCCTCTGATGTGCCACCTATAACTTGTATGATTGTTGATGCTCACGTCAACATTACGCATGAGCTCAGTAAAGAGTTGGGCATCCCAGTTTTGCTTTTCTACACTACAAGTGCTTGTGCTGTCCTAGGTTTTTTGCATTTTGACGAACTTGTTAAACGAGGCCTTACTCCATTAAAAGGTATCTGAAATGTTCTATCTTCTGACTTTTTCATCAACAAATGGTTCTAAATAGTCATATACAAATGTTTACATTTTTGTTCGCAGATGAAAGCTACTTAACCAATGGATTCCTTGACACGCCAATCGACTGGATTCCCGGACTAAAAAATGGGATCAAGTTGAAGCACCTCCCTTCATTTCTGAGAGCAACTGATCCACATGATTTTATGTTCAACTACAACATCGAGGCAGCGAGTCAAGCTATAATTGCTGGTAACATAATCCTGAACACATTTGATGCTCTAGACAGCGAAGTTCTACAGGGTATTAAAACCAAGATACCAAATATATTTACTGTTGGCCCTTTACCATTGCTCTGCCATCAAACCAATTTACTCAACTTTGGTTCAAATTTATGGACAGAAGACACAAATTGTTTAGAATGGCTGGATAAAAGAAGTCCAAAATCTGTGATCTATGTAAACTATGGAAGCCTGACCATATTAACCTCGGAACAGCTCGAGGAGTTTGCTTGGGGACTAGCTAAAAGTAAGCAACATTTCTTGTGGGTGATCCGGAATGATTTGGTGAATGGTGAATCCGGGTTTTTGTCTAAGGAGTATATGGAGGAGATCAAGGAAAGGGGTTTGATTTCAGGTTGGTGCCCACAAGAAAAGGTGCTTAAGCACCCGGCTATTGGAGCCTTCTTGACTCATTGTGGGTGGAATTCGACCCTGGAAAGCATTAGTGAAGGGTTGCCTATGATATGTTGGCCGTTTTTTGCAGACCAACAAACAAATTGCTACTATGCTTGTGATGATTGGGGAATCGGGGTGGAAATTGGGGAGGGTGAGGTAAAAAGAGGTCGAGTTGAAGAGGCTGTGAGAGAGGTGATGGAGAGTGAGAAGGGGAAAGAAATGAGGGAGAAAGCTTTGGAATGGAAGAAGAAAGCCGAGGAGGCTACTGGACGTGGTGGTTCGTCTTACAATAACTTCGAAGACTTGGTTAAGTGGATCACAGAGAAGAACAATACAGAGTAGTTGTTCTTCTTGTTAGGATGATGCTTAAATGTAAATAGTGCTTTTCTCAAAGGAACATTTAAGTCATTGATATGTATATAGTCACAAATACCCATCTTTTATACTTGCTTCGTTGTATTGAATTTCATTATAAATCGGAAGTCACAGTTTATAAATTCATCTTGTTTATTGATTTGAAAGTCTTATTAATTTTTGCAAGTTATTTTGCGCATTCAAAGTTTTCTGTGAATAGTTTGTTAGTAGAAGAATTCTAGCATCTCACTGCCTTGGAGACAATAGAGAGCATCTCATTATCTTGGAGTCACTAGAGAGATCCTTAGCCTATTCCTCTCTGACGATGATTGTTCCAAGGAAGCCATGGAAATCGACTAACGTGGATCAAAGGCCGTGCATTGAAGTTTCCTTAGTTCCCCCAGATAAGCGTTTGCTCAACGCACATTCAGTATAATTTTAGTTATCGTTGTCGTGAATTAGTCTTTTGATAAAGATACACAATCATATATGATTCATGTACGTACAACTCTATGGCTTAGCTTAAACTTGTGTCTAAATGGCATGCATAACAGGAAATAATACAGTACCATTCATCTGCCTTAATGGACCACCTAGATAGATGAATGATTCAATGCCATCCATGGAAACTCTAAGCATATGATAGATAACTTACTATAAATTTGATTGGTGCTCTTTTTTTCAACAGGACGATATTATTGTATGCGCACGCCAACTTATTTCGGACCATAGACTTATCCTGAGCTGTTGATAGTCCCACGAGTGAACTAAAATTAACTACCACATTTTCATATCTTGGATGTTTCTTCCCACGTGATATATTAAACTGCATTCGATCTGGTGGCCGTGTTTCATTTATGCAAATACGAAGGAAGTTTTAAGCTCCGCTTGAGAAGAAAGCGCTTGATTTGAGTAATACTAGGTGAGGACGTCATCTCATTTTCCTACACGGGTTTTTAGTCATGGAGCCTAGGAAGCATCATGTTGTTTGTATTCCTGCTCCAGCTCAAGGCCACATAAACCCAATGTTCAAACTAGCAAAGCTACTCCATCATAGGGGGTTTCAAATCACCTTTATCCACACCGAGTTCAATTTTACGAGACTAACCAATGCCGTGGCTTCAGATTCTCCCTCTCTTATCAACCTCGAGAGTTTTCGTTTTGAAACAATACCGGATGGTTTGCCCCCGGAGAACAAGCGTGGCATAATCGACCTCCCTGCGTTGTGTGTTGGATTGACTGGTCTGGGACCGAAGGAGGCACTTAGGTCTCTCTTGCTCAAGCTTCTTGTTCCATCTGATGTGCCTCCTGTTACTTGTATCATTGCAGATGCTCACATGAACTTTGCATATGAGCTCAGTAAGGAGATGGGCATTCCAATTATGCTTCTCTACACTCCCAGTGCTTGTTCTGTCCTAGGATATTTGCATTATGACCAACTTGTTAAAAGAGGTCTTTTTCCAATGAAAGGTAGGTATTTAATAATTTCCGTCATTAACCTTTTTATCATACCCAAATTCTCATTGGGTGACGTCACAAGTTTCTGACGGAAAAACGTGACCATTTTATAATAAAATTTGACCATTATCCATAAATAAAAAAAAGTATGGATGGTTATTTTTATCATAAATGGTCACATTTTCTTTGTCACAAGAGAGACTAACCTTTATAACAAGAGAAAAGAAGTCTTCGCTCAATTCGGGAGGTCAGATCGTCTCCCAAGAGACCTATTATGATACCAGTCCCATCGTAAGTTTATTTCTTTTTCAAATAATGTAACAAAAAGTCTGACCCGGAGAGTCGGGTAGGCTGTAATGCCGTAGGTAAAAACCTTTCTTTCTTGCTGCCAAAAAAAAAAAATATTTAGAGTTTCCGCCAATTATGTTATCTGATAAATAGCTCTAAATTCTCTTTTTGGCAGATGAATGCAACTTAACCGACGGATTCCTGGACACACCAATCGACTGGATTTCCGGCTTCAAAAGTGGGGCGACGTTGAAGCACCTTCCTGCATTTTTAAGAACAACAGATCCAAATGAGACTATGTTCAACTATAACATCGAGTCAGCGAGCCACGCTGTTGATGCCGGTAGCATAATCTTGAACACATTTGACGATCTTGAAGGAGAAGCTTTACGAGGGATAAAAAACAACATTCCAAATGTATGCACCATTGGCCCTTTATCATTGTTCTGCCAACAAGATGGTTGTGACATACAAAACTTTGGATCAAATTTATGGAAAGAAGAAACAAATTGTCTTGAATGGTTAGATAAAAGAAGTCCAAATTCCGTCGTTTATGTAAACTATGGAAGCTTAACTACATTAACCTCGGAACAACTACAGGAGTTCGCTTGGGGACTAGCTAATAGTAAGCAACATTTCTTGTGGGTGATTAGGAATGATGCTGTCGATGGTGACTCCGAGTTTTTGTCTAAGGAGTTTATGGAAGAAATCAAGGAAACGGGTTTGGTTTCGGGTTGGTGCCCACAAGAAAAGGTGCTTAAGCACCCGGCTATCAAAGCTTTCTTGACGCATTGTGGGTGGAATTCGACTATTGAAACCATTTCAGAAGGGGTACCTATGATATGTTGGCCATTTTTCGCGGACCAACAAACAAATAGCTTCTATGTTTGTGATGATTGGGGGGTCGGGGTGGATATTGGAGAGGGTGCGCTTAAGAGAGGCCGAGTTGAAGAGGTTGTGAGAGAGGTAATGGAAGGTGAAAAAGGGGAAGAAATGAGGAAGAAAGCTTTGGAATGGAAGAAGAAAGCAGAGGAGGCTACTAAACTTGGTGGTTCATCTTATAATAATTTTGAGCAATTAGTTAAGAAGATCGTTAATAAGAGCAATATAAATTTTCAATCTTAAGTATGATTATCTTTAATGCGTCTTTAATGCGTGTGTTAAGGACACAGGTTAGAAAAACTGTTGTCAAGAGGTCTTGTTCTGGTCAGTCACTTTAATAATTCAATGTATTTGATGTTCTTGTTGATTGATAGTGATCATTAGCAAATGGCTAAATATCACTTCAACAATTTACATATTGCAGAGTATGCAAGCAAGTCTCTAGTTTACGAATGCTAAGACTACATAATTATTATTAATTAGAATTAACGATCTCACATAGTGGTTACTAATTAGGGTATGACAATGAGATGAGGGAAGCTCGTAAATAACTCGAGATCGGTCCGACCAAAGCTCAATTTGGGCGAGATCGGTCCAGGGGCAGAGCCAGGATTCGAGACTATATAGGGCTGAATTTAACTAACGTACAAATAAATTTTTTTGTTACAAAATTTTGTGGAACCGCTATTTGAGCTATATTTTTGGTCAAAATGATAATTTATTCAATTCCGTCTATGAGTAAAATATTTATTTATTTGAATAGAAGTGTTTCCCGATCGACAAGAATCTCTTGTTACGTTCAACCATCCATTAATACATGCTACAAAAAATTGATATAAAAGGAGTACTTTAAAAAAAAATTCACACATTTTCCAAATTAAAAGTTATTTTAATTACTAAATATTTTAAAATTGCAAAAATAGTTATCTCTTTCATAAAAAAACTATATGCTTTTGTAAAATCGCTTGTTGTAACTGAATTTGTAACACCCCGTATTTTATAATAATATTTTATTATAAAAGTATTTTATTTAATTAATTATTTCGGAGTTTATTAATGGGTTTGGAAATATATATATTTATAGCTTCCGTTTCCTATTTTTATTATTTCCGTTTAATCTACTTTTGGATGGGTTAAAATGTCCGTGCACAATTTTATTATTTTAATTTAATAATTACTTTTCTATTTCAAGTTCTCTTTACGTTTTAATATGGTTCAATCCAATTTGTAATCAGATAATCCATTGTATGAGCTAATGGACCAAAAGCCCATTAGTTAATCTCCTTATAAATAGAATTTAACCTAGCAAGCAACTAGGTCAAATCTTTGTTTCGTGCGTTGAAGCTTGCCGCGCCTTTCTTCTTCGATTTCTCTCTTTTGTTCTCTTTTCTCTCTTTAACTCTATTGTTGAATATTTTTTATTCTTCAAAACTCATACATAAATTATATTTTCACAATCCTTACTCTTACCTCTACAATATAATCTATTCAAAATATTTTATTGGGAATTATTTGTATGGACCTTTAGACCTACGTTTTGGGTCTCTTGTTTTGTGAGTAAAGAAGAAGATGTCTTTCCCTTTGGCGTTTTCGAAAGAGTTATTATTTCGTACAATTTCTATCAGAAGGATTTGGATTTACGCTTTCTTTAAAGTTGCCTTTTGGGGTTATTGACACGTGTTGGAGACAAGACTTTATTGGTTGTATTCTTTATGAAGGTTTTCATTAATTGCCAAAAAGGTAATTAACTAGGTGTTTCTCTTTTAATTGTGTTTATGCCAATTGATGTAATTAATATGATTTAATGATTGTTTGTACGATTGGTACATGTTTGATTATTTATTGTCATGATTTATTTGTGCTCCATATATTTATGTATGTGTTATTATCGTAATTGTGGATTAATGTATCGATAAGTCGTTATGGGTGTCGTGTGCGCAACTAGGGTTCGCGAGGAAACCCTAGATGGCGGCATGGCGAACGGCCAAGAGTGTTACTCAAGGTTATAGTGAATTATGTGTAACCTTGGAAATATGATCCAAGGTTATAGCTGAACTAGTACAACCTTGAGTACGACTCAAAGTTATAGCTGAAGCTAATATAACTTTGAACTACGAGTTAAAGTTATAGCTGAGACTAATGCAAACCTGAGGTATGACTCAAGGTTATGGTTAGTGCTAGTATAACTTTAGTTTTCGTGTCAAGGTTTAGCTAAGGTTACTATAACCTAAAGCCATTTGTGGAAGTTATAGTTGAGGTTAGTATAACCTCGCATCCTTTACTTATGTTATAGTTAAAGCTACTATAACTTTGGTTGTTTATACTTGTTCCACATATTGAGTTGTGTTCAGTGATCGTATAATATTGTGTTTGCATATGTCGTTGGATACTTCTATACATTTGAGTTGGACAGTCAGTTAAACTGTTCTATTATGTGCAGTCAGTTAAACTGTGCATTGTTGTTGGCTAGTTTGAATAGATGACGATAGTATCAGTTAAATACTATCGGAATGAACTAACGCCACCCATTGATGTGGGATTTATTTTGGTCTATGTTCGGGGCTGGCCAGATTCATCAGTTAAACGTTCTGGGTCCCGAGTGTCGGTCGATGTACAGTTAATGCATCGAGAGGTCTGGCCAGGTCTTAGGCACATAGGCAGTGGTGATACGCTATACATAGTACCGTGGAGGAAGTGGTGATACGCTCCACACCGATGGAGGCAGTGGTGATACGCTCCGTCAGTCAGAGGCAGTGGTGATACGCTCTGACAAGTTAGAGGCAGTGGTGATACGCTCTAACGGGCGTTCGCTCTATTCGCTATGCTTTGATGATAGCTTTGTGCCTTCTGTTACAATGGATTGTGTGTCACCATATTCGCTACGCTTTATCGCTAGCATTGTGCCTTATGTTACTATGAGTCGTGAGTCACTTGGGTTGTAAGTGTTCATGGTCTAGTGGTCGCGTATGGTCTAGGTTTGTTTGGTTCTTTTGTCTAGTGGAGAATATCATGGTATGGTCAGTTTGCTTTCATGTCATGTCATGTTTATACCCTCACATGATTGCCGTATTATGTCTTCAAATGATGGTAAGTTTGATTGGACTTTCATGAGTATAGATGATCTCGCATGTTTACTGATTTTACATTTCATTTGTTAATGATTGTTGGTTACATTCATTTGTTGTAAACATGACTGGGAGAGCATCTAGTTACTCCCGACTGATTGTCGACCCCCTTCTCAGGTTGTTCAGGTTGTTGCTGTTTGGTTGATGCTTGCTTGGGGAATGTGCGAAGCGAGCTTAATAAATTGTTTAGGACCTTTGCTTTAAGTTTTTAAGAACCTTTGAATAATGTATTAGTTTGGTTTTCGATTTGAGTATCGATCCGGATTTGGGTAAGGTGTTTCCGCCACCTTAACCCAGTTATCATTGAGTTACACTCTGATATTCTTTTATATTATGTTTTTCCTTTGTTTTATAATCCGGGTTGTTACAGAATTTCTGTATATAATTATATAATTTTCCGACTTATATATTTCTGTAAAATTAAAGTCAAATATATATATTTATCTCGAAAAAATAAGACATAATATATGAAAATATGAAAGGAATATTGATTTAAATTTTTATCAACATAAAATTTATATACAATTTAAACAATCTTAATTTTTATGACACGTAAGTGACGATATTGCTTGGTTAAAATGCATCATATTTGAAAAAGAAAAAAAATGCTCAATGTAAGGATCGAACTCATGGCTTTCTGAAAGCAGAATCCTTATGGCAATCCCAACAACCAAATGTGCTACTTTAATAATCTGATAACATTAACAACAAATTGTATTTATTCCTAAACTCTTATAGGGCTATAGCCCATATAGCCTATAGGCTAGCTCCGCCTATGGATCGGTCTAAGCTTGGGTTAAATTTGAAAGTTTAACGAGTCCATTCAAGCAAACGCTGACTCAACTCGAAAAGCTCTAACTTGTATGATTAGATAAGATATTGCTAATATTTTATAATTTTTTTTTTTATCATGATTGTATCTTTATATCACCCATATCAAATGTCTCACTAATTTGCCAAATATGTTTACATATAACCTTCGAGCGAGCCTTGTGATTGAAAATATTGGAAGAAAAAAAAAAAAAATAATAATCATATATATAGACTCGATTTGAGCTTGGGTCTCGCTCGAATTCGCGTTAAAGCTCGCAAGCTTGATAGCGAGCACATTTCTTACAAGTTCGAGTAAATTTGAGATCGGCTTGAGCTCGAGTTTTGGTTATTGAGCATAAGCCAAGCCAGACTAAGCTCGGACTCAGCTCGGCTCATTAGCACCGCTAATCTAATGTAATAAAACAGAATTTTGAGATCATTGTAATTAAATGTGATCATATAAAAGTTCGGTTAGTATTGAGGACTTATAATAGTTTTTTTCCCCTCAAAATAGTCTTATTTAACTGAAAATAATTTCAAAATTTCATCTTATATTGAAGGTAGAAAATGATATTGAGACTCAATAGTATGCTGGTGACGTGAGCTCATTCACCTGAGTGCAAATAAAAGAGCAATAAGTCCCCTTGAGACGGATGTATCCGTCTTAAATGAAGACGAGTCGGGTAATATTCATTTGTATTAATAAGACAAAAATGATAAGACATAAAGAAGAGCAAAAAGTTTTTCTTACCTATATAATTGAGTCATTATTTGAGTCGTCTTTACCTTAAACGGATACTTCCATTTCCAACGAAAAAATTAGCGAAAAACAAACAAGGTGGCTATCTCCGAAAAGAGCGAAAAAGAGAAAAGACACTACATAAAATAGGGTCACTCACTCTCAAAATTCCACCATCCTCCCAGGTGTCCACTTCCACCCACATCACACATTCACACCACCTGGCACCACTCCCCTTTCTCTCTCCACCGAAACAACCACCATAACCATGGCGATCACCACTGCCAACCACCACCATAACCACCATCTTCTCCTTCCAACCTCCATAGACATGTCCACCCTCTCTTACTCCGAACTCCACTCCCTTTCTCTCCTCTCCAACTCCTCCTTATCCCTCCCATCTCTCTCCTCAATCTCCACCACCACCGCAACCACCACCACCTCCTTCATTTCCACCACCGCACCCGCACCTCACCACCGTCATCGCCACCACTCCATCTCCGCAACTCCCGAACCGGACCGCTCCGAGTCCCTCTCTATCGTCCACTTCCTCAAACGCTACCTCCGCCACCGCAATCACAACCAAACGGAAACCAAATGCGAAAGCGTAAGAGCCGTGGAAATTGTGAACCGGAATGGTGTGGTGGTTGACTTGGCGGCGTTGGAGGAGAGAGATGATCCGTTTGCCGAGGAGTTTGGTCGGATGTTTGGCCGTATGGAGAAGGAGGAGGAGTTGCTGGAGGTATTGGCGGGAATTGATGGGAATTGGTGTAGTAAGAGGAAGAAGAGGAGAATTGTTGATGCTTGTTTGTTAGGTGACGCGTTGCCGGTTGGTTGGAAGGCTGTTATCGCTTTGCGTCGTAAAGGCGGCAATTTTTCGCCTTATTGTCGCTGTTACATCAGGTTCTTTGAGGCCTTCTTTAACGCTGAACGTTTTTCCTGCAATTTCGTTTTGAAATGATGTTATGGATGTTTTTTTTATTTGTTTGCTAGATCATTGTTAACTGAAATCGTAAAATGTGTTTCGTTTGGCAATTGAATTGAGCGATTTTGCGCATACGTACAAGTTTTTTGTGATTGTTTTTTGAGATTGTTCGAAATTGAATTGAGCCATTTTGCACAAATGCTCTAGGTTTGTGTGATTGTTTTGTGAGACCCTTCTTCATTGAAATGATATTGTAGGCATCATTTCAAGGCTGAATAAGTAAACTTCACGCAACGATTCCGTTAACCGATATTTTGCACTTATTAATGATGCTTGCATGGGGAAATTTCAGGACTTTCATACAGCTGTCTATATTTTGGAAATGCTACTTTGCATTTCAGTTGTAGATATTTGCATTAGGGGTTTGGTTACCTGATTCTAAGAATTTGCGTATACGATTCAATACCTTTGTTGAGGCTCCATCAAGCTGTAAGATATTCAATCTTGATATTGATGAACTCTTAAATTGAGGAGTGGGTTGAACAACTTTATCGACTTGGGCGTTGTTTTGATATGATATTAGGAGGGAATTTGATGGACCAAGAGTGTTGTTCTTCCAAAAATTTTCTCTATGCAAGAGCGAAAATTGGATCCCTCCAGTTCCCTCCGACAATGGAAATTGCATCTCTCCTTTCCCCCCAAACAAATGTCTCTCTGATGCCTGATGGTCCCCCATTGATAGTAAAGAAGATAGTTTTTCTATAAACCAAGGAGTTACCAACCCATGACCTTTTCGAATGGAACCTCATTTTAGATTATAAAAGGCACTCTCATTTCTTTGTGGGTGTGGCACAACATGGTATGAATTTCACAGGTGTGCATTTATAGTATGTGCTCTAATGCATCTATGGACGTGTTGTTTGGTATGAAAAAACAAATGTAGAGCCACTCATGTTTTGCTCATATCGTTATCTTCATAATCTTCTGGTGAATTTTATAATTTCTTGATTCGTCTGTTAAACTGCAGTACAGTCGCTGTTGCCTTTTAGTTTGCATTGCACATAGCATGCGATGGCTTTTCTTGGTGCAGTCAGAATTTGGTTATGTTAGAAAGAAATGTTTGATTATTGATGATAGATGAAAATACGTAAGTGATATGAATTGGGAAAAACAAATTATATAGTTTGTTCACTATTTTCTTTGGCTGTATGACTTCTCATATATAAATTACACTTGTTTTTGTATTATAGTCCAACTGGAGAACACCTATCGTCCTGCAAAGAGGTTTCTTCATATCTAAAATCTTACTTCGGGATTAATGATACTAAACTTCTGAGGGATAGTAGAGGAGATCTTCAACAGCTACAGAGCGTTGATTTAAACAATGTAAGTTCGTGTCCTTCACAGTGTATGGTTCGATTTGCAAACTGCTATTTTAATGGATATGCAATACCAATGTTCAACAGTTGCAATGCTTAAATTCAATGGACGAAACTTCCACGTTGGATGTTTCTAACGCCACTACATCAAATATGTGTTTACCTATTGCCGCTCATGAGAAGGATGTCTCTGTTTCTAATGTTGAGAATCTACCAGAGGTTCAAGTATCCGACGTTTATGAATGTCACACATGCAACATAAGTTTTGATGTAAAGGACAACTATATGCAACATGTGCTTTCCGCTCATGAAAGGACAACAAAGAGGTTCAGACTTGGTTCATCTGTAGGAAACAAAGTAACTATTAGAGATGGGAATTATGAATGTCAAAAATGCAATATTAGTTTTGATGTAAAAGATAGATATTTGGAGCACTTGCTATCGACTCACAAAACGAAACCAAAGAAACGCCGACTTTCTTCGTCTGTGGTTGAAGGAGTAATTATGAGAGATGGAAAGTATGAATGCCAGTTCTGCGATAAGATATTTGATGAAAGACGCCGATATATTGGCCATGTTGGAAATCATGTAAAGGGCTCTATCAAGAGTACTAAAGGTTCACTTCTTCAAGTGTCTGACGCTGCAGAAACACCCCGCCAGGATTGTTTGCCAACAGAGATTGATAGCCTGAAGAGGGATGCCTTTATAGAAATTGCACAAAATGCTATTCAGGACGAGCCCCGTTCTGTGCCTGAGAAAGAACCGTCCTGTTTTAATATTATCGATAAACGTTGTATAGCTAGAAATTGCAATGTCGGGAATGCCAACATTGTCCCTGAAAAGAACTCCAGCTTCTGTGGTGCTGAACTTGGCATAGGAAACTCTGGAGGTGTAGGGAAAGCTTTGTCTTCGCAGTTCAATCCTTGCAGTAAGGTTAGTCAAACAAAAGATTCTTACCCCAGAGAAACAAAGAAAGACAATGAGAAAGATAAAACCCTGTTGGAAGAGTCTCTATCTCCATTTAACAAGGATAGAGAGATATCGGTAGACATTGGCGATAGCAATGGCTCATTGCCTTGCCTTACGAAAAATGAAGTGGAAAAGGTCAGTGTTGAAGCTAGAGATGATTTTTCTATGGAATTCTTCTATTCATGTGATAGAATGAAACGAAATACTATCAGTAATGGAGCTACCAATGGCCCAGTTTCTTGTCACAGTAATATTGAAGTTGAAAAAGATGGCAGAGAAGATATAACTTCCTCAAAGTTAAAGACCTGTAACCAGGTGACTGTGACTTTTGTGCCTGATGGTGAAACAAAGAAGCAATCATTTACCCAAAAGAATTCCACTAGTAACAGGGTGGTCATGTCAGCCTCTGCAAAAGACGGAGGTTCTCTTGAAGAATCTGACGGACACAAGGTTAATTTCTTATCATACAATCAGAAACCTTCTGATATGGATTCCGCTGCAGAAAATATTCCATCCAAGTGCATGGAACACGGGCCTGAACTTGCACAGAGCCATAATGACGGCGGTCTCTCCACTGTTACTCGTGATGCTCGTACTTTTGGCTGTGCTGCATTGTTGAACTCTTCTTCACCATTTGATGAAATATTTGAAAAGGTAATTTCTAATGAGAATTGCTGTGTAATTTATAGTGAATCCTGATTCCTGACATTAAATCACGATTCTTGTGAGTGCTGAACTATTTTACTCTAGTTCTTCGTATTACTTCGTGTACTCGTGTCTAGTACTTGACCTTTGGACACGAGTATGGCATTTGGACACATTAGTATAATTTTTAAGCAAAACTCACATGGATTTTTCAAAATATTTGTCAATTTTGGGACTTGAACACGTACATGTGGCAGATCCTTCAAATAGAGCTAGCTCGGGACATGGTTACCAGATTCGCTATGAATACGCCCTTCTTGATTCGTGATTCACTCTTACAGAATGTAGAATGTGTGTTATGTCTATTTTTAGTAAGCAACATGATAGAATTCGCTCTTAAGTCTTTAACTATTCGCGATTTGTAGGGTACCAAGCGACTCCGGTAACCATGGCTCGTGAATACCTATACCGGGTTTCCTTTTTTTATGAATGATGTCGGGCTATCTCCTCACCACTTGCAGTGTTTCAGTTCACTACACAGGCTCCTGCACGACTCTTGAAGGAATAGTAGTTGTCATGGTCCTGGATTTCTTGTGGATACTAGGCATCTATATTGCATGTCTAATTTTTCAGTATTTCTTTGACATGAGAAGTTCATTTCCCAGTTTGCTATAACCTTGTTTAACTGAGCTCTTTGACTTGATTGGTCTGATGGTGGAAAAAAGCCTAGATACTCTTGTTTGGAATAAATAAACCAAGTAATCTGATGTTCTTGCTGTCATGAACAGGCCGGACAAAATATCTGCAGTCTCGATTCAAACCTTGAAAGTGGAAATGGATTTGAGTACATGAAGTTGGATGAGATAGAACCTCAGATGTACAAGTACAATGCTATGAATGATGAAGATTCCATTTTCCTTCCGGAAGTATCCATGGGTCTAGAAAATGATACAGGGTTTGACCTGCGGTTTGATGTCTCTGCTGCTTCTCAATCAGAATTTCCTGAACCAAATGCTAGCAGAACAACGACAATGATGCCGTGTGTCTGGTGTGGCTCAGAGTTCTCCCATGAAATAGTTGAAATGGACCCACAGCCAGATTCAGTTGGTTTCATGTGTCCAGATTGCAGGTCCAAGATCTCCCAACAATTCAATGATCTAGAAAGTAATTTCTCTGTAAATCCTCACTACTCTTAAGTGTTAACTTTATATATTCTCTTCTTCTGATGAACTTCTTACTGTGATTATCTGTATCATAGCGTTAGTGCTTGTAGGTAAGAATCTGCTTAACCTTGCTTTAGGTGCTGTTGTAGACTTGTAGTCATATGGAATATCGCCTTTGATGTTGACTAATGGAAATGGGCGGTGTAAGTTTCGTAGATACTCCGTGTTTTTTCCCCGACTTCCTGATCTTAACAAACTCCCAGAAGGCAGCTAGCGTCTTGTATGAGCAACATTTTTTTTTATATTTGTGTTGTTTTATGCTCTGTATTTGTGTTTATATATGCTCTTTATGATTGTTGAAGATGTTTAGGTTCCCGAGAAAAGACGAAGAATTCATTATGGTAAGTACCAAAATACTGATAGAAATCTTTTGTTGGAACTTGGACCTGCCATGCCTGGAAGCCTGGAATAGAATGTGTTAGCTATGTATCGGTCATATTGCTCAACTATCTATTTTGGCAGCCCTTGATGTATTGGTACGATAAGCGGAAATGTTTTATGTAATGGTCATTTGGTCAATACATCAAGTAATTTAGAGCATGCAGCCATATCCAGTTGTATATCCGTTTTAATTTTCACTTTCCTCCAAACCTGTGATGTATAATTTGAGGGGATTGAATGAAGCATCTGTATTTTAATCAGCAATGGATGTTTATTGCATGATCAGTCTTGACTTCTGAGAATGAATTGGAGTCAGTTTATCTCCATGGACAAACTACCAACTAGTCTTCTTTGTAATGCACATATCCGTCACAAATTTACGACGGCTCAAATACTACCAACATGTTTGGATAAGTCATAAGACAAAACAAAACGTTACTCCTTACACACTTTACTCTTGTCTTATCTTTCCTATGTGCTTAGTATTTGATTCGTCGCAAACTTGCGATGGATATATCAGTCACAAATGAGAATTTGTAACTATAGTTAGAATAATAGTTGGGAAATATAGCAATCACCCTATAAGTTTGATATTACGTGCGATTAAGCCTTTTAATTTAACTTATATATGTAGCAAATTAGCCTCATAAGTTTCTCTCATTCTGCAATTAACAACATATCTTATTTTTAAGAATAAATATACTAAATTAAATTTTTTACTATTATTAAAAATTTAAATTATTGATCGAATACTACTTTTAAAACTTCTAATTATTAGAATGCATGTTCAAATATTTTTTTTAATTCAATTTGGCGAAAAATATTTATAATATGAGAATTTTTAATGAAATTACAATGAAAAGTTATGTTTCTTTACACGAGTATTAAATTTGGTTCATATTTTTCATTGAAAATGTAGATACGGTATTAATTTTTTATTATATATATTTTAAATGGTTTTTATAGTTGGAAATAGTACTCTCTCCTATTCTAATTTAATGTCCCAATTTCTATTTTCGTCTAGTCACAATAATGTCTCATTGTTTATTTTTGGTAAACTTTTATACTTATTTTAATCACTTGAACTCACAATAATACCCATCTTACCCCATAACACTAATTATTTTAATTATTCTACCCACAATAATAATCAATAATATCTTTCCTCTCTCCAATTATTTTACTTCACCCAATACTTTACATTATTCAATTCAATTCATTAAATTTTGTGCAAAAGTCCAATTGTGACTCTTATTTAGAATATGAGGGAGTAGGTTTTAGTTAAAAAATTGGTAGAAAACTTGATTTGTGCTTAATTGCACATTTTGAGAACATGTGGCTAATTTAATACAAGTGAAACTTAAGGAGTTGATTTACATATAGTACATAAATTATACGGTAATTTGCTACTTCCCCGTAGTGGGGTTAGTTAGTTATAAGCTCAAGTTGGTTTATGATTACTATATATACTATAGTTTTGTTAGTTATATAAACTATAGTTTGGTTGGTTATAAGCTCAAGTTGGTTTATGATTACTATATATACAAGAGCATTAAGTCATCCTAAACATAAGGTTCAATAAAATAATTGTGTTTCTATTATTCATTCGTTAATATTCTCATAATCATAAGTGCATATGGTATCGGGAGATGTTTTCTAATCCGGGTGTTTTGTGAAATTCTTGACATATGATCCGAGGATCAAGTAATTTTTCGCTTATGCAAATAATCAAGATTCCAAATTATTCATTTATCTTCATTCTCACATCAATCTTCATCTTTTTCATTTTTCTTGAAGTATAAATCTTCATCATCTTCCTCTAAAAAATTTCACAATGCCTGAAACTTCTTTTACTCATACTTCTAGTTAGGATTACTTTGAAGAACCCTTGTTTATTTCCACATCTAATAAACTCATTACTTCCTATCGGTGTTTAAAATATCGGTAAGTGTGACTAAGAGAATTAACTCTCTTCTATCACATTTTTGGTGGGCGGGCTTGAGATCATCCATGATGGTGCATTGGTGTAGTATTAATTTCTTAAGTATTCCGAAAAGCAGATGAGGTCTTGGTATTAGGAATGTTTCTTGTCTTAATCAAGCTCTTCTGGCCAAACAAGCCTAGAAGCTGGTTAAGGGAGAGGATACGCTCTTTGGGAAAGTTTTAAGAGATAAATTACTCAACTTTCCGCTTAGACCAGGCGACACATCCGCTAACACAGGCCTCGAATATGTTTTTGGGTTGTAGAGGTATGCTTCGGGGACTGGAACTTATTCTTCCAAATTGTGCTTGAAAAGTGTTTGGAGCACTAAATGGGTTAACGGGAAAACACTTGGCCGGTATGAGTCCTAACCTGAACTCTAATCAGGTTTTGGCTGCCTCGAACCTCAAGGTCAAAGATCTTTTTTTGGGCCCGGGAGAATGGAATAAAGAATTAATAACTGAATTATTCAGTGAGGAATGGCGGTCCAAAATCCTAGCTCTTCCTCTGTGTTTGTCACAACGTAATGATACGATCTTTTAGAAGCATTCTACTTCAGGCATTTATTCCGTTAAAAGTGGGTAAGGTATTGCTCTTGACTCTCGATCACCTCAACAAAACATGCACTGAGAAGGACTTGTCTAAAATAAGCAGGTTGTGGGTTGCCTTTTGTAAAAGGAGGCTTTGGAGACTCCATGGACCTCACAAATGGAACATTTTAGTATGGCGAATCCTTACTAGTTCCGTCTCTATCGGGACGGAGTTCCAAAAAAGAGGAATAGGTGCAGACCGCTCGTGTAGATTCTGTCATGGTATGGATATGCTCGAGACTCTAAATCACCTTTTTTGTGATTGCGATATTGTTGCTAGGATGTGGTCTTCAAGTAATTTGGGCATCCGTTCTGACAATGATTCCCACATGTTAGTTGGAGAATGGATCATTAGTTGGATCAATTATCTGTAACACCCCCATAACCCTCTTTATTAGTAAATAGGGTTTTCAAGTAAAATTCAGATAATGGGTGTGTCACAATTAAACCAAATGTGGTGGTAGTACCTAGACATGAGATAAAATAGGTAGTTGTCTAATGCAATTTAAAATCCAAAGGATAAATTACGATTACAACCAAATTTAAAATTTGCGGAAGCGAAAATAAAGTTCAACGATCAAAAAGGAAGATAAAGTCTTTAAGCATTTGTCTTTGATTGAAACTATTAAGCGCGCTCTCATGTGCATCCCACGACTAATTCCCACGAGTACCTGTCACACGATCTGCTCACACAATTTGTGATCACCGCAGGTCCAAGCAAGGACAAAACAAATAAAAGGGTCAACAATAATGTTGAGTAAGGTAACAATCCGAATAAAGAATAAACGGAATATGAAATCATAACTTAAAAGACATGTTAAAATAATATGTAACAAAAGTGTTTCGAAAGATTGAAAACAGAGTTTCAGAATTGCCACTGTTAATTGAAGGGGAACAAATAATTTCAAATGATTAAGAACAATATAAGTGTTCCAAAATATTCAAATCCATATCCAACCTTTCAAGATAATTCCAATTCAAAGAAAACATTTCTTTCCAACAATTTCCAACGTCGGTATATGCTTGGATAGAGGCCGTATGAAGATGATCCACTCGCCCTAAACCGGATAAGACGAGGTTCACCAAATCATGTACTAAACTGTCCTAGAATCCCGAGTGTGCACACCCCTCTATGGGCCAACCCCAAAGAGGAAGATAAGAGGACGGGGTCTCGATCAACTAACCCCCATCAGAAGCTCTGTATAGGAAGTCCTTTATTATGGAACAACCTACCCCTCTACCAAAACCGTTTCAAACCAACATGAGAATCCATTTCCAAAATAACCAAGATATTTCCTTCAAATTTGATAACTCATAATAAGCTTGTAGAAAAGCAAAACGGTTTTGGTTCCCAAAACTTTTAGAATCATAAATCACTTCTTTTCCATATTAAATATAATCCCGTTTCAAGAGATCAAAACAAACCAATCTTTGTCCATAATCATTTTGTAAAATACATCCAACCAATATAAATAATTCAATATAACCAAAAGTCTCAACATGCAAGATAGTAACAAATCGTAACGGTTTAATAAGAGTGTACGGATAAGCGTTTCCCTTACCTTACGAGCGATTAATGGTTAGAGAGCCTCCTCTACGACTCCCGACTCTACAATATATTTTTAAAATTATAGTTACTTATATGTTCGATCATTACATAGCTACTTGTCATAAATTATGCAATATCCTCTATTCTTCTCGGTTTTACAGATTCGAAACAGAAACTTTAAATCGTCGTATCTCCTTCGTTACTTAACGTTTTAAGGTGAGATCAGTGGGGTTTGGTTCCTTAGTGAGTCCTCCATCTTTAATGTCTCAGTGGTCAGAGTCTAAAAACGTGTTTAAGGGGTCCAAAGTTACAGTCTACCAAAGTCGGTCCAAAGGCGAGTCTTAAAAAGTTACGGGGTGGTAAATACTCTTAACGTGTCGAAACTTGTCGAAACGAAAGCCTACTACACTTTAAATTCATTAAAATTTAACATGTGAAGAGATAGGTTACTGATTATTTTTATAAGTATATCTAAATTACCCTTTTATGGAAGTGTAAGTTTTTAACAAGTAAGACTAATTAAAACATTTTTCCAGAACACAACAGAAACTTGTAAAAATCATAATAAATTCAAAACATCATATTTTTGTTCATTGTCAGCTATACTGGATTCCTTTATGTGTCGACAACATATTGTTAGCTATGCATGTTGTCTCACAAATGGGTTTATCAGATCTAAAAACGCGTTTTAAAAACAATGGTCAGAAACTGAG
Source organism: Silene conica (assembly GCA_029255685.2). Taxonomy (NCBI): domain Eukaryota; kingdom Viridiplantae; phylum Streptophyta; class Magnoliopsida; order Caryophyllales; family Caryophyllaceae; genus Silene; species Silene conica. The sequence continues at coordinate 77,394,459 of CM055312.2, forward strand.
TCATGAAAAGTTTTACATCATAAATCCTTCTTAACAAATCGAAACGAGTTGATTCCAAGTCCCATTATTATCTATATTCATAGTAGTTTAACATACTAAAAGTTTAGATACTGATTTATCTTGTAGATATGGTTTTATGACTCATTAAGTGAGATCTAGTGTTTTGACTAGACAGAAAACATGCTGTAGTATTTGATTTTTCTTTTACAGATGGTGCATGCAATCGTCCTAATTTTTGGTGAGTGTTTTTATAACACCTTAAGGAAAGTCCCAAATTTTTATTTTCTGAAAATACTCATTTTAACATGTGATTTCAGATCTATTACATGCATACTACGTTTTTGACAAAATAACGGTTTTTACTAGATTCAATCCTTTGCATGCATGGTTGTAGATTCATATGTTCAAGTTTAGATGTTAAGTGATATGTGAATGCATGTTAAAAGGTTATACAAATAGTTTTGAAGGGTTCATAAGCTTACTTAGTGTAGAACTTCAAGTAATGGCAAGATTCTCCTTCCTTACAACCCCTTTCTTCTTCTCCTTCTTATTCTCTCTTCCTTACTCTATTTTATTTGTTGATTGTGTGGGAGAATGAAGAATGAAATCTGGTGGGAGGGTTGAAAGTGGTGTGGGAAAGGGGGAAACAAAGAGGGAAAGGGAACTTTGCATGTCTAGACAAGTGTCCTAATGCATAAGCCAAATGTCTAGGCATGCATTGGTCCACATGTCTAGACATGCATTGGTCAACGATTATGTTACGGAAAACGATGCATGCGACGGTTTTACGTGTCTTTATTAAGCGATACTTGTTTAATCAATAAATTTCTCATTTTATTTTATTGACGGATTTTACGGGTATTACATTATCTGTCAAAGGCTGATAACGGGGAGCTTTTGGTTATTAACTTGCTCGCTACTATCTGGTGCATCTGGTGTACGCGCAACAATCTCATTTTTAGAGATGACTTATTCTCGCCCGAGGCTTTCTCCAACCTTCAATATAAGACGACGACTGAGGCAACTGCGGCTTATGAGGCTTCTCAAGGGATGTCAAGGGTGAATGGATTTTATTCTAGTTTACCACGTAATGAAGTGAAGGATAAACTGGAGAATAGTACTCATGTTTATCTGATTGGTACGGGCCAAGGGTGTAATACTATCACTACAAGAATTACGGAAAATGGCGACTATATAGGCGACCGCTACAGTAGTCGCAAAATTAGCGACCCAAAAAAAAAAACGGGCGACCGATTTCGGTCGCTAAATTTAGCGACCAAAACCTTATCACCATATTATCCTAAAAAATCCGCGCGAATCCGAAACCGACCATAGCGCCATTTTAGCGACCGAAAGTGGTCGCTAATTTAGCGACCGAAATCAGTCGCTAAAATTAGCGACCAATTTCGGTCGCTAAATTAGCGACCAATTTCGGTCGCTAACCCCCTGTTATATTTTTTTCGCCTCTTCTTCCCGTCATTCCCCCATTGCTTAATACCTTCAACGAAAAAAAAAACCCAAAACCTCTCGTCACCCTCGTAACCACCGTGATTATATCGGACCACCGCAGCGCCACCGGACCACCCACCACCGCCGTTCACCTTCCTAATACTCTTTTTTCAGGTTTGTGTCGATTTAATAAGTTAATTTATGTATTGAATACTTTAATAGTTTTATTGTAATTCATAGTTGTTGTTAGTAATTAGATTATTAGGATGATTTGAATAACATTTGGATGTTGTGAGAGCATCTCCAATGGACAGCTACAACACGTTGTAGCTTGATTTCTCAATACGGTTTTTTAAACTATTTTGCTCTTCGGCTATATATCGCTCCAATGGCTAGATACAACATTTTCTAATATTATGGGTCCCACAATAAAATTTTCCTCCAATCATAAACTTCACCTTTTATTTTATTTTTATTTTTTTTAAAGCTAGCTATATGCTGGGTAGAGCTACAATGCTCATAAGCTATGTAAATATTTTCTTACTCCAATGGTAAGCTACTTGCTTGCTATTTTATAAATATTGCAAGCAAGTCCCTAAAGCAAACCATTGGAGATACTCTGATAAGTCTTTATGTATACGTTAATTAGGTTTTTAATGTATAAGTTGTGATTAGGGTTAGAAATTGGGGAAAATAGGATGTTTGTTAAGGTTAGTAGCTTTAGTTAGTAATTAGATTTCTAGGATGATTTTAAGAAATTTTTTGATGTTTATTATGTTTGTATGTGTAATTTAATTAGTATTTTCGGAAATTAGTTGATGTTAGGGTTAGAAATTGACAAAAATTGGGAAAAAATTGGGTGTTATTGTTAATGAGTGTTAGTATTGTTAGAAATTGGGAAAAATATTGTTGAATGTTATTATTCAAATTAGTACATTATTGTAAGTTATTGTGAATTTTTTCCGTGGAAGAATGACTATTGACCTAGTACCCGTTCATGAATTACTCGTTAGGAGGAATTCATGAATAGTCCCCATTTTGGGACTGTCTTTATATATTTCAAGTCACTTAGGTAGTAAATACATACTTGTGATTTTATTAATGGGGAAAGAGTTTGGTAACAATTCCTTTAATGTCCTTCGAATACATAATGTGAAATAAATAGATATTTATTTCACATTGTGTATTTGAAGAACTGAGGGGAATTGCTGCCAATTTTTTTTTTCCTCACTAATAAATCACAAATGTGTGTTTACTAGTGATTTGAAATATACATTGATGGGTTTAGGTTGGAGTGATAAGGACTCAATTGAAATCTTGAAGTATATATTGACTTGAATTCTTAGCTTGGACTTATTATTTGTTGAAATATTATTGAAATTGTTGTGTGTTTGCTTGCTGGTTTATTATATATTATCTAGATTAAAATGAAGAGATTTGAACGTAGCTGGATGTACGAAGAAAGAGTAGATAAGAAGAAGTGTCCCGCAATGCTAGATTTGTAAAGGAAGTTCGTGGGTTTATTGAATTTGCTAGATGTTCAGAATCATATGATTTCGAACAACGCAAACTTAGGTGTCCTTGTACTAAATGTAAAAACTTGGGATAGAAGTAGAAGAACATCTTATTACGAATGAGTTTTTTCCAAACTATTACAACTGGATATCACATGGGGAAAAATACTCTTCTGATCTCGAACACCCTCAAATCCAATCAAATGAGAACCCGTATAGAGATATGGTACTTGATGCCTTTGAGTCGAATGCTTTCACTAATACCGATCGTGTACCTATAACCGAGGAAGAAGATCGTAACCCAAAGGCAAAAGCCTTATTTGATATGCTAATAAGGGACTCCGAGAAAACTTTATATGAGGGGAGCAGAATGTCATTGTTGCAAGTTGCATCGAGGATAGTAACGTTAAAATGTGAGTACAATATGTCGTTTAAAGCGGTTGACAGTATTGCTACTTTAATTGAAGATGTTATACCCGATAATAACATTATGACCCGTAATTTTTACAATAACAAAAAAGTGAAAGGTCTTCAACTTCCACATGAAAAGATTGACGCATGTCCTGGAGAATGTATGCTTTTTTGGAAAGATGATGCGTCGCTAACCAAATGTAAGAAATGTCAAAGGGATAGATATGAGACAAGTGAGTGAAATATTATCTTGAAGGGAAAAAAGGGTAAGAAGAGTGGAAAAACAAAGAAACCAATATCATTAAACCCATATCAGTAGCTAAATTAGCGATCGACTTCAGTCGCTAATTTAACGACCAATTCCAGTCGCTAATTTAGCGACCGACTTTAGTCGCTAATTTAGCTACTGATTTCAGTCGCTAAATTAGCGACCAACATTGGTCGCCCGTCTTTATTTTTCGGTCGCTAAATTTGGCGACCAACATCGGTCGCTAAAAGCGACCAAACCTAGCGACTAAGTGCGGGCGACTAGACTTGGTCGCTAAAATGAGAAGGGCGACTGAAATTGGTCGCCATATGCAGTCGCTAATGCCAGTATCTGTTGTAGTGTATGTATCTGGGTGAAAGTGGATGCTAGTTGGAATTTGTCTTTAATGTTTGCTACAGGTTGGACGACATATGATCCTGATGGGTTAATCATCTATGAAGGAAGCAGTAGCTCATGGTCCGAATCTGCATTACAGGCGGAGGCAAAGGGTATCCGAGAAGTTTTACGATGGGCTACCGCTAATGGTTTTCTACATTTGGACGTGTATTCTGATTGCCCACAAATCTTATTTCAGATCACAAGAGTGGAGAACGAACACCATTTGACGCAAGAAATACTTCGCGACATTGAAGCTAGTTTACCTCTATTCCATTATATTAGCTTTAGTTTTATTCCTAGAAACCTGAACTCGATGGCTCATCGCCTAGCGAAACGAGTCATAAAGTTATAAGGATGTCTGTTACAGTTGCCAAAAAAGGCTACTTTGCCATTCTTCTTGTTTAATGGTCATGAATCATGATTTCTGGGGATGGAAACATGACGTTTTCATGTCACCTGACCTTGAAGAATAAAGTTGGTTTTTTAAATGGTACTTGTACTAAACCACTTGTTACTGATAAGAAATTTAAGCAACGATTTTGTTTAGATTTAGTGGTTGCTAAGTGGATTCTTGATTCAATTGATAAATCTTTAAGAGAGAATTGAAGTTTATTGAGTCTGCAGAAGAATTGTGGCACTAGTAGAAAAACATCTATTTGCGGCTATCTATTTGAGGCGTTTTAGCCAAACAGCAGCAAATAACGTATGAGTCATTTGAGGCGTTTTGAAAAAAACGCAGCAAATGAGTCATTTGAGACGTTTTTCACAAAAACGCCGCAAATGATTATTATTTAAAAAAAAAAAAAAAGAGAGAGAGAGAATTGAAAGTGGGATAACATTCACGCGTGTTTCACTGTACTTCATCCCTCCCAAATTAATAAAATAAAATAGTGAACAACCACGCAAATCTTACCAAACTCCGTCCCAAACTCCGTCGACAACCACGCAAATCTGCCAACACCGCCTCACCGCCAATGGAAATCGACGGAACTCGCCACCTCACCATCTCCTCTATTCCAACAATGGCGGCAACAGCAGCCTGAAATCGAAGGCGACAACGACGATGCCGAGAGAGAAGAAGACATAGTAGAACACTTTCAACCTGACAACAACAATGGCCCTACGCATCATCCTTCTGCTCCTCCTGACGAGGTTTACTTTCTCTTACTTAGTAGTTTATCCGAATTATCCCTAATTTGAAAAGTTAGGGTTTCATTTCGCTGATTTAATCATGATGTCGAACTTTTCTCGAAAGTGAAGAAGCATAGAATTTGCTCTGTAGTTAGTTAATCAATTAGACTTCATAGTGGAAATCATGATATCTAACTTGAAAGTGAAAAGCTTCGAATTTGTCGTTCAATTAGTCTTCATGTGAACTTCGTGGAGGAAGTCATGAAATCGAATTGAAAGTGACAAGCTTCAAATTTGCTTTGTGGTTAGTTTATCAATTAGTCTTCATGGGAACTTCATAGTGAAAACCATGATATTGAACTTGAAAGGGAAGAAGCTTTGAAGTTAGCTTTTCAATTAGACATTTAGACGTGACGTAATAAGAACAACGACCGGATCGCCCTATTGCTTCAAGGATTCCTGGTTTTCGATCTTTCCTGTTTAAATATTTCGATCTTTTATGATTTTTATGATTTTCGACTAATTTGTACTGTTTTATTGGTCACTGTGTGTTATTTTTCTAGGGTTTGAGTCATGTCTGTGATACATATGATGGAAGGTTGTATATAGTTGTTGTTACTGTTGTATATAGTTGTTGCTGTTGTATATAGTTGTTGTTGTATATAGTTGCTGTTGCTTTGTTGTATATATATAGTTGTTGTTGTATAGTTGTTGTTGTTCCTGCTGTTGTGTAGTTGTTGTTGCTGTTCATAGTTGCCGGTGAGTTTTTGAATATATGTTAGACTCTAACTAGTCTCCTCTGCATTAAGTATCAATTAACTGCAGCTGACTGTAATAGAAATATAGAATTGCAATAAGAGCAATGATCATTGCTTGCAGTTTAAGAATCAGGTCTTTCTGTCTATAGTTTGGTACAATTACACAAACTAGCAGATATAGGTTCACAATAAGGAATCAGGCATAATTTCCTTCAATACATCAGGAAAATAGGCAAAATTCTCAAACATTAACCCAAAAAGCACAACATTTGGCATGAGAAAACCATTACATTATTATCTACTCGACCAGTTTTGCATCTGTACACCGCTGAGGCACTGAGGTATGTCTTATAATTTTGCAGCTGACTGAACTAGTGAAGCCTGCAGCTAAGTTTCTGCATTTAAAATTAGCTGATTTGATGTTGAGGGGACTGAAACACTACAACCGCGTAAACTGCCCGTCTGTGATGCTGAAGCTACTTCGTAGTGCGAGCACCAATTTGTTTGTCGGAGGTGGTCTTTTCCCTTGTGCTTCTTCTTATGAGTTGATCATCTGTTATTTGAAGTTGTCCATCTTATTCGTACAATTAATTCTAAAGTTCTTATAATTGATTCAAATTTCTTCTTCAATTGCATAGCAGTTTGGTATCCGCTGATAAATTTCATGTCTTGGGTATGGTAGGCAAAGATGTCTGTTTGAATCCTCCCCTCTCCAGTCGTTACATCGTATGTGTAATTAATTCGACGGCTAAGGTAAATACTGGGTGATCTCATTTTCAGCAGCCTCTTTTTTTTTGTTCTTATGTGTCTGATTAAGCATAAGAGCCTTAGAAAGGCAGTCTTGTTCTTGCAATCCCATAAACGCAAGTGTTGGCAGGATTCTGACAAAACGTTGAATAATTTGGAACAGGTGCCCAGGAAAATGGAAGTCATAACTTTAATGCTATTGAATCGAGTAACAAAAACAAGTACACGAGGATAAACTCCGAGCTTGCTGAGGATCATCAGGGCTTAGACCGCGCTAAAACAGTATGGAAATATGTCCTTGCTTGTGCTTTCTTTGCTTCTCTCAACTCTGTTCTTCTTGGTTACGGTATGTTTTCTATTCTCATTTCATGTCTTCAACTTTGACTTTAAATATTGTGCTTCATATGAGCTGATTTATTAACATGTCTAGGACAATGACTTCAAAAAAAGCAATAACAGATGGAAATACAATTTAAAAGACTCTTAATTATCCATGCAATGTCAAAACTTGTTCATTCATAAAGATGGGACTATGATTGAATCGGGCATGGATGGAGAAAATCCAAAAATTGTAGTTAGAATGTCTAGAATAAACTAGAAAGTTCTTAAATTGTGTTTGATTGTGCAAAGTAAATGTTGAAATTGTGAAGGTTGTGCCAGCTTTTGGTTTTTAAGTTTTATGAATAATGATTGGTGGTGGCTTATTGTTATTACTATCCAATAGACGTATTGTGAATAAATGAACACAGTTGGCACGTTAAATATTGTGCTTCATATGCCAACTGTGTTAGTGAACTATTCCTGAAATGGTCCCATTTACTTGCAGGGTAATCATCTCTTTGAATCTCAAGGTAGATAAGCAGAATTCTATAATGATCCAGCCGTCTGTTTCTTAAGGTCTTCTCTTTCTCAAAAGCTGGATCATATATTAGAATTACAGAGAAAATTATGGTGTAAAGACAGTTTAAATTATACCTAATTATGCTCTATTTTGAGTGAATCACATATTTGTATTACAAATTCGAATCGGCCTTTTTAAATCTGGTTGCCCTGCTACTCAAAAGTAGTCATAGATCAACTCTTTTGTGATAGACAGAAGTTTATGATTACCATTCTATGCTGTCTACATGCAGGTCCGAAGCAAAAGGAAACATTGAAGGCATCAGTGGATTGGAAGGCAGCCTAGCACTAGGTACGCGAAGAATTTGCTTACTCGTTTTCTTCTATATGTACAAATTTTACTGTGAGACAGTCTTAAGTCGACAAATGATGTTCTCATGATCAATCTATTGCCTTAATATAGAACTCAAGCGCAGCAATTCCCGAAGAAAGTCGTAACCGATGGACCAATGATGCACAAACATGCACAAACATGCTGGAACTGGTTGGTCTGCTGTTGGTAGAGGGAATGGAAATAAATTCAACATTTCCGAGCCTTACCGTAATCGCCCTCAAAACCAACAAAGTTACGGTAATTGCTCACCAAATCAGGAAAAATGAAATTGGTTATGGTCAATCGTCTAATTCTACTGCTTCTCGAGGATGGTTCAAACAGCATCCTTTATCAGTATCGGATTCTTTGCAAGTTAGAACATAGACTATTTTGTGCCTTTTGATTTTTATTTCTTATAGTTGAGGCTAGTTTAATTTGAAACATGGGGTTAATTGTTACAAAAATAATGTAAGATTCTCTTGTGGAAAAATATATTTGAGGGTTATTATATTTAAATAATTTTTTGAATCATTTCATTTATTTAAAAAAAAAAAAAAAAAAAAAAAAAATTTTTTATTACCTATTTGCGGCGTTTTTGCCAAAAAACGCCTCAAATAGAGAAGCTATTTGCGGCGTTTTTGCCAAAAAAACGCCTCAAATAGAGAAGCTATTTGCGGCGTTTTTTAGAAAAACGCCGCAAATAACTTCTCTATTTGAGGCGTTTTTTTGGAGCCGCAAATAGCTTTTTCTATTTGCGGCCCCCTTATTTGCTGCTACACCAAAAACGCCGCAAATGGCCACTTTTTTGGAGCCGCAAATAGCTATTTTTCTACTAGTGTGGGCAAAGTTGATTGAAAGGTATGGTACTGTTAATGCCATTGAAATCTATCAACTTAAAAAAGATTAGGGTGATGTAAGCCAGGAAAATCTGTTTCTGGTTGATTACTCCACCATAGTCAGCATCACATACAGAATGCATGTAGTCGTAGTGGGTTATTTTTGTGGAGCTGAATTCCATATTGTTGTGTGCCTTGAAGATAGCGGATGAGCCTCTTCAGTGCTGTCCAATGCGTGTGGATGGGATGATGTAGAAATTGTGAAAGTCTATTTACGTACGGTGAAGGCAATATCGGGTCTGGTGAGTGACACGTATTGTAAGCTCCCGACGATGGTTCTATAGGTAGTGTGATCCTGAATGGGGTGTGTATCTTCTCGTCGAAGAGGTGGGAAGGTTGCTATTGGAGTGGTCATGGGTTTGGCTTCAGCCATCTGGTGCTTGGTAAGTAAGTTAGTGACGTACTTTGATTGACTGAGATGCAGTCCAAGAGCATTGGGATTTGAGTGACTTCAATACCCAGAAAGTAGGATAAGGGGCCTAGGTCTTGTAGTGAGAATCAAGTCAAGAGGTTTGTAATGAGGTTTTGCAAGGTTGTTAAATTCGGTCCTGTAATAATAATATCGTCAACGTAAACTAACATGTAGATATAGTTTGTTGCGGTTTGTAAGATAAATAGGGATGGGTCAGATATTAATTGTGTGAACCCAATGATTTGAGCTCGTTATACCAAGCTCGAGGTGCCTATTTTTGGCCGTAGATTGCTTTGTGTAGTTCGCAAACAAAATCAGGTTTTGATTAATCGACAAACCCTGGAGGTTGTGTCATAAAAACAGTGTTGGTTAATGTGCCTTGTAGGAACGCGTTGTTGACATCCAGTTGTCGCAGTGGCCAATTGTTGGCAACAACAAGTGATCGAGAGTATTAGTCGAATGGTAGTAGGTTTTATTACGGGACTAAATGTTTCGGTGTAGTCGATGCCAGAGCGTTGAGTGAACCCCTTTGCAACGAGGCGTGCTTTATGTTGTTTTAGGGTGCCGTCGGTGTTGAATTTGTTCCTGTAAACCCATTTACAGCCTATAATATCGTGATCGGAAGAGCGAGGGACCAATGACCAAGTTTATTGACTGCGTTCGAGAGTGTTGTATTCATCTTGCATTGCTTGACGCCGGTGAGGTAGGACTAGAGCCTGTTTTACCGTGTTGGGTAGGCTAGTGGCTAAGCTAAGGTTGTTACATTGGCTGTTTTGGTATATTTGGGATTCTGTTTGCGAATGTTGTTAGCAAGTCTTGTAGTCATGGTTTTGGAAGGAGGTGGGTGAACGAGTGGTGCTTGTGGCGGTGTGGGATTGTCACAGGTAGGTGATGGAGGTGGGTTGGTGATAGTATGGGCTAGTATGTCCTACACTTCTTTGGCGGTTGTAGCGCGCACAATAAGAGATTGGAGGGCTTCATCAATGGTGCCCATAAGTGCATCGAGAATCGGCCCATCCTGTCTTAGCCAGGAAATATGCTCGGGGTTGGGGTTTTCTTTTTTGGTGGTTCCGTCGGTTATGGTGGTGGGAGGGGGTGGGTTTGATCCATCTAGGAATCCTAGAAGACTGAGGTCAAAGAGAATTTTTGTCAACTGAAACCTCCACGATGTGTAGTTGAGTGGTGTTAGTTTGACAACGTGGTTGAGATTGGGTGATGAAAGAGGTTGGGCAGCGCGGTGGGGGTTGGGAATCAGGGTTTCGGTGGTGTTGGTCATGACTGATGTCGGGTATGAGGAGGGTTGATATTGGCGTTTGAATGAACGGTTTTTTGGTCGAAGTGGGTTGGATCGATGTGAGCTCTGATACCATATAAGACAAAGGTTTTTGAATGTTATACTTGAATAATTTCTGAACATTTGTACAACCCTTTAATACTAATTGCATACAATCTAATTTAGGGGAGAAGCCTATGTATTGAATGCTACTTGATTGGGTTAATTGTGTTTGCTATATTTACAAGATCTGATTGCTAAATCAATGACATATGTTTGTGAGTTAATATATTCATATTTTCAGGAGTATCCTTTTGTATACTGTTAATAGATAAGATGAGAAAAGTACACTTGCCATACATACTTTTTAGAGAGAGGAGGGGAAGAGTATATACTTTTTTTCAACAAGTAAGTCTCACTCGTGACAGATATATCCGTCACAAGTTTGCGACGAGTGATGCGAATTTTGCAGCGGAAGTAACATAAACAAAGATATTTGCCGTAACTAGACCTATAGTTATGTCAATGGTGATTGTATTCAAGACCTATAGAACACGAATCGGGCTAAAGTTTGAAAACGCGTCAAACAATAACAAATATTGTGCTAACAAGCAAACTGTTTTTTTTATCAATTCTCTATATCTAAAAAAGACCAACAACAAGACTATAAATAGTCTCAAACTTACATCCGTTTAAGGCAATGAAGACTCTTAATTGACAACATTAATCTAGCTAATAATGACATATTAATTATAGAAATAAAGCGACAATAACACCCAAATTGAATGAAAAAAACTGACACACTAAATACTTAAATAGGTTATTAAGCACCCTTTTATTGACTGAATTTAAACGGACTAGTTTAACGAAAGCTCGAAATACATTTAATCATTCTCGAGAATAATTAAACTGATTTCCGACTTTCAATGAACATGCATATGCCCAACTCGTATCAACGAGTCAAATACTACTATGTTGGTAAAAAAGACAACAATTTGCTATCATCAAGAATTCAAGATATTCTAATTTTGTCTTAACTCTCCATATGAATATTGTTTGACCCGTCGTAAACTTCCGACAGATATGTCGTCATAAATAAAAATTTGTGTACTTTTTTAGTTCAGTCCACTTGTCACTTGTCCCGAGATGAATAAAATTTATGTGATCCCATTCTTTATGTACTCGTAACAGTTTTATTAGTAACAAAATTAGTCGAATGTAACTATGGATTCAAACGCAAACTTGATTTATTTAATCTATCTATATTCTATATATAAGTATAAAACAACAATCGCTGGACACATGTCATTCTCACGTTGATTATTTTCCCGCCTAACATTATTCTTAATATTATATTCTCTATACAATCTTACACATTTGATGAAATAATTATGTTTCCCAAAAAAGCCATTTTATAAATTTTATTTATGTCAAACTCACGTATCATGAATTCATTATACATTATTTACCAAAAATAAGTAAATATTATCTATTAAATGAAAGGTGGTATACATTCCTTATACTAAGGATTAAAGAAATTAATGAAAGTATTAAATAGTAATTATATCTTAGCTTTGATTGTAATACTAGACATTACTGTTTACAATCTTCTAAATACGATGTACTTAAATTTTTGGTACGTTGTTGTTACTAAGCGCCCCTATATTGTGTCATTTTTCTCAATTTATAAGACGGTTTTATATGAAATTTGTTGTACGTACGTTTTTTTTTGTTAATTACAATAAGCCTTAATAATAATTATCTAGGTATATGGAGGATAAAATGTATTAACAATGACTTTGACGATAATTTAGAATAATTTCTATTAATGGAAATTTAATACTTAATTTTTCATTTTCAAATTAGATTTATATTTAAAATTTTGTTTCACATAAAAAGTATAGACTATTACACAATATATCGAATGTTAATTTAACTTTCATTTTTTTATGATACATTAAAGGCTGTTAATTAAATAATAATAATTTTGCGTAAAAATATAGCATGTTACATAATATATCAGATGTATAAAAAATAGTCTATATTGACTAATACTTGACATTACAGGGCAAACACTGTGTTTATTTACAAAATAAAGTTTGAAATATGTCAAAAAAAAAAAAAAAAAACGGTGGGAAGATGACCTGTAATCACACTTAGATAAGGGAATTAAGATAGTTAATTATGAATATACGTAGGGCTAATATGTCCCTTACGCGGCTATGCCACAACGATTATGTGTCCATTTGATTAGAGTTTTGTTTTGGACCCAGGATTACGAATAATTTAGCTAATTAGCAATGGACTACGTAATAATTCTTTTCTACAGTATTTGTCAATTACATCGTGCCATTCATTAAGGCTGATTTCGGGATACATATTTCTATGTAATATCGTTTATGGAAATTTTTTTACAATCTGACTAATATCATGTTATAGTATACGGGTTTAAAACTTAATTAAGAATATTATCTACAGATGCTCGTGCATTTTTGCACGGGTGTTAAACTAGTTATTATATATAATAAAATAAAAATTACAAACATTCAATATATTCAAATGGAACATACATACATACATACATTTATAGTGTTTTTTTATTACGCTCCTCCCATCTTCTCCAGTATAACTTGCAGCATTACCGCTCATATTGAAGAAATTCTTTTCTTATCCATTCTAGGAGACATTCTAAAATTACATTACTTTAGATTAAAATTAGGAATAAAATTTAAAATACAGTCTTTATTTATTATACAGATAGGCATAACAACACAATAGCATAATCGCATAGATGGATCATGGATGCAATGCGGTACAAAGAGGGTCACCGGTCACGCTCGACCACTTTAGTCGGAGCCTTCACCTCCAGCAAGTTTTTTCCCCAATGAGCCGCCTTCGTACATTTACAAATTCCGGAAAGTTAAATAAGATGTGATAGATATTAAGAAAAATCCCAAATATGTTACTTCCTCCATTTTTATATAATGTACCCATTTTATTAAAATACTACATTCATATATTCAACAAATGGGAACATTATATAAAAACGGAGGATAGTAATAATTTTTACCAAATAACGACTAAAGATGAAGTAATGAAAAGAAGATAGTTACCTTGAACAAGTTCAGGCAGAGTAAGGGGTTTCCAGTTACGTTTCTCGAGGGCGACACTAGGATTGTTTTGAGGATCAAAGATCTCAATAACAAAGTGGTATCCATTAACGCCTTTGAAAACACCATCTTCAAGAACGGTCTCAATCCTCTCATTATTAGCAAGTATATCAGTCTGAACATAAGAAAAGGGAACATCACATTTGGCATTCATGGCTAGCATTCTAGCTGCCCTTTTTTTCCCAGCAGGTATCGCAACAGTCACACTAGCCGAGTGCTCTGTAGTCTTATCCCAAGTCTGCTCGTAACCAGTCTCAATACTTGCTCCAATATCGACTTGAACTTCGCTCTCTATCACCAACGGTATGCCAGCTGAGAATTTGGTGATGATATTGGTGGATAATGTAGCCGTTACATGTAGTGTATGAGTATACGTTTCAACGTATTTAGTCTCTAGTGAAAAACTAGCATCTTCAGAGGTAGTGTTGGTGACTTCAGTAGAAAGCCATGACTTTGGTTGATTGTCGTAGATTCGAGCATGCTGAAGGCGGTATTCAATCTTGACTGTCCGATCAATCACTGGTTCCTCCACTAGGAACTGAGCCTCTTTAATTGAACTTTCCGCAATGGCAATCAAAGTGTCGTCCAAGCCTTCGCTCACCTTTGCATATCTCTGGCAGAATTTGCCGTGTAACCTTTCTTTAAGAGCAATAGTGGTGTCATTAACCTTAGTTATCTGGAATGTTGAAGCTGGATCACCGGGAACCACGTCGTCCGAGGTAAGACTAATGTAACTTGTTAGGGTGCGCCTCATAAACTTGTTCAGTGCGACGGATCTCAGGAGGACGTCCCCATTACTCATCGGGAATGTTTCATACCTGAAACATATATTTTGATAACAACAATAATGAGCACTCCACTTCTTTTGGGGTATCCTAAAATAAAGGGCATTACAATATCGAGGTTCAGGGATTCGAAACTTGAATCTATTGTCCATTAGACCATCCCCAAGCAAGGTGGATGAAGAGGTCAATAGTTAATTGGGTCAAGTTAATTAAGTATTAGTAACTTAATTAACATAACCCATTACAAAATATGGTCAATTGGTGACCTCTTTTCTTGCTATTGACCCATTTATTGACCTAGTAGTAGTAGTTGCTTGATTGCTATTGGCTTAGAAATGTGAGGTTTCTAGTGGGGTAAAAAATGTGGAAAATAATTAAAAAAGTTGGAAAGTGAAAAATAATTTGGTTGATTACCAAGGTGCTTACCTCCTGTTTGAGAGAGTGAAAATGAGTAAGATAAATTTGGTGTAATTAAGAGTAAAAATATGTATTGACCTACTTAGGGTGACCCTTACTTGAGGATGGTCTTATAGATCCATCTCACTCACTAATTTAAAGGATTCGAACGTCCGATTTATTATCTATTAACAAATCAAATCTCTTTCACAATTATTTCAAAGCAATTTAGTTTACATTTTATCATCTAATATGCACTCCCAATCCTCTCTTCTTAAAGAGTTAAAGTTTGAAATTTTGCCACTTAAAATATTAAATAATTTTATCTATAAGCTAACAAGGTCTAAGTTTTGGAAATGATTCTATAAGTATATAAAGTATGTTGGATTTAACATACTACAGTATTTGATTATATGTTGGATTTAAAGGGTTTTTCAAACATAAAATTGAATTTAAAATTGAATTCAAATATTTGAATTTCTATTATTGAAATAGTGACGATAAATCAGTTATAGATTTCCAAATACTACCTAAAGTTATTTGTTTTATCATTTTACCCTTTCACTCTTCTCTCAACATTCCTCCCATACGCCTAAATCCCTCTAACTATCTGAACTCGTCGGCTTCTGGTATAAGAGCTACGGTTAGGTTGGTGTTGGTGTTGGTGGATGTTGATTGTTGGTATTAATTAGTTGTTGGTTGTGAATAGTAGGTAAGTCGAGAGTATTTGCAAACTCCAATGGTAAGCTAGTTGCTACTAGCTTAGTTTTGTCAATTAGTATTTTTAAGCTATAAATCATTATAATGGTAAGCTACTAGCGTCGTGGCTTAGATGGCCTCATATGTCAACTAATTTTCACATTACCCTTTTAATTTAATACATTTACTTATTTTACGTAAAAAAATAAAAATTAAAAACACACTCATATTTCCACGTGTATAATTTTAGTTGGTAGATTCATTTTGTAGGAACATTTGTAGAGCTAGTAGCTCATTTTAAGGGTAACATTATCCGTCATACTTCCCAAATTTTTAAGACTCTGCCACGTCAGTTTTCCACTAACTTTTATTATTTCTTTATTGTTCAGACTTATCTCAAACCCACCTCAAACTTTATACATTATCCACGAGACTCACCTCAAACTTAAAATTTTGTATGCTTTTGATTGAGTATCCTATTACTAGGCGTAGTAAATTTGGCCCACCCAAAAATGCAGAAAGTATATAAAGATTTCAAGAAAGAGACTCCAACACTTTGTTAGATTTTAGAAGATAATATCAATTTGTTTGTTCAGTTGAGTCACTTATGTTGCGGGCGAGAATCAATCTCCGAACTTTACAGTTGAAATAAAAGAGGTTTTACCACTTAAATTGACTCTTATTTTAGAGGATAACCTCATGTTGATATTGCAATTACTTGGTTTATTTTATAGGACTTGCTAGATCCCGCACATATTTAGGCTTTATTTCTATTCTACCCCTTTCATTTCCTACTCACAAACAACCCTAAAGAGAGAGAACGAGAGAGAAAACGCAGCCAACCGCCCCTCCAAACGACACACTAGTCCACCAACGACGGAGAGGAAAGGAGGGGGTTAGTTCGAGGGCGATGTGGGTAGGGTGTGTTGATGGTGAAGCGGTTGAATAAGGTGGTCGTGACACAAATTTACATCAAAGTATGAAATCTCAAAGTATGGTGGGTTGGGTGGTCGACGACGAGGCTAGGTAAGGTAGGGTAGGGTGGTTGACATCGGGGGGTTCAGGGTGGTCGTAGGGGAAGGGGTAAGTCAATGGCGACATGGGTAGGGTCTGTATTCGACGGAGAATCGGTTGCGGAGGTTTATGTTGGGGCTGGTGTCCTTGACAATTAAGTACAATGACTTATTAAATCTCTTTAAGGATCACAAGGGCATACTTTTGTATTATTACCAGTTGATCCACGTTTATCAATAACGGTTGGCTTGCTAGATAAGTTTGACGTTATTGTCATACGGATGGCGGTGATCAACTGGTCCCTATACGTCACACCTATAGGACACGTTTGAGAGATGTGAAGGTATGAAAATACAGTCACATTTATGCCGGATATGACTAAACAGTTAGTCAGAGGTGTTGACTAATAAATTAGTCAATAAGATGTTGAGATTATTATTTAATACGGATTAAATAATTTTAGCTAATACGGATTACAAGATTAATTCGTAAATTAAATATAAACGGTTATATTTAATTAAATATAGTATTCGCGTATTAATATAAACAGTTATATTAATTTGGGTAATTATACAATATCGTATTTTGTCAGACCATTATTAATATATCGATTGTATTAATATCTGATAACATGTTACGATTTATAAATAAAACCCGCGAACAACTTAAAGCTAAACGGGTCGAATCACGCAAAGGTATAAGGTAAGAGTGGAAAAAGCCCACCCTTACCCAAGACCCATTCGGCCGACCTAAGTAATACAAAAGGAGAGTCTTTCTCCTTTTGTCACGGACTGGTAATTCATAATTCTCACAATTAGGGTTTTGAGAACATCTTTTTCCCAAAACTCAGATCTCACATCTAAAACCTCTCAAAAGCTCTCCCCATATTGCAAGGCAATTGGAGAGTATTTTCTAGCACACGCGGCATCATCTCAATCAAGTCTTGGGTGCAAGTTATAGGAGGGAATTTACTTTAAATCCTGTTCTTAGGCCATAAGCACAAAGGACCAAAGGTTGAATTCTTTTTCTTATCCTTTTTAATCTTATGACTATAAACACAACTGTATTTTTCATTATAATCCTGCAAGTTTAGGGTGAATACATGCTTTATTCCCCTCAAGTGGTATCAGAGCCAGGCCATGAAAATTTTACTTTTGTGTTTTTCATAAGTTTATTTAAAAGTTTTTGAAAAATCTCGTTTCTGCCGCCGTGTCGGTCGGTCGACCAGTTATAGCGGTCCGTCGACCGCCCCTGTGTGAGTTTTCTGTTTTTTTTTCAAAACAGTTTCCTTTGTGAGAAATCGTGTTCAGAAACTCGGTTTCGTGTTTTGTGGTCGGTCGACCTGTTTTTCGGGTCGGTCGACCATTCAGCTTTAAAAAAATTTTTTTTTTCGTCAGGTGGTCGGTAGACCTGTTTTTCCGGTCGGTAGACCACCCCTGTAACAGAATCGTTTTTTTTTATTTTACGAAAATAACATGTTTTATTTTCACATGGCTTAAAATAATATACTATATACGGAAATAGTGTATTATTTAGTGAAACGGTTCACCCTCGTTTGATACATATTGTTTTAAAACAGTTTAAAATAATGGATTATATGTTTGTTAAAATTGGTGATTAAAACGGTATAGTCACTTAATTTTAATCTTAAAAGGTGGTTTGGTATAAATTTATTAATCATAATAACAGTATTATGTCATGTATAAATTGTTTTTAGTTGATGCATTTTATTTATCGTCTTGTGAATGCCTTGAATGCTTTCAATAACGTATTTAATTTTTGCAAACGGTTGTAACTTAGTGTGGCCTTAGAAGATTGTGTCACCGTAATGAAGGGACACGATCTTGCTTGTAATTTTGAGATCTTGAATCTCCGTTTTGGGTTTTTGCCATGCAATTACTTTTGTATTTAAATTAGAATGTATCTAGGATTACTTTTGTAATTTAAATTAGTAATTTTGTGAAGACCAAAGACAAGACGGAGACCGGATGCTCACTCCCGCTGCAAGGACCAAGATGGAACATCAAGACAAGCTTCTAGGGTCCAACAGTGGATTCCAAGTTGTTTTATGTTTATTTTGGTAGGATAGGCCACACTAGGACTTTTATTTACGTTTATTGCATTTACCTTTATGCTTTCTTCGATAATAGCTTGCATCATATTCCGCCTAAAAACCAAACCACCTATATCATGCCTGAAAACTGACTCATGTAGAGGTCACGCGTTAGTTTTCTGTGACAATACAGATGTCACATGTCAATTTAAAAGCCATCACTTTATTTAATTCATTCACGCAAATGCTAGTTTTTAGTTCACTTAAATATGGATAAATAAGAGTTGATGGGGTCTTCCTCGTATAACCAAAAATTGAGATTAGTCTTTATAAATCAGCCTCCCATGAATCCCTTCTTCGTCGGTAGGCATAATATGACCCCTTCTACGTCGGGTAAGTGGGAACAGATGATTTATTTTATCTCAACATCATGGTCACTCGATAATATTCCAGTGACTGAGATGGACTAATAGATAGGATTTACGGAAATCTATCGACCAAGAGTTCCAACGATTGGAATTAGCCAAACTGTGGGCTTATCAATATACGGAAATTGAGTCTTGGGATCGTTTATATAATTCTTGAGGGAGATCAATTATATAAATGCATGAGTCTACGAGTTTAAATTCAATTTAATATACACTTAAATCACAACAATAAGTTGCTTATATGGTTTTGTTTTATCTTCTTTCAGTGTAGAACACGTTCATTAAAACTGCTGTAAAACTAAAATGGCTGGTGAAGACCCAATGCCAAGTGCCAAGCTAGCACGTGAATCCTGGCTAAAAGCCTTCATGGACTCCATGAATCAGTCAACTAGACTGAGGAATGATGGGTCAAACTTCTCTGACTGGGAGGCAGCACTACGGAATGCTGCCATTGCTGACGGAAAGCTTAAGTTTTTAACTGAGCCCATTCCGGCACACCCAGGAACTGGAGCTAGAGCCAACGATGTTCGCGCTCATAGCGACTTCGTCATGGAAGCGGGTGCGATAAAGAACGTACTCATCTATGCAATGGAATCTAATTTGCAAAGACGCTTCATAACCCATGGTGCAAACAAGATTTTCACCACGCTCACTAACGAATTCTCCAAGGCTCCGAGAATCGTTTCTTATGAGCATACCTGTCGCTTCTTCGAGGCGAAACTCCAGAAGGGCCAAGCTGTTAGCCCACATATTCTCAACATGATTGAGAATATCGAGAAACTGGAGACCCTAAACTGCAAGATCAGTGAGAACATCATCGTTGATCGCATGCTTCATTCGCTTCATGATGGGTTCGCCCTCTTTAGGGCCAACTACTACATGAACGACATGAAGAAGACTCCCCATGAGCTCCACTCCCTTCTCGTACAGACTGAGAAGGATCTAAAGTTGAGTGGGAGTCTAAAGCAGGATGTTCTCATGATCTCAAGTAAGGGAAAAGGTAAAGGGAAGGCTAAAGCTCAGGGCGACCTAGCGGTAGGTAGGCCCAGGTTCAAGAAACCAGGATTTGCTAAGAGTGGGCCTGGTGAGTCGAGTAACTCACAAGGCAAGACAAAGAGCAAGGATACAAGCATGGAATGTCACCATTGCCACAAGACTGGGCATTGGAGGCGCTCATGCCCCGTGTATCGCGAGGACATTAAAGCAGGCCGTGTTACTCCTGTTGGTATGTCTTCTTCTTCTTTTATTCACATGATTGAGATTAACCATGCAAGTTGCGGAACTTGGGTACTTGATACTGGTTGTGGTTCTCATCTATGTAATCATGTGCAGGGCCTCCGAAACCAAGAACCCCTAATCAAGGGTGAGGTGGACCTGCGTGTCGGGAATGGAGCACGTGTGGCTGCAGTCTCGAAGGGAACATACGTAATCCAGCTTCCAAGTGGATTCGAGTTATTTTTATATAACTGTTATTATGTTCCTAGTTTGTCCAAAAACATTATTTCAGTTTCTGCACTTGACAAACTCGGCTTTTCATTTGTAATAGAGAATAATAGCTGTATTTTCTCTTTACACAATATGATTTATGGCAAGGCAGTTTCCATGAATGGAATTTATGTTTTAGACCAAACTACCGAGATATTACATGTGAATAATAAAAGATTAAAGGTAGGTGACAAAGATCAAACCTACCTATGGCATTGTCGTATGGGACACATAAATGAGAAACGCGTAAAACAGCTCATACAGAATGGAGCTATATCACCCTTTGATTTCGAATCATATGGCACGTGTGAATCATGTCTCATCGGCAAAATGACTCGTATTTCCTTCAAAGGTGTTGGAATGCGCGCTGCCGACCTATTAGGACTCATACATACGGACGTATGTGGCCCTATGTCGATCAACGCACGAGAAGGCTATAGGTATTTCATCACTTTCACGGATGATTTGAGCAGATATGGCTATGTCTACTTAATGAAACATAAAAGTGAATCCTTTGACAAGTTCAAAGAATACCAGAATCGGGTACAGAACCAGCTGGGTAGAAAGATTAAAGCACTACGTTCAGATCGTGGTGGTGAGTATCTTTCACACGAGTTTGATCAACACCTTAAAGACTGTGGGATCGTGCTACAGTTGACTCCACCTGGAACACCACAATTAAATGGTGTGTCCGAACGGAGAAATCGAACTTTACTTGATATGGTTCGATCCATGATGAGTCACACCGTTGTGCCTGATTCATTGTGGGGCTATGCTCTTTTGTCGGCCGCTCTAATACTTAACCGAAGTCCGTCTAAAGCTGTTGACAAGACTCCATTCGAGTTATGGAAGGGAACGGTCCCTAACTTGTCCTTTATTCGGGTTTGGGGCTGCGAGGCTTATGTCAAGTGGAGACACGAGGATAAGCTCGGCCCGCGATCGGTCAAGACATACTTTATAGGCTATTCAAAGGGAACTTTTGGTCATTACTTCTACTCGCCTACCGAACAACGTGTTTTTGTTGCGGCTAGTGCGACGTTCTTAGAGAAAGAATTTCTCGAGAACAAGTCGAGTAATAGAACCTTCGAGTTATCGGAGGTTCAAGAACCAACTACCGAGCAACCATTGGAGGAAACAGTACCTTCAACCGAGGCTGCGGTAGATATCCCTGAGGAACCTAGGAGGTCAGGAAGAGTCTCTATTCCACCGGACAGATACATTGGTATGGTCGAGGAACACGATACAGATGACGTCTTACTCCTAGAGGGTAATGAACCCACAACCTATAAAGGTGTCATGACCAGTTCTGACTCAAAGCTATGGCTAGAAGCCATGCAATCCGAGATGGACTCCATGTATGAGAACAACGTGTGGGATCTTGTGGACCTGCCTGCAAAGGTACGTCTCCTTCAATGCAAATGGCTTTACAAGATAAAGCATGCCGTGGAAGGACAACAAGATATCCATAAGGCTAGACTAGTTGCTAAAGGTTTCACCCAAGTGCCAGGCTTGCACTACGATGAGATCTTTGCACCCGTAGTCATGCTACGTTCCATTCGGATTATCTTAGCGATCGCCGCATTTCATGACTATGAAATATGGCAAATGGACGTTAAAACCGCCTTCTTAAACGGTTATTTGGAGGAAGAGTTGTACATGGTACAACCCGAGGGTTTTATCGATCCAGCACATCCTAAGAAAGTTTGCAAGCTTAAGCGTTCCATCTATGGACTTAAGCAAGCATCGCGGAGTTGAAATCATCGCTTCGACCAAGTGATAAAAGAGAATGGGTTCATTCGATCAGTCGAGGAACCATGTCTCTATATCAAGTCGAGTGGGAGCAAGATTGTATTCCTAGTACTGTATGTCGACGACATACTCTTGATTGGGAATGACATACCTCTCTTATCTTCGGTTAAAGCATGGTTGAAAAACCATTTCCAGATGAAAGATCTGGGAGAGGCACAAAGAATTTTGGGCATCCGTATCTACAGGGATAGATCACGACGGATGTTGTCTCTCAGTCAGGAGTCTTATATAGAGAAGATTTTGGAGAGATTCAGCATGACGAACTCCAAGAAGGGGTTCCTTCCTATGACTCCTGGGCTTCACTTGAGCAAGACTCAAGAAGCTAAGTCAGTGGAAGAGAAAAAGCGCATGAGTCGGATTCCTTATGCCTCGGCAATAGGATCGATCATGTATGCCATGATATGCACACGTCCAGACGTTGCATATGCATTGAGTATGACCAGTCGATTCCAAGCTCATCCAGGTGAACCACACTGGATGGCCGTGAAAAACATTCTTAAGTACCTACGGAGGACTAAAGATTGGGGATTGACTTATGGAGGCGACTCAACGCTCTGCGCCACGGGTTACGCAGATGCTAGCTTCCAAACAGATCGAGATGACTCGAAATCTCAGTCTGGATTTGTCTTTACTCTTAATGGCGCTGCTGTCAGCTGGAAAAGTTCTAAACAGAGTGTTACAGCAGATTCTACGACTGAGTCCGAGTACTATGCCGCCTCAGAAGCAGCTAAGGAAGCAATATGGATGCGTCAATTCTTACAAGGACTATCAGTAGTGCCTAGTTCGAATGACCCAATCACCGTCTATTGTGACAATAGCGGTGCCATCTTCCAAGCTAAGGAGCATAAGTCTAGCAGCAAGGCTAGGCATGTACAACGGAAAGCTCATCTAATCAGAGATTACGTGGAGCAAAAGGAGATTTTTATTGAAAAGATCGCTACGGATGACAACATAGCCGATCCTCTCACAAAAGCATTACCACGTGATAAGCATGAAGGGCACATTCATTCCATGGGAATTGGATGTGTTCCTAAGTTGTAGTACTCTTTTATGAATTCATGTAATAATTCATTTTCTCGTGTACTCTATTCAACCTTATTGTTATGATATAAAATGTTTTGTTTCTCATGTGGAATTGTACGCCAATTTTGAACACCACAAAGTGAACTGATTAACATTACATCGTTTTGGTCCTTGATTACCCACTTGAGCTGATAACTCAGGTAATCATTTTGTGACGTTGGTTGATGGTGGGTTCAACGAGCCATAAGTCACGTGGATGACTGACCAATCACAAAGGCGAGTTATACGGATATCTCGTAGGACACCCCGTGACAACGTTATGGAGTCCTAAATGTTTTATAACATTGGGTGCCAGGTCGTGGATAGGACCTCCATAGTGTTCCTTAGAGTCGAGTCTTTTGACCTTCAACTGTCTCTTGAGATTAAGACAGATTTTGGGTAACTTTGGTTTCTTTCCCACGGTCACCGTAACAGGGGCCAAGAGGATTTTTTCTGGGTTATTTCATGCTGGGCGATATCGGCAGGATTTGAGTTGAGGGAAATATCCAAACCCTTATCAGGATTTTATTATTTCTCAGGGCCACTCGAGGAGTAGTAACTGAAATGCATGGCCATGCTCGAATACAGATTCGTTTTATCAGTTAAGTTACTCTCTAGTCGGGGAAACCACTCTTGATACAGATTGCTTGTGAGATACGACCTTTGCGAATGCGGATTTGCAAATTGTCTTACATTGAGTGGGAGAAATTTTAAAAGGATATGAGATTCGGTTATCGCACCTACACTTGTACGGACAAGTGGGAGTTTGTTGGAGCTTGTGTCCTCCACATGTAGTGTGATAACGTCATTGCACATACCCTTGTACGGACAAGTGGGAGATTGTTGGGGCTGGTGTCCTTGACAATTAAGTACAATGACTTATTAAATCTCTTTAAGGATCACAAGGGCATACTTTTGTATTATTACCAGTTGATCCACGTTTATCAATAACGGTTGGCTTGCTAGATAAGTTTGACGTTATTGTCATACGGATGGCGGTGATCAACTGGTCCCTATACGTCACACCTATAGGACACGTTTGAGAGATGTGAAGGTATGAAAATACAGTCACATTTATGCCGGATATGACTAAACAGTTAGTCAGAGGTGTTGACTAATAAATTAGTCAATAATAAGATGTTGAGATTATTATTTAATACGGATTAAATAATTTTAGCTAATACGGATTACAAGATTAATTCGTAAATTAAATATAAACGGTTATATTTAATTAAATATAGTATTCGCGTATTAATATAAACAGTTATATTAATTTGGGTAATTATACAATATCGTATTTTGTCAGACCATTATTAATATATCGACTGTATTAATATCTGATAACATGTTACGATTTATAAATAAAACCCGCGAACAACTTAAAGCTAAACGGGTCGAATCACGCAAAGGTATAAGGTAAGAGTGGAAAAAGCCCACCCTTACCCAAGACCCATTCGGCCGACCTAAGTAATACAAAAGGAGAGTCTTTCTCCTTTTGTCACGGACTGGTAATTCATAATTCTCACAATTAGGGTTTTGAGAACATCTTTTTCCCAAAACTCAGATCTCACATCTAAAACCTCTCAAAAGCTCTCCCCATATTGCAAGGCAATTGGAGAGTATTTTCTAGCACACGCGGCATCATCTCAATCAAGTCTTGGGTGCAAGTTATAGGAGGGAATTTACTTTAATTCCTGTTCTTAGGCCATAAGCACAAAGGACCAAAGGTTGAATTCTTTTTCTTATCCTTTTTAATCTTATGACTATAAACACAACTGTATTTTTCATTATAATCCTGCAAGTTTAGGGTGAATACATGCTTTATTCCCCACAGTTTAATGGGTTTCATATTAATTGAGGGGACGTTTGATTAGAGAAAGGGAAAGGGAAAGGGAAAAGAAATAAGAAAGGGTAAGAGGGGGAAAGGAAATGGATTACCTAAAATTTAATAGGTTGTTTGGTTACTCTAAGAAAGATAACTAATGATCCACTCACACTCACTCCTACTCCTACCACTAACACACACCACCACAAACAACCACTTCTCTACTAGCGGACAATGATGGTGGTGGAGGTGTCATGGTGGTGGTGGTGGAGGTGTCATGGCGGTGGTGGCGGTGGTGGGGTGTTATGGCGGTGGCGGTGGTGGTGACGACGGTGATGGTCACGGCAGTGATAGTGGTGGGGGTGTCATGGCGGTGGTGGCGATAGTGGGGGTAAAGATGTCATGGCGGTGACGGTGGCGGTGGTCACGACGGTGATGGTGGTGGAGTGTCATGGTAGTGATGGTGGTGGGGGTGTCACGACGATGGTGGTGGTGGTGGTAGGGGTGTTATGGCGGTGGTGGCGGTGGTAGTGGTGGGGTGGGGGTGGGGGCGGCGGCGGCGTAGTGATGGTTTGGTGGTGGCTGTTGTAAGTGTGGTGGTAGGTGAAGAAAGTGGTTGAAGGGTAACAAAGGTAATGAAATCTCAAACCCTAGGGGGTGGGGGGTAAGGAATTAGAAGGATTGAGGGGTAAGGGAAGGAATTCAATTTTGTTTGATTGTGTCAAACAAACGCCAACAAAGGGAATGAATAACTTTGTTTCCCTTTCCCTTTCTTCTAGACCCCCAATCAAACGCCCCCTGAGTATGGTGGATTAAGATGGTAAATAGCACACGATTGAGGTGGTCTTCGATGTGGGGATCAGAGTGGTTGGCGCTGGAGAAGAGGTAGTCGGGTATGGTGAGGAGGAAGGTGAAACGGCAGTCGGGGATGACGATGATTTATTTTTCTTTTTGCTTTTTTTAATTGAAGGGTAACGATAGAAAAAAAGGACAAAAATAGTAAAATCATGTGCGGGATTTAGCAATTACGTATTTTATTCCATTAGTATGTGTATTTATACAAAAGTAGTCTCATAATCTTAATAGCAGTTATTGTGTGCCGCCGTCGCATAATGTAACAATAAAAGATGATCATTTTATAATAATAATGAATAATTTTACGTAAGTGATTATTTTTAAAAATACAAAAATAAGCACTTTTTAGCCACAAAATAATCAGTTTTTAATTGGTCGCACCATATGAGAGTCTTGTAACGTAATTTGTGTAATTAACCTTTGTACATCTTAAAGGTCATAATTAATACTAACGTACGTAATGACATTAAATGCTATTCCGTACTCCGTATTAACTATTAAAATTATCTGTCTTCCCCAACTCAAGGGAGATTGAGCTTGAGCTTGAGCTT
Organism: Silene conica; assembly: GCA_029255685.2. Classification (NCBI taxonomy): domain Eukaryota; kingdom Viridiplantae; phylum Streptophyta; class Magnoliopsida; order Caryophyllales; family Caryophyllaceae; genus Silene; species Silene conica. The sequence continues at coordinate 77,421,041 of CM055312.2, forward strand.
GGTATTTGTTTTCAAATGAAAGGTAAATAAATGATGGGGTCTAGGGATGGAGAGAGGAGTAGACATTTAAGTTAATATTGCAAATTTAGTAAGTAGTTAGTCTCGTATAGTCGTATGTGTTTAAGAAAATAAAAAGGTTTGCATACATACTACATAGTTGATAGTACATACCAGGTGCTTTTGTCAAAGCTATCCTCCCCCAAGAATTCCTGAAAATCGGGCCAGTACTTGAGATCATGGTGTCGCTGGAGATATTTTTCATTGTCAGCCTTAAAGACGACGATTTTAGGTAGCTTGATGATTCGACTGATGTCGACTGTGATGGATTCGGCCGGGATCCCAGTGGGATTAACCGAGAGATAATAAGCAGTAATGGGATCCTTTGGTGACTCAATAGTGACAGTCCTTCCGGTGTTGACATGAATAAGCTGGATTGAGTCGATGCTCATTACTGTGTACTTAAACAAGGTGCAATCTGGGGATGTCTCCACTTCATTCTTCTCACTTGCCGTTGCAACTACATAGTCTGTTGATGCTTGCCTGAAGATTATATTACAGTACACGCACAACCAGCATGTCTTTAATTAATTAGCTAACAGAACACATCAACACAACACAACACACTTATAAATGTATAATACGAAGTATATAATACTCGCCCCCGTTCTTTTCGGCTGAAACGAGCTGAAGTGAATTAATTGGAGTAAAAGCTTAATTAACTAAATTGAGTGGAACGGAGATAAATGAATTTAGTTGAATTAAAAGTTAATTTTGTGATTGAACGTAAATAAAACTTAACGGAATACAACCCACCAAAATTAAAAGGGGTTGAAATTAAGTCAGAAGAACAGGGCATAAGTCATTAACAGTAGCGAAATGTAATACTGGTAGAAAGATAAAATTATAATTCAGCAAACCTGACAAGGTACTTGTTGTTGTAAAGGCAACGAATGTGAATACCCTTTTGAGGGTCAATGGTGGCATCTTCTTTAGCAAACTTACAGTTAGGACTATAAACTTCCCTATTTTCATAACTTAAGTATCCTCTTTCACTTAGTAGGCATAGGTTTCTGATATTCACATCTCCCTTTAATGAGAATGATGTTACATCATAAAAAGACATCTTTTCTCTTTCTCTATTTTCTCTCTATCCTTACTTCTACTAATGCATGCCTTTCACAACATATCTATCACTATGTACTTATAGACCCCAACATCATCTAATTCTCCAACAATATTATTTAAAGGATATTCTACATGGTACCCCTCAATTTTTCGACTTTCTACATGGTACCCCTACACTTTTTAAAACATACATGGTACCCTTAATTGTTGTCATTATCACTACGAGTACCCCTAAACTTTATTTTCCGTCAATTAAACTCATTTTTAAGCGTTAAATAATTACTTAGGCGCATAACCAAACTTGACATTTATCATCTCATGACACAAGGACTCTATTAGAATTAATATCCATTCTTTGGACGTGATAATTTGGCAAAGATCAATAATTTGTCCTTCGCCTTTTTTTTAGCTCATACATATCTATAAATATTAGGATCGAGATTGATATTAAGCCTAATAGAGTCCTTATGTCATGTGATAATAAATGGCAAGCTTCCTTACGTGTTAAAGTTATCACATAAAGCTTAAAATGAGTTTAATTGATGGAAAATAAAGTTTAGGGGTATACGTAGTGATAATGACAACATTTAGGGGTACCATGTATGTTTTAAAAAGTGTAGGGGTACCATGTAGAAAGTCAAAAAATTGAGGGGTACCATGTAGAATAAATTTATGTCCATTTGTTAATAAATTTAACTTACTTTTTATTTTTTATTAAAAACTACCTTACATTTTACTTTTTTGTTAAAACCTACCAAAAATATGACTCAGACCAAGTTCCGACGATAATTGTGGTTGGATTGACCACAACATCAAGTGTACTTCCTCTATTTGGTAGAGAGATACATAGAATATTGGAGGCTTCAACTTGAGACAAAGTAAACATTTTTAGAAGGAGTGGTTAAAAGAGTTGGGGATTGATGTGGGTTATTACAAGGCATATTATGCTAAGGAAAATGTAGTAAAATGATTTATGGGAAAGCAGATGAACAATATAAAATATTTTAACAAAAAAATCCAAATTATCGTCGAAAAATGACCTGAGTCATAATTTTGGTAGGTTTTAACAAAAAAAAAGTAAAATGTAAGGTATTGTTTAACAAAAAATAAAAAGTAAGGTAGTTGTTCACAAATGGACATAAATATAAGGTAGTTTCTCACAAAAAAACTCTTTAAATAATCACTAGTTGTTGGCCGTGCAAAAAATTACACGGATTATTTTCAAATCGTATTATTCTAAATATGTATCATCGTAACTAAAATATAAATGTTCATAAATTTTGTTATATATCTAACGTCTATACATTTTTTTATCAAAATTCGATTTTGTTTTATATCTAACGTCTATACACTTTTGTTTATGACTTGATTTTCGCAAAATATTTCAATTGATGATGTTAATTTTTATACTATTCCTGATTGTTATACTAATATTAATTTATTTTTATTGTTTTTTGTAACATCCCGTATTTTCGTAAAATCCAATTTAATCGTTTTGAATTATTTTACGTAATAAAATAATATTTTAATAATTTAATTCGGAAAATTTTATTGAAATAAGTCAGATCCGTCTTAAGAACCTCAAGTCCTTAAGACGAATACAACTTGGCATCATTTAATATCCGACTCAAATAACCGTGTAAATATCCAACCCATCTTATTGACTCGGAAAGGACAGTCCTTAAATCCCCCTAAACCCCTAATGTGTCGACATTCAACCTCCTTCAACATTTCATTTCACTGTAACTTAACATCCTCAAAACCTCCATAAAACCTTCCTTTCTTTTGTGAAATTCTTCATCATCCGTTCTTCAAATCACAAAAGTAAGTACATTTTCGGAATCCTCGTTCAATTTCCAAGTCATCCGTCACTTCGGTTTCTCAATTCCATCACTTCGAAAATTCAGCCTGTTTTGCATAATTCCGTTTTTATGTTCCTAAACTGGTTTTTCCGTGTTGTAGGTGAAGGACTTGACAACCCGGACGTTGATAGCTTCATACTCGAGGAAGATCTTTAGCCGGATAAGCTTAAGAGGTGACGATAATGAGAAACTCGGCCTTTATGTGTATATTAGCATTTTGATGTGATTCTTGTGTGGTTTTCTGTTTTTGTTGTTAAAGCTTGATCAAAGGACTTAGTAACATGTTTAGGATGGTATTATGACGTTGAATTCATGCTTGAATCGATTGTTATGTGTTCTTAAACATATTTTCAGTTTTTCTCATTTTGCGACGGATACAAGTTGATTCCTTTTGAGGATTGTTATGGGATTTACTTGCTGGTAGATTAGTAGTAATTGATGTCTAATGTTGTTGGGTAAACATCTTGTGTAGCAAATTTGAAGGTTGTAGGTCGATTAATGGAGTTTTCATAAGTTGCGTTTTTGCGAAATTGTGTTACAGGCTCTCTGAGCCGGTCGACCGACCGGCCGCCGGTCGACCGGCTGGGAGAGCATTTGGGTGTTTTTCGTGAAATTTAGGAAAATGGCCTTGGGACTGCCAGCCGGCCGACCGGCTGCCTGCCGACCGGCTGGTGGTCATTTTTCCCTTGTATGTTTTCGCAATGAACATAGGATAGGAGGGAGCCCAGCCGGTAGGCCGGCCGCCTGCCAGCCGGCTGGGAGTGCACTTGGGAAAGGGTTACGAGTTTTGTGAAGGCTTGGGAAGGTCTTCCCAGCCGGCCGACCGGCTGCCTGCCGACCGGCTGGGAACCCTTTCTTGCATAGTCTCAGTTTAAAAGAAGAAGAAGGCTGAGAGGTCACCAGCCGGCCGACCGGCTGCCTGCCGACCGGCTGGGGACCCCTGATGGTTTTATTGTTTTTCGATCATAACTTTTAAGTGGTTAATCGGTTTTGATTGAAACTCGTTTTGTATACCTGTGACATATATTTGAGGTTCCCGGTGTACGGGCAACATTATATTGGGTTCGGGAATGAAGTGAGGATAGAGACCCCCCGGTCGGGTAACCGAAAGGGAAACCGGCTCTCCCTCGTTTAGTTTCCGGAATCAATTAAGTGTTGATTAGAAGTTTAAGAAGTTAGAACTATAGGTTAGTTTCTACCTTTGGATGATAGTGGTTACGATGGTTGTCGCGTGGTGGGATATGTGTTAAGTTCACCTCTGGACCCACTACGTGTTTATATGTCGCGTGACGGGATATGTGTTAAGTTCACCTCTGGACCCGTTACGTGTTTTGCTTGGGCGTGTCAGGATATGTGTTAAGCTCACCTCTGGACCTGACATGTGATCGGTTGTCGTACACGGGATATGTGTTAAGTTCACCTCTGGACCCGTTGTGCGATGACTGCGTATTGGGATATGTGTTAAGTTCACCTTTGGACCCAATACATGTTTGTAGCATTGGGATATGTGTTAAGTTCACCTCTGGACCCTTTGCTTTTGGATGATTAGGGATATGTGTTAAGCTCACCTCTGGACCCTTTTCATGATTGTAAGTTTAGGGATATGTGTTAAGTTCACCTCTGGACCCTTTACTTGATTAGATGTTGGGATATGTGTTAAGTTCACCTCTGGACCCGACATAGTGTAGTAATGGGATATGTGTTAAGTTCACCTCTGGACCCGTTGCTAGTGATGGATGTTTATCTGCTTGCCTAGATGATGGTACAGTGTCAGATATGCATGTTTAGTTATGGATGTTTATCTGCTTGCCTAGAGGATGGTACAGTGTCAGATATGCATTTTGAGTGATGTTTAATTGAGTTATGGTTTAATCATCCAAGGCATTGGATGACTCTTGTTCGGTTTCATAAATAGTTGGATTGAAAGACCCCCCGACTGGGTAACCAGTAGGGAAACCGGCTCTCCTTCCTATTTGTTTATGAAGTTAGTTGAGAGCCGTGCATGGTATTCGCATGATAGTAAGAGATCAGATGATGAGTTGTTTATACTTCACATGTTGTTATATGCTGGAGTATTCTGTATTGTTTTATATGTTACGTGTTGTCACAAAAGGTGGCTAGGAGAACTCTAGTCACTCCCCACTGATTGTGGCGTACATGTTTACATGTATGTAGGTACATGCAAGGTTGGAGATCGGGGTTCACGAGAGCTAGCGAGCGATGATCCGTTCATCATGACTTACCTCATGTCGTTTAGCTGGACTCGTAGTTTGTTACTTTCGTTTTTGGTGCCTGTAGGGGTGTTCCATCCCAGGCTGTGTATATATTTCATTTCCGTACTTAGAACTGTTACTTATCTATTTTGGTTTCAGTTTCAGTTTCTGTTTCAGTTTAAAGCTTCTCGCATGTTAGTTTAGTTTGCTAAAAAGTTTTAAATTCCGCTGCATTTTTAGTACTTTTGTGTGTTTATATTTCCGCTTTCGCGAGGGGTTTTACATTTTTAATTTAGTATTGTCCGTGGATGGAAATTTCTCTACAAAAACAGCAACTTGGCTAGCACAAGGTTTGTTCGATCATGCTCATGACAAATCTGAATTTCAGTGGGTTTGGAGATTGAATATTCCACCAAAATTGAAATTTTTTCTCTGGAAAGCATGTGTTGACGGCCTCCCAATGAAAGATAGACTTCTTAAAAGTCATATTAATGTCCCACCTCATTGCATTTTGTGCAACTATCCCAGTGAAAACAAAGATCCACTAGTAGAATTATACCCTACGATGTCGGTTCTAATACCCCATTAGTGTCAGTTTTCTAGCGACGTGATTGCTGGGGTCACATAATGTTTGTGTCGGTTGTAAAACCGCCACCGTAGCTTACCCTACGGTGTCGGTTGTGTGTTAAAACCGTCACCATAGGGTACGCTATGGTGTCGGTTGTGAGTTCCAAACCGCCACCATAGGGGTCTAAACCGCCACAATAGGGTAAGTTATGGTGTCGGTTTTGCGTCTAAAACCGTCACCATAGGGTAAGCTATGGTGCCGGTTTTGCGTCTAAAACTGTCACCATAGGGTAAGCTATGGTGTCGGTTGTGAGTCCCAAACCGCCACCATAGGGGTATAAACCACCACAATTGGGTAAGTTATGGTGTCGGTTTTGCGTCTAAAACCGTCACCATAGGGTAAGCTATGGTGTCGGTTTTGCGTCTAAAACCGTCACCATAGGGTAAGCTATGGTGTCGGTTGTGAGACCCAAACCGTCTCCATAATGTAAGCTATGGTGCCGATTTTGAGTCTAAAACCGTCACTTTCTTGTATGCTACGATGTCGGTTGTGAGTTGAAAAATGTCACCTTATGGTATGCTATGGTGTCGGTTCCAATATAAGAACCGTCGCCATATGTATATATATATATATATATATATATATATATATATATATATATATATATATATATATATATATATATATATATATATATATATATATATATATATATATATAGAGAGAGAGAGAGAGAGAGAGAGAGAGAGAGAGAGAGGCGAGTTCCGGTGAGTTTGTCATATTCCGTGAGTTACCCTCGCGTATAAATACAATTGACCTAAACCCAACTTTGTAACACGCGCCTAAAATTCACAATTCCAGCTGACAAAATTTGTTTTCCCCAACTTTGTCTCTCCTTCAAAATCCCAAAAAAAATCATCAAAAAACCCCAGAAAATCATCAATTCTTCATCAATTCTTCATCAATTCTTCATCAAATTCTTCATCAATTCTTCATCAATTCATCAATTCTTCATCAATTCATCAATTCTTCATCAATTCCGAAAAATCAGACGAAAAAATTACAGGAACCCTAATTTTTCGGTACCAATTCTTACGATTTTGTTATTTTAATACATGAATAGCTGAATTATTTGATTCAAATAACAAATTGTACGACAATTTATGTATTGTTTTCGTAATTTTCAGGATTTGCGATGATGAATTCAGACGAACTTAATGACGATCATCTTAATCAGCTTAATGACGATCAAACATTGACGATTTCAGGTATCAATTTGTCTAGTTTATAATGATTTCATGATTTCATGATACAATAACTATATGAGAGCTTAAAATAACTCACTATTGAGCTTGTAATGACTACTATGAGAGCTTAAAATAACTCACTATTGAGCTTATAATGACTGTTATGGATCTTAAAATAACTCAGTGTAATACAATAACAGGTATTACAAAATTACAATAACATGTATTATCCAAATACAATAACAGCTATTACGTATTACAATAACAGCTATTATGAATACAATAACAGCTACTATGAATTACAATAACAGCTATTATGAATACAATAACAGCTATTATGAATTACAATAACAGCTATTATGAATTACAATAACAGATATTACAAAATGGAAAACTGAATACAATAACATGTATTATGAATACAATAACATGTATTATGAATACAATAACAGCTATTATTAATTACAATAACAGCTACTATGAATACAATAACAGCTATTATGAATACAATAACAGGTATTACAAAACACAAAACTGAATACAATAACAACTATTATGAATTACAATAACAGCTATTATGAATACAATAACAACTATTATGAATACAATAACAGGTATTACAAAACACAAAACTGAATACAATAACATGTATTATGCAATACAATAACAGCTATTATGAATTACAATAACAGCTATTATGAATTACAATAACAGGTATTACATAATGGAAAACTGAATACAATAACATGTATTATAAATTACAATAACAGCTATTATGAATACAATAACAGGTATTACATAATGGAAAACTGAATACAATAACATGTATTATGAATACAATAACAGCTTATGAATACAATAACAGCTATTATGAATAAAGCATTCTTTTAGTTTTTCTTAAAAAATGTAGTTGTTGTAACATTATATCTCGATTATTGTATTACTTTAACCGTGTTATTCTATTATTAAAACTCAATTATTGTATCCTTTATTTACTTCTGGTAACTTATATTTTGCTTTTTGGTGATTTGCAGGTTGAATTAAGATAGACGTGAATAATTGACGTTCAATGGAGAAATTGATGTATATACTTGGTCATTGTTTGTTAGTTTTCAGCTTGTTTAATTGAGTAACTCAGTTATTTTAATGTAGAAACTCGGTTATTGTAATGTAGAAACTCAAAACTTAATTATTGTAATGTAGAAACTCAATTATTGTAATGTAAAACTATGATATTTGTAGTTATTGTAATGTAGTAATTTAGTTATTGTAATGAGTAAATCGTGTTATTGTATTGAAGTGGAACTCAAATATATTCAAATTTCTAACTTGTGCTTGTTTTTATCTTATTTAATTGAATAACTAGTCATTTTCATTGAATTAATAAATGAGTTTGGTTAATGCAGTGACAAAATCTGAAAAACAGAATAATAATATATAACAAGGTTAAAAAAACAACCTACTTTCGTTATATAACTATTTTGACTTCATCATATTGATACACTTAAGCATCTCCAACAATCTATGCATCTTTATCATTACATCTAAGAATTTAAACAATGCATTTAACAACAGTAAGAATCCGTAACGTTACATATATATATATATATATATATATATATATATATATATATATATATATATATATATATATATATATATATATATATATATATATATATATATATATATATATCTCCAATGCTACATCTAAAAGTACTTCTTCCCGACGAGAACCATGTGTTGTCGGTGTTTTCACCATTCTTCTGCCGATATTTATTCCCGCCGAAAACGATGACTTGTTTATTGATGAGGGCTGAGCCAGTAGAAAGCGAACGGTCACTAAAAGAAATAAAAACAAAAAAGCGTAAATTTAAAATAACTATGCAACCAAAATACAATAATCTCATATAAGTATTGAAATAACCATAATAACATTATAAAATAATTAGATATTCTAGAGAAATAAACAATATATACAACAACTATGACTCTAGGAGTAAACAATACAATAACAGATTTTATACAATACAATAACAGGGTATAAACAAATACAATAACAGGGTATAAACAATACAATAACAGGGTATAAACAATACAACAATCGAGATGTAATGTTATAATAACTCCATTGTAGCCATGAAGTCACTACCAGATACAATAATTGAGTTTTCATAATACAATAATTGTGTTAAAGTAAGACAATAATCGAGATGTGTAATACAATAACTGCTATAATGAATTACAATAACAGGTATTATGAATACAATAACAGCTATAATGAATTACAATAACAGGTATTACAAAATGGAAAACTGAATACAATAACAGCTATTATGCAATACAATAACAGTTATTATCAATTACAATAACAGCTATTATGAATACAATAACAGCTATAATGAATTACAATAACAGGTATTACAAAATGGAAAACTGAATACAATAACAGCTATTATGCAATACAATAACAGCTATTATCAATTACAATAACAGTTATTATGAATACAATAACAGCTATAATGAATTACAATAACAGGTATTACAAAATGGAAAACTGAATACAATAACAGGAATTATGAATTACAATAACAGGAATTATGAATTACAATAACAGCTATTATGAATACAATAACAGGTATTATGAGTTACAATAACAGCTACTACAAAATGGAAAACTGAATACAATAACATGCAATACAATAATTAACATTATGCATTACAATAACAGGTATTATTATGCAATACAATATTTCACATTATGCAATAACTGTGTTATAAAGGAAATACAATAACAGAACTTATATAATACAATAACAGTCTTGAATGAAGTCACTACTAGATACAATAACAGGACTTATATAATACAATAACTGTGTAAAATCCATTATAATAACTGTCTGAAAATCATTACAATAACTGTATGAACCCATTGCAATAACTGTCTGAAATCATTAAAATAACTGCCTGAGCCATTACAAATAACTGTCTGAACAAAAATTACAATAACTGTTTTGATGATTACAATAGCTGTCACAAAAATAGCACTTTCTACGCTTTACAAAAACACAATCCTTTCCCACAACATTTACAATTTCCATCATTTAAAAAGAGCTCATTTTTTTGGTCGAGGAAAACCTCTTAAAGCTACACTTATACCTTTTCATACAACCTCTCCTATTGTTTAAAAGACTCTTCTCTATTTTCAGTATCTCTTTCCTGAAATTGACCACTTCTTCCAAAAGAGACGCTTTTGTCTCATTGGCATCTGACATCAACAGAACACACATCATCTCAATCCATAGAGCAGTCCTCTCCGTTTTCTTCTTAATTGATACCAACCCTTTGTCATGCTTCCCTTCATATGTGAGCATGTGAAACATGGTAAAGAATCCTGATTCGTGATCATTCATAACTTTTGTTTTCCATTCAAAGTCAACATTAACAAATTGAAATGAGTTAATGGAAATCCCTTCTTTTAAAATCAAGTAAAGCACCAGACCCCAACTCAACAACTGACTTTTTCTGGTTTGGCCCAAGTTTTTGCAAAAGGTTGACTAGAACATTAGGCCGGCAACTGACTTTAATCTTCGAAGCACTGCAAAGAACCATTCAAGCTAAATAAACACAAACTGAAGCATAAAATACAACAACACTCCCATGAAGTCACTACTGCATACAATAACTGAGTTTTATAATACAATAACACAACTTATATAATACAATAACTGTGTTTAAATGAAGTGTCTAAACACATTATAAATAACTGTGTACAAACCATTAAAATAACTGTCTAAACACATTAAAATAACTGTGTACAAACCATTAAAATAGCTGTTATTGTATTCATAATAGCTGTTATTGTAAGTCATAGTAAAAAAGGGAATACAATAACAGTCTTAGACGAATACAATAGCAGTCTTAGAAAATTACAATAACAGTTATAGATAATTACGATAACAGTCTGAGACGTTTACAATAACTGTCTGATACGATTATAAAAAAGGGAATACAATACACAGTCTTAGACGAATACAATAACAGTCGTAGACAATTACAATAACAGTCTGAGACGATTACAATAATTGTCTGAAAAGCAAATAAAAAACTGGAAAATACAATTAAGAAACCCTAATTTTAACTGGAAACAAAATGCAAAGTGACTAATTGAATTACACACCAGTTTTAAGTAAAACCAAACTACATAAACGAATTTTTTTAAAAAATTGACGAAAATCAAAGAAGAAGATGAAAAGAAACCCTAAAATTATGCTAAAACGAGAAAATAGTACACAAATACTCTAATTGAACTACATAATGAAAAACACTGGCGCAAAATTGAAGAATAACAACAGAAAACACAACAAAAATCAACTTAAAAAACCTACAAAATAACGAAAATATAAGAAAAACGAAATCAAAAGTTTTACTGGAGAAAGAATGCGAAAAATTACCTGAATATGAACGGATTAGCGACGAAAATGAGCGAACAAATCGACGAAGAAAATATGAGCAAGATGATGGAGGTTTTACTGGAGAAGATGAAAGGTTTTCCGGTAAAATTATGGAGGTTTTACAGTGTTTTCAGTTGAGGAGTTGAAAAGAGGGGAAAAAAGAAGTGAGAGGTGAAATTTGGGGTTTATATATTAATTGTGAGATTTAATCTCAGCCACTAATCTCAACTTAAAATGAATGGTCCAGATTCAAAGGTGTAACTCACCAAATATACCCCAACTCATATGATCCTATTTCATATATATATATATATATATATATATATATATATATATATATATATATATATATATATATATATATATATATAAAGGCAAGATCCGGTGAGAACGATCATTCGGTGCATACGGTGAGAACGACTCTCCTCCATTAGATGAGGGTTAATTGAAAGGCTGAGATTAAATTTTAAATTAAACCAATCAAGCTAAATACTAGTACATCAAGTTCCTACTAGTTAAAGTATAAAACAAACATTAGCAGAAGATCAATTTGGCCAAACCAATACATAATCACTCATCTCTATTACTATTAATAAAAGAGTGAGTTTTATATAATTAAAGTGTTGTACGCTGTGAGACCGTATGGTCCGATAATTAGTCTTACAAAAAGAAAGTAGGAATCACAGAATCCACCTCGTTTTCCTCTCTCATAATTCACCAACCCATCAACCCATCAACTAAACCCACCTCGTTTCCCCAAATCTCAACTACCCAATTCATAATACCCATTTCAAGATTCCAAAATACCCATTTCAAGATTCCCCAAAAAAAAAACCTAAAAATGACAGATTTACCTTACTATACTCTGTTTTTACTAATATCAACTATGTTATACTATCAAGGGTGTAGTAGCATAGGGCTAAATTGGGGAACTATGTCAAGTAACAAATTACCAGCAGATGAAGTTGTTGAAATGTTGAAAATTAATGGATTTGATCAAATGAAATTGTTTTTTTTTCTCATAAACTTCTGCGTTATAAAATAAAAAAAAATGTATCTATTCCGTCAAAAAATGTATCTAGGTTTAAGTAAATAAAAATGTATTTACTCCGTCAAAAAACGTATCTAGGTTTATGTAAAAAAGTAAAAAAAAATGTATCTACTGCGTGTATCTAGGTTTAGCTAAAAAAAATGTATCTACCCCGTCAAAAAATGTAACTAGGTTTACGTAAAAAACTAAAAAAAATGTATCTAGTAAGTAAAAAAAATGTATCTATTCCGTCAAAAAATGTATCTAGGTTTATGTAAAAATGTAATAAAAATGAATCTACTCCGTAAAAAAAGTATCTAAGTTTAAGTAAAAAAAATGTATCTACTCCGTAAAAATGTATGTAGGTTTAAGTAAAAAAAATGTATCCACTCCGTCAAAAAATGTATCTAGGTTTATGTTAAAAAGTAACAAAAATGTATCTAGGTTTATGTAAAAAAGTAAAAAAATGTATCTATTCCGTCAAAAAATGTATCTAGGTTTACGTAAAAAAATAAAAAAAATGTATCTACTCCTTCAAAAAATGTATCTAGGTTTATGTAAAAAAAGTAAAAAAAATGTATCGACTCCGTCAAAAAATGTATCTAGGTTTACGTAAAAAAGTAAAAAAAATGTATCTACTCATTCAAAAAATGTATCTAGGTTTATGTAAAAAAAGTAAAAAAAAAATGTATCTACTTTCTCAAAATGTATCTAGGTTTACGTAGAAAAGTAAAAAAAATGTATCTACTACTTCAAAAAATGTATCTAGGTTTATGTAAAAAAAGTAAAATAAATGTATCTACTCCTTCAAAAAATGTATCTAGGTTTATGTAAAAAAAGTAAAAAAAAAAATGTATCTACTCCGTCAAAAAATGTATCTAGGTTTACGTAAAAAAGTAAAAAAAATGTATCTACTCCGTCAAAAAATGTATCTAGGTTTATGTTAAAAAGTAAAAAAAATGTATCTAGGTTTATGTAAAAAAGTTAAAAAAAATGTATCTATTCCGTCAAAAAATGTATCTAGGTTTACGTAAAAAAGTAAAAAAAATGTATCTACTCCTTCAAAAAATGTATCTAGGTTTATGTAAAAAAGTAAAAAAAAATGTATCGACTCTGTCAAAAAATGTATCTAGGTTTACGTAAAAAAGTAAAAAAAATGTCTAGGTTTATGGAAAAAAAGTAAAAAAAAAATGTATCTACTTTCTCGTATCTAGGTTTACGTAGAAAAGTAAAAAAAATGTATCTACTACTTCAAAAAATATATCTAGGTTTATGTAAAAAAAGTAAAAAAATGTATCTACTCCTTCAAAAAATGTATCTAGGTTTATGTAAAAAAAAAAAAAAAAAAAAAAAAAAAAACGTATCTACTCCGTCAAAAAATGTATCTAGGTTTACGTAAAAAAGTAAAAAAAATGTATCTACTCCGTCAAAAAATGTATATAGGTTTACGTAAAAAAGTAAATAAAAAAGTATTTACTCCGTAAAAAAATGTATCTAATTTTATGTAAAAAGGTAAAGAAAAAAATTATCTACTCCGTCAAAAAATCTATCTAGAATGTGGGTTGTGGGTATTTTTTAACCGTTGATTGTGTTTTAATCCAACGGACGTGACTCGTTCTCACCATATGCACCGTATAATCGTTCTCACCCGATCCTAAATCTATATATATATATATATATATATATATATATATATATATATATATATATATATATATATCACATCGTTCTTATCTAATATCTGTTCCATTTCGTTGATTAGTTGTATATTCATTTGTATTTATGGGTAATTATTGTATTTCAGTTGCATAATTATTTTCAACTGACGCGCTTCTTTGTTTTTATTTCTTTCAATGAGCATTCACTTTTTGCTGGTTTAACCCTCATCAATAGGCTAGACATGGTTCTCCTTGGGAAGAATGGTGAAAATACCAGCAAGATCATTTCTTGTTAATGTTTATTTAAAGTATGAGACAAAGTACACAATAGTTCAATCATGATTATTATAAAGCTCAATCACGGTTATTGTAAACTTCAGTCACAGTTAGTGTAATAACTATTACAGTACACAATAGTTCACTCATAGTTGTTGTAAAATTCTAATCATAGTTATTGTAATAATTTAAGGCAATTATTATACTGATGTAATTACTCTATTTTATATTGTAAATAAGTATTACTTATATCAAATTCAGATTCCAATTCCTCTTCATCCTTTTTTTATCATCCAGCTTCTTACTCATGTTGCCTTCTTTTTCTAATGCACGCTCAACAAATCGGAAGATGGTGTATTATCTTGGTTATTTATTAACCAATCTCAATCATTTCATTGAAAAAAATCAATTATTTAATTGAAAATGTCCACTTATTCAATTAAACAAGATGAAAACAAAGAAAAGATAGAAAGTTGGATATAGTTGAGTTTCAACTCAATACAATAACATGAGTTAGTCATTACAATAACAAAGTTTCTACATTAGAACAATTATAAATACAAGAGAACATAACTCCCAGTAGAGCTGTTCATGGGCGGTACCAATCCGAAAACCCGACCCATCCGGCCTAAATTTTTACCGGGTTTGGACATCATTTTTCTGAAAACATGGGTTAGCGGCTAACCCGGCCCAACCCATTTTAGTAAATAGGCCGGGCACGGACAAGAGAAATGCAAAATGGGCTGGCCCATCCGGCCCGCTAAAGTAATATATATGAGCAACTAGTATATAATTAATTTTTGTTTAAATTTTACTCTTGTTTGGATTTTGGAACTTAATATTCAGATGATCAAGTTATTCGTTCTTCTATTTTGTGTATTGATGTTAAGAACTAATAATTTAATTCAATATCGGCTTTGCAAGTTTATCGCATTATTAATTACTTAATTAATTATTTCGCAGAAGTTAACAGAAAAATATGAGCCCGATAGCCCACGGGTTGCCCGAATTTAGCAGTTAGGCGGATAAGGTCAAGGAGACCTTGCCCTCTATTTTGGCCCAACTCTCCCTCTATAGTCTTATAGGGCATACTTTTCTCTTTCAGCCTAGCCCATGTCCGGCCCAAACCCGCATTTGGACAACTCTAACTCCCAGTAAGCAACTGATTTGAGTTAACTATAAAATATCTATGTTTCTTCATTACAATAATTGAGTTCCTACATTAAAATAACTATACATACTAGAGAGCATGATTCTCATTAAATAAGTTATTTTATTACATTAACATAATTATTCTATCACACAACATCATTTATTCTATTACACGACGTCAATTATTCAACTGAGCATCAATTATCCTTGTTTAACTTCACTAGTACAAAAATCCCCTATTGCGTCAAGTAATTTACGTCAGTTGTAGCCAAACAGACGCAAAAAGTGTGGGGAATATAACATGTATTCGCCCTAAACATGAAGGATTATAACGAAATTTACAGTTGCGAATATAGTCATAAGATAATTAAAAAACATGAAAAGGAATTACAACCTTGGGTCCTTGCTTGAATGGGCCAAAGAACAGGAATTAAAGTAAATTCCCTCCTATAACTTGCACCAAAGACTTTGTTTAAGACGATGCCACGTATGCTAGAAAGGCTCTCCAATTGCCTTGCAATATGGGGAGAGTTTTGTGAGGTTTTAGATGTGAGATCTAGGTTTTGGGAAAAGGCGGTTCTCAAAACCCTAATTTTCTTGAGATGTGTGAATTACCAGTAACCTGACAAAAGGAGAAGGACTCTCCTTTTGTATTGTTTCGGTCGGTCGAATGGGTTAGGGTAAGGGTGGGCTTTTTCCACTCTTACCTTATTCCCTTGCGTGATTCGACCCGTTTGCTAATAATATAATTCGCGGGTTTTATTTATAAATCGCACATATGTTATCAGATATTAATGCAGTCAATGTATTAATAATGGTCTGATAAAATTACGATATTGTATAATTACCCAAATTAATATAACTGTTTATATTAATACGCGAATACAATATTTAATTAAATATAACTGTTTATATTTAATTTACGAATTAATCATGTAATCCGTATTAGCTAAAATTATTTAATCCGTATTAAATAATAATCTCAACATCTTATTGGCTAATTTAATAGTCAATACCTCTGACTAACTGTTTAGTCGTATCCGGCATAAATGTGACTGTATTTTCATACCTTCACATCTCTCAAACGTGTCCTATAGGTGTGACATATAGGGACCAGTTGATCACCGCCATCCGTATGACAATAACTTCAAACTTATCTAGCAAGTCAACCGTTATTGATAAACGTGGATCAACTGATAATAATACTGAAGTATGCCCTTGTGATCCTTTAAGAGATTTAGTAAGTCATTGTACTAACTGTCAAGGACACCAGCCCCAACAAAAAGTACTTAATTTTGGCGGGAGTCCAATTTTCCCTATAGCCTAGTTATTTGCGTCAGTTCTTAATATAGAACAGACGTATAAAAAACGTCGGTTGTTGAACAACTAACGTATTTAACCAAAAACATCAGTTTTCTTTATAACTATCGTATTTATATTTAAGCTTTTGTGTTAGTTCTTAGTATATATAGAACAGACTTATTAAAAACGTCGGTTGTTGAACAATTGACATATTTAGCAAAAACATCAATTTTTCTTATAACAAACGTATTTGTGTTTAAGCTTTTGCGTCAGTTCTTTAATAGAACTGATGTATTTGATGTAAATTTAAAAAAATAAACGACTAAATTAAGAGAACAACTCTTTAACCCAATTCATATTTTTCATCAACCTCACGACTAATAGAACAATAAACCACAAGCAATAGAACAATGTCTTCATCAACTCTTCCAAAATTGTTCAACAAATCCTTCATCACAAGCTTCATCGGTCATCTTCAACTTCAATTTCAACTTCAAATACCTTTTTCAATTTATCAGTTGCAAGATTCACGCGAAACAACTGCCATTCGCTCAAACCCTAGCTTTTTTGCCAATTACATGTAAGTTTTATCTTCGTCTATCTTTGTCTAGTTCAATTGACTGTTGCTAAATTGTTGCTAAATTTTTGTTAAATTGTTGTTGTTACTGTGAATTTTAGTTCGACTAACTGTTGCTAAATTATTGTTGTTACTGTGAATTTTAGCCTTAATTTCTTGTTTTAATGACTAAATTGTTGTTGTTACTGGTTCCCCTTTGACACGCACGAATCTAAGTTTGAAGTCTGAACTAAGAAGTAGCACCGAAACTATAATTGTATATGATATCGGGGTTTGTCGCCCTCCCCCACATCAAACAATATTTATAATACTCAACCAAACTAATGTAGTAGGGTAGTCAAGGTCGATCCTCAGGGAAATCAAGGTCAAATACTAGTCGATCTCAGATTGCAAGTTAGCTACGCAAATCAGTAATGAGATAGAAAATAAACTAAACATCTAAACATAAATTAACTATGACTATTAAACTAAAGAAGCATAAAAGTAATAGAATAAAGATAAAAGTAATAAAGAAAAGGCCTAGGGCGCGAATTCGACTTCCAACACTTATAAATTACCGCTTAACTCTTATAACAAGTTGCCAAGAGGAAAGGTTAATGGTGAGACGCCTCTAATTCCCTCATGGACTCCCTTTCGGGCTCACTAAGCTATGGGACACTAGTTATGCCGACACAACTCCCTCTCGGGCTCATGCATCAAACTCCTTAAGTCAATAGTCAAAGCTTACCAAAATATGCCTATTTTGACTCCCCTTAATTTCCTCTAGATTAAGGTTCTAAGTCCACGCTATACCCCGGTCATTCCACTCCCTCTCCCGAGGGTCGATTCCAAACCGAAAACTAAGGGCTCCCATCTCACGTCCTCCCTCCCGGACTTTACTCAATGAGGCTACTACTCCCAACAAGATGTCCCGACTCAAGTCTAGCCAACTCTCGGTGACGAACAAGGACTCAAGGTCAAAGTACAAACAAGATAAAGTAATGACAATTAGACCCCTTAATTAACCCAATAAACTCCCCCTCGACACCAAGTTGGTGGACTTAGGTTGGTAACTTACACATGTCGGAGTCTAATCGCACCCTAGTGAAAATACTCCTCACTAATCATTACTAATAAATCAAAACAAACATAAAAGATGGAAACTTGGAAACTAAACATGTTTAAAAGGTAGATTAACACTAATAAGCATATAAATAAACAAACAATGAAAAGTAAACACTAATTAGTCTATAACTAATACTAACAAAGTATAAAGGTTGCATCTTTAAGAAGAACGGAAGAAATTTTCACATAGACAAAACACCTTATATTCATAAAGACTAACAATAAAAATGGAAAAATAAAAAAGAAGGAAAAGTAAACAAATGATAAACAAAGTAAAACAGAGGAAATTTATACCATTAAAATGTAAAGAAATGAATTTGGAATGAATTGTTGAGGATGAATGTCTTATTCCTCCAAATTTTCACCCAAAACTAAATGTAAATCTTCCTACAAAGTTTTAATTAAATTGAAACGATAATGTAATCTAAACTAAAAACAAGGAGGAAAAATGGAATTTTGATTTGATTTTGCTATTCTACTCTACCCTATTTTTCTCCCCGCCTAGAACAACCAAAAAATGAAGCTCTGCCCAGCAAACCCAAAATGACACCTCCTCTCCTTTATTCTCTTTTTCTGCTCACGCTCGTCCTCACGTGATTTGCTCCAAAATGACCAAAGTCTCACGTGGTTAGGCCCAAGGTCTTGTTTAATTATTTTTTTTCTTTTTTTTCTTTTCGTCTTTCTTTGATCCGTCTTGATCCGGTTTTCATACTCGAATTTGGTACCTATAAAATAAAAAGACGAAAGTAGTACCAAAACACTAACAAATAAAATGAACCAATATTATTTAAAACTAGTCGACTAATATATTATTGGGTTTTTCTATGGGGTGCCCCTGAACTATTCGAGTTTCTAACTTGTACCCTCGTGTTTTTCAAATTATTAGTTGTACCCTTAAACTTTACTAATTAGCCCCAAACGTGGCCCTTAGTTTATAAACCGTCATGTTAAGACGTTAAATGCCTACATGGCGTGATGATTTGGACTACTTATGCTATGTGGCTATTACTTTGGTTTCCCTCTGTTTTCCCTCCATGTTTCAGAAATTTTCCCTCCAATTTTTTATACTTCAAAATCATCGCGCCAAGTAGGCATTTAACGTCTTAACTTGATGGTTTAGAAACTAAGGGTCACGTTTGGGACTACTTAGTAGAGTTTAAGGGTACAACTGGTAATTTGAAAAACGCGAGGGTATACAAGTTAGAAACTCGAATAGTTCAGGGGCACACCGTAGAATATCTCAATAATATATTAGTCGACTAGTTTTAAATAATATTGTTTCATTTTATTTGTTAGTGTTTTGGTACTACTTTCGTCTTTTTATTTTATATATAGGTACCAAATTCGAGTATGAAAATCGGATCAAGACGGATCAAAGAAAGACGAAAAGAAATAAAAGAAAAAAATAATTAAACAAGACCTTGGGCCTAACCACATGAGACTTTGGTCATTTTGGAGCAAATCACGTGAGGACGAACGCGAGCAGAAAAAGAGAATAAAGGAGAGGAGGTGTCATTTTGGGTTTTGTCGGGCAGAGCTTCATTTTTTGGTTGTTCTAGGGGCACACCGTAGACCAAGCATATAACCAAGTAAGAGACCTACAAATGGAAGACTTATGAGAAAAGAAGTGTATACCATATATTTCAAACTCACTCCAAGGTTCATCACTCTTATCCTCAAAATTCTCACTCAAATAATCATCAAATGTCAAACAAGGAGTCAAAACAACCTCCGTAGAGGGATTATCACACTCATCCCTCTCAATCATGTACTCATAACATGGAGTAAGAAAGTCAAGAGGAGGGAAATCAATGGGAATACGAGAGTCATCTTCTCCATTCTAACAACTTATAAAAGAGAGTTTTATTCAAGTTAGGACTCTTAACTCGGATGGTTATGTGAGCCGTGCAGATGAGCCGTGTGGACAGCT
Organism: Silene conica; assembly: GCA_029255685.2. Classification (NCBI taxonomy): domain Eukaryota; kingdom Viridiplantae; phylum Streptophyta; class Magnoliopsida; order Caryophyllales; family Caryophyllaceae; genus Silene; species Silene conica. Next base: position 77,441,539 of record CM055312.2, read on the forward strand.
CAAATAGGGTTCAAGACAACTAGCAATTGAGATACGAAAAACACACAAAACGTGAGGTACAGACCAAAAGCATTGTATGCAAGGCATATTTCTTAGATCATCTTTGGTGCAATTGGTAAGAGGATTTCTACATTGGAATCTTTTATTCTAGGTTGTTCTTAGGCCAAATGCAAAGGACCCAAGGTTATTTCTTCTCTTCTTATATCGATTTAATTACTTTTGTTGCATTCATATTAAAGTTAATTTTGTTATAATCATTCCTTATGACATTAATACGATTAATCTCATTATGAAATATATGATATTTCCTACAGTTTGTGGTGTGGTGTGTGTTAGTGGTCGTAGTGAGTGTGACTGGACCATTAGTTCTCTATTGGTGTAATCAAACAACAACTTAAGTTTTAGCTAATCCCTTACTATTCCCCCTCTTACCCTTTATGATTTCCTTTCCCTTTCCCTTTTTCTAACAAACCCTTAGTAGTAAGGAGGATTCTTATAGTTTATTTAGATGACGATGTTATAAATTATAACAATTAACTTATATAATTTGTCATTGGGTGTTAAAATGTATTATTATAGGAATTAAATTACTGTTATTGAACAATTTAACTTGAGATTTTATATTTATGATTTTTTAATAGTAAATAAAATCTTAAGGGCATAATTGCTTTTTGTATCAATCAATATCTAATTTATTAAAGCAACAACCACAGAGTTGAGGTGTCACTCTGTGGTTGAAGATGCATATTTTATTTTTATATAAGACCCCACCATTTTTCCCATTTCTCTAATCAATACTTTTATATGCAATTAATTTATACTTTTTGTGATGCCGTAAAAACACAGTCAACAATTTTAATATATGAATACTTAATGATAGACTAAAACAAAAAATATAAGCGCATTAAATAGTTATTATATTAGATTTGACATATTTCAGTAAATTCCTTACAAAGAACTTACACTAAAACATCATTTGAAACAAAAAAAATATTTAGATATTTATAAATACAAATATAGGAATTGATTTCCAATATGGTTGAATTATTTTTCATTACCTATTAATTATTAATATACTATAGGATCAACCAATTTAATATAGCAAACGATAACATTTATTGACGATCAATTATTTTTAGCTCTTTTTTAAAAGAAAAAAAAGGCGATTTAAAAGAGTAAAAAATGATTAAAAAAAATTACACAAGAAATTGAATCCAAATTGAAAGCAAGAAAATAAAAAAGTGTTCTAAAAACAAAACATATTAACCCTTAAAACAAATACGATCTTGACACAAGTATTATTATAATTTTATGTCTATGCCTGAATTTGCTGGACAAACAAAGCCAAATAAGGAGAAGTGGAAGATATAATATAATCATAAAATGTTAAATCTACTCACATAGTATTAAACCTGAAGAATATTACTGTAAATGTGATACGGTCAGAGGAAGGATGATAAGTCATTATTGATGAATAAAATAAAATTAAGAAGGATCAAAAGATGAGATGGCGAGGGAAGTAAATTGATAGATGTGTTTATTTTTTGGGTTACTTATAAGATGGATTAATTAGAATGAATTATAATAGCTATAAGACTTGGTAAATTTCGTCTGAACTCCAATGCCTATAATTACGCATTTAACTTAATTTGTCAATGTGATTGTTTAGTCAAATAGAACGGATGTGTTACTATAAGTCTATAAGTATATATGTCTAATGGGTTGAACGGGCGGATTACATGTTCGGGTAAAATATGGGTCATTTTAGGTTAGAAACGTGTCTGATTAGCACTTTTTACAAATGTTTATTTCCTTTCATTTTATAATCAGAAACATGTTATTATTCTTAATTTTTATAATCATCCAATTTAATATACGATATTAGTAAAATTAAACATTTCATGCTTATCAATATTACAACATTATACGAAATATTAGATCGATCAATTGTTACACAGAGATGACCAGCAGTAAGTATACTTATATTATTGTTATCATTTACGTAATTAATCATGTAATAAAAGTATGCTTTAAAATAAATTCAACGGGTTAAGTGGAATTTTGACCTACTTACTTCGGCCGAGGTCAAAATTCACTAAACTTGGCCTTGAAAAAGATGGTCGAGTTGTGTCAAATTTTAGAATATGCTCAATTTTTGCCTTATCAATTATAATTTTTTTAAATTAACTTGACCATCGCTTACTTTTCGCACTTATACCTTGAAAATGATTAAATTTTTTATTAATATTCATCAAAAAAATCATTTTATTATATTTATCGATTTTTATCCAATCTTTCGAATATCATTTCAAGTAGAAGCTAAAATTTAATTACCAAGAAGACATATCATTTGTTTTTTTTTTAAAAAGAGAAGACATACATATCATACACCAACAAGTACCCAAACAACTAAACCTAATGTGTCTTATATTTTAAATTCGCCATTTAAAATCTCTTAATTGCAAAGGTAATTTAAAATTCAAATGTATGTTCTTAGATATGACACATACAAAAATTAATCATCCTTTTTTATCTAACCTTTTATAAAAATAATATTTAAATTGCATACCCGTGCAATTTGCACGGGTTTAAAACTAGTATAAGTATAAAAGAAGAACCGCTATGCATTAGATTGGACACGTGTCGCTTTCACGTTAAAAATTTTCCCGCTCAAAGCTTAAAATCCTAAGATTATACTACGTATCTTCTACTTGAGCAATACGTATATGGGCAATATCTTCTTAAAAGATTTCTCTACCATGTTTTATATTACATCAAAAACTTAGTCAAGTTACCATCTTATTGTATCTTTTATTTTAAAAATATCTTTCCGTATAAAATATATTGCTCATCTCTACTGACACAGAGATTTCGGCATTTTTTTACCCCAAATGCTTATGATTAAACTTTTAATTTGTCAATTTATAATCTTTTACTCTAACTGTTTAGTCAACTTTCATCTACTTACAGGGTAAACACTAACGGTTTTCAAATTATATGAATTAATGAATCTCATTTACATGTAACTTTCTAATTATTGACTAATTCGTAATTTCAGAGTTGCATTTTTTCTTTTGATTATTCCATACATTCTTAACTCTAAATTTGCAAGGTAGTAATAAGTCATTCGAGATACAGTTTTCAATCATATTATTTATCTATCTATATAAAATTATAATAAAGAAGCACCACCTGCTAAACTTGACACATGTCTCTATCTCCTTGATTTTTTTCCCGCCTAAGTGAAAGTCTATTCAATGAATTTATCTTATGATAATTGTCAAAACTCAGACACTATAATTTATTAATAATTAGAAGCTTAATTATCGGCTATATATTATTACCAAAAATAATCTATATATTATTACAAAATATAATGCACTTAAATTTTCTTTTACAATTATTTTGTTTTTGTTATTATGGTAGTTTGAACCATAAGTCATCGATTAATGTTACAATTATTTAAATGTTCCTTGGAAAACATTTTTTATACAACAAACATGTTATATAGAGAGACTAAAAATATCAATAGTGTGATTTTATCAAAATTTATAACATATCATTTTATATAAGATTTATTAGTTATTTTAATATTTGAAAATTGCAAACCTTTCGTAAACGAGTTTCCAATTTCGCAAATTCTTAATTAACCGTCTCAAGTTAAGACGATACTCATAACCAATTTAAATAAGACAAAAATAAAATGCAGGTTATGAAAGTTCTTAATTTAAGATGGTCTTAAGTAAGCCCCCTACGCTATCTTAATGTTTTTATGTTAGCTAATGGAACTCATTAAAGATTCCTCATATATGACATACAATCAATATTGACCACACAAATTGTTTTACATCATATAAGATAAGACAATAAGACAATAACAATAAGTCAAAAGACATAACTTATACTTCCTCCATTCATATCCATAGTGTAGTTATGCTTTATGCACAAATTTTAAGAATTTGTTAGAATATGATTGAAAGTACAATGGAAAATGTGTATGTTGCTTATTTTATTGTTTGTGGTGAATAATGGTGGACCATTTGATGGCATTTTGTGTAAATAATTGATGTTTATAAGGGTATTTTAGTAATTTTTTTGGCTTTATTAGGAAATGTGTAGTTTGGATATGAATGGATTAAAATGGAATAAGTGTAGTTTGGATATGAATGGAGGAAGTATGTTTTTTTAACAATAACAATTAGTTTATCTTATGATAAAACGGGCGTACAACTAGACACTATAATTCTACTATTTCATACTCTATTATTAACGTGTATCTATATCTATATATAAGTACAATACATGAACCGCTGGACACGTGTCATTCTCACATTAAGTTTTTTTCCCGCCTAACATTATTCTTAATATTATATTCTCTATACAATCTTACACATATATGATCAAATGAAATATTTATGTTTCCTCAAAAATCCATTTTATAAATTTTCTTTATGTCAAACTCAGGGCCGGCCCTAACAGGTGTTTGGGTTGACAAATGACAATGGCCCAATTATAAAAGGGGCCCATTAGTGTGAGATTGAGATTCTACTAGCTATTTGACAAATAAAATGTATTACATATAAGAAAATAAACTAAGGTAAGTGGTATAGTGGTTTTGTATTTTACTAAAGTTAAGAGGTCTTGGGAATACATGGCCCGGGGGGATTTAACCCCTCGTCACCAAAAAAAAAAAGTTAAGAGGTCTTGTGTTCTATTCCTTGTTGCAACATCTTCCCAACATTTTTTATTTTTTTATTTTCAATTTTGAATTTATTACAAGGCCCATTTCTATATATATATATATTTAAATTCACTACGTTGATAGTTTCATTCATTTAATTATTTGCGTATTTAGTGGGACAACAGAATTATAAAATATTTTACATGTTTTTTGAGATTTTATGCAAATTGTGTTCGTCGTAGTATAATTTGTCTAAATTATACATTTAATAGACATGTCTAATAAAACAAATATCTAAACTTCGAAAAAAATTCAGTCTATTGCGATTTTTTAACGATAAATGGTTGAATTATAAGCTACGCTTTCTTTAATTCTCCAAATCCCTAATTATTTTTTTCTAAATTTTTTAAGATTTTTCCAGAATCAACTTCATCTAATTCAAAAGTTTTTTTGCGTTCGTTTTATTAAATTGTACGGAGTATTAGGTAATTTTTTTGAAAAGTTAGGGCCCTATTTTACAATTTTGCCTAGGGCCTCGAAATCTTTAGGACCGGCCCTGGTCAAACTCACATATCATGGATTCATTATACATGTATTTACCAAAAATAGTAAATATTTCTTATCTATCATCAGCAAGTGAAAAGTTGTGTACATTCCTTATTCAAGGATTAAAGAAATTGATGAAAGTATTAAACAGTAATTATATTTAGCTTTGATTGTATACTAGGCATTACTGTTTACAATCTTCTAAATACGATGTGCTGAATTTTTGGTATGTTGTTGTTACTAAGCGACCTTATATCTATTGTGTCATTTTACTCAATTTATATCTAAGACGGTTTTATATGAAATTTGTTCTACGTTTTTTCTTAATTATATGAAACCTTAATAATAATTATCAAGGTATAAGGAGTATCAAATGTGTTAACAATGAATTTTACGATAATTTAGAAAACAATTTCTGTTATATTTTCAAATTAAATTTTTCATTTTCAAATTAAATTTATATTTATATTTAAAATTTTGTTTCACATAAAAAGTATAGACTATTACACAATATATCGAATGTTAATTTCACTTTTCGTACTTTATGATATATTAAGGACTGTTAAAATAATAATAGTTTTACGTAAAAAGTATCGCATATTACATAAAATATCAGATGCATAAAAAATAGTCTAAATTTGATTAATACTTGACAATACATGGCAAACACCATGTTTATTTACAAAAAAAAAAGTTTGAAGATGTCAAAAATAAAAGCAGTGGGAAGATGACCTTCAATCACAGTTCGATAAGTGAATTAAGATAGCTATGAATATACGTAGGGTTAATCTGTCCCCTATTCGGCTACGCCATAACGATCATGTGCCCGTTTGGTCAGAGTTTTTTTTTGGACCCAGTGTAAAACCCCTCGCGAAAGCGAAAAATTAAAACATACAAAGTACTAAAAATGCAGCGGAATTAAAACTCTTTAACATAAACATGCGAGGTGAATTAAAACCTGAAAACTGAAACTGACATAAAAAAAGATAACAAAGCCTGAATCGATAAACGATAACTGTATGAAACCAAAATAAATACAAAGCCTGGGATGGAACATCCCTACAGGCACCAAAAGATAACTGTATCAAAAACTAAGAGTCTAGCTAATCGATAAACGTGTAAGTCATATGATGAAAGGATCATCACTCGCTAGCTCTCAAGTGAACCCCGATCCAACCTGCATGTACCTACATATATGAAAACATGTACGCCACAATCAGTGGGGAGTGACTAGAGTTCTCCTAGCCACCTTTTGTAACGAGACGTAACAAGTAGAGCAATATAGAATACTCCAACATATATAAACATGTGAAGCATAAAATATCTCATCAACTGATCTCAACTATCATGCAAACTCTAGTGCACGGCTCTCAACCAACTTCATAAACCATTTGGAAGGAGAGCCGGTTTCCCTACTGGTTGCCCAGTCGGGGGGTCTTTCAGTCCAACTATTTATGAAACCGATCCAAGAGTCATCCAATGCCTTGGATGAACAATTTATAACTCAAGCAATACATTCATTAACTTCATCATGCATATCTGACACTATACCAAACTCTAGACAAGCAGATATAAACATCAGGTAAAGAGGTTCAGCGGTCAACTTAAGACATAACCTACATACCAATTATTCAACAAGTAAAAAGGTTCAGAGGCGACATCTTAACGCATAACCTAGATACCAAGTTCACAATATCAAGCAAGGACTCAGAGGCGAAAACTCAACGTATGGACCGGCTATCAATAAGATACTAGACTCAGAGGCAAAAACTCAACGCATGGACTAACACTCAATTCACAATCACAAGTAAGGAACTCAGAGGCGAAAACTCAACGCATGTTCCCCTACTACATCACAAGGTACTAAACTCAGAGGCGAAAACTCAACGCATGTTCTAGCACCAAACACCTGCACTCCGGGTAAGGTATGACAACCTGACTGCCCCGTCGTGCAGTTGCTCTACTCGTCAGACTCAGAGGCCAGCTTAAGGCATGTCCTGACGCGATCACTCAAACATGTCTGGACTCAGAGGCGAAAACTCAACGCATGTCCCAGACACGACAAACAACCACATATAGGGCTCAGAGGCCAGCTTAAGGCACATCCCCATATATGACAAACAACTCACGTATTAAGTTCAGAGGCCAGCTTAAGGCATAACTTAATACGCAACAAAACAATATCATCAAAGTCTATGAACTAATCTATAGTTCTATTTTCTTAACTTTTAATCAACACTTAAATGACTCCGGGAACTAAGTTGAGGGAGAGTCGGTTTCCCTTTCGGTTACCCGACCGGGGGGTCTCTATCCTCTCTCCATTCCCGAACCCAATATAGTGTCGCCCATCCACCGGGGACCTCAGATACATATCAAATATACAAGGAACGAGATTCAATCAAAACCGATCAACCGTCTAAAAGTTATAAACGATTTACAAAATGGAAACAAGCTACAGGGGTCCCCAGCCGGTCGGCAGGCAGCCGGCCTACCGGCTGGTAACCCATCTCAGCCTCCCTTTTCTTTAAAACAAAAACGACAACAAAGGACTCCCAGCCGGTCGGCAGGCAGCCGGCCTACCGGCTGGGAACCCAATCCCAACTTACGCAATATTTCACAATGAGGCTCCCAGCCGGTTGGCAGGCGGCCGGTCTACCGGTTGAGCACCTCAATCCCTAAGCCTATATTTTACGAAATAATCACAAAGAGGCTACCGGCCGGTCGGCAGGCAGCCGGCCTACCGGCTGGCAGCTCAAAATCTACTTTCTCCCAAAACCCGCAAAACCACTAAAGACGCTCCCAGCCGGTTGACCGGCGGCCGGTCGGTTGACCGGCGGCCGGTCGGTCGACCGGCTCAGAGAGCCTGATCGCGAAAAACGTAATTTCCAGCCTATTCAAAACTTCATTAAATCGGTTCCAAACTTAAGAATCGCAACATGTAGAGTTTACCCAACATCACCAATCACTCAATAACACTAACTAACAGCACATCAACCCATAACAATCCTCAATACGATTATATAATGTATCCGTCGCAAAACATGAAAATTTCTGAAAATAACTTAAGAACATGTGAAACATCAACAAGGCATGAATTCATCAAGTAACAACATTCCTAACATGTTACTAAGTCCATTAATCATCAACCCTAAACAAAAATCAGAAATAACAACAAGAACACAACAAACTTGCTATTTTAACAAAAAGGCCGAGTTACTCGTAATCGTGACCTCAAATGCAATCCGGCTCAAAGATCCTCCTCTAAGATAAAGCTATCCACTTCCGGGCCGTCTAAGCCCACACCTACATCACGAAAAACAAGTTTAACGGACCAAAATACGGTTTTAGGAAAAAACAGCCTATTTTTCGAAGTAGGAGAAATGAAAATCGGAAGTGACGGATGGCTTGCAAATTCGATGAGGATTCCGAAAATGTTATTATTACCTTGATTTGATGAACGGATGATGAAGAAATAAGCAAAAGAAGATGATTATTTAGGAGGTTTTGTAAGAATGGAAATGTCAGTATGTTTGTTTTGATGAAGGACAAGAAATGTCGACAAAAGGGTTTTAAGGGGTTTAAGGGATTGTCCTTTCCGTTTAAATGAAACGGGTTTGGATATCTTGAACGGGTTTTTAAGATGTGAACTTAAATTACCAAGTTTGTATTCGTCTTAAGGACTTAAGGTTCTTAAGACGGATCTTACTATTTATTTAAAGTACTTTTCAATAAATTACTAAAATATTATTTTATTACTTAAAATAATTAAAAACCTTTAAAATATATTTTACGAAAATACGGGATGTTACACCCAGAATTATGACGTACCAAAGTCATCATGGCTATATAATACTATTTCGTATTGACAATAACATAATTTTATGTGCCCTCCAAATCAATTGATTTATGAGAACGGACATGGTTTAATTTATACATTTGTACTCCATAATTTATGTATTCCATCTTGAGATGGAAGTTAAGGGACTTGAAGTAGTTATTTGATGTATTATGCATAGACCTATTAAACAGGTCGGGCTTGAAAACGGGTCGGGCTTGAAAACGGGTCGGCTCATATGGATTATGGGTCGGTTTAGGTTTAGAATACGGGTCTAGAAAAACTTCTAACGTTTTTTTAATTAAAATATTTTTTTTTAAAAAAAAAGTAAAAATATTTTTAAAATAACATTTTAATCATATTCAATTTACATTAGTATTTTATGAAAATTAATCATAAATTTTTCCCAACGTTTTAGCTTTGGTGTAGTGTAGCTAATGCATGCTACCCAATTAATAAAGTTCGTTCATGATTCATACGCGACAAGGGAGTATCTTTTATTGACGATATTATTGTTTATAGGGGATTCCAATTCAATTATTTGTTTAACTTTCTATTTAGGATTCTCTTTATTTGATAGGAAATTGTATCATCTACCATAATTTGATTCACTTGTCATCTAATTGTAACATATTTTCTCTTTTTTTAGTTTTTATGTAAGTGAAATTTAATTTTACAAACAATAGGTCTCGTGAGAGACCATTTCCCACTAAATTAGTGGGAGACATAACATGAAAAATAAAAATAAAGTAACATCATCTCCTCATCATGTAAGAGATCTCTCAATAACGGTAGTGAGACACAATCACTTTATTAGAACTTTGTGTTTTAAAAAAATACTAGTTTTAGCCCCGTGCAAAAATGCACGGGGTCGTTTTAATAATATTGTTATTTTAAATAGTTCTATTAATAATCCGAATATATTTTTGATGATGAAATTTTAGGCTATATGATATAACTGATTAAGATTTTTGTAATATCATTGACATTGTAAGTAATTTTTTTTTGACGTTATTGTTATTTTAATTTATTCTTATTGCTATTTTAATTTAGTACTGTCATGAAAATTGTACTTGAAATTTCGATCATGTTTTTATCATTTTCTGTATTTTGTTACATTTTTCTATCAATTACTGTAGTTTGGGTTAGTATTTATTATAATTATGTATTATTTATTGTAATATTGATTGTTAATCATAACTCATTATTTAATAATTATGTATAAATCGACATCGACGATATATTTTAATATATAATATATAAGTTAGACATTATAAATATAATCGTTTACGTATAAATTTATTGTTTACGAATTAAATCAGAATTAGTACGTAATAATAACACAACTAATGAAACGCAAACATTTATTCGAGAATTAATTCAGTAAACAACAATATGGGTCCCACCATAATTGAATTAAATAAAAAAAGAAAAAATGATGGATTAATGGGGTGACTTTACCGGAATTCATTAAACTAGTTTTATGCCCGTGCAAAAAATGCACGAGTTTAATTTTATTAAACTGAAAACCCAATAAAGAAGTGAATAAATTTAAGAAAAGTATTATTATCTTTGTTGTAGAGGTAAATATGTGATTAAAAAAATGGTAATTATACAGTGAATAATACTCGTAATACGACGAACAATAGTAACATTATCTCAATGCATTCTCTCGGCTATTTATTTGTTCGTTTTTAAAAAATAAAAGTTAATTAATTTTAATGATTTTTAAGACTTAATTAATTTTAATGATTTTACAATTTATTTAATTAAGAGGTAAACAATCATTGAATTAATAGAAGAATAAAAAGAAGAGAAAGATGAATTAATTAGTTTAAGGATCATGGGGGACCCTACATTAACAATAATAAAAAAAAATCATGAAATTCAAGAGCCAATCAAAATGCCTGAAATTTTATTCCTTTTATAATATAAAGATGTTTATGTATTAATATAAATAAGATTGTTCGTAATATTTCTGAATGTACGATATTGGACATTTATTTAGGATATGTAGAATATTGGCGGTTATGTTGCAGAAAATTCATCATATATTATGCGGGACCCACCTGAGTGAATTAAAAAAATTAAAGCTTGGTTTGAAGACGTGGCTCAACCAGAGCTTGAGAAATGATTCAGGAATTATATAGATAAGATTAGTTTCCGATCCCTCACAACATATTTATTCATAAAATTTGTCATCAAAACTTATGCTTTTGGCCCAAAATAACTGCCAAGCCATTTCGTCGCAAGTCTGAGTGTATGTTGAGTCCTCCGCTACTGGCTTATAGAATTAGGCAAGTGAAGTTTCAACCTAAACCATATGGTGACAAAAGGAATAAACCACTTACTTACTATAAGCTAGTCCATTCACTATTATTCTACGGGTATAGGACAATGCCCTCGTACAAATATGAGAAGAGATCTCAACAATCTCCCCATTCCACATGTGTGTGCTGAAACTCCCCTTCAGTTGGCGCTACTTCGCACTTGACACAACCCAGTGTCGGGCCGACCCGGCTACTTCGCATGATGCTACTCCACATATCTGGTCAACTAAGGGAGACAACCCAACGATGGTGCTACTCTGCAATCATAACGCTACTCTGCGTCATCTCGAGTATCGTCACCACATTGCACTTTGCGGCCCTAAGCCGAACCGCCGGCTCCGATATCACTTGTTGAATCCTCCACAACGGGTTTATAGAATTAAGTGCATGAGACCGACCCACAGTAAGTGAGGTTCCATCTTAAAACCAATTGATGATCAGAGAAGTTGGTCACTAACTTATAAGCTATTCCCTTCACTATTATTCTACCGATATAAAATAATGTCCCTCACACACATATAAAAAACACAAATTCTTATTTGCAACGGCACTATCCGTCGCAAGCTTGCGACGGATACCGTTTTCTCTCACAAAATACCCACTTTTTCTCTCACTCCAACACTATTCATGTGGTCCCCTTTCTCCACTAACTCATTTTGTATCCATTTTATCTCACAATATATCCGTCACAAATGATGACCCGTCGCAAACAAGACTTACTATATAAAAAAAGATCTCAATAATGTACAACCATAACGTAACCAAAGGTTTTTTCCATTCTCTAATCTCTAGTCATATACTTTTACAAACTAGTCGACGCCGATATGGTTCATATAGCATAGTTCGAACTGAGATAAAAAAAAAAAAACAAACACGCCATTAATTAAACAAGCGACAATTTGGTACATGATTGTTGAATTATTGTTGGGTACCAAGCATTTAAGCAATGATGTTGATTAGTTATATAACTTACAACACGCTTTGAAATACTCTTTAGCCTGCCAAATACAAGCCTTTTCGTAAGACCACAGTCGACAGTCAGTCGTGAGAAAGTTATGCACTGTTGTCGTCGATAAACACCACGCTTTACACCAAAAAAGAAAAGAAACAAATGCAGACAGAGAGCTTTCTCCGATTCTGAAATCAGTTTTAGGTTAATTGTTGTACTTGTTAGCTAGGTAGCACGGACACTTCTCGTAATGAGCCATACCGTGTCTGACACCTACACTTTACGGACACACCCCGAAACGTGTCGGACGCCTAAACAACCGTGTCTAACTTTCACAAAAATAAAATCAAACATTTATAACTATAAAATGTATATTTTATTAAATTTAAATAACGTGTCACCTGTCCTAAATTTCATGGCATGCCGTGTCCGTCTGCGTGTCGTGTCCGTGTCCGTGTCCGTGTCCGTTTTGGTGCTACCTAGCTTGTTAGTTCATGTGTGTTTATTTACCTTCATGTAGATGTCAAGTACCACCGACGTAATAATCCATGTCGATGTTCATCAGTTCGCCGCAATCCATACATCGCTCATAAGAGTTGTTATCGTAACCTAATTTTGGTGTTTTTTCTTATTCAATTTTGGTAAGCATAATGGTTTAGCGGTCCAGACCACTACTACAACTTTGTATTACAAAATTGCAGGCTAATGCATATCTAAAAATTAACATTTCCATGTTGCTCCATGCATTTCATGTCGTAGTCTCGGTCATCTACTTATAACCTGCTTCAAAGATTTACACATAATTGAATATTTGAACGGAATTCGTAATTTAATTAATTATTTTTGTCGAACTCGAATATCCGCAATCCTTATCACCGATGATAAAAGCAGAAGGAAGTTTAGTACTTTATAAACAAATTAATAAAATATTGTGGATTCGTGGTTTTATGACAACCTAATTTTTGGATTTTTTGTTTTTATTCGAGTTTTCTAAGAAATGGCTTAGTGGCAGGAGCGAACCCAGGATTTAATGTATGGGATAGCAAAAAAGTGACCACCAAGCGCGATTTTGGGACCTTTACCATTGAGTCTGATAATGTTTACTAATCATTTAATGAGATTAACTTCACTTATTAACTATTCAGCAATATTTGGGGTAGCAAAAATTCGCCTTCTTAACCAATTTTTTTAAGTTTGGGGTAGCGGCCGCCACCCCTTGCTACAAGGTGGATTCGCCCCTGCTTAGTGGTCCAGACCACCATTTAGCATTCAGTATAACAAAATTACAGGCGGATTCATATCCAAAATTGACATTTCCATGTTATTCCATGCATTTTATGTCGTAGTCTCAGTAGTCCCCTACGGGTACTTATAATACGCTTCCAAGATTTACCCATAATTTAATGGACTTTTGTAATGTGATTAATTAATTTCGTCGAATAATTATTGGATCATACCTAGAAATAAAAACGAGACTTGTTAGGGATGACTTTAAAATTACAGAAACTTGTTCCATTCCAAAATTTCCTAAAATTACTTGATAATGGGTTGGATTTATAAAGGGTGATGGGTGAACCCTCGTCCCTCACTACTACAATTGAGCACTTGCGCCTTGACTAAATTCGTGACACAAGTGCTTAATTTCTGTGCCTAAACTACTTTGTCACGGTATACTTTTCGTGCCGCAAGTAGTCGTGGCTAAAAAAAAGTCACGGTACAAACAAAAATGTGGCTAGTATTAAATTTTTAACCACCAATTCCCTTGTGGTTAATAGCTGCTGTGGCAAAAACTTTATTCTCTTGACTAAAATTATTCCGCGGCAACAAAAAATGTAAAAAAATAAATAAATATGAAAAACCATTTTTAATAATTAAACTGTTTTCACAAATGAAATCGCGTATTGCTAGTTAACTAGTTTTAAAATCATGCAAATTGCACGGGTATACAATTTAAATATGATTATTATAAAAAGTTATATAAAAAAGAATGATTTAATTTTTATATTTGTCATATTTAAAAATTTACATTTTAAATATAAATTACATTTGCAATTAGGAGATTTTAAATGGCGAACATAAGAAGACAAATTAGGTTTAATTATTTGGGTACTTCTTGATGTATGATATGTCTTCTTAATAACTAAATTTTAGCTTCTACTTGAAATGTTATTCGAGAGACTGAATAATAATCGATAAATATATAATAAAATGGTTTTTTTTTTTATGAATATTAATATCAAATTTAATCATTTGCAAAGTATAAGTGCAAAAAGTAATTAAGTAGTCGTTAAGTTAATTTAAAAAACATAGGTAAGGTAGAAATTAAAACATATTTAAAAATTTGACACAACCCGACCTTTTTTCCAAGGCAAGGTCTAGTGAATTTTCACCTCGTTCGAAATAAGCTCTTGAGTTAAAGATAAATTCATCTTAATTGTAGATGAGACTAATTTTAACTACGTAATAAATATTTATATAATGTAATTGAAATGATAAGTACACACCAAATACAATTAAAAATTGTTTTGTATAAATGTTATACTCCGTCTCATTTAGTATGAAAATAATAATTTTAAATAAGAACTTAACTACTATAAAAGTTGACCTGACTTAGCTACTATAAAAGCCAAGGACTGTAACCTAATGAGATCATCGAAAAAACGTAGCTCACACCTAGCTTATACTATAACCTTGTAATCACTGTTTTCATCTCGATATTAGTGCAAAAGTTCGTGGGATTCCGTTTCCCCTGCGGTTGTTTCCCTCATTAGGGTTTTTCCGCGTCACCAAAATCCTTCGTGCCATTTATTTTCTTCGCTTTGTTTTATTTTTCCCTTTCTCGTATTCATATTGGTTGCCACTTTGACCCACACCTCAAAACACGTGACTCAGTATAATTTTACCAAAACATTACCTATAAGTAGATGTGTCCAATAGTAGGTTGAACGAGCGGGTTACAGGTTCGAACATTTCAAGTTCGAGTAAAATACGGGTCGTTTTAGGTCAGAAGCGTGTCTGTTTAACGTTTTTACAAATGTTTATTTCCTTTAATTTTGTAATCAGAAATATGTTATTATTCTTAATTTTTATAATTATCCAATTTAGTATATGATATTATTAAAATTAAACATTTCTTTCTTAATATATTCAATATTACAACATTATACGAAATATTATATCGATCAACTGTTACACATACATGCATGACCAACACTGACTATAATTATATTGCAAGCATTTATGAAATTAATCACGTGATAAAAATATGCTTTAAAATAAATATAAGCATATCTTATTTCAAAAATTTTAAAATTCAAATTTAGCATTTTTTATTAGTTTTTTTGTTCAAAATACAAAATTAAAATAAATATGACTATTTCGGGCCGGGTCACGAATTTGGTGGATCTCGATGACCCTAAATTTGCGGGTTATGATCGAGTCTAATCATCTTTTGGATCAGGTTGAAAAGAGCGGGTTATTTTCGGGCGGATTTTGGGCAGTCCTCCCCAGTTCCCCTAATTATATTTTTTCCTCATGACAATCGGTGGAAGGTACGGACTTCGCTTGTGCTGATTGTACATT
Source organism: Silene conica (assembly GCA_029255685.2). NCBI lineage: Eukaryota > Viridiplantae > Streptophyta > Magnoliopsida > Caryophyllales > Caryophyllaceae > Silene > Silene conica. The sequence continues at coordinate 77,457,462 of CM055312.2, forward strand.
GTATCTCTTTTTTGGTGCGATTTGATGGATGAAATTTTCCCGCAGGGAATGCCTTAGCCAAGTTTCCAGTGTCTGAGGATGGCCCTGCTTCGAAGGCCAAGCTACTTGACATGCCTTCTTCTGACATGATATTTTCTAAGTTGGTTAGAGACTCGACTATATTAGCGGTGAAGAAGGAAGGTACGTATTTTCCGTGGTCATCTTTGTCTGATGCTTGCTTTGTTGCTTATGTTTTTCTTTCTGTGTTTTCCTTCTTCAGCCAAGCCTAGAGTGAGTATTGACAGAGTGATGATGTTGTGGAAGAAGAGATTTGCTGCGGAGGGTGCTCAGTCTTCAAAGAGGAAGAGGGTTGACTCTACTAGGGCCAGGACTTGCCCGAGGGGCCTGTCTCAGGAGCTGGTTCACAGTCCACGCCGATTGAGGTGGACGCGGGTGAGCCGGCCCTAGAGGCCACACCTAGTGGTCATGTTGCTTCTGGGTCCAAGGATTCCGTTCCTGTTGAAATTCTCACTCCCAAGTTTAGAGTTGTATCCGAGCAGTCTCCCCAAACAGCTTCTGGGTCAAATTTTGCTCCTGATTTAACGTTGGAGTTCCCTGCCGAGTTTGCTGGTTCCAGGTCTATGCTCTGGCCTGGCTTGAGCTCCCTGCTTTTTCCTGCTTCTGCCTCTCTCCTGCAACAACGTACTTTCAAGGATGTGGTTAGGCAGACTTCTGAGGTTTGTTTGAGGTAATTCCCTATTTTTCCCTTGTGTTGCTTCGTAATGATCTCCCCTCCTGTGTGCCTCACTTTGTCTTGGTGGCCAGGCCCTGGAGCTGTCCTTATTTGTGAAATAGCAGGGTGAGGCCTTTGTGGAGGAGAACCAGCTTTTGCGGGCGGAGAAGGGAGAGCTTTCAGGAAGGATGCAAGAGATATTGGCTGGCAGGAAGCAGTGTGGAGGACGCGCTAAGAGAGAACCTTAGGGTGATATGCCAGCGGGTCTGGCGGGAGTACGCTGAGTGCCAGGAGTAGCTAAAGGAGTCGGTCGAACAGGAGAGGATGTTGTCGGAATAGATGTGGGCCTCCCAGGCGCAGCTGCAGGAGATGCAATCCAAGCTAGGGCAGGTTCAGGCTTCGAGCATTGGTATGGTGCTCAACGTTGAGAACCTGGAGCAGAAGAAGGTTGCGCTGCAGAGAGCTTTAATGGAGGTCTTGCTTATGCCGCTAATGATGCTAAGATCAAGTGCATCAAGGAGTACCAAGACGTCAAACACTTATCCTGGGATTTAGCTGCTCTTGAGAAGTCTTTTGCAGAGGAGTTTCCTGATGGTCTTGATATGGACCTTATTTCTGATGACGGTAAAGAAGAGGTGGTGGGGTTTCCTGATGCTGGAGAAGAGGAGACTTTTGGCCCCACCAACAATGTTGTTGATGCTGCTGTGGACTCTACTACTGGCGAGTACGTCCTTGATTTTTACTCTGGGCCCGACTAGGCATTTTTCTTTTTATTTTTCGACTTGAATTTTCGTAGCCCTATGTGGGCTGTTTTGTTATATTTCTGGTACTGGTCCGGGTGAACCTTTAAACATTTTGGAACTTTGGCATGCCTTTAGGCAGTGTTTATCTGATGGGTTCCACCTTTGTGTGGTGCTCTTTTGTTTTTCATACTTTTTTGTCGTTGTTCTGGCGTTTCTTGTTGTTCATTGTTGTGCGTGCATGTTCGTTGTATTTGGCCGTCGCTATTTTGGTATACTGGTCTGGTTTTAAATATCCGTCTCTATGCTGAGATACCAGGATTTCACTTAGGTTCTCCTATAGGCAATGCATTTTTCCTCTTTAGGTCAGTCCACTAAGATAGGCAGTTTATGGTTCAAGACCTGCTTGGTGACGAAAAATTTTAAAGTTTATATTAAACTTAGTCTAAAAGAGATAGGAGTTTAAAACTTTAAAAGACTCAAAATTTCCGAATTTTAACTTGAGTGTAAAATTTGAGTGTAAAATTTAACTTGAATTTAAAATTTAACCTGAACCAGAGCATGCCTTATACGGAGTAGAACCTGAGGTCTAAGGGATCTGCTCCTGACCGTGAAGGTATCTCTAGATGATGTACTTCTTGAGATGAATTATGTTTCATGACCTGGGTACCATTTGCCCTTCCAGTGTCATAAGTTTATAGGCTCCGTTACCAACTATGTTTTCCACTTGGTACGAACCTTCCCAGTTGTAGGCGAATTTTCCAGCTTGCCGGTTTTTGGTGTTCTGGAACACCTTCCTCAGGACCAGGTCTCCCACTTGCATGGTTCTGATTCTGACGTTCTTGTTGTAGCTCTTAGCTACCATTTGTTTGTGTGTGGGTTGGAACTTTAACCTCGGATGGATTACTGCCTCTGCTTCGAAGACAAGGCTGAATGGGGTCTGACCTATTGCTACTTTTGGCGTGGTCCCGTCAACCCATAGGACTAGAGGGAGCTCCTCCGCCCATTTCCCTCCCATTTCTTGTAGTTTCTTTTTTATGTTTTCGATGATGATCTTGTTACTAGACTCAGCCTGTCCATTGGACTGAGGGTTCCTGGGGGTAGACTTCTGGAGGGAGACGTTCCACCTAGCGCAGAAAGCCTCGGTCTTTTTTCCAATAAATTGGGAGCCGTTGTCGCATATTATTTCTGAAGGAATGCCAAACCTAGTGAATATATTACGCTTGATGAAAGAGATGACCTGTGCCTCCGTGGTCTGGGTGAATGATTATGCTTTTATCCACTTGGAAAAGTAGTCCGTCATAGCTAGCATATACAGCTTGTTTCCTGGTGCTCTAGGGAGAGGTCCTACAATGTCCATCCTCCACTTCATGAAGGGCCACGGGGATATAACTGTTAGGTTTTATTAGTTACTCATAAACTAATATTTTAGTCATACTAACATAAACCTTTAATTAACCCTTTAATTAACATTTTAAGATACTTGTTAACGATCTTATGCATGCTATGAAATGCGGAAATGAGAGAGTTTTCGAACTCTTACACTCGGTCCGAATATAGAGCAAGGATGATCCTCCTAGTACCCAAATAAGAATACCTCCTTTGGATGCACCAAGACAATCCCTTAATCAACCGAAACTTGGAACAAGCTAGTAATAAAATCGGTTCTTTCCTTAAAACAATATAAGTTCTAATATGAACTTATTATACTAATTTTATATCTCTTATACAATTAGTACTAATATTATCTTATAATATTTTAGAGGATTTTATGTAAAATATTTTCTCACCCTTAGAAAATTTTAACAACAACACTAGAATGAATAATATGAGCGTGTCATATATTTAAGTGGGTAGGGTTTTGGGAGATGGTGAGGCCGGCTATGGGAAGAACAACAAGGGGACATGTTGCCTTACCCATGCTTCTTAGGGTGGCTCTAGATAGTGTTTCCAAGACACTTTTATGATTGTGTTTTTAGAACAATTAACACACACAAATCATCTTATTTGCAACCCCAAAACCGGTGCCAACCATCATAAAATGGATTTCATTTTATAAATTTGTCAATTGTATAATGTGACATCTTATATGTCACATAGTAATAAAATTATCTTAATATAAATATTTATCATATAAATATTATATATATATAATTAAATAAATCATATTTATCAATTGACAAGTAATTCGAAATTACAAATATAAAATGATAATTTATCGTCAATACGATTTACAACCTTTGTATTAATTTCGACCCAATTCATTCTAATTACGATATAATAAAATATCGTTTAATGTTTAATAATTGACACGCTTCAATTTTAAACATAAATCTTACAATAAGATTTAACCTATAATTTCTCGATATACGAGTTTAAGGAATATGAGCAAATCGTATCAATATAAATTTGATCATTTTTATCAATTAAGGGAATTGTCCTAAAGGTGTGACCTAAAGGGATCAACTGACCACCACCGTCATACGACAATAATGTCAAACTCTAGCTAACCAATCATTACCGATTAATGTTGGTCAGTTGACTAATAATTCGTATCATCCCTTGCGCATTCTCGTCATGAGATTTAATTACGTGATCGCACTATTGTTGAGGACACACTTCCCAACAATCTCCCACTTGTCCTCGACAAGTGTGCGTCACCAATTCTCTTGTCCTATTACAATCTCCCTCTCAATGCAAGATGTCTCTCTGAGGTCGTACTTGCATTCGATCATATCATGAGTGGTTTCCTCGATCTGGAGAATAACTGTTTGACCGGAGTTATCTACCATAGATACCTTCCGAGCGTGGCCACGCATTTCCAGTTAACTTCTCCTCGAGTGGCCTTGAGATTTGAACAACCCTGACAAGGGGTGGACAATTTCTATCGCACTACTTCCTTTGACTAGTCACAGTCAGTCACAGCCTGAAGCAGTCCCATTTGACTCAAGTTACGAAAAGTCGTAGAGAACGGATCAAGACTATGCCTAAACTGTACCATCTTGGGAGAGTAGTCTTTAGTCTAAGAATTGACTCACAAGAATACTATAGCAGCTCTCGCCACGACCCGGCTATAAAATTTCCAGAACTCTATAAGCGGTCACATTGCCCGACAGAGTGTCTCTTACAGTCTGCCTATGTGATCGACTAGTCATCACATATGACTCTATGGCATTTGAACTTGCCATCAATCGCCTCACACTCTAGTCGCTTTGAGACGTCACCTCATGTAAGCGGCTATGGACCATACTAAGTCAATCCAGTTCACTTATGGGGTTCAAAATTGTCTCTTACAACCCATTTGGATTCTGACAAAGTATCTTTTACTTTGAGTTAATTATAACTCAAATGATGTTGTCATGCAACAATAGTCAATACTATTATATTGCATTTGATGCACAATCATCTGTTTGTATTAGTGTTTTGCGAATAACCTTTATTCATGATTGCAAAACTTACAAATTTTGGTCTCCTTTATTATCATATTATCCCGTATAATATGATTCTATTTGAGTACATATCTAGAACTCTTTCTAGATTTTGAGTTTCCTTTCCGGAGGAAAGCTCCCACTGTTATCTTATAACTTGTGACGTATCGATATACTGGAGGGATTAAAAATCACTCTCTATAGTCACTTATGTACTGAAAACTATATTGTAGTCTATTTATGATTTCATCATTCTAATAATTTTCACTCATCTTGGCTATTTGATAATGGTTTCATTCATCGTTATGAATAATGTATCCAACCATTCTAACTTCTAGTGGGCGACCTTTTATTATCCATATAATAAACATTCCCATTAAAACTCCATCATCATATGATATAAATTATTTTATTCATCTAAATTGAGTACCTCTTATTCTTTACTCTTAAAGAATCATCCATTCTCTCTAAATGGTAGGTTTCAATTCTTTGATGAATATCGCTCCCACTGAAAACAATATCTCTCGATATCTTAAATACCTTTCATTTCTCGCATGTTAAACTATTACTCGAATTATTATCACTATCTCTATAGTGATCCATCTTTTCAGATCATACCTTCTGACACAACATAAACTACTGTCGAGGGGACTGAGATGATTTCTCCTCTATTATCTTATAATCATAGAAAAATCATTATTTCAAGGAATCGGTATTGCCTCCGAATAGATAGATGATTTCTCCTCTATTATCTTATAATCTTTGAAAAATCACTATCTCATGGAGCCGATCTTCCTTCCGAATTCATACGGGGTTTCCCACTGAAACAATGAACACAAAGAACCTTTCTTCGAGTGTCCTCCCGTAGTTTCTTCAGTGTACCTTTCTTCGAGTGTCCTCCCGTAGTTTCTTTTGTTATCTTATTTAGGTTTCTTCTTAAGAACCTTTTCAGGAATCTTCTCTAAGATCCTATAGTTATATCATTGGTTTGTAGGTCGAAAATTTTCTCCCACTCTATCCTTTAAAATAACCCTTATTTGTACAAGGATAGCTTATTTCGATCGAACCAATGTATATTAGTTTATGGTATGATGAATACATTCTCATTTTCACTTAAAATAAAAATCTTATAATGAACTAATATTGTCTTATTTTGATTGAAAGTATCTCATGGGGTGTAGTTCTCCGTTTTAATCAACACTTTGATTATATTATATTGATCGTATCAATGTTATTTCGTGGAAAAATCATCATTATTCATGTTTTAACAAGGTATGCAATTTATTTCGAGAAATCAAGACATTGATTAAGAACAAAAGTAGTGACTCGGGTTGAAAACCAAGTCACCAATATCCAAAATTACAACCATTGTTTTAGGATTATAATCCTTGTCTTACAAGAAAATAAATTGTTCTTAGCAAATAAAATGCAAAATATGAAAGAAGACGATATGAAAATTAGAGCCTCGCTCTTCAAGTCTTCGATCAATTGGATGCTACCATAGCCATCCAAGTAAGGAACTTCATGTTTCCTTCTCCTTGTCCTTATCTTTATAAGATGCCCCTTTAAAACAATTTTAAAAGGGGTGATAGTCAACAACTTGTATCGCCATACAAAAGTTAACAAAATGAAAGTAAACGAGAATTATAACCTACTGCAAGAACATTTCTATTTTGAGATCGATCAAGTGTTTGGGGCAATTCCGTTTCCTAAGATTTATCCTTGTGAAATAAAGGCACTTGTCTTCAACCTTTGAAGATGAGGTGGAAACGCCTTTCGAAAAGGTCTTTTCTTTAGTCGCTTTGGGCTTGAACGTTTTCTTGCCTTTGCCCTTAGAGGCATTCCTTTTGAAGCTCGTTTTCCCTATCTTCTCGATGTTCAAAACATCCTTAGTGGAACTTTCATGAAGTCCCATATCTCTCTCGGCTTGGACAAGCATCTTATGCAATTCATCCAATGTGGTCTCTTGATTTCGCATGTTGAAATTCACCCGGAATTGTGCATACGATTTCACTTTGTTGAGAGAGTGAAGGACTCGGTCAATAATGAGTGAGTCGGGAATTTCAACTCCTTGCAATTTTAGTGTCTCCGCGAGCTCAACTAGTTTGAGCACATGAGGGCTTATCTTTTGCCCTTCCTTCAACGTAATGTCGAAGAAGGCGGAAGCCGCCTCATATTGAATTACCCTTTTGCGAAAACATGGTCGCAAGCTTGGTGTAAATCTCATATGATGTGGTCAACTTAATCATACTCCTTTGGAGATCCGGCTCCATGGAGAAGATGAGCACATTTTTAAGAGCGGAGGACTCTTTCATGTAGGCTTCATAGGCCTCACGAGTTCCAATCGCGGAACGTGCGGTTGGAGCGGGAGGAGCGGCTACGGATAGGTAACGACTCTTATCGTCACCGTGAGCGGCCAAAAGCAATTGCGCATCCCAATCGTTAAAATTGGAACCATGCTTATCGAGTTTGCAACGGTCCATAAAAGACCGAAGCCATGAAACGTTAGTGAGAGGTGGAGCGTTGGTTGCCATTGATGATGTTGAAAATTAAACTACAATAATAAAAGGAAAAACAACATCATTTTAAAATTCGTAATTTAAACTAGAAACTTTAACAAGTTTAGTTATATATTTACTTAATGATCTCTTACCCAATTAAGTAAACAATCCCGAGACCCAAACCCATACTAATTCGGGCACGGTGTAGCCGATTCAACCCGTATTGGTATAATTTGGTGGATTAACAATCGGTTCTACCTTAGAACTCTCGGTCGACAATTTTCTAAAAATCGTCTTTAGCCCGAACTTATTGCAACTACGGTTACGAATACTTTCGTTGAGATCAACCAAATTTCAAGGTGTAATCTTATTACCCCACTTACCCAACGTGACAATTTTAGTACCCCGGTGTAGCCGAGCCTACGTTCTTGTGAAGAAGGGATTCATGGGTCCGTACTTTTTGGTAAGGCTAAGTCTCAATATTTATATGTAAGAGATCTAGTCAATTATTATCTATCTCCGTTTAAGTGAACTAAGTCGGTGAATTATCGATAAAATAAATGACTAGGTCGACTAAATCGAAAAATGCATGAGACGATATATGACGATTTGGCTATGCATGCAAACATATAAAAGCAATTAAAAGCATAAAAATAAACCCTAGTATGGCCTTTCCTAGAAAAGAAATAATAAAAGTACAAATTCGGAAACCAACTCCTTTGGTCCCTTGAACTTCACGAGGCACGCACTTCGAGGTAAACAACGTCTTGTTCGGAACTCCTTTCCGAATGGCACCGTCTTCAAGGAACTCCGGAATTTACAAATATTACAACTTTTCTAGCTAGTCTACTTTATAAATTATAAAATAGAAATGAATTACAATTGGGTGATACGAGATCACAAAATTACAACCGAATCGGTAACCCCTTACATTTCGGGAAATACCGATTTAAAACTAAGGCCATACTAAGTAAATTACATAATTCCCAAAATTACGTAAAAATAAATCATGACATTCATAATATAATATGCAATGCTTATGTAAATATGAATTATCATGCAATTTCTAAGCCAAATCGTCCTATTTAAAACACTTATTTAAATACTTATCGTAAACCTTGGTTTATGGAATCACGTGGTTTAACATTTAACAACACTATGCATTTTTACGAAACGGTTTTCGTCCTTAAGTTAATCATCCTAACTCGCATAGGATTCAAAATTTAGTCTTACTCAAACTTTGAACATGACTTAACTTAATATATTTCAATATTGATCGGTATTACTCGGTTTTACGGGAAAAATAATATAAAAATCCAAAAGAGTCCTAAAAATATCGAAAAATTCAAAATTCAAAATTTGAAAATTCCAGAATGTTCTTAAAATTTCAGAACCTTAAAAATATTAGTATTTATACAGTTTTAACATTATTTCGTAAATAAGACGTAAAACGAGCATTTTAAATCGGAAAATTGAATAATTAACTCCATAAATGCGAATAAAATACTAATAATACTTTTACACTTTCCAAAACACTTTAAGAACATAAAATGGACAGAAAATTAAATTACACACTGCCCAAGAGCCGAAATTTTAATTACATGACTCTTTTTATGCAATTTTAAATGCTACTTTTAACAAATTAAAATTAAATCAAATCTGAAACTTTTGGCTCCCAAGATAAATTTCATGATGAACATATCATATATGACTAATATGGGTTGCATTTTTCGGCCATTTTAACAACTTTTGCAAATTTTAACGATTTACGTCATATAACGTACGATTTTAACCTTTAAACTTATTTCTCAAGCATAAAATAAGATAAAATTCTCGAAAATTTTATACATGCTGGAAATAATATATATGACATCGTGTTAAAGTTTTATGCCCAAATTCCAACTTAAACTATTAAAGTCGAAATTATGTCACTAATTACCCGATTTTTACATTAAAAATCTATAATATTGCAATATTTGAGATAAATTTCTGGAAAATTCAACATAAAATTTAAATATTGCATGTGACATCCTCATAAATTTTTATAGTCAAATTCATAATATAACTATTTTAACCCATTTTTATTCATCTTATTGCATTTTAACACTTAAAATTCATATCACACGTTTTATAAGTCCATAATTTACGAAAATTCATATTCATATTATCGAAAATACATGTGATAACATACTGAAAAATGGCCAAAAGATGATTTTAGCTATTTTTCCCAAAATAAACGACTTTAACCATTAAAACTTTATAAAAACCGAGATTTAATATACCATTAATAACCAATATCAATGCAAAATATATTCCAAATATTCTAAAACATTTTAGAAAACAGTAGGTAATCATGCTAAAATTATTTCGTGCATATCATATATCAAACGAAAATTCAAATTTTATTTTGTTATCACTATAACTCCGTAAAAACGTAAACGGAAAGCATGCAAACAACCTATTGCTCTGATACCAATTGTTAGGTTTTATTAGTTACTCATAAACTAATATTTTAGTCATACTAACATAAACCTTTAATTAACCCTTTAATTAACATTTTAAGATACTTGTTAACGATCTTATGCATGCTATGAAATGCGGAAATGAGAGAGTTTTCGAACTCTTACACTCGGTCCGAATATAGAGCAAGGATGATCCTCCTAGTACCCAAATAAGAATACCTCCTTTGGATGCACCAAGACAATCCCTTAATCAACCGAAACTTGGAACAAGCTAGTATCAAAATCGGTTCTTTCCTTAAAACAATATAAGTTCTAATATGAACTTATTATACTAATTTTATATCTCTTATACAATTAGTACTAATATTATCTTATAATATTTTAGAGGATTTTATGTAAAATATTTTCTCACCCTTAGAAAATTTTAACAACACTAGAATGAATAATATGAGCATGTCATATATTTAAGTGGGTAGGGTTTTGGGAGATGGTGAGGCCGGCTATGGGAAGAACAACAAGGGGACATGTTGCCTTACCCATGCTTCTTAGGGTGGCTCTAGATAGTGTTTCCAAGACACTTTTATGATTGTGTTTTTAGAACAATTAACACACACAAATCATCTTATTTGCAACCCCAAAACCGGTGCCAACCATCATAAAATGGATTTCATTTTATAAATTTGTCAATTGTATAATGTGACATCTTATATGTCACATAGTAATAAAATTATCTTAATATAAATATTTATCATATAAATATTATATATATATATAATTAAATAAATCATATTTATCAATTGACAAGTAATTCGAAATTACAAATATAAAATGATAATTTATCGTCAATACGATTTACAACCTTTGTATTAATTTCGACCCAATTCATTCTAATTACGATATAATAAAATATCGTTTAATGTTTAATAATTGACACGCTTCAATTTTAAACATAAATCTTACAATAAGATTTAACCTCTAATTTCTCGATATACGAGTTTAAGGAATATGAGCAAATCGTATCAATATACATTTGATCATTTTTATCAATTAAGGGAATTGTCCTAAAGGTGTGACCTAAAGGGATCAACTGACCACCACCGTCATACGACAATAATGTCAAACTCTAGCTAGCCAATCATTACCGATTAATGTTGGTCAGTTGACTAATAATTCGTATCATCCCTTGCGCATTCTCGTCATGAGATTTAATTACGTGATCGCACTATTGTTGAGGACACACTTCCCAACAATAACTAGGTGTAGAGGTTCTGCTGGCTGGTGGTTGACAGGTGCATGACGTTCGCAAGCGTCACATTTCTTTGCATGTATATTCGCTCACGTCTTTACGCATTGTGGGCCAGAAGTAACCCATTCTGAGGGCTCTGTTGGATAAAATCCTTCCCCTGCATTGTATCCGCAGTCCCCACTATGGAAGTCATGCAAGACTGTCTAGGACTCTTTCTGGTCCAGGCAACGCATGTATAGTCCTGCTAGTGATTTTATGAACATGACACCATCGATTAATAGGAATCTGGAGGCTTTCATTCTGAAACTGCGTGCCTCTTACCTGCTGCTGGGCAGGATTTCGTGCTACAGCCAGTCTATGTATGACTTTCGCCAATCTTGTTCAACTTCCTGATCCGGGGTGCTATTGTAGATGGGCAGCTCCCCCTGGTCTGGGCCAGGTCTAGGAATGGCTGGTTTGAGAACGTGCGTGATGGGGATGCTGGCTACGTCAGATGGCTTGAAGGTTGATCCTAGGGTAGTCAGCGCGTCTTCTTCTGCATTTTGTTCCCTTGGCACTTGATGGATGAAAAATTCTCTATATCTGCTCGTTAGTTATTTTCCTACACCCAGGTAGGCGCCCATGGTGGGATCTCTAGCTTCGTATTCCCTGGTGACATGGTTCACAACTAGCTGTGAGTCGTAGTATACACTGATGCGACTGACCCTAATGTCCAGGGACAACTGTAGCTCCAGGACCAGGGCCTCATACTCAGCTACATTTTTGGTGGTTTTGAATTTGCAGCGGATTGCTTGGGCAATCAGGTCGCCTTCTGGTGATCTGAGAATCAGTTCTACTTCTGACCCCTAGTGATTGATGCTCCGTCTACACGCAACTCCCAAGTTCCTGGCTTGATACCCTTCTAGAGGTGCAGGATTTCCTGCTCTACTTTTGTCTGGAGTGCTGGACTGAAATCGGACACAAAGTCGACGAGGGCTTGTGACTTTATGGCTTTGCGCGGCTCGAACTGTAGGTCATATCCGCTGAGAGCCTGAGACGCACATACCATTTCGCCATTCGCCCTGAAAGCTCTGGCTTTCTCATAACAATTTTGAGGGGGTGGTTAGTGTTGGAAAATGTATCCTCAACAATAGTGCGATCACATAATTAAATCTCATGACGAGAATACGCAAGGGATGATTCAAAATATATAGTCAACTGACCAACATTAATCGGTAATGATTGGCTAATTAGAGTTTGACATAACTGTTGTATGACGGTGGTGGTCAATTGATCCCTTTAGGTCACACCTATAGGACAATTCCCTTAATTGATAAACTGATCAAGTGTATATTGATACGAGTTGATCAAATTTCTTAAAATTAAATATCGAGAAATAAGGGGTTAAATCTTAATGTAAGATATATGTTTGAAATTGAAACGTGTCAATTGTCAAATATTAATCGATGTTTATGAAACGTCGAAATTAGAATGAATCAGGTTGATTATTATTACAAATGTTGTACATCGTATTGACGATTATTGAAATGACCATTTTATACATAAGTAATTATTAATTACTCGTCAAATTGTTAAATATGATTTATTTAATTTATAAATGATATTTATTTGATAAATATGCATTTTTAAATTGAAACAACTATTTTTATGTTGTGACATGTTACATATCATACATAAATATACAAATTGTACAAAATGACAATTTATAAAATGGAAGTCCATTTTATATGTGGTAGTTCCGGTTTTGTGTAGGTGTTTAGGGAAGTGTTGTGTGTTATTAATTAACCGCAACATAATGATTAAAGCATGCTTAACCCTAATCAATTAGGGTATGCTACCTAGAGCCACCCTAGTTCATAGGTAAGCTAAAAGAGCTCTTCTCTCCCCTTCCCCAATCCCCATACAACCAACCCGGCTCCCCATACCACTACAATCTATATGTGAATTGTTCACATTTGACATTCATTTGAACCCTAAGTATTTTCTAGTGTGAGAAAATTAAATTAGAAATCCTCTCAAATATTATTTGATAATATTAATACTTAAATTACTATAATAGTTATAGTGTTAGTTAATCTAATAAGATTAGATTATATTTTACGTAAACCGTTTTTCTACACCTAGCTCGTGTGACCTTCGGTTATTAAGGGTAGTCTTGGGTGCATCACAAATGAGGTAATCTACCTTGATTACTCGGTTTGGAGGATCATCCTTGCACGTTTTTCGTCGGATTGTAAGAACTCGACACTTTTATTCCACACTTTTATATTGCATGAATAAGATTCATATGACTAATTAAAATGTTAATTAGTAGATCATAATTAGTAAGACTAAATATATATTAGGGCGTCTATGACAACCCTACAATTGGTATCAGTGCATACGGTTATTTGTATGCATCTCGGTTTTGTTTTTACGAGTTATTTGATGACGAAATAAAACCGAAAATATTAAGTACATATGTGATATGCACGAAATTTTTTATGCATGAATACCTACTGGTCCTAAAAATGTTTTAGGTCATTTGGAATGATTTATGGATATATATTGTTCATTTGGTTAATTAATTGGTGATATTAACATTTTACACGGCTAAAATGAAATTAATTAGGGAAAAATAGTAATTTTTACTTTCTTGACGAGATTTTTTAATATTCTCTGACATGTATTTTCTATATTATGAATATGAATTTTCGTAACTATTGGAGTTATTATGCATGATTTATGAATTTTAATTGTTAAATTGTCATAAAATGAGAATAAATGGGTTTATATAGTTAAATTATGAATTTAGCTACGAATAATTTTGGAAATATCACATGCTATATTTACAGTGTTCATGTAAATTTTTAGAGTTTTCTATCATCCATAACATGATTAATGATTTTTATTGTAAAAATCGGGTTAATAGTGACATAAATTCGACTTAAATAGTTTGAGTTGGAATTTGGCCATAAATTTTTTTACACAATTTCATATGTATTATTTCCATCATGCATGTGAATTTTGAGATTTTACTATCGAATATTGCATGAGAAACGATTTTAATGGTTAAAATCATGTTAAAAATGACATAATTGGTAAAAAATAGTAAATGTTACTAAAATGGCCTATAAATTCACCCATAGATGCCATATTAGATATTTTCATCAGCATATTTTTCTTACGAGCCAAAAGTTTCTGTAAATTTAATTTTTAATTTTACATGTTAAAGTTAAAAAGTTGAATTTTAAGAGTCATAAAATGGTTTTCGGTCCTTGGGCAATGTTTTTGCTGTATTTTTACTGTCCATTTCGGTCCCCAAAGTGTTTTGGAATATGTAAAATTTATATTAGTATTTTATTTGTATTTTTTATACGTAATTTTGAATTTCCGACTTAAAAATACGTGTTTTACAACATATGCACGAAATAAATTGGTTATTTCGTTTATAATGATAAATTTGTGGTTCTGAAATTTGAAGAAAGGTCCAGAATATTCAAAATTTGAATTTTGAATTTTCGGAAATTTTTATGACTCATTTGGATTTTTATATTATTTTTCCCGTAAAACCGATTAAATTCCGAACAATATTTGAAAAATAAAGTTAAGTCATTTTTAAAATTTGAGTAAGACTAAATTTTGAAACCTAATATGAGTTAGATGTTTAACTTAAAAGTGAATATCGATTCACGTGATGTTAAGTGATCTTAAATGTTAAAATCACGCAATTCCATAAAACCGTGTTATACGATAACGACGATTTGGCATAGGATTGACATGTTAGTAACATATTCATAAGCATTGCATTTTATTATGATTGTCATAATTTTATTTACGTAATTTGGAATTATGTAATTTTGCTTGTATGGCCTTAGTTTTAATCGGTAATTCCCCTAATGTAAGGGGTTATTGATTCAGATGCAATTAATGTGATCTCGTATCACTTTATTTATTGTTTTATTCTATTTTATAATGTATAAAGTAGATAGAAAAAGTTGTAATTATTGTAATTCCGGAGATCCTTGAAGACGGTGCCTTTCGGAAAAGAGATCCGACCAAGACGGTGTTTGCCTTGGGATGCGTGCCTCGAGACCAAGGAGTTGGTTTCTGAATTTTTATTTTACATTACTTTTCTATTTTAGGAAGGTCATACTAGGATTTTCTTATGCTTTAAGTTTTATGCTTTTATTTGTGCTTTATATGTTTGCATGCATAGCCAAATCATCGTATCATGTCATTCATGCTTATCGAGTATATCGCCTGTGTCAATTAAATTTGTCGATAATTCACCGACTTAGTTCTCTTAAAGGAGATAGATAATAAATTGGCTAGATCTCTTACGTATTTAAATATTGAGACTTAGCCTTACCAAAGAGTAAAAACCCATGACTCCCTTTTTCATAAGAAAGTGCGCTCGGCTACACCGGGGTGCTAAACTTATTATGTTGGGTAAGTGGGGTAATATGATTACACCTTGAAATTTGGTCGATCTCAACGAGAGTATTCGTAACCGTAGTTGCAATAAGTTCGGGATAAAGATAATTTAAAGTAAATTGTCGACCGAGAGTTCTAATGTGGAATCGATTAATGGTTAATCCACCGAATTATACTAATAAGGGATGAATCGGCTACACCGTGCCCGAGTTAGTATAGATTTGGATCTCGGAATCATTTACTTAATTGGGTAAGAGATCATTAAGTAAATGTTCAACTTGTTTAAAATGTGTACAAGTTTTATAAACGATAATTGTTTTAATTCCTTCGTTTTATTTGTAGTTTACTTTCAAACCATCATCAATGGCCGCAAACACTCCACCTCTCACTAACGTATCATGGCTTCGATCCTTCATGGATCGTTGCAAGCTTGACAAGCATGGCGCCAATTTTAAGGATTGGGACACGCAATTGCTTTTGGCCACGGAAGGTGACGATAAGACTCGTTACCTTTCCGAAGCCGCTCCAACCGCTCACTCCGCGGTTGTGACTCGTGAGGCCTATATGAAAGAGTCGTCCGCTCTCAAGAACGTGCTTATCTTCTCCATGGATCCGGATCTCCAAAGGAGTATGATTAAGCTTAGCACGTCATACGAGATTTATACCAAGCTTGCGACAATGTTTTCGCAAACTCCAAGGGTAGTTCAATATGAGGCAGCCTCCGCCTTCTTCGATATCAGTTTGAAGGAAGGGCAAAAGGTTAGCCCTCACGTACTCAAGTTGGTTGAGTTTCCTGAAACCCTTAAGGTGCAAGAAGTTGATGTTCTCGACTCCCTCATTATAGACCGAGTTCTTCACTCCCTTAACAAAGTGAAATCGTATGCACAGTTCCGGGTGAACTTTAACATGCGAAATCAAGAAACCTCCTTGGACGAATTGCATAAGTTGCTCGTTCAAGCGGAAAGGGACATGGGACTTAATGAGAGTTCCACGAAGGACGTGCTTAACATTGAGAAGAAGGGCAAGGGGAAATTTAAGAGGAGTGCTTTCAAAGACAAGGGCAACAAGGCCTCCAAAACCAAACCCTCAAAAGAGAAGACCTTTTCGAAAGGTGCTTCTACCTCATCTTCAAAGGTTGAAGACAAGTGCCATTATTACACAAAGGTGGGTCATTGGAAGCGAAATTGCCCTAAATTCTTAACCAACCTCAAAGATGGAAAGGTTTTAGCAGTAGGTAATAATTCTCATTTACATTTCAAGTTATTTGTCAACTTTTGTATGTTGATACAAGTTGTTGACTATCACCCTTTTTAATTGTTTTAAAGGGGCACCTTCCAAGGACAAGGGCAAAGAAAAGGAAGCTTGAGGTTCCTTACATGGATTGCTATGGTAGCATCTAGAGATTGAAGACATGAAGAGCTTGGCTCTAATTTTCATTGATGTCTTCTTTCATTTATGCATTTTAATTTCAAGAACATTATCTTTTCTTGTATGACAAGGATTTAATTTTCAAACAATGGTTGTAATATTGAATATTGGTGACTTGGCTTTCAACCCAAGTCACTTCTTTTGTTCTTAATCAAATCGTTGATTCTTAAAAATGCATTGTGTACCTTATAACATGAATTGATATGATCTTAATAGATCACTAAGTAAGTACCTTGAATTGTTCATTGTACGTTTGAATGATAGGATCAAAAATTAAAAATCAAAGGTGTTTGATTTGTTTAAAGAGAATTACGCCTTAATGACTTCACTCAATAAATCTTACATACGAGATGTAAGACATAAACATCTTTTATCGAAACTCGGATGCGAGTTAATTAATTCTTATACGATAAACATTTTAAGTGAAAATGAGAATTAATATCTCAACCTTTACAAACCTTAACTATCCAATACATAGTTTGTGGGCGAAAATACTATGCTTGTAAGAATAAAGGTTATTTTAAAGGATAGAGTGAGAGAGAAATTTTATAACCCACAACCTAAATATGGGATCTTAGAGAAGAATCCTATATGGGGTCCTTGAGAAGAACCCTAATTTGGAAAGGATAGAAGAAACTACGTGAGGACACAGAAGAAACTACGCGAGGACACAAAAGAAAATGTTCTTTATGTCAATGGTTCTTAGAGAGGACAAAAGGAACCACGCGAGAATTCGGAAGGAAAACATTTCCTTGATTATAATGTTTCTTAAATTATAAGATAATAGAGGAGAAATCAACTCATGTTTCCTCGTTGGTAATGTTTCTAATTTTAAAGGATTATAGGGGAGATATCATGTCCTGTTCCCTTCCAAGGAAACGAGGACGGGAAATGAAAAGTTCATATTAAAAGATGTTGATTGAGTGGGAGCTAATCACTATCGAGATAGTGATACAAGTTATAGTGGGAGCAATAATCATTAAAGAATTGAACCTACCATTGAGAGAGAATGGCGATTCTTTAAATGTAAAGAATAAAATGTTTTCAATCCTAGATGAATAAAAATGTTGGAACATCATAGGATGATGGAGCTTCATAAGAGAGTTTATTATATTGATAATGAAACGTCGCCTATTAAAGATCAAAAGGGTTGGATAGATCATTCATATTGATGAATATAGAATCACCTAGATATGGACGTGGTGATTCATACAACTTTTGATTCACATGCCAAGATGTTTGAAAATGATGAGTTCTCGAGGAGAACCAGCAATCGAATCCAGACAACTAAGAATTTGAAATTATATAGTCAACTGACCAGCATACAACCAACCCGATGCCCCATACCACTACAATCTATATGTGAATTGTTCACATTTGACATTCATTTGAACCCTAAGTATTTTCTAGTGTGAGAAAATTAAATTAGAAATCCTCTCAAATATTATTTGATAATATTAATACTTAAATTACTATAATAGTTATAGTGTTAGTTAATAATAATATTAGATTATATTTGAAGGAAACCATATTTTACACCTAGCTCGTGTGACATTCGGTTATTAAGGGTAGTCTTGGGTGCATCACAAAGGAGGTAATCTACTTTGATTACTCGGTTTGGAGGATCATCCTTGCACGTTTTTCGTCGGATTGTAAGAACTTGACACTTTTACTCCGCACTTTTATATTTCATGCATAAGATTCATATAACTAATTAAAATGTTAATTAGTAGATCATAATTAGTAAGACTAATATAGATTAAGGCGTGTATGACAACCCTACAGTTAGTTACCTCCGAAATAGTATGGGACTCAAAGTATGGGCGTAGTTTATAGGACGTCGTAAGAAGTGCCAGTACTAGCTTCTCCAGTGATGTATACCGGGTTTCTGCTGGCAATAATGATTTTCTAAAATAATATACTGGGTGTTGGACTCCTTCCTACTCTCGAACCAGCACTACGCTTACCGCTGTTTCAGTCACTGATAGGTACAGGAGCAGCAATTCCCCTGGCTCTGGTTTGGATAGCAGGGGTGGGCTGGTCAGGTACTGCTTGAGCTCCTGGAACGCCTTCTCGTGGTCCGGCGTCCATTCGAAATTCTGGTTTTTCCTTAGGATCTCATAAAATAACATGCACCGCTCCGAGGATCTGGATATGAAAATCTGCTCAAGGCTACCACTCTTCCTGTTAGACATTGTACATCTTTCGGCTTCTGGGGTGATTCCAGCTGCAGGACTGCTTTGATCTGCTATGTGCTGGCCTCTATACCCCTCTGTGTCACCATATACCCTAGGAATTTCCCACTAGAGACTCCGAAAGTACACTGAGTTGGATTCAGCTTCATTTTGTACCGTCGGAGTGTGTTGAATGTTTCCTCCAGGTGATGGATGTAGTCTGCCGATTGCTTGGATTTGACCACCATGTCGTCTATGTATATTTCCATGTTTCTCCCAATATGGTCTTTGAACATCATATTGACCAGTCGCTGGTACATTGATCTAGCATTCTTGAGACCGAAGGGCATTACGTTGTAGTAGTAAATACCTCTTTCTGATCTAAATGTTGTCTTCTCCTGGTCTGCCGGGTCCATTTTGATCTGGTTGTATCCGCTCCATGCGTCAAAGAAGGTCAGCATTTCATGACCCACAGTGGCATCCACCATGACGTCTATATGTGGCAAAGGGAAAGGGTCCTTGGGGAAGGCTTTATTCAGGTCTGTGAAATCTACGCAGACCCTCCACTTGCCATTCTTCATTGGTACGACGACCACGTTGGATAGCCACCCCGGATATTTGACTTCTCTGATCTTCCCTGCTTCCAGGAGATTGTCCACCTCCTGATTTATGACTTGGTTCCTTTATGATGCGAATTTTCTACATTTCTACTGCACGGGCCTGAATCCTAGGTCTACGCTGAGCTTATGTGTGATGATCTCTGGGTCTATGCCAATCATATCTTTGTGGGACCAGGCGAAGCAGTCTATGTTCTCTCTTAGAAGCTGGAGGAGCTGCTGGCGAAGGTCTCCCAAGCATTCTGACCTCACAAACATGGTCCTCTCCGGGTACTGCATATCCAGGTGGATCTCATCTATTTCTGTCTGCTGGGGATCAATGTACTCCTCTTGGACGTGCAGGTGCTGTGATTGCTATGCTTTGGCGGCTGGCGGTTTGGTGGTCCGTTTGAGGGCTACTTTGTTGCAGTCCTTTGCCTCCTTCTGATCTCCCCGTATCTCCTGGACCCCCAAGGTGTAGGGAATTTCAGGCACTGATGATAGATTGACGGGATTGCTCGCATTTCGTGGATCCAGGGCCTGCCAAGAATAACATTATAAGTAGATGGACCATCAATAACCAAATATCGTACCTGTTTGTTTAGTCCTCCGGCGTAGGTGGGAATGGTGATTTCTCTGAGGGTGTGCGTTGTTTCTCCACTGAAGCCGACCAGGGGAATAGCTTTATTTGTCAGGTCCTTTTCGTCAAATCCCATGTTTTTCAGGGTGTCCAGCATTAGTAGGTTGACAGAGCTTCCTGTATCTACCATGCCAATGTTTAATGTGATGATCAGGGCGTCATGGTGCTGCTGTGGAACGGCTTGTGCGTCTGTCTCATCGAAGGTCACTGCTGGGAGGTCTTGGCGGCCTATTCTGCTCGAGAGCTCTAGCTTGTCTCCATTTTCTGTTGCAACTCGTCTTTTGGCTGCTGAGTAGGTGATGCATGCCATTTCTATAGTCCTTTTTGATTTCTTTTGCATGTATTTCTATGCTCTGTTGCTAGTAGTTTACTACTTTTAGCCCCAAATTGCCTACTTTGAGCCCTCTTGTATTAATTGCAGGAATATACTCGGAAGTATGTACTCGGAGCCGAATTTTGTCCTCAAGGTTGCATTTAGAAGGTCAGGAGAAGTGAACCACTCTTTGTATCAGTTCAAGGAGGCGTGTTTTTGAAGTCAACCGTCCAAGAAAAAGTCAACTTCAGTCGAACGACCACTTTTGGTCGATATCTAAGTCGATCGACCACTGCTATAGTCGATCGACCACTTTTGGTCGAAAAGGAAGTCGATCGACCAGTTTCCAAGTCGATCGACCAATTTATTTCCCCGAAGCCCAAGATTAACCTAAGCCCATTAGGTTATCGGTTGAGAGTCAGACTAATCTCGTTTTTAAGCAGCTTTTCAGTTCTTTTTAGGTTATCTTATCTTTTATCTTTACTTTTAGACTTTACTCTCAGAAACTTGTAATCAGTTAATCTTACCTTAGCATTTTCTAGGTTTCGAGAATTCTACTTTGCCACTTATATTCGGTAATTTAATTTCCTTTGTTCTATTCATTCTCATTTCTTTACTCTTTGCTTTCTTTTATCTTGCTATTTTATTATCGCGATCATGTACTCCCTTTTATTTATTTATTCTATCTCAATAGTTCCCTCCTTTATGCGTAGCTAATTCTCTAGACTAGGATATAGGTGATCCAATGATAATGTGACAAGTTCGTTTAGGTTAGATCGGTTGTTGGTAATTTTTCTCTGTTGTTAATTATGACATTTATTTGTGTTTAATTGGTTAAGTCGACGTAGCTAATTATTCCTATGGTAAACCCCGACCTAAGATCGAAAGCCTGGTGAGGGTTAAGACCTGTCATAAACATTAGAGTGCCCTAATAAGTTGCGAGAGCCCGTTAGAAGCATTCTAGGGCGAGTAGCGATCCGAGAGGACCTTTTCACTACCCCTTAGATTTCCACTTGCGATCGATCCTTGACCTAGACTTGACCGTTACATTGTCATTGGTGAACCGACTATCCTGGTTCTTTTTCCTTCATATTATTTTTACACTACTTTGCTTTACGCCTTTCTTTTCTCTCTTCCTTCACTACTTTTAGTTTAGTTAAAACAAACGATCAAAACCCCCAAAATCTGGTTACCTTGACGGACTTTAGTTTAGCTTTTAGAATTCATATTTGTCTCCCTGTGGATACGATCCCGACTTCCTTGGTACATTAGTTAGGCCAGTTGGTTATCTTTGATAGGGTTGCGAGAGCCGTGTCAGTAGGTGAGTCCACACAACTCCGAACCTCCGGTGATGACATTGACAATCCTATTGCAAGGAGGAGCAGGTGACGGCTGCACCTGACTGGCTACATTGACTCCGGTGGATTTCTCTAGAAGCAGGTGGTCCAGTTTGCCTCTGTCATTTTGGAATCGGGCCTCCTTCCTCAGGGTGTAACATTCATCCGTCGTATAGCCTATGTCATCATGGAATTCCCACTTCTTGCTGGCATCACGACGGTCATTGGGGTGCTCTTCTTTCTTCTTCGGCCACCTGACTCCTTTCAGCTCTTTCAGGGCCTTCAACATGCCAGACATCCCGGTGGTAAAGCCATACTCGCTGACCTTGGGAGGTGGGTCTGCGTCGCTTTTCCCACCGGTGCTTTCGGATACTTTGCTCACGGGCTTGCTGTAGGGCTTTGACCTCTCGTTCCGTTTTTCTACTGGTGCTTTCCTAGACACAGGCTCTGTATCATAGGCACTTATCCTGGAGGCAGCATCCTCCTCTAGCCTCATTGTTGTTACCGCTTGGGCTTGTACATCAGCAAAGGCAGTGCATGGATGCATTGTGAACTGCTTGTACAAATCTGAATCATGATGTAGCCCCCTGCGAAAGGCCTCGATGGTAGTGGCCATATCACAATTAGGAATCACCACCTTTTCTTTGTTGAACCCGGTGAGGTATTCCCGGGTTGCCTCTTCGAATCCTTGAACGATCCTATAGAGATCGTTGGTCTACTTTTCCGGTTTCATGATGCTGGCGAACTGTTGGTTAAAGGAGTTAACCAGATCTGCAAAGGAGGAGATGCTTCGGTTGGGCAATCTTACAAACCAGTGCAGGGTTGCACCGGACAGTGTTGATCCGTACCCCTTGCACATGCAGGCCTCTTTGAGGGCTCCGATGACGGTAACCACCATCATCTTCTGCTTGTACTGATTGATGTGGTCCAAAGGGTCTGTCGTCCCATCATAGAGTGTTATGGTTGGTGGCACAAAACCCTTTGGCATATTGATGAAGGCGATATTATCAATGAAAGGCGAATCCGCGTAGTTTTCTTGGGAGGCCTTCTCCGGGGGCCTCGGCATGCCAGGTATCTTGGTGATCATATCTTTCAGCTCCTGGTAGCGTTGATCCGAGAGGCTTCCTGCTCCTGAGAACGGGTTAGCTGGAGGAAGGAAGAAGCCAAATAGAGCTCCAATCCAGGGTCCTGTGGGTGGATGACTTGCAGGGAGCCTGGTGACTGTAGTCGGATTGGGGCTCAACCCTGACTGCCAACCGACCACGGACTGCGCCGGTACTCCCCCTGCCAATCCTCCAGCGCGGAATTGGCTCGTAGGTGCAGGGCCGACAGGTGTTTCCGTTGTCCATCCAACTGATGGTTGGGGTGGGGTACATGCAAAAGACAGAGGGTTAGTCCCTGGAGGGAAACAAGGTGCTGAGTTACCTGTAGGCTTGGACAGATTAGGCGGCGGTGCCCGGAACGCAAATGCATCCAAGTCCAATATCTCTTAGTTGTCGCTTGGGGCTATCACCCCCAGATCTAGTCTGGTGACGATCTCTTGAGTGATCGACCAGTTCAACCCTCTTCCTGAAAGGTTGAGGGTTTGGCCAGGGCCTGGCTGGAGCACACGAGGTGTCAGACCAGGGCGATCGACTACTGCGATCTGCTCCCGCGGGTCCAGGTTATCTTTCTTCAGGTCTTCAATGGCCTCCTCAAAGGCACTCATTCCCCGGACCATCATCTGCATTGGATCTGGGCTGGAGACTGTCGGTGGTTGGCTTGCTCCTGCTGATAGGGGCTCATAACTTCCACTGGGGCTGCCTTCCCTACTCTGATTTTGCTGGATCAGCCGCAAGGGTTGGTCTAGGGATTTGAGTGGGCCTGCCGGATGATGCAGCAACTTTCGGGGCTGCGACTTGGCCCATGGTGGAGGGTGTTCCTGCGGGACCAACTGATACGGTTGGGCTGGACCCACTGGACAGGGCTGGCATGCTCTGAGAACTGGAAGGATTCGCCTTGGTTCCAGACATGGTTTTGTGACGAGGTGATGATATTGGAATACTCACTGTGCCCCACGGTGGCTGCCAAATTGTTTTGGTAAAATTATACTGAGTCACGTTTTTTGAGGTGTGGGTGAAAGTGGCAACCAATATGAATACGAGAAAGGAAAGATAAAATAGAACGAAGAAAATAAATGGCACGAAGGATTTTGTTGACACGGAAAAACCCTAACGAGAGAAACAACCGCGGGGGAACGGAATCCCACCAACTTTTGCACTAATATCGAGATGAAAACAGTGATTACAAGGTTATAGTATAAGCAAGGTGAGAGCTGCGTTTTTTCGATGATCTCATTAGGTTACAGTCCTTGGCTTTTATAGTAGCTAAGTCAGGTCAGCTTCTGTCCTGGTCCTGCTCCTCTAATATAGGATAGACGTTGAGGAGGAATAGGAAGGTGAACTTCCAGCTTACTTGACCTAACAGAACTGCTTTTCTCTTCGTGGGTTGCATCTTCCTTTAGGCCCAATAATTTGAGGTGTGGCTTTTTCGGCTAAACAGGTAACACATCCATTCTATTAAATTAAACTAAACAATCATATTGGCTAATTAAGTTAAATACATAACTATGAATATTGAAATTAGGACGAAATTTACCAAGTCTCGTACCTATTATAACCGTAATTAATCCACCTTATAAGTAACTTAGAAAAGAAACACATCTATCAATTCACTTCCCTTACCGTCTAATCTTTTCACCCTTCCTTATTTTATTTTATTCATCGGTAATGATTTATCACCCTTCCTTTAACTGTATCACAATTACCGTAACAATCTCCATGTTTAATTTTATGAGAGTTGATTTAATATTTTGTGATTATATTTTAATCTTCCAAATTTTCCTTATCCTGCTTTTTTTGGTGTAGCAAATTTAGGCATAGACAAATATTAATAATAATAATACTTGTGTCAAGATCGTATTTGTTTTAAGGTTTTGTATTTTTTTTTTTGAATAATTTTTTTATTGCTTTCTACTTGGATTCAAATCTCGGTGTAATTGTTTTTTAATCAATTTTTGCTCTTTTAAATCGCTATTTTTTTCTTTTAAAAAAGAGCTAAAAATAACTGATCGTCAATAAATGTTACTGTTTGCTATATTAACTTTGCTTATCCTATAGTTTATTAATAATAAGTAATAAAAAATAATTCAACCATATTGGAAATCAATTCCTATATTTGTATTTATAAATTTATAAATAATTTTTTTTGTTTCAAATGAAGTTTTAGTGTAAACAATTTACTGAATATAAATATATGTCAAATCTAAAATAATAATTAGTTAATGAGCTTAAATTTTTTTGTTTTATTTATTATGATGTGCTCATATATTAAATTTGTTGATCATATTTTTACGGCATTACGAATGGTACAAATAATTGCATTTAAAGGAGATGATTAGAGAACATGGCGAAATGGTGGGATCCTATCTAAAAATAAATTTTCTTACGTGATCATGTTGAGAAGAAAAATATAAAATTAGAATTTTGTTGTATTGAGAAACAATGGGCAGATATTTTTACTAAGTTGTTGGCACGAGAACAATTTGAGACTTTGAGGTTGGAAATTGGTTCAATCGGTGGCACCTAAGCTTTCATAAGTGTTTTATATATCCCTATGATTGACTAGATTTGAACAAGATTGTATGACTGTGTCCGTATATTCTGTTGCATATTAATTCTCACGATTTTTAATCTAAATTACGCGTTTTTAATCTAAATTACGAAGCCGGGCTCCCGCCCGGTTTTGAACACAAACAACAACCTTAAAATCGTAATTACCCTCATTTTCTCCTCATTTTTTTAGAAAACGTTTTCTCTCAAACAAAAGTATCCCATTTACTCTTCAAATACTACCCAAGCTACCTGTTTTGGTCAAAAATTACCAAGTTTGTTAATGCAAGGTTATAGTGATCTTATGGCAAAGACATTCATCGTTTATATTTGGCAAATTGCAAAGTGAGAGAAACAAAGGAAAAGATGCTCTTATTCTTATTGAAATGAATGGGTATTACAATGTTACATAAGTGTTCTTGCAGAAACATAAGAGTTCATGCAGATTTAATGGGTATTCTTCCTGGAATGTAAGGGGTTCTTCCTAAGTGGTCTCTTCTTAGGTCGGATATGGGTTATCCCTCCATCATAAATGAGCTCCCCTATTTATAGTGCTTGAAAGTCTTTAGGTCCGTTGGATATGGACTGCTGGGCTCAAGATAGCCGTTTTGCTGATGACGTCCCTCCCCCCTCATCACTTGGACTGATCATATTGGGCTTACTAAGTTATTGGGCTGCTTGGCTTGCTCAATACACTTCCCATATGTGCTTCCTTATGACAATAAGTCAAGGGCTGAGATTCACTCTTGGCCTTTGATCCGTGCATGCCGAGATCCTCCAATGCTGTGCTGCCACGTGGCGTGGGCCAAATAATGTTATTTTTGGGGCCCAACATTAGCCCCCAATTCTCGTGTAAGTTTGCTTGCGCGGGAATTTCAGTTACACTCGTTTCCGCTTTGCTTCGATTTTTGGTACTGCTAGTAACTGTTCATTTTTGGCTTTTAATTACCCAACTACCTCTCTTTAAATTCCCTCTTCTCTTGATGATTTTTCCCAATTTCCCAAAAAATTTCTCTTTCCAGAATTCTCCTCATCTCCTCTTCTTTCCCTTCCGACTTCTCATTGCTTGTTGCTTCATTTCTCCAGGTATTATCTTCATCTTTCTTTGATTTTTCTTCTTTCGATAATTATGGGCGACAATCTCTTCCCTTCTCAAAGCCTTCTTTCTCCCCTACATTCCTGTGACTCCATTTTCAAACCCTCCGACATAACTGCCATAAGAGGGTAGTTTCACTTTGACGACGGAGTGAACATCCATATTCCGACGGCCGGTCAGAAGGCTCACTTCTGCCGTCCCGGATGGACTTCCATGTACCTCTACCCTTTCTCGTTGGGTTTAAGGTTCCCTTTTCCGGACTTTGTGCAAGAGTTTCTCCATACCAACAAACTTCCTTTATGCCAAATCAACCCGTATGCTTGGCGTACTGTCCTGTCGTTAAGCAGGATAAACGAAAAATACGATATGGGAATTACAATGAGTGATTTTGCGCACCTTTTTGCCGTGCGGGCTTTGGGCCGTGGCCAGTTCACGGTTCGGGCCCATAAGAGTGACGAATACTGCATAATCTTCCCTCCGAAACCTAAGGATGCTGACTGGTTTCGGAGATTTATCTTCGTGGAAGTAGCTACCTTGCCCCGTCCTCATGACTACATCTATACCCAGTGGAGGGCTGCCACAGGTACTTGCTTTAGTTACCTTGTTGGTTCCTTTTGTTGCTCACCACCTTACTGCTCTTTTCCTGCAGATTTGCCCAAGATACTTCCTGCTGCTAACGAGGAGGAGTCTTTGTCGAAGCTTTTTGGTTTGGAACCAGCGTGCCGTTGTTTTAACTTTTTATTTGGTTATACTACTTTGGAGGAAGAGAGGGAGATGTCTACTGGTAACTTTCTTAGCCTGTGTCTTGCTAAATTGACTTTTGTTTCTTTCCTTTTCTTACTCTGTTTGTTGATTTTCAGATTCTACCAGGCCTGTGATGACCCCGGCCATGATGATGGCCCAAAGGAGGAGGAAGACCGTAGCTGGAGGGCTAAGGGCTCCTTCCAAGAGGAAGGCAGAGGCAGCTGGTGTTGAGTCCTCTGCCAAGCGGTTGGAGCCTTCCTCTTCCTCTGACGACGTTACCATTCTTGCTGCTCCTATATCTTCTTTGCCTCCTTTGGGCCCTCCTACATAGACGAGGGCTTACTCTTCTTTGGTTAAGAGGGAGCCATCTGGGTCTGGGGCTGGTGGATCAGGTACTAGAGCTGAGGATGCTAGAGCCGTGGATGAGGTAAATGATGTGATGTCTGACCTTCCTGAGGATGTTATTAGACTGCCTGTTGGATTTGGGTGTAATGCAGGAGTGCCTTGTTGGCCGACCCTGAAGAGAGCGCTGCTTCCTGGCGTGAGGACGTACCTTCGTCCCAGGCCCACTAGGGAGTTGCTGGAGGATGCTGCCGAGCAGGCGTTTGCGGTATGCCCTTTCCTCTTGTATTTGTATCTAAGTCCTCTTTGTTTTCTACCTTTTACCTTTCTTCTTCCTGCAGACTTTGCAAATGTTGTTGGTTGAGATTGATCGCCTGCTGGAATCCGAAAGGGAAGTAACCTCTTTGAAGGCTGAGCTGAATTTGATGACCAGGAGGCTGGAGGCCGAGAAGGCTCGTGGGAACCAGAGGTTGGAGGCGGCCAAGGCAAAGGAGAAAGACTCTGAGGAGCAGATGGCGATAGTCCTGGATGCTAAAGATGCCCTTGCCTCTGAGGTAAGGAAATGGAAGGAGGCTAAAGAGGCTGCCGATGCAGAGAATGCCGTCCTGCGGGAGAAAAAGAAGTCCCTTTCCAGCATGTTGTCCGACATTGTTCCTTACACCCATTGGGCAGCCAGGATTGAGTGTATGAAGGAGGTGCTGGAGAACAAGCATCTGGAGTGGGATACTGCGGGGGAAGAGCGTCTTTTGGAGGAAACTTTTCCCGTGAAACCTGATCTTGGCGTGCTCTCTGACTGTGAGGGGGAAGATGCCCCAGAGATCAACAGTCCTCCTCCTGCAGGGCCTCCACCCGTTCAGGAGGAAGTGGTTCCTGCAACTCCTCCTCCAGCAGGTGATGGCTAGGGTGATGTTGGTGCAGCTGGTGATTCCTCCTCCGTGACCAAGCATGTCGTTACTTAGTCGTTGGTTTGTGATTTTTGCGCCCTGTGTGGCATTTTGTCTTGTTGTTCTTCCTGGACCCGGGTGGGTCCAGTTAAACATTTATCTTTTGGGGCCCTTAGTTTTTGGGCGTTTTTTGTAAAAACTTATCCAGCTTTTTTGGCTGGCGGAGCACTCGTAGGTGCATAAAAATATTTCTGGGTCCAGGGCTCCCTGGATCCTTAGTTTGTCATATGTTTGTCGTTTTTTTGGTGTTTTTGCATGCATGCTTTTGTTTGTTTTTAGATGGCCAAGTGTGTGTGATGGTTCCTTTGGTTAGGAGTCCTCCAGACTTTTACGCGGGTGCTTAGTATTGTGGGTTATTGTGTCCCAGCTTGTTTATACTTTGCCACATTCACACGTTTTCGCTACGATGGTGTTTTAACAAGAATTGCTTGACTGAATCATACCGAAGTTATATTCAAGATAACCCGTGGGGTTTCTTACAAAATGTTCAAAAGATATCTGTCAAGATTCTAGCTTGACGCTTAAAAGAAAAGAAAGAGAATAACATAAATAGCAAAAGGAATCCTGGAACCTGAAGAATCAGGTTGCTGAGCATGTTGGTCTTTTCTATTTTTCTTTAGATGAGATATTTCTTTAACTGCAAGATGTTCCATGGCCTGGGTACCATTTTTCCATTCATGTCCATGAGCCTGTAGGAGCCACTTCCAGTTGTACTTTCTACTTGGTATGGCCCTTCCCAATTATACGCGAACTTTCCTGCTTGGTGGTTCTTGGTGTTCTGGAAGACTTTTCTGAGAACCAGATCCCCCACCTGCAGGGTCCTGATCTTGACGTTCTTGTTGTACGATCGTGCTACCATCTGCTTGTATGATGTTATTCTGATTTGAGCACTTGTTCTGAGTTCATCTACGGTATCCAGGCTGCTGGCCATTTCCGTCTGGTTACGCTCTTCCGTCAGGCATCCGTATCTTTGTGTTGGGATCCTGACTTCTGAGGGGATTACTGCTTCAGCTCCAAACACCAAGCTGAAGGGTGTTTGGCCTGTTGCAACTTTTGGCGTTGTTCTATCTGACCACAGGACGAGGGGCAGCTCTTCTGCCCACTTGCCCCCTGCTTCCTCTAGCCTTCTCTTTAAGTTGTCCATAACAATTCGGTTGCTAGATTCAGCCTGACCATTGGTCTGGGGGTACCTGGGAGCAACCTTTAGTAGTGTGATGTTCCAGCCAGCACAAAATGCCTCTGTCTTGTTGGATATGAACTGAGAACCATTATCACATACAATTTCAGAAGGTATGCCAAACCTACAGATTATATTACGTTTGAGGAAGGATATCACCTGATTTTCTGTAACTTGGGGGAAGGATTCTGCCTCTATCCACTTGGAAAAGTAGTCTGTTAGTGCTAGCATGTAAATCTTGTTTCCTGGTGCCCTTGGTAGGGGTCCCACGATATCCATTCCCCACTTCATGAATGACCATGGTGATATTACTGGATGTAGGGGTTCTGCAGGCTGGTGCACTACAGTCGCGTGTTTCTGGCAGGGTTGGCACTTTCTTGCAAATTCCATAGCATCCTTTCTAACTGTTGGCCAGAAGTATCCCTGTCTGAGTGCTTTGTTGGATAGACTCCTCCCCCCTGCATGATTTCCGCATTCGCCACTGTGGAGATCATGCAAGACGGCCGGACTTTCTTTTTCCCCCAGACAGCGTAGGTAGGGTCCAGCCATCGATCTCCTGAACAAAATTCCATCTATTAGTGTAAATCTGGATGCTTTCATTCTAAATCCCCTTACCTCTTTTTTCTCAGGAGGAAGGACGTTGTTTTTTAGCCACTCGATGTACGGCGTCCTCCAATCTGGGGCCTCTTCCTGACCGGCAGTATTGCTGAGTATCCCTGCCTCCACTTCCCACTGAGTACTGGAGGTGTCAACTTCTGGATCTTGTCCTGAAGTTGAAGGTTCCAGTACATGGATGATTGGGATTGCAGAAATTTCTCCTGGATTGAACGTAGCCCCCAGTTTGGCCAATGCATCGGCTTCAGCATTCTGGTCCCTGGGTATTTGCTTTAGCTCGAACGTGATGAACTCTGATTTTAACTCTCTTGCCACTTTTAGATATGCAATCATCTTTGGATCCTTGGATTCGTACTCGCCGTTGACATGGTTCACTATGAGTTGTGAATCGCCAAAGGCTCGTAGGTGCCTGATTTTCATCCCCAGAGCCAGCTGCAATCCTTGGATTAACGCCTCGTATTCAGCAACGTTGTTGGTGGCAGGAAATTCACAGCGTACAGCATGCGCAATAACGTCTCCTTGCGGAGATCGCAGTATCATGCCTACCCCTGCTCCTCGGCTATTTGAGGCTCCATCTACGTGCAGCGTCCAGCATCTTTCCGCGGAGTCCATTTCTGGAGGTAGGAAAGCCGTTTCTGCTTCTTTCTGTAGACCTGGACTAAAATCGGAAACAAAATCTGCCAGGGCCTGTGATTTTATTGCTGTACGGGTTTCGAATTTTAAATCGTAGCCACTTAAATGTACTGACCACTTGGCCATTCTTCCAGACAATTTCGGTTTTCCTAATATGGATTTTAAAGGATAGCTTGTTAGGACCGAAATTGTGTGGGATTCAAAATAAGGTCTGAGTTTATAAGATGCTGTTACTAAAGCCAAAATGAGTTTTTCTGGAGCAGAATACCTGGTCTCTGCAGGTAGCAGAGACTTGCTGATGTAATATACAGGATGCTGTGATCCTTCGTACTCCCTTACCAGGACCCCACTGGCTGCTGCTTCTGTAACGGATAAGTACAGGTAGAGTTGCTCCCTGGTTCCGGCTTGGATAGGAGTGGGGGAGTGCTGAGGTATTCTTTGAGGCTTTTGAAGGCTTCTTCGTGCTCCTCCGTCCACTCGAATCTCTTACTTTTTCGCAAGATGTCGTAGAATAGTTTACATCTCTCTGAGGATCTGGATATAAATCTGTTGAGGACTGCTGCTCTTCCTGTTAGCTTTTGTACGTCCCTTGGTTTCTGTGGTGACTCCAGCTGTAGCAGAGCTTTAATTTGGTCCGTGCTGGCCTCAATGCCTCTCTGCGTGACCATGTACCCCAAGAATTTCCCACTGGATACTCCGAAGGTGCATTTTGAAGGGTTCAGCTTCATCTGATACTTTCTTAGGGTGCTGAATGTTTCCTGCAGATGCTAAAAGTGTTGTCCTGCTGCTTTGGAATTTACAACCATATCGTCGATGTATACTTTCATGGTTTTCCCTATCTGGTCCTTGAACATCATGTTCACTAGCCTCTGATAGGTGGAACCTGCATTTTTGAGTCCAAAGGGCATAACATTGTAACAGTATATACCTCTCTCCGACTGGAAGGCTGTTTTTTCTTGATCTTCAGCAGCCATTTTGATTTGGTTGTATCCGCTCCAGGCATCCAGGAACGTTAGCATTTCATGCCCTGCAGTAGCGTTTACCATAGCGTCTATGTGTGGTAGAGGAAAGAGGTCTTTTGGGCAAGCTTTGTTCAAATCTGTAAAGTCAACACAAACTCGCCACTTGCCATTTTTCTTAGGCACCACTACCACGTTAGATAGCCACTTTGGGTATTTTACCTCCCTGATTTTTCCAGCGGCCAAGAGGTTGTCTACCTCCTAGTTGATTACCTGATTTCTTTCGTAGGCGAATTTTCGCCTCTTCTGCTGGACTGGTTTGTGGTTAGGGTCCACGCTCAACCTGTGTGATATGACCTCTGGATCTATCCCTACCATATCCTCATGTGACCAGGCAAAGCAATCAATATTATCTTTTAATAATTGCACAAGTTTTAGGCGGATATCACCTGTGCATTCTGCTCCCATCAGGACTTTCCTCTCTGGGTGCTGCGGATCCGGGAGGATTTCGTCCAATTCCAGCTGCTGTGGTTCAACGTATTCCTCCTAGAGCCGCTTTCCCTTTGATTGCTATGCTGATGGTGGTGGAGTTGTTGTGGGTTTGAGCGCCACTTTATAGCAGCTCCTTGCCTCGTCTTGGCTTCCTCTGATTGTTTGGACTCCCCATGGGGTAGGGAACTTCAAGCATTGGTGGTATGACGAAGGTATTGCTTTCATGTCATGGATCCATGGCCTGCCAAGAATCACATTGTAAGTAGAAGGGTCATCAATCACAAGGTATCTTACCTGTTTATTTACTCCTCCAACGTAGGTAGGGATGAGTATCTCTCCCAGGGAGCTTTTTGTTTCGCCGCTGAATCCTACTAGGGGTACCGCCTTCTTTACCAGGTCGTTCTCGCTGAATCCCATGTTCTTTAGCGTTTCTAGCATGATCAGGTTGACGGAACTTCCTGTATCTACCAGTATCTTCTTGACTGTACAATTCCCTATGGACAGGGTAATTATCAGAGCATCATCATGGTATTCTGCTTCCCCTCCTCCATCAGTTTCGTCGAAACTGACTGCCGGGAGGTCTTTGCTGCTGATTCTGCAGGAGCTCTCTGGTTTGTCGCCTTTTGACTTGGTGGCGTGCCTCTTGGCGGCTGAATAGGTTAACCCGCATAATTCTGATCCTCCTGTAATTACATTGATAATTTTTGTGCAAACAGGAGGGCTGGAAGGCCTGACCTGACTGGTGGAGTTGACTTTGGTCCCCTTGGCCAGTAAATGGTTCAGGTTCCCTTGGTCAAACTGGTATTTTACCTCCTTCCTCAAGGTGATGCAATCTTCTGTCGTGTGACCGATGTTCTCCTCATGGAAGTCGCACCGTAGACTAGTGTCCCTGTTGTCTTTTGGTCTTTCCTCCGTCCTCTTTCTAGGCCATTTAACCTTCTCTTCCAGGGTTTAAAGGGCTTTAATTACACCTGCAAGATTAACATCAAAACCATACTCTTTTATCCTGGGAGGTAGATTCGGGTCATTCTTCCAGTTTTTGCCTCCTGTTACTTTGTTGACTGGCCTGCTGTAGGGCTTGGCCTTCTCGCTCCTTTCTTCCTTTGCTTTTCTGGTGGGGGTCTCAACGCGCTGGCTGATCCTCAAGGGGCCTGGGTCTTCTTCTAGGCGGACGACATCCAGGGCCTTCTGCTGCACTTGAGCGAAGCTGGGGCAGGTCCACTTGGTTAGGTCTTTGTACAGATCTGACCCCTCTGGCAGCCCCCAGCGGAAGGCGTGGATGGCGGTAGCTACATCACACTTTGGTATGGATACCATTTCATTGTTGAACCGGGCCAGGTAGTCTCTTGTTGGCTCCGTATCACGCTGGATGATGCGATACAGGTCGCTTGTTTGCTTTTCCGGCTTTCGACTGCTGACAAACTGCTGGTTGAAAGCGTTCACCAGTTCAGCAAAACTGGAAATGCTTCCATTAGGCAGACTAACCAGCCATTGCAAGGCTGCTCCCGAGAGGGTTGATCCAAACCCCTTACACATGCAAGCTTCTTTGAGCGGCCCAGCAGCCGTTATCACCATCATCTTCTGTTTGTATTGATTGACGTGGTCAACTGGATCAGCTGTTCCGTCATAGTGCATCATTGTTGGCGGCGTAAATCCTTTTGGCACGTCGACGGAGACTATATTGCTGGTGAAGGGAGAGTCCGCATAGCTGTCCTCCGTTGCCTTCTCTAAGGGTCGTGGCACTCCTGGTATGCGGTTGACGAGGTACCACAGTTCATTGTATTTCTGCTCCCACGCGTTAGATAATGCGGGTGCTGCGTAGGGAGGCAGAAACCCATGTTCCGTGGTTCCCGGAGCCTGGCTGGTTAGCGGGAATGGGCTGGCGTACTGAGAGGTGTGGATGATGGAAGGGGTCTGCTGGTAGCTGCACCCTGGAGCCCCATTGTACTGCTGGTAGGGAGGTGGCCTTGTTGACGACTCTGCCTACCAGGCTGGAACTTGTTGGTACGAGGGTCCTGCAGGATGAGAAAAGTTAGTGTTTGTGGATTGTATTTTTAGGACATCGTTACCTGTATGAGATGGCGATGGGTAGGATAGGAATCCCATCCCACTGGGTGTAATTGTTTCTGGAGGAGTGACCCTGCTGAGATCCATGCGAGTGACTATCTCAGCTGGAACTTCCCTCGTCCTCTTCCCACTGGTTCTTCCTTGATGCCTTCCAGCGACTTCTGCTGCGGTTAATGCTGTGCTGACGGCGATTCGTGCCCTCAGATCCTGGTTGTCCTTCTTCAGGCTGTTGATCGCTTCCGCCATTGACTGCCACATTTCTGCAGTTGGAGTAAGCTGGCTTGGATTTTGCCTTTTCCCGGTGTCCGGCTGCATGGTGACAGTGGTTTTGGTTGGGACCACGGCTGGGGTACTGCTGCCGGCTGGTGCCATGGTTGTTGTTGGAATCGTAACTTTGGACGTGGGTACCAGCGGAATTTTGCTAGCGGACGAAGGTGGTGTTAGGGGATTGGTTGTTTTTGGGGTGTTTCCCGACATGTTTGGATTTTTGAATAGGATAAGTTTTTGAGATTTTTGTTTTGGGTACAACAATCACTATAGCCCCACGGTGGGCGCCAAAATGTTTTGGTCAAAAATTACCAAGTTTGTTAATGCAAGGTTATAGTGATCTTATGGCAAAGACATTCATCGTTTATATTTGGCAAATTGCAAAGTGAGAGAAACAAAGGAAAAGATGCTCTTATTCTTATTGAAATGAATGGGTATTACAATGTTACATAAGTGTTCTTGCAGAAACATAAGAGTTCATGCAGATTTAATGGGTATTCTTCCTGGAATGTAAGGGGTTCTTCCTAAGTGGTCTCTTCTTAGGTCGGATATGGGTTAGCCCTCCATCATAAATGAGCTCCCCTATTTATAGTGCTTGAAAGTCTTTAGGTCCGTTGGATATGGACTGCTGGGCTCAAGATAGCCGTTTTGCTGATGACGTCCCTCCCCCCTCATCACTTGGACTGATCATATTGGGCTTACTAAGTTATTGGGCTGCTTGGCTTGCTCAATACACTTCCCATATGTGCTTCCTTATGACAATAAGTCAAGGGCTGAGATTCACTCTTGGCCTTTGATCCGTGCATGCCGAGATCCTCCAATGCTGTGCTGCCACGTGGCGTGGGCCAATTAATGTTATTTTTGGGGCCCAACACTGCCTCATATTACCCATCCCAAATCACCCAACTCTCTTTCTTTTCTTCCTAATCCGTTCCATATCACCAAAATGACTCCTAAAAGGACGAGAACGGCGGTGGAAGCGGATCCGGATCCGGAGCTTGAGGCTTGGCTGGAGGCGGTTAGTTTCGGGGTCGGAGCGGATAAAGACTTCTCGGCCATCGTTGGGTGGAAAAGCTCCACCGCGATAAGTTCCTATTTTTCAAACGACGTCCTCTTCTCCTCTATCGATTCATTTGTAGACTGTCCGTGAGAGTCTTGGGCTGAGACAAGGTGACTAAGGAACTCTTTAATGGTTTAGGAAGTGTAAATTCTAAGACATGCACTATAAAACCTATCCGGGGCTCACATGTATGGGAGTTTTTATCAACTTTCTCCCTCAAAAAAAGTAAAAACTTAGTTATAGTGAAGGAGGTTCATTTTCGACTCATAAACAAAAGTTTTACCTCTATTTGGAAAGGTTTTCTAAAGCTTTTAGTTTGAAAAATAACACGACCTACAAACCCCGGAGGGGTTAGATCATGGGCTAGTTTGGAAAATTGTATCGGGGTTTGATGACCAAAGAGAGTTGAAGAGACATGCAACTGTGGTCCATAATGTGCATATCCACATTTAGCACCGATTTATGGGGTGAACGATCTTTGGGCTGGAGGAATGTCATATTTTCCGGATGGACGAGCTTGAGATTTTAGGCTCTTCCCTTGTGCAAACCCCTGCCAAGCATGAAATTAACATATATAGGCCACCACGTCTTCCCTCACTTTCAAAAGGTTTCAAACCACCCTTTCAAAAGGTTAGGGATTTATGTCGAGGGGTAGGTGTTTTGGTAAAAATCTACCTAGAATGTAATGTGAATGATCGTGGGTCAAAATAACCGGATTGTAGCCAAAATATAACAACGCTTGATGTATGTCGTTATACACCAAAAATAATAACCTAAGTCTACTAACTAGAAGCTAGTGGAAGTAGGGTCGATCTCCATATGGAGGAAATATCTATATGGAAAACTAGTTCGTTCGGTCACAAAAAGGGGGGGTTGAATTTGGTTTGTCTGAACTAAACAAGGATTAAAAAGAGAAATGAAGAAGAGAAAAATACAGGTTTAACAAAGAAAGGGAATATGTCAGGAATCGAGTCAACACGGTATTACGCTATCAAATTAAAATAGGTCAGTCAGTCTTTGATAAGGTGGGTAGCGATTATCTCATTTCTGTCTCAAATCACCCTAGAAGCCCCTAAATAACTTTCGCTCTATTAGGTTTATTCTACTATTCTATAGGCAAGTCTACCCTTCCAATCTCTCGATCTAGGTCAGGTTTCACTAAATAATTCGGTTTTCTGCATGCATTCAATCGACCAATTCACAATTAAATTGCCATCAAACAACCCTGCTCATCGCAAAACTAACTAAACATATTAATCATATTACATTACTACCGTGCTTTCCCTCATCCCAACATATAAAGAGATTAGTTACACATGGCTTTGGGAACTACGCTAACCATTAAGACAGAAGCATAAACAGACATGATATAACTAATTAAAAGCAATAAAAGAGTAAGAGTAACGAGAATGAAAATAAAAGCAAGTAAATTAAGGAGAATAAAAAGATTACAGATAATCTGGAATCCGAGGAAGAAAGAAGAAAGCTAGATCTAAAAGTTTGTGTAAACGTGTAGAAGTAAGGAGTAAGCAGTAAACAGTAGATGATAGTCCGCGGTCTGAGATCTCCGTAACACGTGATAGCTAATCTATTTTATAAGAGAGATTAAGCTCCTCGAAAATTTTAACCTAATGTTTAACGTAAAAACGAGCCCCAGCATTGAAACTGCTCGATCGAGGGAATAAATCCCCTCGATCGAGTAAAATCCCCCAAATCCCCTCGATTGAGAAATGTGTTACTCGATCGAGGACTTCAGAAACTGCAGCCATCGATCGAGCAGATAAAGTACTCGATCGAGTACTTCTCAGCACGTAATTCTTGCTTTGCGCACTGAATTTCACACGACTGTCATTTCTTCATTACTCGTGCGAATCAAGCGACTTTTGCGACATTGGAAAGACAAGAGAATAGTATTTCATCTCCAATTGGAATATCATGATTATCATTTGTCAAACTTGAGATATGGCTCTCCCAAGTAGGCTTTAGTAAATTGAAGTTCTTCCTTGTTCGCCTAGCTTCCTTTCTTCATTGCGAACCTAAAATAGCTTTTCACTTGGACGATTCGTGCTTTATAATGCTTTTAAGGCTTTTTCCGACTTCCATCTTTTAAATGAATGTACTTGGGACACCTTTGGCTCGGTTTTCACCACTTTCAGACTCATCCCTACAAAAAAAGCATAAAGTAGCGTGTTCGATCGGGGCATAAAGCGATATAAAATCATCCATAATGCATAGAAATGCGTGCTAAAAGGTACTGAAAAGTGTATATAATATGCACGCATCAACGATACGAAGAGAAAAGTAGTGAGAGTTAACACGAAGAGATTTGGTGACGCGGAAAACCCGTTTGAGGGAACAACCGCGGGGGGAGACCGAATCCCACCAAATGTTTCACTATAACTTTTCAAGGAATACAATTGCAAGTAAGAATTCTAGTGGCGTTAATTATGCTCCGTCTGAATGAATCCACTGCGCTTCCTCGTTTTCTATTTTATATGGTGATGCCTCATAAATGCTGGCAGAATCTTTGCCTTTAATTTCTAAACGTTGGAGGAGCCTCTGCATTTAATGGGGTTGTTACCCCTCTTCTGGAGCCCCTCTGACTTGAATCTTCTAGTAATAGTCCAAATTATTGGGCCCAACTAGTGTAAACCTGGTCCTGCATCCTTCTAGCTCTCACGTCATCCGTCCTTCTCCTCTAGTTTCCTTTTATAGTTTCTTGACATGTGGCCAAAGGAAAAAAGGTGTAATTTTTTCCCTAACAATTGCCCCCAAATTCTCGGGTGAGGATACTTGAACGGGAATTTCTAGTTCTATTGATTTGATTGGCTATGCAGCACGCATGAGGTTTGGGCCCTTGACATCTTGCTGATGTCACCCACATTTACCCACGTCTCATAACTGTTGGGGCTGGTGTCCTTGACAGTTAGTACAATGACTTACTAAATCTCTTAAAGGATCACAAGGGCATACTTCAGTATTATTATCAGTTGACCCACGTTTATCAATAACGGTTGGCTTGCTAGATAAGTTTGACGTTATTGTCATACGGATGGCGGTGATCAACTGGTCCCTATACGTCACACCTATAGGACACGTTTGAGAGATGTGAAGGTATGAAAATATATTCACATTTATGCCGGATACGACTAAACAGTTAGTCAGAGGTATTGACTATTAAATTAGTCAATGAGATGTTGAGATTATTATTTAATACGGATTAAATAATTTTAGCTAATACAGATTACATGATTAATTCGTAAAATTAAATATATGCGTATTA
The DNA here is from genome assembly GCA_029255685.2 of Silene conica. Taxonomy (NCBI): domain Eukaryota; kingdom Viridiplantae; phylum Streptophyta; class Magnoliopsida; order Caryophyllales; family Caryophyllaceae; genus Silene; species Silene conica. Next base: position 77,496,784 of record CM055312.2, read on the forward strand.
ATATAAACAGTTATATTAATTTGGCTCATTATACAATATCGTATTTTATCAGACCATTATTAATGTATCGACTGCAGTAATATCTGATAACACGTGTGCGATTTATAATTAAAACCCGCAAATTATATTTTAGCAAAACGGGTCGAATCACACATTAGAATAAGGTAAGAGTGGAAAGCCCACTCTTACCCTAATGGGTCGGCCGGCCGTGTGGTACATAAGGAGAAGACTTCTCCTTATGTCAGGTAACTGATTCTATTTGATTGCTTTACTGGAAAAACATATCTCAAGAAAAATTAGGGTTTTGAGAGCATCCTTCTCCCAAAACATCGGATCTCACATCAAAACCTCACAGAACTCTCCCCATATTGCAAGGCAATTGGAGAGCCTTTCTAGCACACGCGGCATCGTCTTAAACAAAGTCTTGGGTGCAAGTTATAGGAGGGAATTTCCTTTAATTCATGTTCTTAGGCCTTTTTGCGCAAGGACTCAAGATTGTAATTCTTTTCATGTTTTTATTAACTAATGACTATAATCACAATTGTATATTTCGTTATAATCCTTCATGTTTTAGGGCGAATACATGTTTTATTCCCCACAAGTGGTATCAGAGCCAAGGCCACAAAATTTTTACTTTTGTGTTTTTCATAAGTTTTATTTAAAAATTTTGAAAATCGCGTTCTGTCGCTATGTCGGTCGATCGACCCACTGTTGCGGTCGGTCGACCGACTCCCGCGTGTGTTTTCTGTTTCGGCAGTTTTCTTTTTGTGAGTAATAGATCTTGTTTTCGATTATTGTTTACATATTGTTAATTAATCGATATTTTTAGCAATATGTGAATTTTGTTGTTGTTTAATTTTGATTTACACGTTTTAAATCAAAGATTAAAAGGTAGAAACTTGTTTTGATTTTAAAGTACAGCGATTTGCGTTTTCAGAAACTCGTTTTTCCAGTTTAGTGGTCGGTCGACCTGGTTAATAGGTCGGTCGACCTTGGTGCTGTTACAGGAAGTTTTTTATGACTGGCAGATGGTCGGTCGACCCCAAGGTGCGGTCAGTCGACCACGTCTCTGTAACAGGCGTTCTATTTTTCCGAAAATAACTTGTTTTATTTTCCCTTGGCCTTTAGTAATATACTATATACGGAAATAGTATATTATTTTTGTGAAACGGTTCACTCTCGCATGATACATATTATTTTAAAACGGTTTAAGATAATGGATTATAAATTTATTAAAATTGAAGTGATTAAAACGGTATAATCACATAATTTTAATCTCGTAAGGTGGTTTGGTAAAATTTGTTAAACATAATAACGGTATTTATGTCATGAATGAAATTTGTTTTTAGTTGATGCCTTTTATTTATCGTCTTGTTGAATGCCTTTGAATGCTTTCTATAACGTATTTAATTTTTGCAATCGGTTGTAACTTAGTGTGGCCTTAGAAGATTGTGTTACCGTAATGATGGAACACGGTCTTGATTGTAATTTTGAGATCTTGTATCTCCGTTTTGGTTTTTGCCATGTAATTACTTTTGTATTTAAATTAGAATGTAAATAGGTTTATATTTGTAATTTAAATTAGTAATTTGTGAAGAACAAAGACGAAGACCGGATGCTCACTCCCGCTGCAAAGACCAAGATGGAACATCAAGACAAGCTTCCAGGGTCCAACGGTGGATTCCAAGTTGTTTTTATGTTTATTTTGGTAGGATAGGCCACACTAGGACTTTTATTTACGTTTATTTCATTTATTTTTATGCTTTCATCGATAATAGCTTGCATCATATTCCGCCTAAAACCAAACCACCTATAACATGCCTGAAAACTGACTCATGTAGAGGTTACGCGTTAGTTTTCTGTGACAATACAGATGTCACATGTCACATGTAAAGCCATCACTTTATTTCATTCATTCACGTATATGCTAGATAATAATTCACTTAAAATGGATAAATATAAGTTGATGGGGTCTTCCTCGTATAACCAAAAATTGAGACTAGTCTTTATAAATCAGACTCCCATGAATCCCTTCTTCGTCGGTAGGCATAATATGACCCCTTCTACGTCGGGTAAGTGGGAACAGATGATTTATTTTATCTCAACATCGTGGTCACTCGTTACTATCTAGCGACTGTGATGGACTAATAGATAGGATTTACGGAAATCTATCGACCAAGAGTTCCAACGGTAGAATTAGCCAAACTGTGGGCTTATCAATATACGGAAATTGAGTCTTGGGATCATTTATATAATTCTTCAGGGAGATCAATTATATAAATGCATGAGTCTACGAGTTTAAATTCAATTTAAAATAGACTTAAATTACAACGATGAGTTGCTTATATGGTTTTTGTTTTTATCTTCTTTTCAGTGGAGAACACGATCAATTTAAACTGCGGTATAACAAATGGCTGGTGAAGACCCAATGCCAAGTGCCAAGCTAGCATGTGAATCGTGGCTAAAAGCCTTCATGGACTCCATGAATCAGTCTACTAGACTGAGGAATGATGGGTCAAACTTCTCTGACTGGGAGGCAGCGTTACGGAGTGCTGTCGTTGCTGACGGAAAGCTCAAGTACTTAACTGAGCCCATTCCGGCACACCCAGGAACTGGAGCTAGAGCTAACGAAGTTCGCGCTCATAGCGACTTCGTCATGGAAGCGGGTGCGATAAATAACGTACTCATCTATGCAATGGAATCCAATTTGCAAAGACTCTTCATCTCCCATGGTGCAAACAAGATTTTCACCACGCTCACTAACAAATTCTCGAAAGCTCCGAGAATCGTTTCCTATGAGCATACCTGTCGCTTCTTTGAGGCGAAACTCCAGAAGGGCCAAGCTGTTAGCCCACATATTCTCAACATGATTGAGAATATCGAGAAACTGGAGGCCCTAAACTGCAAGATCAGTGAGAACATAATCGTTGATCGAATGCTTCATTCGCTTCATGATGGGTTCGCCCTCTTTAGGGCCAACTATTACATGAACGACATGAAGAAGACTCCTCATGAGCTCCACTCCCTTCTCGTACAGACAGAGAAGGATTTGAAATTAAGTGGGAGCGTGAAGCAGGATGTTCTCATGATCTCTAGTAAGGGTAAGGGTAAGGGAAATGCTAAAGCTCAGGGCGACCTAGCGGTAGGTAAGCCTAAGCTCAAGAAACCAGTGTGGGGAATAAAACGCGTATTCACCCTAAATTTGCAGGATTATAATGAAATATGCAATTGTGAATATCGTCATAAGATTAAAAACATGAGAAAAGAAGTACAACCTTTAGTCCTCGCGCAAAAGGCCTAAGAACAGGAATTAATGCAAATTCCCTCCTATAACTTGCACCCAAGACTTAGTTTGAGACGTGGCCGCGTGTGCTAGAAATCCTCTCCAATTGCCTTGCAATATAGGGAGAGCCCTTGAGGTTTTAGATGTGAGATCTGAGGTTTTGGGAGAAGAATGCTCTCAAACCCTAATTTTACCCTGAGATTATTTTACAGTGCAACAAGTGTTACTGACATAAGGAGAGTCCACCTCCTTATGTAGTTGTTTCGGCCGAATTGGAGATAGGGTAGGAGTGGGCTTTCCACTCTTACCTTATTCTAATTCGTGATTCGACCCATTTAGCTTTAAGTTGTTCGCGGGTTTTATTTATAAATCGTAACATGTTATCAGATATTAATACAGTCGATATATTAATAATGGTCTGATAAAATACGATATTGTATAATTACCCAAATTAATATAACTGTTTATATTAATACGCGAATACAATATTTAATTAAATATAACCGTTTATATTTAATTTACGAATTAATCATGTAATCCGTATTAGCTAAAATTATTTAATCCGTATTAAATAATAATCTCAACATCTTATTGACTAATTTAATAGTCAATACCTCTGACTAACCGTTTAGTCATATCCGGCAAAATGTGACTGTATTTTCATACCTTCACATCTCTCAAACGTGTCCTATAGGTGTGACGTATAGGGACCAGTTGACCACCACCATCCGTATGACAATAACGTCAAACTTATCTAGCAAGCCAACCGTTATTGATAAACGTGGATCAACTGGTAATAATACAGAAGTATGCCCTTGTGATCCTTAAAGAGATTTAATAAGTCATTGTACTTAATTGTCAAGGACACCAGCCCCAACAATCTCCCACTTGTCCGTACAAGGGTATGTTCAATGACGTTATCACACTACATGTGGAGGACACAATCTCCAACAAACTCCCACTTGTCCGTACAAGTGTAGGTGCGATAACCGAATCTCATATCCTTTTAAAATTTCTCCCACTCAATGTAAGACAATTTGCAAATCCGCATTCGCAAAGGTCGTATCTCACAAGCGATCTGTATCAAGAGTGGTTTCCCCGACTAGAGAGTAACTTAACTGATAAAACGAATCTGTATTCGAGCATGGCCAAGCATTTCAGTTACTACTCCTCGAGTGGCCCTGAGAAATGATAAAATCCTGATAAGGGTTTGGATATTTCCCTCAACTCGAATCCTGCCGATATCGCCCAGCATGAAATAACCCAGAAAAAATCCTCTTGGCCCCTGTTACGGTGACCGTGGGAAAGAAACCAAAGTTACCCAAAATTTGTCTTAATCTCAAGAAACAGTTGAAAGTCAAAAGACTCGACTCTAAGGAACACTATGGAGGTCCTATCCACGACCTGGCACCCAATGTTATAAAACATTTAGGACTCCATAACGATGTCACGGGGTGTCCTACGAGATATCCGTATAACTCGCCTTTGTGATTGGTCAGTCATCCACGTGACTTATGGCTCGTTGAACCCACCATCAACCAACGTCACAAAATGATTACCTGAGTTATCAGCTCAAGTGGGTAATCAAGGACCAAAACGATGTAATGTTAATCAGTTCACTTTGTGGTGTTCAAAATTGGCGTACAATTCCACATGAGAAACAAAACATTTTATATCATAACAATAAGGTTGAATAGAGTACACGAGAAAATGAATTATTACATGAATTCATAAAAGAGTACTACAACTTAGGAACACATCCAATTCCCATGGAATGAATGTGCCCTTCATGCTTATCACGTGGTAATGCTTTTGTGAGAGGATCAGCTATGTTGTCATCCGTAGCGATCTTTTCAATAAAAATCTCCTTTTTCTCCACGTAATCTCTGATTAGATGAGCTTTCCGTTGTACATGCCTAGCCTTGCTGCTAGACTTATGCTCCTTAGCTTGGAAGATGGCACCGCTATTGTCACAATAGACGGTGATTGGGTCATTCGAACTAGGCACTACTGATAGTCCTTGTAAGAATTGACGCATCCATATTGCTTCCTTAGCTGCTTCTGAGGCAGCATAGTACTCGGACTCAGTCGTAGAATCTGCTGTAACACTCTGTTTAGAACTTTTCCAGCTGACAGCAGCGCCATTAAGAGTAAAGACAAATCCAGACTGAGATTTCGAGTCATCTCGATCTGTTTGGAAGCTAGCATCTGCGTAACCCGTGGCGCAGAGCGTTGAGTCGCCTCCATAAGTCAATCCCCAATCTTTAGTCCTCCGTAGGTACTTAAGAATGTTTTTCACGGCCATCCAGTGTGGTTCACCTGGATGAGCTTGGAATCGACTGGTCATACTCAATGCATATGCAACGTCTGGACGTGTGCATATCATGGCATACATGATCGATCCTATAGCCGAGGCATAAGGAATCCGACTCATGCGCTCTTTCTCTTCCACTGACTTAGCTTCTTGAGTCTTGCTCAAGTGAAGCCCAGGAGTCATGGGAAGGAACCCCTTCTTGGAGTTCGTCATACTGAATCTCTCCAGAATCTTCTCTATATAAGACTCCTGACTGAGAGACAACATCCGTCGTGATCTATCCCTGTAGATACGGATGCCCAAAATTCTTTGTGCCTCTCCCAGATCTTTCATCTGGAAATGGTTTTTCAACCATGCTTTAACCGAAGATAAGAGAGGTATGTCATTCCCAATCAAGAGTATGTCATCGACATACAGTACTAGGAATACAATCTTACTCCCACTCAACTTGATATAGAGACATGGTTCCTCGACTGATCGAATGAACCCATTCTCTTTTATCACTTGGTCGAAGCGATGATTCCAACTCCGCGATGCTTGCTTAAGTCCATAGATGGAACGCTTAAGCTTGCAAACTTTCTTAGGATGTGCTGGATCGATAAAACCCTCGGGTTGTACCATGTACAACTCTTCCTCCAAATAACCGTTTAAGAAGGCGGTTTTAACGTCCATTTGCCATATTTCATAGTCATGAAATGCGGCGATCGCTAAGATAATCCGAATGGAACGTAGCATGACTACGGGTGCAAAGATCTCATCGTAGTGCAAGCCTGGCACTTGAGTGAAACCTTTAGCAACTAGTCTAGCCTTGTGGATATCTTGTTGTCCTTCCACGGCATGCTTTATCTTGTAAAGCCATTTGCATTGAAGGGGACGTACCTTTGCAGGTAGGTCCACAAGATCCCACACGTTGTTCTCATACATGGAGTCCATCTCGGATTGCATGGCTTCTAGCCATAGCTTTGAGTCAGAACTGGTCATGGCACCTTTATAGGTTGTGGGTTCATTACCCTCTAGGAGTAAGACGTCATCTGTATCGTGTTCCTCGACCATACCAATGTATCTGTCCGGTGGAATAGAGACTCTTCCTGACCTCCTAGGTTCCTCAGGGATATCTACCGCAGCCTCGGTTGAAGGTACTGTTTCCTCCAATGGTTGCTCGGTAGTTGGCTCTTGAACCTCCGATAACTCGAAGGTTCTATTACTCGACTTGTTCTCGAGAAATTATTTCTCTAAGAACGTCGCACTAGCCGCAACAAAAACACGTTGTTCGGTAGGCGAGTAGAAGTAATGACCAAACGTTCCCTTTGGATAGCCTATAAAGTATGTCTTGACCGATCGCGGGCCGAGCTTATCCTCGTGTCTCCACTTGACATAAGCCTCGCAGCCCCAAACCCGAATAAAGGACAAGTTGGGGACCGTTCCCTTCCATAATTCGTATGGAGTCTTGTCAACAGCTTTAGACGGACTTCGGTTAAGTAATAGAGCGGCCGACAAAAGAGCATAGCCCCACAATGAATCAGGCACAACGGTGTGACTCATCATGGATCGAACCATATCAAGTAAAGTTCGATTTCTCCGTTCGGACACACCATTTAATTGTGGTGTTCCAGGTGGAGTCAACTGTAGCACGATCCCACAGTCTTTTAGGTGTTGATCAAACTCGTGTGAAAGATACTCACCACCACGATCCGAGCGTAGTGCTTTAATCTTTCTACCCAGCTGGTTCTGTACCCGATTCTGGTATTCTTTGAACTTTTCAAAGGATTCACTTTTATGTTTCATCAAGTAGACATAGCCATATCTACTCAAATCATCCGTGAAAGTGATGAAATACCTATAGCCTTCTCGTGCGTTGATCGACATAGGGCCACATACGTCCGTATGTATGAGTCCTAATAGGTCGGCAGCGCGCATTCCAACACCTTTGAAGGAAATACGAGTCATCTTACCGATGAGACATGATTCACACGTGCCATATGATTCGAAATCAAAAGGCGATATAGCTCCATTCTGTATGAGCTGTTTTACGCGTTTCTCATTTATGTGTCCCATACGACAATGTCATAGGTAAGTTTGATCTTTGTCACCTACCTTTAATCTTTTATTATTCACATGTAATATCTCGGTAGTTTGATCTAAAACATAAATTTCATTCATGGAAACTGCCTTGCCATAAATCATATTGTGTAAGGAGAAAATACAGCTATTATTCTCTATTACAAATGAAAAGCCGAGTTTGTCAAGTGCAGAAACTGAAATAATGTTTTTGGACAAACTAGGAACATAATAACAGTTATATAAAAATAACTCGAATCCACTTGGAAGCTGGATTACGTATGTTCCCTTCGAGACTGCAGCCACACGTGCTCCATTCCCGACACGCAGGTCCACCTCACCCTTGATTAGGGGTTCTTGGTTTCGGAGGCCCTGCACATGATTACATAGATGAGAACCACAACCAGTATCAAGTACCCAAGTTCCGCAACTTGCATGGTTAATCTCAATCATGTGAATAAAAGAAGAAGAAGACATACCAACAGGAGTAACACGGCCTACTTTAATGTCCTCTCGATACACGGGGCATGAGCGCCTCCAATGCCCAGTCTTGTGGCAATGGTGACATTCCATGCTTGTATCCTTGCTCTTTGTCTTGCCTTGTGAGTTACTCGACTCACCAGGCCCACTCTTAGCAAATCCTGGTTTCTTGAACCTGGGCCTACCTACCGCTAGGTCGCCCTGAGCTTTAGCCTTCCCTTTACCTTTTCCCTTACTGGAGATCATGAGAACATCCTGCTTCAGACTCCCACTTAACTTTAGATCCTTCTCAGTCTGTACGAGAAGGGAGTGGAGCTCATGAGGAGTCTTCTTCATGTCGTTCATGTAGTAGTTGGCCCTAAAGAGGGCGAACCCATCATGAAGCGAATGAAGCATGCGATCAACGATGATGTTCTCACTGATCTTGCAGTTTAGGGACTCCAGTTTCTCGATATTCTCAATCATGTTGAGAATATGTGGGCTAACAGCTTGGCCCTTCTGGAGTTTCGCCTCAAAGAAGCGACAGGTATGCTCATAAGAAACGATTCTCGGAGCCTTGGAGAATTCGTTAGTGAGCGTGGTGAAAATCTTGTTTGCACCATGGGTTATGAAGCGTCTTTGCAAATTAGATTCCATTGCATAGATGAGTACGTTCTTTATCGCACCCGCTTCCATGACGAAGTCGCTATGAGCGCGAACATCGTTGGCTCTAGCTCCAGTTCCTGGGTGTGCCGGAATGGGCTCAGTTAAAAACTTAAGCTTTCCGTCAGCAATGGCAGCATTCCGTAGTGCTGCCTCCCAGTCAGAGAAGTTTGACCCATCATTCCTCAGTCTAGTTGACTGATTCATGGAGTCCATGAAGGCTTTTAGCCAGGATTCACGTGCTAGCTTGACACTTGGCATTGGGTCTTCACCAGCCATTTTAGTTTTACAGCAGTTTTAATGAACGTGTTCTACACTGAAAGAAGATAAAACAAAACCATATAAGCAACTTATTGTTGTGATTTAAGTCTATATTAAATTGAATTTAAACTCGTAGACTCATGCATTTATATAATTGATCTCCCTCAAGAATTATATAAACGATCCCAAGACTCAATTTCCGTATATTGATAAGCCCACAGTTTGGCTAATTCCAATCGTTGGAACTCTTGGTCGATAGATTTCCGTAAATCCTATCTATTAGTCCATCTCAGTCACTGGAATATTATCGAGTGACCATGATGTTGAGATAAAATAAATCATCTGTTCCCACTTACCCGACGTAGAAGGGGTCATATTATGCCTACCGACGAAGAAGGGATTCATGGGAGGCTGATTTATAAAGACTAATCTCAATTTTTGGTTATACGAGGAAGACCCCATCAACTCTTATTTATCCATATTTAAGTGAACTAAAAACTAGCATTTGCGTGAATGAATTAAATAAAGTGATGGCTTTTAAATTGACATGTGACATCTGTATTGTCACAGAAAACTAACGCGTGACCTCTACATGAGTCAGTTTTCAGGCATGATATAGGTGGTTTGGTTTTTAGGCGGAATATGATGCAAGCTATTATCGATGAAAGCGTAAAGATTAATGCAATAAACGTAAATAAAAGTCCTAGTGTGGCCTATCCTACCAAAATAAACACAAAACAACTTGGAATCCACTGTTGGACCCTAGAAGTTTGTCTTGATGTTCCATCTTGGTCCTTGCAGCGGGAGTGAGCATCCGGTCTCCGTCTTGTCTTTGGTCTTCACAAAATTACTAATTTAAATTACAAAAGTAATCCTAGATACATTCTAATTTAAATACAAAAGTAATTACATGGCAAAAACCCAAAACGGAGATTCAAGATCTCAAAATTACAAGCAAGATCGTGTCCCATCATTACGGTAACACAATCTTCTAAGGCCACACTAAGTTACAACCGTTTGCAAAAATTAAATACGTTATTGAAAGCATTCAAGGCATTCACAAGACGATAAATAAAATGCATCAACTAAATAAAATTTATACATGACATAATACTGTTATTATGATTAATAAATTTATACCAAACCACCTTTTAAGATTAAAATTATGTGACTATACCGCTTTAATCACCAATTTTAATAAACATATAATCCATTATTTTAAACTGTTTTAAAACAATATGTATCAAACGATGGTGAACCGTTTCACTAAATAATATACTATTTCCGTATACAGTATATTATTTTAAGCCATGTGAAAATAAGAAACAAGTTATTTTCGAAAATAAACACCCCGAAACGAGAGCACTCGATCGAGTAACAGGGGCACTCGATCGAGTGTCAGGGTCACTCGATCGAGTGCAGCAGGGCTCGATCGAGTGGCTCGTAAAATTGAAAATCGCTGCACTTTTAAATTAAAACGGGTTTATAACTTGGATTTAAAACGTGTAAATCATAAATAAACAACAACAAAAGATTCACATATTGCTAAAAATATCGATTAATTAACAATATGCAAATTACAATCGAAAAACAAGATCGATTTCTCACAAAAATCACACGCACGGGCCTGGTACGAGGGCACTCGATCGAGTGCAACAGGGACTCGATCGAGTGCCTAGGCAGATTGCACGGTTTTCTCAAAGTTTTGATTTTATGAAAGACACAATTGTAAAATTGTCATGGCCTAAGGCTCTGATACCACTTGTGGGGAATAAAACGCGTATTCACCCTAAATTTGCAGGATTATAATGAAATATGCAATTGTGAATATCGTCATAAGATTAAAAACATGAGAAAAGAAGTACAACCTTTAGTCCTCGCGCAAAAGGCCTAAGAACAGGAATTAATGCAAATTCCCTCCTATAACTTGCACCCAAGACTTAGTTTGAGACGTGGCCGCGTGTGCTAGAAATCCTCTCCAATTGCCTTGCAATATAGGGAGAGCCCTTGAGGTTTTAGATGTGAGATCTGAGGTTTTGGGAGAAGAATGCTCTCAAACCCTAATTTTACCCTGAGATTATTTTACAGTGCAACAAGTGTTACTGACATAAGGAGAGTCCACCTCCTTATGTAGTTGTTTCGGCCGAATTGGAGATAGGGTAGGAGTGGGCTTTCCACTCTTACCTTATTCTAATTCGTGATTCGACCCATTTAGCTTTAAGTTGTTCGCGGGTTTTATTTATAAATCGTAACATGTTATCAGATATTAATACAGTCGATATATTAATAATGGTCTGATAAAATACGATATTGTATAATTACCCAAATTAATATAACTGTTTATATTAATACGCGAATACAATATTTAATTAAATATAACCGTTTATATTTAATTTACGAATTAATCATGTAATCCGTATTAGCTAAAATTATTTAATCCGTATTAAATAATAATCTCAACATCTTATTGACTAATTTAATAGTCAATACCTCTGACTAACCGTTTAGTCATATCCGGCAAAATGTGACTGTATTTTCATACCTTCACATCTCTCAAACGTGTCCTATAGGTGTGACGTATAGGGACCAGTTGACCACCACCATCCGTATGACAATAACGTCAAACTTATCTAGCAAGCCAACCGTTATTGATAAACGTGGATCAACTGGTAATAATACAGAAGTATGCCCTTGTGATCCTTAAAGAGATTTAATAAGTCATTGTACTTAATTGTCAAGGACACCAGCCCCAACAATCTCCCACTTGTCCGTACAAGGGTATGTTCAATGACGTTATCACACTACATGTGGAGGACACAATCTCCAACAACCAGGATTTACTAAGAGTGGACCCGGTGAGTCGAGCAACACACAAGGCAAGACAAAGAGTAAGGATACTAGCATGGAATGCCACCATTGCCACAAGACTGGGCATTGGAGGCGCACATGCCCCGTGTATCGTGAGGACATTAAGACAGGTCGCGTTATTCCTGTTGGTATGTCTTCTTCTTGTTTTATTCACATGATTGAGATTAACCATGCAAGTTACGAAACTTGGGTACTAGATACTGGTTGTGATTCTCATCTATGTAATCATGTGCAGGGCCTCCGAAACCAAGAACCCCTCATCAAGGGTGAGGTTGACCTGCGTGTCGGGAATGGAGCACGTGTTGCTGCAGTCTCGAGGGGAACATACGTGATCCAGCTTCCAAGTGGATTCGAGTTATCTTTGTATAACTGTTATTATGTTCCTAGTTTATCCAAAAACATTATTTCAGTTTCTGCACTTGACAAACTTGGTTTTTCATTTGTAATAGAGAATAATAGCTGTATTTTCTCGTTACACAATATGATTTATGGCAAGGCAGTTTCCATGAATGGAATTTATGTTTTAGATCAAACCACCGAAATATTACATGTGAATAATAAGAGATTAAAGTTTGGTGACAAAGATCAAACTTACCTATGGCATTGCCGTATGGGACATATAAATGAGAAACGCGTAAAACAGCCCATACAGAATGGAGCTATCTCGGCCTTTGATTTCGAATCATATGGCACGTGTGAATCATGTCTCATCGGTAAGATGACTCGTATTTCGTTCAAAGGTGTATGTGGCCCTATGTCGATCAACGCACGAGAAGGCTACAGGTATTTCATCACTTTCACGGATAATTTGAGTAGATATGGCTATATCTACTTGATGAAGCATAAAAGTGAATCCTTTGACAAGTTCAAAGAATACCAGAATCGGGTACAGAACCAACTGGGCAGAAAGATTAAAGCACTTCGGTCTGATCGTGGTGGCGAATATCTTTCTCACGAGTTTGATCAACACCTTAAAGACTGTGGCATCGTTCTACAGTTGACTCCACCTGGAACACCACAATTAAATGGTGTGTCCGAACGGAGAAATCAAACTTTACTTGATATGGTTCGATCCATGATGAGTCACACCGTTGTGCCTGATTCATTGTGGGGCTATGCTCTTTTGTCAGCCGCTCTAATACTTAACTGAAGTCCGTCTAAAGCTGTTGACAAGACTCCAAACGAATTATGGAAGGGAACGGTCCCTAACTTATCCTTTATTCGGGTTTGGGGCTGCGAGGCTTATGTCAAGTGGAGACACAAGGATAAGCTCGGCCCGCGATCGGTCAAGACATACTTTATAGGCTATCCAAAAGGAACATTTGGTCATTACTTCTACTCGCCAACCGAACAACGTGTTTTTGTTGCGGCTAGTGCGACGTTCTTAGAGAAATAATTTCTCGAGAACAAGTCGAGTAATAGAAACTTCGATCTATCGGAGATTCAAGAACCAACTACCGAGCAACCATTGGAGGAAACAGTTCTTTCAACCGAGGCTGCGGTAGATATTCCTGAGGAACCTAGGAGGTCGGGAAGAGTCTCTATTCCTCCGGACAGATACATTGGTATGGTCGAGGAACATGACATAGATCACGTCTTACTCCTAGAGAGTAATGAACCCACAACCTATAAAGGTGCCATGACTAGTTCTGACTCAAAGCTATGGCTAGAAGTCATGCAATCCGAGATGGACTCCATGTATGAGAACAACGTGTGGGATCTTGTGGACCTACCTACAAAGGTACGTCCCCTTCAATGCAAATGGCTTTACAAGATAATGCATGTCGTGGAAGGACAACAAGATATCCACAAGGCAAGACTAGTTGCTAAAGGTTTCACCCAAGTGCCAGGCTTGCACTACGATGAAATCTTTGCACCCGTAGTCATGCTGCGTTCCATTCGGATTATCTTAGCGATCGCCGCATTTTACGATTATGAAATCTGGCAAATGGACGTTAAAACCGCCTTCTTAAACGGTTATTTGGAGGAAGAGTTGTACATGGTACAACCCGAGGGTTTTATTGATCTGGAACATCCTAAGAAGGTTTGCAAGCTTAAGCGTTCTATTTATGGACTTAAGCAAGCATCACGGAGTTGGAATCATCGCTTCGACCAAGTGATAAAAGAGAATGGGTTCATTCGATCAGTCGAGGAACCATGTCTCTATATCAAGTCGAGTGGGAGCAAGATTGTCTTCCTAGTACTGTATGTCGATGACATACTCTTGATTGGGAATGATATACCTCTCCTTTCTTCGATTAAAGCATGGTTGAAAAACCATTTCCAGATGTAAGATCTGGGAGAGGCACAAAGAATTTTGGGCATCCGTATCTACAGGGATAGATCACGACGGATGTTGTCTCTCAGTCAGGAGTCTTACATAGATAAGATTCTAGAGAGATTCAGCATGACGAACTCCAAGAAAGGGTTCCTTCCTATGACTACTGGGCTTCACTTGAGCAAGACTCAAGAAGCTAAGACATTGGAAGAGAAAGAGCGCATGAGTCGGATTCCTTATCCTTCGGCTATAGGATCGATCATGTATGCCATGATATGCACACGTCCAGACGTTGCATATGCATTGAGTATGACAAGCCGATTCCAAGCTCATCCAGGTGAACAACACTAGAAGGCCGTGAAAAACATTCTTAAGTACCTACGGAGGACTAAAGATTGGGGATTGACTTATGGAGGCGACTCGACGCTCTGCGCCACGGGTTACGCAGATGCTATCTTCCAAACGGATCGAGACGACTCGAAATCTCAGTCTGGATTCGTTTTTACTCTTAATGGCGCTGCTGTCAGCTGGAAAAGTTCTAAACAAAGTGTTACAGCAGATTCTACGAATGAGTCTGAGTACTATGCCGCTTCTGAAGCAGTTAAGGAAGCAATATGGATGCGTCAATTCTTACAAGGACTATCTGTAATGCCTAGTTCGAATGATCCAATCACCGTTTATTGTGACAATAAAGGTGCCATCTTCCAAGCTAAGGAGCATAAGTCTAGCAACAAAGCTAGACATGTACAACGGAAAGCTCATCTAATCAGAGATTACGTGGAGCAAAAGGAGATATTCATTGATAAGATCGCTATGGATGACAACATAGCTGATCCTCTCACAAAAGAATTACCACGTGATAAGCATGAAGGGGACATTAATTCCATGGGAATCAGATGTGTTCCTAAGTTGTAGTACTCTTTTATGAATTCATGTTATAATTCATTGTCTTGTGTACTCTTTTACAACCTCATTGTTATGATATTTAATGATATTTAATGTTTTGTTTTTCATGTGGAATTGTACGCCAATTTTGAACACCACAAAGTGAACTGAAAAACATTACATCGTTTTGGTCCTTGATTACCCACTTGAGCTGATAACTCAGGTAATCATTTTGTGACATTGGTTGATGGTGGGTTCAACGAGCCATAAGTCAAACAGTTGACTGACCAATCACAAAGGCGAGTTATACGGATATCTCGTCGGACACCCCGTGACAACGTTATGGAGTCCTAAATGTTTTATAACATTGGGTGTCAGGTCGTGGATAGGACCTCCATAGTGTTCCTTAGAGTCGAGTCTATTGACTTTCAACTGTCTCTTGAGATTAAGGCAGATTTTGGGTAACTTTGGTTTCTTTCCCACAGTCTTCCGTAACAGGGGCCAAGAGGATTTTTTCTGGGTTATTTCATGCTGCGCTTACATCGGCAGGCTTCGAGTTGAGGGAAATATCCAAACCCTTATCAGGATTTTATAATTTCTCAGGGCCACTCGAGGAGTAGTAACTGAAATGCATGGCCATGCTCGAATACAGATTCGTTTTATCAGTTAAGTTACTCTCTAGTCGGGGAAACCACTCTTGATACAGATCGCTTGTGAGATACGACCTTTGCGAATGCGGATTTGAAAATTGTCTTACATTGAGTGGGAGAAATTTTAAAAGGAAATGAGAATCGGTTATCGCACCTACACTTGTACGGACAAGTGAGAGTTTGTTGGAGCTTGTGTCCTCCACATGTAGTGTGATAACGTCATTGCACATACCCTTGTACGGACAAGTGGGAGATTGTTGGGGCTGGTGTCCTTGACAGTTAGTACAATGACTTACTAAATCTCTTAAAAGATCACAAGGGCATACTTCAGTATTATTATCAGTTGATCCACGTTTATCAATAACGGTTGGCTTGCTAGATAAGTTTAACGTTATTGTCATACAGATGGCGGTGATCAACTGGTCCCTATACGTCACACCTATAGGGCACGTTTGAGAGATGTGAAGGTATGAAAATAAAGTCACATTTATGTCGGATACGACTAAACAGTTAGTCAGAGGTATTGACTATTAAATTAGTCAATGAGATGTTGAGATTATTATTTAATACGGATTAAATAATTTTAGCTAATACGGATTACATGATTAATTCGTAAAATTAAATATATGCGTATTAATATAAACAGTTATATTAATTTGGCTCATTATACAATATCGTATTTTATCAGACCATTATTAATGTATCGACTGCATTAATATCTGATAACACGTGTGCGATTTATAATTAAAACCCGCAAATTATATTTTAGCAAAACGGGTCGAATCACACATTAGAATAAGGTAAGAGTGGAAAGCCCACTCTTACCCTAATGGGTCGGTCGGCCGTGTGGTACATAAGGAGAAGACTTCTCCTTATGTCAGGTAACTGATTCTATTTGATTGTTTTACTGGAAAAACATATCTCAAGAAAAATTAGGGTTTTGAGAGCATCCTTCTCCCAAAACCTCAGATCTCACATCAAAACCTCACAAAACTCTCCCCATATTGCAAGGCAATTGGAGAGCCTTTCTAGCACACGCAGCATCGTCTTAAACAAAGTATTGGGTGCAAGTTATAGGAGGTAATTTACTTTAATTCCTGTTCTTATGCCTTTTTGCGCAAGGACTCAAGGTTGTAATTCTTTTCATGTTTTTATTAACTTATGACTATAATCACAATTGTATATTTCGTTATAAGCCTTCATGTTTTAGGGCGAATACATGTTTTAATCCCCACAATAACTTCTCAACTTCCCCTTCCACACGCCATTATTAATTCACCCACTTTCCTTACTTTTTATTTTCTCTCTCCTTTTCACTCATAAACCTTTCATCTTTCCCACTCTTTCGGTTTCTACCGACGGTTAGGTACTTTTCTTTGCTCTTCTTTTTTCTCCTTTTTTCTTTTTTGCTTTCTCCCGTCATGACTAAGTCAGGCCGTTCTACTGAACGCCGGTATCCTATCTCCAATCACGCTTGTGATTCCGTCTTTACCCATGTGGAACTTCCCCAAATTAGGGAGTTCTTCAAGTTCTCAGAACATGTGATGATGCATGTCCCTTTTGCCGGTGAGAGGGCAGATTTTCGGAGACCATGGTGGACTTGTCTATACTTTTACCCATTTGGATTGGGTCTCAAATTCCCTTTCCCTCCTTGTCCAAGACTTTCTCCGACTAAACAGCATGGTCATCTGTCAAGTGACTTCTTACGCTTGGCGAACGTTGCTTTATTTGGCTGCTATGAACATATATCTTAGCAGCAACATCGGCCTGGAAGACATGGGCCACTTGTTCACGGTTTGCTCTTTAGGCCGTGGACAGGTAATCGTGAGGGTGTTGGCGCATGAGGAGCACTACATCGTCTTTCCCCCCCAAACCCAACAATGTTGATTGGTTTCGGTGGTTCATATTTGTGAATGTGAAATCACTCCCTTCCCTAACAGACAATACTTTCGATGAATGGCGTTCTACGACCACAGGTACTTGGCATTCTGATTATTATACTTGACCTGCCTTATTTAGTTTCTTACTTGCTTTTTTGTGTAGGTCTGCATCCTCTCCCCAAGAGTCTGAACGAGACTGCGTCCCTTACCAAGCTTTTTGGTCAACCAATTGAATCTCGCCTCTTCTTTCGCTTGCTTAGTATTGAGAGTGATGACGAGATCATGTCTACAGGTAATTTATTTTCGCATCTTTTGTTTTTGCGATTACTTTTTCAAATCCAAATGATGCGAGCCCTAAGGTGACGCTCGCCCAGGTGCTGGAACAACGCAAGAAGAGGGAGATGAATACTGCCTCCAAATCCTAAAATAAAAGGAAGGCCGAGGGTTTTGTGGACCCTTTGGGTGGCTTCATCAAGAGACACGTGATCATAACAGACATCCCTGCTGAAATTCATCCTCTGGCTACTCTGTCCCCACTCCGCCGTGGATCACCTAGATTTAAGTCTGACAAGAATGACTCTTCTGACATTTCGTCTTCTTCTACAGTTCCTGGGTCTGCTCCTGATTCGACAGTCCCACATACTGTCCCCTCTGCTGTTGTGGCCTCTGACATTGTGATCAGGCTCCTTGGGGAGTTTAGGTCGTCCAGGTCTTCTGGGTACTGGCCCTACCTTGGGGGTCTGCATATTTCTTATTCCCAAGAGGCTATGGCTGCTAGGTCCCTGAAAGAGATGATTGACTTGAGTGTTGAAAGTGCTTACGAGGTACACTCATGGGTCAATGCTTCTTAACCATGATATCCGTCTTTTTCATGGTTTCGTACTGATTTGTTTTGTGTCCAGACTCTACATGCTAGTTTATTTCTCCGGGATCAAGTCCTTCAACTTGAGGACGGATCTGGGTCCCTTCACAGAAAAGTGGAGGATCTTTCCAGGAAACTGAGCCAAGAGAAAGAGGCCAAGGTAAAGCTGTTTTTGGACCTGGAGAAGACCCGGAGCTCCCTGGCGGATTCTGAGGGAATTCCGGAACTATGAGGCAAGGTAAAATCTTTAACAGACCAATTAGCTCAATTATTGGCGACTGTTGAATCTTTATCCCAAGAGGTCGAGAAGCCGAAGCAAAAGAAAAGCAAGTTATCCAGGGCCCTTATGGATTCAACTCTCTGTGGATCTTGGGAGACCAAGATTAATTGCATCAAAGAGTTTATGGAGGGTCGCCATTCAAGCTGGGATCTGGCTGAAGAAGAGCAACTCTTTACCGCTTCGTTCCTGGAGAAGTTTGACTTGTCATCTTTGTCGGACGTTGAATTGGAGCCTCCTGGGGAGTTGAATGTTGACTCCCAGATACCTACCGCCCATGATGTTGAGGAATCAAGGACTGTCGTTGCAGAGGAAGAAACATTGCTGGCAGAGGAGGTTGTTGATGCTCTTGCCACTGGTGAAGACTCCGAGGTTCCTCCCTCTCCTGAATCAGAATCATGTGCTGCAAAGGAAGCAACAAATGTGGCAGCTTAATTTCAGTGCCCTGCCGTGGCAAAAAACTTTGTTTTGTTGTTTGTATTTTTGCCTATTGTTTTTGGGACCTACGGGTTGTAAGGTTATGACTTTTATCATGTTCCTGTTTTGTTTCGACCCTACTCTCGATAATAGGGCGTATGTTATTAGTATGCATGATTTCGTAATTATCCGTGTTCATGCCTTTTCTGGCGTACCACCTTAGTTTTGTGTGCACACTTCAGTTGTCTGTTTTGACGGCGTCGTTTGAATTTGGAGGTCCTGGGATTTTCTATCTATCCACGAGCGTGTGTTCCTGCTTTATCCGGAGGAAACTCCCTGTCGTCGTAAGTGCCTAACTTTCCTGGAGCCTAGAAGTCCTCCCTTGCCCTGAATACAAATATCCATCATATTCCTGGCCCCGCAGGTGCTTCCCAAAGAAAAACATTTTTAAGGGTTTTAAGCTCTCACTTTTCCAAGTGGATTATTTTAGCATTTTCAGGAAAGGCGGAATTTCACACAAATTTTATAAAAAACATATAGCGTTTTTTCCGAAAAAAATAACTTTGATGTAAAAAAAAATATTTCTAAGGGATGTGCTAGAAAAGAATTCAGAACCTTATAAGGGATCTTTCTGATGACAGACTGAGTGTCTGCCTGATGCTTTTACTGGCGTATTTGGCATGGCTCCTCGCTTTGACTGGCGGTTCTGCCTAGTTGGTGGAACCCTAGATGAAATATTTTTTGAGGTAGATGATATTCCACGATCTAGGCACCATTTGTCGATCCATTATCATGAGCTTGTAAGCTACATTACCTAATACACTTTGGATTTGATAGAGGCCCTTCCAATTGTAGGCGAATTTGCCAGTTCGCCTGTTTTTTGTGTTTTGAAAGACTTTCCTCGAGACCAGGTCCCCTACCTGCAGGGTCCTGATTTTCACATTCTTGTTGTAACTTTTGGCTATCGTCTGCCGGTACGAGGCCATCCTGATCTGGGCGCTGGTTCTGAGCTCTATTGTGTCCAGGTTGCTTACCATTTTCACTAGATTTCGATCTTCCGTCATACACCCATACCGATGAGTAGGAACTACTACCTCTGACGGGTTGACTGCCTCGGCACCAAACACAAGGATGAAGGGTGTTTGCCATGTGACTACTTTGGGGGGTAGTCTTGTCCGCCCAAAGTACTAATGGCAGCTCTTCCGCCCACTTACCCCCTCTTTTCGCAATTTTTTCCTTAGATTTTCCACTATGATTTTGTTGTTGGACTCCGCCTGACCACTAGATTGGGGATTTAGGGGCTAGACTTAAATAATGCAATATTCCACCCGACACAAAATGTTTCAGTTTTGTTACCAATGAACTGGGATCCGTTATCACATATTATTTCAGATGGAATGTCAAACCTACAGATGATATTGCGTTTAATAAAAGATATCACCTGGGCCTTTGTAACCTGTGTAGACGATTCTGCCTCTATCCATTTAGAGAAATAATCAGTCATGGCCAGCATGTAGACTTTATTTCCTAGAGCCTTGGGCAAAGTTCATATGATGTCCATTCCCCATTTCATGAAGGGCCAGGGTGAGATGATTGACTGCAGAGGCTCCGCCGGTTGATGACTTACAGGAGCATGTCGCTGGGAGACGTCACACTTCCTGACGTATTCCATAGCATCCTTCGTCATTGTCGGCCAGAAATACCCTTGCCTAAGTGCTTTGTTGGAAAAGCATTTGCCCCCTGTATGGTTTCCACAGTCACCATTATGGTTTCCAGAAATACCCTTGCCTAAGTGCGTGCTTCTTTATTTATATTTCAATGTTTTTAATGTTGAGTTTTATATAACTTGTGATACGATTGTTAGACTCATGAACTCAAATATTTAGGGTGGACTCACGTGATCCCGTGCGAACTCCCTTACGGTGCGAACCGTGCGAACCAACATAAAAAAAATTTACGCTGGTTCGTACCGTTCACACCGTAAGGGAGTTCGCACAGGATCTTGAGCATATATATATATATGTATATATATATATATGTATATATATATATATGTA
The DNA here is from genome assembly GCA_029255685.2 of Silene conica. NCBI lineage: Eukaryota > Viridiplantae > Streptophyta > Magnoliopsida > Caryophyllales > Caryophyllaceae > Silene > Silene conica. Next base: position 77,517,996 of record CM055312.2, read on the forward strand.
TATATATATACATATATATATATATATATATATATATATATATATATATATATATATATATATATAGGGTTGGGATCCGGTGAGAACCACCTTACAATGAAAACCGGTGAGAACTCTTCCTTACGGAGTTTTTTTTAAAAAATTAAGGACATAATTGGATTCGGCATGGAATTTTATGGCCAGAGAACATATTTCTTGGTCTAGAAAATAAATAATAGTGGCGGAAAAATGATAGGTACGAAAAAATAGATAGTATGTGCATGCAAATAAATAAAACGTATTTCACATTGATTTCCGTCACTAGTATTTATTTTCTAGACTAAGAAATATGTTCTCTAGCTATAAAATGTCATGCCGAATCCAAATATGTCATTAATTTTTTCTAAAAAAATCCGTAAGGTAGAGTTCTCACAAAGTTCTCATTGTAAGGTGGTTCTCACCGGATCTCAAGTCTATATATATATACATATATATATATATACATATATATATATATACATATATATACATATATATATATACATATATATACATATATATATATACATATATATGTATATATATACATATATATGTATATATATATATACATATATATGTATATATATACATATATATGTATATATATATATACATATATATGTATATATATACATATATATGTATATATATATATACATATATATGTATATATATACATATATATGTATATATACATATATATGTATATATATACATATATATAAATCAGATCATGTGAGTCCACTTATTATGTTGAGTCCTTGAGTCCTAATATAAGTCATTGGATGAAAACAAATGAAGTTTGAAGATTAAAACAAAATGAATATACTAGATATAAAAGGGGACCCAAACCCTAATCATCTCACTCATTCATTCGACTGCCTCCCTCAATATCACTTCTCCCTCTAACTCACTCTTCTCTCATGTACTCCCGCCAACAACAACAACACCACCGATAACAACACCAATTGCCATAAACACGGAAAAAACAAGTAATTAATCAGTTTGATTCAGCGATTGAAGAATTCCCAGAAATCAGACTGTACGTATTATGATGCCTTCGTTCAATTCATAAAACAGTGGAATTTATTATTACGTACGTGCTTACTTGCGTGCTTCTTTATTTATATTTCAATGCTTTTAATATTGAGTTTTATTATTTCGTAAATTTGATTTTTTTGGTTTGAATTTTATTTTCGGGTTTGAAGAATTAATCAGTGGAATTACACTCATAAAACAGTGGAGTTAGACTCACAAAATAGTGGAGTTACACTCATAAAACAATGGAGTTTCACTAGTATAACAATGGATAGTGGTGCCTCACACAAGTCTCACAGGCGCCTTCGAGAACTCCTCAAAATTCATAAAATAGTAGAATTTATTATTACGTACGTGCTTGCTTGCGTGCTTCTTTATTTATATTTCAATGTTTTTAATATTGAGTTTTATTTTTTCGTAAATTTGATTTTTTTTGTTTGAATTTTATTTTCAGGTTTGAAAAATTAATCAGTGGATTTACACTCATAAAACAGTGGTTTTACACTAATAAAACAGTTGAGTTACACTCATAAAACAATGGAGTTTCATCAATATTACAGTGGATAGTGGTGGTGGTTGTTGTCGTTGGCGGTGGTGGTTTTTTTTTTAGATCTGCATTATTTTTAATTTTTAAGACCTGGATTATAATGTGGATGTTTCACTAATAAAATATGGTATTTCACTAATAGAATATGGAGTTTCACTAATAAAACAATGAAGTTTCACTCATAAAACACATCAATGGAGTTTAACTTATTAAACAATGGAGTTACACTCATAAAACAATAGAGTTACACTCATAAAACAATGGAGTTATACTCATAAAGCAGTAGATGACCAAAACTACACTCATAGAGGACCAAAGTTACACATGCAAAGCAGTAGAGTTACACTCATAAAACAATGAAATTACACTCATAAAACAATGGAGTTTCACTAATAAAATAGTGGAGTTATACTCATAAATCAGTAGATGACCAATGACTCATAAATCAGTAGAGGACCAAGGTTACATTTATAGAGGACCAAAGTTACACTTGCAAAGCAGTGAGTTACTCTACTAAAACAATGGAGTTACACTCATAAAATAATGGAGTTGCACTCATAATAAAACAGTGGAGTTACAAACATAAAACAGTGGAGTTACACTTAACAGTGGAGTTACACTTATAAAACAGTGGAGTTACGCTTATAAAACAGTGGAGTTACACTCATGAAAAAGTAGAGGACTAAAGTTAGAGTTACTCTAAAAAATCAGTGGATTTATACTCATAAAACAGTGGAGTTACTGTTGGGAAATGTGTCCTCAACAATAGTGCGATCACGTCAGTGAATATTAATCATTGATAAATCTACAATAAGAATACTCTTGGGATTGATTCTTTATCATATAGTCAATTGATCAACATTAATCGGTAATGATTGGCTTGCTAGAGTTTGACATTACTGTCGTATGACGGTAGTGATCAGTTGATCCCTTTAGGTCACACCTTTAGGACAGCTCTATTAATTGAAAATGATGTAACTGTATATTGATATAGTCATTTCGATCCTAGTTAATGTTACGTAAGGAGAATGTTTATAATATGATTATAAATTATAAAATTTTAGTGAATGAATTGTCATTACTAAAATTAAATGTTTATGAAACATTATTTTGAGAATGAATTAATTTATATTAGAAATGTTTTAATATAATAAATAAAATTAATAATCGGATTATTACTTGTTATATGAATTAAAGTTTAAATTAGTTAAACTTATAAAATGTTTTATTGTTCATTATATATTTTGATAAATGAACATTATTATTTGTGACATGGACCGTGTGAGATGGTCACACTAGACATATTGCAATTGTGTGTTATAACATTTTACGAGATAAAATAATATAAACATTTTATATTCTTTATTTTGCATGTGATGCCAAGTGGTGTTGGTTTGGTGCCCATGCATAGGGCACCCTAACCAACCGGCCACTTTTATTGAGAAGAGAAAAGAATTGTTTTTCTCATCTCATTATTCATTCTTGATATTCAAATTGTGCATGAGGTAGAAAGAATAAGAGAGAATTATTTTTCTTTCTTCTTGTTTTAGCCGTGCACTTCCTTCATTCTATATAATCAATAGTTGATTTTGTAGTAAGATTATTATAAGATAATAATAAGTAACTAGGTTATTTGTGTAAGGTTCTAGCAAAATCAAACACAAATTTAATTAGAGTGTGTCTTGGTGTTTACTCATTGGAGGTCTTCTATTTTGGGGACTAAGGAGGATCAATCCAAGATATTAAGCTCAAGAACAAACAAGAAGGTGTCTTGTTTGTGCCCTTTTAGCCGAAATAAAAGCAATGTAAGGAAATTTGTTTCTCTAATTTTCGGTTTGTTTAAGTTATGCATGCATAAGATCTTTCATATTACGAGATAATTTATTTAGTATGACTAAATCGAGTTTAAGAAACCTATCAGTTACACTCATAAAACAGTAGAAGAAACAGTAGTGTTACACTCATATAATAATAGAGTTACATTCATAAATCAGTAGAGGACCAAAGTTGAAGCAATACTGAAAATTTTGAAAACTCAATTGTAACAACCCGACCCGCCGCCGTCGTAACACAAACCCAATAATATGGGTGTTCACTTTTGGGCCCATTATTTGTCCTCATTTAAGCCCAAAATCACAAGGCCTTGTTACTAAGTGGTGGGTAGAAGTTATTATAAACAAATCACAAGCCTCACATTCTACTGATGTGGGACAACTTTCCTCTCATACGTACTCTTGGGGTGTTACAAACTCCCCAACTTAAAGAACACAACGTCCTCGTTGTGCCTCAAACTTGACAATAACCAGGGTCAGAATCCTCCCCCGCTAGGTGTGTGACCCGGGTACTCCCGACCACAGGCTCACCACACGGTCGCAGGGTCGCTCTGATACCATTTGTAACAACCCGACCCGCCACCGTCGTAACACAAACCCAATAAGATGGGTGTGCACTTTTGGGTCCGTTATTTGTCCTCACTTAGGCCAAAAGCACAAGGCCTTGTTACTAAGTGGTGGGTGGAAGTTATTATAAACAAATCACAAGCCTCACATTCTACTGATGTGAGACAACTTTCCTCTCATACTCTTGATGTGTTACATCAATGGTCAACGAAAATAATACCATCACGTTGGGCTCGAAAAAATAATAAATTTAGACTTTTGTTTCGCCTTAATCGGAGTGCGAATGACGATTTACGGAGTCTTTAACGAACCCGCTTTTATTTTACGCGGGTATAAAATTTCGTTTTTTAAAATCTATATTTTGATATTTGAAATCTAAATGGTAGTTTAATTTAATAAATTATTTGATAGAAAGAGAATGTAATTAATTAGATAAATGTGAAATTGAAATTATGAAAAACAAAGCATTAATTGCATGTTTGGTGAGTGTTTTTTTTGTTTTAATCTCAGCCATTAATTTTGTAAGATTTATTGGTTTAGATTAGGACTCAAGGACTCAACATAACATGTGGACTCATTTACGGTGCGAACTCCCTAACGGTGCGAACCATACGAACCAACGTAAATAAATAAATTTTTTACGTTGGTTCGTACGGTTTGTACCGTAAGAAAGTCCACACGTGATTTTGATTTTATATATATATATATATATATATATATATATAAAATCTTGTTCTGAGCACAACTTGAATCTTTGTAAGTATTTTTAAATTCTGTACTCTTACTTTTATTTTCATTTTACATTCCCAGGATGAGCCTTATAGGCTAAATCCTTTGTGTTGAATTATGTCCGACCAAATCGATTGATCAAAAGCACCATGGTAATAATATTACAAGTGGTGATGGTGCTTTGGTACTCTGAGAAGGTCCGGCTGATAGTTTAAACTTTTTTAACCAATTATTATATAGAATTGGGATCCTATGAGAACCACCAATATAATGAGAACCATGAGAACTCTACCTTACGGACTTTTTTAAAAAAAATTAGTGACATTTTTGGATTCCTCATGGAATTTTATGACTAGAGAACATATTTCTTGGTCTAGAAAATATATACTAGTGACGAAAATCGAGGTGAGATACGTTTTATTAATTTTCATGCACTTACTACCGATTTTTTCATATCCATCATTTTTCATGCACCTAGAACTCGTTTTAATGCATGTAGAGCCTATTATTTCATGCACATAGTAATCATTTTCATGCATGTAAAAAATTTCATGCACGTAGTGGTTGTTTTCGTGCATTTACAGCCGTTTTAGTATGCCTAATTGTATTTTGGTACACTAAGTATATATTTTGTTAATAAAATCAAAATTTTATGTTTGATGATACTAAAATGTGTATTTTAATAAGGTAAACTAATGGTAATGATCCATCGAAACTTTCTAAGCGAGATATGGTGGTGATTTAGTGAGGGTTCTCATGGTTCTCATTATAAGGGTGGCTCTCACCGGATCCCGACCCTATATATATATATATATATATATATATATATAAAGAGAGAGAGAAGGGGGGGAAAGGATCCGGTGAGTCCGCCCCTTTAGGTGAGAGAAGGTTAAAGAATATAAGGTTTTCAATTCTAGATGAATGTATGTTAAGAACATAAATCATAAGTGAGTTTATTATATGATAATGAAACGTCACTGATCAGATTACAAGGTTTGGATTTAAATCCGAGATATGAAAATGTTAATTTATATAACCTTGATCAAAATGCCATAAGTTGAAATAAAGCCCTATTTCGATATAATTTCTCGAGGAGAACTAATGGATCGAATCTAGGTTAACTACAATATAGATTCTAGTACAATATGACTATGTACATATGGATGACATGTCATGAGTTTTGAGAAAACAGTGGGAGCTTCCTTAAAGTAAGGAGACTCGAGTCGAGTATAAGAGACTTGAAATGTACTTGAATTAGATCATATTATACAAGATAATATGAGTCAAAAGGAAACCGAAATTTGTAGGTTTAAAATATGTGAAGATAAGGTATATTCACACAACAAACCATTAATACAAATTGATGTATGACCATCAAAGATTGTTTATGTGGAGCAACAATATCGTATTGATTGTTCGCACATAACAATCACTCTTATCGTTTGAGTTATTATTATTAATATTAACTCACAATTTATACTTTGTGAAATCCAAATGGGTTGTAAGAGACAATTTGGACCCCATAAGTGAACTGGATTAACTTAGTATAGCCCATAGTCGCTTATATGAGGTGACGTCTCGAAGCGACTACAATGTGAGGCGATTGATGGCAAGTTCAAAAGTCATAGAGTCATATGGGATGACTAGTCGATCACATCGGCAGACTGTGTAACACTCTGTTGGGCATATAGTGACCGCTTATAGAGTTCTGGAAATTTTATAATTAGCCCGGTCGTGGCGAGAGCTACTATATTATTCACATAAGTCGATTCTTTGACTTGATACTGTTCGCCCAAGGTGATGCAGCCTCAGATTGACTTTGATTTTAGCTCTACGATCAACCGTTAAAGGGGGTCAAATGGGCTTCTTTTGGGTCATGATGGACTGTGTTAGTCGAAGGGAACAGTAGGATAGGAATTGTCCAACCCCTTGTCAGGGTTGTCTTAAATCTCAAGGCCACTCGAGGAGAAGTTTAACTGGAAATGCGTGGCCACGCTCGGAAGGTATCTATGGTAGATAATTCCGGTCAAAGCAGTTAAATCTCCAGATCGAGAAAACCACTCAAGATATGATCAAATGCAAGTACGACCTGGAAGACACCTTGCATTGAGTGGGAGATGACGTAATAGGACAAGAGAATTGGTGACGCACACTTGTCGAGGACAAGTGGGAGATTGTTGGGAAATGTGTCCTCAACAATAGTGCGATCACGACAATGATAAAATATCATTGTCATAAATCTTATGAAAAGAATATGCAAGGGACGATCCAATATTGATTTAGTCAACTGACCAACATTAATCGGTAATGATTGGCTGACTAGAGTTTAACATTACTGTCGTATGACGGTGGTGGTCAGTTGATCCCTTTAGGTCACACCTTTAGGACTGACCCCTTAAACGTATATTGATTAATTGTATAGGATACAGATTGATTGATATTCTTAAAACCGTATATTGAGAAATTAGAGGTTGAATCTTAAAGTAAGATTTATATTTGAAATTGAAATGTGTCAATTGTCAAATACTAATCGATATTTTAGAAATGTCGAAATTAGAATGAGATGGGTTCGTGGTTATAACAAATGTTGTATATCGTATTGACGATTAATATAATAACCATATTTTGAGACGGTAATTATGAATTACTAAATAATTTGTTAAATGTGATTTAATTAATTTAGAAATAATATTTATTTGATAAATATGTATTTTTAAATTAATACAATTGTTTCATGTCACATAGGATGTTACATATCACACAATTGTACAAATTACAAATTGTAAAATGAAAGTTCATTTTACAATTAATTGTGGCGTGTGATTATGCATTGTATGGACTAGTTTGTTTACATTAGTGCATGAAAAGGCATAATGATTAGAATAGGTTGATGTCTATTAGTAGGCATGCACACCTAGTTGAATAAGTAAGACAAGTAATCTATTTAGTCTTACACAACACAAAACACACGACACACTCAACTCTCAACCTTACCCTCTATATATTGAATAGTTCACACTCTTTCATTCTAGTTTTTACACTTGTGCTTTTTCTAGTGTAAAAATATTGAAGAAAAACCTCATAAATATTATTCATATAATATTTTCTATAATACTAATACTAGTATTAGTTTACGGTTTTAAATTAACCGATTACGTCTCCTAGCTCGGGTTCGTGTCTCGGTGTTTAAGGGTAGGTCTTGGTGCATCGTAAAGGAGGCAAGCTAATTTGGTTGCTCCGTGGAGGATCGTCCTAGCACTATCTCGGACCGTTTGTAAGGCCCTTTTCGTCATTGTTCCGCATTTTATATTGCATGCATAAGATCAACTAAATTAATATGAGATTAATTAGTTATATTAGTAAGACTAATGATATGAATTAGCTAGTATGACTACCTCGTTTTCCAACAACAACATGTAGGTTTGCGTGTTACATTTGAAATTGTCAGAGTATAACTACCTAAGTTAGTAAGTGTTATAATCTATGTTGTTTAGTGTTATAATATACATCCTTAAATGTTATAACAATAGAAGTTTGAAAGGTGTTGCAATATTATGTTCCAGTGTTATAATATTTTCTAAGTGTTATATTTTTTAATTTTCAGAGTTACAACATGTAGGTTTTTATGTTATAATATAATATTGTATATCATTTTATCACTTTTTGAGTGTTACATTTGAAATTGTCAGAGTATAACTTCCTAAGTTTGTAAGTGTTATAATCTATGTTAGTTACTGTTATAATATACATCTTTCAGTGTTATATTGTTATATATTCAGAGTTATAACAATAAAAGTTGAAAGGTGTTGTAATATTATGTCCAGTGTTATAATATCTTATCAGTGTTATTTTTTTAATTTTTAGAGTTACAATATGTAGGTTTTAGTGTTATAATATAATATAATTAAGTATATTATATTACTCGATCCACCTAATCCAACCCTAAACCCTTAACCGTCCCGTTTTAGGAATACCCGGTCCCATAGTTTTCACCCGTCCCCCAAAAAAGGCTTCACCCGTCCCCATTTAGGGTGCGTTTTTGTCTTATTGTCGTTCGTATGTGAAGCAAGCGAAGGGTTACATTTGAAATTTTCAGAGTTACAACATGTAGATTTTTGTGTTATAATATAATATTGTATATTATATTATCACTTTTTTGAGTGTTACATTTGAAATTGTAAAAGTATAACTACCTAAGTTTGTAAGTGTTACAATCTATGTTATGAAGTGTTATAATATACATCTTTCAGTGTTAGATTTTTGTATATTCAGAGTTATAACAATAGAAGTTGAAAGGTGCTGTAATATTAAGTCCCACTGTTATAATATTTTATCAGTGTTATATTTTTTAATCTTCAGAGTTACAATATGTAGTGTAGGTGTTATAATATAAAGCTCAGTGTTATAATATTTTTTAATCTTCAGAGTTACAATATGTAATTATATTATATTACAAATTTTTTGAGAGATACCACTGTTGAAGATGTAGGTGTTATAATATAAAGTTCAGGTGTTACAATATAAGTAATTGAGTGTTATATTATAAGTTTTTGCTGTTATAACATACATCTCTCAGTGTTAATTTTTCAAATTTTTAATGTTGTAATAATTTGGGTTGCAAAGTTACAAAAAAATTTATCATGTTGCTGTAAATTTTTTTAAAAAAGATGTAAGACAATAACATTAACAATAAAATGGTGTGTTTTTTTATACAGTGATGACACAAAATAGGAAAATGTTTGTACATGGGGGGTGTACTTCTACGATCTCGGACTCACCCCCGAGTCCCCCCCTCCCACCTCGCCTACCTCTCCCACGTTGCCCACCTCTTCCTGCTCATATGTTTCTATTTTCACTGTTTGTACTCTGTTGAGCACTACGTTTGCCTTTTGAGTTTGGTGGCAAAGGTGGCTTTGAAGCATTTCGTAGTACAGGTTCTTCGGTGTTCACAGTCGTCCCAGTCGCACTGGTTGATGGGTTCTTCAATTTTATCACAAGTTGTAAATTCTTCTTTGTTTGTGCATCTGCTGCATCTTCTGCATCCCTTTGTGATTTTTTCTTTGCTTCTGCATCTGCTGCATCTCTCTGCACTTTCAAATTCTTCCATATATTTTCCTTACTTTTGTTAAAGCTATCCGTCTTTTCTAGCAACGATGCCCTATGTTCATTTATATCAGCCATGAGAAGTGTTGCAGTCAACTCACCACACAAGTTTCTCCTCGTTATCTTCCTCCCCAGGTCTGATTCATATATCTTACCCTCATAACACAACATGTGCATCATCAGAAAAAAGCCTGACTCCTCATCAAGGTTTTCCGGTGACTGCCAAGGGAAAGGCACATTGATAATGTTCAAAATTTCTAGTGCATCTTCAAGTTTATCAGTGTCCATCGTCTTATTCTTCGTTGATAGGAAGTCGTACATTGTTCCACCCTGCATTTGGAAAACAAATTGAGTATTTTGGTATTAGCGCATAACTATGGCACCAAAAAATGGTTCAAAAACTAGAAAAGGCCAAAAAATACTTTTTCAAGCAAAACATACCACTATATATCCAATCCTGTACGGTTCAGTGTTTTTCCAGTCTTGATATATCTTGTTATCCAGTACCTCAATTTTGCGTTCTATCTGATTTAGACAGATACAAAAATAATGATTGTTGTAACAAATGGGCATGAAAACAATGTCCACTTTCAAGTTGCACTTGTTCTCGTTGTCGTCTAGGAACTGCTCCCAACATTGAAATAATGCGTCAATACTTGTATCATATGAACTATCTGTATCAAAAGTGTACAGCAAGGTCTGAATAGCATCCTGTTAAGAAACAAGCAAACTCACTCAGCAAAACAATGGAAAATGTATAAAAATAGAGTATGTAAAGATACAAAATCTGTATCTGTTTTTGGTAACATACCATATGTCTGATCCCAAAGAAAAACAATGTAGGGCTAGTTGGTTCTTTGCACTCTATATCGTTGAGAAGCAATGACCAACATTCAATTACATCAGCATTCAGATGAACTGTCGGTCTCAAGGACAAGATGTCACTCCTTTCCAAATACATGGTGTCCTTGTAAAGAACAGGTTGTAAACTGCATTTTTTTTCAAGAAGAAATTACGTTACAACTATTGTTAGTCAATGTTATAATTATTTTGTTCTATATACATTAAATTGTATATAAAAAAAACAAAGAATAATATTATAACAGTACAAGTATATATGTGTAACAGTGCAAACTTAACTTTGTAACACTACATACTTATATTATAACACTACATAACTATATTATAACACTACAAGTTTATATTGTAACAGTGCAAACTTAACATTGTAACACTACATACTTATATTATAACACTACATCCTTATATTATAACACTAAGAATATATATTGTAACAGTGCAAACTCAACTTTGTAACACTACATACTTATTTTATAACAGTACAAACTTACATTGTAAGTATACAAACTTATATTAATGTAACACCACATTCTTATATTATAACACTACAAACTTATACCTGCAACACTACATACTCCTATTATAACACTACAAATCTATACTGTAACTCAGCCCGTCTGATGTTTTTTTCTTCCTACTTCCAAGAATTGAACAAGGTGATGACACATCATCACTGTAAAACCCCTCGCGAAAGAGGAAAATAATAAACATACAAAGTACTAAAAATGCAGCGGAATTAAAATTTTTTAACATAAGTAAACATGCGAGGTGTCCTACTACAAACTGAAACATAAATAAGTACATAAGTGTAATATAAAAGCAGCCCGAGATGACATATCCCTACAGGCACTCAAAAACTGAAATGTAAACTAAAGCCTAGCTAACGTAAACGTGTAAGTCAATCGATGAATAGGATCATCGCTCGCTAGCTCCATGCAACCCTCTGCCAACCACCTGTCATGTACCTACATACATGTAAACATGTACGCCACAATCAGTGGAGAGTGACTAGAGTTCTCCTAGCCACTTTTTTGTAACAACACGTAACACATAAGCATACAATATACTCCAACATATACAAAACATGTGAAGCATACAATCTCATTATCTGGATCTCATATCATCATGCAATTACTAATGCACGGCTCTCCACCAACTTCGGAAACCATTTGGAAGGAGAGCCCGTTTCCCTACCGGTTACCCGGTCGGGGGGTCTTTCAGTCCAAACTATTTACGAAACTGACTAAAGAGTCACCCAATGCCTTGGATGAACAAAACTATTATCAAAGTATTATAACTATCAATATCATCATGCATATCTGACACTATACCATCGCAAGGCAAGCAGATATAAAACATCAAGTAAAAAGGTTCAGCGGTCAACTTAAGACATAACCTAAATACTAACACACTTTCACAATCAAGGACTCAGAGGCCAACTTAAGGCATAGACCAAGATATCAATAAACACTAGTAATGGGTCCAGAGGTGAACTTAACACATATCTCACTACCAAAACAATAAAGGGTCCAGAGGTGAACTTAACACATATCCCTATTCACAATTCAGTAATGGGTCCAGAGGTGAACCTAACACATATCCCACTACAAAAAAATGTCGGGTCCAGAGGTGAACTTAACACATATCCCAACATACATCCATAAGCAATGGGTCCAGAGGTGAACTTAACACATATCCCACTGCTACAAACAAGTATTGGGTCCAGAGGTGAGCTTAACACATATCCCAATACACAGCTATCGCATACTGGGTCTAGAGGTGAGCTTAACACATATCCCAATATACAATAACCGATCACGTGTCAGGTCCAGAGGTGAGCTTAACACATATCCTGACACGCCACAAACAAAACACGCAATGGGTCCAGAGGTGAACTTAACACATATCCCATCACGCGACATACAACTCACGTGTTAAGCTCAGAGGCCAGCTTAAGGCATACCTTAACACACATTAACCAATAACATCCAAAGATAGAAGCTAACCTATAGTTCTAAATTCTTAAACCACTAAACAACACTTAATTGATTCCGGGAAGTAAGATGAGGGAGAGCCGGTTTCCCTTTCGGTTACCCGACCGGGGGTCTCTATCCTCTCTCCATTCCCGAACCCAATATAATGTCGCCTATCCTCCGGAGACCTCAAACACACATAAAAGGTACGCGGAACGAATCTCAAACAAAATCGATAAACCGTTTGAAAGTTATAAACAAAAGAATGAGAATAGGGGCTCTCAGCCGGTCCGGGACAGGTTGCCGGTCAGCCTGCTGGGAGTCCCTTCCCATGCCATTGCAAAATCTGAAAAACAATGAGAAAGGGCTCTCAGCCGGTGGACCGTCCGCCGGCCAGCCGGCTGGGAGTCCCTTCCCATAAATTCGACTTCAAAACTTAACAATTGGAAGAGACTCTCAGCCGTTGGACCGGCTGCCGGTCTGCGGGCTGCCGGTCTGCCGGCTGGGAGTCCTTTCCCAAGCCTCTGAAAAATTTCCACAAGACACCAAGTAGGATTCTGAGCCGGTCGACCGGCGGCCGACCTACCGGCTCCGAACCCTTTTTCCCTAAATTCAGACATTCAAAATTTTAACACACCGACTTTGAGCTGGCCGACCGGCTTCCGGTCAGCCTACCGGCTCAGAGTCATCTGTACGCAAAATCGCAATTCTCTACAATACACAAAATTCCTCAAATCGATTCAAGACTTCTAAAATACAACATACAAAGATTACCTAGCATATATAATCATCAAATACACTAACTACCAGCAATTAATTCCATAAACAATCCTCAACAAGAATATTATTTGTATCCGTCTTAAGCACAAATTTCTGAAAATCAACAACTAAGCATGTGAAACACCATCAAAGCAAATGAACATCATACACATGTATTCCTAGCATGATTTCTAAGTCCATTGAACATAAACAACATGTAAAATCAGAAACTTAAACACCCAAACCAAGAAAAGTGCTAATATTACAAATAAGGCCGAGTTTCCCTTCATTGTCACCTTTACTTAGCAAAACCTTCGAGATCTCGCTCAATAATCACCAAGCCCTCTTCCGGGTTAACACAAACACCGCCTAAAACAACACAAACATCGAAGAAAATCACGAATTTCGAAATTAAATGAACAAGCCGAAAATTCAACTGTCACAAATTGCAAGATTGATTACCTTAAAACGACGGGCTCGAGAAGAGGAATCCGTGGCCGCGAAAATCGTCTCAATCGGATAAGAAACGAAGATTTTATGAGCATTTTAAGATTGAAGGAGAAATTCATAAGAATGGTGTTTGTGGTTATGTTTACAAATCTGAAAAATGAAATGAAGGAGTGAGTTAGAGGATGGTGGGGTTAGGGTTTTGTGAGGAAAAAGAGGGGAAATGGGTCCATTAGCAAGTTAGGCCCATAAGACAAGTTTTAAGACCGTTTAAGTTAAGAACACCGACTTAAGGTCACTATAAACTTAAGACGATATATATAAATATTTTCGGACTATGAAATTAAATTGCTAAGACGTAAATTACGCAATTAGATGAAGTCTTATTTAAATCCTTTAAAATATTTTCACATAAATTAATCAGTTATTTAAATGAAATACCAAGAATTACGAAATATAATTTATTTCTCGAACTTGAACTTAAAATCTTTAAACTTCCAAGTCCCGAAATATTGGGATGTTACAATCACCCCTTCTTTCAAAAAGTTTCGTCCTCGAAACTTGAAAACAGAAGTAAGTACGAAAACAACTTTAACTACCAAAACGTACTACCCGGATTATGGTAACCCAAAACTTTATCTTTCAAAAAGGTTTCAAGTAGAAATAGATTCCAAGGCACAAGTCTTCGTCAATGGACATTGGGATTCTCGTTACGTATTCAAGAGTCCGACGTTCCAAATCAGAGACAAGTCCCAAAATTAAATCAAATAAAGTTCAAAATTTAGATTGATTCGGTGTTGATAAGCACAACACAGGTTATCAGACGTCTCCAATAACAAGATCTAGTGGCAATCAACGCTGAAATCCATCAAGGTTGTAAAACATACGGCTCTTTAAAACCAAATTTCCTTCAAAATCAACCTTTATTCTCAAATCCTCGAAAGAATAAAATAGTAACAGTGACAAAAGGTTACTTCCAACGGAAGAGGAAGTACTTTCAATCTTTGGAAACAAATAGGATTCTCCAAAAAATGCAACTTTTAAGGTTAACAACAGGAAACTATTCCAAAAACGGTCAAATTTAAATTCCTCAAATCAGTCAAGTTGTAAAAGTCCCACGAGTTTACTATCAACAAAAAGGAAACCAAATTCTTAACGATTACGGCAGGCACCGAGACAACCATTCGAATAACTATTAACACGATAGCTAAGAAATTTCGGTTTCGCAACTAACAGAGCATAAGGGAAGGATCGAAGGAACGAAACAACCAGGTTAAAGGTCAAGGAAGATGGTAACTCTTGCTAAACAAGGGTACACCAACCGCTCAATCCATAATCCAGACATCGTTACAACGATTCCTAGTATATCCCAAGAAGGACACTTCAAGTGATCTCTAGGCTCTCAATGGTTTCACGATCCCTCTTACCATTATCTCCTCCATAGAACAAGGCATTTCCTCACTCGCGGTAGAAGCTTAAGCTCATATTCCAGATCAAGGTTTGCACACTTACGAAATTATAAACCAAAAATTCCATTATAACATCAAATTCCAAAAATTAGGACACCAAACTCTCTACACCATGACTCCTCCTAATCAGATAGGTCATAACCAAATTCATCTATAACCTTTAGTCCTACATAGTTCAAGTCCATCAAATTCATTCTACAGGCATCTCGAGATCCTCAAATCCCAAATTTTATTACCAAAGTGAACATTCAATTTAAGGCCTTACTATAGTAACAACTTCTAAATCCTCTGGTTTCTAACTACTTACCAACAGTATACATTCCAGAGAGAAGTTCCGAAGAAGTAACAACTTTCACTCCTACAGTTTCCATAAGACTTAGTCATTCACATTCCGAGATTTCCCAAATGGTATCTATGAACACTTATAAGTCGCAAATCTCTATACTATGATCACCTCAAACATCAATAGCTTCCTGTCAACCACTCCTGAAGTATTATTAAGCCAACAGGCTTCCATTATTCCACAAGCTATCATAAACGATCCACCTAACAGTGAGGCATTTTCCAATCCCAATAAGTGCTCCGATAGGTAAACGTTGAGGTTCCACAAGTAACTTAAGGTCGAACACTCAGTCAACTCCATAAATTAAATCGTAAGTGTCTCAACACTCTCACACTGTTACCAATAACTCTCGTTCCTCAAATATGTGGTACTTTCTGCATTCAAGAAGCTCCTCAAGATTAAGTGTCACTAACTTTCCTAATTCATCCATTTAACCACATCATCATTATCGTAAGCATGTACCTCCGAATCTACAATTACCACTTACCTCTAGCCATCTAACATGAAACTTTCAAGGCGGCACACTATCCAATATCACCCGAATACTATTATCATAAACTCTCTCAACCATATTCTGACAACGCAAAACCAAGCATTCCTCAAGGCATGTATCACTACTCCAAGAACAAGTCAATCTCGCCACTAATCTAGATGAAAAGGAACGAGGCTCACAGAAGAGGAGATGGGATACGAACTTCAGGGATAAACACGACATAGGTCTCGAGACAGACACACGGAAGACGGCTCGAGGAACAACAAGATGACAAGGTAAGGAACTTTAGGCTATGGACCTCAATCAAAGTTGAAGCCAAGAGCAGACGGAGAAGCAAAGGAGAAGAAAGGGGAGAAGCGACGTGAAAGGAACGATTGCGGAATCTTCCAAGGTGCGGGTCTCTCACTATTCTCACGGGGTTCTCACTTCTTACTTTCCAAATCAAGTCATTCAATTATCGGTTCTCACGAAAAATTCCTCCAATGATTTATATACCCTAATCTTCCAAACTTTAAACGATATCATCATTACAACTACCTATTCCCAAAAGTTTGAGAAGTCTCATCTCTGCTAGTTCCTCAAATGACAATTCAATAACACTTTCAGTTCATCACCCGTATATACTATATCTACTTTACTTACCTTACTGTCCACCAGATAACAATTCCCAAACCATCAAGTTTTTCCGAACCTTCATCTCCCAATGAATTACTCTATTCTATTCACAAACTAGCGGTGCATCCTCAAGTTTCCTTTAAGTTCTTCAATAGAAGAACGCTAAGATCCATTAAATAACCTACGGCCAGATAACGATTCACTTCTTCCAAGTCTAAATCATAAATCGAGTACTCAACTATTATAGCCAATGATTCGTATTCCTCAACAACGGACCTTTCTCAGCTCAATCACTCACATAAGCCAAGTGATACTAACTCACTTCAATTATCTATTCTTCATCATTAGTATCTTAAGCCCATTCTTTCAGGTTGCTCTATAACCTCAAGTATCTTATCTAACTCCCTAAACAGTACTCTTCAATTCACAAAATTTCACAATCTAAGCATGGTTCTCAAAACTAAGTTCCACCGAATACTAAGTATACAACTAAACCATCAAGCCGGTACCCAATCACTCACTTTCACTCTCCCAATAGGATAGATAACTAGACACTTGGATCACCAAAACATGTCTCTCGATACCTCTTAAGTTATTCCTCAAATAACAATGTTTCTCAGAAACCGCTCAAGGTTATCATAAAACTAGTTCCTCCAGATCCAATAAAATAGAAGATTACCTACAGGGCACCTTGAGAAAGCAAGCAACAAGGTTAAGGTGAAAAGATATGAAGATCTGTTCAAGCAAGATAGACAAATATTCAAAAAGAAGGATGTGCATCCGGAGTTATCAAAGAAGGTGATGCACAAAGAAAGAGGAGTGTCTTCAAGGCTCGGAAGTATTCTCCAACGGTAGCACAAATCTTCTATTTTCGGTAGAAACTCCGGTCTTGATCGCCAAACAGATACGTCCACGGTTCGTCGATTGGAAGGCAATAAAGTATTATCAAGGACAATCAACAAACACGTTAGAACCTAATAAAAGCAATCAGAAAACAGACTACAATTTAAGTCCTTAAATCTACCCCATCTCTCATTCATTATTCAATCATATGGTCAAGTTAAGGTTGGGGGTTACATGAGTGCGTCGGGAGCGATAACGCTCTGATACCAACTGTAAAACCCCTCGCGAAAGCGGAAAATAATAAACATACAAAGTACTAAAAATGCAGCGGAATTAAAACTTTTTAACATAAGTAAACATGCGAGGTGTCCTACTACAAACTGAAACATAAATAAGTACATAAGTGTAATATAAAAGCAGCCCGGGATGGCACATCCCTACAGCACTCAAAAACTGAAATGTAAACTAAAGCCTAGCTAACGTAAACGTGTAAGTCAATCGATGAATAGGATCATCGCTCGCTAGCTCCATGCAACCCTCTGCCAACCACCTGTCATGTATCTACATACATGTAAACATGTACGCCACAATCAGTGGGGAGTGACTAGAGTTCTCCTAGCCACCTTTTGTAACAACACGTAACACATAAGCATACAATATACTCCAACATATACAAAACATGTGAAGCATACAATCTCATTATCTGGATCTCATATTATCATGCAATTACTAATGCACGGCTCTCAACCAACTTCGGAAACCATTTGGAAGGAGAGCCGATTTCCCTACCGGTTACCCGGTTGGGGGGTCTTTCAGTCCAAGCTATTTACGAAACTAACTAAAGAGTCACCCAATGCCTTGGATGAACAAAACTATAATCAAAGTATTATAACTATCAATATCATCATGCATATCTGACACTGTACCATCGCAAGACAAGCAGATATAAAACATCAAGTAAAAAGGTTCAGCGGTCAACTTAAGACATAACCTAAATACTAACACACTTTCACAATCAAGGACTCAGAGGCCAACTTAAGGCATAGACCAAGATATCAATAAACACTAGTAATGGGTCCAGAGGTGAACTTAACACATATCCCACTACCAAAACAATAAAGGGTTCAGAGGTAAACTTAACACATATCCCTATTCACAATTTAGTAATGGGTCCAAAGGTGAACTTAACACAAATCCCACTACAAACAAATGTCGGGTCCAGAGGTGAACTTAACACATATCTCAACATACATCCATAAGCAATGGGTCCAGAGGTGAACTTAACACATATCCCACTGCTACAAACAAGTATTGGGTCCAGAGGTGAGCTTAACACATATCCCAATAAACAGCTATCGCATACTGGGTCCAGAGGTGAGCTTAACACATATCCCAATATACAATAACCGATCACGTGTCAGGTCCATAGGTGAGCTTAACACATATCCTGACACGCCACAAGCAAAACACGCAATGGGTCCAGATGTGAACTTAACACATATCCCATCACGCGACATATAACTCACGTGTTAAGCTCAGAGGCCAGCTTAAGGCATACCTTAACACGCATCAACCAATAACATCCAAAGATAGAAACTAACCTATAGTTCTAATTTCTTAAACCACTAAACAACACTTAATTGATTCCGGGAACTAAGATGAGGGAGAACCGGTTTCCCTTTCGGTTACCCGGCCGGGGGTCTCTATCCTCTCTCCATCCCCGAACCCAATATAGTGTCGCCCATCCTCCGGGGACCTCAAACACACATAAAAGGTACGCGGAACAAATCTCAAACAAAACCGATAAACCGTTTGAAAGTTATAAACAAAACAATGAGAATAGAGGCTCTCAGCCGGTCCGGGACAGGCTGCCGATCAGCCGGCTGGGAGTCCCTTTCCTTGCCATTGCAAAATTTGAAAAACAATGAGAAAGGGCTCTCAGCCGGTGGACCGTCCGCCGGCCAGCCGGCTGGGAGTCCCTTCCCATAAATCCGACTTCAAAACTTAACAATTGGAAGAGACTCTCAGCCGGTGGACCGGCTGCCGGTCTGCCGGCTGGGAGTCCTTTCCCAAGCCTCTGAAAAATTTCCACAAGACACCAAGTAGGATTCTGAGCCGGTCGACCGGCGGCCGACCTACCGGTTCAGAACCCTTTTTCCCTAAATTTAGACATTCAAAATTTTAACACACCGACTCTGAGCCGGCCGACCGGCTGCCGGTCAGCCTACCGGCTCAGAGTCATCTGTACGCAAAATCGCAATTCTCTACAATACACAAAATTCCTCAAATCGATTCAAGACTTCTAAAATACAACATACAAAGATTACCCAGCATATATAATCATCAAATACACTAACTACCAGCAATTAATTCCATAAACAATCCTCAACAAGAATATTATTTGTATCCGTCTTAAGCACAAATTTCTGAAAATCAACAACTAAGCATGTGAAACACCATCAAAGCAAATGAACATCATACACATGTATTCCTAGCATGATTTCTAAGTTCATTGAACATAAACAACATGTAAAATCAGAAACTTAAACACCCAAACCAAGAAAAGTGCTAATATTACAAATAAGGTTCGAGTTTCTTTTAATTGTCACCTTTACTTAGCAAAACCTTCGAGATCTCGCTCAATAATCACCAAGCCCTCTTCCGGGTTAACACAAACACCGCCTAAAACAACACAAACATCGAAGAAAATCACGAATTTCGAAATTAAGTGAACAGGCCGAAAATTCAACTGTCACAAATTGCAAGATTGATTAGCTTAAAACGATGGGCTCGAGAAGAGGAATCCGTGGCCGCGAAAATCGTCTCAATCGGATAAGAAACGAAGATTCTATGAGCATTTTAAGATTGAAGGAGAAATTCATAAGAATGGTGTTTGTGGTTATGTTTACAAATCTGAAAAATGAAATGAAGGAGTGAGGTAGAGGATGGTGGGGTTAGGGTTTTGTGAGGAAAAAGAGGGGAAATGGGTCCATTAGCAAGTTAGGCCTATAAGACAAGTTTTAAGACCGTTTATGTTAAGAACACCGACTTAAGGTCACTATAAACTTAAGACGATATATATAAATATTTTCGGACTAAGAAATTAAATTGCTAAGACGTAAATTACGCAATTAGATGAAGTCTTATTTAAATCCTTTAAAATATTTTCACATAAATTAATCAGTTATTTAAATGAAATACCACGAATTACGAAATATAATTTATGTCTCGAACTTGAACTTAAAATCTTTAAACTTCCAAGTCCCGAAATATTGGTATGTTACAATCACCTGTTATCCTTTTTCTTGGGGGGGAGGGGGGGGTTGATTGTTCTGTTACTTTTCCTTTTCCTTTTCCTTTTGCAACAGACTTTCTTCGAGCTGTGTTTCTTTTTCATTTCTTCTACTTGTGATTGTTCTTTTCTAGCCCTTCTTTGCTCAACCAGTACTGGTAGCAGGTCCTTTTTCACCCGTCTGATTTGTTCAATCTTTTGGAGTGTGTCGGGTCTTCAGCTGTTGATATCACCGAGAACCAGTATAGCCAAAATCTCAGCACGGTACATGATCCTTGATGTTCTGTTGCCAAGATCACAGTCAAATACATCACCAACATAGAACATCATGTGCATCATCATGAATACCCCGCAATCTGCATTGTATTCACCAGATTGCCACAGGAATTGCACATTAACCAATGGAAATTGATGAACTTGGACACCCATTGGATTTCTATTTTCTGTTAAATATGAGCCCACAATATCCGCCTGAATCAAATGCAGAAGAAGGAGAATCAACCTCGCTGAAATTAATGGGGAATTATATTTTTCTTATTTTAGAGTTAACCATATGTACTGATATAATTTGAAGAGAAAACTTACAATCAACCTCGCCGCGAGACTGTACCGTGTCTCGTAAAAATTATCGTATTTCCTGTTGTCAAGATACTCGACTTGCCTGGTTGCAAAATTGATGCAAACACAGAAATAGTGTCTCTCAATAACCATCGGGATGAAAACCTAGCAAAACATTTTTTTGGGAAATGCGGTTATATTTGTTGTTACAGTATGTAAACATACGAAAAGGTTGAGTGTTTTCAAAGCAAGTAACACTACGACTATGCTTACCATATCAACGTTGAAACTGATTGAATGCAAACAACAATTCTTCCAAGAGGTCAAAGACTGGTACATTTGCAGCAGTAGCTGTCGACGTTGAAGTCCTTCTGATGCCACTACGTCTGGGAAGTTTTCCTAGTGTTAAAACAAGGATATATGAATCTATTAGTAACACATAGTTATGGTACAAGCTTTTTTCGTAAAAGTATTTTGCATGTATGTCAAATATTACACTAAGAAATATGCTTTAAAACATTTTGTTTAGAAACAAAATTATACCATATGTGTCAATCCAAAAAATATTCTGGATGGTCTGGGAGCTGCGTGCGACATGTATATTAGCTCATTCAACATGAGGGACCAGCATTCTACCATCAGAGATGTTATATAAATGTCCGGTAACATTGACAACACATCTTCCTTTGATATGAAATGGTAATATCCATAAGTGGCAATTCTTTCCCTGCAAACCAATCTATCGGTTAAAAAAAAAAAGAACCAAAAAAAAATGCAAAACAGATATGTTTAAAGGAATATTTTGGAGACAAACTTACACAAGGTCAACATTGTGGTCATCAAGCAAGCAATAATCATTAACTTCTTTCCTTAGCCTCAAGATTGGCTTCACTATTTCAAAGTTATTGATCATAAACTCAGATATATATGTGCACTCTTCGTCTGCAGTGCCACAGTCCAGAGTACAACCACAGTGTGCAACAACTGCATACATGCATTGTTACGGAACTGTAGTGTGCAAGAAGTAGGGGTGTCTGTCACGCTCTTGAACAACATTTACAAGTTGCAGTTCACGACCCCCATGTTCATTTTCAATGGCATCGGTTTGCTCATCTGGATTATCAGTTTTTTCCTGCTCCTCAGTATGCTTCTCACCTTCAATACTGTTTTGATCATGCTCATCAGTTGCTTTATCAGTTCCACTGATGATTTGACCATGATCAGCACTATTAGCAGCATTATTATCTTGCACATGGTCTTCATTGTTTGTCTGAACAGTCTCATCAGCATGTTGCTGTTCAGCTTCCTCTGTATTGTTGATGTCATTTATAACATCACTGACAATCAGACTTACTTCCTCATTTGTCACGTTGAGGATGTCAGCATTCATTTCCTTGTCACTTTGTCCATCAGCATTGATGTCCTCTATAACATCATCAACAATGACATTTTCTTCGTCAATTGGGACATTGAGGGTGTCAACATTCGGCTGACTTTTGTCCACTTCATCCAACCCACGCACGGTGGATGTATCAAAATCAACAAAGTCACCATCATTACTACACTCTTCATTCTCAGGGTTTTGTTTATTATTATTTCTGAGTCCTTCAGAATATTCTTCAAAGGATGGCAGATTGGATGCCAAATCCCTCAGTTCCTTTGCTTTCGCAACAACAAAATCACAGTAGTTATGGAAGGTTACATCTCTGAAGAAAGTTTGTGTTAGAGATAAAATAGGAGTTGGATTAGTTGAAGTGGAGGCCTCGTTCACTTCAATGTTTTCTCTGTACTCCTTCATCCTTGCAACATTTTTTTCATACAACAAGTCGTTGTCTCTTTTCATCGTCAAAAAAATGAGGTGAATATCCTGCAGTGAATGAGAGAAATGTATTAACTGTTTTAAAGTACATATAAGAATTGAAGACATGCACCTAAATAAAAGGAATAGTAAAACATATAGATTATAACATTAAAGACATTTATTATAACACGAAAAACTTTATATTATAACAGTGCAACTTTATATTATAACTCTGATGTGTATATTTTATAACAATAGCATTTGTATATTATAGCACAAATATTTAATAAGACTATTAGAAAAAGATCTAGATTATAACACAAAAACTTATATTTGTAACACTAGATACATATATTATAACACTACAAACTTATATTTGTAACACTACATACTTATATTATAACAGTAAAAACTTATATTTGTAACACACAATCTTATATTATAACAGTACAAACTGATACTTGTAACACTACATACTTACATTATAACACTACACACTTATACTTGTAACACTACATACTGCTATTATAACACTAAAAATTTATACTGTAACACTACAAAGTTATCTTTGTAACACTTCATACATATATTATAACACTACTTACATATATTATAAAAATAGAAACTTGTATAGTAACACTACAAACCTACATTACAACACAGAACTTATATTATTATAACTGTCAAACTTATATAGTAATAAGAGTGGCAGTAAAACATCTGGATTATAACATTTAAAAACATATATTATAACACTATAAAACTTATAAGTTTATATTATTTACAACTCTAAAGTTGTACATGTAATAAGTTACACTAATACATGAAAAAAGTAACACTAAAATATGTACATTGTAACAATAAACTTTTTTTTGTAGTACACTTACATCAACTACTCTCGACCTTAAATGTTCATCCGTTTCAATCCCAGGTGGCAGCTCCATTGAAATATATGTTTTTCCCTCCTCCTGACGTGGTTCCGTACGTGGCAAGTTCAGACAAATAGGGAAAGCGAATGGGGCCAAAGCACCGCTACACAGGGCTGGTAATCCAGCCTCCTCATTAACCCTCCTTGTTAAACTGTCATCCGTCCAATGCCTTATCAGTGGCAGGGTTGTTGGGGGGCGAAGCACCTTTGAATTTGAAACGGTGCAAGTATTCAATCAGCAAAACCAACGTGCAGCCTCGAACAAATGCTGTTTTCTTATCTTTATATGTTCTTACAGCCTCTACCAAGCTGTCAAAAACATACTTAGACCAGTTGTAATTCCTTATCTCGTCGACATCTTCAACATTTTTCACCAACTTAACGTCAATGGAGTGATTTGACGTTGGTGCTAAGAAAGTTCCCAAGTTGTACAACACAAATAGTTTTTTGAACTCATCACCACTGTCTGTGGTTGTCTTTAGTCTCTCATATACCCAGTTTACCCTAATAACTTTACCAGTGCCTTGCACATCAAACTTTTCCCTCCACTGTTCCCTGAGTACATCATCTTGGGAAGGGCCTGAGTTTGCCAATGATATATGTGTTACCTCACGGCTAGCCCTCGGCAAGCCAAACACATCATGAACATCTTCTGCACAAAGTTCAAATTCTTTTGTATCAGAAGCTTTACACATGTAGGTTCTTTCATCAAAGGCATCAAGGATTAATTTCATTAACCCTTGTGGGAATTTGCTAAGCTTAAGATGCATGAGCCCTCCAAAACCGATATCCCTAACTGCTGCCTTCTGCTCTTCTGTTAGCATCATAATGATCTTTCTAAGCCCATGTGGCCTACATTTCGTAACAAATTCATCAGCCACGTTCTGACAATCGTTTTGTTCCCCCCTTTTTGTTGGCGATTCTTCATTTAAGTCTGCACCAGAATATTCTGTTAGCTGGTTGGACACTTTCACTCTTTTTTTTGCAACCCGACCAACTGCTTTTGAAACATGCCGAGCTTTTCTCTTGGTAATTTGTTTCCCGGTATCCTTTTTGTTTGTTTTATTACAGGACTTCTTCTGGCTGCCCATCTGCATATGCAATGGCGTGTGTTACCTTTTATCTGAAAACTGTGTTACATCTTTTGCAAACAATAAAACAAACTATGACAAGAGAACAAAGTTACATTTTAAGTTACATTTTCTGCAAATATTTGTTACCATATATGAAACTGTGTGTTACATTTTACAAGCACTAATGTTGTTATATGATTCAGTAATGGAAAGGAAAAGAAAAACTATTCTAAAAACAACCAAAATTGTTTTAATGTTACAATTTATATAACTATGTGTTATATCTACGTTTAAAACTGTTTCATATTATTCAAACAATAGAGAGAAAACAACAAAAAAATTATGTTACAATTTATATAACTATGTGTTACATCTACGTGTAATACTGTTATATATGCTTGAACATTACATAACTAAGTAATAATTTGAGAAAACACCCAAAAAAATAGACGTTATGATTTTTTAGGGTTTTCATAAAAGAAATAAGTTGTAAAATAACAACATGTAAGACATTAACTGTAACACCCCGATTTATTAAGGAGCCTTTGGCAAGACATCCTCAGTAAATTGAGCTGTTACCATCTCGGAATATCCGAGGTAGTGAATAACAAAGTAAATCAAACCAAAGTACTTTATATATAAACTGATAAAATTTAAACTTCGATGTTACAAATGCTACACAGCGGAAACTAAGTACAACTGATAACTACTAAGTATGTGATCTACATCTAAGTCGGTCCATCCGAGTGATCACGCCATCCCATGCTCCCACAGTACCATCTTTCCTGTCAAAACTGCTCCCCATCACGGATCATCACAGGTGTCACACGAATACACAGGGTCAACCACGAGGTTGAGTAGAGGAAAAGTAAACAACCAAACATTACTATAAATAGAAATTCAATCATCCCCACTCCGAATCACAAGGCCCAATTACTCCGCACCGATCACAAGGCCCATTAACTCCGCACCGATCACAACGCCCATTAACTCCGCACCGATCACAAGACCCTTTAACTCCGCACCGATCACAAGGCCCATTAAGTCCGCACCGATCACAAGACCCATTAACTCCACACCGATCACAAGACCCATTAACTCCGCACCGATCACAAGACCCATTCTCATCACCTCATATCGTATCGCAGAATATATAATCAAATATCACAATATACCAATCAAAATTTAATATAAATAATCATGGTTATCATCAAATAACAACAGAGTAATCAATATTATATACACCGTATTTCCCCTACCTCAAATAGCAGAAGTGCAGACAATCCAAAGCTCGCTAGAAATATTCCACGCGAAACCCGTCACCTAAACATGTATATGCAACGAATTAATAAACTTCCCAAACCCCCATAAGTCAACTTACACTTACTATAATTAGTAACCTTCTACAAGTGGAAAGTTTCTCGAAATGGAAACTTTCCCGAAATAGTAGTTTCCTCAAAACATTAACTTCCTGACTCATAAACAACCAATTACCGCCCTTCACAAATTAACGACGTTAACATAGATACCATTATTAACATTTACTAACACTACTACAAAATGGCTCTGTTGCAACATTTTGCGTGTAACACATAATTTTGTTGTTGCAATTTATAGTAAAGATATTAACTAAGCAACACTTAGAAAAGAAATGTTGCATTGTACTTTAACTTGCAACACTTGTATATAATTGTTGCATTTTATCACTAGATATAGCAACATTATTCTTTAAGTGTTGCATTTAATGGACGTATTAGCAACACTTTTTAATATATGTTGCGTTGGTTATGTTGGTGATCTGATTTAAGTATAATTATTGGTTCATTTGGCGTACCTAAAATTTTTTCTAGATGAATAATTTCTAAATAATATAAAACAAGTACGGGAAGTACGGAATGTACATTTGTTTAATTATTTAAATTAATGGTATAGTTTTTGGACGAATAACTATGACGGGGGTCTCGCTGACCGGTCTGCGAGTCTGGGTCCAGGGGTGAAGCGCCCTGGTTTAGGGGTTCGGGGACGCAACGTGGTCCCCGATAGGGGTTCGGGGGCAACGCCCCCGAAACTATTGCGTAAATTAAATTCACCCAGTAATAATAATTTAATACGGAAAATCCAACGAATCTGGACGCATTCTACAATATTTGGTTTATTTAAAATATTTAGAAACAAAATTTTAGGAGGGTTAGTGAAAAATCAAAAACGAAAATTTTAGAAACCAAATGTTTAAGCGGAAATATCAGGCGCATAATTTGAGAATTAGAGAAAAAGGAAAAAAACACAATATTTGTGTTTTAGCAGGAAACCACCGAGATTAAAACCTTGCTCTATTTCTATCCCTACTGCCTCCATTAATCATCTTCATCTTCAACAATTCTCTCTGCCATATCAATTCGTTTTTTTTTTCGTCGAATTGTTCTTGCTATTTCCCAATTCATTTTTTTGTTGTTAAATTCAATTGTTTGTTTCCAATAACCATAAACCCTATTCTTAATCCCACAATCAAGAGTGCTAAGACAAAGACGATGCACCTCTATGAATTTCTGGCCAATACGTCTTCTGATTGCGTTCATATTACTCCCAATCAACCCCACCTCAATCCAAGTCCCCCAATGGTCTCATACAAAAATATGGTACAAGGATTCGGAGTTCGCGACAGTCCATTACCAGATGACGATTGCGGTCTTCTTTATCTTATTTCTAGGTATTAATGTAATACTTTCCTCTTGAGAAATTAATGCAATACTTTCCTTGCGGGAGAGTGTTGTATTTTGTTGAAATTTCGTGTTGCCAATTTTGCAAATTGAAGTTGTGGCTTTTTATTGCTTATGTTGTTGCCTTTGTGTCTCTCGCGACATCATTTGGGCTGCTTATACAAGTTGCTCTTGAGCCTTCAGGTCTTCAGCCTATACCAGAGTCGTCTGTGTCCTATAGTGCGTGATTGTACTAATCAGGTTGACCTAATATCTTTAACTCACTTTTCTGCTTCTATTGAGTAAGTGCTTTGTTATTCTGCTAGATAGTTTTTTTCGGTTAACGTTTAGCAATATCTCGCTTTGTGGGTGACAAGTCTGTCAATGTTTTCCCATATGCCAATCCTAGTTGTAAACCTTTGTATATGATATGGTCTGTGTGTCTGTTTGATCAGCTTAGATGTGTCATGAGAATCTTTTGACATATTTCCAACTGACTGAGCATACAAGGAAGCTCTCGCATAGTAGTCTCCCGCTGTTGCCAATGTTATCTAGGCTGCAGACTAGTCTTAACATGGGATCTTAATAGTTTTAGTGACACACTAGGACGAAGGCATAAACTTTACACTTGATTTCGCATCTCAGGCTAATGGTAAACTAAAATACAAACTAATATAATGAACTGTATTAGAGTTAGCACATCCATGAGGAAGAGCTAGCAAGGAAGCCTTCTTTTCCGACAGTTGTGGGGTTATTTGCTATTCTTTAGGTAAAATTAGTTGATTTATCTATCATTTTGTTTGATTTTTCAGAATGTAATGACATCGTTTTAATTATTTAGGCATGTATAGATTGAGGTGGAGGAGGAGCAACCGAGGAATCTAGTTACTGGGCCGTCAATACAACTCAGCGAGTTAAGATTGTGTGAAGTAAGTCCAGACGCTACACAATCTTCAATTCGATTTATAGAAACTTTGCTTCTCGCCTTTTTTGATGTACTGTTCTAGTTTTGCCACTCCGATGTGCTGTCAATAACAAAAAAATTACATAATTTGACTGCTAAGATATGCTATTTTGGTTTTCTTGTTTATTTGGATTATCGTTTTAGGTAAAATATGACCCGAGCTGAACTGGTGTAACTTGCTGCTTACATATCTTTCGAGTAATAAAAACCAGGAGATTGCTTTAAATTTAGGGGGTGTTAAAGAGGAATGGACAGATGGAAAGAGCAGTCTTATTTGCTTTCTTACGAATCTAACAAGATAGTAGGCTTCAGTCATATAACGAGATAGAGTACGATTACGCCTTGTCAAGAAGATAACTAAGAATTTGGTGTACTATAAGTTTGATAAAGTAGTCTTATTACACTCTCAGTATGTATGCTGTAATTAAATCTAGTTTCTTTATCCCTGAGGACTTAATAAGTAAGAATTTGGTGTAATGTAAGTTTTATAAGGTTTGCTGAAATTGTGTCTTCTGCAGTGTATGGTCTGATGTTTTTGATGCACTTACAACATTTGAGATGTTTTATTTCCCCTCAATTTATGAACAGTGGGGTTTTACTTCAACCAGTGTGTATACCTGAGCAGGTACCTATTTTACTTGTCATATTCTTCTTTAATATATTGAAAACTTAATGTCATGCTTTTTGGCCCATAATTAATATCAAATTCTGAACTATGGTTTTTTGGCCTATAATGAATATCAAATTCTGACTTTTGCTTCAGCTCTTCTGACTCTATTTCTGGCAGCCTCAAATATCCTTCATACAAAGCTCTATTAAGGATTCACCATATAGTGTAACTGTAAGCAATAACTTCAGATGACAAATTCTGGTCTGCATAGAATCAGCACAGACTTGATTAGTGAGCATTAGAAACTTTTGTCCAAGCTAATTCTCTTGTTTTTATTAGTCAGCAAAGACCTGATCAGTCGGTAGAGACCTGATCAGTCAACTCCCATTCTGCAGTACAACAAAATAATCATGAAAGACTATCCAACACTTAGAACGTGGTAGCAGAATACGTAAGTAAACTTTATTTATAAGGCCCTAATACTTATAATTTACATTATATTTTTCATGTTTAGACTGTTATGGTAGTACGACAAGTATGACTATTATTTACAGCGATCTTCTAGATTCTCGTACTTTCTAGTTTATACCCCGGAGCATTTTCTTTCTTTGGGTTCTTTTCTTGACATTATTACCCCAATTTAACATTTTAAACTCATGCCATGTTGTCAATGTAAACCTACATTTCCTTGGGTTTTCCTTGTTGGCTTGTTAGTAATCGACCCATGTGAAGTTGTAATGTTGCATTTAGACAGTATGGCTAATTTGCAGCTCCCTACTATAATGGTGAACCTTTGCTGATTTCCCCTACTTGATAATGGTAACCCCAAGTACTTACATCTGTTATTGTACGCAAGCATTTACAGGTGCAGCATTTATGCTAAATAGGTCCTGAAGTTCTTGCTTGTCTAGCGTCATAGACCAAGTTACGAGTCGTCTTATCAAATTTCTTTGTTGGTAATATATTAAATTAGAACTACTTGTCCATCTACATTTTATTATGCGATCACTTGTAATGGAAATGACAAGGACTATATTTTGCACTTTCATTATTTATTTCTTTCAGAGAAGCAATTGAGAACCATTAATGCTCCTTATCTATATTTGCTGCTTATAGAGAGTGACATGGATCTTTATGTACCAAAATGCTTGCTTGAGTAAAGTAGTAAAAAGTGGCTAGTGGGTTTGTGACGGGTTATCAGACTAGGCCATTGTAAATGTTTGAAGATGCATTGTCCATACACGCTTCTTTTTAGAGCTAGTCCAGTCATGTTTAATGAGTCATTCTGCAATTGAGAAAATAAAGAGACGACAAATGGTGAGGTGAAATTTAGCCATTGCGGATGCTACTCATTTTGCATTGTTAGTTGTTTAGTACTCTTAAGCTACTGTCAGTATTCACTAGCTGCTCTTTTTTTGGTACAAGGTAAATAATAAAAAGAGATAAAAAAAAGAAGGTTTAAACAACGTTCGTTACATCATCGACTATCTAGAAAAACTTTATCCTTACGTTACACATGAGCTTGCCTCTATAGCACTGATCAAATCTATACTTCATATTGCTAACAATAAGTTTGAAAACCATTGCAGGTCTAAGAATAGTGGATTCCTGACGAGCTTTGTTCCTTTGAAGCCAAATATGATAGATAAGAGAATTCAAGATCCCATTGATAATGCCTCTCTTCAGTTTTGTCCCTCTTCTGGTCTGTCTCTAGTCCTGAACAACGGTGATAGGAATGCGTATGCCAGTCCAAGAATGAGCCATCTTAACTAGTTGAGAACTGTAAGGACATTGGAAGAACAAGTGTTCTAGTGTCTCACTCCCTCTTCCACAAATACAGCACCATTATCCTGTACCACCCCATATCTGAAAAGTTTTGTTTTAATGTCCAGGGCACCATTTATTCCAAACATGATGGAACCAGTCCACTTGAGTACACTCACCATGATATTCTATGTTTTTGAAATAGCTAATTTACTTCTATATTAGTTTACATAATTTATGATCTTTAATTAGTTTAACAATATACTAACTTCTATTTTTTTCATGTGCTAATGACTTGAAGGCACTGATTATGAAAAGGGACGTGGATTAAAAGATAAAATGTTGGAATATGTTTTGGTAAGTGTTTTTTTACAAAAACTTTTTACTTGATCAGTCACAACTATGGCTGTCTGTTTTTCTCCCTAAAGCCTCCATAATTTATGTTGTTATGTAGTTGAAATATATGGTACCTGTCGAAGGTAAGGATGAGTCATCAAGACCATAGGCTCTGATTGGAGAGTTCATAAATGTCTCTTCAAAAGAAAACTTGCAGGTGACAAAGGTAGTTAACATGTTGTGTTAGTTGGTATTTGAGTCTATTAATTAAAAGTAGTTAACACTAGTGTGTCTTTATTATATAAAAGATGAAGGGATTTCTTTCGCATGTTCGTGTCTTAGTACATTTGATTTGAATTACGGCAGCAACGTTCATGGTTGTATGGGGTTGGTTCTATTTGGCGCTATCTTCCTTTTACTGTGTCTTAGACTAACTCAGGCTTGACGAAGGCACACTTTATTGGCAAGCTAAAGCTACTGATATATGACTACTACTATTCTTATTGTGTTTATGTTGTTGATCTTTTTTCTGATGAATCCTGATGTGGGGGATGATTTTCCTTTGCTCTATGTTTTCAAGACACCTTAAGAAATAACAAATTCGGCCTATCTTATTCTAGCCTACCTCTTACCAAATTAACTCAATTTTGGCACAAGCTAGAGCTTGTCTTAGGCTATTTTCCATCGAGATTAACTGTTTATTGGTATCATTGGCATCTTTTTTTTGTTACAGCGCATAAGCTATGCAAATTATTAATGACTCTTACTGTTCAATGTAAGCCACCATGTCCGTATCAAAAATTTAAGTGTTTTTTCATTGTTTTAATGCTTATTTACTTCAAGTAAGAAATATTTTACCGTGTATGGTAATTATGTCTTATTCAGTGGGTGATTTATAGATGACATTGTTTCTTTTCTCACAGGTCTCGTTTTGGATTAACTATTAATGCAACGTATGCAATTTGGATGCAACGTCAGATGAAGTTGGGATTCGTTGGAGAATTAAGCTCGCACAATGTTTAGTTTTTTATATATGCCAATAATTCTTCAAATATTTTTTTAATTATGTTGGATATTGGGTATTTAGCTTGTTTTCTTTATGACATTTTTTCATGATGTATTACGGAACATGGATTGATCTTTGATGTTGTAATGAACATATGGTTTTGGAGTATCAATTAATATTTTTTTGGTTTCAATAATGTATGTGTGGATAATATTTGTAGAGCTCAAAACGTGGTACAAATATAATTGTAATTTCATTTTGAAATAAAAAGTTGCATTAAGTCTAGAATAGTGTTACCTTTGATACAATCAAAAGTGTTGCATTATAACCAAAATAATGTTGCTCTCATATGTCATTTGAAAAAAAAAGTGTTGCTACAGAAAGAATAAGTGTTGCGAAATTTTGGAGGCAGTAAGAAAAGTGTTGCTTTTATAAATTTAAAGTGTTACCATAACTTCTCAAAATAAGTGTTGCATAAAGAAAATTAGTGCAACATTTTTAAAAAATGTTGCATTTGAGTAGAAAATGTTGCAAAAAATGTTGCAATGAGCTATTGCAACGAGACTTTAAGCAGCACAGTTAAAACTGTTGCTTAAACCATATAGCAACATTTTAAAAGTCTTATGCAACATTTTCAACGTGTTGCAATAGAGCTGTTTTGTAGTAGTGTAATCATGTAATTAATAAAACATTATTATAAATAATAATATCCACTATGAGAAATAACAACAATATGAATAAAGATAAAATAATAATAATACTACTACTACTAATAATAATAATAATAATAATAATAATAATAATAATAATAATAATAATAATATCCTAATAATAATATAGTAACCAACTAACACGACTAACCCTACCCACGATAACACCCGCGGTAACAGCCCCCATCACCACGCGTGTGACACGGCCACCACAACCGACAACCACCGTTCCCAAACCCACGACAGCCTGCTCCACCACCTGCCCTTGACAACCACTTCGACAACCGCCGACGTGACCCGCTGCACCAACCCCTTCGACAGCACCCTCCACGTAACCCACCTGCAACTACCACCAATACCACCCCCGACGTCATTCTTACGCAACGGTGGTACCACCGTTTCGACCTCCCCCCGAGTCAACAGTGGTACCACCCCCCAGACACCCCTGTTCAAACTAACACCCGATACACGCTGAAAACGAAAACCCCTATTTCCGGCGACGCTCCGACGTTGCACCACCGTGACTAACACTAAAACCTTACCCCGACTAACACCAGCACATACGCACAATAATAAACCGATAACTAGACGAACTACCCATAGACAGAAAACAAAACGCTATACAACCCTACAACACGGCTGACATACCTGTTTTACGACTCGAATCGAGAAGCCATATACCGTCTTAAACCCGTCGTGCAAGGTTCCGTTATCCTCTCTGATGTGGAGGCTGAAACGTGGGGTGAAGGTTGTGTAAGGATTTGGTTATAAGTAGGGTAGAAAGAGAGTTAAAATGAGGCGGTAGGGAGGGAGCTTATCATGAGCGTGAGGGTTTGTAGTAATAGGTATACACGAGTAGATTGCAAAACATTTGGGTCGGGTGAAACGTTTTACTCGGCCCATTTACACACACCATCCCTCATCTTAATTATTATAACACGTAACATTATTATTAACTTAGTTGATATGCTTACGCTAGCGATAAATATACTACGATAACATAATATAAGGCTTATAACAATAAATTCCGAGTCACAACCCGAGTTTCGATAATAACTTAATTATCAAAACATCGATGTACATTATAAAAATCGCACTTAACGAGTATATGTATAGATAATATTATTATTATAACAAAATACGAATACGAACTATGAAAATACTAGATATTACACACATATCGAGGTCCGAGCGTCTATTCGAAACATGATCTATTAACTAACTCTTATACTCGATCCTTCCCTTAACAACATATAAAGAAATATAACACTTGTTCGATAAATAAATTATCGAGTATAACGCTAAATGGTGACCAACACGTCAAAATAAACAATAACCTTAACAATAAAATACGAGGTATTACATTAACTGTGTAATCAAGCGCTTATTTTTGGCATGAAATGCAGTAATTAGTAACATCGCAACAAAAATTAACATAAATCAGTAACCTCCAGTTAAAGATGTGCTTCAGATTACAAAATATTCGATGTAATGCAACAATAAGTAACCACGATTACTTGAAAACTAACTGCAATTTTAAGCTTAAATTAACAATACAGTATAGAAATTTAACATGTAACATAAAGAAAATCTAACAAACAAATGTATGGAATTTCACTAACTTTTAATTGAAAATGAGCTTTCCAAATCACAATTTAAATGCAATGCAACACTAAAAAACAACGATTTCTGGAAGATAACAGTAATCTTAACCTAAAATCAACAAATCAAACTACAATCTTAAACTGAAGACGAAATTATCATATTTAACCTACAAAAATCGACGATTATGTAGAAAAAAAATCATAAATTACCTTATGTGTTGGAATAGTTGATGAAATTAGCTGATGATTGAAGAAAAATCTACGGAATCAAAGTTTTAATCTGCGTTTTTGAGTCTGAAATTGGAAGAATTTTTGATGAATTTTTAAGGGGAAGCGTGTAGAATGTTTTGAGAGGTTTAGGAGAATAACATTTCAGTTTCCAGCAGTTCTTTGTGTTTGCGCGCTTTTGTTATGACACGTTTCTCCATCTCAGCCTTCTGTTTCAATTACATCCAATTGCTAGTATTTGGACTCAATACTCGTTTAAAGGAGCGGACTCACCGGAACCGGCCTGTATATATGTATATATATATGTATATATATATATGTATATATATATACACATATATGTATATATATATATATATATATATATATATATATATATATATATATATATATATATATATATATATATATATATATATATATATATATATATATACATATATGTGTATATATATATACATATGTATATACATATATATACATACATATGTATATACATATATATACATACATATGTATATACATATATATACATACATATGTATATACATATATATACATACATATGTATATACATATATATACATACATATGTATATACATATATATACATACATATGTATATACATATATATACATACATATGTATATACATATATATACATACATATGTATATATATATATATATATATATATATATATATATATATATATATATATATATATATATATATAGACCGGATCACGTGAGGCCGCCTATTACGATGAGGCCGCCGAACCCTTACTATGTTGCACATGATTTTTATTA
This sequence comes from Silene conica, assembly GCA_029255685.2. Classification (NCBI taxonomy): domain Eukaryota; kingdom Viridiplantae; phylum Streptophyta; class Magnoliopsida; order Caryophyllales; family Caryophyllaceae; genus Silene; species Silene conica. Next base: position 77,554,015 of record CM055312.2, read on the forward strand.
TTCATTGGACTAATAATTTCAATGGGATGAAAATTATGGGTCATTTATAACAATTTATTTGGCTCAAATATTTTCTCTATCTAAAAAAATTATACATTTTTCTCTTTTTCTTATTTCGTGAAATTTGGGCTTAAAATATTTGTTTACTCACAAAATGTTTAATTTCTTATTTCGTGAATTTTGGACCTTAATTTGTGAAATCGGAACCTTATTTCGTGAAACTTAGACTTAAAATTTTTGCTTACTCACAAAATGTATAATTTCTTATTTCGTAAATCTTGGACCTTAATTTGTGAAACCGGAACCTTATTTCGCGAAACTTGGACTTAAAATGTTTGTTTACTTACGAAAAGTATAATTTCTTATTCCATGCATCTTGAACCTTAATTTGTGAAACCGAAACTTTATTTCGTGAAACTTGAAATTAAAATATTTGTTAACTCACAAAATGTTTAATTTCTAATTTCGTGAATCTTGAAGCTTAATTTGTGAAACCGGAACCTTATTTCGTGAAACTTAGACTTAAATTTTTGTTCACTCAGAAAATGTTTAATTTCTTATTTCGTTAATCTTGGACCTTAATTTGTGAAACCGGAACCTTATTTCGTGAAACTTGGACTTAAAATTTTTGTTTACTCACAAAATGTTTAATTTCTTATTTCGTGAATCTTGGACCTTAATTTGTGAAACCGGAACCTTATTTCGTGAAATTTAGACTTAAAATGTTTGTTTACTCACGAAATGTATGATTTCTTATTTCGTGAATCTTGGACCTTAATTTGTGAAACCGGAACCTTATTTCGTGAAACTTGGAATTAAAATATTTGTTCACTCACAAAATGTTTAATTTCTTATCTCGTGAATCTTGGACCTTAATTTGTGAAACCGGAACCTAATTTCGTGAAATTTGGACTTAGAATTTTTGTTTACCCACAAAATTTTTAATTTCTTATTTCGTGAATTTCGGACCTTAATCTGTGAAACCGGAACCCTATTTCGTGAAACTTGGACTTAAAATGTTTCTTTACTCATGAAATATATAATTTCTTATTTCGTGAATCTTGGACCTTAATTTGTGAAACCGGAACCTTATTTCGTGAAACTTGCACTTAAAATGTTTGTTTACTCACAAAATGTTTAATTTCTTATTTCGTGAAACTTGGACCTTACTTTGTGAAACCGGAACCTTATTTCGTGAAACTTGGACTTAAAATATTTGTTGCGCACAAAATATATAATTTTTTATTTCGTGAATCTTAGACCTTAATTTGTGAATCCGGGACCTTATTTCGTGAAACTTGAACTTAAAATGTTTGTTCACTCACGAAATGTTTCTTATATCGTGAATCTTGGACCTTAATTTGTGAAACTGGGGTCTTATTTCGTGAAATTTGGACTTAAAATGTTTGTTCACTCACGAAATGTAAAATTTCTTATTTCGTGAATCTTGGACCTTAATTTGTGAAACCGGAACCTTATTTCGTGAAACTTGGACTTAAAATTTTTTGTTACCCACAAAATGTTTTATTTCTTATTTCGTGAATCTTGGACCTTAATTTGTGAAACCGAGACCTTATTTCGTGAAACTTGGACTTAAATTTTTTTGTTACCCACAAAATGTTTTATTTCTTATTTCGTGAATCTTGGACCTTAATTTGTGAAACCGAGACCTTATTTCGTGAAACTTGGACTTAAAATGATTGTTTACTCACGAAATGTTTAATTTCTTATTTTGTGAATCTTGGACCTTAATTTGTGAAATTGGGGCCTTATTTCATGAAACTTGGATTTAAAATGTTTGTTCACTCACAAAATGTTTAATTTTTTATTTCGTGAATCTTGGATCTTAATTCGTGAAACCGGGACCTTATTTCGTAAAACTTGGACTTAAGATGTTTGTTTACTCACAAAATGTTTAATTTCTTATTTTGAGAATCATGGACCTTAATTTGTGAAACCGAGACCTTATTACGTGAAACTTGGACTTAAAATGTTGGTTTACTCACGAAATGTTTAATTTCTTATTTTGTGAATCTTGGACCTTAATTTGTGAAATTGGGACCTTATTTCGTGAAACTTGGACTTAAAATGTTTGTTTACTCACAAAATGTTTAATTTCTTATTTCGTGAATCTTGGACCTTAATTTGTGAAACCGGGACCTTATTTTGTGAAACGTGGACTTAAAATGTTTGTTTACTCACGAAATGTATAATTTCTTATTTCGTTAATAATCTTAGACCTTAATTTGTGAAACAGGAACCATACATCGTGAATCTTGTACTTAAAATGTTTGTTTACTCACAAAAATGTTTAATTTCTTTTTTCGGGAATCCTCGACCTTAATTTGTGAAACCGGAGCCTTATTTCATGAAACTTGGACTTGGATTGTTTGTTTACTCACGAAATGTATAATTTCTTATTTCGTGAATATTGGACCTTAATTTGTGATACCGGGACCTTATTTCGTGAAACTTGAACTTAAAATGGTTGTTTATGCACGAAATGTATAATTTCTTATTTCGTGAAACTTGGACCTTAATTTGTGAAACTTATTCACGAAATATATAATTTCTTATTTCGTGAGTCTCTCTGAAACTACACGAGTCATTTTCCTTGGTGCTCCTCCCGTAAATGAGGCCCTTGTTGAAGATTCAAAAAGGTTTTCTCCATTGAAACCTTTGTCATTTTGTTATATTCAGGAAAATCAAAATGCGAATTCTGCAAATATGTTTTTTTTTTGCCAGATTGACATCCTGTACGTTCCTTAAGGAGTTAGTTCGAACGAATGAACTTTGTGGCAAATACTCCAGAGCTCTTATTGAGCTATGCAGGGAAATGGATCTCAAAGTTATTGACTTTTGGACTGCGATCCAGAATGGTTGACAACTTGTTTTACGTAAGTTTGCTTGACTACTGAGTAGCTTCAAGCTTCATATGGGCTTTTATTGTCTTGTATAAACAGTACAATCAATCGTATGCAACTTATGTCAAACATACCCTTATTTTCACTTATGTCTTTAATCTCAGCCATCTGTAGTTTTAAATCCAATGGCTTAGAAAGGGTCCAGCGGCCTCACCCTAAGAGGGGTGCCTCACGTGATTCGATTTCTATATATATATATATATGTTTATATATATATATATGTGTGTGTGTATATATGTGTGTGTGTATATATATATATATATATATATATATATATATATATATATATATATATATATATATATATATATATATATATATGCGAGGATCCTGTGAGGTCTACTTCTTAAATGAGAATTGAGGTCTATTCTTACATGATGATTGCATCTCAACCATTGAATTTAATTGAGGTTTGTAACTTTGGTAAAGAAAACTTACACCTAAGATAATATTTTTTTTTCTCGAGATTTTTTTATCAAATTTTTTTCTCGAAAATCTTTATTCGAAACTTTATTTTCCGAAATTATTTTGTCTCGAAACTTTTTCTTCCACGAATTTTTTCGAAACTTTTTTTTCTCCGAATTTTTTTACAAAACTTTTTTTTCTCTCCAACTTTTTTTCTAACCTTTCTTCTCCGAATTTTTTTTCGAAACTTTTTTTTCCGAAATTTTTTTTACGAGATTTTTTTTCTCGACACTTTTGTTGAGATATTTTTATCAATTTTTTTTTCTGGAAAATCTTTTTCGCAACTTATTTTTCCGAAATTTTTTTGTCTCGAAATTTTTTTCAAAACTTTTTTTTCTCCGAAATTTTTTCGAAACTTTTTTTTTCTCCGGATTTTTTTTACGAAAATTTTTTTTTCTCCAACTTTTTTTTCCAACCTTTTTTCTCCGATTTTTGTTCCGAAAATTTTTTTTCCAAATTTTTTTTTTCTCGAGATTTTTTTTTCTTTTTTTTTCGTAATATTGTTTTGGAGAACCCGTGATATTGTATTGAGTAACATGTGTATCTACGCATTTAACCATGCGTATATACACATTTAAAGGTGTGTATCTACACATTTAGAGATGTGTATTTATGCATTTAAAGGTAGGCATCTACGCATTTAGACATGTGTATCTACGCAATTAAAGGTGTGTATCTACGCATTTAGACATGTGTATCTACGCATTCAAACACCTGTATCTACGTATTTTAAGGTGTGTATCTACGCATTTCGTCATGTGTATCTACGCATTTAAAGGTGTGTATCTACGCATTTAAAGATGTTTATATACACATTTAGAGGTGTGTATTTACGCATTTAGAGATGTGTATCTACGCATTCAAACATGTGTATCTACGCATTTAGAAATGTGTATCTACACATTTAAAGATGTATCTACGCATTTAAACATGTGTATCTACGCATTTAGACATGTATATCTACGCTTTTAGACATGACATATATATCTACGCATTTAAACATGTGTATCTACGCATTTAGCCATGTGTATCTACGCATTTAAAGGTATGTATCTACGCATTAAGAGATGCGTATCTACGTATTTAAAAAGGTGTATCTACGCATTTAGCCATGTGTATCTACGCATTTAGAGATGTATATCTACGCATATAGCCATGTGTATCTACGTATTTAAAGGTGTATATCTACGCATTTAGCCATGTGTATCTACGCATTAAAAGATGTGTATTTACGCATTTAACCATGTGTATCTAAGCATTTAGATATGTGTATCTACGCATTTAGCCATGTGTATCTATGCATTTAATGGTTAGTATATACGCATTTAGACATGTGTATCTACGCATTTAGATGTGTATAGAAGTGTATCTACGCATTTAGATGTGTATCTACGTATTTAAAGGTGTGTATCTACGGATTTAGACATGTGTATCTACCCATTTAGAGATGTGTATCTACGCAATTAGTCATGTGTATCTACGCATTTAGCCATGTGTATCTATGCATTCAGAGATGTGTATCAACGCATTTAGAGGTGTGTATCTACGCATTCAAAAATGTGTATCTACGCAATAAAACATGTGTATTTACGCATTTAGAGATGTGTATCTACGCATTTAGAGATATGTATCTACGCATTAAGAGATGTGTATCTACGCATTTGGCCATGTGTATCTACGTATTTAAAGGTGTGTATCTACTAGACATGTGTATCTACGCATTTAGCCATGTGTATCTACGCATTTAGAAATGTGTATCTATGCATTTAGAGGTGTGTATCTACGCATTTAGACATGTGTATCTACGCATTCAAACACGTGTATCTACGCATTTAGACATGTGTATCTACGCATTTCGCCATGTGTATCTACGCACATAAAGGTGTGTATCTACACATTTAGAGATGTGTATCTACGCATTTAGACATGTGTATCTACGCATTAAGAGATGTGTATCTATGCATTTAGCCATGTGTATCTACGCATTTAGAGATGTGTATCTATGCATTTAAAGGTGTATATCTACGTATTTAGACATGTGTATCTATGCATTTAAACATGTGTATCTACGCATTTAGACATGTGTATCTACGCATTTCGTCATGTGTATCTACACACTTAGAGGTGTGTATCTACGCATTTAGAGATGTGTATCTATGCATTTAGACATGTGTATCTACGCATTTAGACATGTGTATCTACGCATTTAGACATGTGTATCGACGCATTAAGAGATGTGTATCTATGAATTTAGCCATGTGTATCTACGTATTTAAACATGTGTATCTACGTAGTTAATGACGTGTATCTACGTATTTAGAGATGTGTATCTACGCATTTAGACATGTGTATCTACGCATTTAAAGGTGTGAATCTACGCATTTAGAGATGTGTATCTACGCATTTAGACATGTGTATCTACGCATTAAGAGATGTGTATTTATGCATTTAGTCATGTGTATCTACGTATTTAAAGGTGTGTATCTACTAGACATGTGTATCTACTCATTTACCCATGTGTATCTAGGCATTTAAAGGCGTGTATCTACGCATTTAGACATGTGTATCTACGCATTTAGAGATGTGTATCTACGCATTTAACCAAGTGTATTTATCAATTTAGCGATGTGTATCTACGCATTTAAAGGTGGATATCTACGCATTTAGACATGAAAAGGGCCTAATCCAATCCTAAACCTTCCCTTCCTATATTCGTTTAAATAGGATAAAAAATCAAAAGACACCCAAGAGGGAAAGAGTGAACCCCTTTTTGGGGACCGGGTATCCTAAAACGGGATGAGAAATGGTTACTCAATACAATATCATGGTTCTTCAAAATAATATTACGAAAAAAATGAAATAAAAAAATCGAAAAAAAAAGAAAAAAAAATTTGAGAAAAAAAATTTCGAGAAGAAAAAAATTCCGAAAAAAACATTTCGAGAAAAAAAATTACGAAAAAAAATATTTCGAGAAAAAGTCATTAACAAGGTAAACAAAGAAGGAGCTAGAAAAATAAATAAGAAATTTATGCGAAACGAGTATACCTGTTAAGTTAATTCAAAACAAAGTATAAAATTGTATAAATAAAATAAAATATGATTATAATCAATGAGGTTGTTGTAGAACAATGGTTAAGTTATTAGTCTACTGATCTGGAGGTACTAGGTTTGACTCCTGCCGCTGGCGTTTTTTTTTTTATTAAATCTAACCAGAAAGTCGGTGGGTCGCGGGTTCGACCCCCACTGGAGTAGTGTTTGGTTTTTTTGCTGACATTGTACATTATCCACGTGGCATCATCTCTTGGTTCTTCTTGTTGATCTAATGGTTATTATAGTAGACCTCAATCTTCATTTAAGATCATAGACCTCACATGATGCAATCTCTATATATATATATATATATATATATATATATATATATATATATATATATATATATATATATATATATATAGAATTGAGATCATATGAGAACCACGAAGATAATGAGAACTGTGAGAACCACCTACAATCCTTAGATATAACTGAAATTTGACGATTGCGATTGTTTCCGAAAATTCAAAGCCATCAGACACCCCAAAGTCCTCTGAACTCCTTCACTTTCACAATTCACTTTTCTCTCTTTTCCATCGTCCTCTCCAATCATCCTCTCGATCATATCACACCCCGATCATCTTCTCCAATTCTATCACTCTCTGATCACCATGTTTTCGACTCTTCTCAAACCGCTTCACATATATTCGTATCAAATTCGTCGATCAGCAACATTTTCGCTCCTTCAATCGAACATTTCTGCGGATTCAGGTAATGGCGATTGTACTTCGTAATTCCCCTAATTTGTTCTCCTTGATTTCAGCTATAATTCTTTTATATTGAGTAGATTACAATTTATGTAATTTCTTAATTTTGCCTATTTCTCTTTTATTGCCCAGTTTTCCGATTTTAATGATACACATACATTAGTTTGATTAGGGTTGCATTTTTTATTTGTTCTACCTTATGTTGTTTTCGTTGCTTCCAAATGTCTTTGATTCTTACTTGTATTTCACTATAATTATCTATTAATTACTTCAATTTACGTAGTTAATCATTGAAGTATTGCCCAATCACTATATTCTCTTGTGTTCCTTGCTGATTTGAAAATATTTATTTAGAATCTTTGTTTTAGTTTTGAGTTGCTGATTTTGAAATATTTATTTAGATCTCCAAGCAATATGAATCGTATTTCAGAGAAAAGGTGGGGGCTATACTTCAAATACAAAGTTCAGTGAAGAACTTGCTGCTTAATATAGAGGCAACAAATATAATGCTCATTACGGTTTCCGAAGGCTGCGTTTTATGCTAGATTTCCTTTATAGTAGCAAACTTGTTCTTGTTGCTAGTAGTAGGGAAATGGAAAACAAACTATCCTACAACTTGGCAGGATAGGAAAATCGAAATATATACTAGATTACTGGTAATTAGCTCACTGATCGATAAATTGATGCTATAACAAAGTTGGCTGAAAAATTGTTTGGAGTCGTGATCTTTATGCTTTACGTTGCCATTTCGCAAGGATCCATTGACGGTATATCAAACATTTTGTATATGCTTGGTTTCGATTGATCCAAAGCTTTGGTATACAGTCTGAAAGGTCGACCATATTTTGACTTGATTTTGAGCTAGGAAGCCGACTGAGCTCCGTATGCATCACTAGAAAACTGCATTGTGCAAAAGGGAGTTTAGTAATGTACGAAGATATGATCTTATTGGTTAACTCCTCCATAGTTTTCGATATATAAATTCACATATAGTGAAAAACCAGATTTTATAATCGAGAATGCTAGCTTTTCCTGGTTATATTATGATACTAACTTTTTTTAAAAAGTACGTTAATTCAAATTTTAACCGGGAGCCATTACCCATAGAAAGGCGAATTACCGCCCATTTAGGATATACAACATCGCCTATATATGTAATACTGGCTGCATTTCCGCATATGACTGACACGTCTTGTCTGATCAATATGATGATTTATACACTTTGCTTCCAAATATTTACCATGAGTTTTTTTATGTTCATGAATTTGCATGGAAAAGTATAATATTTCTCAATCTAATTAGAAGTTATGGTGTCTACTAATACATTTTGAGTCATAAATGTGAAATAAGGGAAAGCTACATTAATTACTAAGATGAGTTAGAGTATTATGCTGTCAACCAAGTTTATTTAGGTGGAAATTTAGGTCCAATCATAGTTTATTAAGATGGAAATTTAGGTCCAATCATAGTGGATGACATATTGGATTTTAAACTTGTAATTTCTAAGCAGTCACTAGAATAAAATCTACGTTTTCTCTGTTTGCAGCTCTCATAATTAGAATCTAGTTGCATCTGGTAATTGATGATGGTTCTTTCTGTCTTTTTTAGAATTCCAAGCAATATGAAATGGATTTTAGAGAAAATGTAAAAGCAAGACTTAAAATCCAAAGTTCACTGAAGAACTTTCTGCTTACTATGGAGGTAAAAAATATAATACTCATTGCGGTTTCTGAACGCTGCGTTTTTGCTGGATTTCCTTTACAGTAGCTATCTTGTTCCTGTTGCTACTAGTAGGAAAAATAGAAGATAAACTATCTTACAACTTTCCAGGATAGGCAAATCGAAATATATACTCGATTATAGGTGCTTAGCTCACTGACAGATAAATTGATTCTATAACAAAGTTGGCTGAAAAATTGTTTGGAGTCGCGTTTGTTATGCTTTACGTCGCTATTTCGCAGGCATCCATTGACGGGATATCAAGCATTTTGTATATGCTTGGCTTCGATTGATTTTGAAAGGTTGACCATATTTTGACTTGATTTTGAACTATGAAGCAGACTTAGCTCCGTATACATCACTGAAAAACTGCATTGTTCAAAAGAGAGTTTATTAATGCACGAAGATATGATCTTATTGGTTAACTCCTCCATAATTTTCGATATAGAAATTCACATATAGTGAAAATCTGTTTTTATAATCGAGAATGCGTGCTTTTCCTGGTTTTGTTATAACACTAAATGTTTTAAAAAGGACGTTAGTTTAAATTGGATGTGCATGAAATAATGTTATATGTGCATGAAATAAGGTTCTATATGCATGAAATAAGTATTAAGTAGACGTGAAATAAAATTTTGTGTGCATGAAATAAGCTTCTATATGCATGAAATAAGGTTCTATGTACATTACTTAAAATGTTTTTCAATTGTATCGGTTTGTTATATTATGATACTAATTATAATTGGTTAAGTACATTAATTTTAATTCTATGTGCATGAAATAAGATTCTATGCGCATGAAATAGGGTTCTATATGCATGAATAAGGTTTTATGTGCATTAAAAAGCTCTTCAGTTGCAAAAGTTGATTATATTATGATACTAATTACTCTTGGATAAAAACATTAATTTTAATTCTATGTGCATGAAATAAGATTGTATGCGCATGACGAAATATGGTTCTATATGAATGAAATAAAGTTTTATGTGCATTAAAAGTTCTTCAGTTGCATCAGTGAATTATATTATGATACTAATTACTCTTGGATAAGAACATTATTTTAATTCTATGTGCATGAAATAAGGTTCTATGCGCATGAATTAAATTTCTATGTGCATGAAATATGGTACTATGTACATGAAGTAATGGAAATGATTATGAAGGATATTTAATGTATTATACTCGTATTTGTTTAGCGTATTCTAAAGGCTATTAGCTCAATGGTAGAGCAATGTGCAAATTTTGCACAAAGGTATGGGTTCGAGTCCCATATAGTCTATTAAAAAGTAAATCCAATGATAGGCACGTGTTATAATGCAAGCAATACAAATAAATTATTTAGGTGGCTATCATCATATTCGAGCAATGGCACACAAACCATGATCGGACTCAAGAGAGGAGTAACAACTACAACAATGAGCCACTGTAATAGCTTCGTAATTATCAAAAGTTCAATACAAGTATTTCAAATACTAGCATATATACCAAATTATTACCGTACATGTCATACTTGAATTAAATGGGATTACCAATTAACACTGTTTTTTGATTCATAGAGTAAAAAAAAGATTTGGTATTTGATAGCCAATACTGGAGTCGAACCCATGTCTTGTGCGTTGCACAATGCTCTCCCATTTGAGCTAATTGACTTTCAAAATAAGTAAAACTTAAACATTCATAATGTAAAAACAATAATGACTATATCAAGGATACAAACTGATCCAACCTTACTCATCACCTCCAAAATATATTCATGGACATACCATTTAGAAATTATTTGAATAAATCTCACAATTCATATGGCAACTCATTTCTCCTACTTTGGGCTATAGATGCCACCCAAAGCATTTTTCAATGGTTTCATTTCTTTCCTTTTATGGTCTTTGCATTCTTGGTATTGTTATTTCTCCACGTCTAAGGATGAGAATATTTGCCATTCTTCTTTCTCCGCCTGCAAGCAATAGTGTGGAACAACTTAAAGAAAATTCTTAATCATGTACAATTCACAATAACAAAAGTTACTAAATATAATAGGCTTCACGTACACCAGCTCAACCAATTTGAATCATAAATATGCCACCATGTGACATGAATTTTTCTATATCCACATGACGTGTTTATGGATAAAGTCGGCTTAACATGTACGTTGTGTTCACAGTTTCACACATTACAAGCTACTAGATCACTTAAGTTTCTAAATTTTAACTAGCCATAGTCTTATGCACGTAGAAATATGCTTATGTATTTGACTTATATGATTTGTTCTCCTAACACTAAGAAAGTATTATGCACTAGAAATAAGCTTAGGTGCATAGAAATATTCAGTAGATGAATGAAAATAACTAGTAAATACACAAAAAATAAGCATTAATAACATTTACAAGAAAGTGAGGTTGTGCATTTCCTGCAACAAATTCAAAACAATTTCCACTCTTCTCAAGTATAGAATGTCATCGGGGCTGAGAAGAGCACATGTAGGTATCTGACACATCTGACCAAATTTACACTACGTCATTTCTTCTACTCGTACTGGACAATACACGAAGTAGCTGCAACTAGTAAAATCGCATTTCCTGCTACATTTGTAAAAGTTTCAGCAAATAAGTTTCATTATTGGGTCATTTAAGGTATTAATTATGCAATTACGGGAGACATTGGTAGATAATGAGATTTTGTGGGTTTCTTTTCGAATTATACTTAAATTGCCAAACAAAAGCAGCCGAAGAACCCAAAAAAAGTCTTATTTAATTTAGGAACTTTTGAGTTCGGGATTTGATATACCGATATCAAATGAGATGTTTCTGTTAAACATTAAAACAATTCAATTATAACACCAAAATTCAACAACAATATGTATAAGTAACGACAACGAATTGTTGTCATCTAAATTGATGAATATAAAGGCTAATTATCATCAACAACAATAAAAAAAAAATTAATTTGATGAATATAAACCATAGTTTCAAATAATTCGACTAATTTAATTGATGAATCGTAAAATTTAAAAGACATAAAATATAAACCCTAATTTCACAAAAATAAAATCAATTTTAAGTCTTTACCTCGTCGAATCCGGCCACAATGTCTATTGATGAATAACGAATGACGAGATTACATTCACAAAGTCTGAAATGTGATCGAAGTGAGAGAAGGAGTGATTTCGCGATATTGATTGATCGAACAAACATAAGACAAGAGTTATGCGAGTTTAGTTTCAATGAAAGAGAAAAAAACAATTAGATAATGAGCAAGTTAGAATGACGGGAACTTGAAGGATTTGGAGGGTATGGAGAGTTAGTTGATTTAATCTCAACCCTTCATTAATTTGAGATCTAAGAGCTGTGAATGGTTCTCACGGTTCTCATTATACTAGAGGTTCTCACTGGATCTCGACCCTATATATATATATATATATATATATATATATATATATAGGGTCGGGATCCGGTGAGAACCACCCTTATAATGAGAACCATGAGAACCTTCATTAAATCTCCACCAAATCTCGTTTCGAAAGTTTTGATGGATCATTTACCATTAGTTTAACTTATTCAAATACACACTTTAGTATCATTAAACAAAATTTATTGATTTTATTAACAAAATATATACTTAGTGTACCAAAATACAATTAGGTATACTAAAACGGCTATAAATGCACGAAAACGACCACTATATATGTGCATGAAATTTTTTACATGCATGAAAATGACTACTAGGTGCATGAAAATAGTAGGCTCTACGTGCATTAAAACGAGTTCTAGGTGCATGAAAAATGATAGATACGTCAAAATCGGTAGTATGTGCATGAAAATTAATAAAACGTATCTCACGTCTATTTCCGTCACTAGTATATATTTTCTAGACTATGAAATATGTTTTCTAGCCATAAAATTTCATGCCGAATCCAAATATGTCATTAATTTTTTTTAAAAAAGTCCGTAAGGTAGAGTTTTCACAGTTCTCATTATATTGATGGTTCTCATAGGATCCCAATTCTATATGTATATATATATGTATATATATGTACATAGAATTGGGATCCTATGAGAACCACCAATATAATGGGGTCGGGATCCGGTGAGAACCACCCTTATAATGAGAACCATGAGAACCCTCACTAAATCTCCACCATATCTCGCTTCGAATGTTTCGTTGGATCATTTACCATTAGTTTAACTTATTCAAATACACACTTTAGTATCAATAAACAAAAAAATTTGATTTAATTAACAAAATATATACTTAGTGTACGAAAATACAATTAGGCGTACTAAAATGGCTATAAATGCACGAAAACAACCACTACGTGCATGAAATTTTTTACATGCATGAAAATGATTACTAGGTGCATGAAATAAGAGGCTGTACGTGCATTAAAACGAGTTCTAGGTGCATGAAAAATGATAAATGCGTAAAAATCGGTAGTAGGTGTATGAAAATTAATAAAACGTATCTCACCTTGATTTCCGTCACTAGTATATATTTTCTAGACCAAGAAATATGTTCTCTAGCCTTAAAATTCCATGCCGAATCCAAATATGTCATTATTTTTTTTTAAAAAAGTCCGTAAGATAGAGTTCTCACGGTTCTCATTATATTGGTGGTTCTCATAGGATCCCAATTCTATATACATATATATATATATACATACATATATACATATATACATACATATATATATATATATAGAGAGAGAGAGTCCGGTTCCGGTGAGTCCGCCTCCTTAGATGAGTCTTGAGTCCATACAAGGACTGTCTGATCTAATTAAATAAAGCGCTCAGATTGTGCCACATATACACCTAACAAACACACTAAAACTGACCAATCTATTTTTTCATTATTTCATTTTTTCCACCTTTCTCTCTCTCTCTCTCTCTCTCAAAATCCCTAATTTAAGAACCCTAAAAACAAATCCCCAATCTATTTTTTTCTGGTCTCTCTAATTTCATTTTTCAAAATTCAGGAAAAATGACGCAATTGTTTTGTCATCTCTTCAAATTGATGACGATGTGTAGCAGTTCTCTTTGATTCTCGATGAATTTATCGAGCAAATTAGACAATTATCATCATGATGATATCAACTGAAGATGAAGAATTTAGAACCAGTTTACAAAACATTACTAACTTGATTAAACTATTAATTCGTGTAATTTATTAATTTTTGTTTCGAATGCGGCAACTACTTGTGTTTACGTATGTCCAGTTAATGTCCAATTTGATTAAACTATTAATTTGTGTAATTTCGAATGCGGCAACTATTAATTTGTGTAATTTACTAATTTTGATTTTGTTAAAGAATACTAATATATTATGCATAGTGGTACAAAATTTGTCCAACTATGTTACATATTAAGTATAACAGTAAGACATATAGATTATAACATTAAAAACGTTTATTATAACACAAATATGAGGTGTTACATCTTATGTATAGGGTTACAAAACTTGTAACACAATTGGATCAAGTGAGTCCACCCTTCTTAAATGAGTCTTGCACCCAAAAAATGTAACACAGCAAGGGATGACTATTTGTAACACAATATTGCATAAGTTGTAACACCTCATATTTGTGTTATAATAAAAGTTGTTAATGTTACAATCTATATGTCTTACTGTTATAATTAACATGTAACATAGACGAACAAGTTTTGTAACACTATGCATAATTTGTAACACCTCATATTTGTGTTATAATAAAAGTTTCTAATGTTAGAATCTATATGTCTTACTGTTACGATAGCTCAATCATATGAATTTGCTATTTCAATGCTCTCTGCGATTCTCAAGGTGCTATATTGGTATTCATTTCCCGACGTCAGAACATACGAAAACTTTGTTTATCACTGTTTGGAGCTAAAATCATTTAATGATGTCATATCATTATATATATAAAAGCAAAATGTAAAACTGCTGATGTGGCGCAACCAGGTTTCAGAATTACGCTAATGGAGCTCTCTCATTCAACCTCATAATTTCAGTTTTTTTCGCCCAATAACGTGAATAATAACAGCCATGTCAGCTTCCATTAAATATCAACTTATTAATTAATATTACAACCATATAATTATTTAATTAAATTTCTCTTTTTTCTCTTATTTATCTTTTATTCTTTCTCTTTCCTAAATCTTATTTTATCTCGATTAATCTTTTTCACCCTTTATATCTTTTTTTTATTCTATTACTAAAAACTCATTTTATTGGAAAGTTATAAGTTTACATTTTTTAATTATATTTTACGCTTTTCAAGTTAATTATACGTCAAACTTTTAATGTCAACCTACACCACATTTATTATTAGTATATCTAACAACTTTAATTGATCATTTCCCGTCAAAATTAAAATTGAACAACCCGTGAATTTTCACGGGTATTACGCTAGTTTGTGTAATAATGACGGTAGAACAATTAAATGATTGATCATTGATGATTTGGAAGAAAATCATTGTCATGTGATTGGATTAATTATGATCATTGATGATTTTAAATTTTCTTCCAAATCAGTGTCGCATGAATGGATTAATTATTTGTTTGGCAGTATAAGACCATCCCCAAGCAAGGGTCACACTAACTAGGTCAATACATAATTCTACTCTTAATTACACTTAATTTATCTTGACCTATTTTTACTCTCCCAAGCAAAAAGGTCACCACCTAGGTCATCAACCCAATTATTTTTCATTTTTCAACATTTTTAATTACTTTCCACATTTTTTAACCCACTAAAAGATTCATCTCTCCTACTTTATCTATTATTATTACTATATTTTAAACTCTTTACATTTTTAACCAATGACCATTAAACAACTACTAGGTCAATAAGTGGGTCAATAGATGGGTCAACACTAAGAAAAGAGGTCACCAATTGACCCTATTTTATAATGGGTCATGCTAATTAAGTTACTAATCCTTAATTAACTTGACCCAATTACTTATTGACCTCCTCATCCACCTTGCTTGGGGATGGTCTAAGGAGAAGGTTTCAATGCATCACCAATTTGGAAAGCCAGTAATAGTTCGAACCCCAGGTGAACCCGCTTAGAAGTAACCATCCTGATTGCAGGCTACACTGATGCAGTTGGATTTTCTGCCATTGCTATTACCCCACGAGGTAGGATGAGGAATATGGTGACGACGATGCTCGTCTCTTCATCAGCGGCGGTACTATGTGTCAGAGCTCCAGTGTCAGCGGTTAGTGGTTGTCGCCGGAGTTTGGTGGTGGTAGATGGGAATTGAATCATTGACAATCAAAATTCAATTGATTTTGAGGGATTGATGTGCGATTAATTGATTTAGTTAATTCTTACTTCAGTTAATTAATAAAATTGATGTTAATAATGTTGGAGATAAGTTTGTTGTTGATTGATTTGGGAAATTCTTGGGAAAATGTTTGACGGTAGTGAGGAAATTCGTGTGGTTGAAAGAATGTAAACCGTTGGCTATTGCAGGTTTACTTAGATCAAACGGTAACTTTTCTCCCACTGAATTTTGTATTACTATCATATAGTTAATAACTCCCACTGATTTCATAGTGATTAGGCAACATCTTCAAACATCTTCTCAACTCATAATGAACATTTCATTTTGATTAACTTCAAACATTTTCTCAACTCGTTATGAACATTTCATTTTTATTTTCTTTCCCACGGAAAGAACCTTTTAATTTCACGAGAACGGGAGATGATTTCTCCTCTTTTTATCTTTATAAAACAGAAACATTTACATCATGGAAACGATTTCCTTCCGTTAACACTCGCGGTTCCCTTTGTCCTCTCTGGGAACTTTTGACAACATACGGAACATTTTCCTTTTGTGTCCTCGCGTAGTTTCTTCTGTGTCCTCTCGTAGTTTCTTCTATCCAATTTCTTAGAGTTCTTCTCAAGGACTCCTCATAGAACTCTTCTCTAAGATCCTATGCTTATTTCATTGGTTTACGGGCGTAGAATTTCTCCCACTCTATCCTCTAAAATAACCTGTATTTTAGGAAGGATAGCATTTTCGCCCGTCAACAATGTATTGGATAAAGAATTTTGTGAGTATTTGAGATATTAACATATTCTTTCATTTAAGGTGAAAATCTTATAATGAACTGATGTTCTTATGTTTGAATTTGAAGTATTTCACGGGATGCAATTCTCGTTTTTAAGTAAGTCGTATTACTTTTATAATGATCCTATCATTTCTTCCGTACGTTGAATCATTCAAGGTACTTTATTACGATCTATGAAAATCGTATCAACTCATGTTATGTATCATAAAAGCATTTTAAAACCAACATGTTTGATCAAGAACAAAAGGATGACTTGGGTTGAAAACCAAGTCACCAACATTCAAATTACAACCATTGTTTGAAATAAACGAATTCTTGTCGTACAAGAAATATAAAGTTCTTAAATTAAAATGCAAAAGAAAGAAGACATCAAATGAAAATTAGAGCCATGCTCTTCATGTCTTCAATCTCGGATGCTACCTTAGCCATCCATGGAAGGAACTTTAAGTTTCCTTCTCCTTCTCCTTGCCTTTGTCTTTGGTAGGAGCCCCTTTAAAACAATTTATAAACGGGTAAGAATCAATAACTTGTATCAATATACAAAATTGATTAAATAACATGAATTGGACGAGAATTTATACCTACTGCAAGAACCTTTCCGGCTTTGAGGTCATGGAGATACTTCGGGCAATTCCGCTTCCAATGCCCCATCTTAGTGCAATAATAGAACTTGTCTTCAACCTTTGATGACGACGAAGAAGAAGTACCTTTCGTAAAAGTCTTCTCCTTGGGAGATGCGGGTTTGAAGGCTTTAACATTTTTACCCTTGTTGGCCTTGCGCTTAAACTTCCTCTTGCTTTTTGAATCGATATTAAGCACATCCTTTGTGGAACTCTCATTAAGTCCCATATCCCTCTCCGCTTGGACTAACATCTTATGTAACTCGTCCAAGGAGGTTACTTGATTGCGCATGTTATAATTTACCCGAAATTGAACATACGATTTCACTTTGTTGAGGGAGTGAAGGATTTTGTCAATAATAAGCGAGTCGGGAACATTCACCCCTTGCAACTTCAAGGTTTCGGCTAGCTCAACCATTTTGAGCACATGAGGACTAATCTTTTGATCTTCCTTTAAGGTCAAATCGAAGAAGGCGGAGGCCGCCTCATATTGGATTACCCTAGGAGCTTGTGAAAACATGTTCGCAACTCTAGTGTATATCTCATTAGCCGTGGCTAGCTTAATCATTCTTCTTTGGAGATCCGGCTCCATCGAAAATATAAGCACGTTCTTCAAAGCATGTGACTCTTTCATGTAGGCCTCATAAGCCTCACGAGTCGCTTCCGATGAACGAGCACCGGGAGCGGGAGGAGCGGCAATGGTAAGATAACGAGTCTTATCGTCGGCTTCCGCGGCCAACACCAATTGGGCGTCCCAATCTTTAAAATTGGCGCCATGCTTCTCAAGCTTGCAACGATCCATAAAAGACCGAAGCCATGAAACGTGATGTGGGAGTGGTGGAGCGTTATTTGCCATTGATTGGAAGTCGAAAAATGAACTACAAATGAAAATTAAGGAATTAAAACACAATTATCGTTTTAATAATTAAACTTGTAAATTTTAAACAAGTTAAGCATCTACTTAATGATCTCTTACCCAATTAAGTAAATGATCCCGAGACCCAAATACACACTAACTTGGGCACGGTTTAGCCGATACATCCCTCATTAATGTGACTCGGTAGATTAACCCTTTAATCGATTCTACTTTTAGAACTCTCGGTCGATAAAATTACAGTAATTCTTATCTTAGCCCGAACTTATTACCACTACGGTGGCTCGAATACCTTCGTCGAGATCAACCAAATTTCAAGAATAAGTAATCATATTACCCCACTTCACCAACGTAATAAGGTTTGCACCCCGGTTTAGCCGAGCCTACTCCCTTATGAAGAAGATCCTTCGCGGGTCCTTTACTTTTTGGTAAGGCTATGTCTCGATTTTTAAATAACGTAAGAGATCTTGTCAATTTATTATCTATCTCCTTTAAGTGAACTAAGTCGGTGAATTATCGATAAATTAATTGACACGGTCGATAAAATCGATGAAATGCATGAGTTTGAATGACGATTTGGCTATGCATGCAAACAAGATAAGCATAAATAAAAGCATAAATAATTAAAAGCATAAATAAAACCATAGTATGGCCTTTCCTAAAATAGAAAATAAAGTAAATTACAAATTCGGAAACCAACTC
Organism: Silene conica; assembly: GCA_029255685.2. Classification (NCBI taxonomy): domain Eukaryota; kingdom Viridiplantae; phylum Streptophyta; class Magnoliopsida; order Caryophyllales; family Caryophyllaceae; genus Silene; species Silene conica. The sequence goes on from CM055312.2 coordinate 77,573,168, forward strand.
CTTTGGTTCCTTGAACTTCACACGCGGCACGCATCCCAAGGCAAACTCCGTCTTGGTCGGAACTCCTTTCCGAAATGGCACCGTCTTCAAGGATCTCCGGAATTACAAATAATTACAAATTTTCTATCTATTTTATACATTATAAAATAAAATAAAATAATAAAATAAAGTGATACGAGATCACATTAAATTACAACCGAATCGATAAACCCTTACATTACGGGAAATATCGATTAAAATCTAAGGTCATACTAAGTAATTACATAATTCAAAATTACGTAGATAAATTATGACATTCATAAATAATAATTAAATACGCAATGCTTATGTAAAATGCAAAACCTAAGCCAAATCGTCCTATTTAAACGCGTTTTAAATATCGTTATTCGTAATAACCCGGTTTTATGGAATAACGTGATTTAAACAATTTTAAAATCACTAATCACTCTATGAATCACTATTCATGATTTAGTTAAGTTTCCTAACACATTTTAGGATTCAAAATTTAGTCTTACTCAAATTTCGAAATAACTTAACTTTTATTTTAATATTGTTCGGTTTTAATCGGTTTTACGGGAAATAGCATTAAAATAATCAAACGAGTCATAAAAATTTCGAAAATTCAAAATTCAAAATTTTGAACATACTGAAAACTTTCTAAAATTTCAGATCCTTAAAACTCAAATATTTTCGAAATACACCATTTATTTCGTAAAATAGCCGTATAATATGCATAATATTTCGAAAAATTCAAAACTATTGCAAAAATTATGAAATAAAATACTAATATAATTTTTACATCTTCCTAGACACTCAAAGCATCTGAAAATGCAGAAAAATAAGGCTGAAAAGTACTGTTTAAGGTCTGAAAATAAAGTAATGATTATGACTCCTTAAACACTCAATATCAATTTTAACTTTTAAAATTAAAACTTAAAGTTTCAGAAACTTTTGGCACTAAATAAAAATATGTTGATGATCATACATAATATGACTAATATGGTTGAACTTTTCGGACCATTTAAGCAACATTTACTATTTTTAATAATTCGTGTCATATATTACGCGATTTTACCGATTAAAATCATTTCTCATGCAATATTCGAGATTAAAAGCTCAAAATTCATATGCATGCTAGAAATAATATATGTGACACTATATTAAATTTTTATGGTCAAATTCGAACTTAAACTATTTAAGCTAAAATATGTCACTAATATTACGATTTTTACGATAAAAATCAATATTCATGCAATATTAATGAAAAATTTCTGGAAAATTCATCATATATTTTTAATATTGCATGTGACATCTACCAAAATTTTTATAGTTAAATTCATAATATAACTATTTATCCCATATTTAACTCATTTTATGACTATTTAACCATTAAAATCATAAACCATGCATAAAACTCAATAATTTCGAAAATTATTTATATTCATAATATGTTAAATGCATGTGAGAACATATTTAAAATTCGTGGCCAGAAACATTATATAGCTATTTTTCCCAAATAAAAACATTTTTAACCGATTTTTGGCACTAATTAAACATTTTAATTACCATAATGAACAATATTATTCCATAAATCATCAAAATGACTTAAAACTATTTTAAGACCAGAAATATATACATGCAATATGATTTTCGTGCATATCCTATATGTACTACTCATTTTCGTTTTTAATTAAAATCGTATTTTCTCGCAAAAACGTATAAAATCGAGTTGCATGCAAACAACCTTATGGCTCTGATACCAATTGTTGGAAAACGAGGTAGTCATACTAGCTAATTCATATCATTAGTCTTACTAATATAACTAATTAATCTCATATTAATTTAGTTGATCTTATGCATGCAATATAAAATGCGGAACAATGACGAAAAGGGCCTTACAAACGGTCCGAGATAGTGCTAGGACGATCCTCCACGGAGCAACCAAATTAGCTTGCCTCCTTTACGATGCACCAAGACCTACCCTTAAACACCGAGACACGAACCCGAGCTAGGAGACGTAATCGGTTAATTTAAAACCGTAAACTAATACTAGTATTAGTATTATAGAAAATATTATATGAATAATATTTATGAGGTTTTTCTTCAATATTTTTACACTAGAAAAAGCACAAGTGTAAAAACTAGAATGAAAGAGTGTGAACTATTCAATATATAGAGGGTAAGGTTGAGAGTTGAGTGTGTCGTGTGTTTTGTGTTGTGTAAGACTAAATAGATTACTTGTCTTACTTATTCAACTAGGTGTGCATGCCTACTAATAGACATCAACCTATTCTAATCATTATGCCTTTTCATGCACTAATTTAAACAAACTAGTCCATACAATGCATAATCACACGCCACAATTAATTGTAAAATGAACTTTCATTTTACAATTTGTAATTTGTACAATTGTGTGATATGTAACATCCTATGTGACATGAAACAATTGTATTAATTTAAAAATACATATTTATCAAATAAATATTATTTCTAAATTAATTAAATCACATTTAACAAATTATTTAGTAATTCATAATTACCGTCTCAAAATATGGTTATTATATTAATCGTCAATACGATATACAACATTTGTTATAACCACGAACCCATCTCATTCTAATTTCGACATTTCTAAAATATCGATTAGTATTTGACAATTGACACATTTCAATTTCAAATATAAATCTTACTTTAAGATTCAACCTCTAATTTCTCAATATACGGTTTTAAGAATATCAATCAATCTGTATCCTATACAATTAATCAATATACGTTTAAGGGGTCAGTCCTAAAGGTGTGACCTAAAGGGATCAACTGACCACCACCGTCATACGACAGTAATGTTAAACTCTAGTCAGCCAATCAGTACCGATTAATGTTGGTCAGTTGACTAAATCAATATTGGATCGTCCCTTGCATATTCTTTTCATAAGATTTATGACAATGATATTTTATCATTGTCGTGATCGCACTATTGTTGAGGACACATTTCCCAACAGTTGTAACTCTGAAATTAAAAAATATAACACTGAGGAAAATATTATAACACATGATACATAATATTATAAACCTGATACATAATATTATAAAAAAGATTCAAAGCTCAGCAACGAAAACACATGACATAACATTCGTAAAACCAAAGAAAATATTACAACACATGACACATAATATTATAATAACACATCATACATAACATTAGGAAAAACCGAAGAAAAGACTTGTCCAACAACAAAAATACAAACCATAAACAACGAAAACCGAATACAATAGCAATAATTCTTTCTTAATTTGCACCAAGAGCAGCAACGAGACAATCAAAGGGGTTAAAAATTTCAGCCGCAGCATCTGCCTCTGCATTAGCCTTCACATTATCAGCGACTTCGACGCGGTCAAAAGGCCGACGGACATAATACCTGTCACTGCTTCTAGCGACCCAAAGATACGGGTCTACCCCTACTGTGTCACTGCTTTTGGACCTCCAGTCATCAAAGCCATGCTCCCTTATTTTGAACAATTCTTGTAACTTGAATGCATAATGACAATGCTCCTGCGACGGGCCAAACTCGATAACCACAAACCCTGAGAAGTTACCATCCCGATTCCAGACAGACTTAACCTTTGTTACCGGATAATTTAATTCCCGTAGCATGTCCCTAACAACTCTGAAGCTTTTGGGAACATATAAGTTACCCTCATAATGGCCCGGCATGTTGGCCATTATGCAGCAAAAGGGGTGAACATATTTAACAGCCATAGACCACAAAAAAGAAGATAAAGGAGGTTTGAAGTAAAAAATGGATGATAATAAATTTTGTTTCAATGTGTTAATGACATGTTGTACATGCATGCCTCTATTTATAGGGGGTTTATCCTTTATTGTTGGGGGGATGTGCAGTCCAATAGATGCATAGTGTTACAAACACATGAAACCATACATTTGTCTATTGTTTTTTCTTTCCCCAAGCGATGCTTTTTGGCAGTGTGTAATCACTTTTATTCATTGTGTAATCACTTTTATTCAGTGTGTAATCCACTTTTATTCAGTGTGTTGTCAAACACACCTGCATTATACACTGTTTCATAAAAAAAAGGGTTGACCATTTTAATTTCAAACATAACTATAGTGTAATCAAAAGAATACAAAATACAAGTAACACTCAACAACGTATATTATAACTTTGAAAATATTATAACAAACCAAAATCACAAAAAATACTGAAATTATCCACCAAATAAACTAAAAATAATTAAACAATGAAAATATTTTGAAGAACAAAGATTTAAGACACAAAAAGAGGACTGTGTACCAATGAATATGTATGGCTTAAAACTTTAAATGCATGTCCAACAATCAAATTGTTTGACTACAGCGAATAAACTACGATATACTCCATTATTCAGATGCATCTCCTTCTTCTTCTTCTCCTTCCTCTCCTTCTCCTTCTTCTTCTTCTTCTTCTTCTTCTTCAGATGACGTATCGTCCTGTTGAAAACCGGAGTGTTGGTTTCAAAATCATGTCTATAGAGAATATTACAGTTTAAAAAAGATTAACACAGAAAATATGTAGATTAATAGAATTAATACATACATTGGTTGTAACAGGGGCCTTTTTGACAAATGGATTTGGGCAATTTCGTTTGTCATGATAACTCATTCGTTTACAATTGTTACACAGTCTTTTTGGTTTTTTTTGCCTTTTTTATTGCCTTTCGCTTAAGAGACAGCAATCTTTTGCCACGGCCCTTGTTCTTTTTGCGATGCGGTGGTAATATAGTAACAGTAGAGGATGAACTGCAACCCAACAGCTGCTCCAATTCTTGTTCCTTTGTTAATGCCGGTTTCTGAGAACAGAATTTCTCACGGTCGGATCTCAGCAATTTTGAGAGCTCTTTAACTTGACCCTCTGGCAGAGACTTCAGGACAGGAATGATGGAATAAAACTCTGTCCACACCCCAGCGACAGCTAAGTTGTGATAGTGAGTAGCATCGACATTCTCATCAACAACGCCCTCCGCATCAAAACTGCTTCTGTATGAGTTCTTTGTCCACCGTTTCAGGATATATTTGTCAGGGATTGAAATAATTTTTTTACCCTGCCAGACACAGATATTATGACTGCACAACAGTCATTTCCTCAAAAAAAGCTTGCAAGCACATGAAGCTTCTTTACTTGAAATAGTGGACACAACTCGGAATGTTTTCCCGATAATCCCATCCCCCACATCAGAACACTCCCGATCAATGTCATGTGTGACATCAATTATACCGCATGAGCATATAGCAGCCTCCACTTCTTCTCGAAAATCTTTGAAGACGGCATGAGTATACACAGTTGAAGCATGCTTCTCTATTGGTAGTGGTGATACTAGTTCAGGGAGTGAATGATCACTCGCTTTATCAAGACATTGTGTTGCATACCTTTGCTGGTCCATAGCACTTTGGAATCTCATCCAAAATTCAACCAAAGTGCCAAACTTATTCTCAAAACGCTTGAAAAACGAATTCTCGCTTTCAGATCTTTGAGTTGTTCTCAATATAGAACCCATGGGCAAATCGGTAAAGTAGGCAGGAATCCACTGTGCACGAACAGCATAAATGCTCCTAAGCCACTCGTTACCTTCAAGCTTATATTCTTGAATAATGTCCGCCCACTTAGACTCAAACTCAGCAACATCCAAGGTACTATCCCAAACAATTGAATTGAATCGAGAAAGGAAAACTGTGTCATTAAACAAGGCTACCCCTACTTTCGCGCCCAGTTTTTGCATGATATGCCACATGCAGAATCGATGACGAGCTTTCTTAAAAACTACAGGGACAGCAAGTATTGCTCCAGGGGCCTGATCAGTTATAACACATTGGGGTTCTTTCTGATTCATTGCATCCAAAAACTTTTCAAAGCACCACGTAAATGATTCCTCATCCTCATGTTCGAGCAGTGTTGCAGCAAATGTAACAGACCGCTTGTGGTGATCAACACCAGTGAAAGGCGCGAACACCATATTATACTTGTTGGTTCCATAGGTTGCATCGAAACTAAAAGAATCCCCAAACAACGAATAATTCTGTCTACTTTGTGAATCACACCAAAAAACTCTAGACAAAACATGTTCTTCATTAGTGTAATAGGCATAATAAAAACCCTTATTTGCTTCAGAAATCTCTTTAAATCGATCGATCATCATCTGAGCATCTTTACTGTCTATAAAACACTTTATATCCCTGTTGAAATTCTTGAAATCTATTAATGTTGCCCCCACATTTTCATACCCCTCCGCATACTCTTTGCAAAGCCTAGGCCTAAAACTCATTGAAGCCCCAATGTGACCTTAGAGTTGTTAATAATTGTTTGCTTGTGGAATGTATTAAGCTTTCTAGTCAAATTCTGGAGATGAACATCCTTAATATTGCCAAGCATGTGGTTGTGAAAATCATGAAGCATGTCAACATAATATCCTGACCCATTATATGAAAATCTTATCATTGCAGGGCAGCCTATCCTTGTAATTTTTATAGACCTTGTGTTACTATTTCTTTCCCCATTCCTATTTTCCCTAAAACCATGGCGATTGCAAACAACAGACTTTTTGCATATTGCACCATCTCGTCGTCTCTTTGTAGTATACAGCCTAGGTTCAAACCCACATGATAAGGCATAAACCTTATAAAAAAACAGCCCGTCCATCAGAGTATTAAAAAACATCCCCAGTTTAGGAGTGAACTCCTATTCAACCCTCCGCAACCACTGCTCGCTACCACCAGGTGTATAACTCAATTAAGATCAGTGGATGCCTATTATGTGTACTAGAAGACGATGCAACACATGTAGGTGTACGGTCAACAGCACTATTGTTGCTTGCTACAAAATAAGAGAATCACAGAGAATTATAAAAAAAAAAAGATATAAAACACAAACGAAAACAGCTGATTGGAAAATAACAAAATAACAAAGAGAAAACTAAACGATAATACACAGCACGTAATCATACAAAAAAAATTGATTACCAGAAATAAGAGCAGAAGTAGTAGGAAGTTCAGGAATTCCATTGATATTAATTAAGGCAGTTGAATTATTAACAAAAAGGACAATAAAAAATATCACAATCTAAACCACAACAAAAAAGCTTAATAAATACCACACAAAAAGAATTTACCAGTACTAAGAGTGCCGGATGTAGGATTTTGTTCAGTTTCATGAATTTCCATTACTGACGAGCTTGAATTCATGATGAAAAACACAAAAACATCCAAGGTTGAAGAGAGAATTCAAACCAAACGTTAATTAGAACCCTAAACCCTAAAAATTTGACAAGAAAAAAAGAGAGGAAAATCAAATATATATATATATATATATATATATAGGTTGCTAACAAGAGTTGTTATGGAATAAGGAAAGTGGAATTGCCTAAAATACCTTATTTAACGTACGTGGACCATAGTCTAATATAACAATTGTCCAAAAAATTTCAAAAGTTAACAAATTGTAAATTGTAAATTTTAAAATACTGTTATAATATAATATTGAAAATTTGATAATGTAACACTTCTTATAGCTAAATGTAACAAAGTTTTACTTTTTAGTTTTATAATAGCAGTATGTAGTGTTACAAGTATAAGTGTGTAGTGTTATAATGTAAGTATATTGTGTTACAAGTATCAGTTTGTACTGTTATAATATAAGTATGTAGTGTTACAAAGATAAGTTTATACTGTTATAATATAAGTATGTAGTGTTACAAAAACACACCCTAAAGACACTCTAAACGGGACGGGAAAGGGTTTAGGGTTGGATTAGGCGGATCCGCTACCGCGGAACCGCCTAATCCAACCCTAAACTCTTCCCTTGCTTCACATACGAACGACATTAAGACAAAAAGACACCCTAGATGGGGACGGGTGAACCCTTTTTTGGGGGACGGGTGAAAACTATGGGTCGAGTACCAAAAAACGGGACGGGAAAGGGTTTAGGGTTGGATTAGGCGGATCCGCTACCGCGGAACCGCCTAATCCAATCCTAAAACCTTCCCTTGATTCACATACGAACGACAGTAAGACAAAAAGACACCCTAGATGGGGACGGGTGAACCCTTTGTTAGGGGACGGGTGAAAACTATGGGTCGAGTATTCCAAAAAAGGGACAGGAAAGGGTTTAGGGTGGATTAGGCGGATCCTCTACCGCGGAATCGCCTAATCCAACCCTAAACCCTTCCCTTGCTAACGAGACGGGAAGGGTTTAGGGTTGGATTAGGCGGTTCTGCGACCGCGGAACCGCCTAATCCAACCCTAAACCCTTCCCTTGCTTCACATACGAACGACACTAAGACAAAAAGACACCCTAGATGAGGACGGGTGAACCCTTTTTTGGGGGACGGGTGAACACTATGAGGTCGGGTATTACAAAAACAGGACGGGGAAGGGTATAGGGTTGGATTAAGGGGATCCGCTAATATAATATACAAAGTTAGATTACATTATAACACTAAAACTTACATATTGTAACTCTTAAAATTAAAAAATATAACACTTATAAATTTTATAACTTACATAATATTACAACACCTTTCAATTTCTATTGTTATAACTCTGAATATACAAAAAATAACACTGAAAGATGAATATTATAACACTACATAACTGTAATTTGTAACATTGAACTAATACAGACAAATGTTAAGTGTCCTATGTTTGAACTAATACTAACAATAATTTGTAAAAATTTTAAAAATAATAATATGTAGTTGTGCACAAATTTAACTTTTGAAGGGATTAAAAAAGGAAAAAATGTTTGATGTAAAAGCTATTGTAGCAGCTTTAATTTTGAATGGTAAAAATCAATTAATGTTTAATGTAATAGTGAAAAATGTAGAATGTAACACTTCGACAGTTATTTATTACATAATGGAAGTTCAAATTGTTATAAATGAATAATTGAAATGTAACACTCCTAAATTGATTTGTAACATATTGGAAGTTCAAACGTTATTGTAACACTACTATTGTTTAATTTAATACTGAAATATGTAAATTATAACACTTCTACAGTTATTTGTAACATGTATGAAGTTCAAAGGGATTATTTTTGAATAATGTTCAATGTAATTATGTAAACAAAAACTTGTAACACTTCAAACTAAAAATAGTAACAGATTTGATGAACTCCAATTCACATACGGCTTCACACAGAAAGCTTGCTAAACTCATCAACGAACATCTCAACATCTTCAGAGTTGACATCCCTTTTGTAACACTTCTATTGTTTAATGTAATACTGAAATTTGTAAATTGTAACACTTCTACAGTTATTTGTAACATCTTTGAATAATGTTCAATGTAATTCCGAAAAGATAAACTTGTAACACTTGAAACTAAAAATAGTAACAGATTTGATGAACTCCAATTCACATACTGCTTCACACAGAAAGCTTGCTAAACTCATCAACGAACATCTCAACATCTTCAGAGTTGACATCCCTTTGGTATTTATGAACCACCACCATTATTGATGAACCGCAATTCACAGGCTGTTTATCAAAATTGATAGTTCTTGAGCAGCCAATTCTCAACTTAAACTTGTTTATGATTCGTAACTTTTCGAACACACCGATGTTTGATGCCAGTTTACAGAGAGAATCATTAACTGAAAACACAGAATGATTGTGTACAGCATGTAACATGTCAACAACATACCCTTCTCCATTGTATATAAACCTGGTCATAGCTTTGCATCCAGTCCTTGGAGTGACCCTACTGCTATGTTTGTGATTAACATGGTGATTACAAACCACGTACTTCAACCAATTCCCACCAGAATATATTGGTTTTTGACTGAATGGTCTGGGTTGAAATCCACGTGAAATAGCATAAATCTGATAGAACAACAATGCTTCCTCAAATGTGAAAACACATCCCTAATCTAACAGTAAACTGCGTCTGTAATTTCCTCATCCGTTCGGCGTTCGCTGCTACTAAGACGTCTTGCACGCGAAGACAAAGAGGATGCAACAGACGTACACGGACCATTAACATCGCCATGGACAACTCCTAATAAAAAAGATACACACTTCAGGACATATATTTTACCAGCAGAAGACATATTGAAATGAAAACATGTTGAAAAGCAGACAAAAAAGACCAGAAGTAAGACTTAGTGAGTCAAACGCATGTTGAATTCCATTGAGATCCATCGCGAAAGCTGAAATAAGTAAAACAAAAGAAGCAACCATTGAAATTAGCAAGTGAACATGAATTTCATTTGAACACTCTTAAAATGATTGAATGATTGTTACAAAATATAGAAAAAACTATTTCATCAATCAAATTCCGAAAAAAAATATAAAACTAATTCAGTATATTATTACAAAACTTATTGAAGCACACACAAACACCATTCACATCGAAAAAAGAAGACGTGAAAACACGCATGTTGAGATGCAAGTGAGATCTATGACGAAAACTGAAAAATAGGTAAAACAAAAGAAAGAACGATAAACATTAGGCGAAAAAATGAACGAGATCACAAAAATGAATCAACAAATATAAATCGAAAACATTAAAAATTGAAATTAATAACAAATATACCAGTCATTCACATTCACGTTTGATTCAATAATTATAAACTGATAGAATGAATGTTAAGATGAAGTGATTTACCAGTAAGTAAAACAAATTGAACGAGAACGCAAAAATTAAGCAACAAATTAATAAAAAAATACCAGTAATTTAACAGGCGTTTGATTCAATCGCTCTTAACTGATCAAATAAATGTTAAGATGAATTGATTTACCTGAATAAAGATTTCCTGATTCGAATTTGTTGAATAATTTGATTTTGAGAGATTTGCTTGGAGTAAGGAAAAAGATGCGTCTGAAAAAAATAGAAATCCCTAAAAAAGACCTTTTATATGGTACCACATAATTACAAACATACCCCTCTAATCTCGCGCATCAATCTTGACCGTTTATTTGCTCAGATCCAATGGCTGAGAATTGAACTCAATACTCATTTAAAGGGGGTGGACTCTCTTGATTCAATATATATATATATATATATATATATATATATATATATATATATATATATATATATATATATATATATATATATATATATATATATATATATATATATATATATATATATATATCTAGAAATTGAATCACGCGAGGCACCCTTCTTAAGGTGAGGCCGCTGGACTCATCTCTACCATTCAAATTACTCATAACATGTGGTTTAGATCAAAAGGGTCATATCCAACCAACAACCCAAGACTTTAAAACGTATTAGGCCTAAAGCCCAACCCAATAACCCAAACATATAACATTAAATCCAGAAATCAAAGATAAGGTTTCCATGAAAAAATCCAGTCCTCAAAATCCAACTTTGAATTAACTCTTTCTAACCTCCCCATACCAACAATGGCGATGACAACATCAATGGCTTTGAATCTAATTGCATCATTCAAAGGACTATCACTAAGCTCAAATTCACCACCCTCTTCCTTTCACGGAGGTCAATTCGGGTCTCCGATTTTGACACTACCCGTTCAATCAACCAACCCCGTATTGCGACGCGGGTTGACGATTACGTGCGCCCATAAGAAGGGTGCTGGGAGTACCAAGAATGGTAGAGATTCAAAAGGCCAGAGACTTGGTGTTAAGATTTATGGTGATCAACTTGCTAAACCTGGTGCCATTATTAATCGTCAGCGTGGTACTAAGGTTTCTTCGTAAACCCGCTATTTTTTCGCTTATGATGGAATAAAGTAAAATAACTCGCTATTTTTTATAATCCAATTCACAATACCTCCATGTCTTGTTTACATTAGGTGTGGTCGTCCCCGCTAAAAAAATGAACAATTGAAGCTTTTAGTTGAATTTTATTGATTTTTTCTAGTTCCTGCTGGAATTTATGACCCCCCTGAATTCAAATTTAGCTCCGCCACTAGAGGTATGGTTAGTATACGTCTGACTGTCAGTCCATTTTTTGTTGAAGCCCTTGAAGGTTGAAGCACTGGGGGAAATGTCGTCATGATGGCAGTTTGCAATGCCGACATTTTCAATTCCTTATCCCTCTTATTGTGGCTCTGTATTTTACAGTTCTTGTCCATGAAACTCGCGACAGTTAATCCTAGACTGGACTTCAACATTGAGCAGCTTCTTGCAAAAGATGTGAGTGAATTGGCTGCCTCAATTGCCAAATTGCAAAAGATGTGAGTAATCGAAAAAGGTTTCGGTTTCACAAATTAAGGTCCGAAATTCACGAAATAAGAAAATATCCATTTTGTGAGCAAACAAACATTTTAAGTTTAAGTTTTACGAAATAAGGTCCCGAGTTCACAAATTAAGGTCGAAGATTCACAAAATAAGAAATTAAACATTTTGTGAGTAAACAAATATTTTAAGTCCAACTTTCACGAAATAAGGTCCCGGTTTCACGAATTAAGGTCCAAGATTCACGAAATAAAAAATTAAACATTTTGTGAGTAAACAAACATTTTAAGTCCAAATTTCACGAAATAAGGTCCCAGTTTCACGAATTAAGGTCCAAGATTCACGAAATAAGAAATTAAACATTTTGTGAGTGAACAAACATTTTAAGTCCAAGTTTCACGAAATAAGGTCCCGGTTTCACGAATTAAGGTCCAAGATTCACGAAATAAGAAATTAAACATTTTGTGAGTGAACAAACATTTTAATTCAAAGTTTCACGAAATAAGGTTTTGATTTCACAAATTAAGGTCCAAGATTCGCAAAATTAGAAATTATATATTTCGTTAGTAAGCAAACATTTTAAATCCAAGTTTCACGAAATAAGGTTTCGGTTTCACAAATTAAAGTCCGAAATTCACGAAATAAGAAATTCTCCATTTTGTGAGCAAACAAACATTTTAAGTCTACGTTTCACGAAATAAGGTCCCGAGTTCACAAATTAAGGTCGAAGATTCACAAAATAAGAAATTAAACATTTTGTGAGTAAAAAAATATTTGAAATCCAAGTATCACGAAATATGGTCCCAATTTCACGAATTAAGGTCCAAGATTCACGAAATAAGAAATTAAACATTTTGTGAGTGAACAAACATTTTAAGTCCAAGTTTCACGAAATAACGTCCCGATTTCACGAATTAAGGTCCAAGATTCACGAAATAAGAAATTAAACATTTTGTGAGTGAACAAACATTTTAATTCAAAGTTTCACGAAATAAGGTTTCGGTTTCACAAATTAAGGTCCAAGATTCGCGAAATTAGAAATTATATATTTCGTGAGTAAGCAAACATTTTAAATCCAAGTTTCATGAAATAAGGTTTCGGTTTCACAAATTAAAGTCCGAAATTCACTAAATAAGAAATTATCCATTTTGTGAGCAAACAAACATTTTAAGTCTAAGTTTCACGAAATAAGGTCCCGAGTTCACAAATTAAGGTCGAAGATTCACAAAATAAGAAATTAAACATTTTGTGAGTAAAGAAATATTTTAAGTCCAAGTATCACGCAATAAGGTCCCGGTTTCACGAATTAAGGTCCAAGATTCACGAAATAAAAAATTAAAGATTTTGTGAGTAAACAAACATTTTAAGTCCAAGTTTCACGAAATAAGGTCCCGGTTTCACGAATTAAGTTCCAAGATTCACGAAATAAGGAATTAAACATTTTGTGAGTGAACAAACATTTTAATTCAAAGTTTCACGAAATAAGGTTTCGGTTTCACCAATTAAGGTCCAAGATTCGCGAAATAAGAAATTATATATTTCGTGAGTAAACAAACATTTTAAATCCAAGTTTCACGAAATAAGGTTTCGGTTTCACAAATTAAGGTCCGAAATTCACGAAATAAGAAATTATCCATTTTGTGAGCAAACAAACATTTTAAGTCTAAGTGTCACGAAAAAAGGTCCCGAGTTCACAAATTAAGGTCGAAGATTCACAAAATAATTAAACATTTTGTGAGTAAAGAAATATTTTAAGTCCAAATATCACGAAATAAGGTCCCGGTTTCACGAATTAAGGTCCAAGTTTCACGAAATAAAAAATTAAACATTTTGTGAGTGAACGAACATTTTAATTCAAAGTTTCACGAAATAAGGTTTCGGTTTCACAAATTAAGGTCCAAGATTCGCGAAATTAGAAATTATATATTTTGTGAGTAAGCAAACATATTAAATCCAAGTTTCACGAAATAATGTTTCGGTTTCACAAATTAAAGTCCGACATTCACGAAATAAGAAATTATCCATTTTGTGAGCAAACAAACATTTTAAGTCTAAGTTTCACGAAATAAGGTTCCGAGTCACAAATTAAGGTCGAAGATTCACAAAATAAGAAATTAAACATTTTGTGAGTAAAGAAATATTTTAAGTCCAAGTATCACGAAATAAGGTCCCGGTTTCACGAATTAAGGTCCAAGATTCACGAAATAAAAAATTAAATATTTTGTGGGTGAACAAACATTTTAAGTCCAAGTTTAACGAAATAAGGTCCCAGTTTCACGAATTAAGGTCCAAGATTCACGAAATAAGAAATTAAACATTTTGTGAGTGAACAAACATTTTAATTCAAAGTATCACGAAATAAGGTTTTGGTTTCACAAATTAAGGTCCAAGATTCGCGAAATAAGAAATTATATATTTCGTGAGTAACAAACATTTTAAATCCAAGTTTCACGAAATAAGGTTTCGGTTTCACAAATTAAGGTCCGAAATTCACGAAATAAGAAATTATCCATTTTGTGAGCAAACAAACATTTTAAGTTTAAGTTTCACGAAATAAGGACCCGAGTTCACAAATTAAGGTCGAAGATTCACAAAATAAGAAATTAAACATTTTGTGAGTAAACAAATATTTGAAGTCTAAGTTTCACGAAATAAGGTCCCAGATTCACGAATTAAGGTCCAAGATTCACGAAATAAGAAATTAAACATTTTGTGAGTGAACAAACACTTTAAGTCCAAGTTTCACGAAATAAGGTCCCGGTTTCACAAATTAAGGTCCAAGATTCACGAAATAAGAAATTAAACATTTTGTGAGTGAACAAACATTTTAATTCAAAGTTTCACGAAATAAGGTTTCGGTTTCACAAATTAAGGTCCAAGATTCGCGAAATTAGAAATTATATATTTTGTGAGTAAACAAACATTTTAAACCAAGTTTCACGAAATAAGGTTTTGGTTTCACAAATTAAGGTCCAAGATTCGCGAAATAAGAAATTATATATTTCGTGAGTAACAAAAATTTTAAATCCAAGTTTCACGAAATAAGGTTTCGGTTTCACAAATTAAGGTCCGAAATTCACGAAATAAGAAATTATCCATTTTGTGAGCAAACAAACATTTTAAGTCTAAGTGTCACGAAATAAGGTCCCGAGTTCACAAATTAAGGTCGAAGATTCACAAAATAAGAAATTAAACATTTTGTGAGTAAACAAATATTTTAAGCCCAAATTTCACGAAATAAGAAAAAGAGCAAAATGAATAATTTTTTTAGATAGAAAAAATATTTGGGCCAAATGAATTGTTATAAATAACCTATAATTTTCATCCCATTGAAATTAGTCTAATGAACATTGAAAATCATGTGCAACATAGCAAGGGTTCGGCGGCCTCACTGTAATAGGCGGCCTCACGTGATCCGGCCTCTATATATATATATATATATATATATATATATATATATATATATATATATATATATATATATATATATAGAATTGAGATCCTATGAGAACCACCAATATAATGAGAACCATGAGAACTCTACCTTACGGACTTTTTAAAAAAAAATTAATGACATATTTGGATTCGGCATGGAATTTTATGGCTAGAGAACATATTTCTTGGTCCAGAAAATATATACTAGTGACGGAAATCAAGGTGAGATACGTTTTATTATTTTTCATGCACTTACTACCGATTTTTACGTATCTATCATTTTTCATACACCTAGAACTCGTTTTAATGCATGTAGAGCCTGTTATTTCATGCACCTAGTAATTATTTTCATGCATTAAAAAAATTTCATGCACGTAGTGGTTGTTTTCGTGCATTTATAGCCATTTTAGTATGTCTAATTGAATTTTGGTACATTAAGTATATATTTTGTTAATAAAATCAAACAAATTTGTTTAATGATACTAATATATATATATATATTAGTATATATATATATATATATATATATATATATATATATATATATATATATATATATATATATATATATATATATATATATATATATATATATATATATGGGATCCGGTGAGAACCACCCTTATAATGAGAACCATGAGAACCCTCACTAAATCTCCACCATATCTCGCTTCAAAAGTTTCGATGGATCATTTAGCACTAGTTTAACTTATTCAAATACACACTTTAGTATCAATAAACAAAAAATTTTGATTTAATTAACATAATAAATACTTAGTGTACAAAAATACAATTAGGCGTACTAAAACGGCTATAAATGCACGAAAACAGCCACTACGTGCATGAAAATTTTTACATGCATGAAAATGATTACTAGGTGCATGAAATAAGAGGTTGTACGTGCATTAAAACGAGTTCTAGGTGCATGAAAAATGATAGATGCGTAAAAATCGGTAGTAGGTGCATGAAAATTAATAAAACGTATCTCACCTTGATTTCCGTCACTAGTATATATTTTCTAGACCAAGAAATATGTTCTCTAGCCTTAAAATTCCATGTCGAATACAAATATGTCATTAATTTTTTTTAAAAAAGTCCGCAAGGTAGAGTTCTCATGGTTCTCATTATATTGGTGGTTCTCATAGGATCCCAATTCTATATATATATATATATATATATATATATATATATATATATATATATATATATATATATATATATATATATATATATATACACACACACACACACAAAAGCGGATCTCTGTAGTGTCAGGTAGGGGCCTGGCCCCCCTTGATATTCTGGCCCATTGTGTAATATTGCATAAGTTGGGCTTTAAATGCACAAAAATAAAAGAACTGGCCCTCCCCAATTTATCAGGCTAATCAAACTAAATAGATAATACCTCGTAATATAATCCTCCGTATAATAAAGTAAAGTAGTCCAATTATTTATCTACTCTCATACAAAAAGTTGATTATATGCTTAACCTTCTCAATTCCGATGCCCAAGTTATATGGGGTACGTATTACGTAGTAAACCTAGCTAATTTCCGACTGAAAACATAATATGGAGTAAAATAAATTATTTAACTAACAAAAAAGCTCACAAACGCTCGTTATTGATGATACGCCCCCAACCACTATTGAAGCAATCCACGTTGATCTCCACGTACCATTTCTCTGCAACCCTCATCATTGATGACGAAAATTTGGAAGTTGTTTAAACCTTTAATATTGTGGTTTTATCATAACTTAATTTTAGTGTTTTTTTGTTGTTTTTTTTCCAGTTTTCTCGAGCTTAATGGCTTAGTGGTCCAGAGTCTAGACCATCTTTTAATACTATGTGTTACAAAATTGAAGGTTGATGATGCATATTCAAATAATTGACACTTTCATGTTGTTTCGTGCATTTTATGTCGTTGTCTCGGGCATCTATATAATTACGATATGCTTCTAAGATTTACACATAATTAAGTGGAATTTGTAATCTGATTAATTTATTTCGTGGAATAGTTGTTGGATCAAACCCACAAACATAAACAAGACGTAATCGATAGAAATTAATTGACTTCAAAATTACAAATTCTTATTCCATTCCCAAATCGGCTCCTTGAGACAGGCTCAATTGAAGAGACATGTGTCATCTCTCAACTCCTTCCCAAATAATAATAACTAGTTTTAGTCCCGTGCAAAAATGTATGGGGTCGTTTTAATAATATTGTTATTTTAAATAGTTCAATTAATAATCCGAATATATTTTTGATGATGAAATTTTAGGCTACATGTTATAGTTAATTAAGATTTTTGTAATATCATTGACATTGTAGGTATTTTTTTTTACGTTATTGTTATTTTAATTTATTCTTATTGCTATTTTAATTTAGCACTGTCATGAAAATTGTACTTGAAATTTCGATCGTGCTTTTATCATTTTCTGTATTTTGTTACATTTTTCTATCAATTACTGTAATTTTGGTTAGTATTTATTATAATTATGTATTATTTATTGTAATATTGATTGTTAGTCATAACTCATTATTTAATAATTATGTATAAATCGACATCGACAATATATTTTAATATATAATATATAAGTAGATGTTATAAATATAATCGTTTACGTATAAATTATTGTTTACGAAATAAATCAGAATTAGTACGTAATAATAACATAACTAATGAAACGCAAACATTTATTCGATAATTAATTCAGTAAACAACAATACGAGCCCCACCATAATTGAATTTAAAAAAAAAAAAGATAAAATGATGAATTAATGAGGTAGATTCACCAGAATTCATTAAATGTTTCTGTATTAATATAGATAAGATAATAATAATAATAATAATAATAATAATAACTAGTTTTTAACCCTTGTAAAATTGCATGGATATAATTTTAAAAACATCGATACAGTGATTAATATTTGAAAATGTTAACCAAAATAAATGTATATTTTATACTCTATTTATTTATAATGATAATAGTTTAAAACACGTGCAAAAATTGCAATTGTTTGAAGTTTTCACGTGTTTTAAATCCGTGAAAAAAAAAATGCAAGAATTCAGTGTTAGAACATCATAATAAAATTTTTAGATCTACTCATTTTAGTGAATAAGCTCAATATCTATAACAAATCCCTTTAGAGTATTATTTTAACGAAATGCTCTAAAATCTACTTAATAGAGTTTTATAGTTCATTTATTTTATCAACTTTTTGTAAATCTCATTTTAAAATTGAAAATTAAAACAGTAATATATATTAACATTTTTTTGTTGAAAACTATTTCGTATTCAAAAAAATTACTAAAATTTAGTAGTATCTCGAAAATTTGCTATTACGATGGTCAAATGTTAGAGTTAAAAGTTTGTAAAATAATATATTAACGTTATTTGTATTACCATTTTTTTATCATTTATATTTTCATCGTCTAATGTTAGAGTCAAAATGTTAATCTTTTTATTTTATTTTTTATTACTGATAGACAGTGTGGACTATTGGGAAAATTATGCATTATAATATTGTATTATTTCTGCAATATAAATGGAATTGAGGATAATGGTTCATTGAAGTTTTGTATTAATTATTCGATAAAATTCTATTAACAAAGTTGGTTTTCATAACTTAATTTCATATATTTTAGTGGTGGATCCTACATTTATTTAAAAATAAAAAATAAAAGAAAATGAATGTGATGATGTAAACGCATGAAATTGCATGAAATGTTATTGTATTAATATAGATAATATAATCTATATTCTATATTATTATAACATAAAAAAGTTTCTTGAGGCTCAATTGAGGTGACATGTGTCACCTCTCAACTTCTTGCCAAATAATAATAATAATAATAATAGTAATAATATTAGTAATAACTAGTTTTGTGACCCGTACAATGCACGGGTTAGTTCTTTCTTTTCTTAGAATTTTGACGTTTATTTTTATTCATAAAATTAAACGTCAATGTCGGAATATAAATGTATAACAAATTTTGCACAAATTACAATATATAGTACAATAAATTTACAATTTATATTACAAAACCATTTGTAACTTTAATTTTACCTCAGTTTTGTGTCTTTTGTATTTATTTCCTCTTCAAATTACCCACGTGATACTTTGCCTTATCCGCATTCACATACATTTCATTTCATGATGTTTTAAATTAAAGTTTATATAAAAAATATTTTGACTAAAAGGTAAAGTATCAACATGCCAAAAATTTGACAAACGAATTAAAACATTGTTACATATAAATATATAAATTACACTAAATGAAAAACATGAATTCAAATATACAACAAATGATTATAAAAACAACATAACAAAGTAAAATATATTTTATTGGACACCACCACCGCAACAACAACAACAACAACAACACTCAACACTAATTTTCAATATACTCACTATCATGAAATAATTAAATTAAACCATAAAATATAATCACTATATAGAAACTCGTGACAATAGATATTACATAAATAAAGTGAATAGAAACTATTATAGGTATTATAGTTTTTATAGATATTACATAACCACAAATTTCCGTATTTATTTTAAATTTTAATTTATTTTGTGGCATTATTAAATTTGATAATTGATTGTCGAGAAACTCAAGAGATGAATTAAATAGCAAAAGATGTTAATGAAAATTATAGCCATTGGCGGATCTGGGGGCGGGAAAGGGCGGGCACGTGCCCCCCGAGTTTCTGAAAATAATTATATATAAGTTTCAATAAATATCAAGTTATCCTTGTAGCTCATGTGGTAGGCAATTGTCCTTTAACGAAGGAGACCCAGGTTCGAATCTTATTAATGACATTCAATAACATTTTTATTCAAAAAACTATACATCAATGTTTTTGGGTCAACTCATTTAGTTGTCAATATTATTCTTATTTAGGGATTAAAAAGTGCATGTCAGGAGGAGGATTGATCCTAGAATTTCAGGATACTAAACTAACCAATTAACCACTACAACATTACTACTGGTTGTCCATTTGATTATTAAAATTTATTATATCATTATTAAACATACTTGTCATCAAATTATAAAATAATTTGCGCTATTTTATAAAATTCGTTACAAAAATAAGACAATATTAGTGGAAATCAAGTTACTCATAACTTAAAAGAACTAAAACCGTATATTGCTAGTGATGGAGTATGGATGGAAGAGGCACCCACTGAGATTGAAACATTTGTATCAATGAATATTGTTACTGTTAATAATACTTTAAACTCTTTATTCTGTAAGGAAAAAAACATTTATTGAGAATAATTTTTTTTCGTTTCATTTTTAACATTATATCATAATATTTTAGAACAAAATTCAAAACAAAAAATTGCGTTTTAGTTTTTAAAAAAAATTGTCGAAAAAAAAATTGTGTCCACCCTATGTCAGAATCCTGCATACGCCCCTGATTATAGTTGTTAAGTAAAATAAAGAGTTTATTCAATTTATTAACATATTATATTAAAGAACTATAACCATTATGATTATTATGGGGTGGAATAATAATGGTGGGGAGATGAATGTTTACATAAGAAAAGTAGAATTTTCATAAAAAAATATGAAAAGTTTTGCATATAGAAATATAAATATCATGATTATGGGATGAAATAATGATAGGGAAATGAATGTTTAAATAAGATGGGTCATTAACACACCACTATTTTGTGTTTTCGTGTTCTATTTTACAATTTTTTTAATACACCATGTAATAGTATTAATTTTTATTAATACACCATGTAAATGTATTAATTTTTATTAGTCCATAATGTAATTATATTATTCCGCTACGTGTCATTCTTATAGGCAATATCTACTCAATCTAGCCTTTTACGTTATTATATAGAGTCCATCATGTAATTATATTATTCCGTCACCTGTCATTCTAATAGACAACAATAACCCAATCTAGCCTTTTATGTTATTATATAAAATACACCATGTAATTGTATTAATTTTTACTAATATACCGTGTAATTGTATTAAGGTTTAGTCCCTCATATACTTATATTATTTCGCCGCGTGTCATTTTAATAGGCAATAATTACTCAATCTGGCCTTTAAAATATAAAAAGTATGAAAAGTTTGGTATTAAAGAAAATATAAATATCGTGATTATGGGATGAAATAATGTTAAATAGGATGAGTGATTAACTCACTACTACGTTGTCTTTTCGTGTTCTATTTTTTTTTTCTATTTTACAATTTTTTTAGTACACAATAATAATAATGTAATTGTATTAATTTTTAGTCCATCATGGAATTGTATTATTTCGCCACGTGTCATTCTAATAGGTAATAACTACTCAATCTAGCTTTTTTATATTATTATATAGATTATATGAAACACATACATTACTTTCCTCATCTCACCTATCTCTTCATTAACTAAATATTTTTCACTTTATCATTACTCATTTGAAATTAAACACTCTCTTTATCTTCTTTCTATGTTACTAATTTTACAAGACCTTATGCATAAATCATTTTTTTATATAATGAAAATTCATGCATTGAAAATCCTATTTTTCTTTCCAACAATTGACAACATAACATCGTAGTATATACATTTTTTTATCACTTGAGTTATTTTTTTGTGTAATTTTCATTATTTCTATCTTTCTCTTCTTTTTTTTAAAAACAAAAAATTATCTATTAGTCATTCGTTTAGTACAGTCTTGATACCACAATGCTTTTTTTGGACTAACTAATTTGTATTTTAGAAGGATAACGTATATATACTTCTACATTCATGTATAAAGAATGGTAAGTGACACATGCGCTATTTTTTGAATATTTATCAAGAATGAGTTTAATGAATTGCCTATTCTCAATATGAATGGTAAAAAAAGTTCATAAAAATTTAGATATGAGACTATGACTATGGTGGAGTTTGACAAGAAGGTATTTTTCCCTTTATTGTATGTACAATATTGTATAACATAAAAGTAACTCACTAATAATTTGCAGATCGGCGATCATTAATATATGTTTCTTGATTTCCCAACGACATTGCTTAAAATGTTGACTACTGGTAAAAATCAAATGTTTCAAGCTACAAAAATTCCTTTAGATATGTATTATTTACAATATTAGGTTGATCGTATAAATATGTAAATAGTGCAGGAAAATAAGAAATGCGCTAGCCGATTTTTCAAATTTCACCTACTTGACAAATTCGACCCAAATTTGTTAATATTTGAGATATTGTGGGAATTGATATGTCTAATTGCATTTGTTTTCTCCATTTTAGAGAAAAATCTCTTATTTTGGGTTTTCTATTTTTGCGAGATCCAAAATCAAATTCGTTTTCTCGTGACTAGAGTATTTAAAAAGAATGTACACATAAACCATTAACTAAGATCACTTGAACATTTATAAAATAAAAAAAGGGAGAAAAGCAAGATATCCATTTACAACCTAACAACACACAACAAAATTATACACTAACGAAAATGTAACCACATTATCACAAATACCACTAATAAAAACGTCCGTAAATTTCACGGAAAACAAAACTAATTAGTTGATGATAAACTCCACCATTGTTGAACATTCACAAATTACTTACAAAAGAATTATATATATCCCTTCAACTTATTATGATTGACGATAGATTAAGAGCATCAATAACAATGGATAGTTTTTTCTCCGTCCTTTTTCTCCATCTCTTTCTCTCCATCTATTTTTCTCCATCAATTTTTCTCCATCATTTTTTCTCCAATTACAATGGATGGTTTTTTCTCCATAATTCTCTCCATTATGGGACCCACTTTTTGCCTACTCAATTTTTTAATCTATCTGCCCCACCCACAATCCAATTATCTTTTACTTTTTATTATTTTTGATAACTAATATAATTGTTGAGTTGAGTTGAGTTGAGTTCAGTGTACAAATTAAAGTTGAGTTGAGTTCAATTGAGTGTACAAATTAGAGTTGAGTTGAGTTCAATTGAGTTGAGTTCAATTTTTTAATGTATCTACCCCATCCACACCCTCTTTCCTCTGTCAACTACCCCACATTCCCTTCCTCTTTTTCTCCATCTTTTTCTCCATGTTCATAGAGCTTCACCATTTTCTCCATGAACATAGAGATTTTCTCCATGGTTATTCAAAAGGTGGAGAGTTTTTTTTCTCCATAATGGAGGATGAAGAGGTGATTCTCCATTGTTATTCATGTTCTAACCAATAATCTTATCCTTATAAAATGCGTCATCTCCACTAGGGCACTAGTTATGCAGTAGTTCTCCTGTACGATGGTCGCACCCGTGTTTTTTTACAAAATGTGACCACGTTTTGATAAAAAGTGACCACTTTTGAAAATAGGTCATTTTTTTTAAAAAAAAAGTGGTCACTATTTACTCAAAAGTGGTCCCTACTTATCACAATGTAGTCTCTTTTCAACTGATCGTATGTGCGACGGTCTTATACAAGTTTTTGTACTAGTTATTGCTCCAAGACCATACACCCCTTTTTCACGATTTTCACAAATTGTTGTCTTTTTTTATATCCTGAGTGACCCTTGAGAGACCCGTAGAGGCCTAGTGGTCCAGACTCTAGACCTCGATTGAGCATTTATACTCCGTATATATTTGTATTAAGATAAGGGGGTTGCGAAAGGTCGTCGACGTTTTGCGAAAAATCGTCGACGTTTTTTAAACAAAAGACAACTCTTGCCCTTTTCTCTCTCTCTCTCTCTTTTTCTACCTTTTATTCTCTGAAACAAAAACAACATAAACAACGTAAAATCCAAAAAAACGGTTTCAACATCGAACATCAACATCAATTAACGACAACGATTTAATGTCAAACGACGACAACGATTCATCGATAACTAACTTGAATCTTAACTTTTTTTTTTTCAATTAATTTTTGTTGAATTACATGTTTAAGCCTTATACTTGAAATTAGGTTGAATTAATCGTAGAAGGCATAGAATAGACGAATTGAACTCAATCGAAATTTTGAATTAGACTTGAAAACTGGCCGTCCTAGCGTGGAATGGACGGAAAAACTGGCCGTCCTAGCATGGTATGGACGTGAATAGTACACGTCCATACCTTGCATGGACGTGTACTATTCACGTCCATACATGGTGTGGACGTGTACTATTCACGTTCATACCATGCTTGGACGACCAATTTTCAAGTTATAGATTTGCATTGTTTAGGTTGTAATATTGAAATGTAACCGTTGTGATTCCAAATTTCAAAATGTTACCGTTATAATTTCAAAATGTTACCGTTATACTATGGCTTCTTATAAATACTGCTTTTCATGTTGATTGTAATCGCAAAAACCACAATCTCATTCACTACTAAAATCAATACTTTTAAGATGACTCTCACAAACGTTCAAAAAAACAGAGTCTATCAGCAAAGGATCGATCTTATAACTACGCAGTTTCCAGTGCTAGTTTCTCGCCTTGAACTAGTCATTCCGTGTGACACTGTCTGGGACCTGGTAGAACATCCTCCAATTGCCAACCATTTTGGCATCCTACACGGTAACCCCCTCTGCAGTCCGGTGTTCCAGACGATGAAGTTACTGATGAGATTGTAACTGAGAAGATATGGGAGTTCCGCAAGTTAAGAAGCGATTTCCTTGTCTACATTGAGCGTATACTAAACTTGATAGACTACGCAACACTATCTGATTTTTGTGCCGGTAGAGTGTTCAATCTAGGTAATGTCCGTCTGCGCGGTTTAATGTTTTATGATCATTACGTGGCTAGTCAACCTGAAGTAATTGAAGCTGGAGATTACGAAGGAGATCTGGATTCTTCATCTTCGTCATCCGAAGATAATTAAGTATTGTAAACTTGTGTTTGATATTTGATGTGTTTCGTTAATGTCTAATGTATGCTATGTTTTCATCAAATTTTAGTTACGATTTATGTTTTATGTGCTTTTGTTCATGTCTGATGTAAGCTATGAGTTCCTAATAAATATTAAAATATGCATAACAAAACTAATAAACTAATAAAGAAGTCCGTACACGAGAAAACTAAAACAGTCCGTACATAAGACAACAAATAAAGTCCATACATAAAAAAACTAATAACCTACGTCCTCATCATCATCATCGTCCTCCTCCTCCTCATCATCATCATCAGCAGGAACATCCTCAGCGTCATCCTTCGTTATGTAGAACCGCTCCATATCATCGACCAAGCGTTGCACGTACGGCCATTTCTGGTCGGGGTCCTGACTATAGATCTGCGAGAAATGACAACTAAGAGCCCGGCCAACCTCCGGCTCCTCGGGGAAAGGGGGTGAGCACATCTGAACACGGCGTACAGGGGGGTAGAAGTATGGGTGAGAAATCTTCTTGAACCAACTCATGTACCGTGGATCACACTGAAACGGCATCAAAGCCCGGTCATGACGCTGTCTCAACGAAATCTCAGCCTCTCTCAAACCCCAATCCAAATCAGCAGCATCACCGTACGACAGCTTGTAACCCTGAGCCGGCTTCGCCGGACGACTCTCGGCAGCTGGGACCCGCATAGGGTTCGGGTGATCCTGAACATAGCCAAACTGACGGAGACACCTATCAGGCTGGTACGGCTCCACTATATCCATAAACCTGATCACCCCCGAGTAGAGCGTACTCCGACAACCCCTGTATGGGCTAACACCGTAAGGGAGCCACGTCACCTGCTCCGCCCTCAGCCCGTCCAACCTCTGCCTGTGTTGCTCCAACAACCCCTCATCTCCCTTAAACGTAGGAACTCGTGACCAAGCCTCGACAAGTGGTCGTCCCTCAACATAATATCCCGAGTGAGGCCTGAACGCCGGAAAGTACTCGTATATCCAAGCCTGGAGCAACAGCAGACAACCACTAACCCCAGCTGCCTCCCTACGCGAAGCCATCTCCAACTGTCGGTACAGGTACGCCAATGTCGCGCCCCCCCAAGCATAACTGCGTATATCATCTAAATCATCAAACAGCGGCAACATACGAGCGACAACCCAATTGCTGGACTTGTCGGTGAACAAAGTCTGTCCAACCAACAACATCATGTACGCCCGTAGGGAGTCCTGCTGGCTCCCCTTCTCCGCGAAATCCATCAGCTTCCTCACCAAAATCCCCCCACCCCTGTAAAGGGGTGCAGTCACGGCCGCCACATCGATGCCAAACAAGGCCGTGAACTTCCCCTTCAGACCAATCTCCCCCCTCGTACCCTCGTCCATAACCCTAGCGCCATCCACCCGTATGCCGAGGATCATGTGAATGTCGTGCAACAGTATCGTAATCTCACCAAACGGCATGTGGAAAGTGTTGGTGTCCGGCTGCCACTTCTCGACGAACGCACTGATAAGGTTCTCATCCAACCCGGTGGTCAAAGAGGTCCTAAGATGATCAAGCCCGCTCTCGCAAACTCTATCCATAACCGAAGAGCGGACCCTCAGCTTACTCATCTTCTCCATAGCGCCCGACCTCTCGTAACACGTGATCCACTGTCTCGCGCTCCCCTCATCCGTCCAACTACTGCGAGCTACGTGGCCACCGAAGCTACGTAGGACAGTAAGTACAGACGGGCCCCCCTCAACCGGACCTTGTAGACGCCAGGAAAGATCCGGAGTCTTCTTCCTCCCGCCCGTGCTACTAGAGGCACCACCCTCCACAAATGGCCTATATCGGCCGCTACCATCACGTACGATCACCTTAACTGGTCGATCGG
This sequence comes from Silene conica, assembly GCA_029255685.2. NCBI lineage: Eukaryota > Viridiplantae > Streptophyta > Magnoliopsida > Caryophyllales > Caryophyllaceae > Silene > Silene conica. Next base: position 77,600,521 of record CM055312.2, read on the forward strand.
TTGCCTCCTCGTCCAAAAACTGGGAGTCATGCTCCTCCTCCTCCTCAACCTCGTCATCATCATCATCGTCATCCTCCTGTCTCCCGACCCTAAACTACTCCACCTCCTCGACCTCCGAACTACTAACTCGGTCCCTAAAAAAAGCCCTCGGTAGCTGTAGCTCGTCCTCGGGAGTAGGGTCGGGAGACCTTATTAGGAGACCCTTTCCCCTACCCCTACCCCTACCCCTAACTCCCTACCAGCCCGTGGCGTTGCTGCTGGTTGTGATGCTATCGGGACACGACGCTTAGACCCCGTCACTCTTCGGACTGCGGTACGGCCAATTGTAGGCATGATATCATCCTCATTGTAAGACATCTGCATTTACGAGATTATAATAACGTTAAATTATTATAATTAAACAAATTGTCATAAAAAACTAAAATAAGAAATTTTAACTATTAAAATTGAAAATATACGGCCTAAACGTAAAAATAAACCCGAGGAAACCCCCTAAACCCTAAACCCTAAACCCTACGTAAACCCTATACCCTAAACCCACGTCCCAACCCACCCTAGCCACCCCAACCCCACATCAATACCCCCCACCAACGTCCCAACCCCACGTCCCAACCCACCCTAGCCACCCCAACCCCACGTCACATCCCCCCACCAACGCCCCCATCCCACGTCCCAACCCTTCACCAACGCCCCCATCCCACGTCCATACCCCCCACCAACGTGCCCCCCAACGTCCCACCCTACCCTAGACGTCAACCCCTCACGTCGCCCCCTACCTTAGACGTGAACAACTCACGTCCGCACCCTACCAAGACGTGTAACAAACACGTCCACCACCCCCAATCGGATCTTTTCTAACCTAACCCCCACACTCGGCTTTTGATTCAAAATTCAACTTAGAACAACAACAATTCTAACAACAATCTAACTAACATCAACAACAACAACAACAACAACAACAACAACAACAAACAACAATAGCACAAATTATGAATCAAAATCCCTAAAATTAACAAAAACAACAAAAACACCAAAAACATTAACAATTAACACTACAACTAACAAATCTAACATAATTAACCTCAAGAATAACAAGAATAACAACAACAACATTAATTAAAACTAACAAGAGTAATTAAAAAAAAAAGGAAAACTAACCTCAACCGTGCGTGTGGTGGTGCGGTGGTGGTGGGTCGTGCGGTGTTGGTGGTGCTGCGGTGGTGGTGGGTCCTGCGGTGTTGGTGGTGGTGCTGCGGTGGTGGTACGGTGGGTCGTCGGCGGGTATGTGGTGGGTGAGGGGTTTGAATTTGTGAGGTTTTTGTGAGCTATAGGGTAGTGTGAGTCTCTTTTTTAAATTACGTCGACGATTTATTATAAAACGTCAACGACCTTTCGCGATTCGGTAAGATAATTACATGCTAAGTTAGGTATTTAGCACCAATAATCCATATAACCATGTTGTTCCATGCATTTTATGTGTTAATCTCATAATGGAAGCCGACATGCATATAATTATGTTACATTTTACAAATAATTGAGATCGTTTTTCTTATTTGGGCTTATAATTATGTTTCTTCTTTTACACATCATTATCGAAGTGGTCCTTCCAATTATGTTAATTTTGATTGTGAAGTTTTTTATTTAAATATTATTAGTGCGATCCTTTTAATTGTAAAATATATTGTTAACCTAGGTAGCACCAAAACGGATACGGATACGGACACGGACACGACACAGACACAGACACGGGACACGGCATGCCATGAAATTTAGAACACGGGACAGAGCATTTAAATTTAATAAAATATACATTTTATAGTTATGAATTTTTGATTTTATTTTTCTAAAAGTATTTGATATTAATTTTAAATAAGTGAATGTAAAACTTGCCCTTGATAATAAATTTATTTTCATTCATCATCCGAATCAATATTCTAATTGATCTCTTTCGATAACGCATTTCTCATCTCAAGAACATCATTTATCGCAAATGATAACCAAATATCGTGGACACGCGACGGACACGGCTCAAATACCATGGACACGCGTCGGACACGTGCCCAAATAAATGTAGAAAGTTAGACACGGCTGTTTAGATGTTGGACACGTTTCGGCGTGTGTCCGTGGAGTGTCGGTGTCGGTGTCGGACACGGTATGACACATTAGGAGAAGTGTCTGTGCTACCTAGTTGCTAACTCACGGGAACGTCCATTTATTGACAATTAATCTATTCCTCCACCCACCCAATCGTCATATTAGCCTCATCATTAGCATCTTTTTGGTTTGTTCAGTGGCTAATCTAATTTATTAAAGCAACAATCAATGTGCTTATTTGTCATGCAATCCTTAAAAGTCGGAATTTTTGGGGACCACTATTTTAGTGGGATTTAATTATTTGGATATGTTATACTACACTACCATTTATTCAACAGTTGGTCTCATTGTAGACGGGTCGGGCAGAGAGACGGATAATGACACTCACAAAATGAATTAGGGGACAAGGTGGGGCATCCTCATGTGCTTCCTCTCTCTCCTCTAAATGAACATTTTGTGAGACAAAATGGTATCCGTCTTCTCCCGTCTTCTCCTTGTGACGGTTACCCTCCGTCTACAATGAGAATTTGTGTTTATTAAAGTACACAATAAATAATTTAATTACAGTATATGTATACAAATGAGACTTGATAAATAAAGCAACTTAAACTAAGTCAAATTTATTACTATTTTTTTATGATTAGAAATGTAAAATATATATATAAAAAAAGTAAATTATACAATTGTAATCAAATAATAAAAGATGTTATGAAAAATCAAAAGTATTACCACAGGGATGAAAATTCTAAGACCTCGAAATGTGGCGGATTTCAAATTAATACTAAAAATTTTCGCATTTAGTACAAATAAAAGTTATTTGCTCTGTTGTAAAAAAATGTGTAAATGTTATGAAATATTATAGTATAATATTATATGGATGTCCATATCTTATAATATCTTAGAGTGTTTTATCTTATGGAAACTCTACCTCATTGTATATGTATATAATCCCCTCATAATGGAATGAGAACATACTTTTGTCTCTCTTACTTTCTCTCTATAATACTCTCTTGTGTCTTTATTTCACAACACGTTATCAGCGCGAATCTCTAATAATTCTTATTATTATTTCTATTTCGCATACGACCTATTTATTATTATCTCGTACAATCAATTAGATTTGATAATCAAGAGGTCACCGATCCAGGTACGTATCATATAACTCGTATTCATATAATAATTTATTTTCATAATATAATTCGTATGGAATTTGTGTCAATCGTTTTAAAATTAACTTTCATACTATCATTCATCTATACTATCATGTATAAATTATCTAAATAATTGGGTAAGAAAAAAAAAAAAAATGAGTCAAACACTCGCAGAAGTATACAAACACATAGTTCATCGACTATATGCCGGTACACCTATTAATCATTGAGTTTTGTTTGAAGAAATTAATATATTGTCCTCTCGGCATTAGCATGTAAATAGTGAGACGTCTATTTAAAATTTTCATATGCGGCAAATCATCGTTTTCAATATGGTATCTTGTTTTAATATTCATTGTAAATGAATTCATTATGATAAGCCTTATGTATGAAAGGCGAACTTCATATATACGTGACAGGTCTGTTATAAAGGACATATAATATTATTTTGGACCTATTTTATGAGGATGGAAAATATATTCATATTATAATAAAAGGACATATCATCAGGAGATAGGTTTATATTATGACTTTGACATTAAGTTCAAAGTAAGTTTTAAGGGGTGTAAATTTAACACTGTCTCATAAGGGAGATATGTTTATATGACTTAACCCGAAGTTCAAAGTCTTAAGGGGTGTAAATTTAACACCGTCTCATAAGGGAGATATGTTCATATTATGACTTTGACCTGAAGTTCAAAGTTTTAAGGGGTGTAAATTTAACACTATCTTATAAGGGAGATATGTTTATATGACTTTGACCTGAAATTCAAAGTTTTAAGGGTGTAAATTTAACATTGTCTCATAAAGGAGATATGTTCATATTATGACTTTGACCTGAAGTTCAAAGTTTTAAGGGGTGTAAATTTAACACTATCTCTTAAGGGAGATATGTTTATATGACTTTGACCTGAAATTCAAAGTTTTAAGGGGTGTAAATTTAACATTGTCTCATAAGGGAGATATGTTTATATTATGACTTGACCTGAGTTTTAAGGGTATAAATTTAACATCGTCACATCACAATACAATATATTCATATTGTATTTTGGATTTGAAGTTTCATAGGGAAACACCTCATACTATCTTGTGACTGAAGTTCCAAAAGATTTATTTTATAAAGATGCGGAGATATGATATTCATATTGTATTTTGGACCCAGAAGTTCACAACTGCGATTTTGATACGCATTTGAGTTTTAAATGAATAAAACGGTTTTATTCAAGGGAAATTATTTCTAAATTGATTCTTGTTCACCTGAAGTTGAACAGTATAATGAGATTTAAAATTTGGTTCATTCCTGGAAGTGATTGTGACATCTCATAAAGACTCTGCCAGAGATCGAGAACATGACATTATGAAAGCTTCATGATGTGGCCTTATTGAGGCTAATAATGGGGGCTCAAGTAAAGAAATTTTAATTGAGCTTAATGATGTAGCTTTATTGAGCCTAAGAAGCCTTTTTGAGCCAAAAATTCATTTCATTTAAAGTAATGAAAGTCGAGTGAGACTCATATATGCTCGAAATTTGATACGATAAAGGATAAATTATTATGGGTTGAAATTTTGACATTCACACTATTGCCTGAAGTTCATAGCGTTTGCAAATAATGAAATTATGGCTCGAATTATGACCGGAAGTTCATAATGTTTACAAATATTAAAACTGTGGCCTGAAGTTCACAGTGTTTGCAATTTATTTGAGATCTAACAACTACTTGGAGTGTAATAAAGAACGTAAATGTTCATTTATGGATTGCCATTATATAAAGGGGCTTGTAGCCACATAATGATTTTTTCTAAGTAGTTATTGTGTGGTAATCACAACTTATTATATGAAAGCGTTAGTCTCCAAATTGGGCATTGTGATTCAGCACATTTAAAATCCAACTGCATTATATGGTTATTATACAAAAAATGCCAAAATAAATTCTCATCGGTGAAATGAGAAATTAAGGTCTAAGGTGGTTATGGTTTTTACCACCTTAGGGGGAGAATGATAAGGAAAAGCTGGTAAAAACAAACAAGTATATTATCCCCAACTGGACATGATGTTCAGCGGTTTGTTTCAAATAGGAAATACATCACATAGAGGTTCATGGATTTAAAATGATGGTATTCATTTAAGGGATTAATAATGAAGATGTATTAATAATACCACTTTTATCATCTTATCAAAAATGTGATATGTTCATACTTCATACAATGAAATCTATGATTTAATTACAGACAGATAGCCCTTTATGTGGTATAGCGAGCTATAAATTAGTCATAGAAAGTTGGTGTAACGAAAATTAGATTCTCTTGCCAGTTTGAACAACAAACACACAAGAAAGGTAGTGTGAAAGTCATATCGGTTCAAATATTTTAAGTAATTAGAAAATGACAAGTATGAGCAGTTGGTACTCTTATAGAGTAAAGAAGTTTGGATGTCCCGTAAGTGACATAGATATCTGAATGATAATAGATGGCCTATATAGAAAAATAAATGGTACCGTATATATTTAAATATCACTGATTCAGTACTGAATATCACGAGATATTGAAATTATATCGATATGGTTAAGGAACCGATATGCAATTGCGCGCGGAGTTTAATGGACTAGATAATGGGGATCTTATAGTAAGTCCAATTTTATTGTCGACACATAAGCAATGATTATGAATGAGCTCATGGACCGGAAGTCCATTTATTGACCGGAAGTCAATTTAAGTTACGAATTTTGGAAAACAAAATTGTACAGTTTGCATTATCGAGTCATCATAATGTGCATTTCGAGATTTAGTTCATCATTGCATTTAGTTTTAATATTTACATTATTATTAGTTGTTTTAGAATGTTGAATAGAATCGGTTACATATCATATGCATGCACGTGATTTATCATATTGTTATTATTTGATAAATGTTTAAAAAAGAAGAAATATTATCTTATGAGATACTCCAACGAGGACAACTCCTTATAGGTGCCTCTTATAAATGATCATCAAATGGTGATGTTTTATTAATTGAGTTTTGGGAACTCAGGATTATATATGAACCTCTACGACACGATTGAAAGGTTATCGTGATTATTTCCAAAATGGAAAACTTCAAACTCATGCAGAGTTAATTCAAGGAAATTATTATTATGTCAAACTGAAGTTTGAGCATATGAGAATAATAATTTAAATGAGCTTCATGACATTTGAAATTAGTTTATTGTCCAGAAGTACCATACCAGTTGGAAAATATTGTAGTCAAAATCTACAATGAGGATGTAATCAATACATATATGGTTTAGCAAAGAAAATAGCTCAAATGTAATGGGTGATTTATTCAATGATTATCGTATTGATTCTCCTTAATACGAGGAATTAAGGAATGATGGCTACACTCTTTTTCCCTTCAACTAGGTTTTTGTCCCAACGGGTTTTTCCTAGCAAGGTTTTTAACGAGGTAGCAATATAAGCGCATTATTACGCTATTGTCATGATCGTCATTATTGTTGGAGATGACAATTATTTTCGACATATAATGTTATGTCGTTTTTGTGGAGAAGTTGAATCATTATTGCGGAAGTATTAACTAAAATGAATATCCAAGATTTGTAATGAAATGATTATATCCAGAGTGTGAGTTATCAAAGAAATGTGATATCGAAACTGTCATGGATTTCTATTGACCGAAGATTCAAGTCTATTAACTACATTGGGTATTACTTCAACGATCGAGAAGTTATATCAAAGCATGGATCATTTCAAGATTTATCAAGTTATGTCATCATCAGGGGGAGTAACACGCGTTGTACTCTTTTTCCTTAGCTATGGTTTTGTCCCACTGGGTTTTCTATGGAAAGGTTTTAACGAGGCAGTTTTGCTATGCGTGTTTGAAGATTAGTGTACTCTTTTCCAAACCTAGTGTTTTTCCCACGAGGTTTTTCTAGGGAGGTTTTTAACGAGACATATTCTTCAGTGATGGACATCCAAGGGGGAGTGTTATGAAATATTATAGTATAATATTATATGGATGTCCATATCTTATAATATCTTAGAGTGTTTTATCTTATGGAAACTCTACCTCATTGTATATGTATATATACCCCTCATAATGGAATGAGAACATACTTTTGTCTCTCTTACTTTCTCTCTATAATTCTCTCTTGTGTCTTTATTTCACAACAGTAAAAGTATTTCCTTAAAAAGATGATGTTGCATCCCAATTATATTTAGGACAAATAATAATATAAAAAAGGACTTAAAACAAAGAGAAAAAAGAAAAATGACATAAAACGAATAAAAAAGATGAAAAGATTTAGTAATAAAAATATATAGATGACATTTTTAAATGATCAGTTACAAGATCTACAATATTCAATAACTTTTGAGTAAATAAATATTTACATAAAAAAAAATTGTAAGTAAAGTTCAAAATAATTAAAAATAAAGAATTAGAAATGTAAACAATACCAAAAAAATAGCATTTTGAATTGGAAAAGGAAGCTAATTGTGGCTCAAAGTAAAAAAATGAAAAGTGGTAAAATGTTAATAAAGAGGAGAAGGGCTAACAAAGTCTACGGATGATAAGAGTAAATAATGAAATGACAGTTTTGAACATTTTCTTAGATATTTTTATATGTATTTCGTTTTTATACAATAATATTTGCTAACGTTGTTTTTGCATCATGTTCAATATTACAAAAAAAACATTCTATAAACATATCAAGTATTCATCAGTAATAATCATGGCTTTGAATATTACATTATCATGGAGAATGAGTTTTAAAAACATTTAATAGAACTTTTGAACAATATGACATTATCATTTACCTATTACTTATAATATATCATTTATTTATATGATAATATTACAAATTTGAATATTTAATAATTCAACCATTTATTTTAAACGTGCAAGGTCACAATTTTCATTTTATCATGTTTCACTAATCAGTAATTTGTACTGAATAAAAAATGGGTAATTTTCATTTCAAACGTCTACCTCCTGTGCACGGGTTTTTCAAATGTGAACGAGATTGATGTATGAAAAATAGGTTTAACGATTTGCACAGTCTGTACAATTTTATTAATTTAGTGCTATTTTTCATCCTAATAGTTTGTTTCATGTATCGTTTTTTTATAACATGTCAGATTAATAAGTTGTAAACTAGAAACTAGAAACTCATATTTATCTAACATAAATAAATATATAAGGTGTAAGATAGCAACTAGAAACCCATATTTATCTAACAAAAACAAATACACTACTATAACAGCTACTCGCTCAATTGACTTTATTACATCACTTTATCTAGGTCCAAAAACTTAATTATGACCTTATAACTCGACAATTACATTTATAATTTAAAAATAGTTTTAAAAAAATAGAGAGTTTTTGTTACTTTTTTCTATCTTTATTTATAAAGATAAATAACTTTAAAAGACGATATTTAATTATTATAAAATTGAACTTTAGATATTTATATATATATTTATATTAACAAAATTTAAAATAACATACCCGTACAATTTGCACGGGTATAAAACTAGTGTAGATCCAAAAAGTTTTACCATTGTATATTGTTTCATCATAAATTCTATTTTACGACGGTCGTACATGCGACAAGTAGAAAAGTGATTATATTTTAATAAGTAGTGATCACTTTTGATTATTAAATAGTTACTACGTTGTTTGTTTAAACAATGACCTATTTTTCAAAAGTGGTCACTATTTCTAAAAAAGTTGTCGCTTTTTACCATAAAATGGTCACATTTTGTAAGAAAAATACGGGATGAACGTTGTACATGAGAACTACTGTTGTTTCATACATCTGTGTCTTACTCTCGGCCAAGGGCACTTTAGGTTGCGCGGGCTGCACGATCGCACATAGCTCGATTTTTGAGGTCTATAAAGTTAAATTAAAAATATATAGTAGTTAGTTAGGCTAATCATTATAAAATATAGAATGCCATAATGGTTTAGTTTCTGATTTTTGTGGAATTTCCATATTCATGCCTCTCTGGTTCAATTCTCTATAAATACATTTTTTTTCAAAATTTCTTTCCAAAACTACTTTAAATGGACTAAGTTATCATTATATTTCATAATTTATTGATTTCATTTCATTTAGGGGTCGTTTGATTCAAACATTAAGTAGGAAATGAATTATAACTCCAAAGAGGTATTGGGTTAGAAGTTAGAACCCATCTTACTTATAAAAGCAACAATCATAAAGCCTATGTGGCGGCTTGTGGTTGAAAATTGAAATTTTTAAAAAAAAAATTATTTAATTTTTTGTTGTTGGTCACCTATGTTCTTTAGTTTAATTTAATTTAGTAAATAAATACACCCCATAATCCTAAAAAAATCATGTACATAAAGTTACGTAGATTAGTTAAGTCAAATATCAATTTTATATGATTAAATATCCAAGTGATGATCAAAATATAGAGCAACGAAGAAATATATGTTATTATGATTGTATAATATGTTGAGAATTAAAGTAAACTTCATATAGTAAAGACCAAATTGGATGCAACATAAACTTATGATTTGATGAAAAACATTAAAATACAATTATATTCTTAACAAAAATACATATACGATAAAAATATTACTCAAACGACCCTTAATATTTAAGGCTCCCTATTAAACCGGATAAAAAAAAAAATATTACTCCTCTGTTCCATTGAGATATTTTACACTTACTTTATTTCCCCCTCACAAAATAAAGTAAGTGTAACATCTCATTAGCACGGAGGAAGTACTTTAAAAGGAAAAAATAGGAAAAAATAATAATTACTCTTTTCTTAAGAATAAAAATCATGTTTGTAAATAGTAAAAATAAGTATATTCTTAATGCTTTAGGAATAAGCATATTATCATCATTTTATTTTACTAATAATATTTTAAAAAAATACTCCGTACTAAAATATCAGGGTAAAAAGTGACTCAAAACAACGAGAAATACAAAACAGAAAAATTAACAAATACGTCAAAAAACACCCAAGGAAATTTTCTTGATAAAGTTTCAAGGATGAGATATATAAAGAACATCCAAAAACCATAAATAAAATTGCTATATGAAATAACCTCAAAAAAATGATAAATAAGCTACTACTATAAAAACAACTGAAAATGTTCGATTATCGTCTGTAATTCTATACTATATTTATCGTCTACAAAAGGGATCCATACATACTTCTTTTGAAACTTTTAATAGTTCCATGCATGAACCTCTATTAATAAGATTAAGGGTAAGATTGAAGGAGAAAGAATGGAGTTTTTAGGCAATAATATAATTACGATTGTATAACTTTAGGGTCGTATTTATTTTGGCATTTAAGAGAGAAGAATTATGAGATTAGGAGCTAAGAGACAAATAGGTAAGCAGCTAGAATAGGGAAACAATAATTTATTTAGGGTAAAGAAGAGTGTTTATATGGGTGAGTGTATGGCTGCATAAATGCATAGTTCATAGTTATAAGTGTAAAGTATGTATATGAGGCAAAGAGGTAGATCATATTCTTAGTAATATAGGTCCATAATGATAAATTATTCGAATACATGGCCTAACCCTCATATACTAATAATAATAACTAGGTTAAAAGTCCTACATTATAAATTAGTAAATTAAATCTTAAAACATAAAATTATAGAAATACTAACATTATTGAACGGGTTAACCGTCTTAAATTTCAGACGAGTCAAATATTTGAAATAAGTAAAAATAGAATGCATGGGAAAAAGTAATATATTTGTTAACATATATAAGTCGGATGATAATTAACTCATTTTAAAGTTAAGACGGATATCCCTTAGAGATGTATGTAAGTGACATAAGTTTGGATATATAGGTCACTTTTTTGAATGAATTGAACCAATTTACGTTTAAAAGAAAACTTTGCACATGGCCGGGTCAGAATACGGGTCGTACCGTATAAGAAGTTGGAATACATGACATTAAAGCTATATAAATGGTTGTTTTAGATAAAGTACAAAAATAAATACTTTTTTTATATTCATATTTAATATAAAGTTATCATTTACGTAGTGGTAGATTTGGACCCAAAATAACGAATCATTTTATGTTGGTGGAGGAACTTCTATTACAATGTGGGGAAAGATGGCCGTAAGTTACACATCCTATATTTATAAGAGTTTTCCAATTGATTATGGGGTGTAATATAGTGTTTCATAATTAATCATTTGAAAAACATAAGGGACTTATATTCATATTTAATCAATCTGTTTTTTCTCATCGGGTCGAACGAGTTAAGTTATGTGCATCATGTAATTTAACACTTAACATTATTATACATCAGTGTAATTCGGTTAAAACTTTATTCTTAAAATAACTATGTTTTTTATATAGTTGATGTATAATCTATTTACTCTTTTTTAATGTCACCTTTTTTTAATAACAATGTTAAAATTACACTTTGTAATAACAATATTAAATTACAACCCGTGCAATTTGCACGGGTTTAAAACTAGTACATATTAAAGTTGGTTGGTTCTGTTAGCGTAATATTAGCTTGATTTCCGTGTAAATAGTTATATCGAATATTAGGCTTATGTATATCTTTGACTAGCAATTTTGTAGGTGCGTAGGTTGAAAAGTTGTTATTTTGTTTCCTATTTTGTAGTTCACATATGTGTATTGTTGTAACCTATCAGATGTAGAATAACACACAAGAATTAACACAAAACTCATCGTCTTCTATAATTCTAACTGGTATCAGGAGGTTTTCCGATCCTGTGATACTCCATTTTTTTTCCTTCTCTTTTCTCTCTTTTTCTCAATTTTCCTTTTGCTTCTTCTTCGTCAATGATTAGGACTAACGACAAAGAAGTTTCGGGTTCTCACACTCACAACCCTATTTATGGTGTGTCGTCTCATGATGGTACGGGGTCTAAAATTACTCATGTAGTTCTCCTCCGACCAAATTATGAAGATTGGGCGAAAGGCTTTCGGGTTGCGTTAGGAGCAAAGCGAAAACTCGGTTTTATTGACGGTACCCTTAAACGTCCATCTGTTTCTGCCGACTTGGAGGATTGGACGACTATCAATTACTTAATCGTTGCGTGGATTTTCAATACTATCGAACCACGTGTACGATCTTCTATCTCTTACCGTGAAACGGCGTACGAATTATGGGAGGATATTCGTTTGCGTTTTACCGTTGGTAACGAGATTAAAATTTATCAAATTCAGAGTGTTTTGTCGGACTGCAAACAGAAGGTCGGCGAATCCATTATGGATTATTATGGCAGATTGAAGAAGTTGTGGGATGATGTCAACGATTTCGATGATTTACCGTATTGTAATTGTTCTGATTGTCATTGTAATCTGACTTCTACTCTGCGCAAGAAGAGGGAAGCGGATCAGGTACAGGGTTTTCTTATGGGTCTTGAATCTTTTTATGCTACGGCTCGTTCTCAAATTTTCGGCACCAAACCATTACCCTCAATTCAATTGGTGTACTCTCGTCTTGTGCAAGAGGAAGAGGTACGTACCTTAACTCAGCCTCATGATGATGTTACTACTCCTATGGCTCTTGTTGTTCGCAACGGTAAACCGGCTGCAAAAGGGGGTCGAAGCCGCTACAAGTGCACCTATTGTACTAAGGAGGGGCATACCGAGAGTCTTGTTGGGAGAAGCATGGTTATCTTGCGGATCGTGAGCCACATCGTTCTTCTTCTCGTGCTGGGGAGGCTGCTACTAGTTCCGCTGATTTTCCACAGGTCAACGCTGTGACGGGTGGGCCTCGTGTTGTTGCTAACATGATCCAATTCAATGGTAAGAACGTTCTTTCATGGATTATTGACGCTGGGGCCTCGATCCATGTTTGTTGTGATGAGCGCTTATTTTCTTCTTGCCATTCCATTCCTCCTATTACTGTCGGCCTTCCCAATGGTGTGAGCCTTAATGCTAAAACAGTCAGCACTGTGCGGATTAATTCCAAAATAATTCTTTATAACGTGTTATTTGTCCCAACTTTTCATTGCAATTTATTATCAGTTTCACAACTTTTAAAGGCTTAAAATGTGCGTATCCAATTTTCTAATGTGCAATGTGTGATTCAGGACCTTGCCTCGACGAAGATTGGTGTGAGTGAGCTTATCGACGAGATCTTTTACTTGATAAATCGTACCCTTACTCGTATCTTGAAAAATCAGTCCCCTTTTGAACTTCTGTTTCACAAGAAACCGGACTTAAGCTTAATTCGGGTTTTTGGGTGTCTCTGTTATGCTAAGAACTTACACACCCATGGTAAATTTGATTCTCGCACATGTCATTGTGTTTTTGTTGGATACCCATTTGCTAAAAAGGGTTGGAATTTGTATGATCTCGAATCCGGTAAATACTTCTCTTCTCGTGACGTCAAATTTCTCGAAAATCAATTTCCATTTTCAACATCCTCTGTCACGTCTGAACCAGTGCAGACCGAGGAAGACTTTTGTGCTGATGACGACGGGGGGAGTGGTTCTCCGGTGGTTACACCGCCACCTGAGCAGGTCGTCCATACCGCACTTGAGCCATACTCCTCTGAACTGTCCCAACCGGTACCAACGCTACTACACCCGAACCCGAACAACCTAGCAGTGCCGTAATAATTTCTGAAATGCAGAAAATAGCACGACCACAGGTACCCCTTCTAGTGAAAGTAATTCAGAGGTTAATGATGACAATATGGGCCGCGGTCGACGTACGAAATTCGTTAATTCTCGCAACAAAAATTATGTGAGTTGGGATCAAATTGACGAGATAATTAACACGACTTTGGTTCCTTCAAAACAGTCCACTACACCATCTTCTGTCAAAGGTATTCTATATCCTATTGTTCATTATGTTAATTGTGATAAATTTTCACATGCCTATCAACATTTTCTTGCAGCTATTTCCAGTGAAATAGAACCTAACTCTTTTAAAGAAGCCATTCGCAATCCGAAGTGGAAGCAAGCAATGGAGGAGGAAATTGCTGCTCTCGAGGCCAACCACACTTGGTCAATTGTCGATTTACCTGCTCTCAAAAGGCTATAGGTTCAATATGGGTGTACAAAATTAAACGCAAGTCTGTTGGATCAATTGAAAGGTATAAAGCGAGACTAGTTGTTTTTGGCAACCATCAAGAAGAAGGTATTGACTTTGTTGAGACTTTCGCTCCTACGGTGAAAATGGTAACTGTACGGACATTTCTTACCTTGGCAGCAATAAATAATTGGGAGTTGCACCAGATGGACGTCCAAAATGCGTTCCTTCACGGAGATTTATCTGAGGAGGTTTATATGCGACCTCCTCCCGGATTTGGTCACGAGCATCACAGGAAGGTTTGTCGACTTCACAAGTCCTTATATGGCCTTCGTCAATCTCCACGGTGTTGGTATGCTAAACTCGCCACTTCTCTTTGTTCTTATGGCTTTTCCCATAGTCCTTCCGATCATTCATTATTTATTTATCGCAAAGATGATGTTGTTATAAATATTTTGGTCTATGTTGATGATTTGGTGATTGCCGGAAATAATGGTGTAGCAATTACTAAATTTAAAGATTATTTGAGTTCTTGCTTTCAGATGAAGGATTTGGGAAAGTTAAAGTATTTTTTGGGCCTTGAGGTTGCGCGTAATTCGAATGGAATTTTTCTTTGTCAACGAAAATATGTACTCGATATATTAACTGAGACGGGTCTTCTCGGTGCAAAAACCTCTACGGTTCCTATTGAAGAAAAACACCAGCTCGCTCTTTCTTCTCAACCGTTATTCTCGGATCCTTCTCGATATCGACGACTTGTTGGGAAACTAATTTATCTCACTCTTACTCGACCCGAGCTAAGTTATTCCGTTCATATTTTATCTCAATTTATGCAATTTCCCTCGCAAGCCCATTGGGATGCTTTGATTCATATGATTAGATACTTGAAAGGAAATCCGGGACAAGGTATAGTGTTGCGAGTCAATGCCTCTTTGACATTAGAGGCCTATTGTGATGCGGATTATGGTGGGTGTCCCATAACACTACGATCTTTAACCGCCTATCTCATTTTTCTGGGTGGGTCACCAATTTCGTGGAAAACAAAGAAGCAAGCTACCGTATCTCGATCTTCCGCTGAGTCAGAATACAGGGCTATGGCTTCCGCTACGTGTGAAATTCTTTGGTTAAAAGGTTTGCTTCGAAATTTGGGTTTTGAGCATTTCAAAGCGGTTTCGTTACAATGTGATAGTCAGGCTGCCTTACATATTGCTAATAATCCCGTCTTTCACGAGCAAACAAAGCATATCGAGATTGATTGTCATTTCGTTCGCGATGAAATCCTACGCGGCACCATCTTACCTTCTTATGTCAACACCACCTCTCAACTTGCTGATATTCTTACGAAAGCTCTCGGACGTCCCCAGTTCTTGACTTTACTGGCCAAGTTGGGCATTGCGGATCCCCATGCTCCAACTTGAGGGGGGGGGGGGGGGGGGGGGGGGGGGGTGTTAGCGTAATATTAGCTTTATTTCCGTGTAATTAGTTATATCGAATATTAGGCTTATGTATATCTTTGACTTGCAATTTTGTAGGTGCGTAAGTTGAAAAGTTGTTATTTTGTTTCCTATTTTGTAGTTCACATATGTGTATATATGGTAACCTATCAGAAGTAGAATAACACACAAGAATTAACACAAAACTCATCGTCTTCTATAATTCTACAGGTTCAATCTGGAAATGTGAATAATAACGTGTTTGTTGGAATGAAGTTACAAACTTGGAGAGAGGGATGTGTATGAGATTTCAAGGGATTGGAATGAAATTAGAATCGATCATGTATATGACCAACAGTTTTACGATAAAATCTGAGCTATGTAATAAAATATTCGAGTTATATTTTAAAGTATATGAGTTTTATGAGAAAGTATATGACCTCACCCGTTTAAACATTAAAAATTTCTTTAAATTAGCTCAGAAAAAATATAGATAAAGTAAGATACTTATACCTTAGTTATACAATATTTATATACAACATATATATAATCATATTTGTGTTATACCATAATAAAATGGCACAATGACTAGAGTTCAAATGAGTCCACATATGTGGTTGAATCCTTGAGTCTCCATCTAAAATATTAAATCTTACAGAATTAATGGTTGAGATTATAACAAAAAAAAAGCATTCACCAAACATGCAAATAATGTTTTGTCTCTCATAATTTCAATTGTCCATTTATCTAATTAATTACTTTCTCTTTCTATCAAATAATTTTTAAATTAATGTTACCATTTAGATTTCAAATATGAAAATACGGAATTTTAAAAATAAAATTTTATACCCGCGTAAAATAAAAACGGGTTCGTAAAAGACTCCGTAAATCGTTTGCACCTGATCTTGACACACACACACTCTCTCTCTCTCTCTCTATCTATATTTGGTTGAGTCCTTGAGTCCTAATATATGAGTTTAAATAAGTCCACATACTTGGTTGAATCATTGAGTCCTAATATAAGCCTTTAGATCTAAAGTATTGGATGACTGAGATTAAAAAAAATACTCACCAAACATTCAATTAATGCTTTGTTTCTCATAATTTTAATTCCCCATTTGTCTAATTTTGTACTTTCTCTTTCTATCAAATAATTTATTAAATTAATGCTATCATTTAGATTTCAAATATGAAAATACAAAATTTAAAAACCGAAATTTTATACCAGCGTAAAATAAAAGCGGGTTCGTAAAAAACTCCGCAAATTGTCATTCGAAATCTGATTAAGGCGAAACAAAAGCCTAAATTTATTATTTTTTTAGCCCAACGCGATGATATTATTTTCGTAGACCACTGAGTTTTCAAAATTTTCAGTACTGCTTTATAAATTGGGAGTTTCACAATATCCGGTCAAAATTACACTTTATTCACTTAAAATTACACCTAATTTATTTAAGACTATACCATATCTATTACACTCATAAAAGAGTAGAGTTACACTCATAAAACAATGAATGACTCCACTGTTTTTAAGTGTAATTTAACTTGGCCTGCAAAACTCTCTTAAAAGTTTCACATTTATAGAGAAAACCTAGCAAACTTTGCAATGCATATGAGGAATAAAAATATGATATAAACCAAAAACCATGCAACATCTACATTTTCAGAAATAAAGAACCAGAAATGCTTAAAGAGGATAGCATATACTAATCAAATTTTAAACAAATTTGACTCAAACAAATAAACAAAATTTTGTAAACTCCTGCCTAGTATTCACCTCAAAATTTAAGCCCTTGAAATTAAACCTAATTTATTTAAAAGTATATTATATCTATTATACTCATAAAATAGTAGAGTTATACTCATAAAACAATATCGTTTGGTTCAAAATATTGGAATGGATTGAAATGGATTGTGATACCACAGAGGTATAGATTTAGAACCTCATACTTGCTCAAAAGTGTTTGGTTTGATCATGGATTGGATTGGGTATAGTAATAAGGTGGAATGGATTTAGAAACTTTGATGTATACATTGGTATGAGATTCCAAGGGATTGGAATGGAGTTAGAATCCATTGGGTATGTAACTTCATTCCAAAACCCTCTAACCAAACACTAGAATGGATTGAATCAATTCCAATCCATTCCAAATGTTCCAACCAAACACCCCCTAAGTAACTCTAATGTTTTATAAGTGTAACTC
The DNA here is from genome assembly GCA_029255685.2 of Silene conica. Lineage (NCBI taxonomy): Eukaryota > Viridiplantae > Streptophyta > Magnoliopsida > Caryophyllales > Caryophyllaceae > Silene > Silene conica. Next base: position 77,618,417 of record CM055312.2, read on the forward strand.
TCCTATTTTATTAGTGTAATTTCACTGTTTTATGAGTGTAACTCCACTGTTTTATGAGTGTCACTCCACTGATTTTTTAGTGTAACTCTAACTTTAGTCCTCTACTTTTTTATGAGTGTAAGTCCACTGTTTTATGAGTGTAACTCCACTGTTTTATAAGTAGTGTAACTTCATTGTTTTATGAGTATAACTCTACTGATTTTTATTAGTGTAACTTTACTGTTTTATGAGTGTAACTCCGAGTTATTTCACGAAATAAGCGATTTTCAACAATTAATTAACGAAATAGGTAACCTTTGAAATTTATTATCGAAAATGGGTCCACGTCATCACTGAAGCTAGACTGATATTCAAGTCACTTACCCGGAGGATGACCATATTAAAACCGATGCAAAAATCCTCCCAGAAGCAAGTCGCTCTAGGAGGAAGCAACTTTGATTTCTGACCAAATCCCTCTGGCAGACCAACATCAATTAAGCATGATTTGTGAGCAACATCAACCAAGCGACATCCTCCGAGAAGCAAGTCCTCATCATCCTCATCACCATTATCATCATCATCATCATCATCATCGTCATGGTCTTGAACCGAAGGAAGATCCGAAGACGATTGATATTTCTGCACACCATCACCATCTTCATCATCATCACCACTTTCATCATCATCGTCATCTTCATCAGCATCATCACCATGATCAGCTTCTTAGGCATCCTCGTCCTCGTCGTCGTCATCGGCAACATCAACCGTTGTGAAAATTGATTTAAATTGAATTTGTGAGTTTTTTTTAGGTTAGGGAAATTGGGCAAATTTGTTTTCGGGTATAAATTGAATTTGTGAGTTTTATTTTGGGGTTTGGGAAATTGGAGACATTTGTGATATTTGTTTTTAGGTTGGGGAAACAGGGGAACGAAACAAGGGAAGAGAAAGAAAAGGGGAACAAGTCGCTCACCCCCAGAGCGAGTTGATTTCTTGCTCAGTTTCGGAAAATCCGATCCTACGTGGACCCATATTCGGTAATAAATTTCAATAGTTATTCATTTTGTTAATTAATTAGTGAGAATTGCTCATTTCGGAAAAAAACTCTGTAACTCCACTGTATTATGAGTATAACTCCACTGATTTTTTAGTATAACTCTAACTTTAGTCCTCTACTTTTTTATGAATGCAACTTCACTGTTTTATGAGTGTAACTCCACTGTTTTATTATGAGTGTAACTCCACTATTTTATGAGTGTAACTTCACTGATTTATGAGTGTAGTTCCACTATTTTATTATGAGTGTAACTCCACTATTTTATGAGTGTAACTTTTATTGGAAAAAACATAAACCCTTACCATTAAAATTTAGGATTAATTGATAAGAATACTCGGAACTATGGGTGTTCTGCTCAAAATACTTCAAACTCTATTTTAACTACCAATATAACTAACTAATGCTCTCATTCGCTTTTATTATAATATATGACCTGCTACCTACTAATTAAGTGAATACATTTCTAACCCTTCTTTAACACGTCTTTCTCTTTTTACTTCTCTGTTAATCTATTCACCTAATCACACCATTAAAACACGCTACAATAAGTTAACAAAAAAACAAATTCTATTCGAAGCAAATGAGGGCATTAGTTTATTATATTGGTAGTTAAAATAAAGTTTAGAGTATTTTGAGCAGTTCACTCATAGTTCGGAGTATTTCTATCAATTAATCCTAAAATTTATTTACCATGAAGGTAATTGCGGATGTCTAATGCATTTTACGAAAAACAAAACTCAATTAGGCATGCACCGATTACTTGAAAAGTTTTTGCCACAACTTGATTGCTCTACGTTACATCTCATGCTATACGAAACTACAAGAGAAGTATTGCTACTTTGAGAGGCAAAAACTAGAATATCATCAAGAACGTAAATGAAAGTTGGTGAAAAAAGGTAGAGACTACTGCCAAATTATAAGACGGTTACAAGATGCTGAAGATTGGATTACATACGGAAACAAACTAACGAATTGAAGTAACGATATATTGAAGATTGGATTATTTAATTAAATAGATAGATAGCGACACTTCTCGCTCAGCCGCTTCACCATAGCTTACTCAGTATCGTCTTCTACGGTGCTGACCCGCTCACATTCATCAATCCATTCACTGTATCCAACCTTGAAGATTTTGAGCAACTTATGCGATTTTCATTCGTGTATTTGGTAGGGATGAATGAGAATAAAAATAATTTGTTTCTCAGTGAATTGGAAAAATAATATTAGGAATGAATAAAAATGAGAATAATTTGTTTCTTAGTGAAATGGAAAATAATATTGGGAATAAATAGGAGACAATATGGGGAAGTGGGGTTATGAGATGTTAAAAAAACATGATTAGATATTAACCACATACACCAGGTGGTTGGTAAACCACCCGAGGGTGACAGGCTCGAAGTCTATTTAGGCATGGACTTGGGCTAAGAATGCTTCATAAGATTTTGCTTTTGGGGAGGCTTGAACCCGGCACTACAAGAATAAACAATACAGGCGACGGACTAATGGCGACTGAAGGCTGTAGTCACCAATTTGGCGTCTGAAGCTGAAAATTGGCGACTGATACAAGTCGCCAATTTGGCGACTGTCACTTTTCCCAAACTTTTTCACCACCGACAAAAAAGAGCGACTATAGGAATGGATTGGCGACTGTTGTCAGTCGCCAAAGTTGGCGCCAAAAAGTGGCGACTGAAGAGACAGTCGCCAAATAGGAATCCTGCAGTCGCCAAATTGGCGACTGAAGAATTGCAGTCGCCAAATTTATTCTTCAGTCGCCAATTTTATTCACAAGTTAGCAGCAGCAGACCCTCTCCCTCATTACGCGAGTTACTTAAAAAAAAAAAACACGAAAACTCTCATCTTCTCCTTCCGTGACAGCAGCCTCCACCACCCACCACCACCACCTCCGGCGACCCCATCACCCACCACCACCACCTCCGGCGACCCCATCTGCCACCACCACCGTCCACCACAGCAGCCTCCACCACCACATACGAAAACTTTTGTTTAATTGAAGGTTTGTGTTTTTCTTAGTTTAGTTTCGATTTTTAGTTTGATTTTTGTTTTTTTTTGTAGATTTAGTGATGTAGTAGCCAATTAAGATCATCTTCGCTTATTAGGTTGTAGTTAATTAAGTTATAGAGCCAATTAGGATGATAATTGGTGAAATTGGGGGTTAGGGTTCATATGAAATTGAGGGTTAGGGTTGATATGATTAATGTTGGTTGCCTTATTAATGATTTTATGTTTGTAATTTTACTTAATTATGTTAAATTATGGGTTAGGGTTTATAAAAATTGAAAACTGGGGATTTTTGATTAATGTTGTACTATGTTGATTAATATTGTTAATTAATTGGGGTTTTTTTTTATTAATGTTGTAAATTAATTGGGATTTTTTTGATTAATGTTGTAAATTAATTGGGGAATTTTTATTAATGTTGTAAATTAATTGGGGAATTTTTATTAATGTTGTATTATGTTGATTAAGACGATGTTATAAGTTTGTTTTATTTATGTCGTTATGCTTGTAATTGTTATGATTTATAAAAAATGGGGATTTTTGATATATAAGTTGTTATTATTATCTTACAATTGAGCAAGGTTGTTGAAAGTTTTTTTGTTTATGGATTTATGTTTAGATTAAAATGAAGAGATTGGAACGTTCATGGATGTATGATGGAAGGGTTGGTATTAAGAAAAAACGTCCTAATGCTAGGTTTATAGAGGGTGTTGCTGAGTTTATCGAATTTGCTAAGCAACAAGATGAATATAACTCGGTAGAAAACCAACTTAGGTGTCCTTGTAACAAATGTAAAAACATGAAATACGCAATTGTCCTTGAGGTACAAGAACATCTCTATACAGACGGGTTTTGTCCAAATTATTATAATTGGATTTCTCATGGAGAAGTATATTCTCCAATTCACGAACAACCTCACATCCAACCTCACATCCAACAACTTGATGAGAACCCATATAGAGATATGATTGTTGATGCCTTGGAGTACAATGTTCTCAATGATGACGACCGTCGAGCTATGAATGAAGAACAACCTCCAAATCCCCAAGCAAAGGCATTTTTTGACATGTTAAAAGCTGCGGAACAACCTTTATACGAAGGGAGCAAAATGTCATTATTACAAGCGGCCTCTAGGATAGTAACCTTGAAGTGTGAGAATAATATGTCATTTAATGCCGTTGATGGTATTGCTTCTCTGCTTGAGGATGCTTTTCCCGAAGATAATGTCATGACTCGAAGTTTCTACAATACAAAAAAAGTAGTTAAAGGACTTCAGTTACCGCATCAAAAGATTGATGCATGTCCCGAAGGATGTATGCTCTTTTGGAAAGATGATGCGTTGCTTGACAAGTGCAAAAAATGTGGAAGTGATAGATTTCAGACAAGTGATGGAGAAGTTGTTTTGAAACCTAAAAAAGGCAACAAGAGTAATAGAAGGGGTCAAAAGTGTAAGAAACCAATAGCAGAGAACCAATTAATTTATCTTCCTCTTTCCCCAAGACTTCAAAGAGTTTATTCTACCAAAAAAATTTCCGAACACATGACATGGCACAAAGAAAATCCGCGTACTCCGGGTAAGATGTGTCATCCAAGTGACGGGGAAGAATGGAAACGTTTTGATCAGATGTATCCTGAATTTGCCGCGGAACCCCGGAATGTGCGACTTGGCTTGTGTACAGATGGATTTAGTCCTTTTACCCAATTTGGTAAGAAATACTCTTGTTGGCCCGTAATGGTCACACCATACAACTTACCGCCTTGGTTATGTATGAAAAGGGAATTTATTTTCTTGTCTCTCATTATTCCCGGGCCTAAAAATCCGAAAGGGCATTTGGATGTTTATTTACAACCATTAGTGGAAGAATTGAGACAATTGTGGGAAGTTGGGGTGGAAACATATGACGTTTTCAGAAAGCAAAATTTTCAACTTAGAGCTTCACTTTTGTGGACATCAAACAATTTTCCCGCATATGGTATGCTATCCGGTTGGTCTACTGCGGGACAGAAAGCATGTCCTCATTGCATGGGTGAAAGTAAAGCTTTTTGGCTTTCAAATTGCACGAAAATGAGTTGGTTTGATTGTCACAGATGCTTCTTACCAGAAGGTAATCTTCTTAGGAGCAACAAAAAAGCTTTCAAAAAAGGTAAACAAGTACTTGATGATGCTCCAGTTCATCTTTCGGGTGATGCGTTGTGGGAGTTGGTACGTGATTTGCCATCTTCTATTGATGGTACCGATGAAGAGTTTAAAGAGCTGAAAAAGAAGAAGAATGGTTGGTATAAAAGAAGCATTTTTTGGGACCTTCCATATTGGAAAACTATGCTAATCAGACACAATTTGGATGTAATGCACATAGAGAAGAACTTTTTTGAGCAACTCATTGACATGATCATGGATGTTGAAGGCGAAACATGTGATACTGTTGCTTCTAGAAAAGACATAATTAAAGACATTTTGTGATCGTCCTAAATTACACATTCGCAAAGATGGATCCAAGCCAAAAGCCATTTACACTCTGGACAAAGCTCAAAAGAAGGTATTATGTGAGTGGTTAAGGAAGTTGAAGTTTCCTGATGGATATGCTTCAGATTTTCGTCGTTGTGTTGATCTCGAGTAGCTCAAGCTACAAGGCTTGAAAAGTCATGATTGTCATGTATTCATGGAGCGACTGTTACCCGTTGCTTTGAAACATCTCCTCCCAACTACTGTGTGGAATGCAATTGTTGAGATTAGTCAATTTTTCCGAGATTTATGTTCCTCCTCAATATGTGTTGATGACATGATTCGTCTCGAAGATCAAATACCACAAATACTATGTAAGCTTAAGATGATCTTTCCTCCTTCATTTTTCAACACTATGGAGCATTTACCTGTCCATTTGTCCTTCGAAGCCAAAGTTGGAGGACCCGTTCAATATAGATGGATGTATCCATTTGAAAGGTAATAAAATAAAGATTCGTTACTATTTTATTTTAGAATATTAAATTACAAATCTATATTATCATTAAACATTGATCTAATAAATGTGTAGGTTTCTTAATCATGTGAAGAAAAAGATTGGTAACAAAGCTAAGGTAGAAGGTTCTATATGTAATGCCTATCTAACAGAAGAGATTGCAAATTTTTGTTCTCGAAAAGCATATAGAAACCAAAGCACGAAACTTGAATGTTGATAAAGCAGATGATGTTGATTCAAGTTTACCCGAGTTTTTTCAAACTCAAGATGATGAAGGTTGTTCATCAAAAGTGGAACGAGATATTTGGACGACAAGGAATACAATCGTGCTCACTTATACGTTCTATCAAATTGTGAGATCTTAGAGCCATATGAAGCAAAATTCGTGACTGATTTCAGTAAGGAACATCCTAGTGTGAGTAAGGATGATGTTTGGGACAAACATGAGGATAAGTTTCCAAAATGGTTTCAGAACCATGTCATTGAGTTCAATATCCAAGATGATTTGATAAGGAGTTTGGCCTTCGGTCCTTCACGCTTGGTTAAGACGTGGAACCGATATTCAGTTAATAGATTTAATTTCCACACATTCGACCACGGTAAGGGTAAGGCTAGATGCAACTATGGTGTCATTATTTCTTCTACTGATGACCATGAGTATTATGGTATTGTAGAGGACATCTTTGAGATGTCTTATAATGGTCGTGATCGTGCTTACAAAACTACCTTATTCAAGATTGAATGGAAGGATAATTCCTCGGCTGGAATGAGAGTACATGAATGTTACAAGCTTGTGGAAGTGAATAGTACCCGAACATACTCTAAGTATGATCCATTTATACTAGCACATCAGGCTCAACAAGTGTATTTCGCTTCCTATCCAAGCACGACAAATGATAGAAATAGTAAGGCATGGTGGGCAGTCATTAAGACAAAGGCACGATCAAAAGTTGATACAACATTTTTTCAAGAAGAAATAGTATCAAATGGGACAATTTTGCCTCCAACAGACGGAGTCATTGACCAAAATGAGAATGAACAGTTTGAAGACTTGGAAGAGGAAGAGGATGTTGAGATTAATAATTTTGATGAGTTGGTTGAAGGATGGGAGGAATTAGATGAAGTGAGAGCTGAGAATGAGGAAGAGGATGAGGATGAGGATGAGGATGAGGATGAGGATACTGAGGATAATGAGGATGATGTTGATCATGAGGATGATGAAGATGATGATTAATTTGGTATAGTACTATAGTCCAAATTTGTTATTATTGTTCATTGATGCCCGTCGTTGAGGGTACCAAAGATAAATTTATAATTCCTAACTTTAACAATAGATAGTGAAAGTCAGGGTCGAACCACAAGGAGGTGGGGAATGTTTATTGTTTGGTGTCAATGTTTTAAGGTAACAAATTGGGGGTTTGATTGTTGATTTCTAAGTCTAAGGCAAAGATTAAAACAAAACAAGAAAATAAAGATGAGATTAAAATATATAAAAAGGGATGCTAGGATGTTTGGGTAATAAATAGCTAAGGTAAAATAAATCATAAGGTCAACATGTATTGCAGTCGCGTAAGGGGGTGTAACATATCTTTTTAGGTCTATGCTACCTAATAGCTCCTTTCGGCCTATGCTATTAGTTCCTAGGTCTCACAATTATTGGGTGTCAACAATAAAGGTGATTCCTAAATCCCAGGTCACATACCTTTCAGCCTTGAGTAACCTATCCGTCTTAAGGTGTAAACCAATGCCCTTCCCGTATCTTTCAATCTTGGGTAGGTCATTACTAACATCCTACAAGTCTCCTTATGGTCTCATTGCAGGATATTATAATTGACAAGAAAAGACGAAATAAGAATACATACGCGGGTGGTCGACCGATCAGCTACTCCAGTCGGCCGACCACGACCTCGGTCGACCGACCAGTTATTCCAGTCGGCCGACCGTGGTCCTGCTACAAGTCGGTCTTTCGAATCTTATTTACCTATGCATATTCATCCCCTACATCCTAACATATGAAATTTAGCTACTCATAATACTTAAGATGATTATAAAATTTGGAATAAACATGGTAAACATGGTAAACAATCTAAACATGCAAGAACTAACAAAGCTTGAGATTCTGACTTAAACAATTGTAATAAAAATAAGAACGATAATAAAAAGCTAGATTAAAAAGAGTAATACCACAATTGGAATTAGGGCAGAAAGAAACAAACTTTATTGAATGCTTGGGAATTGTTGAAAGATTACAAAACTAAAATTCTTCTAAATAAACTAGATGCTAATTGATACTCGATGATAAAACTTGATAGTTCCCAGATAAGATATCTAACCCTAATCACAAGATTAGTTTATATAGGTAGAAAAAGTGAGAGTTTCCTAAAGACTCTAATTCTAATTTATTTCCGAAAAGAATCGTCTGGGCTTCTGCTGAGGTCGGTCGACCTACTATGTGGGTCGGTCGACCGCTTCTTTCTGGGCTTCTTTTATTTTTTGGCCTTCCTTGAGATTTTGGGCTTTATAAAAGTCCAGGCCTGGTCGGCCGACCCGTTTAGCTGGTCGGTCGACCGCCTCCGTACGGAAATCTTCGGATTTCTTCTTGTTTTGACTTTTGGCACTTGACTTTGACTCCAATTGACTTTCTATTTGTTCCTTAATTATGCAAAAGACTTGAGGATATGGATTTGGTGCTAAAGCGTCTCTTTTCCGCATAAATCTGCAAAAGTGCATAAAAATACGAAAGTACACGATTGTTGGGAAATAAAGGCTAAAACGTAGTAAATGAGCGACCAAATGCGTGTAAAAATAGATGAAAAACATCATAAAATAGACACGCATCATTCATATTTGTATTTGGTCATGTTATTATATATTGTTCATATTTGTATTAATCATTTATTTTATGCATGTTTGATTTGTAAGTATTAATACTTTTATTTATATGATTGTAGATGGCAGGAGGTAGAGGAAGACAGCGAGGCGGGCACAGTCGTCAGCAGAGTCAGCCCGCCGTGCAGCAGGAGGAGGAGGAGTTGGTTCAGAGTGAATCTGAGGAGGACACACGTGTACAGATTCAGTACACACAGGATCGCAAGAAGATACTTGATCCAGCAGGATTTTGGTAAGTTTTATTAAATTGTAATTATTCATTTTATTAGTAATAAATGGCTAGTTATTATAAGTTACAATTTATATATGTTTCAGGTTTAATCATCAGACCGCTGTTCGAGGTGTAACCAACAGCACAAAGTCATCTTTGTTAGGTCATGTGCCCCTTAATTGGACAGAAGCTAGTGAAGCTCAAAAAGAAGCCTGGTTTAATAACTTTCGGGTAACCAAAATCCTTTTTATTAATTACTTATTTTACTCACTGTTATAGTTTTTCAACTAATACTTAATGTTATATTTTTGCAGCTACATTTTTACTGGCCGCCTGAATTAGAGTCTACTGTCAATAGGAGGTACCGCGATGTTGGAGCATCTAGATACAAAGACAATATCTATAAGATTGGTAAAAGGGGAAAGGCCTCACATCTTTAAGGTATATCTATACAATTACCTTTATTTGTCAATTGTATTGATTAAAGGATGAAAATTTCACTAATAACGACATAATTTATCATTGTTGTAGGTGAGGCGGCTTGAGGGTCTTCTGAATCGGCGTGATACCCCAGATTTTCGAGCCAGATCGGCACAGAAGGCCATGAACAAAAGGGGAGGCAAGAAGGATGGAATGGCTGAGCCTACCCATCATGCTGGTTCACGGTCATTTTTGGACATACTTTTTGGTGTAAGTTTTCATATTAACACTTATTTATTTAGCTCGTTTATTTGAATATTGGTAATAATAATGTCCCTAAGCAAACATTGAATTTTGTTCGTGTATGTAGCTGAACAAGAAGAAGAATAAAAAGAAGAAGTCAGCTGATCAGTCAGCTGATCAACCAGATGATATGTTGACTGATGATCCTCTTGCGACGGTCCCGGAACTGTTCCTTGCCACACATTCCAGGGTGAACGCTAAGAATGAGAGAATTTGGAATAAGCCAAAAGACAAAGCTTTATATGTAAGATTTTTTACTTAAGATAGTTTTGAATTGTTAACTAATGATATTTATGTTAACTAATGATGGTAATTTTTTGTCAACTAATGTAGGAAGCATTCGAGGCTGAAAAAGAAGAACATCCCGAAGTACCAGATAATGAGATTTGGTTTAATTTGGTCAAGGGATATAAGAAGGGAAATGTGTACGGCACCGGAAAGGCCCATGGTGTCTTCTTCAAACAACCGGCCAGAAGATCCTCATATGAGCCTCGACAAACATATGAGCCGGCTCTTGTGAGTCAACTACAGACTCAACTCGCTGAAGAAAGAAGAGTGAATTCAGAAAGAGATGAACAGTTTCGGTTGATGAAGGAGCGCATGGAGGCCATGGAGAACTTTTTCTCACAATGCAACCCCGGTCCACAATATCGGTATGACCCCAACGATCCTCATGGTAAGGGTGGTGGTAGTGGAGCCGGCATGGGATTTGTAGCTTAGGTTGTTGGATAAGTTTTAGTTAGTTTAGCTTGAACTTGGATAATGTAGTTGGTTTGTTGGATACTGAACTTGGATAATGTAGTTGGTTTAGCTTGAAGTTGGTTAATGTTTCGTCAGTTTAGCTTGTATTTGGATAATGTTCTCATTTTTTAATAAATGAGAATTTGGTGTTTCAAAAGGTGCGGTTCGCGCAAATGGGTTGCAATTTTATGTTTGCAGGTTTTCATTGCGTATTGGGATGACTAAATACGAGATTTGGCTAGATCAAAACGAAAATAACATGAAAATTACAAGCCAATTCGGCGACTGAAATGGTGGTTTTGGCGACTGCAGTCAGTCGCCAAAACTGGAAAAGCTACTGGAAAAAACTGAAATTGGCGACTGAATAGACAATAATGGCGACTATCCTACAGTCGCCAAAATGGCGACTCCCACATTGCTTCAGTCGCCAAATTGGCGACTACCTGTCCTCTCAGTCGCCAATTTGGCTACTACGTTCTCAGTCGCCAGTTTCCCTACTTTGGCGACTGCGGGTTCAGTCGCCAAATTTGGCGACTGATAACAATCGCCAATTTTTTTTTGGCGACTAGGGCTTGCGACAGAACTTTGGCGACTGATGTCAGTCGCCAAATTATATTTGGCGACTATCTTCAGTCGCCAAATTCCGTCGCCTGTTTTAAGTATTCTTGTAGTGCGGGTCTCCTGAGAATTTCACCTAAGTTTTAACCACTAGACTCCACCCTTGTGGGTAGAGATGACAATGGATCCTGGATCCGGTCCAGATCCGTAAGACCCGACCCTGATGGACCGGATCTGGATCCTACTTTTTCAGACCCGTTGGATCCGGGTCGGATCTGGATCCACTACTTTTAAAACGGATCTGGATCTGGATCCTCTTACGTAGACTCTGACGGATCCATATCCAACCCTAGACCCCTTTTCATAGTAAAAACATGAAATTGTACGTCTTAGTTATCTTGTTTCTTGATTTGCGTTTCGATTATTTGGTCATAATAATTATTATTTGTAATATTTGATTGAACATAATTGTCACGCTACTAGCTACTTTTCCATTTAATTATATTTCGTAAAATGAATATCAATAGTGTTATGATTCATGAGTTTTTTATAATGTGAGGCTAGAAACTTGGACCCGTTACGGACCTGTTATGGACCGTTGGATCCGGATCTGGATCTCACATTTTTGGACCCGTTGGATCTGGATCCAGGGTATACAATGCGGATCTGGATCTGGATCCTACTGGACCCGGTCCAGATCCGACCCGTTACCATCCCTACTTGCGGGAATGATTAGATAGTTGGGATTATGGAAAAAAATATCATTTTTAGTTAATCTAGGTTAATCTCGGCCATTCATTATTAGATCCAATGGTTTAGATGAGGACTCAATGACTCAACATGATAAGGTGGACTCACATGATCTCATTTCATGGCACAATTGTACAAAACTTTTGCTTTTTGTCTTCTGAATTTTACTAATATCGCCCGAGTAACTTACGAAATTGCCCTTCTTTAATTAATTAACTACAAAATTGTCATTCTACACAAATTAATTACGGAATTTTTTCTAAATTCCCACAAATACTTTATTCTTTTCTGTTCTCCCGTTTAAACCCTATTACCATTTACCACTGTAATTCGATTATTATAATAATTAAACTTTATTCTTTTCTGTTCCCATAAATAATTTATTCTTTTCTGTTCTTTCTAATCATTATAATAATCAAAATATTTAAATAATCTATTTTTTTCTTTTTGTGTTTTAATACAATAATATTATCATTAAAAGATGTTCTCTTATCGCATATTGATCATGAATAACGAACTCTATTAGTTGTGTAGCATTAGCTACACTACACCAAAGCTAAAAAGTTTGGAAAAATTTAGGATTAGTTTTCACAAAATATTCATGTAAATTGAATATGATTAAAATATTATTTTAAAAATATTTTTACTCTTTAAAAAAGTATATTTCAATTAAAAAAAAAGGTTAAAAAATTTCCTTGGCCCATATTCTAAACCTAAATCCGCCCATAACCCGTATTAGCCAACCTATACCCGTTTGACAGGTCTATACATAATACATTTACCATCAAATAACTATTTCAAGTCCCCTAACTTCCATCTCAAGATAGAATACATAAATTGTGGAGTACATATAAATAATGTATAAATCATGCATGTTCTCGTAAATTAGTTGATTTTGAGGACATAAAATGATGTTATTGTCAATAAGAAATATATAGTATTATATAGTACGTGATGATGAGTTTGCTACTCATACATTCATTTTTTACTTGTAAATTTGTTCGTAATTCTGGGTCTAAAACAAAACCCTGACCAAACGTGCACATAATCGTTATGGCATAGTCACGTAGAGGACAGATTAGCCCTACCTATATTCATAACTATCTTAATTCACTTATCTGATCTAAGCGTGATTGCAGGTCCTCTTTCCACCGTCTTTTATTTTTGACATATTTCAAACTTAATTTTTTTGTAAATAAACATGGTACGGTGTTTGCCATGTATTGCCAAGTATAAGTCAAGTATAGATTATTTTTTATACATCTGATATTTTATGTAACATGCGATAATTTTTACGTAAAACTATTATTATTTAATTAACAGCCCTTAATATATCATAAAGTACGAAAAGTTAAATTAACATTCGATATATTGTGTAATAGTCTATACTTTTTATGTGAAACAAAATTTTAAATATAAATCTAATTTGAAAATGAAAAATTTAAGTATTAAATTTTTATAATAGGAATTGATTTCTAAATTATCGTAAAAGTCATTGTTAACACATTTGATCATCGATATACCTTGATCATTATTATTAAGGCTTCTTGTAATTAAGAAAAAAACGTATGTACAACAAATTTCATATAAAACCGTCTTATAAATTGAGAAAAAGGACACAATAGCTATAAGATCGCTTAGTAACAACAACGTACCAAAAATTTCAGTACATCATATTTAGAAGATTATAAACAGTAATGCTAATATACAATCAAAAGTAAAGTACAATTAATATTTAATACTATGTGGGTCGGTCGACCGCTTCTTTCTGGGCTTCTTTTATTTTTTGGCCTTCCTTGAGATTTTGGGCTTTATAAAAGTCCAGGCCTGGTCGGCCGACCCGTTTAGCTGGTCGGTCGACCGCCTCCGTACGGAAATCTTCGGATTTCTTCTTGTTTTGACTTTTGGCACTTGACTTTGACTCCAATTGACTTTCTATTTGTTCCTTAATTATGCAAAAGACTTGAGGATATGGATTTGGTGCTAAATCGTCGCTTTTCCGCATAAATCTGCAAAAGTGCATAAAAATACGAAAGTACACGATTGTTGGGAAATAAAGGCTAAAACGTAGTAAATGAGCGACCAAATGCGTGTAAAAATAGATGAAAAACATCATAAAATAGACACGCATCAAATTCCCCAAACCAAACCCTTGCTTGCCCTCAAGCAAGAAATAGACTCGATCCTAACTAATGGAACGATTTCAATCTCAGAGCGAAATTTACATGTCAGCCTAGACCAATACCAAGTACAAAATGAGAAAGTATATAAATCATGCAAACGAGTTATGGTGTCGTCAAACTTGCAACACTAGAGACTATAGAGACTTTATACCATGGACTCTCGCGGTACGCTCGAGACACTCATGAAGCAAAGGGTGAGTATATGTAAAAGATAGAAAGAAGTAATTTGTCATGACACTCACCTAACTGCGACCCATGAAAACATGCCTGCAATCTAACATGAACAAGAATTCTACAACTTTGTATAACAATCTTATTAAGTGACCCAGATACATGCAATTGAGGTAATGAAAGATATGTGAGGTAAGAGGTAAAAGTGGTTAAGATGTTTTTGGATTTGTGGGGTTAGTAGCCAAGCTAGTAAAACCGGTTTCCATCAACATATTTCACAACTCTTGAAATTAAGAAAGTGCTCTTTTTGTGGCACAACTCTCACATTGAATATAAGAAAGGACTCCCAAATATTTTGAATGAGGTACGGGAGTGATAACATATAAAAGAAAGGGATTTTGGAACGATTTTTTTTTCATTCTGATGCTGTCAGGTGGTCGGCCGACCCAAGAAGGTGGTCGGTCGACTTCTTTCCTGTACGTTTTGATTTTTTTTTTTTTCGTTTTTCTTTTCTTTCTTTCTTTTTTTGAATTTTTCTGTTCTTTTTTTTTTTTCTTTCTTGCTTTCTTTCTTTTCTCTTTTTGTTCAAGATAGCATACAAACCAAGATGCCTCAAAAAATAATCCAATGACCACAAATACTAGCTTGGAAGGGTAGGCTAAGTATGGGATGTAGTTTTTGGGGAAATAAAAAGACAATTTTGGCTATGTGAAGCTTATGGGAAAATATGAGAAAAGGGATCCCAAATGCACGTATCAAGACTCACAAAACGAGAAAGTAAAACAAGTATATAGCAATTCAAGTTCATGTTTATGCATATTGATGTAACATGTTCCAAGGGGAGTACTACTCACATCCTAGACAACTGGTTTAAGAATGAAACCAGGAAATAAGCTCTAAACCTTAGAATGTATAGTAGGTTGCCAAGGTATAAGTCAAGTCTCAAGATATACAAATTGACAAAAACTCGTAGATATGCGAAAGACTCTCATACTAAAACAAGTTGACAAGGCAAGGTAAAGGCATAAACATGTGAAATAGCATAAATCATCCTTGAAATACTCTCGTTCCGACTCGACCTATATGCTAAAATAGACGTGCATTTTTTGGATTTTTTTGAATTTTTTTCATTTTTTTGGATTTTTCTTGTATATGCAAGGAAAATAAAGAAAAGAACAATGCAATACGGAAATGCAATAAACGTGTGACAGAATGTAATGCATGTGACACGAAACCATTCCCCAAACCAACCCGCACAATGTCCCCATTGTGCATTAGCCTAAGTAAAGGTTTCATAAAATTAAAAGAAAGAAAAGGTGCAAAGAGAAAAAAAACTAAGGAAAAACTGGAAAGAACTCACAGGATTATGAAGCGCATGAGATAAACCTCCCCAAACCAGCGTAAGCTGGGAGGTTTTGGTGGCTAGCAGTGCCACCCAAGTAACCAAGTCAATTTCACGATTTCCAAGGAAGAGAAACGAAAGACCGCAGCGGACAGTAGGTCGACCGACCGATGTTTCCGGTCGGTCGACCTCCTGTGAACCACAGAAGAATTAGCGATACAGCGACTCTGGTCGACCGACTGATGTTTTTGGTCGGTCGACCCTCTGCGTCCTGGAGGTCTTCGTTTCTTCGTAAAATCTGAAAAAGCAAGAAAGTACGTGCGCCCAACAATGCGCGAGATACCAAAAACGATTCTAAAGTCTTAACTACTCAAACATAAAAGAAAGGATCTAAAACTACGAGCAAGCCAAAATAAAAAGTTTCACACAACAAAAATAAATTGTCTTAAAAACTGTAACCTAAAACAGCTATCCGCTAAAGATACGGAAGATATCCGACCACGGCTTCTGACGATATGCCGTAGTTTCCACGGTTTTTGCTTTAGTAGCAAAACACATCTTCTTTCCGCCGTCGCAAAGCATATGCGACGGTCTCTCCTCTTGAGCTTGCCTCCTCTTCTTCTTCTCCTCCCGATCCACGACGTCTGGATCCTCATCTTCTTCATAGCTTAGGCATCCCATTCCTCCTCTCTGGATGATGACTTCCTTCACCTTGGGTTTCCCCAAACCAGTTCCTGCAATAGTCATAATAGAAGTGTCCTCCCTACTGCTCCCAATCTGGGGCGGAGGTGAAATACATACAGGAACAGGTAATAAAGTGGGAGAAGTAGTGATGACCTCATACTTCTTCTCAGAAGTGATAGCATTACATGTGATGGGGGTCATAGCATCCTTTTTTCTATAAGATAGGCCATAGATAATAGAATGCTTGCCTACTTTGAAGGTTAGAGTCCCAGTGCCTACATCTATAATGGCACCTGCAGTGTGAAGGAAAGGTCTTCCTAGAATTATAGGTATATGGGCATCCTCTGGGATGTCCAAAACTACAAAGTCAACTGGGAAGAAGAACCTGTCAATACGGACAGGGATGTTTTCCAACACTCCTATAGGTTCCATAGATGTGCGATCTGCCATCTGGACTGTCATACTGGTCACTGCAAATTCGGTCATTCCTAGTTTTAAGGCAACGCTTAGGGGCATGACACTTATACTAGCACCTAAGTCGCACAAAGCCTTCTTAACTGGGAAGGTTCCTATATTACAGGGGACAGAAAAACTACCAGGGTCTTCCAATTTATGAGGGGCTATGACATGTGATAGAAAGCTAGATGACTCTTCAGTGAGGGCCACCGACTCAACCTTTTCTAGAGACCTCTTTCTTGACAAAAGCTGTCTCATAAATTTAAGATAGGAAGGAACTTGTTGAACTAATTCTAAAAAAGGGACTTGAACATTTAATGAACGAATCACATCCTTGAATTTGTCAAAAGATACCTGATCCTTTGAAGGCACGAGTCTTTCTGGGAAAGGAGCAGCTGAGGATTCAGTATTTGCAGCCCTTCTTAAAAACCTGGGGGTCTTGTCACCCCGGAAAAGAAAATCCCGTAAGTTATTCGGTAAATCTGGACGAAAGGGAACTTCGGGCTCTGCTTCAGTGGTCGGTCGACCAGTTTCTTCGGTCGGTCGACCAGTTTCCTGTTCAGGTAAAATTTTCGGGTCCTGATCTGTGGTCGGTCGACCAGAATCTTCGGTCGGTCGACCACCTTCGCTGCTACTCGCCTGTTTTTCTTCCTCGCCCCCCACTTTAGCTCCACTTCGCAGGGAGATGATGTTTAGAGTCTCTTTTTTCTGGTCCGGTTTGGTCGGAAGCTGACCCGGGGCCCTAGTATCATTCTTGCTCGCAATTTGAGCAATCTGGGACTCTAACATCTTCATCCCTGCCTCTCTAGCCTGTGACTCCTTCTGAACCAACCCGATAAGATTTTGGATAAGAGCATCTGTGTTGGGTGGTGGATTAGAAGGTGGTTGAGGGTTGAAAGGTGGTCTTTGAAAATTTTGTTTATGTGGGGGTATATATGTGGAATTTTGCTGAGGTTGCATGTGTTGTGGGTTTTGAACATTCTGGCTTGTCCACCTTAAGTTGGGATGGACATTATTATTATTCGGGTCATAGAAATTGTTCCCACGATAGTGCTGAAAAGCGGCACATGTTTCATTAGATGAAGTACAGAATTTTGACACATGCCCTTCTCCACCACACCTCTCACAAGCAAGGGTCCGTCCTGAACGGCGTTTACTTGGTATATTCCTCCCTTGCTTCCACTCCCTAGATCGAGCTTTCCTGCAGCCTCAAATTTTTCCAACTTAGATGTCAAGGCCTCAATTGCTGATAGGTTGTATTCAGATTTCCTCTGATTTCCTCTAGAAGTACCATGCTCAGCGCGGTGCACAGCAACATCTTCTATCAACTTGAGACCCTTAGTCTCTCCTGAATTATCTTGGAATCTCCCATTAGCTGCAGCATCTAGATAGGCCCTGTTGTCATCGTAGAGGCCATTGTAGAACTGGTTGCAAAGAAACCATTGTTCGAATCCGTGATGTGGTATGGATCGAACAAGTCTCTTGAACCGGTCCCACGCCTCGCTAAAGTCTTCATTGGGACCTTGCTTGAAATTAGTAATCTGCGCCCTCAAAGCATTGGTCTTTGATGCATAATAGTATTTCCTGTAGAATGCTAAGGCTAAGGTGTTCCAATCAGTGACTCCCGCAGCAGTGCGGTCTAAATCTCTGTACCACTCTCTCGCAGCATCCCTAAGAGAGAAGATGAACATGGTCTGTTTAATCTGGTCCTGCGTCACTCCTTCTGGGGGTGCTATAGAGCATATGTAATCTGTGAAGATTTCAATATGCTTAGCAGCATCCTCATTGGCCGAGCCTCCAAATTGGTTTCTTTCAACCATAGTTATGTAGGCGGGCTTGGCCTCGAATGGCTTCCCAGTACCTGCAGGTAAAGTGAACCCTTTGTATAGGTCCTTTGCCTGAGGCATGGAGTGACTGGCAATAGTAGCTTCTTCTGCCATATCCTCTTCTTCTTTAGGGAAAACTGAAAAGTAGGTAAAAGGTGGTGTTTTTGGTGAAAGTGGATTGATGGGTGAATTTGGTTGTGAAGGTGGTGTTTTTGGTGAAGATGGTAATGATGGTTGTTCGAATAAGTCTTCTTGAAATAAGGAAGATGGTGAACCTTCTTCCTGATTTGCTAGAAGTTGCTTTCTTCTTTCTCTAAGAGTCCTCTCAAGCTCGTGGTCTAGTGGTAGGAGTTCTCCTTGAACTGACCTGCGCATAAGATGGAAACTACAAGAAAAAAGTGAGAAGGTTTAAGGAACAAAAAGTTCCTTAAACAAAGAGAAACAAAAAGAAAAAACAGTAAACACTGGCGTCACCTCCCCGGCAACGGCGCCAAAATTTGATGCCCGTCGTTGAGGGTACCAAAGATAAATTTATAATTCCTAACTTTAACAATAGATAGTGAAAGTCAGGGTCGAACCACAAGGAGGTGGGGAATGTTTATTGTTTGGTGTCAATGTTTTAAGGTAACAAATTGGGGGTTTGATTGTTGATTTCTAAGTCTAAGGCAAAGATTAAAACAAAACAAGAAAATAAAGATGAGATTAAAATATATAAAAAGGGATGCTAGGATGTTTGGGTAATAAATAGCTAAGGTAAAATAAATCATAAGGTCAACATGTATTGCAGTCGCGTAAGGGGGTGTAACATATCTTTTTAGGTCTATGCTACCTAATAGCTCCTTTCGGCCTATGCTATTAGTTCCTAGGTCTCACAATTATTGGGTGTCAACAATAAAGGTGATTCCTAAATCCCAGGTCACATACCTTTCAGCCTTGAGTAACCTATCCGTCTTAAGGTGTAAACCAATGCCCTTCCCGTATCTTTCAATCTTGGGTAGGTCATTACTAACATCCTACAAGTCTCCTTATGGTCTCATTGCAGGATATTATAATTGACAAGAAAAGACGAAATAAGAATACATACGCGGGTGGTCGACCGATCAGCTACTCCAGTCGGCCGACCACGACCTCGGTCGACCGACCAGTTATTCCAGTCGGCCGACCGTGGTCCTGCTACAAGTCGGTCTTTCGAATCTTATTTACCTATGCATATTCATCCCCTACATCCTAACATATGAAATTTAGCTACTCATAATACTTAAGATGATTATAAAATTTGGAATAAACATGGTAAACAATCTAAACATGCAAGAACTAACAAAGCTTGAGATTCTGACTTAAACAATTGTAATAAAATAAGAACGATAATAAAAAGCTAGATTAAAAAGAGTAATACCACAATTGGAATTAGGGCAGAAAGAAACAAACTTTATTGAATGCTTGGGAATTGTTGAAAGATTACAAAACTAAAATTCTTCTAAATAAACTAGATGCTAATTGATACTCGATGATAAAACTTGATAGTTCCCAGATAAGATATCTAACCCTAATCACAAGATTAGTTTATATAGGTAGAAAAAGTGAGAGTTTCCTAAAGACTCTAATTCTAATTTATTTCCGAAAAGAATCGTCTGGGCTTCTGCTGAGGTCGGTCAACCTACTATGTGGGTCGGTCGACCGCTTCTTTCTGGGCTTCTTTTATTTTTTGGCCTTCCTTGAGATTTTGGGCTTTATAAAAGTCCAGGCCTGGTCGGCCGACCCGTTTAGCTGGTCGGTCGACCGCCTCCGTACGGAAATCTTCGGATTTCTTCTTGTTTTGACTTTTGGCACTTGACTTTGACTCCAATTGACTTTCTATTTGTTCCTTAATTATGCAAAAGACTTGAGGATATGGATTTGGTGCTAAAGCGTCTCTTTTCCGCATAAATCTGCAAAAGTGCATAAAAATACGAAAGTACACGATTGTTGGGAAATAAAGGCTAAAACGTAGTAAATGAGCGACCAAATGCGTGTAAAAATAGATGAAAAACATCATAAAATAGACACGCATCATTCATATTTGTATTTGGTCATGTTATTATATATTGTTCATATTTGTATTAATCATTTATTTTATGCATGTTTGATTTGTAAGTATTAATACTTTTATTTATATGATTGTAGATGGCAGGAGGTAGAGGAAGACAGCGAGGCGGGCACAGTCGTCAGCAGAGTCAGCCCGCCGTGCAGCAGGAGGAGGAGGAGTTGGTTCAGAGTGAATCTGAGGAGGACACACGTGTACAGATTCAGTACACACAGGATCGCAAGAAGATACTTGATCCAGCAGGATTTTGGTAAGTTTTATTAAATTGTAATTATTCATTTTATTAGTAATAAATGGCTAGTTATTATAAGTTACAATTTATATATGTTTCAGGTTTAATCATCAGACCGCTGTTCGAGGTGTAACCAACAGCACAAAGTCATCTTTGTTAGGTCATGTGCCCCTTAATTGGACAGAAGCTAGTGAAGCTCAAAAAGAAGCCTGGTTTAATAACTTTCGGGTAACCAAAATCCTTTTTATTAATTACTTATTTTACTCACTGTTATAGTTTTTCAACTAATACTTAATGTTATATTTTTGCAGCTACATTTTTACTGGCCGCCTGAATTAGAGTCTACTGTCAATAGGAGGTACCGCGATGTTGGAGCATCTAGATACAAAGACAATATCTATAAGATTGGTAAAAGGGGAAAGGCCTCACATCTTTAAGGTATATCTATACAATTACCTTTATTTGTCAATTGTATTGATTAAAGGATGAAAATTTCACTAATAACGACATAATTTATCATTGTTGTAGGTGAGGCGGCTTGAGGGTCTTCTGAATCGGCGTGATACCCCAGATTTTCGAGCCAGATCGGCACAGAAGGCCATGAACAAAAGGGGAGGCAAGAAGGATGGAATGGCTGAGCCTACCCATCATGCTGGTTCACGGTCATTTTTGGACATACTTTTTGGTGTAAGTTTTCATATTAACACTTATTTATTTAGCTCGTTTATTTGAATATTGGTAATAATAATGTCCCTAAGCAAACATTGAATTTTGTTCGTGTATGTAGCTGAACAAGAAGAAGAATAAAAAGAAGAAGTCAGCTGATCAGTCAGCTGATCAACCAGATGATATGTTGACTGATGATCCTCTTGCGACGGTCCCGGAACTGTTCCTTGCCACACATTCCAGGGTGAACGCTAAGAATGAGAGAATTTGGAATAAGCCAAAAGACAAAGCTTTATATGTAAGATTTTTTACTTAAGATAGTTTTGAATTGTTAACTAATGATATTTATGTTAACTAATGATGGTAATTTTTTGTCAACTAATGTAGGAAGCATTCGAGGCTGAAAAAGAAGAACATCCCGAAGTACCAGATAATGAGATTTGGTTTAATTTGGTCAAGGGATATAAGAAGGGAAATGTGTACGGCACCGGAAAGGCCCATGGTGTCTTCTTCAAACAACCGGCCAGAAGATCCTCATATGAGCCTCGACAAACATATGAGCCGGCTCTTGTGAGTCAACTACAGACTCAACTCGCTGAAGAAAGAAGAGTGAATTCAGAAAGAGATGAACAGTTTCGGTTGATGAAGGAGCGCATGGAGGCCATGGAGAACTTTTTCTCACAATGCAACCCCGGTCCACAATATCGGTATGACCCCAACGATCCTCATGGTAAGGGTGGTGGTAGTGGAGCCGGCATGGGATTTGTAGCTTAGGTTGTTGGATAAGTTTTAGTTAGTTTAGCTTGAACTTGGATAATGTAGTTGGTTTGTTGGATACTGAACTTGGATAATGTAGTTGGTTTAGCTTGAAGTTGGTTAATGTTTCGTCAGTTTAGCTTGTATTTGGATAATGTTCTCATTTTTTAATAAATGAGAATTTGGTGTTTCAAAAGGTGCGGTTCGCGCAAATGGGTTGCAATTTTATGTTTGCAGGTTTTCATTGCGTATTGGGATGACTAAATACGAGATTTGGCTAGATCAAAACGAAAATAACATGAAAATTACAAGCCAATTCGGCGACTGAAATGGTGGTTTTGGCGACTGCAGTCAGTCGCCAAAACTGGAAAAGCTACTGGAAAAAACTGAAATTGGCGACTGAATAGACAATAATGGCGACTATCCTACAGTCGCCAAAATGGCGACTCCCACATTGCTTCAGTCGCCAAATTGGCGACTACCTGTCCTCTCAGTCGCCAATTTGGCTACTACGTTCTCAGTCGCCAGTTTCCCTACTTTGGCGACTGCGGGTTCAGTCGCCAAATTTGGCGACTGATAACAATCGCCAATTTTTTTTTGGCGACTAGGGCTTGCGACAGAACTTTGGCGACTGATGTCAGTCGCCAAATTATATTTGGCGACTATCTTCAGTCGCCAAATTCCGTCGCCTGTTTTAAGTATTCTTGTAGTGCGGGTCTCCTGAGAATTTCACCTAAGTTTTAACCACTAGACTCCACCCTTGTGGGTAGAGATGACAATGGATCCTGGATCCGGTCCAGATCCGTAAGACCCGACCCTGATGGACCGGATCTGGATCCTACTTTTTCAGACCCGTTGGATCCGGGTCGGATCTGGATCCACTACTTTTAAAACGGATCTGGATCTGGATCCTCTTACGTAGACTCTGACGGATCCATATCCAACCCTAGACCCCTTTTCATAGTAAAAACATGAAATTGTACGTCTTAGTTATCTTGTTTCTTGATTTGCGTTTCGATTATTTGGTCATAATAATTATTATTTGTAATATTTGATTGAACATAATTGTCACGCTACTAGCTACTTTTCCATTTAATTATATTTCGTAAAATGAATATCAATAGTGTTATGATTCATGAGTTTTTTATAATGTGAGGCTAGAAACTTGGACCCGTTACGGACCTGTTATGGACCGTTGGATCCGGATCTGGATCTCACATTTTTGGACCCGTTGGATCTGGATCCAGGGTATACAATGCGGATCTGGATCTGGATCCTACTGGACCCGGTCCAGATCCGACCCGTTACCATCCCTACTTGCGGGAATGATTAGATAGTTGGGATTATGGAAAAAAATATCATTTTTAGTTAATCTAGGTTAATCTCGGCCATTCATTATTAGATCCAATGGTTTAGATGAGGACTCAATGACTCAACATGATAAGGTGGACTCACATGATCTCATTTCATGGCACAATTGTACAAAACTTTTGCTTTTTGTCTTCTGAATTTTACTAATATCGCCCGAGTAACTTACGAAATTGCCCTTCTTTAATTAATTAACTACAAAATTGTCATTCTACACAAATTAATTACGGAATTTTTTCTAAATTCCCACAAATACTTTATTCTTTTCTGTTCTCCCGTTTAAACCCTATTACCATTTACCACTGTAATTCGATTATTATAATAATTAAACTTTATTCTTTTCTGTTCCCATAAATAATTTATTCTTTTCTGTTCTTTCTAATCATTATAATAATCAAAATATTTAAATAATCTATTTTTTTCTTTTTGTGTTTTAATACAATAATATTATCATTAAAAGATGTTCTCTTATCGCATATTGATCATGAATAACGAACTCTATTAGTTGTGTAGCATTAGCTACACTACACCAAAGCTAAAAAGTTTGGAAAAATTTAGGATTAGTTTTCACAAAATATTCATGTAAATTGAATATGATTAAAATATTATTTTAAAAATATTTTTACTCTTTAAAAAAGTATATTTCAATTAAAAAAAAAGGTTAAAAAATTTCCTTGGCCCATATTCTAAACCTAAATCCGCCCATAACCCGTATTAGCCAACCTATACCCGTTTGACAGGTCTATACATAATACATTTACCATCAAATAACTATTTCAAGTCCCCTAACTTCCATCTCAAGATAGAATACATAAATTGTGGAGTACATATAAATAATGTATAAATCATGCATGTTCTCGTAAATTAGTTGATTTTGAGGACATAAAATGATGTTATTGTCAATAAGAAATATATAGTATTATATAGTACGTGATGATGAGTTTGCTACTCATACATTCATTTTTTACTTGTAAATTTGTTCGTAATTCTGGGTCTAAAACAAAACCCTGACCAAACGTGCACATAATCGTTATGGCATAGTCACGTAGAGGACAGATTAGCCCTACCTATATTCATAACTATCTTAATTCACTTATCTGATCTAAGCGTGATTGCAGGTCCTCTTTCCACCGTCTTTTATTTTTGACATATTTCAAACTTAATTTTTTTGTAAATAAACATGGTACGGTGTTTGCCATGTATTGCCAAGTATAAGTCAAGTATAGATTATTTTTTATACATCTGATATTTTATGTAACATGCGATAATTTTTACGTAAAACTATTATTATTTAATTAACAGCCCTTAATATATCATAAAGTACGAAAAGTTAAATTAACATTCGATATATTGTGTAATAGTCTATACTTTTTATGTGAAACAAAATTTTAAATATAAATCTAATTTGAAAATGAAAAATTTAAGTATTAAATTTTTATAATAGGAATTGATTTCTAAATTATCGTAAAAGTCATTGTTAACACATTTGATCATCGATATACCTTGATCATTATTATTAAGGCTTCTTGTAATTAAGAAAAAAACGTATGTACAACAAATTTCATATAAAACCGTCTTATAAATTGAGAAAAAGGACACAATAGCTATAAGATCGCTTAGTAACAACAACGTACCAAAAATTTCAGTACATCATATTTAGAAGATTATAAACAGTAATGCTAATATACAATCAAAAGTAAAGTACAATTAATATTTAATACTATGTGGGTCGGTCGACCGCTTCTTTCTGGGCTTCTTTTATTTTTTGGCCTTCCTTGAGATTTTGGGCTTTATAAAAGTCCAGGCCTGGTCGGCCGACCCGTTTAGCTGGTCGGTCGACCGCCTCCGTACGGAAATCTTCGGATTTCTTCTTGTTTTGACTTTTGGCACTTGACTTTGACTCCAATTGACTTTCTATTTGTTCCTTAATTATGCAAAAGACTTGAGGATATGGATTTGGTGCTAAATCGTCGCTTTTCCGCATAAATCTGCAAAAGTGCATAAAAATACGAAAGTACACGATTGTTGGGAAATAAAGGCTAAAACGTAGTAAATGAGCGACCAAATGCGTGTAAAAATAGATGAAAAACATCATAAAATAGACACGCATCAAATTCCCCAAACCAAACCCTTGCTTGCCCTCAAGCAAGAAATAGACTCGATCCTAACTAATGGAACGATTTCAATCTCAGAGCGAAATTTACATGTCAGCCTAGACCAATACCAAGTACAAAATGAGAAAGTATATAAATCATGCAAACGAGTTATGGTGTCGTCAAACTTGCAACACTAGAGACTATAGAGACTTTATACCATGGACTCTCGCGGTACGCTCGAGACACTCATGAAGCAAAGGGTGAGTATATGTAAAAGATAGAAAGAAGTAATTTGTCATGACACTCACCTAACTGCGACCCATGAAAACATGCCTGCAATCTAACATGAACAAGAATTCTACAACTTTGTATAACAATCTTATTAAGTGACCCAGATACATGCAATTGAGGTAATGAAAGATATGTGAGGTAAGAGGTAAAAGTGGTTAAGATGTTTTTGGATTTGTGGGGTTAGTAGCCAAGCTAGTAAAACCGGTTTCCATCAACATATTTCACAACTCTTGAAATTAAGAAAGTGCTCTTTTTGTGGCACAACTCTCACATTGAATATAAGAAAGGACTCCCAAATATTTTGAATGAGGTACGGGAGTGATAACATATAAAAGAAAGGGATTTTGGAACGATTTTTTTTTCATTCTGATGCTGTCAGGTGGTCGGCCGACCCAAGAAGGTGGTCGGTCGACTTCTTTCCTGTACGTTTTGATTTTTTTTTTTTTTCGTTTTTCTTTTCTTTCTTTCTTTTTTTGAATTTTTCTGTTCTTTTTTTTTTTTCTTTCTTGCTTTCTTTCTTTTCTCTTTTTGTTCAAGATAGCATACAAACCAAGATGCCTCAAAAAATAATCCAATGACCACAAATACTAGCTTGGAAGGGTAGGCTAAGTATGGGATGTAGTTTTTGGGGAAATAAAAAGACAATTTTGGCTATGTGAAGCTTATGGGAAAATATGAGAAAAGGGATCCCAAATGCACGTATCAAGACTCACAAAACGAGAAAGTAAAACAAGTATATAGCAATTCAAGTTCATGTTTATGCATATTGATGTAACATGTTCCAAGGGGAGTACTACTCACATCCTAGACAACTGGTTTAAGAATGAAACCAGGAAATAAGCTCTAAACCTTAGAATGTATAGTAGGTTGCCAAGGTATAAGTCAAGTCTCAAGATATACAAATTGACAAAAACTCGTAGATATGCGAAAGACTCTCATACTAAAACAAGTTGACAAGGCAAGGTAAAGGCATAAACATGTGAAATAGCATAAATCATCCTTGAAATACTCTCGTTCCGACTCGACCTATATGCTAAAATAGACGTGCATTTTTTGGATTTTTTTGAATTTTTTTCATTTTTTTGGATTTTTCTTGTATATGCAAGGAAAATAAAGAAAAGAACAATGCAATACGGAAATGCAATAAACGTGTGACAGAATGTAATGCATGTGACACGAAACCATTCCCCAAACCAACCCGCACAATGTCCCCATTGTGCATTAGCCTAAGTAAAGGTTTCATAAAATTAAAAGAAAGAAAAGGTGCAAAGAGAAAAAAAACTAAGGAAAAACTGGAAAGAACTCACAGGATTATGAAGCGCATGAGATAAACCTCCCCAAACCAGCGTAAGCTGGGAGGTTTTGGTGGCTAGCAGTGCCACCCAAGTAACCAAGTCAATTTCACGATTTCCAAGGAAGAGAAACGAAAGACCGCAGCGGACAGTAGGTCGACCGACCGATGTTTCCGGTCGGTCGACCTCCTGTGAACCACAGAAGAATTAGCGATACAGCGACTCTGGTCGACCGACTGATGTTTTTGGTCGGTCGACCCTCTGCGTCCTGGAGGTCTTCGTTTCTTCGTAAAATCTGAAAAAGCAAGAAAGTACGTGCGCCCAACAATGCGCGAGATACCAAAAACGATTCTAAAGTCTTAACTACTCAAACATAAAAGAAAGGATCTAAAACTACGAGCAAGCCAAAATAAAAAGTTTCACACAACAAAAATAAATTGTCTTAAAAACTGTAACCTAAAACAGCTATCCGCTAAAGATACGGAAGATATCCGACCACGGCTTCTGACGATATGCCGTAGTTTCCACGGTTTTTGCTTTAGTAGCAAAACACATCTTCTTTCCGCCGTCGCAAAGCATATGCGACGGTCTCTCCTCTTGAGCTTGCCTCCTCTTCTTCTTCTCCTCCCGATCCACGACGTCTGGATCCTCATCTTCTTCATAGCTTAGGCATCCCATTCCTCCTCTCTGGATGATGACTTCCTTCACCTTGGGTTTCCCCAAACCAGTTCCTGCAATAGTCATAATAGAAGTGTCCTCCCTACTGCTCCCAATCTGGGGCGGAGGTGAAATACATACAGGAACAGGTAATAAAGTGGGAGAAGTAGTGATGACCTCATACTTCTTCTCAGAAGTGATAGCATTACATGTGATGGGGGTCATAGCATCCTTTTTTCTATAAGATAGGCCATAGATAATAGAATGCTTGCCTACTTTGAAGGTTAGAGTCCCAGTGCCTACATCTATAATGGCACCTGCAGTGTGAAGGAAAGGTCTTCCTAGAATTATAGGTATATGGGCATCCTCTGGGATGTCCAAAACTACAAAGTCAACTGGGAAGAAGAACCTGTCAATACGGACAGGGATGTTTTCCAACACTCCTATAGGTTCCATAGATGTGCGATCTGCCATCTGGACTGTCATACTGGTCACTGCAAATTCGGTCATTCCTAGTTTTAAGGCAACGCTTAGGGGCATGACACTTATACTAGCACCTAAGTCGCACAAAGCCTTCTTAACTGGGAAGGTTCCTATATTACAGGGGACAGAAAAACTACCAGGGTCTTCCAATTTATGAGGGGCTATGACATGTGATAGAAAGCTAGATGACTCTTCAGTGAGGGCCACCGACTCAACCTTTTCTAGAGACCTCTTTCTTGACAAAAGCTGTCTCATAAATTTAAGATAGGAAGGAACTTGTTGAACTAATTCTAAAAAAGGGACTTGAACATTTAATGAACGAATCACATCCTTGAATTTGTCAAAAGATACCTGATCCTTTGAAGGCACGAGTCTTTCTGGGAAAGGAGCAGCTGAGGATTCAGTATTTGCAGCCCTTCTTAAAAACCTGGGGGTCTTGTCACCCCGGAAAAGAAAATCCCGTAAGTTATTCGGTAAATCTGGACGAAAGGGAACTTCGGGCTCTGCTTCAGTGGTCGGTCGACCAGTTTCTTCGGTCGGTCGACCAGTTTCCTGTTCAGGTAAAATTTTCGGGTCCTGATCTGTGGTCGGTCGACCAGAATCTTCGGTCGGTCGACCACCTTCGCTGCTACTCGCCTGTTTTTCTTCCTCGCCCCCCACTTTAGCTCCACTTCGCAGGGAGATGATGTTTAGAGTCTCTTTTTTCTGGTCCGGTTTGGTCGGAAGCTGACCCGGGGCCCTAGTATCATTCTTGCTCGCAATTTGAGCAATCTGGGACTCTAACATCTTCATCCCTGCCTCTCTAGCCTGTGACTCCTTCTGAACCAACCCGATAAGATTTTGGATAAGAGCATCTGTGTTGGGTGGTGGATTAGAAGGTGGTTGAGGGTTGAAAGGTGGTCTTTGAAAATTTTGTTTATGTGGGGGTATATATGTGGAATTTTGCTGAGGTTGCATGTGTTGTGGGTTTTGAACATTCTGGCTTGTCCACCTTAAGTTGGGATGGACATTATTATTATTCGGGTCATAGAAATTGTTCCCACGATAGTGCTGAAAAGCGGCACATGTTTCATTAGATGAAGTACAGAATTTTGACACATGCCCTTCTCCACCACACCTCTCACAAGCAAGGGTCCGTCCTGAACGGCGTTTACTTGGTATATTCCTCCCTTGCTTCCACTCCCTAGATCGAGCTTTCCTGCAGCCTCAAATTTTTCCAACTTAGATGTCAAGGCCTCAATTGCTGATAGGTTGTATTCAGATTTCCTCTGATTTCCTCTAGAAGTACCATGCTCAGCGCGGTGCACAGCAACATCTTCTATCAACTTGAGACCCTTAGTCTCTCCTGAATTATCTTGGAATCTCCCATTAGCTGCAGCATCTAGATAGGCCCTGTTGTCATCGTAGAGGCCATTGTAGAACTGGTTGCAAAGAAACCATTGTTCGAATCCGTGATGTGGTATGGATCGAACAAGTCTCTTGAACCGGTCCCACGCCTCGCTAAAGTCTTCATTGGGACCTTGCTTGAAATTAGTAATCTGCGCCCTCAAAGCATTGGTCTTTGATGCATAATAGTATTTCCTGTAGAATGCTAAGGCTAAGGTGTTCCAATCAGTGACTCCCGCAGCAGTGCGGTCTAAATCTCTGTACCACTCTCTCGCAGCATCCCTAAGAGAGAAGATGAACATGGTCTGTTTAATCTGGTCCTGCGTCACTCCTTCTGGGGGTGCTATAGAGCATATGTAATCTGTGAAGATTTCAATATGCTTAGCAGCATCCTCATTGGCCGAGCCTCCAAATTGGTTTCTTTCAACCATAGTTATGTAGGCGGGCTTGGCCTCGAATGGCTTCCCAGTACCTGCAGGTAAAGTGAACCCTTTGTATAGGTCCTTTGCCTGAGGCATGGAGTGACTGGCAATAGTAGCTTCTTCTGCCATATCCTCTTCTTCTTTAGGGAAAACTGAAAAGTAGGTAAAAGGTGGTGTTTTTGGTGAAAGTGGATTGATGGGTGAATTTGGTTGTGAAGGTGGTGTTTTTGGTGAAGATGGTAATGATGGTTGTTCGAATAAGTCTTCTTGAAATAAGGAAGATGGTGAACCTTCTTCCTGATTTGCTAGAAGTTGCTTTCTTCTTTCTCTAAGAGTCCTCTCAAGCTCGTGGTCTAGTGGTAGGAGTTCTCCTTGAACTGACCTGCGCATAAGATGGAAACTACAAGAAAAAAGTGAGAAGGTTTAAGGAACAAAAAGTTCCTTAAACAAAGAGAAACAAAAAGAAAAAACAGTAAACACTGGCGTCACCTCCCCGGCAACGGCGCCAAAATTTGATGCCCGTCGTTGAGGGTACCAAAGATAAATTTATAATTCCTAACTTTAACAATAGATAGTGAAAGTCAGGGTCGAACCACAAGGAGGTGGGGAATGTTTATTGTTTGGTGTCAATGTTTTAAGGTAACAAATTGGGGGTTTGATTGTTGATTTCTAAGTCTAAGGCAAAGATTAAAACAAAACAAGAAAATAAAGATGAGATTAAAATATATAAAAAGGGATGCTAGGATGTTTGGGTAATAAATAGCTAAGGTAAAATAAATCATAAGGTCAACATGTATTGCAGTCGCGTAAGGGGGTGTAACATATCTTTTTAGGTCTATGCTACCTAATAGCTCCTTTCGGCCTATGCTATTAGTTCCTAGGTCTCACAATTATTGGGTGTCAACAATAAAGGTGATTCCTAAATCCCAGGTCACATACCTTTCAGCCTTGAGTAACCTATCCGTCTTAAGGTGTAAACCAATGCCCTTCCCGTATCTTTCAATCTTGGGTAGGTCATTACTAACATCCTACAAGTCTCCTTATGGTCTCATTGCAGGATATTATAATTGACAAGAAAAGACGAAATAAGAATACATACGCGGGTGGTCGACCGATCAGCTACTCCAGTCGGCCGACCACGACCTCGGTCGACCGACCAGTTATTCCAGTCGGCCGACCGTGGTCCTGCTACAAGTCGGTCTTTCGAATCTTATTTACCTATGCATATTCATCCCCTACATCCTAACATATGAAATTTAGCTACTCATAATACTTAAGATGATTATAAAATTTGGAATAAACATGGTAAACAATCTAAACATGCAAGAACTAACAAAGCTTGAGATTCTGACTTAAACAATTGTAATAAAATAAGAACGATAATAAAAAGCTAGATTAAAAAGAGTAATACCACAATTGGAATTAGGGCAGAAAGAAACAAACTTTATTGAATGCTTGGGAATTGTTGAAAGATTACAAAACTAAAATTCTTCTAAATAAACTAGATGCTAATTGATACTCGATGATAAAACTTGATAGTTCCCAGATAAGATATCTAACCCTAATCACAAGATTAGTTTATATAGGTAGAAAAAGTGAGAGTTTCCTAAAGACTCTAATTCTAATTTATTTCCGAAAAGAATCGTCTGGGCTTCTGCTGAGGTCGGTCAACCTACTATGTGGGTCGGTCGACCGCTTCTTTCTGGGCTTCTTTTATTTTTTGGCCTTCCTTGAGATTTTGGGCTTTATAAAAGTCCAGGCCTGGTCGGCCGACCCGTTTAGCTGGTCGGTCGACCGCCTCCGTACGGAAATCTTCGGATTTCTTCTTGTTTTGACTTTTGGCACTTGACTTTGACTCCAATTGACTTTCTATTTGTTCCTTAATTATGCAAAAGACTTGAGGATATGGATTTGGTGCTAAAGCGTCTCTTTTCCGCATAAATCTGCAAAAGTGCATAAAAATACGAAAGTACACGATTGTTGGGAAATAAAGGCTAAAACGTAGTAAATGAGCGACCAAATGCGTGTAAAAATAGATGAAAAACATCATAAAATAGACACGCATCATTCATATTTGTATTTGGTCATGTTATTATATATTGTTCATATTTGTATTAATCATTTATTTTATGCATGTTTGATTTGTAAGTATTAATACTTTTATTTATATGATTGTAGATGGCAGGAGGTAGAGGAAGACAGCGAGGCGGGCACAGTCGTCAGCAGAGTCAGCCCGCCGTGCAGCAGGAGGAGGAGGAGTTGGTTCAGAGTGAATCTGAGGAGGACACACGTGTACAGATTCAGTACACACAGGATCGCAAGAAGATACTTGATCCAGCAGGATTTTGGTAAGTTTTATTAAATTGTAATTATTCATTTTATTAGTAATAAATGGCTAGTTATTATAAGTTACAATTTATATATGTTTCAGGTTTAATCATCAGACCGCTGTTCGAGGTGTAACCAACAGCACAAAGTCATCTTTGTTAGGTCATGTGCCCCTTAATTGGACAGAAGCTAGTGAAGCTCAAAAAGAAGCCTGGTTTAATAACTTTCGGGTAACCAAAATCCTTTTTATTAATTACTTATTTTACTCACTGTTATAGTTTTTCAACTAATACTTAATGTTATATTTTTGCAGCTACATTTTTACTGGCCGCCTGAATTAGAGTCTACTGTCAATAGGAGGTACCGCGATGTTGGAGCATCTAGATACAAAGACAATATCTATAAGATTGGTAAAAGGGGAAAGGCCTCACATCTTTAAGGTATATCTATACAATTACCTTTATTTGTCAATTGTATTGATTAAAGGATGAAAATTTCACTAATAACGACATAATTTATCATTGTTGTAGGTGAGGCGGCTTGAGGGTCTTCTGAATCGGCGTGATACCCCAGATTTTCGAGCCAGATCGGCACAGAAGGCCATGAACAAAAGGGGAGGCAAGAAGGATGGAATGGCTGAGCCTACCCATCATGCTGGTTCACGGTCATTTTTGGACATACTTTTTGGTGTAAGTTTTCATATTAACACTTATTTATTTAGCTCGTTTATTTGAATATTGGTAATAATAATGTCCCTAAGCAAACATTGAATTTTGTTCGTGTATGTAGCTGAACAAGAAGAAGAATAAAAAGAAGAAGTCAGCTGATCAGTCAGCTGATCAACCAGATGATATGTTGACTGATGATCCTCTTGCGACGGTCCCGGAACTGTTCCTTGCCACACATTCCAGGGTGAACGCTAAGAATGAGAGAATTTGGAATAAGCCAAAAGACAAAGCTTTATATGTAAGATTTTTTACTTAAGATAGTTTTGAATTGTTAACTAATGATATTTATGTTAACTAATGATGGTAATTTTTTGTCAACTAATGTAGGAAGCATTCGAGGCTGAAAAAGAAGAACATCCCGAAGTACCAGATAATGAGATTTGGTTTAATTTGGTCAAGGGATATAAGAAGGGAAATGTGTACGGCACCGGAAAGGCCCATGGTGTCTTCTTCAAACAACCGGCCAGAAGATCCTCATATGAGCCTCGACAAACATATGAGCCGGCTCTTGTGAGTCAACTACAGACTCAACTCGCTGAAGAAAGAAGAGTGAATTCAGAAAGAGATGAACAGTTTCGGTTGATGAAGGAGCGCATGGAGGCCATGGAGAACTTTTTCTCACAATGCAACCCCGGTCCACAATATCGGTATGACCCCAACGATCCTCATGGTAAGGGTGGTGGTAGTGGAGCCGGCATGGGATTTGTAGCTTAGGTTGTTGGATAAGTTTTAGTTAGTTTAGCTTGAACTTGGATAATGTAGTTGGTTTGTTGGATACTGAACTTGGATAATGTAGTTGGTTTAGCTTGAAGTTGGTTAATGTTTCGTCAGTTTAGCTTGTATTTGGATAATGTTCTCATTTTTTAATAAATGAGAATTTGGTGTTTCAAAAGGTGCGGTTCGCGCAAATGGGTTGCAATTTTATGTTTGCAGGTTTTCATTGCGTATTGGGATGACTAAATACGAGATTTGGCTAGATCAAAACGAAAATAACATGAAAATTACAAGCCAATTCGGCGACTGAAATGGTGGTTTTGGCGACTGCAGTCAGTCGCCAAAACTGGAAAAGCTACTGGAAAAAACTGAAATTGGCGACTGAATAGACAATAATGGCGACTATCCTACAGTCGCCAAAATGGCGACTCCCACATTGCTTCAGTCGCCAAATTGGCGACTACCTGTCCTCTCAGTCGCCAATTTGGCTACTACGTTCTCAGTCGCCAGTTTCCCTACTTTGGCGACTGCGGGTTCAGTCGCCAAATTTGGCGACTGATAACAATCGCCAATTTTTTTTTGGCGACTAGGGCTTGCGACAGAACTTTGGCGACTGATGTCAGTCGCCAAATTATATTTGGCGACTATCTTCAGTCGCCAAATTCCGTCGCCTGTTTTAAGTATTCTTGTAGTGCGGGTCTCCTGAGAATTTCACCTAAGTTTTAACCACTAGACTCCACCCTTGTGGGTAGAGATGACAATGGATCCTGGATCCGGTCCAGATCCGTAAGACCCGACCCTGATGGACCGGATCTGGATCCTACTTTTTCAGACCCGTTGGATCCGGGTCGGATCTGGATCCACTACTTTTAAAACGGATCTGGATCTGGATCCTCTTACGTAGACTCTGACGGATCCATATCCAACCCTAGACCCCTTTTCATAGTAAAAACATGAAATTGTACGTCTTAGTTATCTTGTTTCTTGATTTGCGTTTCGATTATTTGGTCATAATAATTATTATTTGTAATATTTGATTGAACATAATTGTCACGCTACTAGCTACTTTTCCATTTAATTATATTTCGTAAAATGAATATCAATAGTGTTATGATTCATGAGTTTTTTATAATGTGAGGCTAGAAACTTGGACCCGTTACGGACCTGTTATGGACCGTTGGATCCGGATCTGGATCTCACATTTTTGGACCCGTTGGATCTGGATCCAGGGTATACAATGCGGATCTGGATCTGGATCCTACTGGACCCGGTCCAGATCCGACCCGTTACCATCCCTACTTGCGGGAATGATTAGATAGTTGGGATTATGGAAAAAAATATCATTTTTAGTTAATCTAGGTTAATCTCGGCCATTCATTATTAGATCCAATGGTTTAGATGAGGACTCAATGACTCAACATGATAAGGTGGACTCACATGATCTCATTTCATGGCACAATTGTACAAAACTTTTGCTTTTTGTCTTCTGAATTTTACTAATATCGCCCGAGTAACTTACGAAATTGCCCTTCTTTAATTAATTAACTACAAAATTGTCATTCTACACAAATTAATTACGGAATTTTTTCTAAATTCCCACAAATACTTTATTCTTTTCTGTTCTCCCGTTTAAACCCTATTACCATTTACCACTGTAATTCGATTATTATAATAATTAAACTTTATTCTTTTCTGTTCCCATAAATAATTTATTCTTTTCTGTTCTTTCTAATCATTATAATAATCAAAATATTTAAATAATCTATTTTTTTCTTTTTGTGTTTTAATACAATAATATTATCATTAAAAGATGTTCTCTTATCGCATATTGATCATGAATAACGAACTCTATTAGTTGTGTAGCATTAGCTACACTACACCAAAGCTAAAAAGTTTGGAAAAATTTAGGATTAGTTTTCACAAAATATTCATGTAAATTGAATATGATTAAAATATTATTTTAAAAATATTTTTACTCTTTAAAAAAGTATATTTCAATTAAAAAAAAAGGTTAAAAAATTTCCTTGGCCCATATTCTAAACCTAAATCCGCCCATAACCCGTATTAGCCAACCTATACCCGTTTGACAGGTCTATACATAATACATTTACCATCAAATAACTATTTCAAGTCCCCTAACTTCCATCTCAAGATAGAATACATAAATTGTGGAGTACATATAAATAATGTATAAATCATGCATGTTCTCGTAAATTAGTTGATTTTGAGGACATAAAATGATGTTATTGTCAATAAGAAATATATAGTATTATATAGTACGTGATGATGAGTTTGCTACTCATACATTCATTTTTTACTTGTAAATTTGTTCGTAATTCTGGGTCTAAAACAAAACCCTGACCAAACGTGCACATAATCGTTATGGCATAGTCACGTAGAGGACAGATTAGCCCTACCTATATTCATAACTATCTTAATTCACTTATCTGATCTAAGCGTGATTGCAGGTCCTCTTTCCACCGTCTTTTATTTTTGACATATTTCAAACTTAATTTTTTTGTAAATAAACATGGTACGGTGTTTGCCATGTATTGCCAAGTATAAGTCAAGTATAGATTATTTTTTATACATCTGATATTTTATGTAACATGCGATAATTTTTACGTAAAACTATTATTATTTAATTAACAGCCCTTAATATATCATAAAGTACGAAAAGTTAAATTAACATTCGATATATTGTGTAATAGTCTATACTTTTTATGTGAAACAAAATTTTAAATATAAATCTAATTTGAAAATGAAAAATTTAAGTATTAAATTTTTATAATAGGAATTGATTTCTAAATTATCGTAAAAGTCATTGTTAACACATTTGATCATCGATATACCTTGATCATTATTATTAAGGCTTCTTGTAATTAAGAAAAAAACGTATGTACAACAAATTTCATATAAAACCGTCTTATAAATTGAGAAAAAGGACACAATAGCTATAAGATCGCTTAGTAACAACAACGTACCAAAAATTTCAGTACATCATATTTAGAAGATTATAAACAGTAATGCTAATATACAATCAAAAGTAAAGTACAATTAATATTTAATACTTTTATCAATTTCTTTAATCCTTGTATAAGAAATGTATACAACCTTTCATTTGCTGATAACAGATAATATTTACTTATTTTTGGTAAATACATCATACATGTATAATGAATTCATGATATGCGAGTTTGACATAAATAAAATTTATAAAATGACTTTTTTAGAAAACATAATTATTTCATTTGATCAAATATGTGTAAGATTATATAGAGAATATAATATTAAGAATAATGTTAGGCGGTAAAAAAGTTAATGTGGGAGTGACACGTGTCCGGCGGTTCCTGTTTTATACTTATATATAGAATATAATTGTGTATGAAAAAAGCGCAAAAAATACAATACTTCATGCTCTTTTCATTCAAATCCAAATGATATCTTTGCTTTTTTACGTTACCACACGCATGTTTTGCGTGGTTAATATCTTTAGCTACGTATTTGCAAAAATTATAAAAGTCATATATTTTTAATATACTCGTAAAACGAATCAAACAAGACCTCACATGGATATATTTTCTCTTATATATTGAGAGAAAATTGAAATTGAAGGTCCACTCATGAATAGTGTACAAAATAAAAAAAGTATAATTTGGATAAAATATGGAGCGGGTATAAAACTATAGGTATACCAATATTTATCTATTTAGATTATTGATAACGTTGGTGTGACGACCCACGTTGCTTAAGGCCGAATCTATAAATACATGTGAGTGTCAAACCAAATGTTGAGAGTGCCATAAACCAAACGTACAAATTACAAACACACGAGAAAAAAAGCTTTAGAGAGCTCTGAAAATGGCATTACGGCCTGGTGAATTGTATTTTTCTCTAAAGGTCACAACTCCAGAAAGATACATGAGTTTCACCGGACCCGACCGAATTCTTCGGTTCGGCCCTGATGAAGGCGTCTTCAGCGATACAGTTGTATTTAGTATAGAAATGGCTGAAAATGGATTAGTCCACATAAGATCAGTTTATAGCAACCTATACTGGGTTAGGTAAGTAGATCCGTATTAGCTTAACGAGGACTCTAACTTTCAAATTACTTTGTCGTAGTAATAATGTACTTCACAATTTCACATCAATTACATAAAATTTTTGGAAAGACAGTCTCTCGATAATATTAACGAAAAACCTTTCACATATTAAATATAATATTTTCTTTTCTTTTCTTTTTATATTATGTCTCTCACTATTCACTAACCTGGCGAAAGATGGTCGACTTACTGAATTAATTATTATCATTTATTTTTCTCATGCTCACAATTTCACATCAATTATTATCATTTCATGTAAGTATAAGTGTGTTCTATGTATAGGTGTTTGAGTCAACACTTATTATTTCTATTTATAGCAAACTAGTTTTCAATTGCTGGAGAATTGCATAGATTGAATACCCAACCATTTAACTAATATTTATACTATAAAATAATAACTTTTAAAGCATTTTTATTGGTGGTTAAGTTTTAACAAAAAGTTTAAATTTTATTAAGGGAGAGTCCTCCATGATCATCAAGCTAATTAATTACCCTCTTTTTTCCTTCCTCTATTCTTCTATTAGTTTAGTGTTAAGAATAACGGTTAACGATTATTTGCTTCTTAATTTAGTAAACTCGGAAATCATTAAAATTAATTAACTTTAAAAACTCATTAGATTTAATTAACTTTTCTTTTAAAAAATAAACAAGTAAATAGCCTAGAGAAATTACATTGAGATACTGGTACTATTGTTCATCAAATAAATAGTATTATTTGTTGTATAATTTTTTCAAATATTAACTTTTATAAAAGTTAGAGAAAAAGTATTGTATTAGAAAAATAATATCAAATCTGAAAAATTACCAAAAAATATTTAATTTATAGATTTACCCCGACATTAAAGTAAACCGCAAAAATAAAAAAATATAATCTATGAAAGAGAGTTTAAAAAGGATAGCGAAATTTTTTAAAGCATCATAGTCTAACACATACTTTATAGGAGTATCAAATTTAATGTGCCAAAAAAAATTTAAAAAAATACATATATAATATAGAAATAATGGAAAAATAAACTATAAAAAATGGCAATTAGAAAAATACATATATAATATAGAAATAATGGAAAAATAAACTATAAAAAATGGCAACACTAAGACTCTGTTTTCCTGGCTTAATTTAAGCTCCTTTCAATTTTGTTTGGTTGTATTCCGTTAAGTTTTATTTACGTTCAATCAGTTATGTTCATTTAATCTCTTCACAAAATTAACTTTTAATTCAACTAAATTCATTTCACCTCAGTTCCACTCAATTTACTTCAGTTAAGCTTTACTCCAATTAAGCTCTATTTCAATTAATTCAATTCAGCTCGTTTCAGCCGAACAGCCGAAAAGAACAGGGCCTAAATACCCAAAATAGCACGAAATCTTTCACTTTGTTATACTCCTATATAAAGGTTAATAAGTGACTATCACGAGTTAGGCCTAATGCATACTAATAATAGATATAAACATGACAGAAATTTGGTATTTAACCTCCTATTAAAATGTGCGGATAATATCACATAAATATAGTACTTAATTCGTCTCAATTATTTGTTTACCAATGATTTTGACACAAAGATCAAGAAAAATGTGAATGGGCCATTTGTAGTGGTTCTTCGTGAATGATAAGTGGATCATAATAGATGTGTATGATGATTAAATTACCCATAAAAACATTTTATATTTAGAAAGGTAAGTAAATGAATGAGACACCCTAATTAGAATGGGCCGGTATGTAAACAGTTAACCGTGATGTAGGGAGTATATACTATTCATATTATCTTTTTTATTTTTTTAGTTGAAACGAGTCAAATATAATACGAGTGTTCGAAACTATTGTCTAACCAAAATGCTTTGTCCTCTGATATTACAAGTGGTATTTTGCTACTTTATCATATTTATAATTTAATACATTAATTTGATATTTGGTATAAATTACTATAAATCTCACATTTTTCTTATATATAATTCTAACATTGAATTTCATTATTTTCAAATCCGCAATTGTCAATATAAAGAATAACAAAAATCGTATATAATGAGAAGTTTAATAGAGAATCATGGAGTAATGCAGTTCCACACTTCCACCACTTTTATTTATATACGTATTAATTACCATACGTTGAATATCAGAATTTTGAAATAAATATTAAAATCAAGTTATATATATATATATATATATATATATATATATATATATATATATATATATATATATATATATATATATATATATATATATATATATATATATATATATATATATATATATATATATATATATATATATATATATATATACTCATATTTTTCTTATGCTTTTTCTAAAGTAGTTGGGGTAGCTAAACAACCGAGACCCGTTGATATTTGGAAATTTATGTTAAAATTGTGTAAAATATTTTGTATATCAAAATCTTGAAGGTACAATTGAAAGTGCAAGATGCTTTTTTATACTTCCTCTACTCATATTAAAACTATCAATTTGCTTTTTACACAAGTTTTAAAAAAAATGTTAAAAAATGATTAAAGGTACAATTGAAAGTGCAAGATGCTTTTTTATTAAAAAAGATGTCTTATTCAATGACATTTTTTTTTGTAAATAATGG
Source organism: Silene conica (assembly GCA_029255685.2). Classification (NCBI taxonomy): domain Eukaryota; kingdom Viridiplantae; phylum Streptophyta; class Magnoliopsida; order Caryophyllales; family Caryophyllaceae; genus Silene; species Silene conica. The sequence continues at coordinate 77,659,153 of CM055312.2, forward strand.
ACTTGTATATATAAGGATTCTTTGGGCATTTTTTTAGCTTTATTTAGAAAGTGGTAGGTTAGATATGAATGGATTAAAGAGTAAATATGGTAGCTTAGATATGAATGGAGCAAGTACTATATGACAACTCGATGTAATTAATTAAATGAGCCAAATTTACACGGTCAATTACTAAGTATATTTTAGATCTTTATTTTAGTATTTGAGGTATATTTAATATCTATTTTAGTATTCTTAACAGTCTCGCTTTAAGATTTTTTAACTTCATTTTTATCCTCAAATTTATCTCATAAATTTTCTTGTTTACAAAAGTTATATTCAAATCACATGCAAAAAATTGCAATAGTTTTAATACCTTTTTTATTTAAAAAAAAAAAGAGTATTATTTGATATTTTAATACTTTTATACTTTTTTTATTTTCAGTTTGGATCTAACTTAATGTTCATGTGTTTTTTACTCGATTAATATACTTCACATATAATATGATAAAAATTAATATGAATGTAATATAATTTATTCACTTTATTTAATGGTAAAAAAAATTGATAAAAAAAAAATTGCAATTAACCACAGGGTGACACGTCAGCTCTGTAGTTGTTGCTTTCATAAATAAGATGTTTTCTCACACAATTTCGTAAGCTTTGTGCCGAATTTAATTGATAACAACTGAATTGAAGGGAGCAAGTACTATAAGTGGGTAATAAGAAAGAAATGTATACTGCCCTTCTGCTAATTAATAATTATTATTATTTAAAAAAAGCGCAATTTTTATATAGAGATCAAAGCAAAAGTTTATAGAAAATTGGTGGGTAGTCAAGATACTATCTCGGCCCCACACACTTAGCAATAGCAAAGCTAAGACATGTAAAAATAAAAGTTGCCGCACCCGGTCATGCATCCCAAGCCAAAGAAAATTTTTGAACTCGCTTGGGTAGGGCAATAACATCAGATTAGATCCAAATCAAAATGTTTGTCTATAAACTTATCTATATTAATACAAGAACATTTCGTGCAATTTTGTGAGTCCACGTCATTACATTCATTTTCTTTTATTTTTTATTTTTAAATAATTGTAAGACCCACCACAAAAAATATACAATTATTTTATGAAAAACCAATTTCGTTAATAGAATTTCATCGAATACAAAACTTCAATGAACGGTCATGCTCAATTCCATTTATGTTGTACAACTAATACAATATGAAAATGCAGAATTTTCCCAACAATCCACGTAGTCTATCCATATAAAAAAAAAAAAAAAAAAAAAGTTGAACAAAAACCATATGAATGTTCTTAAAATTATAGCCGTACAATAAAAGTAGTTATTAGTAATTTTAGTTTATGATTATATAAAAAACTAGAATTGTAGGATGGAATCTGAATTCTGATAAGAATGGTTATACGCGCACAGGGAAATAGAATCGGAGGAACTGCTAAGCGTAGCAGCAGTAGATCCCGTTGAAGACACGGGAAAAGTGGGTTGTACGTTGTTCAGGCCAAATGTGCCGTCGAATAATCGCGTGAGTTTTCAACATGTGAGGAGCCAGTTGAACGTGGTTGTTCAAAAAACTGAACCATACTATTTAACTGTAGCAAACGCTGCTCCAACTGAATTCTCTTTCTTCGAGTTCCGAGAGGACTGCCTGAAGATTCCCAAGTACATTTCATTCAGGGGAGATAACGGCATTCTTCTGGCACCTCGCATCATCAGTAATCGGCCTTACCTACAATTCCTGGAGCTGGGCACTCCAGAAGACAAAAAAGCTACTGTATTTGAGACCTTTGTCACTAGAACTGGTCAGTTTCGATTTAAGTCTCTCACATTTGACATGCTTTGGAGGGTAGAAACCTCAAGGTGGGTTATGGTCGATTACGCGGATGAACCCTACAACGACCCTAACAACCCAGAAACTATATTCAATGTTTCCTATCATTCATACGGACATTTGGAAGGAATTGGGCTGCGTAGTATGGGTAAAAATGACAAGTTTTGTGAGAGACAGGATGAGGCCGGAGGGTTGAAAAGTTGTCTAGCACTAGAAAAATCGACAGTTGGAGACGTAACCACGGTCCTTCAACCCATCGACCCCTGCAACTCTACTATCACTATTACAAGTTTCCGACAAGGGACGGTGGAATATTTGGACGACTACATAGACCAGGATCCTAAGGAGCTCATAAATGATACTAAGGAAGATAAGGAAGTAGTGCTTAATAAACTCTCTTATTTTTGTCACTCTGTGACTATAAATAATCGCATTAAAATGTATTTGCCCAGGCCTGACCGCGGTTCCAAAACCCTCATCGGTCGGATACCAATTGTCAATGAAGATGCCCAATTTGAGATCCCAGACAAGTTTACAACCATCAACAATTTGACTTGGAATTCCGATGGTATATATGCGACCACCTTCGAAACTTATGTAAAGGTGGTTGTGCCTGCAAAGACTAAGTTAACAGTACGTGTGATGGGCAGAAAAGCGCGTTGTTGGGCACCCTTTTCTTACACCGAAACTAGCCAGTTTGGTAGTGTGGATCTTACCGATGGCACGCTTTTTGCTGTTTATACGTACGCCCGCTACCCTGATGTTACTGAATCTCGACCTCTTTAGGTCCTCAGTCCTCATCACATCATCGGTATGCACTCTTTCTACTTTCTACTTTCTACTTTCTACATACAAATGAGTTATTTTAGAAAACTAATACGAGTATGTATGTAAAATGAAGTGATTATTAATCGAGTTATAAAACACATTATACATTATGCAGGGTCACTGGAGTCTGGATATACGTTTGATGCAGGAATGGATTTGCTCAATCAGTATCAGAGCAAAGTTGGCGTTGCACGATTCTGTTTTGTGTGTTTTAATTTCAGCGTGTGTGTTTGCGGTGTGTTGCGTTATACTAATAAGAGCATCTGAATGGATGAGCAATCAATTCAGCATCCTCCAAATCTTTTTCTTTTCTTCTTTTTTCATATGTCAAATAGTTTGAATGCTTTCTAATTTAAAAATCATGTTGTACTTGTCGTTTCAACCTTTGTTTCAGATAATGTGTGGTTGGTTTCATCAATTTAAGTTGCTCATATATATTTACTCTTCAATTCCTCTACTCCCGAGTTAATTCTTACAAATATTCTTCCATATATTCAAGTAATTTAAATCAATTTTATTTTTGGGTAATTCTCCTATACGACGGTCTCATTCCGTGTGTTTTTACAAAACGTGACCATTTTTTGGTAAACAGTGACCACTATTTGATAAATAATGACCACTTTCACAAAAGTAAGTCATTTTTTAACAAAAAAAGTGATCAATATTTAATTAAAAATGGTCATTAATTATCAAAAAGGGGTCATTAATTCCCAATTAGTCGCACGTGCAACAGTCGTAAAGCAAAATTTGTGTTTATTTTGATATTGCTTGGTAAAATATGAATTATACGTCAAAAATCCCTATATTTAATCCCTATACTAATGTAATAAGAGTTATTTATTATTTTTATTTAAATTTTATTTTAACTTTTTAGTTAGTTTTTGGTTTATTTATTTGTAATTTTTCACTAATCTAGTAAGATATGGTCTCTCAGGAGACATATTGCGTTCGTTAATCGATACAAGTCGACCAAGAAAATAAGCTTACCCAGATACAGGAGATTGTGATTAACATATACTTCCTCCATTCTAATCATTTCTATACATTTGCTTTATTCACGTTTGTCAATACTCGTTTTCTTAGGTTAATATCTTTAGTTATATATCGATAAAAATTATAAAAATTTGATATTCACTATGTAATCGGTAAGACAATTTAAACAAGAACTCACATGACTATTTTTTATGTTATATATTAAAAGTTGTGTCGAATATTCACTCGACCTCAGAATAGTGCCCAAAATGTAAAATGTATAGAATTAATTGAAATGGAGGAAGTATTATTTTCAATTGAAAAATGAGATGCGTTATCGCCTATCCGGTGACACTCGTTTTGACATTTGAATACCACACCAAAGGTATTATTGTAAATTGTTTAGTTATTTTAGTTTTTCACTTTCTCTTCCATAACTTTCAAATTTCAAACTAATCATCCTGTTATAAAAACAATCAATCAATTAATCAATATCTATTTATATTATTAAAGGAAGTTTTTTTCGAGCGATATTATTAGCTGTTTTTTTCAGGCGATTTCATTGGCTGATTTCTTTCGAACGATTTCATTGGCTGCTTTTTTCCAGACGATTTCATTGGTTACAACTAATACTAATAAATAATGCAAATTTTATCTAAATGAAAAAAAAAAAAAAAAAAAAACAATAACTAATATAATAAATTGAACTTATAATACTATCTCAGGGCTTGTTTGGTTACCCATTAAAATCATGGGATGTTGAACTTCCCGGGAAATGTAAAATTATGTTGTTGTTTGGTTGCCAATATCATGGGAAGTAGAACTTCCCACCTGAATTTACTTCCTCCATTATATGGGAAGTTACTCACCAAGTCCCCCCTTGGTCAATAGAACTTCCCGCATGAATTAACTTCCCATATGCGAACCAAACACTTTTTGCGAATTCACATGAATTGGAAATTCATGTGATCTTGAAGTTCCCGGGAACATTAATTCCCCTATGTCAACCAAACAAGCCCTAAAAATAAAGAGGATAAACGATTGACAAGAAGAAATATTATGCACAGTAGCTTACACAAGACCTATTTAACTAGGTCACAACTCACAAAGTCTCTATAAGCAATTTAGTTATACCGAGTTCCACTATAAAAAGACTAAATTATATAGCGGGTCGTATATAATCAATTCCTTTAACTTTTTGTATTGTAAATTTTTTATTCATGTTATTGTCTCTGTTCACTTATGAAATAAGATGTGTATACACAATGTTTTGATTTTGTTATGAACCGCTTAAATATAATACGATTCATTTGTCTTGCAGGTGTTTAAGAGCAATTGCAATGAGAGGTTTTTTATATTGAGTTTGTAATTAAGAACCCTTAAAAAAAGTTTGTCCCATTGCATTAAAAAGTTTGCCTTTCAAAAAACACAAATTCTCATTTGTGACGGCGATATCCGTCACAAGCTTGTGACGGATACCGTTTTCTCTCACAAAATACCCACTTTTTCTCTCTCTCTGACACTATTCATGTGGTCCCCTTTCTCCACTAACTTATTTGTATCCATTTTATCTCACAAAATATCCGTAACAAATAATGACCCGTCACAAGCAAGACTTACTAAAAAAAACAAACTTGGTTTGATATTAAGAACCAAGTTCTTTCAAAACCCATGAAACTTTTGAGTAATTAACCAATTAATTACATTAAATAATTAATAGTTTTCTTATGGAAACTTTTTACTATAAATTTTTCCATTGCGTCAAAAAATTTGTAATTCTTGAGATTGTCAAAAAATGACATGACAAAAGAAGAACTTTATAAAAGGTTTCTCCATTGCACTTGCCCTAATATATAGTTCAGGTTGTGCATTAAAACCCCGCAGAAAGGGAAGGGCAGATTTGTTATACTCCATCTACTTTTAAGTTACATATACTTCACCTTATTATTGCAATATGACGTACATATATACATTGCCAGGGATTTCTAGAATTTAGAAAGTACTTTTTTTCATATTATTGAAATATAAGTAGTATGCAATTCCTCATAGTTGCATTTGCAGGTTGAAATATAATGCATTCGTGATGTACTTTGACTTGCATTGTTTCCTCGCTATGGGTCGTTTCCTTTAATTTGTTCATAATGTAAATTTATAATCATATAATTCCTCTCTTCTTCTGATGAATGGTTTACACTTACTTTATTTTGTGTTGAAAAAATAAAATAAGTGTAAATTTTTAACTGAGATAAATGAAGTGCATACAATATAAATACTCTCTAATGTTTCATGAGTCTTTTACCATTCATTCGTTTTTGTTAGTTTTTTTAAAAAAAATTTTAGAACCTTATATTCTCATATGCAGAATTTCCAAAATATAAATTAATCCAATCATTCTACATCTATGCGAATTTTGCTCCTGTATATATTATCGACACCGAGTGGATTGGTACACGAAATTTTAGAGAGGGCGTTGCGTTTACATATTTAATATTTAATTAGTTTAGTTTCCCGTGAAATCACGGAATCTTTCAAACTTTTCATTAATAAATTTTTGCTGGCGTAAATATATTTTAGTACGTTTTGCAGTAGTTTGATATTTATATAATTTTATAATAGTGTTTTTTTATTGTAACATGTTATTTTTGATATTCTCATTCTCATTACTTTTATAACCAAATAATATCATTTTTGTTCAACGTCAAAGTGATAATTTTGTTAATCGAACTTTATTGATACTCTGTATTAATAATAAAAATAATATCTAATATTAATCATAGTTTGGATACAACTATATTTTTCTAATTTGAAAATAATTATGATATTTAAGACTTAAAATATTCATCACTCATTTTCTTTAAACTATTATAACGTTTAATAAAATTAAAATAAATTAAATGAGGTACGTATATAGATAAAACAACAGGGATTGGAAAAGATATGTTATTCATTTCATTTTCTATTTTTACTTTTCTTTTTAAATTTAAATAATAATAAAAATTTGGTTAAACATTTAAATGTAGTGAGTACATGTTATTAAGTAACTATTAAATCTAGACTTTTTATTTACCTTGTCTTTTCATTTTCTATTTTTATATTTTTTTTAAATAAAAGATAATAATTTAGCATGTCAATATAGTATGCCACGTGTCATTCTAGTATGTTAATATAATTCGCCACATATCACTCTAATACTACTCAATATAGGCTTTTTATGTTATTATATAGATTATATAGATATGAAGTATTTATTATTTATTATTTATACCGTCTGTACATGATAGTGCTCATTGTATTTTATTTGCATCGTCTTTTCCTTAGGCCTTATAGTTGATTTTTATCTAAATTACTTTCATGTTTAAGGCTAACACAATTTCATACGGATTAAAACACAATTTTTAATTTGTGTTCTATGATGGAGTTTGTTTGTTCCAGTATTTGTTCAAAGAGAGCGAAAAAGCAGTTGTTATATTTATAGTTAGGTTGACTTAGTACACTTATAAATTCTAATGAACGTAAAAAACTTTTTCAAGATTTAGTTAATAAATACACATTTATAAGGCTACGGTAATTGATAGTCTCATCTCCACCATACCTTTTCCATTATACTCACAATTATAATTATTGACTAATAATTTAAAACCGTCTATTATTATCTAGGAATTGTTTATATATAAGTTATTTAATTATAGGTAAAACTACCATCATAAACAATCTATAAAATATTAGATTTACGTTTGTAATACAGAGTTAGAATTGGAGTACAAAGTTGAATTGTTCATTTTGTGTTGGAATTTTAAATTATTAGTCAAGAATTATAATTGTGAGTAAAATGGAAAAGGTATGGTGGGGATGATATTATCAATTACCGTAGCTGTATAAATTAAAATATAACTCAAAATAATTTAAAAACTCAATAAATCTACGAGTAAAATAGGCTGCCACAACTTGGGACCAAATACTAAGTAAGCTGTCAAACAATCGTCACTGACTCACACATGCTCCAAACGAATCAAAAATTTGTGCGATCTTAGAGGTTAGGCATAAAAATACTTATTCATCATTTTTTCCGTGTGACTCATGACTCTATTAAAGAGATTTTAAATGCCTTTTACGAGAGGTTACATATATTTCAATTTTTTCAAAATTCCTTCAAGTAACTATTAGAACCTCCAACTAACTTTTTTAAAACCATATTATACCATATATATAGATAAATATTATTGGAATACGGAAACTGACTAGGCACATTCATTGTATTAATGTTGGCATATTCATTAGCTGCTATATTCATTGTATTAGTATATGAATAGTTCCCTTGTTATTAGGAGATAGTTAAGGCGAGAGGAAGGCAATAAGGTAGGACATTGTATATAATCCACCTTGTATTACGAGATTCAATCACTGAATATACAATAGAAGATAATCTTCCCCAATTCATCATTCTCATTATTCTCTAGCTTCTCACATGGTATCATGAGCTAGATTTCGATTCAAAGCTATATACAAAAACAAAAAAAAAAACAAAAAACAGAACAAAAACAGAGCAAACAATATGACCGGCAATGGTGAAAAATCGAAAGGCAATGGTCCAAAGACCATCCAAGTAACTTCACCACTTTACCTTCATCCTTCGGAGAGTCCTAACCTTAATGTTACGCAGATTGTCTTTAACGGCAATAACTACGATTTGTGGGCCGAAGCAGTCAAGAATGGATTAGATGCCAAAAACAAATTGGCATTTTTAGAAGGAAACGTTGAGAAACCAGACTGTGACGAAGGCGAGGAGACGGTTGAAACAGTCGCGTGGAGACAGTGCAACGCAATGATAAGAGCGTGGTTGCGTAATGTGATCGATGAAAAACTACATCCAAGTATTACTTTCACACAATCGGTCCAAAAATATGGGAAGAATTACGTGCTAGATACTCGGCGGGAAATGCACCACGAGTCCACCAATTGAAGGGCGAACTCAGTGAATGCAAACAAGGCAGTGACACAGTGGTTGAATACTATACTCGACTTAAGTCGATATGGGATGAATTGAGTAATTACAGCAAGATAAAGGCTTGCACTTGCGGAGCCGCTGCGTCGATTACTAAAGAAAAGGAAGAAGAGAAAGTACACCAATTCCTTATGGGATTGGATTCAAAATTATATGGTAATGTAAAAACCAATCTGTTGATGGAGGATCCCATCGCTACTCTGACCCGTGTTTATGCCATAGTTCTCAGGGAGGAGCGACATGCCTCAATGACCAAAATAAAAGAAGAAAGGGTTGAGTCAGCGATGGCAACCAGAAACTTTGGAGGACATGGAAGGGGATGGAGTCAGAAAGGAGAAACTGATGACACCGAGACACCACCACAATGCACATATTGCGGCAAATACTACCATACCGAGGACAATTGTTACTCTAAACACGGTTTTGATAATGTCAGGTCACGAGAGAGAGGCCGCGGCCGAAGAGGTATTATGGGTCGTGGAGGTCGTGGCAAAGGCAGAGGCCGAAACCAGGAGCAACACCAAGCAAACACAGTCGGTACGTCAGGGACGAAAGAGTGAGACACAAAGCAGCAGAATTTTTCGTTCACAAATGAAGAAATAGAGCGATTAAAAATATTGCTGAAAGGGAGTCCGGATGGTAGCGAAACATTAAAAGGTATGAAACTAACAGTCGATATTGAATAGATGATAGACAATGGGTGCTCACATCACATGACAGGAAAGCAAGAATTACTGGTAAACACCTGGGTCGAAAATAATTGTTCGACGGTGAGCCTACCTGACGGCAGAAGTGTCGAGGCAAAAATTCATGGGGAAATTCATTTGAATGAAAAATTCATATTACGAGATGTCCTATTCGTTCCTACTTTCACTTGTGATTTAATTTCTGTCAAATAACTGATTAGTGAGAATAATTGTATAGTGACTTTTCACTCTGATTTTTGTGAAATACAAGACCTGAATACGAGGACGATGATTGGACGAGGTGAGCATCGAAACGGGGCATATTACTTGGAGTCGAAAAAGAATGAGATAGTGGCTCAAACGAAGGTTACAAAAACAGCTCGTTTGTGGCATAGGAGACTTGGACACCCGTCTAAGAGTATTTTTCCTCAATTTTCTGTTTTAATTGGTAGTAATTTGCATTGGACCTCGGACACAGTTTGTGATTCTTGCTGTAGGGCGAAACAATCCCGTGCCCCTTTCAAATTGAATAATAAACATTGTGATTTTTTGTTTGGCCTAATACATTGTGATATAAGGGGACCCTATAAGGTTGCTAGTTTGACACGAGCCCATTATTTTTTGACTATTGTGGATGACTGTAGTCGGGGAGTTTTGGTATATCTTATGAAAGAAAAGAGTGAAGCCGGGGAATATATGAGAATTTTTTGTCAAATGGTGAAAACCCAATTTGAGACTTGTGTCAAGAAAATACAGAGTGACAATGGGACTGAGTTGCTATCTACACCTATGCAAGAATATTATGAGGAAAATGGGATCCTTTTTCAAACTAGTAATACTAGCACACCCCAACAGAACGGTCGCGTCGAAAGAAAAAATCGTCATATCCTAGAAAAGGCTCGAGCTCTGCGTTTTGAAAGTAGCTTACCATTACAATTTTGGGGTGAATGTATTATGACCGCAGCATATTTGATCAATCGCACACCCACACCGTTGTTAAATGGTAAAACTCCTTTTGAAATTTTGTATAAACGGAAACCGAATTTTGAGAATGTCAAAGTTTTTGGATGTTTATGTTACGTCCATAATAATGACCGAACTCGGGATAAGTTTGACGAAAGAGGGAAGCAATGTGTCTTTATTGGGTATCCACATAGCAAAAAGGGATGGAAAGTGTATGACATTAAAGAAAAACGAGTTTTCGTTTCGCGAGATGTCCAATTTTATGAACACGAATATCCTTATTCAATTGCTAATAATGACATTAATACCCAAGTTGTGGATGAAAGACCCGAAACCGACAGACATTACATACACAGGGGGAGTAGTAGTGCCAACGCTTGGGTCGAAAATGATGAGTCTATAGTGGATACGGAAACTGAGAGTGTTAAGGCAGCCGAGACACACGAAACTATTGGTAGAAGTGTTGGCAGTAGCGAGAACGGTACTAATCAAACAGAGACAGAAATGGGTCGTGGAGCTAGAAACAACTTTGAGCCAATATGGAAGAAGGACTATTATTGTAAATCAACTCGAGTAATTAGCCCCGATAAAGATGCTTGCCGCGGCCAGTCGAAGTCCTTGCAGTCAGGTACACGATACCCTCTTGCCAATTATGTTTCCACTGATTGTTTTTCCAAATCCCATAAATGTTTCCTTGCCAAGCTTGATGAACATAGGGAACCACATTCATACTCCGAGGCAGCTAAAGATGAGCGATGGCGTGAGGCCATGCGAAAAGAAATTGATGCATTAGAAGCCAATGGGACTTGGAGGATTGAGCATTTACCGAAAGGAAAGAAAGCCATTGGATGCAAGTGGGTATACAAAATCAAATACCATGCTTAGGGTTGTTCAAAAAGAGACCCGGACCGGCAAACCCGACCGACCCGGACCGTTCGGTCCGGTCCGGTCCGGACCGGATACATACCAGTCCGATCTCCGGGTCCCCAAAAATGTGGTGACCGGTCTACGGTCCGGTCCGGTCCGGTCCACATAAGAAAAAAAAATCAATTTACCTTGTAAACTAGTACCGGTCCGGTCCAAACCCGGAAAAAACCGGACCTAAAGGGTGTCGGTCCGGTCCGGTCCGGGTCCCCTCCCAACCGGTCCGGTCCGCGGTCTTGGGGATGGTGAGTGTCCGGTCCACGGGTTTGTCCGGTCCGGTCCGGTCCGGTCCAGTTTTGGACCGGTGAACACCCTTAACGTCCATGCTAATGGTGAAGTTGAACGATACAAAGCAAGACTTGTAGCCCAAGGATTCACTCAAGTAGAAGGCATTGACTTTCATGAAACATATGCTCCGGTTGCCAAAATGACGAGTGTAAGATGTTTACTTGCTGTGGCTGTAAAGAAGGGTTGGATTATTGAGTAATTGGATGTCAACAATGCTTTTTTGCATGGCGATCTTGAGGAGGATGTATACATGCGTATTCCACAAGGTTTTGAGAAAGACCAAGGTACGAAAGTTTGCAAACTACTCAAATCTATTTACGGTTTAAAACAGGCATCACGTAACTGGTTTGCTAAGCTTACCATGTCCATGAAAAAATACGGTTTTATACAATCAATGGCAGACTATTCGTTGTTTACACTAAATCACGACGGAATATTCATTGGAGTTTTGGTGTATGTTGATGATCTCATTGTGGTTGGGAATGACCGCTTGGCCTGTGACAAATACAAACAATTTTTGCATAAGAAATTTGGAATCAGAGACTTGAGAAAACTTAAATTTTTTCTTGGTATAGAAGTTGCTCATGGCACAAATGGTCTCTTCCTTAATCAAAGGAAATATGCAATCAGTATTGTCAAAGACAGTGGCATAGCAGGGGCAAAACCGGTCTATACACCAATACCATCCCGTCATAACTTGGGCCTTGCGAAAGGTCCTATATTGAAGGACATCATGAAATATCGACGGTTGGTTGGTCGGCTAGTATATTTAACTATTACTCGGCCGGATCTTGTTTATTTTGTACACATTTTATCCCAATTTGTGAATGAACCTAAGACGGAGCATTGGGATGCGGCATTGAGAGTAGTTCGTTACATCAAGCACAATCCGAGCAAAGGGATTACGTTCACAACAAATTCCAGTTATCAATTAGAGGGGTATTGTGACTCGGATTATGCTAGTTGTCCTCTCACCCGACGATCTTTAAGTGGCTATTTTGTGTCACTTGGTGGATCGCCAATTTCATGGCGGGCAAAGAAGCAAGTCACCGTGGCCAAATCCACGGCTGAAGCAGAATATCGGGCCATGGGTGCAGTCACTAGTGAGCTATTATGGCTTAAATCGTTCCTTGGATCGTTGGGAATTTTTCACACCAAACCAATGCATATGTTTTGTGACAATCAAGCAGCCCTTCATATATCGAAGAACCCCGTGTTTCACGATCGCACGAAACACATCGAGATTGATTGTCATTTTGTACGTCAACATTTGGTTTCTCATGAGATTAGTGCCCAACATGTTTCGAGCAAAGAGCAAATTGCTGACTTATTCACGAAAGCACTAGGAGGCGAGGCATTTGATCATTTACTTTTCAAGTTGGGTCTCGGAATGCCCCGTGCTCCAACTTGCGGGGGAGTATTGGAATACGGAAACTGACTAGGCACATTCATTGTATTAATGTTGGCATATTCATTAGCTGTTATATTCATTGTATTAGTATATGAATAGTTCCCTTGTTATTAGGAGATAGTTAAGGCGAGAGGAAGGCAATAAGGTAGGACATTGTATATAATCCACCTTGTATTACGGGATTCAATCACTGAATATACAACAGAAGATAATCTTCCCCAATTCATCATTCTCATTATTCTCTAGCTTCTCACAAATATATTTACTAAGAAGTTACTCTAATTACAATTGTACGCAACTACACAAGTGTAGATTATCGTAAATTTGTAAGCAAGTCACATTTGTAAAGAAATATTTCGACAATGACTACTTCTAACTCTACTCCTACGTATTAGTCTGCCTTTTGCTTTTGAATATATTAACAACATATCTTCCTTTACGATGCTGTTATGGAATTGTGTCCACATAAATTTTACTTGGCAAATATAGGTGAATAAATTGTACATTCATCCGTCATCCTGTCGTAGCTAAATAATATCTTTACTTTTACGTTAAAAGACTCATATAGTCCACCTTCAACCCACAAAATTTAAAGAAGTGCATTTTACTTTATCATCGTAAGTTAAACCATGACACCTCCAATGTCTTTGGCTTTAATTCTTTGGCTTACTTAGATATATGAGCAAATTACACATGGTCGAGTAATAAGGACCCCTCAAGCATTTGATAATTTCGTAAACTAATATTTTGACAGTATGTCCCATGAGAAACCATCTATCACTAAATTAGTGTGAAACATAACAAAAATAAATAAATTAAATAACTTCCTCCAATTTTTATGGGCGAAAATAGCAAATTGCCCCCATATGTTTGATGTTATGTGCAATTTACCCCCATAAGTTTCAACATGTGCAAAATAGTTCCATATGTTTTAGTTTTGCACCCAATTCTAATTTTCTGACATATTTATACACGAAAACCTACCAACATAATGACGGAAAATATAATAAAATAAAAATAAAATCATTAATCTAATAAAATCTCACCTAATTTAGTCACCTCATACTGCTCAACTTTACTATCTAACTCAATTTTTTACTCTCTTTTCCTCAAAACCTAAAGCATGTACCATGATAATTTAACATTCATCTATGGTTACTACTTCGTCTTTTTTTTTTTTTTTCTTTTGCATAAAATTAACTATGTAATTATTTGTTACTTCTTCATAGTTGTTCATATCATATTACTCTTTTGAAAAGATGATGATTTTCCTCATTTTTCATTTTCTCTTGATTGTACAATCATTTGTTTAATGGTTATTTTGACATGGAGGAATCACTATTATTGATTCCAATGATAAACCAAAATTGACCAACTACTAAATAGGAATAACATTTTGATGATGCGAAAATCAATTCCACAAAATAAGTATTTTGGGATTAAAATAGTTCAACAAAAATCACAAAAAGTTCATGATGAAAGAAATACATGAGAAGAAAAACAAAGACGAACAAAGTAAAAGAGCTTATTGTTGTATGATGAAAGAAAAATCATTTGTCGTTTGATTTTCTAGGTTAAAGATTTTTTTTATTATTATTATATTTTTTGTCATGTGGTTAGCATATTTTTCAAGTGTCGGTAAGTCGGAAAATTAGAATGGAGTTGATTTGCACGTAAACTAAAACATATGAGACTAATTTACACATGTTGAAACTTATGAGCGTACATTGCACATAACATTAAACATATGGGGGCAATTTGCTACTTTCGCCCATAAATTAGTGTGAGACATAACAAAAATAAATAAATTAAATAACTTCCTCCAATTTTTATGTGAGAGATCCCTCAAAAACGCTATTAAGAAACCGTCTCTCTGAAATTTTATGCTATTTTGAACCCAACTTCAGATTTTCCATCATATATTTTTCTAATGCAGAAGTCAAGCTGCTGACGTGGCATCACATAAAACAATCTCCGTCTTACGTGGCGCGATTTAAAGCCTCCTAACATATTACTAAACTGATTGTCCAATAAAATTTTTAAAATCCGTCATGATCAATATCCGTGAATCATGCACAAAATAGATTATGGTTTTAAATTGTTTCTAAACTGAAAAGAATGATAATAATAACCTAAAAATTTGATTGAAATTAATTTCCAAAACAAAATTTTTAAAATCCGTGAATCATGTTGAATAAATTTCCTAAACTGAAAAAAATAATAATAATAACCTAAAAATTTGATTGAAATTAATTTCCAAAACAAAATTTTTAAAATCCGTGAATCAGGGTCAATAAACTAAACTGAAAAGAATAATAATAATTTTGTGAATCATGGTAAATTCCGTGAATCATATATATTTATCTAATGCAGAAGCCAAATTGTTGACGTGGCATCACATAAAACAATCTCCGTCTTACATGGCGCGATTTAAAGCCTCCTAACATATTACTAAACTGATTGTCCAATAAAATTTTTAAAATCCGTCATGGTCAATATCCGTGAATCATGCACAAAACAGATTATGGTTTTAAATTGTTTCTAAACTGAAAAGAATAATAATAATAACCTAAAAATTTGATTGAAATTAATTTCCAAAACAAAATTTTTAAAATCCGTGAATCATGTTGAATAAATTTCCTAAACTGAAAAGAATAATAATAATAACCTAAAGATTTGATTGAAATTAATTTCCAAAACAAAATTTTTAAAATCCATGAATCAGGGTCAATAAACTAAACTGAAAAGAATAATAATAATTTTGGGAATCATGGTAAATTCCGTGAATCATATATTTATCTAATGCAGAAGCCAAGCTGCTGACGTGGCATCACGTAAAACAATCTCCGTCTTACGTGGCGCGATTTAAAGCCTCCTAACATATTACTAGACTGATTGTCCAATAAATTTTTATAATCCGTCATGGACAATATCCGTGAATCATGCACAAAATAGATTATGGTTTTAAATTGTTTCTAAACTGAAAAGAATAATAATAACCTAAAAATTTGATTGAAATTAATTTCCAAAATAAAATTTTTAAAATCCGTGAATCATGTTGAATAAATTTTCTAAACTGAAAATAATAATAATAATAATAACCTAAAGATTTGATTGAAATTAATTTCCAAAACAAAATTTTTAAAATCCGTGAATCAGGGTCAATAAACTAAACTGAAAAGAATAATAATAATTTTGTGAATCATGGTAAATTCTGTGAATCATATATTTATTTAATGCAAAAGCCAACCTGCTGACGTGGCATCACATAAAACAATCTCCGTCTTACGTGGCGCGATTTAAAGCCTCGTAACATATTAAATAATAAAACCCTAGAGAGAGAGTGAGAGAGGCGGCCGAGTGGCGAAATCAGAGTGATTTTGAGAGACGGTCATCTACGGCCCTTGTGGCCTGCCGCCGGAGGCTTATTTCCGACATGGGACGGAAATCCAATATTCAGAAATTACGAGAAGCCAATTTAAGGGCTAGGAGAGAGTTCAAATCAGCCGGAATTGATGCGTTTAGCACGGAAACTGGGGCGGAAGCCCAAGCACAGGCGCCGGAGACAAATGGGAGCACCCCTTAGACTGCTGATGCCATCAGGAATTCAGAGATGACGGTCGGCAGTACTATGGGGTTGTTCAGTACGATTTCGGAGGCGGCGACGACGGTAAATAGGAATTCCTTGTCTAAAGCGCAGAAATCTCGAGGAGCTGCGAAGGCTCTTTCGTCGCCTGGTATTACTGGGGACGTTTTTCCAGGTATTTACGCTTTCTCAATTACATCGGATGAGGATAGCGATTTTGATAACTTGGAGGAGGGTCAGATTGGAAGTAAGAACCGTGTAT
Organism: Silene conica; assembly: GCA_029255685.2. Lineage (NCBI taxonomy): Eukaryota > Viridiplantae > Streptophyta > Magnoliopsida > Caryophyllales > Caryophyllaceae > Silene > Silene conica. Next base: position 77,675,903 of record CM055312.2, read on the forward strand.
TTAATGCATCGGTATTGAATATGAACATGGATAAAGGTATATCTGATTTTAATGTTGAAAATGATGAAGATAGTGCGTCTGATCAAATGGAGGAGGTTCATGTTGATGAGAACAGAGGGTTATTGTCACAGGGGCATGTTGATATTAATTATAAGCCTGAAATTGATTTAGATAATTTGCTCCAATTGGAACATGAGGACGTAGATGACGAAATTACATTTTGGCAACAATCCGTTATGTGTTTCATAATGGGAGCAAACCCCCCTTGGGCGATTATTGAAGGATTCGTGAGACGTATTTGGTCTAAATTTCAGATTGACAAAATCTCATTCATGAATAATGGGGTGTTCTTAGTTCGCTTTCAATCTATGGAAATGACGGAAAAGGTTTTGAATTCTGGTCACTATCTTTTCGATAATAAACCTCTTATTGTTCAACCTTGGTCGAAAGATATCGAATTGAAAAAGGAAGCAATACAAGTAGTTCCGGCTTGGATTCAATTACACAACTTGCCTTTAAAATGTTGGGGGAAGGGACTTCCCAAAATAGCAAACTTAGTGGGTAAATTTGTCAAGAAAGACGCGGCTACGGAAGGAAAAACTCGATTGGGATATGCTCGAGTAATGGTAGAATTGCATATTGATCAAAAACTTCCTGCTCATATTGCTTTTAAAGATGAGAATGGAGTGCTTGTCTCGGTTAAAGTGGAGTATGAATGGAAACCTATCAATTGCTCCAAATGCAAGGGCATGGGGCATGAGATGGATCAATGTCGGAAGAGTCAGAAGCAATTAGGAAAGGAGACAATCAAGGCTGCTCCTACCCAGAAGCAATGGAGGCCAAAACCGCGGCATCAGCAGCAGCACAAAGAACCTGTTGTCCACAAGCGACTTCCTGCTGTTACGACAGTAGGACAGATGTCTTTAGGGCAACAAGGAGCAGAAACCACGGGATCGCAGATCCATGGGGTTCGACAGGGCAGTGTTGGCAACGTTCATGATGGGCCTAGAGATCAGAATTTTGGTGCTATCTCTTACAAAGATGCACTCAAGTCCCCTGGTCCTGTTGGAGCAGGGCAGCAGGGTATTCTGAATAATGGTTAGTGTATTGTCTGTAGGGAAGGCAGACAGAGAGTAGGGAGTGAGATGTCTGAGGAGTATTCAGTAAAGATGGCAATGCGCATTGGTTGGGCATGTTTGCCATAGAATTTAGTCATGTGCATGCAAAGTTATTTTATCAGGAGATGCTAGTGGCACAGTCCCACTTATACGTGTTAGAATTGGAGGTGATCCGGCTGGATTACGGTCCAATATTTGGCAGGATGTGAAATTGGAAGTGCTTAGTTGCACTTTTAGTTGTAGCATTTGTTTTTGTTAGAAATAGGATTTCACAAGGTCGAGCTAAAGCGTAGTGATATAGATTGTCCTTGTAATTTTGACTTTTGTTTTGATATATACTACTTACCTTTTACCAAAAAAAAAAACTGATTGTCCAATAAAATTTTTAAAATCCGTCATGGTCAATATCCGTGAATCATGCACAAAACAGATTATGGTTTTAAATTGTTTCTAAACTGAAATGAATAATAATAACCTAAAAATTTGATTGAAATTAATTTCCAAAACAAAATTTTTAAAATCCGTGAATCATGTTGAATAAATTTTCTAAACTGAAAAGAATAATAATAATAACCTAAGAATTTGATTGAAATTAATTTTCAAAACAAAATTTTTAAAATCCGTGAATCAGGGTCAATAAACTAAACTGAAAAGAATAATAATAATTTTGTGAATCATGGTAAATTCCGTGAATTATGGTAAATTCCGTGAATCACGTTAATTTTGTTTAAATTTCTTAAATTGAAAAGAATCATAATCATAATAATAATTGAAAGATATGTTTCACAATTAATTTCCTAAACAAAATTTCAAGATTCCGTGAATCCATGAATCCATGGATTATGCACAATTAATTGACCTAAATTGAAAAGAATAATAACTGAATGATTTTAAATATGGATAGATTATGGTTTGAAATTAATTTACTAAACTAAATCCTAATGTGAAACAATAACTAAATTAGAGATTAGTGAGTGAGTGTGAGATTGTATAATTAGGGGTTTTGACAGGGGGCGGGAAAGGTGAGTGACGAGATGAACATAGAATAGTAATTCAATTTGAGTTTATGTGATGAAAATGAAAATCTCTGATAAACAACAAATGATGATGATGATGGTTTCTATTTGGTGGGCAATGATGCGCCGACAATGAATAGTTAGATGATTAATATTGTTTTTTCATTTTTTTTGTCTTATAACTTATAAATATATAGGTCGGATTAATTTAATCCGACTCGGTTTATATATTAATGTATGCATCTTAATTTATGCGAACGCATTTTAGTTTTAATCTAACACGATTTTTCACATAACGCTATGTAATTTTTGAACTAAAAGTATTTGTATTTATTTAATATTATTAACAATATTAATTTCAGATTATTAAAGTACTAAAATAATCAATTTCTTTATCTTTATATCAATTTCATATTTTAAAATTCTAAAATAATTAATTTCTTTATCTTTTAATTATTAACAATATTAATTTCATACATTAAAGTTCTAAAATAATTGATTTCTTTCTCTTTATATTATTAACAATATTAATTTAAATTACTAAAAACAGACCCGTGAAGTTCACAGGTTACAACCTAGTTAACTAATATTGACGTATTCATCGCACACTATTAATGGTAGGCCTAATAAATGAGATTCGTTCATAAAGAATTAGTTTGTGTTATTATATAGATGGATTTATTAATTTACAGCAAATTACATATAGGCCCGTGCATCGCACGGGCATTAAATCTAGTATATCATTAAAGCAGGTATTTTTCCAGCGACGCATTAGTCTCCAACAATTACAAAACACTATGTATATAAATAATAATTTATTTATAATTTTTCTGTTAGAATTCGGAAATAAGAAAATAATAAATTATTTAAAAAAATTCTATGAAAATCAGAAAATTAGAAAATAACAATTAAATAAGAATTTGTTTATAGTTTTCTTATTAGAACTAGAAAATAATAAATTAATAAATTAATTACAATTTTTTATTAGAATAAGAAAATGGTTAATTATTTATAAATTTCCTATTAGATTTTGAACAATATTATTATTTAAGATTTGTATACTTATTATATACGGTTATTAACTTTATTCAATATTTTTATATATGAAAATGAGAAATGAGTTAGAAAATAATTGACTATTTACAGATTTCATATTAGACTTAGAACTTTATTGTAATACCCACATATTTTGCATTTCCTTATTCTTTTCTTTGCTTGATTTGGGATCGTTTTTATAATGGCGTTAGCTTGCGCGTAGAGGGTAGTTTTAAACTTCGAGGACGAAGTTCGTTTTAAGGTGGGTAGATTATAATACCCGCAATATCCGTAATAATTTTTTTTAACGGATAATTTTTATTTAAGCTCGAGTACTAATTAAATCCGGGTATGGTTTAATTAAAACCGAGAATTACGTACGTAAAACCGTCGCATGCATCTTTTCCGTCACGTAATCGTTAATCGTACACTCTAGACAAATGGACCAATGCATGCTAAAGGATTTGGCCAATGCATGAGAAGATTCCTTTCCCCTTTGTCCCCCATTTGTGTCGCCACCCCCTTCCCCATATCCTCTCTTTTCCAATTTTCAACACCAATTAAAAGACACCTTCTCCATCCTCCTATAAGCAAATATTCAGATTTTAAACACACACAAGCACAACAAAAAAAAATAAGAGAGAAGGAGAGGGAGACGTGAGGGAGAAGAAGAAAGAACAAGGGGAGGATCTTGCATAATACTTGAAGTTCTACACTAAGTAAGCTTACATTTCTCTTCAAATCTGATTTTATAACCTTTTAACATGCATTCACATATCACTTAACATCTAAACATGAACTTAAGAATCTACAACCATGCATGCAAAGGATTGAACATAGTAAAAACCGTTATTTTGTCAAAAACGTAGCATGCATGTAGTAGATCTGAAAACACATGTTAAAATGAGTATTTTCAGAAAAAAAAAATTTTGGACTTTCCTTAAGTTGTTATAAAATCACTCACCAAAAATTAGGAAGTTTGCATGAACCGTTTAGAAATGAAAAATCATATACTACAGCCTATTTTCTGCTTAACCGAATCACTAGATCTCACTTAAAGAGTCATCAAACCACATTTACAAAAGGAATAAGTGTCTCATCTCTTAATATGTTAAACTAAATTGAGTCTATATGATAATAGGCTTTTGAATCAACTCGTTTAGATTTGTTAAGAGGGTTTTATGATGTAAAACTTTTCATGACTCTTTTTTCTGACCACTGTTTTTAAAACGTGTTTTTAGATCTGAAAAACCCATTTTTGAGACAACATGCATGGCTAACAATAAGTTTTAGACACATAAAGGAATCCAATAAAACCGACCAAGCACGAAAATATGCTGTTTTGGAGTTTATATGATTTTTACAAGTTTTGGTTGTGTTCTGGAAAAATGTTCTGTTTAGTCATACTTGTTAAAAGCTTACTTTTCCATAAAAGGGTAATTTAGTCATACATATAAATATAATCAGTGACCCATCTCTTCACATGTTAAAGTTTAATGAATGTAAAGTGTAGTAGGCTTTCGTTTCGACGAGTTTCGATATGTTAAGAGTATTTACCACCCCGTAACTTTTTAAGACTCACCTTTTGACCAACTTTGGTAGACTGTAACTTTGGACCCCTTAAACACGTTTTTAGACTCTGACCACAGTGACGTTAAAGATGGACTACTCACTAAGGAACCAAACCCCACTGGTCTCGCGTCAAAATATTTAGTAACGAAGGAGATATGACTATTTAAAGTTTCTGTTTTGAATCTGTAAAAACCGAGAAAGTATAGTTATCGCATAATTTACTACAAGTAGCTTAGTAATGGTCGTTCATATAAGTGACTATTATTTTAAATATTATGTAGAGTCGGGATTCGTAGAAGAGGCTCTCTAACCTTTAACCGCTTGCAAGGTAAGGGAAAACACCTTTTGCGTACCCTATTGATAACCCGTTTGAATTATTGTCTATCTTGTATATTGATATATTTTGTTATATTAAGTATTTATATTGTTTGAACTTACCTTACAAATGATTTTGGACAAGGATTTATTTGGAAAAGATATTGTATTTGATAAGAAATAAGTAATTATGATTTTCGGAAATCCAAAACCGTTTTGCTTTCTACAAGTTTATAATGACTTATCAAATGTTGAGGAAATGGTTTTTGTTTTGGAAACGGAATTTCATATTGGTTGAAACGGTTTTGGTAGAGGGGTAGGTTGTCCCTAGTGAAAGGGATCTCCTATACAGAGCTTTTGATGGGGGTTAGTTGATCGAGACCCCGTCCTCTTATCTTCCTCTTTGGGGTTGGCCCTTAGAGGGGTGTGCACACTCGGGATGTTAGGACAGTTTAGTACATGATTTGGCGAACCCCGTCTTATCCGGTTTAGGGCGAGGGGATCCTCTTCATACGGCCTCTATCCAAGTATATACCTACGTTGGAAATTGTTGGAAAGAAATGTTTTCTTTGGTTTGAATTATCTTGAAAGGTTGGATATGGATTTGAATATTTTGGAACACTTATGTTGTTCGAAATTATTTGTTCCCCTTCAACTAACAGTGGAAATTGTGATACTCTGTTTTCAATCTTTCGAAACACTTTTGTTACACATTATTTTAAAATGTCTTTTAAGTTATGATTTTATATTCCGTTTATTCTTTATTCGGATTGTTTACCTTACTCAACATTATTGTTGACCCATTTTATTTGTTTTGTCCTTGTTGGGACCTGCGGTGATCACAAATTGTGTGAGCAGATCGTGTAACAGGTACTCATGGGAATTAGTCGTGGGATGCACAGGAGAGCGCGCTTAATAGTTTCATTCAAAGACAAATGCTTAAATACTTGATCTTTCTTTTGGATCGTTGAACTTATTTTCGCTTCCGCAAACTTTAAATTTGGTTGTAATCGTATTTTACTCTTTGGATTTTAATTTTGCATTAGACAACTACCTATTTTATTTCATGGTTAGGTACTACTACCACATTTGGTTTAATTGTGACACACCCATTATCCGAATTTTACTTGAAAACCCTATTTACTAATGAATAGGATTATGGGGGTGTTACAAAGTGGTATCAGAGCGGGTTTCCTTCTTGGAAAGGTGATTAGATCTTCATATCTTTTCACCGCCCGTACATTGACCGACCATAGTAAATATTTGCAAAAGTTTTCCAAAAAAAAAAAAAAAAAAAATATAAAATTAAATGACGCGGGTGAGTTGAGTGTGGGATTTATATGGGACGTATATTGCTATATGTGAATTGTTGGAATAGACTTGGATATTTGAGCACTGTGAATTGAAAGGGGTACGGAATGGAATGCAATAAAGTGTGTTAATATGATGCAAAATGCATTTGATTGATTGTTCATATATTATGGTGTTATAGAATCGAAGTTTAATTGTGATGATAAATGGGACATGTTCCTTATTGAATTCGTTGTGATTTATACATGAGATTTTATTTCATAACGTGAGTTATTTTGTAACAATCATCACTACCGGTAATCTATTGAATGACATATCTTTTGGTTATATTTGGAGGTAAAGCGTAATGACCATAATTATTTGACGGTGTAGTTTCGCCACTTGGGTTACCGCTGAATAAAAGAATGGTGTTACCAATGATAGATGATATAGCTCAACTTAATGTTTTTCTAAGTATTTGGTATTATAAGGCAGTTGTACAATTGTGATCGAAGTATGCTAGTATTTCATTTAGAGTTATACATTGTGTAACAAGTATGGATGATAAATGAACCGTATATTTTGGAGATACATAAGATAAGTGAAAGTATAGTAGTTAAGTCGGTGCATTAGTTGAGGTACATTGGTTATATGATCAAAGGAATATTGCATCTTATTTAAGAACCTTAGTGTGTGGAGAAAAAAAATCTAAGTTAAGAAAGGGTTTCATATGACAGGAAGGAAATACCGATATTTAGCCGTTGGTAAATTTATGGAGATAGGATTTTGTTTGAAATGTTTTGATCCATTATATACCAATGATACCATTAGGAAAAATGGAGAACGAAGAGGATTTTGTATGAATGAATTCACCTATTTATGGTTGCCGATTTAGAGATCCCAAATACAGTGAGTTTTAGAAATGAAAGTTGCGTGTTGAATTGAGTATTGAAATTGTGAATACGGAAAACTAGAGACGTTACAAAGAGTTAGTCATGTGCATAAAAGTTGCGGAATAATAATCTAGCTACTTAGGTGAGGTATCGATGAATTTATAATGTTATTATGGTGATAAGAAAAGTATTGGGATTTATAAGTGGATAATTTTTCTTCGAAGGTTATGACACAGATGATTCGGTTTAACTTGAAGGGTTATTAAGAACTATTTGGGAAAAAAATAAATAAGGGATTAACTTTTATGCAACGATGTTTGATGAAGATGATAATGTTATGTGGGGATCAGTGGTATAGATAGCATGAGTAGAAACTATTTACTGAAAGGTATAAAAGAAAGGAATTAAGGTACTAGGATTTGATCAATTGGAGTGATAGTTACGAATATGAATATTATAGGTGATCATTAGGGTTCGAGTTAGTGCAAGGATATTAAGGTGTAATTTTATCATATTGACTTTGTTTAAGGCATTGAGTGGTATTTATGATGTAGTTATGAATGCGTTATTGGGATGTAAATTTATATATATAAGTTATCAATGCATTTTGTGGAGAACTGCATAGATATGGCATACACTTCTTTTGCATTAGTTATGACAAAGAGATTTCACAAGTACGACATTGGTAATTTTGGTGGCAACGAGACTTTGAGGAAATGAAAAGCTTAGACCAAACAGTAGTGATTCTTACTTGATGAAATTAGTTGAGGTAATTAGTATCAAGGACTAGATTTGAACATTAGTACAATGAGCGGAAAGGACATTAAACCTTTAAGGTGAGTAGTGTTTTTAATTCAGAGTGATGTAAATGAATTTTATTGGGGATACATTAAGGAACTAGTTTACTTATGGTAATTTCTCATTGGATTTAGAGAGGAAGTTAAAGAGATTTGTAATATTTAAGGCCTGGATGAGTGATGCACATAATGCTTTAATGGTGATTAATAAAAATGGGCAATTTGTCGGGATAAGAGAAATTGTATTATTATTTCTGATTGAGAGACTCATTTATACCTTATAGGCACATTGGTGAGAAAGATAGTTGTTCACGTGCTTAAGCTAGTTACCAGTCATACTATAAATAAGACGAGCTTCATTGGATGTGTAAGTAACATATAGAATGAGAAGAGATTATGGTTGGGAAAGTAAGATATGTAATCACAAGGACGTGAGGTGGATAATATAGGTAATTTGAGCTTACGGATTATGAACATGATACCTGTGAGATATGTAGTCTAGTGCGCTATAAAGAGATGCTAAGTGATTTTGATTAAAGCATGAGCGGTAATATACCTCACTAGGGGGCGTAAGAGAAAATGATGAACCCGAGGAAAAGTGCGATCTAGATGTGGATTTCGACTAAAAATTTTAAATGGTGATAATTATGAGGATTTCTGCAATATCTAGGGTTGTTATCCAGGCGTTTATGTAGGTGTAGAATAACAATGTCACGAGTAGTAAATGCGTGGTAAGAATACTAGTTATATTAGGAATACAATAGACATTAGGATAGTAGCCAACTGAGTGTTATGATCTTGCGTAGTAAGATATTAACAATGTGATCTTAGAAATTAAGAAAGTAGGTTACCAATAAACTTGAAGGAATTCTAGTTAGAAGTATTGGACAAGGCAATGTGGATTGATTAGCAAGTCATGTGATTATGATCAATTGTGGACATATAATGTAATAAAGAAGAGGACTTAGAGGACTTAAAGATTGGTATATATTGATTTCACAAAGGACCAAGTGAAATTAATATATGTGATGAAGTTAAGATATGATCTTGGAATACATATATTGGGTTGCAACTAATGGACATGACCAAGGAAAGTACATCGTGAATAAAACGAAAGATTGATCTAGTATGATATGAATTGAGCTTATTGAGGAACACTTATTATTTGAGGTAAAAGTTATAAGAATTTCGGAAGCTTTTGTCGTAAATATTGAATACATACTTGTGGTATGTGGGATATAAGATAATAATGTTTAAATAATTTATGCTCGGAAGACTTAGTACCGGTAAGAGTGAATTTGTGGAAAAAGTTTATTGGCTAATTAGAGATTAATGTTGATGGAAAATGCTAAATTTATCAGAGTATGTATTTGTTCTAATAAGTATTAAGAGGTTTGACATATGTAATGGATTCATGGTTAAGAGATGGAGAAATGAATTTTGAAGTTTTCAAATAAGGATCAACTATGGTTGCTAAATTGAATTACTGATGAGAGACACAGAATGTTATGAGATTTTGGGAATGATAGTACGACGGTGTAATATGAGAATTAAGTAAAGGGTGACTATAATTTCACGCATATGCGGATTTAGTGACATACCGGCATACCGAAGTAGTTAATAGTTTGAGATTATTTGACTATTTGAGGCTACATTTATTCCGATTTGAGGTAATAGAGAAAAATTTAAGATTTTGGCTTTAAGGAGTTTCTAGCAACGCAATTGGTTGACGGATACTAATGAACACGTGTTAAGGGTTTGATGATAGATGAAAATGATGAAGGTAGAAGATAAAGTTGACTAAAGAGAAACATCGAGCGCTCGCACGTAACTTAGGAACGGATAATGACCGATTATTTAATAACAGGTGGAATAAAAAGTGTGGTGGAGAGTATAACCAATTACGAGGGTAATACGATTTTGGTTGAAGGGAAAGAAGTTGAGCCTGAAATATATAGGTTTGTATGGGATCTTGGAACGAATTAGAGAGGTAGCACTAGAGCTCAACAATTCACTAACTTACGAGGAACGGCCTGTTAAGATCTTGGATAATAAAGTTCGAAAGACACGAAACGGAGAGACCCGCATAATCATGGTGCTATGGTCGAACCATGACACCGAGGAGGCCACTCGGGAAGCCAAGGAGGCCATGAAACTTATATACCCAGAGCTCTTCGAGGTAATTACCTAGTTACGAGGACGTAACAATCCTTAAGCGAGGTAGGATGTAATACCCACATATTTTGCATTTCCTTATTCTTTTCTTTGCTTGATTTGGGATCGTTTTTATAATGGCGTTAGCTTGCGCGTAGAGGGTAGTTTTAAACTTCGAGGACGAAGTTCGTTTTAAGGTGGGTAGATTATAATACCCGCAATATCCGTAATAATTTTTTTTAACGGATAATTTTTATTTAAGCTCGAGTACTAATTAAATCCGGGTATGGTTTAATTAAAACCGAGAATTACGTACGTAAAACCGTCGCATGCATCTTTTCCGTCACGTAATCGTTAATCGTACACTCTAGACAAATGGACCAATGCATGCTAAAGGATTTGGCCAATGCATGAGAAGATTCCTTTCCCCTTTGTCCCCCATTTGTGTCGCCACCCCCCTTCCCCATATCCTCTCTTTTCCAATTTTCAACACCAATTAAAAGACACCTTCTCCATCCTCCTATAAGCAAATATTCAGATTTTAAACACACACAAGCACAACAAAAAAAAAATAAGAGAGAAGGAGAGGGAGACGTGAGGGAGAAGAAGAAAGAACAAGGGGAGGATCTTGCATAATACTTGAAGTTCTACACTAAGTAAGCTTACATTTCTCTTCAAATCTGATTTTATAACCTTTTAACATGCATTCACATATCACTTAACATCTAAACATGAACTTAAGAATCTACAACCATGCATGCAAAGGATTGAACATAGTAAAAACCGTTATTTTGTCAAAAACGTAGCATGCATGTAGTAGATCTGAAAACACATGTTAAAATGAGTATTTTCAGAAAAAAAAAATTTTGGACTTTCCTTAAGTTGTTATAAAATCACTCACCAAAAATTAGGAAGTTTGCATGAACCGTTTAGAAATGAAAAATCATATACTACAGCCTATTTTCTGCTTAACCGAATCACTAGATCTCACTTAAAGAGTCATCAAACCATATTTACAAAAGGAATAAGTGTCTCATCTCTTAATATGTTAAACTAAATTGAGTCTATATGATAATAGGCTTTTGAATCAACTCGTTTAGATTTGTTAAGAGGGTTTTATGATGTAAAACTTTTCATGACTCTTTTTTCTGACCACTGTTTTTAAAACGTGTTTTTAGATCTGAAAAACCCATTTTTGAGACAACATGCATGGCTAACAATAAGTTTTAGACACATAAAGGAATCCAATAAAACCGACCAAGCACGAAAATATGCTGTTTTGGAGTTTATATGATTTTTACAAGTTTTGGTTGTGTTCTGGAAAAATGTTCTGTTTAGTCATACTTGTTAAAAGCTTACTTTTCCATAAAAGGGTAATTTAGTCATACATATAAATATAATCAGTGACCCATCTCTTCACATGTTAAAGTTTAATGAATGTAAAGTGTAGTAGGCTTTCGTTTCGACGAGTTTCGATATGTTAAGAGTATTTACCACCCCGTAACTTTTTAAGACTCACCTTTTGACCAACTTTGGTAGACTGTAACTTTGGACCCCTTAAACACGTTTTTAGACTCTGACCACAGTGACGTTAAAGATGGACTACTCACTAAGGAACCAAACCCCACTGGTCTCGCGTCAAAATATTTAGTAACGAAGGAGATATGACTATTTAAAGTTTCTGTTTTGAATCTGTAAAAACCGAGAAAGTATAGTTATCGCATAATTTACTACAAGTAGCTTAGTAATGGTCGTTCATATAAGTGACTATTATTTTAAATATTATGTAGAGTCGGGATTCGTAGAAGAGGCTCTCTAACCTTTAACCGCTTGCAAGGTAAGGGAAAACACCTTTTGCGTACCCTATTGATAACCCGTTTGAATTATTGTCTATCTTGTATATTGATATATTTTGTTATATTAAGTATTTATATTGTTTGAACTTACCTTACAAATGATTTTGGACAAGGATTTATTTGGAAAAGATATTGTATTTGATAAGAAATAAGTAATTATGATTTTCGGAAATCCAAAACCGTTTTGCTTTCTACAAGTTTATAATGACTTATCAAATGTTGAGGAAATGGTTTTTGTTTTGGAAACGGAATTTCATATTGGTTGAAACGGTTTTGGTAGAGGGGTAGGTTGTCCCTAGTGAAAGGGATCTCCTATACAGAGCTTTTGATGGGGGTTAGTTGATCGAGACCCCGTCCTCTTATCTTCCTCTTTGGGGTTGGCCCTTAGAGGGGTGTGCACACTCGGGATGTTAGGACAGTTTAGTACATGATTTGGCGAACCCCGTCTTATCCGGTTTAGGGCGAGGGGATCCTCTTCATACGGCCTCTATCCAAGTATATACCTACGTTGGAAATTGTTGGAAAGAAATGTTTTCTTTGGTTTGAATTATCTTGAAAGGTTGGATATGGATTTGAATATTTTGGAACACTTATGTTGTTCGAAATTATTTGTTCCCCTTCAACTAACAGTGGAAATTGTGATACTCTGTTTTCAATCTTTCGAAACACTTTTGTTACACATTATTTTAAAATGTCTTTTAAGTTATGATTTTATATTCCGTTTATTCTTTATTCGGATTGTTTACCTTACTCAACATTATTGTTGACCCATTTTATTTGTTTTGTCCTTGTTGGGACCTGCGGTGATCACAAATTGTGTGAGCAGATCGTGTAACAGGTACTCATGGGAATTAGTCGTGGGATGCACAGGAGAGCGCGCTTAATAGTTTCATTCAAAGACAAATGCTTAAATACTTGATCTTTCTTTTGGATCGTTGAACTTATTTTCGCTTCCGCAAACTTTAAATTTGGTTGTAATCGTATTTTACTCTTTGGATTTTAATTTTGCATTAGACAACTACCTATTTTATTTCATGGTTAGGTACTACTACCACATTTGGTTTAATTGTGACACACCCATTATCCGAATTTTACTTGAAAACCCTATTTACTAATGAATAGGATTATGGGGGTGTTACATTTATTCATTAATATTTATATACTTATTATTTAGGATTATTAAATTTATTCAACCTTTAACTCAGTTTGTCTTCGTCTTAACATTAAAATGGGTCAAAAATAGTCTCACTTGGAGATATAAGACAAATTTGTTATTTTTCCTTATTAATTATGTTTTTAGGTTTTCCATATTACTTGACGACTGATACGTGCCTATTCTATGCATTTTATTTACTCTTTTGGCACGTATTTTCTTACACTTTCGTGACTTTTTAGTTACTTTTTCTCCCATATTGTCTACTTTGGTATTTCTATGTTTTGTATGTAGGAATATGCGGAAGTAAGCAAAACCAAGCCTTATTTGCCTTTAGGAAGCTGTTTTTGGAGCAGTAATTCGGATGGTGCATTCAAGTATAATTATCGGGCCGGATCGAAGCTGGAAATAAAGAGAAGCGGTCGACCGACCACCGAAAGTGGTCGACCGACCGGTGTCAACGTAAACAGGCCCAGTTCTCCACGGAAGCCCAAATTCGCATAAAAGATAAACCCGCATTGGCAGAATCGGTCGACCGACCGAGATAACAGGTCGACCGACCAGACCCTGTTTCGAGACTTCCGTTTTCTTTTCTGTTTTCCTAATCTTGTAATATTTCTTATTTAAGGAGACCAAAACTCTTCTATTAGGAAAGTAGTTTTTCAGCAATTTTCTATCTAAGTAATTTCCATCCAAGTACTTTATGTTAAAGACTCCATTGTTAGACTTTTTGGTATCAAGCTTTCATCTTTCTTCTTAGGATTTCCATTCAAGTTGTAAGTTTGTGATAATTAATCTTTCCTTTTGATTCAATCTTGTTATTCATCTTGTTGTTATTTCTTATTTCATGTTTTCCCTTTTATTGTCTTCTTTAATTATGTTTATCTCTTTAATATTCTTAGTAATTGCTAGTTTCATAATTAGAAGTATGCATAACTAATTCTTGTGATTAGGAATTAGGGGAACCATGTAAAAACTTGACTTTGATAAGTTTGATGATTAAATTACCAATCCCCCATTGTTGTTGGTGAACTAATCCTTAGGATTGAAAGATTATTAGGATTAGTTTAACAACAACTTTGGGATAGCCCTTGAACGAAAGTTTAGTGCTTTTCTAGGAACCCTAAGACCGTAAGGATTGGGTAGAATTTTGACCTAAAGGTTTATTCTTTGTTCCTTGGGATTGTGTTATTTGATTATTTTACCCTTCATTGACTTGTTTTGACCATGGGGAACCAAAGTTCCTAATCTCCTTTCTACCTTATCTTAATTTTCTTGTTATTTTGTCACTTTAGTTGTTAGTTAAAATCCCAATTCAAACCCCCTTTTTTTTGGTTACTTGCAATAGACTTTAAATTTACAAACATAATTTACCCTGTCTCTCTGTGGTTCGACCCTTGACTTATCCTAACTGAGTTTAAGCTGAGGTTTTATAAATCTTATCTTTGGCACCCCTCAACGACGGGTGTCAAATTTTGGCGCCGTTGCCGGGGAGACGGTATAATTTTGTTTGTTAATTTTTAGTTTTTTTTTTTTTCTTGTCTTAAGGAACTTAGGTTCCTTAAGACCGTTCTTACCTTTTCTTCTAGTGCTGTTTAGAAGACAGGTTTTTGAGAGGAAGGCTTGAGTACTCTCTTTATGGACTCTATTTATAGCTTCCTACAGCCGAAGCCTAAAGATTTACCGAAAGGATTCACCTTGCCTAAACCCACCACTGGCTCCTTTGAACTCCGCCCGACTCATATTTCTTTGGTAGAGCAGAGTCAATTTTCTGGTCTACCCGATGAAGATCCAATAAAGCATGTTACAACCTTCACAGATTATTGTTGTTTCATACCCCTACCTGAAGGGGTATCTAGAGATGAGGTGCTGGCAACTCTGTTCTTGTTCTCATTAAAAGGAGACGCGCAAGAATGGTACCGGGACCTTAACAAGACAAGTGAAGGGGTTACAGATTGGACCGCCTTGGCCTTGGCTTTTTACAAGAAATACTTCCCTCTTGCAAAAGCTGAGGACTTGAGAAACCAAATCCGTAACTTTCAGCAGGGACCTGATGAAGGATTTTGTGAAGCATGGGATCGATTCAAGAAATTGGTCCGTTCTATCCCTCACCATAACCTTCCACAATGGGACCTATGTAACCGTTTTTACAACTCTCTTTATGATGACTATAAAATGATTCTTGATGTGGCCGCCAATGGGAGATTTCAGAACAACACCGATCATATGAAGGGTTGGGAAACCATTGAAGACATGGCAGTACATAAGGCTACTTTTAAGGGTTCACGTGGGAATTCAAGAAGGCTGAATGTAGAGATGAATAGAGTGATGGCTCTTGAGACAACAGTTGAAGCCCGTTTCGAAAAGCTTGAAGCAACCCAGCTAAAGCTTGAAAGTGCGAACCTAGTTACTACGGTCGACAACATGGGAGAAATTGAGAAATTAAGAGCTATTGTTGATGCCTTAACCACGGCAGTTTTTAAGATGAATGAGGCACACTGCACTTCCACGAAGATTTTTGAGGAGCACTTGATGAACATAGCCAATCAAAGAACTAGCTCTCCAGCTAGTTTTGAGGGACCCATGGAGACGCTAAACGTCATAAATCTAAGGAGTGGCCGTGTTTGTGAAGAAGCAACTCAAGAGGATGATCCAGCCGAGATTCCGACCAAAGAATCCGATCCCGTCAAAGGAGCAGGAGGTCGACCGACCGCTACCGTAAGTCGACCGACCACTGTTCCTGACGTGAGATCAGATTCCGAAAAAAGAAAAAAATCGGATTTTGCAGACTCTGGTCGACCGACCACTGCTACTGGTCGACCGACCGACGTTCCTGAGCAGAGTGCTGTTTTGACTCCGGAATCGCTGGATCCTTCCTTTATTCAAGGTATTGCCGAAATTCTACAACTGAAAAAGCCAAAGGTTGCTGATCCTATGGCTAAAGTCACCATTCCTTATCCTGAAAGACTGAAAAATTCAAAGGAGGATAAGAAATTTGGTAAGTTTTTAGAGATGGTGAAGAATCTTGAGGTAACCATCCCTTTCACTGACTTAATTACCCAGGTACCTTCTTATGCTAAATTCATGAAAGATATTTTAAGTCGTAAGAGGAACTTTCAGGACGACGGTGCTGTTGCTCTTGTGGAAGAATGTTATGTTCTTTCACAAGATAACATAGCACCCAAGTTAAAAGACCCAGGTAGTTTTTCCATCCCTTGTACCATAGGTAATCATTTAATAGGGAAAGCCCTTTGTGATTTAGGGGCTAGTGTCAGTGTCATACCTTATTCTGTATGTGAAAGACTTGGTTTAGGTAGACTTAAAGTCACCAATATTACCGTACAGATGGCTGATAGATCAACCCAAAGACCACTAGGGGTCTTGGAGGATGTCCCAGTAAAAGTGGGAAAGTTCTTTATTCCTGTGGATTTCGTTGTTTTAGACATTGCTGAGGATAGTCGAATACCTATTATTTTAGGTAGACCTTTTTTACACACAGCTGGGGCTGTGATAGATGTCAAACGCGGGACCATTACTTTAGAGATTGGGGATGACACTATCGAGTTTAGTCTTGCCCATAAGGCAACTATTCCTACTGATGATACTTGTTGTTCCATCGATATTGTAGACAGGAATGTTATCCTTAATTGGAGGGAATCCTTGACCAAGGATCCCTTAGATGATCTGACGGTTTTGGATAAGTATGCAGGTACTCCAGCTGAGGATGCTGAAAAGCTGGATTTGATAGAAGAAGAGGAAGAGGAATATGAGCTCACTGAAGAAGAGAATGAGAAGCTCATAAGCCTAGCTAATGCAAGTCTGGTAAACATGTGCTATTCTATAGATACTAATTCTGTTCAGGCAGTTGAGGTAAAAGCACCAGAGCGTAAGCCACTTCCTCCTAATCTTAAATACGTTTTCTTAGATGATACTGAGCAGTACCCTGCGATTGTTAGCTCTAAACTTAGTCCTGACCAACTTTCTGCCTTAATGACTGTTCTTAAAAAGAATAGAAAAGCTCTAGGTTATTCTTTGGATGATATTAAGGGCATAAGCCCTGATGTTTGTATGCACAGAATAGATTTAGAGGAAGGGCATAAGCCTTATAGACAGGGACATCGTAAATTGAATCCTAAGATGCAGGATGTAGTTATGGCTGAGGTTATGAAGCTTCTTGATGCAGGTATTATTTATCCAGTTGGCAACTCTAAGTGGGTTAGCCCAGTTCAGGTGGTTCCTAAGAAAGGAGGGACCACAGTGGTTAAAAATGATAAAAATGAGTTAATACCAACTAGAGTTGTGACTGGGTGGCGGATGTGCATTGATTATAGACAGTTAAATGCCGCCACCAAGAAAGACCATTTCCCCCTTCCTTTTGTTGACCAAATGACTGAAAGATTGGCTTCTAATAAATTCTTCTGTTTTCTAGACGGTTATTCAGGTTTCTTCCAGATTCCCATCCATCCTGATGATCAGAGTAAGACTACTTTTACATGTCCACAGGGTGTTTTTGCTTATCGCAGGATGCCTTTTGGGTTATGCAATGCTCCTGCTACTTTTCAAAGGTGTATGATGGGTATTTTTTCAGACTTTATAGAAAACATTATGGAAGTATTTATGGATGATTTCTCTGTTTATGGTAATGCTTTTGATCAATGCTTAGCTAATCTTGATAAAGTCTTGCAGCGATGTATTGATGTAAACCTTGTCTTAAATTGGGAGAAGTGTCATTTTATGGTTACTGAAGGGGTAGTTTTAGGGCATCTAATTTCAGATAAAGGTATACATGTTGATAAAGCAAAGGTGCAAGTGATTGAGCAATTACCCCCTCCTATTAATGTCAAAGGGGTGAGAAGTTTCTTAGGGCACGCAGGTTTTTACAGGCGTTTCATTAAGGACTTCTCTAAAATTGCTAAACCACTTACACAATTGCTTCTTAAAGATGCCATTTTTGATTTTTCTGATGAGTGTCTTTCAGCTTTTAACAGGTTGAAGGAAGCTTTGGTCTCAGCACCAATCATCCAGCCACCAGATTGGGATCTCCCATTCGAGATCATGTGCGATGCTAGTGATTATGCTCTGGGTGCTGTGCTTGGTCAAAGGAAGAACAAGGCTCTTAATGCTATATACTATGCGAGCCGCACCCTGGATGAGACTCAAGTCAACTATTTCACCACAGAGAAGGAGATGCTAGCCGTCATATTTGCCTTAGAAAAATTTAGATCATATTTAGTAGGTAATAAGGTAATTGTTTATACTGACCATGCAGCTTTAAAAAGTCTTTTTCAAAAGAAGGATTCAAAGCCAAGACTTTTAAGGTGGATCCTCCTTCTCCAAGAGTTTGACATTGAGATCAGGGACAAGAAAGGCGCGGAAAACGTGGTAGCTGACCATTTATCTCGCCTGCAGCTGACTGATGGGGAAGATTCTTTACCTATTGATGATTCGTTTCCTGATGAAAGTTTATTTATCATTAATAGTTCAGGTTCTTATCCCCCTCCTTGGTATGCTGATTTTGCTAATTTTGCTGTTACAGGTAAAATCCCTCCTGAGTTGTCTTGGCAACAAAAGAAGAGATTTATGTTTGATGCGAAACAGTATTTTTGGGATGACCCTTATGTTTTTAAAGAATGCGGAGATGGACTTATCCGGAGATGCGTCCCCCAATGGGAGGTGAAGGACATTCTGGAAGCATGTCACTCTTCTGCATATGGTGGTCACCACGGTCCATCTAGGACCGTGGCTAAGGTATTACAGTCTGGTTTTTATTGGCCTACTTTACATGCTGATTGTAGAAATTTTGTAGGTAACTGTGATGCCTGTCAAAGGACTGGGAATGTCTCAAAAAGACATGAGATGCCACAAGTAGGTATTTTAGAGGTAGAGATTTTTGATGTTTGGGGCATTGATTATCAAGGACCTTTTCCCAGTAGTCAAGGTAACAGGTATATTCTTGTAGCTGTTGATTATGTATCTAAGTGGGTAGAAGATATTGCTACTCCCCACTGTGATGCAAAAGCTGTTATTAAGATGTTTAAAAAAATCATATTCCCTCGTTTTGGTGTCCCTAGGGTTGTCATAAGTGATGGAGGTATGCATTTTAAGGAGAAACGCCTAGGTGATTTGTTAAATAAATTCGGTGTCCAACACCGTAGGGGTTTAGCCTATCACCCTCAGACTAGTGGTCAAGTTGAGATCTCTAATAGAGAACTCAAGGAGACCCTAGCCAAGGTAGTTTCTAAGTCTAGGAAAGATTGGAGCCTAAAACTTGATGACGTTTTATGGGCCTATAGAACAGCGTTCAAAACTCCAATAGGAATGTCACCATTCAGATTGATTTATGGTAAAACTTGTCATTTACCAGTTGAGTTAGAACGTAAATCTTGGTGGGCTATATGTGATCTTAATTTAGACCCTAATCTTTCCCGTGAGAAACGTTTATTGCAGCTCAACGAGTTAGAAGAATTCAGGTTGTTATCCTATGACAATGCCAGGATTTATAAGGAGAAAACAAAGCGCTGGCATGACAAGAGAATCATTAGACGTGATTTTCAGGTAGGTGATAGGGTGCTGCTTTTTAATGCTCGTATTCGTCTTTTTCCTGGTAAGCTGAAATCCAGGTGGAGCGGACCCTACACCGTCACAGCTGTCTCAAAATTCGGGTCAATCGAATTAGAAACCTCATCTGGTGAGAGGTTCAAAGTTAATGGCCAATATGTGAAGCACTTCCGAGGAGAAAATGAGTATGTCGGAAAAGTCGAAGTTTCTTACTTTGACCCCTTTTAGGATGCTCCTTAGAAGGTAAAAGGTCGTGCGGGACCTCTTAAACCAGCGCTACACGGGAGGCAACCCGTGCTTTAGTCTAAATTTACGTTTTTCTTCCTTATTTTTCGTTTTATCCTCAGATGGAAATTGAAATCTCTGCAGAGAAAAAAAAAACGGGTAAAGGGTACAGTGGTCGACCGACCGACTTTTCTGGTCGACCGACCATACTGACAGCTTCATGTACTTTTTCTGGCAGAGTAAGTAAAATTGCAGAGCAGGTAAAAGGTACAGTGGTCGACCGACCGACTTTTCTGGTCGACCGACCACGAAATTTTTTTTACGGTTTTTTTTTTTTCAGAATCAGTGTCACGGGTCTGTTGTGTTTTGAACATACAATTATTACTTTCACCTATTCATTCTACCAGCACTCCCTCTCTCTCATAAAACCCTAAAAACTATTCACCCACCTTCCTCCTTCACCATTTTACTTACTTTTTTTCTTTTTTTCATCTTCAAGGTATGCTTTCTTCCATTTTCTTTCTCTCTTTCTAGTTTTCCACCTTCTTATTTTCGTTTTAGGTAGTATTAGTTTATCTTTTTAAGTTCAATTTTGCTCTTAATTCTATTTTCATGCTTGTTTATGTGTTCTTTATCTTAGTTTTCTTCTTCTTCTTGAGTTTATATGCTTAGATCTGTAAATTTTGGGTGATTTTGTGCTGATTAGGATAATTTAATTCTTCCTTATAAATTTTTGCCTTTTTCCGCGCGAAATTCAAACCGCGAAAACCGACCGTTGCACTGTTCACAGTCGACCGACCGGAAAAGGAGGTCGGCCGACTGAAATTTGAATTTTCTGGGTTTTTATTTACAGATCTGGGTTTTTTCTGACGAATGTCGGTCGACCGACCGGAAACAGAGGTCGGCCGACCTAGGCCGTGTTTTTCCTGAGTTTAATTGTTATGCAGTTTCTGAACTTCTCTCGTTTAATGGTCGACCGACCTTGTTTATGGTCGACCGACCATGACTGCACTATTCCTGAATTTTTTTTTTAGTTTCTGATTTTTTCAATGCAGCAGAAAATACAGACCGTCTTGAAAAATCTGGTCGACCGACTGGCTACTCTGGTCGGCCGACCAGAGCTATGACAAAAGCTTCTGTTTTTTTTGCAATTTTTTCGTGCCTAATTCTGTTAAAGCAATGTTCTCTTATGCTCATAAGACTTATATCTTTATTTGAACTTTTCAGATTTACGATGTCTAGCCGTGATCAAGGTGGGAAGCGCGCACGCACCACGGGTGCAGGCACTTCTAGAGGACGTGTCTCTAGGTCGAGAGGTCTAGCAGTTCAGGACACGGATAGTCTACCGGACTATCCGCAGATCACTTTCAGCTCCCCGGCCCAGAAGGCCCGATTCCTCCATCTGAGCGCTCATTGCGCGGTAGTGGCGACCCGTTTCCTATGTTTCTCAGCTTTGCATGCCTTGGGATGCCATGATGAGGTGGTTTCTATGCTCATTGGGACCGGGTTTGCAGGCCTTGTCACCATGGACGAGATTACCTACCGCCTTCTCACTCTTGAGTTCTTCTCCTCCTTCACCTTTGATTTAGGGGCTCTTCACCCCGGCTATGATAGTTTTTGTATCTCTTTTCGCATGTTCAATGAAACTTATGCTTTAACTTTAACCCAATTTGCTCAAATTTTGGGTTTGTCTTCTGAGGGTCTTACTGATGACTCCACGGGGTCGTATTCTGATATGTGGTCCTGTATTTCTGATTCCAACGATGTGAAGAAGAAAAACAGTACCATCCACCTTCCCACCCCCCGTTATTTTTTGCGTCTGTTGGCCAACACTGTTTTCGGCCGCAAAGAGTCTCAAAATGTTAACAACATTGAGCTCTCCATTTTGTCCGGTTATCTTAACATCGGACGTACGGGTCAGCAGTCTTATAACACTGCTCATTTGGTCGCCTCTCATTTTGTGTCAGTGGGTGAGGGAACTTCTTTGACCACTATTGTCTGTGGTGGGCTAGTCACCCGATTAGCCCGCTCTTTTGTACCCCAGTTCCCTCGCTATGAGGATGCGGTCGACCCTCTCTCCCGATACATGGACATGGCTTATATCAGGTCCGTGCGTTGGGTAAACAGTAGAGGTGTTTGGAAAATAGACACCTATCTCAGTGACCGCATCCCCATCACCATGGCTCCCCCTATGTTCCCCCTTTCTACTGTTGTAGGGGAGCCCCGACCACTACTCCCGTCTTACCGCCTCCCGCTTAGGGGAGGCACTTTTAGAGGTTTCAGGGCCCCTGCTTCCGGTGGCCACCATGCCACACCTGGGACAGGGTACCCATCTGATTTTACTGCTCCTCCTAATGTTTATGTTCCTCCTTTTGTTGATGACAGATCTATGCCACAAATGTTGGCGAGTCTTTGCACGCAGTTCAGCCAAAAACGGTTGGACGATAGTCTCTTCCAATACCCGGTTTACAGGGAGTATGCCACTCAAGGTAGGCTCCCAACCGGCCCGTGGACTCACCCCACCTGGTACACACCTCTCGCAGGCGGTCGTGACCATGGTGAAGCTTCAGGTTCTGCCTCAGGAACAGGAGTAGGGTCTGAGGAGGATGGCGATGAGGGAGAAGGTGAGGAGAACGCTGAGCCGTTCTACGACTCAGCGGGATAGGGACGTGCTTAACCTTACCCTCTTTGGGGTTCGGTTTGGGGAGGCCCCTATTGATTGGTTCGGTTTGGAGAGGTCCACATTTACTTTGTAAGTGTTTTCCCTCCTTAGATTTCCAATTTTCCCCCTTAGATTTCCAGTTTTTCCCTCCTTCCTCCATAGACTCTGTTTGTAATTTTTAGTCTTTTTCCTTTTCTTTTCTTTGTTTGCTTCTTTTCCGCCTACCCCCATCCCTATGCTGTGGTTGTATGCTGATGAGCACAATGGGGGCATTGTGCGTTTTGGTTTGGGGAGGGTGTTTGCATACTCCTTTGTGAGTATGCAATTGTTTTTGTGTCTTTTGTTTTTCATACCTTTAGATGTTTTTCTTGTTTTCATCCTCTCTTGTCGCGTGTTCTTCCCTGTCGGGCGTTCTTCTCTGTCTTAAGTTCTTAGGTCGAGTCGGAACGGATAAATACAATTCATGCCTCACATATCACATATTGCTTTGCCTTGCATTTTTCAAAAATTTTCAAGCTAGTCTTTTGCATTATCTACGAGTTTTTGTTGATTTCATGCTGAATTATTAGACTTGACTCTCTTCTTGGCAAGCTACTACATATTCTAAGGATTAGAGCTTAATAAATCGGTGACATCCATGACCAATTTCATATAGGTTGTGAGTAGTTTCTCCTCTTGAGGCATGTTACATCAATATGCATAAACATGAATTTTGTCTTCTTAATACCTGTATGCATTCGGTTTTGTGGTTTGTTGACACATGTGGTAGAGGTACCCCTTTCTCATTATTCCCATTATCCTCACATAGCCAAATTGAACTCTTTTACCCATTGGCTACATTCTAAAACTTGCTTACCCTAGCCGAGCTAGTAATTTAGTAATGGGACTGATTTCCTTGCCATTCTTTGGTTTATGCTTCATCGGTGAATTTTGATTTTGGGAGAATGATAAAAAAAAAAGAGAAAAAGAAAGACACAGAAAACGAAAAAAAAAAGGGGAATGATAAAAAAAAAAAAACGGAGCAGCCTGTTTTCAAGGCTGGTCGGTCGACCAGTTTTCCTGGTCGGTCGACCAGGACCATTGAATGGGCCGATTTTTCAAAGAAAGAAAAAAAAAATAATAAAAAGAAAAATTTGGAAGAATTGTGGAACATTGGCATATATGAAAGAAAAAAAAAAAGCAAACAAAAAGAAGTGATCTTATAGTGTGGATAGACGGATGTTAGCTCGGTTTAACCCCTCTTCCCATAACTTATTTTAAACCCCTTCTTACCTTTAGCCTCACAATCCCAAATTTGCCTCGGCATGTGTCATGGTTATTTAGTGTGGGAATGCATATGTACGGTTGTAGAGATTTTATTCATGTTAGATTGCAGGCATGTTCTTACGGGTCGTAGATAGGTGAGAGTCCCTACTTTTATTTATCTTCTTATCTTTCACATTTACATTTGACCCTTTGCTTTCATGAGTGTCTCGAGCGTACCGCGAGAGTCCAATTAGAATGGGTCTTGCAAGGTCGAAATTTTAGCATGCTTTTACAACATGTTTAATTCGTTTTGCTTTTGACATTATGTTTGATTATAGTTGAAGGATGCATTAAATTGGTTAAGCATAGTGTTGTGTTTGGTTGTGAAAAGTATGAAGTCCGTTCCATTAGAAGTTTTATTTTCTTTTGAGTCTTAGTGCTTGCTTGAGGACAAGCAAGGTTTGGTTTGGGGAGTTTGATACGTGCCTATTCTATGCATTTTATTTACTCTTTTGGCACGTATTTTCTTACACTTTCGTGACTTTTTAGTTACTTTTTCTCCCATATTGTCTACTTTGGTATTTCTATGTTTTGTATGTAGGAATATGCGGAATTAAGCAAAACCAAGCCTTATTTGCCTTTAGGAAGCTGTTTTTGGAGCAGTAATTCGGATGGTGCATTCAAGTATAATTATCGGGCCGGATCGAAGCTGGAAATAAAGAGAAGCGGTCGACCGACCACCGAAAGTGGTCGACCGACCGGTGTCAACGTAAACAGGCCCAGTTCTCCACGGAAGCCCAAATTCGCATAAAAGATAAACCCGCATTGGCAGAATCGGTCGACCGACCGAGATAACAGGTCGACCGACCAGACCCTGTTTCGAGACTTCCGTTTTCTTTTCTGTTTTCCTAATCTTGTAATATTTCTTATTTAAGGAGACCAAAACTCTTCTATTAGGAAAGTAGTTTTTCAGCAATTTTCTATCTAAGTAATTTCCATCCAAGTACTTTATGTTAAAGACTCCATTGTTAGACTTTTTGGTATCAAGCTTTCATCTTTCTTCTTAGGATTTCCATTCAAGTTGTAAGTTTGTGATAATTAATCTTTCCTTTTGATTCAATCTTGTTATTCATCTTGTTGTTATTTCTTATTTCATGTTTTCCCTTTTATTGTCTTCTTTAATTATGTTTATCTCTTTAATATTCTTAGTAATTGCTAGTTTCATAATTAGAAGTATGCATAACTAATTCTTGTGATTAGGAATTAGGGGAACCATGTAAAAACTTGACTTTGATAAGTTTGATGATTAAATTACCAATCCCCCATTGTTGTTGGTGAACTAATCCTTAGGATTGAAAGATTATTAGGATTAGTTTAACAACAACTTTGGGATAGCCCTTGAACGAAAGTTTAGTGCTTTTCTAGGAACCCTAAGACCGTAAGGATTGGGTAGAATTTTGACCTAAAGGTTTATTCTTTGTTCCTTGGGATTGTGTTATTTGATTATTTTACCCTTCATTGACTTGTTTTGACCATGGGGAACCAAAGTTCCTAATCTCCTTTCTACCTTATCTTAATTTTCTTGTTATTTTGTCACTTTAGTTGTTAGTTAAAATCCCAATTCAAACCCCCTTTTTTTTGGTTACTTGCAATAGACTTTAAATTTACAAACATAATTTACCATGTCTCTCTGTGGTTCGACCCTTGACTTATCCTAACTGAGTTTAAGCTGAGGTTTTATAAATCTTATCTTTGGCACCCCTCAACGACGGGTGTCAACGACCCTTCTTAAATTTAAAATGAATACCCTGTCATAATTAAAAATTTGTGGATTAATAAATGAAAGTCCTTAAGTATTTAACATTATACACTTCGTACTTAACAATACGTAAGAAATGAGATAATTTCTTTAATTAAGTAAAAACAAAAATAAGACAAATGTCAAATATACTATACTTTAGGAGTATAAATATAAATATTAAAGACCACAATGATGATTTAAATAGATCAAGTGGAATAATTGTGTGGATGACATTTATGTTAAATGAGTTTTGAAAGGTATTTCATAAATAACAAAATATTTTTTCCTGCATATTTTCACTTTATTCTTTGTAGATGCGACTTTGTTTTATATAGTGACATATTCTTTACGAGGGTGGGGGTAGATAGGTTTTGAGGAGGAGGTAAGTGTCTTAAGGGGTAGAGGTAGGCTCCGACGTTTAAGAGTGTAATTTGAGTAATACAACAAAATCTCGATAGGCTGAGGTAATTTAGAGATATATTTGAAGTACATAAACTCCTAGCCCAGGATCCAAATACGACTCAATTTTTTCTCAAATAGTAGTTGAAAAATGATCGATTTGAAAAAGCAAATCGTCATTCATTCTGAGCTTGTAATCAGAAGTTATGGCCACTTGAAGTTTTGTAGGTTCACAAAATTTGATATTTTGTCTAAAGTGTATAACCTTAGGGTATCGGGTGAATTTTCAGTTTTAATAATTGTTCTATAGGTAAATAAAGCCAGACTCGTCGCTAAAACCATTTCGAAGCAGGAGTCATACTAATTAGGTAACCATTATAGGTTACTCTTAATTATTTGGAGTCCAAATTATTAAGCACTTGAATAGTTGGTTAGCAACCACAGCAACATCACCCGATGAGGATACGCATGCCTTGAACCCAACAACCTCTCCATCTTCACAGTCGATGCCAAGAGTTTCCAACAAGGGTGCATGTACAATAGTAGAGAGTAGAGAGTTATGAGGATCACAAACGGTGAAAAAGAAGATAAGGAAGCGGTTCTCAGTCTTCCATTTAGTAATGGAGTGACCCTCCCTAGTGAGTCAGGTTCAGCCAGTTTTAACTATCGAATACCCTTCATCAATGAACACAGCCAGCTCGCGTCGAGATCCCAGGTGATGGAGCTTGGGGTGGCCTTCAAGACGGCTCGACCTATGAGGAAGCTCTTGTAAAAGTGTCTATCCCTGTAATGACTAAGTTGACAGTGCGTCTGATATGCAGATTAGCAAGGTGCCAAGGTGCCAAGGTGTCAAGGTGTGACTTGTGAGGTTCCCTTTATTGAAGATACTAAATCTTCTTAGTATATTCTTGTTATGATATTGTAATTATACTTTCCTTATAATTAGATTGTATAATATCTTTTAGTATCTTTTAGTTACCATGTTCTAGGAAGCACGGACACGCCAAAAATTTGCCTTTCGCGTGTCCGACACGTGTCGGACACGGACACGCCGCCGACACGGCTCCAAAAGTGTCGGACACGGCAAAAACCGTGTCTCCGGTTTTTTTTTAAAGGAAGGCGTGTCGGACACGGTTTTTTTTGGCATGAACACGGCCCGTGTCGACAGGACACGCCAAATATCAAACAAAACCCAAAATCCCCAAATCTAATTTCTAATTACAGTAGTTCATTCTCATCCCTCACCATCGCGAGAACCCTAATCTGAACCCAAGCCACCAACAACCTCCCATTGCCGGCCGCCGCCACCACATAGACTCGCCGGCGTCGTCACATTGCCTCGCCGCACTGCCGCAGTTCCTCAGGTATTTCTTATTTCCATAATTTCTTATTTCCCTTTGTGTCGGATCTTATGGCACTGTCGTTTGTCGCCTCCTCGCCGCGTCGGCTCCTTCCCTGTCGTTTGGTGTGGAGTAGCTGTTAGTCTCTAATTGAGCAGCTTTTCGTCGCGCCGTTTTGCCAATTTGGTACTTGATTTTAGGTAGTGGTTATACTTAAATGTGTGGAGAGAGAGAAAGAGAGAATAAGTGTGTGTGTGAGAAAGAGGATAATTGAGAGAGCTGTTTTCGCATCGAAGGAGTGATGGTGCTTGAAGCTAGTAGTCTAGTGATAGTAGATGCTTCCAGAATATAAGAGCTTTCGAGAGGGGGTCGCGGTTATACTTCAGATATGCTCATTTTGGTGCCACTCGGTTGCATTTTGGGTAATTGCTTGTTTAATAATTAGAGACTAACAGCTACTCCACACCAAAAGAAAATTTCATAGTTTAATGATTCTCTGCTATTGCTTGTTTAATGATTTTGTAAGACATATTTGATTTTGACGTATAAGACATTTTGGTTGTTATTTTATGATTTTATTACCTTTAAATGACCAAAGTTTAGAGGTTGGTTGGAATGGGCTTTAAATTCCCTTTTTTTTTAATATGTATACTAGTGTAACACCCGTGAAAAATCACGGGGTTGTGTACACTTATTTTTGAAGACGACGTCGGTATATTTATTTCAATATATAGCAATTCTGTTTATTCGAACGAATTATTTTTTTAGCGGGATGTTTGAATATAAGATATATTCGGTGAAAAGGTGAATTTCCTGGTGCACTAATTTTCGAATAGCTATTAGTAATGATGATAATATTTGGATTACCTATGATAACATTACTGAATAAGGTATATAAGAAAAAACAATAGACGACTAAAAAAAGATTAAATAACTAATAATGAGTAGTTTGGATAGTTATTGTCTTTTGATGAATTACTTACGGAACATAATTTGACTGACAAATACGATGAACAAAATAACTAATCTGCACACCCGTGAAAAATCACGGGGTTGTGTACATTTACTTTTAAAGATGACAAAGGCAAATTCATTTCATTATATAACAATTCTATTTATTCGAACAAATTGATTTTTAACGGGGTTGTTTTGCATATAAGATATGTTCGGTCAAAAGGTGAATTTCCTGGTACACTAATTTTAGAATATCTGTTACCAATGATGGAAATATTTGGATTAATTAGGATAACATGAATGAATAAGATATATAAGAAAAAAACAATAAACGATTAAAAAAAAGATTAAATAATTAATAATGATTAATTTGAAAAGTTATTGTATTTGCTGAATTGGTGACAGAACTTAAGTTGACGGACAAATAGGATGAATAAAATAACTAATCAGGTAGAAATCTAAATTAAATGGGTGTATTAAAATTCGATAATTTAGGACAAAAATTACAGTTTCTCGAAAACCTCCTTGTAAACAACATTCGCTGATGTAAAAAAATATGGACTAATAAAATAAAAAATTACATTGACATAATAATTAATGAAATATGGAGATATAATAATTAATGAGAAAAATCAATTACTGGATGATGGATAAAGATGGGTTAGAAAAATAGGGAAGAAGTTACATAAAAAAGGAAAATGGAGAAAAATGAGATTACAGACTTTTTTTTCAAAAATAATTAAGAAAAAGACTAAAATAACCCCGATGTACAATAACATTGTACATCTGGTGGTATAGTCCAGGAACTGTATAATTAGGATATTATGTTACCTTAATTCAGATTCAGAAATATTAACAATCATTAACATAATTTCAGCTATATATATTATATCATATTATATACCACATTTTCCAAAATACCATAGGAGCTATATTATATTCCTCGTAATGCCACATTAATATATTTGTCAATCATCATGGATCACTAAAAAAGTAAATTTATATCGCTTAAATAAAATAAAATTCTTTACAATGCATGGTTCACGATAGTTTGACAGTGGTATTAGACATGCCTTCGGTTTTATTTGGTAAATCTAATTGAAAATTGTAGTTGAAAATTGAAATATTAACTCAAATCTAATAAGCTGGAAAAATAATAGACATATTTGGTGTACCCGTCACTAAATCTGTCATATTTTGTACCCGTCATTAAATAATACGATTATGTATCATACGAAATCTTTCTATATATTCTCTAAATAATTAATATTCTCTAAATAATTGTTTAGAGAATATAAAAGGCAAATTAGAAAATCTGACTTGTTTTACGTTATCTTTTTTGATAGATAAAACACGTTTTTTAAATCAATTAGGAAATCTGACTTGTCAAATTTCAAAGTATTATATTTTTCGGAAAAATTGTTTTGTAAGGGTGAATGTGAGGGCGTCATATTTTTAATAAAATTTAAATTAACCCAATTTATTAAGGTATTGTTACATTCTTAAATTAACCCGTCATATTTTGTACGAATTTGAAACTATGTGGCAAACCATTAAAGGCAACTTTATTAGTTCACAACGTAATTATCTTCAATGATTCTCGAACTTTATATTCACCTAATTAACCCCTAATTATGTTCAATGATATTCTTAATTTATATTTTCAGACCATTAAAGGCAACTTTATTTATTATATTCTCTAAATAATTCGAGAATCATTTTGTGAGTCGGATTCTTGAAATTTCAAATTTAATTTGGTATGAAAACGTTACATTACAACCCATTATATGAAAATATGGGTGCAAATTCCATATTTAATAATGGCTGACTTGTCAAGAATGATTTGTTAAAATTGTAAGGATTTAATTGGCTATAAAAACTTGTTTTGTGTGGGTGAATGTGAGGGTGTGTAAGGCCTAATATTGTTACCAGTTACCACATAGTGCCATATATTCATAATTCCAAGATTCTTTTATAGTAATAATAATGATAGGTAGGGAATAATATTTAGGATTTGTTATTAGTATAATCTGATTGGTTGTTATTTGTATAATATTATAATATTTATAATATGTAGGGAATCTCGGTATAATATTTAGGTAATCTTGGAATGATTATAATAATAATAATAATAATAATAATAATAATAATAATAATAATAATAATAATAATAATATAATATTATAATACATAAAAATATATGACTTGACATAAATCGAGGGTTCTCATTGGTCTACGAAACTGATTTTTGTGAGAGTGAATGTGAGTGAGCGAAAAAGTGAACGGTGGAATATTAGCGCGCCACGTATGCAGTTATACATTCTTCTTTTATAGTAATAATGTAACGCAGAAAAGCCTTCAGTCTTGAGTTTATTTTAGTTCTTACAGAAAAGAAAAAAGATTAAAAGCAGATTAAAGCTTCATTCATAATTTCATACTGTATATGCTACTATGTGGTATGAATGTCCTCCCTGGTTTAAACCAAGCTGTATCTAGTTTCAGTCAATTTACTCATTTCAGAAGCTTAATGCTTGAACAAATATTAAAGCAAGAAAAGAACACAGTGATTTTACCAATGCAGTATGAAAGGAGAAGGATAGTAGCATGTTAATATAAAAAAGACGAAAACAGGAAAAGAATAACATAATAGAACATAATAAGAGCAACATTTTTTCTACATTTTTATGAGAAGCAAGCATGTTAGTAATTGCTTTTCCGATTTTATCTATGCATCACATATGCAACTAAAGAGCCAAAGAGGCAAGGTCAGACTTACGAAATGCCAAGATTTAGAATGTCCTCCATCCAAATTTCACCCTTTCCTTCAAATCCACATCTGTTCTGCAGAGCCAGGGAAACAAAATTACACATTTAAAGGCCATGTAAAATCAAGTGATATGACTCCAATTGCAAAATCGTAGACGGAAATCTTGCAATAACAGAGACAGAATCTTCCAATGCAGTCATATGGACTCAATCTGATTGTATTCTGGTAAATTGAGAATGATTCTGAGAATGATTTTATAGTATATTATTTATTAAATATTATTAAATTATTCTGGTCAAATTTGGAAGGATAATATTCTGGTCAAATTTGGAAGGATATTATTCTGGTCATATTTTTGTATTTAATAATAAATAAATTATTATTAAATTATTATTAAATTATTAAATTATTAAATTAATATGAGGTGGCATAGATGAGTAAATCTGATTGGTCTACAAAACTGAAATTTCTGAGGATGAATGTGAGAGCTCGAAATACCCAACGCTGAGACATGATTGCGCCACGTAAGCGGAAATCCATCCTTCTTTTATAGTAATAATGATTGATTTTTTTTTGCCGTGTCCCGTGTCCTAAAATTTTTGGGCTGTCGTGTCCCGTGTCCGTGTCGTGTCCGTGTCCGTGTCCGTGTCCGTTTTCGTGCAACCTAGACCATGTTCATAGGAACTAGTCTTGTATTTAAACTCTTGTTCAGTTAATGGAAAATTATCTTAGCCAATATCAATTCTACATGGTATAAGAGCCTTAAATGATTTCTGCGCAAAGTGCTAATTCGGGGACTTCTTAACTCCGGTCTATATGAGTGGCGTCCACCGGTCCACGGCACGGTTCTCCCTGTTCGTGACCCCTCTCCTCCATCATGGCATCACAAACTTGGTCATCCATCCTCCTCTATTTTAAGTTTTATTTCTAAACAGTGTGGTCTTTCTATTCAAAACAATTCTGACTCTCATTGTAATGCGTGCTCTTTTAATAAAAGTCATAAACTTGTTTTTGCTGAATCGTCTTTACATTCTAATAATCCTCTTGAATTAGTTTTCTCGGATGTATGGACTTCGCCTCTTTATTCTATCAATAATTACAAGTATTATGTCGTGTTTGTTGACCACTTTACTCGCTACACCTGGATTTACCCTCTTAAAAACAAATCCAATACCGCCCCAGTTTTTCACCGATTCTGAGCCCTTGTTTGTAAAACCTCTCGCGAAGCGGAAACAAATAAACACACAAATTACTAAAAATGCAACGGAATTAAAACTTTTTAACATAACTAAACATGCGAGGCGTCTTACTACAAAACTGAAACATAAATAAGTACATAATCGTAATACAAAAGCAGTCCGGGATGGCACATCCCTACAGGCACTCAAGAGCTGAAATGTAAATCTAAAGTCTAACTAACGTAAAGGTGTAAGTCAATCGATGAAGGATCATCGCTCGTTAGCTCCATGCAACCCTCTGCCAACCACCTGTCATGTACCTACATACATGTAAACATGTACGCCACAATCAGTGGGGAGTGACTATAGTTCTCCTAGCCACCTTTTGTAACGACACGAAACAAGTAAAGCAAACAGAACACTCCAACATATATAAACATGTGAAGCATATCAATATCTCAATAACTGATCTCATACTATCATGCAAACTCTAATGCACGGCTCTCAACCAACTTCATAAACCGTTGGGAAGGAGAGCCGGTTTCCCTACTGGTTACCCAGTCTGGGGGTCTTTCAGTCCAACTATTTATGAAACCGATCAAAGAGTCATCCAATGCCTTGGATGAACAACAACAAAGTCAAAGCAACATATTCATCATTATCCACATCTATGTCATCAATATCAACATCTACATCTGACAATGTACCAACTCAAGGCAAGCAGATAAGACTCAGCAAGTATATATAAGGTTCAGTGGTCAACTTAAGACATAACCTACATACCAATCATTCAGCAAGTATAAAGGTTCAGCGGTCAACTTAAGACATAACCTACATACCAATCATTCAGCAAGTATAAAGGTTCAGCGGTCAACTTAAGACATAACCTAAATACCAATCATTCAGCAAGCAAGGACTCAGAGGCCAACTTAAGGCATGGACCTGCCAATCAGCAAGACACTAGACTCAGCGGCCAACTTAAGGCATAGACTAGCATCCAAAAGTAAAGGACTCAGAGGCCAGCTTAAGGCATGTCCCTTCACCACATCACAGGGTACTAGACTCAGAGGCCAGCTTAAGACATGTCCTAGCACCAAACATCTGCACTCCGGGCAAGGTGTCAGTTCCTTAGCTATCTCGTTGTGCAGCTGCTCTACTCGTCGGACTCAGAGGCCAACTTAAGGCATATTCCAACGCGATCACAATCAAACATGTCTGGACTCAGAGGCCAGCTTAAGGCATGTCCCAGACACGACAAACATACACATATAGGGCTCAGAGGCCAGCTTAAGGCATATCCCCATATATGACAAACAGCTCACGTATTAAGTTCAGAGGCCAGCTTAAGGCATAACTTAATACGCATCAACTCAACATCATCAAAATCTATGAACTAAACCATAGTTCTATTTTTCTTAATTTCTAGTCAACACTTAATTGACCCCGGGAACTAAGTTGAGGGAGAGCCGGTTTCCCTTTCGGTTACCCGACCGGGGGGTCTCTATCCTCTCTCCATTCCCGAACCCAATGTAGTGTCGCCCATCCGCTGGGGACCTCAAACACATATCAAAGGTACACAAAACGAGTTTCAATCAAAACCGATCAACCGTTTAAAAGTTATACGCGAATTACAACAAAAACAGCCTACAGGGATCCCCAGCCGGTCGACAGGCAGCCGGTCGGCCGGCTGGTGATCCTCTCAGCCTCCTTTCTTTTCAAAACCAACAAAGAACAATACAAAGGACTCCCAGCCGGTCGGCAGGCAGCCGGTCGCCGGCTGGGAACCCATACCCTTAGCCTTTACAACTCGCAAACCCACCCAAATGTACTCCCAGCCGGCTGGCAGGCGGCCGGTCTGCCGGCTGGGCTCCCTTCTTCCTAAGGTTCTTGCAAAAACACAAAACAACACAAGGAGACCACCAGCCGGTCGGCAGGCAGCCGGTCGGCCGGCAGCCAGTCCCAAGCCTTATTTCTACAAAATACGCAAAACACCATAGAAGCGCTCCCAGCCGGTCGACCGGCGGCCGGTCGGTCGACCGGCTCAGAGAGCCTGATCACCAAAACGTGATTTTCCAGATTATTCAAAACACCACAAATCGACACCAATTCTTCAAAATTGTTACAAGTAAGGTTTACCCAACATTTCCAATCATCCAACACTACTTTCTAACAGCAAACAAATCCCATAATAATCCTCAAACGATTAATTCAGTGTATCCGTCTTAACTTTGTGAAAACTGAAAATAAGTTTAAGAGCATATAACAACATCACCAAGCATGAATTCTTCACATAAGAACAATCCTAAACATGATACTAAGTCCATTGATCATTAAACATTAACAAAAATCAGAAACAAATATAAGAACACATCAAAACTTGCTAATATTCACAATAAGGCCGAGTTTCTCATTATCGTCACCTTAAAGCGATCCAGCTTAAAGATCCTCCTCTACAACGAAGCTATCAACTTCCGGGTCGTCCAAGCTCACACCTACATCACGAAAAACAAGTTTAACGGACTGAAACTCGAATCCTACAAAAACAGCCCGAAATTCGAAGTGAAGGATTTGAAAAACGAAAGTGATAGATGGCTTGCAAATTCGATGAGGATTCCGAAAATGTTATTATTACCTTAATTCGGTAGACGGATGATGAAGAAAAGAGCAAAAGAAGGTGATATTAAATGGAGGTTTTTGTGTGAAATGAGTTTACAGTGAAATGGTTTGAGATGATGAAGAAATGTCGACTTATGAGCTTTTAAGAGGGTTCAAGGACTGTCCTTTCCGAGTCAATGAAACGGGTTGGAAAAACACAAACGGGTTTTGTTGAGACGGACTTTAAGTTGCCATGTTATATTCGTCTTAAGGACTTAAGGTTCTTAAGACGGATCTTAACGGAACATTAAAAATTAACTTATCAATAATCATTAAAGTGTTATTTTAAAGTGGATTAACATCAAATATTAAAGTATTATTTTATCCCGTAACAATAATTGAAACCATTAAAAATATATTTTATTACTTAAAATAATTAAAAGCCTTTAAATATAAATCACGAAAATACGGGATGTTACAATCACCCAATCTTCAAAAAGTTTCGCTCTCGAAACTCGAAGGTAGAAGTAAGTACGAAAACAAATAAAACTTTCATAATGAACCACGGGGGTCATGACAACCCAAAACTTTATCTTTAAAAAGGTTTTAAGAAGTAAAAGGTTTCAAGGCACAAGTCTTGTCAATGGACATTGGGATTCTCGTTACGTATTCAAGAGTCCGATATTCCAAATCTGAGGCAAGTCCCAAAATTTTATTCAAATACAGTTCAAAATTAGGTTGATTCGGTGTTGACAAGCACTACACGGGTTATCAGACGTCTCCAATAACAAATTCCAGTGGCAGTCAACGCTGAAACCTGACAAAATCGTAAAACGTTACGCTCTTTAAAACCAAGTGTTCTTCAAAATTACCCTTTATTCTCGAATTCTTGAAAAGATAACTTGTAACAATGATTTAAAGTTGTTTCTAACGGAAGAGACGACAGTTTCAAATTTTCAAAACAACAAGCTTTTTCCAAAAACAATGGATTTAAAGTCAATAATTGGGAACAAGTTCCAAAACAGACGTTTGAGAGCGCGGAAACAGTCGCAGAGCTTATTTTGATACGAAGGATTAGGGGTTTCAAGCCTCGCTGCTGTAAGGACACAAAAAGGAGGTTTGAAGGAACGGAACAACCAAGTCGAAGGTTAAAGAAGACGGTAACCTTTGCCAAACATGGTGCACCTACCGCTCAATTCACAATCAAAACATCCTTCCAACGATCCCTAGTATATCCCAAAAGGCGATTCCAGTAACCTCAATGCTCACAATGGGTTCACGGTTCCTATTACCCCTATCTCATCCACAAAACATGGCATTCCTCAACAAGAAGGTTTCCAAAACTCTCACTCAGTTCACACTAAAATCCGTTCAACCACGGTTAAGGATCTCTCACTCAAGGTGGAAGCCTAATACACATACTCCAGACCAAGGTTCACGCACTTTCAGCACTTCAAACCAGAATTCTATTATCATGACACCGAACCTCGAAACCCGAAATATTGCATTCATCAACCTATAACCTTAACTTTTAACAGTTCGATCCTAGCTAACCCATTCCACAAGGTTTGACATCCTAAATTCTCAAATCTTATTACCACAATGAACATTCAACTCAAGATCTTACTAAGGTAACCACTCTTAAATCCTCTGGTTTCTAACCACTTACCAACAATACACATCCCAAGGAAAAGCACCAAAGAAGTAACCACTTTCACCCTTACAGTTTCCATAAGGTGTAGTTATTCAAATTCTGAGATTCCTCAAATGATATTTATGAACACTTATAAGTTGCAAACCTCTATACTATGATTACCAAAAACGTCAATGGTTACCCATCGATCACCATGGAGTACTATAAAGCCGACAGCTCCCATTACCCCACAAGTTATCATAAACGATTCACCTAACAGTGGGTGCATCTTACAATTCCTCAAGTATCTCAACAGGTAAATGTTGAGGTTCAACAAGCAACCTCAGGTCCAACACTCTGTCAACTTCATAAATTAAGCCGTAAATGTCTCAACACTCTCACACCGTTACCAATAAATCTCGTTCCTCAAATATGTGGTATTCTCCGCATTACAAAAATTCCTCAAGGTTAAGTAGCACTAACTTACCTAATTCATCAATTTAACCACATCATCATTATCTAAGGCACATTCCTCTAAATTCGTCTATAACTCCAAGCATTCTATTCTAATCACTACTACAAAAAGAGGCTTAGAGAACTGTTGAAAAGGGCTTTAGAAAATGCCTCTTAGGCGTTCTCCAACTCAGTGTTCTCTAATGTATAGAGAACGGATGTGAGGGGCGTTTTATATACTATACATTAGACAACATCTAGTCTGTAAGGCGTTTTGTTTTCATTTACTTTTAGAGAACACTTATAATGGGAAGGCGTTGTTTTTCCTATACCTTAGAGAATGGTTATCAAAGATGATAGCTCTCTATCCTATATAATACAGAACAGTCGAGATAGATCACTGTTCTCTAACTTTTTGCTTTTTAAAAAAAAAATAATAATTTAAATATTATATACCTAATATAAAATTATACCCAATAAATAATTACGTAAATTGTAAATAAGTTACCCAACAAGAGGCTGGAAATCAAAAATCCGAAAAATTTCCATTAACAACATTGTCATTAGCCAATCCAAACGATTTGCCAAAAGCGACTACATTTTATATTCTTCATCACCAAAAAAGTGTATCATCGACCAATAAAGCATCTCAACATACATAATTAGTATAAAAAATAAACTCAAAATTTCCTACGGGAAAAATATTCTATGATAGTATAAAACAAAAAAATGGAGGCAGACGACAGACTTCACAACGCACCGGCCAGACCGATGCAGACGGCCAAACACTGAAAATGGTCTTCAACTTTTAACCAACAACGCCTTCCTTCTAGTGGCTTATTTGCGGAGTCGGGTACATCATCCAAACGAAGTAAATGACAATCGTGCCTCAAGAGATCAACACCGCCAGCATATAAATTAGCCAAGTGAATTTGTAGCCAACCCAATCCTGATTTTCCAAGAGGGCGCCCTTCAGTAAATTCTAGCACACCTCGACACATATCAGAGCCCATATCAGATCCCAGGTGATTCAAGTACGGGTGCATGGGGTATGCACGACCACGAAAGTCCACATTATGAGGGTAAAAGAAGCCTTCTTCATCCTTCAATTTTCGAGCAACCTGATAAAATATTTTAAGATAAGGATGATAGCATCAAGGCGGCTGTTTCATGCATGTAAAAAAGAAGCATTCCAAAAGTATGACAAACCTCAAGTTTGAGTTCTATATCACACCGATGAGAACGAGTTCTCGATTCTCTTTCTTCACTGATAACAGTAAGAACACCAAAAACCCTATCGCCACTGATGTTATCGAAACTACTGTTAATGAAATCTTTGCTTGCCGGTAATTCCCAGCTCCTAGCTCATTTGACACTCTCACACTGTTCCGAATAAGAAATATACTCATCATTAGAATACCAATGCTCATACATGACAATGAATTGCGAGTCTATGACATCGACATAAACGATGGTTTTTTTAGCTTACGGGGCTTATATATAAGAAGAGAGGCATGAAAGGCCTACCTAATGGCGACATTGAACCCAATTACAATCAAGGCATCCCATCCTTGTAAGTTCATATTGTAAATGCAATTTATGTCGAAATTAATAATGAAGAAATTAAGGTACAAAATGAAGTACTCAAATGTAAAGAGTTGATCGTAAGTGTATTACCAGATAGAGATGGCGTCAACAGGAATCCAAGGATTGGGAAGAACGCCTACAATCACCACCAACATCATCAAGTACCAGAGCTCCAAACTGTACATCCCAACATATGCAAACCCTGTTATTATCTTTAAAATATACTCAAGCGAAACAACATTTTAGCAGTAAATGCTATTCTGCAAAAACCAGGTTTTAGCACTGTCATATATACTCTCTGGTTATTTCAGTGGTAACTGAATCGCAAATTTCAGCTAGCTTATTTGTATCAAAATTACCCTTTAGATTCATCTTAAGCTCATATTCATCTTCTGTCTCTGGTTGTTCTGGCAGAGGTGCCTGCATGAAAGAAAAAATTCAACAGAAATCATAGTCTGAATAACTTCAACAGAAATCATGGATTCAAACTGTTAGTTGCGGGTTGAATATGTGAGCGTGAATGCTTCACAGTCTGAATAACTTCTATTATCGACCCCATAGCCTTGAAATCATATGAAGCCTTCAAATCCTCAACTATAAACCTTAAAACATTCAAGTAATTCCAAAATATACGACAATAAACTAAAACGAATAGAGAAATTCATACAACGCCACGAACAAAAGAATTTCATTGATAATCTAAATCATATGAAATTTTCAAATCTTAACTATAAAGCCTTAACATTCAAGTGAAACCAAATGCTTAAATGTCTTAATTTAGTTGTGTAATTTAACTAATTTTCAATGGTCTGGTATTTCTCTAGTAATCAATGCATTAAATTTACTCATTTTTTCCTAATCTTTCCGTAGTTTCTTCAGTTGGTTTACTGAGACACATCAAATTGATCCACAAATTTACTGCCCATGGACTTTATGGCAAAGGCAGCAGTTGTCAATACTGGAAAAATGCCCAAATCTTAAGTCTTGTCCGTGGAACAATAACAAGTTAAGGTAATAGGAAGAATGCCTAATTAGTTTATCCCACCATCATCATTATTGACAACAGTAAGATGGGCAATTATATCAAAAGATGAATTGAAAACTAACACAATTGAAGAGGATAAAGGAATTACGGTTTACCCTAAATTGAAAACAAAAAATTAGACAAGAATAACAAACTTACCAATTGAAGAGGGTGAAGGAGATGAGGATGTGAAATTGAAGAGGATGAAGAGAGAAGCGACGCGCGTATAATTTTGAGCAGGAAACTTATGTACAGGAAGCAAGCTAATAAGGAAGAAGGAATATAATTTTCAGTCTCAACCGCCATAGCTTATTGATCATAGGGTTTAGTACTTTACTTATTTGAGAATGAATTATACGGAGTAGGAGTATTCAATACAAAATACAGTAGTAGCAAGTATATAATAATTTAATAATTAGCAATAATAAATAATTAATAATTAATTAATTAATTAATTAATATAATAGTAATAGTAATAGTAATAGGAATACGAGTTTCCTTGTACACATGACATAGACAACGGTTATTATATTAGGCATTTTATATTATAGTCATAGAGAACGGTTATTATATTAGGCGTTTTATATTATAGTTTTAAATAACAGGTTTGTGTTTAAAGCGTTCTCTATTAATCTGGAAGACGCTTATCCAGTTAAGGTGTTCTCTATCTAGTGTTACTTATTCTATTAATTGTAGTAGTGAATCCTCAAATGGTGCTTAGAAATCTACAAATATCACTCACACACAATCCATCTAACATGGACTCTCAAGACGACACACTGTCCAACATTGCCCGAACATTATTCTCACCAACCCTCTCAACCAAATCCTAACAACGCAGAACCAAGCATTCCTCAAGCATGTATCTCTACCCCAAGAACAGGTCGATCTCGCCACTAATCTAAATGAAAAGGAACAAGGCTCACAAAAGAGGAGATGAGATACGAACTTCAGGGACAAACATGATACAGGTTTCGAGAGAGTCCTAAGAAAACGACTCGAGGAACAACGAGATGACAAGGTGAGGAACTTTAGGTTAAGGACCCCAATCAAAGTTGAAGCCAAGAGCAGACGGAGAAGCAAAGGAGAAGAAAGGAGAGAAGCGACGTGAAAAGAACGATTACGGAATCTTCCAAGGTGCAGGTCTCTCACTATTCTCGTGGGGTTCTCACTTCTTACTTTCCAAATCAAGTCATTCAATCATCGGTTCTCACGAACAATTCCTCCAATGATTTATATACCCTAATCTTCTAAACTTTAAACGATATAATCATTACACTACCTACTCCCAAAAGTTTGAGATGTGACATCTCTGCTAGTTCCTCAAATGACAATTCAATAACACTTTCAGGTCATCACCCCTATATGCTATATCTACTTTACTTACCTTACTGTCCACCAAATAACAATTCTTAAACCATCAGATTTCTGAACTTTCATCTCTCAATAAAGTACTTCATTCCATTCACATACTGGTGGTGCAACTTCAAAATTCTCTTAGAGCATGTTTGGCAACTCGGAATTGGAATTGCATTCCGTAATTGAAACATTTCAAGTGTTTGGAAACCTCTAGAATTTGGAATTGGAATTGGCTCAATTCCTTACCAATTCCAACCTAGTTAAAATTTGAGTCTCTCAAATCCCTACCATATACTAGTTATTTCAATTCCATCACTATTTACGTCTTTTTATATTCAAATTTAATCGTAATATTTTAATTTTCGACATTTTTTTCGATCGCGAATATTTTCCGGGAAAATTTTTATTTTTCCCAAATAACAAATTTTCGATCACTTCGACCAATATCCGTCTCGCCCAATTCCAATTCCAAATCCACGGGTTTCCCAAACGAACTTTTGGAATTGGATTTCGAATTGAATTCAAACATTTTGATTTCTACAATTGAAATCATCAAAATGAAATCATTTCCGTGTTTCCAAACGCGGCCTTAAGTTTTTCAATAAATAAACGCTAAGATTTATTAAGCAACCTAGGGTCACATAGTGATTCACTTCCTCTAAGCTTAAGTCAACCTCTTCGAGTATTCTACTATTATAGCAAATGATTCGTATTCCTCCACAATGAGCCTTTCTCAGCTCAATCACTCACCTAAGTCAAGGGATACTAACTCACTTCATCATACACTCATCATCATTAACATCTTAAGCCTATTCTTCTAGGTCGCTCTATATCCTCAATTATATGATCTAACTCCTTAACAGTACTCTACAATCCACAAACTTTCACGATCTAAGCATGGTTCTCAAGGTTAGGTTCCACCGAATACTAAGTATACAACTCAACCTTCAAGCAAGTATCCTATCACTCACCTTTACTCTCCCAATTGGATAGACAACTAGACCCTTGGATCACCAAAACATGTCTCTCGATACCTCTTAAGTTATTCCTCAAATAACAATATTTCTCATAACACAGCTTACAGTTATCCTAAGACTAGTTCCTCCAAATCCAATAAAAGGGAAGGTTACCTAGAGGGCACCTTAAGAAAGCAAGCAACAAAATTAAGCTGAAAAGATATGAAGATCTGTTCAAGCAAGATAGACAAATATTCTAAAAGAAGGATGTGCGTCCAGAGTTATCAAGAAAGTGTTGCAAAAGGAAAGAGGAGTATCTTCAAGGCTCATAAGTATTTTCCAACAGTAGCGCAAATCTTCTATCTTCGGTAGAAACTCCGGTCTTCATCGCCAAATGGATAAGTCCACGGTCCGTCGATTGGAAGGCAATAAAATATTATCAATGAAAATCAACAAACACGTTATAACCTAATAAAAGCAATCACAAAACAGACTACAACATCTCTCATTCATTATTTGATTATATGGTCAAGTTAAGGTTGGGGGTTACATGAGTGCGTCGGGAGCGATAACGCTCTGATACCAACTGTAAAACCCCTCGCGAAGCGGAAATAAATAAACACACAAAGTACTAAAAATGCAGCGGAATTAAAACTTTTTAACATAATTAAACATGCGAGGCATCTTACTACAAAACTGAAACATAAATAAGTACATAATCGTAATACAAAAGCAGCCCGGGATGGCACATCCCTACAGGCACTCAAGAGCTGAAATGTAAATCTAAAGTCTAACTAACGTAAAGGTGTAAGTCAATCGATGAAGGATCATCGCTCGCTAACTCCATGCAACCCTCTGCCAACCACCTGTCATGTACCTACATACATGAAAACATGTACGCCACAATCAGTGGGGAGTGACTAGAGTTCTTCTAGCCACCTTTTGTAACGACACGAAACAAGTAAAGCGAACAGAACACTCCAACATATATAAACATGTGAAGCATATCAATATCTCAATAACTGATCTCATACTATCATGCAAACTCTAATGCACGGCTCTCAACCAACTTCATAAACCGTTGGGAAGGAGAGCCGGTTTCCCTACTGGTTACCCAGTCGGGGGGTCTCTATCCTCTCTCCATTCCCGAACCCAATGTAGTGTCGCCCATCCTCTGGGGACCTCAAACACATATCAAAGGTACACAAAACGAGTTTCAATCAAAACCGATCAACCGTTTAAAAGTTATACGCGAATTACAACAAAAACAGCCTACAGGGATCCCCAGCCAGTCGGCAGGCAGCCGGTCGGCCGGCTGGTGATCCTCTCAGCCTCCTTTCTTTTCAAAACCAACAAAGAACAATACAAAGGACTCACAGCCGGTCGGCAGGCAGCCGGTCGGCCGGCTGGGAACCCATACCCTTAGCCTTTACAACTTGCAAACCCACCCAAATGTACTCCCAGCCGGCTGGCAGGCGGCCGGTCTGCCGGCTGGGCTCCCTTCTTCCTAAGGTTCTCGCAAAAACACAAAACAACACAAGGAGACCACCAGCCGGTCGGCAGGCAGGCAGCCGGTCGGCCGGCTGGCAGTCCCAAGCCTTATTTCTACAAAATACGCAAAACACAATAGAAGCGCTCCCAGCCGGTCGACCGGCTTAGAGAGCCTGATCACCAAAACGTGATTTTCCAGATTATTCAAAACACCACAAATCGACACCAATTCTTCAAAATTGTTACAAGTAAGGTTTACCCAACATTTCCAATCATCCAACACTACTTTCTAACAGTAAACAAATCCCATAACAATCCTCAAACGATTAATTCAGTGTATCTGTCTTAACTTTGTGAAAACTGAAAATAAGTTTAAGAGCATATAACAACATCACCAAGCATGAATTCTTCACATAAGAACAATCCTAAACATGATACTAAGTCCATTGATCATTAAACATTAACAAAAATCAGAAACATATATAAGAACACATCAAAACTTGCTAATATTCACAATAAGGCCGAGTTTCTCATTATCGTCATCTTAAAGCGATCCGGCTTAAAGATCCTCCTCTACAACGAAGCTATCAACTTCCGGGTCGTCCAAGCTCACACCTACATCACGAAAAAAAAGTTTAACGGACTGAAACTCGAATCCTATAAAAACAGCCCGAAATTCGAAGTGAAGGATTTGAAAAACAAAAGTGATAGATGGCTTGCAAATTCGATGAGGATTCCGAAAATGTTATTATTACCTTAATTCGGT
Source organism: Silene conica (assembly GCA_029255685.2). NCBI lineage: Eukaryota > Viridiplantae > Streptophyta > Magnoliopsida > Caryophyllales > Caryophyllaceae > Silene > Silene conica. The sequence goes on from CM055312.2 coordinate 77,720,095, forward strand.
AGACGGATGATGAAGAAAAGAGCAAAAGAAGGTGATATTAAATGGAGGTTTTTGTGTGAAATGAGTTTACAGTGAAATGGTTTGAGATGATGAAGAAATGTCGACTTATGAGCTTTTAAGAGGGTTCAAGGACTGTCCTTTCCGAGTCAATGAAACGGGTTGGAAAAACACAAACGGGTTTTGTTGAGACGGACTTTAAGTTGCCATGTTATATTCGTCTTAAGGACTTAAGGTTCTTAAGACGGATCTTAACGGAACATTAAAAATTAACTTATCAATAATCATTAAAGTGTTATTTTAAAGTGGATTAACATCAAATATTAAAGTATTATTTTATCCCGTAACAATAATTGAAACCATTAAAAATATATTTTATTACTTAAAATAATTAAAAGCCTTTAAATATAAATCACGAAAATACGGGATGTTACATTGTTGAAAAACATTTTAACCGACCCATAAAACAACTCTTTTCCGACAATGGCGGAGAATACGTCAAATTAACTCCCTCCATTACCTCAGACGGTATATCCCACTTAACCTCCCCTCCCCACACCCCCGAACATAATGGCATAGCTGAGCGACGCCATCGTCATATTGTTGAAATTGGCCTCTCCCTACTTACCCATGCCTCCCTTCCTCTTACTTATTGGTCTTTTGCCTTTGTCACAGCCGTTTACCTTATCAACCGGATGCCCACCCCCGTACTCCACAACAAGTCCCCTTACTCCACCCTCTTTGGAGTCTCGCCAAACTACACCAAACTTCGTAATTTTGGATGCCTTTGTTATCCTTGGTTACGACCCTATGTCAACCACAAACTTGACCCCAAGTCTATCCCATGCATTTTTGTCGGCTACTCTTCCACACAAAGTGCCTACTACTGTCTCAACCCGATCAACCAACGCATCTATATCTCCCGTCATGTCCAATTTATCGAAAATAAATTCCCTTACCCGGACATCTCTCATAATATGCCCTCACTTCCCTCCTATGTCCTAGATGCTTGGTGCTCCCTATCTATTCCCCTACTCATTACTCCCCAAACTCCTCCCACACCCGAACCTCTCACCCTCCCAGACCCTACATTAAGCCCCCCTCCCTCGCTCACCCACATCCGCTGCTTCCTCCTCCCCTAATTCCGCTGCCAGTCCTCCCCCCGAACTCGATACTCCTCCCAGCCCTCCCTCCCCTGCCCCTAGTCCTCCCCCTGTCTCTGGTTTATGCACACCAGTCTCCACCCCACCCCATCCCCCTCCTCCTCCCCCTTCTACCTCCCGTGTCACTACCCGACTCCAAAACAATATACGGCGTCCAAACCCAAAATACACCAAAACTGCTCATTTGTCTTCTGTTTTGTCTCCCAACTCTGCCCCCATCACTCTCAAAAATGCCCTATCCCATCCCCTATGGCGAACAGCCATGGAAGCCGAACACAATGCTCTCCTCAATAATAAAACTTGGACTCTTGTCCATCCCGACTCTTCCCTCAATGTCATTGGTTGTAATTGGGTTTTTCGTATTAAATATAACCCCGACAATACGATTAATAAATACAAAGCCCGTCTAGTAGCTAAAGGCTTTCACCAACGCCCCGGCGTTGACTACGCTGAAACTTTTAGCCCCGTTGTCAAACCGGTGACAGTCCGACTCATCCTCTCATTGGCACTTTCCCGTGGCTGGTCCCTCAAGCAACTTGACGTCAACAACGCTTTTCTTCAAGGTACGTTACCTGAAACTGTATACATGTCCCAACCCCCCCCCCCCCCAGGTTTTATAAATTCTCAGTTTCCTTCACACATTTGCAAATTATCTAAAGCTATATACGGCCTCAAACAAGTTCCTCGAGCTTGGTATAATGAACTCACCTCCTACCTTCTTTCTTATGGCTTTACACAATCCATTTCCGATCCCTCCCTTTTCCTCTACAACAAAAACTCCACCATTATTTATCTCCTAGTCTACGTCGACGACATCACTGTCGTCGGTCCATCTACGCCCGCCCTCACTACCTTTTTCACCTCATTTGCAACCCGCTTCTCCTTAAAAGATCTCGGCTTTCCATCATACTTCCTTGGCATCGAAGTCACCCCCAACCACCACGGTCTTCGCCTCACCCAAACCAAGTACATTCATGACCTTCTCACCCGCGTTCAAGCCTAGAGCCCATCATATCCAAGATCGGACTTTCACTTGAGCAATCCGACTTGCGGGAGCATATTGAAGATACTAAATCTTCTTAGTATATTCTTGTTATGATATTGTAATTATACTTTCCTTATAATTAGATTGTATAATATCTTTTAGTATCTTTTAGTTACCATGTTCGAGTTAAATATATTCAATGCCATCATAAAATTTCATTTTTTCTATTATTGTCATTATAGATTTTTTTTTCTATTACTGCCCCTCTAAAATCTATTTTACTTCCCTCAGTGTCATTTCATATTTGATTTACCTACAATAGAAGGTTACCAAGCATTATTAAACTTAATTAAGCTCAGCAAGTCTTATTTGCGACGTTATATCCGTCACAAGTTTTCTACTCTCAATGCACTATGCTTTTGTCTTATCTATTCCACATGAGTAATACTTAACCCGTCGCAAGCTTGCGAAGAATTGTCTGAATTGAAACAGTCCCTTACCGACACCAGCCCAAAGGCCAAGAACCAAGCTACTCCGTCTAAACTTTTTATATAAAACCAAAGAAGCAATTATAAGAGAAATGAAGGTGAGTGTACCTTCACTTAGTCAAAAACTCAAAACCAATTGATTTTGGAATTAAAGAGGGGATTGATCGTTATAGGCTTTGTTAAAGGAATTTCCAGGAAGCAATTGTAGCATTAGGGGTTTTGTTTTACGCAGAATCTTTTTTTATGAAATTTGTTTAATATTATTAATTAATTAATTAATTAATTATTAGGTTTAGATTTAGTTTACCGGTTAAGTATATAGTGGCAGTGAGTGCTTCAAACTCTACCATGTTCATAGGAACTAGTCTTGTATTTAAACTCTTGTTCAGTTAATGGAAAATTATCTTAGCCAATATCAATTCTACACCCTTCTCTTACACCCAATCTGATCAGTGTGCTACCGTGGAAGTTTACGATGGTGTGTTTAACAGGGAGTATTTGTACACTGTGGAGGCTCAAGTTATATTGTATCCAAGCCGCTTTAGCTCCTCACATCGGTATGCACTGTCTACAGAATATTTTTCTGAGTTCAACTACTTTCAATGGAATCAGTCATATATATATTTCAATGTCGATGTATCTTTGTCAAATCATTACCGGTAGACGTAGTAGACCAGGTTGGTCGTTTTCAAGTGGCTGGTTTCAAGTTTAAACAACTACGGTTGAGGTCTATTCTAAGTTTTTAAAGGTGTACTTGAAATTCTGGTCAGGTCTTGTTTTCTGTCCAAGTATTATATGAATTTAATCAAGATTTGCGTTGCAGGCTGCAGGATGCCGTCTCAAGCCTCGTAACAACACAAGCTTTAATGTAGCCTTCGTGTGTTTACATCTCAAGTGCTTAATAATCTGGACTCGGCTGCCTGTTTCTCCCCCCATTCATCAAGTATATCTGTGTTGCGATAACCAAGAGTATCACTTGGACATCAATTTACGAGTATCTCTAGTTTAAGGATAACTATGTTGGGTCGGGAAAATGTGATCATCAACTGGGTATTACCATCTATACTCTGAAATAAACTTAACCTAGAAGGATTGGAGATCGCAGATATCGTTATTGTTAACCCAGAAAAAGGGTGTTGGAGGGAGGATGTAAGAAGGAGACATACGAGTACTAAGAAGTGTAAGATGATTTCATTCTTACATTAATTGACAATAAAATTAATCTTTGGTTTATCATCATTTTGTCAAATCATGATATGGAGCCCAATGGCGGAAACGAGCTTCATTGTTAGAGAACAATTTCAAGAGAGAATGTTGTACATTAGAGACAACAGTTTTAGAGGGTGTGTATATACGTATATTAGACCCGTCAAACAAGTCGGGTCACAATACGAGTCGAATCAGACAAGGGTTTAATTGAATGTCCCGTGAGGCTCCTAAGTAGTACCACCACTTTGTCAATAATGCAAAAGATGATCCTAAAAATGTCATAAGTTCATAACTAAGCAACAGTATTCTCAAAATCTAAAATAAAGGAATTGGTCTGGTACTCTGGTCTGGAAACAGGGACGATAAACACCAGACTTCGATATTCTAAGGCTAAAACATTCTCGAGTTTCTGTACACCACGCCTGTAGAAAGTCATTGTCTCAATATATCAAATTCAGTGCACGAGCCGATAAATAGATGGTTGATACAAATATGTTTCCTGAGGGGAAATAATTTGATACTTGGAACAGGAACTTACTTACATAATACAGGCTAACAATCGAGAAATATTCGGAAAAAAAATGAACGTACTTGAACATTCAGACTCAAATTACTTAAGATTTATACCTTGAACCTTTGGGGTCAAACAGCAGCAACCCTGCATTCTATATTTATGCCGTCAGACAGTAACCCCCTCCCCCTTACAGGCCCCAATCGATACTATAGATATTTACAACATGTCAATTTTCTAACTTTCTCTATTATTATCCAATCATAGTATGGACAATTCGGTATATATACGAGCCGATCATCATAACCCGACATTGAAAATAAATCATTCAAATTCGATACCCATGAAACCATCGTCATCAAATAAGCTTTCAACATCGATCATGTCGTCTTCAACTTCAATAGGCGAAGTTTCCGAGCCGCTTAAAATACTACTGCGAGACTGTTTCTGTAAAAGCAATAATAGGGATTTGCCAAGTGAGATGTCAAATTTGAGGGGCAAAGTGGCCAACATGCAACAAAAAAAACGTGACGAAAGAAGACAAGATCGCCACAAAGCAATTTGAATACATTTAGTAATTAGTACTACAGTACTACTCATTAGTCATTACATAAAATTACATTTATATTTTCTCTATTTGACTTAAATGTAAAACAATGCCAATTTTGAATTATATAGTATATACTCTCACAGTATACTATAGCTTTAAAACGTTGATATTATATATAAATAGTTGTTCCAGATACCAAAGGGGACGAAGACAAGCTGTCCAAACATCTACCTATAAATGTTGCCACTACTAAGGACAATATGATCCAGACATTCTCCATCGCACAGTGAATTTCCCATTTAAATTTATCAGCAGCGACTGGTTGGTTTTAGTTAAGATTTTTACATGATAGTATTAATCTACTATACGGGCACAAAAGGGCAGATTGATGTTTTTACTGTGACAACATTAAAAATCAGTCACCCACAATAAAACATTTGCGGAAATTGAATGTTGCTTTATTAATGTTTTTAATATTGATAACCGCAGAAAGGATACCATGCATGAGAATTTATATCAAAAAGCTAACAAGCTAAAACTGATGATCAATCGTGGCAAGTGATACCTGATTCTTCTGGAACCCTTCTACAGCAGTCAGGAGCCTCCGATACTGAGCTCTGCCCTCAGGATACTGGACCATCGATTTCACCCTAACAAGGGCTTTCTGTAGCCGTTCTTCAGTTTGCTTTCTTCCTTTCTTCAGATAATCATAGTCATCATCTTCTAGAGGCTCACTTGTTTCAATGGGTTCTTTGAGTGCATCGGGACGGAACCCACGTAGGCCCGTTCCTTTCCGTCTCCATCGCAGAATCACTTTCTCAAGTACCCCCACAGACCAAACAACTGTTTTGTATCGCTTCCTCACCTGGTAACCTCTTACATGGGCCTTTAAAAAATACAATTCATATTAGATATGTTTCATAACAGAGTAACAGCCCACAAACTACGGAGTGTGGCTGACAAGGAACTCCTAGTATTTCAACTGTGGTAACTAAACCAAAATCCCAGGCATGTCAACACTCAACACAAACTTACACTAGTTAATGATTGTATACCAAATTCACATGAATCTTCATGAAATTCCCTGGTCCCTCGTCCCCAAATGTCAAAAAAGATTTATAGCATCATTTAACAACTACAGAAGACAAACGAAACGTTAAGGAGTGGGCTACTCAAGAAAGGACCAAAATAACACACCTGAATTTTAACAACTCGTTCACGGATGATTAAAAATTCTCTCCTTTTTTTCCAACCACGGTACTTCTTCTGAATTTGAGTAGCAGCAGAGTGCTCATAAGAATTCCCAGGTTTGTGAATCTTGGATGATAGAATTGAGAGAAGGCGTTCATCTGACAGCAACGAATCACCGCCACCACCAGAAGAATCATTACTTTGCTTCCTCTGAAATGATTGCATCCTGAAAACTTGATGGATGCGACCAGCAGCTTGGGTGGCATTACAAACAGCTGCCAAGGAATCCTTCAGTGATAAATCTGACCAGTCACATTCATCACCGGGAGTCGCCGCCTTCTCTCTTATTGTCTGTACAGCTTTACTAATAGAACTTTCCAGGGTACCATCTAAGTTGTGTTCACTCATTGTGAGTGTTTCTAAGTGTGCCGTCAAGGAGTGCTCTGCAAGGAAACCGGATATTCCCTTGTATTTATTAGCTGAAGCCAGATCAGCCGCTGTTCTACCCAAAGGAAATTCTGGTGAAGGATCTGTTAGTGCTCCTGATGCAGCACCTAATGTAACTAAGAGAGCAATAGTCTTCTCTCTGATATTCATTTGAGACAATGTTAGAGTGGAGATGATGCAATGGCAACTGGAATGAGTTGTGGCAGTACACTATCTTATGAAGTAAACTATTTAGGGCATCAACAATGATTGCATTTTAGATCTACTACTCATAAGGGAGCTTCTTCCAAAGAACTCAAAAGAGGTTTTTCCGTTGTTGATTAGAGTTTTTAGCAAGATTGATTTCTTATTTGGGCGGCAAACGCAATAGAAGAAGTTGTGAAGGAGCTCCTACCATTGTTGTTACCCGTAAAAGGCTTCACGGTCTCAACAGTGAAGTTGTTGCAAATATGCAACAATTAAAGGAAATCTACAGTGCAAATTCCAAACCAATGTGCTAAAAGAAGATGAACAATAAATGCAGGTGCTTATATGCTTTACCTGCCAAACGATGCAGCCCAGTGAAGTGCAGTCCATCCATTTATATCACGGAAATTCACACTAACACCAGCAGCTAAAGTAGGCGGTATTATCCAATCATAACCAAGTGCAGCGGCACAATGCAGCAGCCCTTGTCCCTCTTCATCGAGTATATTGGGTCCCTTACCGTCTTCACAGACCTTGTCAAGCAGCCAATAGAGCAAGTTTTCCTTCAGATGGTTTTGAACGCCCAAACACAGCTCATCCTCCATTAACAAGAGAATTCTGTTCACAACTGGCTGTCGCCTGATGTAATGGTAAGAATCCAAATTGACTGGAGATCTCATTGATAATAGCCTTTCAAGCTGCAGAAGAAGCTGCTTCTCCTTCACATCAATGCTAACATTTCTGCTGTTGACATCCAGACACTCTACCAAAAATTCAAATTCTCGCACTTGACTACAAGCAAATCTGTTGGCACGTGTGACATAAAATGGGAAACGGCCAGCTTTGTGCGGTGGAGCATAGCAACAAAGAACACCATTACCTAGAACTTCAGCTGGCACCTCCACTTCCCCAAACATACATGACCAGCTAAATTTGGAGACCTCAGATGGGCTCACTAAAAATTTTCCAGTGATCAGAACCTACCATTTAGTACAAACAGAGAGTGGAAACACAATCAGTGAGAAAAATAATTATATAAATAAAACCCTAAATACATAGATAGGTGAAAGCCAGGTAAACTAAGTCGTTCACCAGTAGTACAGCATCCAAGAGTCTATGTGCGGAAAATTTACCTTGGTTTCAGATTCCATGGAAGCGCAACTTGGTGAAAAGTCATAAATGTCAAAGAGCTGATCTTGACCGATTGAGGGACTCATTGAATAATTCTCCAATTGTATTGAAGGATCATTAACATCACTAGCTGTATCAATATTCTGCCAGGACAGATTGGAAGATGACTTGAAATTTAGGTCCTCTACACCATCTAATTCCTTGGTCATCCATTTCGAGAAACTATCGACTTTCTGCAGGCTGTCCTCTGACTTAACAGCTCCAAGCCGTGGCTGCTTTGAATAAGACAAAATATTTGAAACGTCAGGAAATTCCATATTTGGAAGTCCTCTAGGATTGCTCCTCTCACAGCAAAAATTATGCCCATTAAGATGCTAACAATTTATACAGTTAAATGTGGAATTGAAGCTACAGTTCTACAACCGAACGACTCAGATTCATACACTCAAACCATTTCAGCTAGAATTTTCTTTTCTTAGGCTCACAAGGAGCCAAAATAAGTAGATGGATGCAGGTGGGTTCCAAACCTACATCTTCAGTAGTATCTAATCTATCACTATTTCAACAGTTAACCAAAGGAAAAAAGTATTAGTGAGATGACAAATAGAACTGTGTGTAGAGATTAGCTTGCAGACTACACCTTTCTGAGCTCTGGCACTCAAGCAGGTGTATGCGGAATAAGTACTTACAGAACAGAAGATCAACTCAATCAATTACTAACTGGTACTTTAAACTACAAACTGTTAACTTCCCAGCCTTCTTGTTAAACATCTCATAACTACCAGTAGGAAGGCTTATAACTACCAGCAGGATTAGTATTCATGGACCAGGAGATCAAAACAATCAATTACTAATTGGTCAATTCAACTACAAACTTCCAACTTCCCATCCCTCTTGTAAAACATCTCATAAGTACCAGCAGGAAGGCTGATGACATGTTTAATACATTGTACCCTTATATCTTAAAAGATAGTACTCAAGACAAGGCATGGCCAAGAGACATCCAAAGAACTGTAATAAGAAATCACCTGCAAAATGTGTGTAGCTAATGATCCCCCTGAACTAGAATTGATCACAAAGCCATCATCTAAAAGTTGGCTGAGATTTTCATCATAATCTCCAGTGTTTCCAACTGAGAGAGGAGAATGAATGACAGGCTGAGAGGGTAAACCTCCCGAGTTTCGTGTACACTGCTCAAATACTTCCTCCCAGCTTGCCAAATCCAGGGTGGTAAATTGATTTCCGTCATCATATACATTTCCTTGTTGAGAAAGTGCCACATAATTTAATGCAGGGTCTGAAAGCTGTGCCCTTTTATACTCATCTGGAACCAAGAAAAGTAAAGAAAATAAATTGATTGCAGCCAAACCAGAATAGAGATTAGCATCAGTTCTGGGAGTGAACAAGTAGACACTGAACCATACTGGTGGTAGGCAAAAAGTCAGCGCACAGTAAACTTCCCATCTTGTTTTCAAAATTATCTTGTCCTTGTGGGAAGTTCGGAGATGACGGATACTTGGACATAGCTTGATAATTATCCTCTGCACCAAGACAGCTCGCACACTTAAAATTCATTACAGATTTAATTTGAACATCTAAAGGTAAAGAGGTTCGAGCTTTTTTTTGTGTGTGTGGAAGGAGCCAGGAGGGGGTGACGAAATTAGAAGTTGCTTAAAATAACGTTTTAAAGGAGTAGAAATAAAAAATTACCGGATTCAAAGTCTTCATATGCAGAAGTTAAAGTGCTAGCTGCACTTGGTGAACCAGCATTACCGCCAAAAGCTTCATTGTAACTAGTTGAGACACTACTTGACAAAGAATTACTTGTTGGGGAACCTGATAACATAGATTCTACACCTCTATTGCTACACCTATTGCCCTGCTGTTTAATTGCACAAAAGGGCAAAGAATGGAAAAGGTAGTATGAGTTACACGAGATCCCAGGAAACAATGGAACTTAAGTACATTAACGTAGACAATAATCAGCAAGAAGTGGTGAGATTTAGGATGAGAAGAGTACTGCTAAAAATTAAGAACCTAGCGGCATAATCTAGAAGCAAGTGGTCAACCAACGACAGTACAGTTTCTAACAGCACTCTGTTAGTAACAAAGATGCAGATGTCAGGAATATAGTGAAGTTGGATTATATTCCTATCCAATTTATAGTTGAACTTTATCCAGAAGTGTGAAACCCCACTGATGGAGGAAAGAGAGCTGGACTAACAGTGAGAATGTCGCTACAATTTCCAACTCACAGAAGTCCGTAACATCTTTTCTCCTTCTCCTGGTGTATACTCACGCAGTTGCCTGAGAGTCAGCAACATATTGCTGTTCATAGATCACATTTTATGGCAAAATAACACAGATAACTTTATGACTGTTGCCATGTCAATGCTGATGCCCAAGCATCAAGCCTCCTATCAGAGATCCTCCCATTATAACTTGTAAGAGCAAGCATATGATAGCACTTACAGTCTCAACAGCCTAATCAGGCCGCGACTATAAAGAAGATATTAATCCACCAGGGAGATTTTGATTTGTTCAGTTTTGCTTGTAAGGGTGGAGCTAGAAAGGCGGTGAATGGTGGGGTAAGAAATAGTTGGATTCATCCAAGCATGAAGCTATTCTCGATGAGCCATGCTGAAAATTGCCTTGAGAATTGCATCAATTCGACTTGACACTATAAAGAAGCACGTCCAATTTACTAGGCCAATTTGCTATATTCCATCGTAATCCGAAGCCAAAGAATAGAGAGCCTTTGGTTGCATGGAAATATAAGACACGGAACAATACATCATTAACCGACTCTTGCAAATGGCAAGGTAGGGGGGGCTAGATGTAAGCAACTGTACCCCAATGTTTACAATACTGAGAGGTTGTTCCCGGATGACCCATTGAAAATGGAAACATGGGACAATATGCACCTAAAAGTGGTACTCCCTCCACATCTATTTGTTCCTCCCCTTTACTTTATACACTAATAAATGGTTGTCAAGGAAAATGAATATAATACACTAATAAGTAATAAACGGTAAATGACCCAATTAATGGAAACCCTTAGTAACAAAAGTAATTAACTAAAAACAATGCATTCCCATTGCCACCATCAAACCCTGTCCCACCACCGTAAAAACTAAACCTCCCGAGCAACAATATTGTCATTGCGCCACCACATCGCCAAACCACAGGACCACACCGCCATCACAACCTACTAAAGTCCAAGCACCCACAATCAAACCCACCACCACCATTATCGCACAAACCACCACTTCGAAAGCGATGATTACCATCATTTGAGGTGCATTAGGCTAGATAACACAATGGTGGAGGCATTTATATTAAATTAAATATCTCACGTAATAGATATGGGTTTTAAGGTCAAAGAAAAAATGGTTTCCTTTTGGGTAGGAAAGAAATCGAAAAACAAGAAGAAGATGGGGCGACAACATCGGTCACGGTGGCGTGTCGAGCTCGGCCATGGTGGAGCGCGAGTCGCCGGTCACAGTGGTGCGTAGAGTTGGCTGAGGGGGTGACGGTGGATACTGAAGGTGGGGGTACACCGTACATGCCACTACATGGTTTGGTGGATAAAGGATAGGTGGAGTTATGAAATGGAGTTGGGAGTTGTGGTAATTATAGATTACTCGTAGAAAATAAGTTGTGTTTAGTCCCTTAATTTTTGCCATATAAGGAAAGTTATCAAAAGGAGGAACAAAAAGATGTCTCATAAAGTAATAGGGGAGGAACTTTGTAATGTGGAAGGAGTATTAGATACTGTCATACTAAAGAAGCAAAGCCTTGATCTAATAAATAAATAAATAATTCAACATACCTTAACCTCCAAGTAGTGCACAAAAACTATATGCATGTATTCCCTGCAAAATTCACGTGCCTTGTAAGGAACGAACGGAGATGTCTCAAACTAAATTAGCTTTCCAATAAAATGTGTATGACATGAAGTAGTTAATTTAGTCATACTCTTCCAGTAGCCAATAGGTGCGCCTTTGAAAACATTCGTTGTCTTCACCATGGGCATAGTAGCAGTGCAACACGTCAATACTTCCAACCTATTAATTCATAAAGCATGAGAACATCCAAATGAGCCATAACTATTTTACATATCCCTATATTTAGTATTGCTCCTGAAGAATTGTTTGATACTATCAGTATGAGGTCCTTTGTTTTGAAATTAGAGTAGACAAACTTAAAGAACAAAAACTGATAGATTCTAATGCACTTCAACTCCAATGCACTCAAACAATAGAATACAGGTACAAATCAAAGTGAAAAAAAGAAAAGAAAAGGAGACACTTATTATCACAACTTACCTTTAGCTTTTCATGAGCTTCCTTTACCGTCTTTGCATCCTTCTTCTTTCTCCAATTATGGAAATCCTTCCTGAAGTACCTCAAAACCTTCCGATCAAAAAGAAAGAGTGAGCCACCTGAGAAAGATGTGCATGTCAACAAAATGTTAGCAAATATGAGAGGCAGAAGGAATGTCCACAAGAACTCTTAACTTTACAATAGTTATAAGCCGATACAAGTTTAAGTTAACATGACTAAGAAAATGAAATCATCTATATGTACACAATAAACATCATGTGAGATCCATTGTTGATCAAGTTTTGATTAACTTGGTTGGTTTCAAATATAAATGAAGTTTTTGTTGTGGAAGAGAATAATAGTGTGTTTACAAGATCATGAATTAATTTATAATAGTCGAAACTTGAACAGCACCAATTATCTACACACAGCATTCAGACTATCAAGAATTAATTTATAATAGTCGAAACTTGAACAGCACCAATTATCTACACACAGCATTCAGACTATCAAGCGGATACCCTAGCCCAGCCGACATGCTTACATACAAATGACAGGATTTTCAAAAATATGAACGGGGGAATGAATGTGCATATAACTAACAAAGAATGTAAGTATCATCATGCGAAAGCAATTAGCCAAAAATTTGACAGAAGCTTACTTGGAGGCCGATTTGGTGGTTCCGAAGATATCTGGAACTTTTGAAAATTTCTTAAAACTTCACAAATTTCAGCTGGTCGCAACCATCGATGTTGAGCTTCAAGCTGTAATTGCTGTAGATCTACATGGTTTGAGGAAATACATAAACTGAGCATTGGTTATTGAAACTCAAGATGAAACACATTCAAGTTTATAGCACAAATCGCCTACACAGTTACACTAAAACCTTGCATGGATATGAAACTAAAAGGGCCGCAAATTGTATTTACTGAAAATCAGAACAAACAGACGTTATGCGAAATGAAATTGAAAAGCATCACAGAGAAACAACTTCAAATGAAACTAGGCAAGTACCAACATTTTGGTCTCCAATTAGTTTATTGATCAATTGCTTCCGACAACCCCAAACAACCAACATAAATAGCCCAACAGGAACAACCATAGCTTGCCTTAACAGCCAACCGCCAACATATACATACGTTCCAGTAGGTAGAAACCATGGTATTAAATCAATGTCACAACACCGTAACTCAACCGTTCTGTAAAAGTTCTGAAGATCATTGGAGTAGATTTTAAGGCGATATGGGCCGTATTGAAAGAGATTATTAAGCGGCAAATGCTGACACTGCAGCCAAGACCCAAATTGAGATTTACACGTTGGTAGAGCAACAATTCCAATGAGGAACTTCTTTCAAAATGAGTTGAAAATCATATTCAGTAACGCATCAACAGTAAAGCAATCCTTCGATGTAATTCTAGACGCAATTTGCATCTCAAGTCATATCGAAAACAGCCTCTTTGTGTTTTACTAACACATGGGGAAAGACTGCCTACATCCAACCCACCCCTACCCCGCAATTTGCGGGAATCATTGAGACCCTAGCTACAGCTAGGCTTTTATCCAAGGGCGAAAAAAGGGCAAGACAGAGAAACAGTGGGGAAATGAGAAGCGCCGAATTAAACTGAGTAGAGCCAATTAAAAAAGGAAGATAATAGAGAAACACTGAGTCAAAATGTAGACACCGAATGCAATAATAGTTGCGAAATCGCTTGAATTATAATATTTAAATAATAAAATCAGAATTAAATAAAGTATGTTAACAAACTACTTGGTCTAATCTTGACTAATCAAAGCAATCAATCAATTACTCACTCAAAATCCACTCATTTACGTAATCGCTGACTTATAATCATAATAATAATGCATCAAAGATAACAATATTGCGAAAACAACCACAAATTACAATTACTAACAGCATAATTAAGTTTAAAAAAACATGGTTAAATTAGTAACAGCATAATTGAGCATGAAACAAAACAAAAAAAAAGTTAAACAAATAACTGAAACGGAGAGGGTAGGTGAGAGCTGAGGTGAGCTGAGACCTAGACGAATACCGGCAGCGGTAGATCCTCCTCCTCTATCCGCCATACATAAAAATGGAAAGGAGGGAAGATAAAGTGTTGGGATTGAGTAGAGATATTTGAAACGAAGCGGAAGAGGCAAGAGAGTTGATTCAAGAAGGAATGTTTGTTAGATATTTTATGGAAATATTGTAATAGCAGTAGTAATAATAATAGTAAGAGAGGGGAAAGTAAATAAAGATAGAAAAATAGGAAGATTTGGAAAGGAGGTGGAAATGGGGAGGAAAGAAAGGTGAAAAAGGGACAAGTGTAGCAGTGAGTTTTGTATTTATAGAGGTACAAATTGTTGAATGTAGATGAATTATTTGAGGCAGGTGGATAGAGTATAGTTTACTCAGCTTTATACCCACGTGACTACAGCTCACCTTCATTTTTCTTTTGTTTATGCTATACCGTGTCTACTGTATTCAGTATTCACTACTGACTGCGCAACCCCCCGCCTTTATATTACTGTATTTTCGTATAGCCTAGTGCTACGAAGAGACATAACGTTGAGATTCGAAGAAATTGGGTTTTATTTCGCATGTTCTTAATAATACCACCTACTTTTTAAGAATTGTCAAATAGTGTACTCGCTACTCTAACACATTGGAAGACGGGTATTTCAATCAGGCCCTCACTCGGATGAGGTTAAAATTATCGGTAAGACATTTTAAAATTTTAAGCTCTTAGGCCATGTTTTTTTTATGCCTTAGACCATCCCCAAGCAAGGTCAATAGGTAGGTCATGACCTTGCTTGGTCATTGTTAATTATGTCATTAGTGAAATTAATTGGTGACCTTGGTTGGTTAATTTGTGACCAAAACCAACAAAAGGTCAATTTGTGACCTTTGTGTTGAGAAATTGACCTTTTAATTGACCTAGTATGTGTCAAATTTTCATTTGCTGAACAATTACATAATTCCATTTTCCTGACTTCTTCACTCTTTCTCCACCTTCTTCATTTATTCACTGATTTTGGTATTTTTTTTAGGCGTGATAATATAGAAATTGATTTTGGTATTTTTTTTTAAATATTTAAAATACTCCGTATTATAATATCCGATAAATAACTCGTTAAATATTTGGACTAACATTAAAATCTATAAAAGGTTGAATCACCTTTTTTGTATTTATTTTCGTTGGTTTTTTATTTTATGTATGTGATATTTTTAAATGTCGAATCACTCATATCGCTCTGAAAAATGATCTTATTGAGCATATTTGGCAAAACTTCCGTAACTAGAATCAATTTTAAATGCATTTTTTTCTTAGAATTTTATTTTATTTTATTTTTATTTTTATGTAAGCACATCAGTTTATGTCGAATCATGTATTTAGTAATTTTTATTTATTTTTCAATAAAATCGTGTTTTTACTTTTTCAAATAATAAAGGGGTTATTTATTATTTTTTCCCAAACGTTACGCAGTAAGAGTAATATAGCCGTAAAATATTTGGGTTTTTTTTTTTTATTAAGATATTTAACATAATAGAAAAAAACTAAATTTTATAAAATGTTAGGAAAATAATTGTAAAAGTGGGGTAGAGAATGTAAGAAATGATTGATAATGATGTAAAGTGGAAAATGATTGGGTTGATGACCTAGGTCGTGACCTTTTTGCTTGGGAGGGTGAAAGTAGGTCAACATAATTAAGGTGTGATTAACAGTAAAATCGGGTCGTGACCTAGTTAGCGTGACCACTGCTTGGGGATGGTCTTATATTTAACTCATTTCAGTCCAACTCAGCTTAGTTTAGTTTAGTTCAGTTCAATTTAGTTAAACTAGGTTCAATTTAGTTCAACTCGGCTTTATTAAGTTCAGTCCACATTATTCTTGTTAATTACTCCCTCCTACCCCTAACTAACGTCCCATTTGGCCAATTTCAATACCCATCAAAATGTCCCATTTGGTATTCCCAATGGGTTTTTTGGACTGAACTACCCCCGCCCATTACCCTTATTTACTACCCATACCCCCCTAATCCAGCCCATTAAACAATAATTTCGAATTGTTCTGCTCGAGAGTCTAACGCTGATGCTTCATAACTGAAAGAATAATAAGAAGTTCAGTCGTCCCTCTTTCTTATGTTACGTTTAATGGGAAGCTCTGGATCAACTTTTGCTACTAGAGGTCTAAACAGACTCTCTCCAGGTGGGTTGGAAAAGAAGTGTCCTTGTGGTGTGTGTGAATCACTGTCCAATAAAGTAAGTAGTAAAAGAGTCTAAGAATGTGCCGTTGGGAATTCATGTGTCCGATTAAAGCTTTTGCCCTAGCTTGCACTTATGTCAAGCTATAGAAGCGCTCGTTCGCCCAGCCCAGCGAGAAGTCTTATAATTACCCCAGCTCAATTCCCTAACCCCTCCCGCGGTATTACCCACCCAACCCACTCTTCATTATTCAAACATCAAAACCCTACCTCCCCCCTCTCTCTCTCTCTTCCGCCGAAATCAACCCATCTTCCCCAAACCTCAAAACCCAGTCCTTTATCTAACTTAGGGTTTCTCAACTCCCTCAGAAATCAACCCATCTCTCCATTTTACTACTTATTTTTCTATTACTGTAAAAATAAATGGAGAAAAGAGGTAGTTCTTCGACTACTTTTGATCTCAAACGTATGGAGATTATGTATGAAAAGTTATATATGGGGGAGTCTGAGATTCCGACGGATGATGACGATTGTGTTGTTGAATGTTCTGATGATGTTGCATGCAGCTCAAACACTGTGTTTAATGAGTAGGAGATGCGGTTGATTTCAAGGAAAGAAGATTGGGAGAGGAAGGGTCAGAGGTGGTTGGATAGACGTCCATATTTAATGATGAGAAAGCCATTTACGGAAGAGGTATGTCGGATCTGGCCTGAGTTTGAGGTTTTAATGGAGTGGGTGAAGATGAACGATCTGGGTGAGTTTGAGGTTGTTGCTCACTCTGACTTTATGGTGATATCAGATGATGAATTAGATCTTGATAGCATAAGATCTAATCCAGTCATCGTACGATGGTTTAGTAAAGAGATTTCTAAGTACTGGCCTGGTTTTGACCCTACTGTGAAGGACGAATTTGATCTTTAATTACGAAAATGAAACGGCAGAAGGTTGATTTCTTTGTCCCTTTACTTAATTTTATTTTTCGTTTTAAGTTTATTTTACGGACTAATGATGATATACTGCCGGTGGTACTCTATCTCTTCTTATTTAAACTACCCTGTGATCTTTAATGGTGAGGGTATCATTGATTGCATATCAGCATTGTTCTACGTATACAATGCCACCATCTTTGTAGTGATGAGGTTGTGTACGTAAAACAGTGTTGACAAGTAATGTTTACTAAAGCTTCATGTACTCATTTATGCCTGTCTGATGTTAATATCCATATTTTGTGCCAAAGACTGAATATTTTAAAAAAAGGTTGCAAAGTTCTACAATTACACCTAATACAGACTACAAAAGACTTCATTGTGACCTTGTTGATTGTGTCCTTCTTCACTGTCTGTGATGCTTGCTTTTACCTGTTTAAAAAATGGATATTCAGCCTTTGATAACTTCTACCTGTCCAAAATATTGCATGTTCATGATAAAAATAGATTAGTTAATTGTCCCCCCACTCTGTGAACCAATCAGTAATGCTACCAACAAAGGAATCTTCCTCTGTTGGGTCATTACTACCTTCACCTACTTCAGTAATGGTGCCAATAGGGTCTATCTCCCATGTTGGTTCATTACTGATGCCACTGGTACTTGCTTCATCTTCCACATTTTGTATGTGCTCTGTCATACTGTTAACTGCATTAACTAAATCACTTATAGAGCTTGGGTCTCCAACATTCTGCATATATTGTATACATTCTTTCACTAAACCAATGTTAGCTTCAAGATAATCAGGTAATAAACATTCAGCTGCCAGTTTTGTTTTGTGCATATGTGGTACAGGGTAATCTATACCCCTTTTTTTTCATAATTTCAAGCATGCATGCCTGCAATGTGATCCACTGTAACACCCCCATTTATTTAAGAGCCTTTAGCAAGACATTCTCAAATAAATAGGGTTGTTACCATCTCGGAATGTCCGAGGTAGTGAATAACAAAGTAAAAACAACCAAAGTACTTTATATAAAACTGATAAAATTTGAACTTTTGGTATTACAACTACTATGCAAAGAATAAAGTACAACTGATAACATCTAAGTATGTGATCTAATTCTAAGTAGGTCCAAGTCATGTCTCTCTCCATGCCTAAGCTCCTAATCCATCTGTCTCTAACCTGTAGAATCTACTCCCCATTCCGGATCATCGTAGGTGTACACGAATACACTGTCAACCTCGCGGTTGAGTAGGATAACACAAAATAGATAATGCAACAATTATGATATGCAAATGCAATGATATGCTCGAGCTCAATCTCAATCTCAATCACAATCTCAAACCCGTAACACCCAGCCATACCGAACCTCCCGGCAGACTATAATCGGCCGTCGCCGAACACCAGCATAACAACTGAGGTCACCAGGTCTAGTCCTGCAGAACTAGCCTGGGCCCAATAATATATCACCATCTCGAATCCGTATCCAATGCATATTTCATGCCCATGAATGCAACAATAATTATAATCATGCTTATGAATGCAACAGTAATAATAATCCATCATAACCATATATCATTCTCATATCATTCATGCTCATCGTTCATATCATACACTCAACATCTACTCATTGTATAACTGTAGTATAGGGTCAGTGTATCCTACCTGAAATAGCAAGTCTGAAAGGAAGTAGACACCGACTAGAAGTATTCCACCTCGAATCTCGTTCCTATAAATGTTACTTAATATTAAAGGCTATTCATACAATACACGTGATAACTAATCATAACTTACTAAACATAGACTTACTAAAAAAAAATGGGTTTACTAACTGTAGCACATGATCAACTATTTAATTATTATTACTAACATAATAACATATACGATTCCTTTAACGATACTACTCTTATTCTTAATAATAACAATAGTATAAAATACGGACATAGTAATATTCCTCTTAATAAACTAATAACAACACCAAGATGTATTATCGTACAATTATCGAAACATAGCAATAAAACGCCCTTAATAAGTAATACCACAAAACAATAAGAGAACAACAAACAACAACAACAACAATAGTTCAATTACTACAATTACCATTTAACACTAATAATAATAATATTAGTAGTAATATTAATAATAATAATATTATACTATTAAATAATAATTAACAACCAGAACATGTGACCAAAACACAAAACAGTCCCAATTTTCGCAAACACCGAAACAGACTACGACCAGCCCGCGCAAACACCTCATCCGCCACCTACTACGGCCCCTGACCTCGCCCCTGGCACCACCAGGCTCGCCACTGAGCCACGGTGGTTCCAGGGGTAAGGTCCTTGGTCGTCGACAAGCCCCGTCACCACCTGACAACCACGTTCAAGACCCCATAAACACCCTGCCCTCTTTTTTTGTGTTACCACGCACAAAACGAAACCCAGTTTGGTTACACCCACGACATCCATGACCCACCGTGACATACACCAGTACCAGCCC
This sequence comes from Silene conica, assembly GCA_029255685.2. Taxonomy (NCBI): domain Eukaryota; kingdom Viridiplantae; phylum Streptophyta; class Magnoliopsida; order Caryophyllales; family Caryophyllaceae; genus Silene; species Silene conica. The sequence goes on from CM055312.2 coordinate 77,739,918, forward strand.
TATACCACCCTCTAACTCACTAACCTAACACTCGTAACAATCGTACATAGGAAAGTAGATCGAATAACTATTTAAGGGTTAACGCTCAGAACTTTGTTCATCGCTATTCTGAACCGCTCGAAAACGACTCTGACAACACAATTACACCACCCCAAACGACGGCCAACAAAGTTCAACAATGACCCTATTCTGACCCAAACATGCCGACCAAACAACATACATTAAAACTATAAGAAAAACAAAACTGTAACATAGGTATAACGTTTACAAAACGTGACTGAAGGTGGACATAAAACGCAATAAAAGGAAAAACAGAGGTGAGTGTACCATCTTTCTGCTGCAAACGACCACAGTTAGCCTCCCTTAGGCCACCGTGAAACTTGCCTCCGTACTCCTTGGTGTGGCGGCAGAGATGTGAGGGTGTGAGATTTTGTGTTGATGGGTTAGGGTTGGGGTTTTAGGACTTGTTTATATGGGGTGCCAGGAAGGGGGTCTGAAATTCTGATTTGTTTTAGTTGTAGAAGTCGGGCTGGGCTGTTAGTAAGGGCACGAAAAACAAGGCCCAAGCTTAAACTAAAACTCGGTTTTGTTACCCATTCACATACTCGACTCCTTACTAACACGTACAACACTTACTCGATAAATTAATTATCACTTACGAACGTTTAAATAATTATAAACATGTCGACCTCCGAATGAATATCAAAATATTTAAATAAAACGTAGTAAAAACGAGCACATATAACTAATATAATTACTATAGTGATTAGTAAAAAACGTATCGAATAATATATAACTATACTAATGAAATTATGTAATTTAGTTGTAGTAAATATTAATTAATTATAATAATAATATAAAATTATTAGTACGTTCGTAAGAGTTTATAAAAAAAATTAGAATTTAAATGTAATTACGACTTAAATAATAAAGGAAGTATAAATGAGAAATAAATCCTAAATATTTAATTATAAATATATTATCAAAAGTAATAAACACGAATGAAATGTCGTTTTATGAAATAATCATCAAATATAAAATGATTATGAAGTACGAAATAACCGTAGAAATACGATTTATAAAATAGTTAACAGTTTACGTAAAATACTTTATAGACGTTCTATTTGAAATACTCGTACAAAACAAGGTTTGACAGTTGTTGACTGAAGCTAAAATACGGGGTATTACAGTCTTCCCTCCTTAAAATGAACTTCGTCCCGAAGTTCGCCACCGCATAACGGTAAAGAACTTATAATAAGCATGAAACAATCACAAATAGCACTTACATAGACTTCAAAACACGAAATGTTACATTCTACCCTCGTTAAGAGAACTTTGTCCCCAAAGTTCAACGCATAAATAAGTTAAAAGATACTTCACGAATCACAGTATAATGCATAACAGAAGTAAACAGGATTGTAAGTATATTCGAACAAACACGGCATATCAATTTTACATGCTATAACAACTAGTCATACCATAAACCTTTAAGATTTTACAATCATATCCTCCTTAAAGCATGGTTACGTCCTCATAACCCCATTACAAAATTCCGCATCTAGCGTTCAAGCAATCATCGAACACATCCAGTGTTCAAGCAATCATCGAATCAACAGTCATAAGTCATTTGATAAGTTAATTACCTTATACTAGACAACTATCATTCGGCTTTTAAGGCAATCAAACACAGCTGGCAATTTCACATTATGCAGTAAAGCAAAATTAGGGTAGTTAACACGTATATACCCTTGAAATCTCATTTAACACAATTTAACATATTTACACCAATGTAGACAATCAACTAACTCATAGTTCATAATTGACAAATTAAAACATTTCATGATCATAATCATATTATAGAAGCAAAATCATATTATAGAAAAGACATAAAGCAAATTTTAACTAATGTAATTAACATGGGCATTAACATATTTCCCGAGGTATACACCAATCTTAGACAAGGAAAACAGATTAGCATCTCCAAGTATAAAGAAGTTAAACCATTAATAACTCAATATATTGCGATTAGATTTTAAACATAGCAGTGTGCAATCCACTTTGTGGCATAACAATATACATGAAGAATTTATAAAGATTAGAATCGCAGGGAACTAGACAAAGATATACCATTAATATATGAAAGAACATCAACAAGATTCACATTGTTCACAATACTCACACTTACTTATAACAATTAGAATGCTATATCATGCTAATGATTTTACCAGTTAAATTTATTCTATCACGTGCCCAGACTCTTCTTCGATGAACATGATTTTAACAATACATATGAACACCACATAATTGTTTTGAGGTCATAGCAATAAAAGCAATAGCGTCCGTATAATTGAAACTACTTATTTATATAAAGCTCAACGAAATGACAAGGTTACATTATCATATAATAGCGTTCATATTCATATCATATGCCTACTGTTGATGTTACTAATGACATAATAGAGTATTACATGGTTACATCACAAAATTCATATTTGATTCAACTTTTAATATAAAACTTTATCATTTCAACAATCATATATCACGCAACTACTTCCAAAAATCATAATTAAATCACTGCTTTGCTATTTGCGAGCTATTATGGTTTTTAGAAAATATAATGAAATAACTAATTATAGGAAAATAAGTCAAAAGCATATCTTAAGGAAATTATTTATAACGATTTATACGACTCAATTGATCTGAACAGAAACCTTACTGCAGTTATACGGAAATTTGGGCAACTTGCAAAAATCACAATTAAATAACGACCCGTTACGATTTTACGTGGCTTATCATTTTGAAAACATGAATGAATATTCTAAACAGTGGACTCGGAACTATGCACAAACAATAATCAAGTTTCAAATTATTTCCTTTGCAAAAACATGGGTCAACACAGAAATGTACAGTAACAATCTGACCACTGTCAACTAAAATGTTTATTTATCTCAAAATATAATTCGTATTAACATGAAACCAAAAACATTAGAAAGCTAAATCAGAAGGTTATCACACATAAAATTTTCATACTCATATATGGAACACATTTTAAATGACTACCCGTACAAACAAGGTAACATTCTGGAAATTTTATTACAATTTTGGTTTTAAAAAAAAAAAATGTGCTTCACATTATTACATTTACACAATCATTCCTTTTCTAAAACATGTTGACATATCATTTGAAGCATTGAAATCCCAGCGCACCATATTAACATGTAATTGTCATCTAGAAAACGGTAAGGATTGCGAAACCGAAAACAAAATCAACTAAGTAACTCAATAATCAGGTATGTGTAGACAAAGCATTAGTTTCTACCACCGTAACAATCACAACTTATTTAAGTACGTAAATATATCCTAGAAGTCACTAGGTTGCTACTTATCAGCAACTCATTACACATATCATTTTACAATATCTCTACCTACGGGTTCAGAGATCATATGGCTGCATGCATATCACCAGACATGGATTAATATAACATACAAATCCGATCCTTCTTATTCAAACACCAAACAACATATTACATAATTGTGATAGTCATTTAATAACCAGATATCATATAGACATTTCGAACACCAAACTCATATGATCATATCACTATAAATTATTGTTCAATAAATATACAACCATTCTCTGAAAATTCCACATTCACTCATTCATATCATTCAGCATTTCGGTATCAATCATATTCTTCCAATACACATATTAACAATAACTCACATCATTACTTACCTCATTCCGCCCCTGCAAAACTATTAGTACAATATAGGCAAGGTCTGATCTTTTTATTTTGTTACTACCCACTCTCTGCATCACTCACAGGTTACCAGGTTAGACTGAAAGAGCCAGTGGTTTGGTTTGAGGGGGCCCCTAACTCATCCCAATCCTGGGGCTCCTAACAGTTACTAACCTGGGGTTCATTTTATTTGACACTTCCAATATTCATTGTTTTTCATTTGGTTTAGGCCTGAGGATCGTTTGCTCTGATACCACTTTGTAACACCCCCATTTATTTAAGAGCCTTTAGCAAGACATTCTCAAATAAATAGGGTTGTTACCATCTCGGAATGTCCGAGGTAGTCAATAACAAAGTAAAAACAACCAAAGTACTTTATATAAAACTGATAAAATTTGAACTTTTGGTATTACAACTACTATGCAAAGAATAAAGTACAACTGATAACATCTAAGTATGTGATCTAATTCTAAGTAGGTCCAAGTCATGTCTCTCTCCATGCCCAAGCTCCTAATCCATCTGTCTCTGACCTGTAGAATCTACTCCCCACTCCGGATCATCGTAGGTGTACACGAATACACTGTCAACCTCGCGGTTGAGTAGGATAACACAAAATAGATAATGCAACAATTATGATATGCAAATGCAATGATATGCTCGAGCTCAATCTCAATCTCAATCACAATCTCCAACCCGTAACACCCAGCCATACCGAACCTCCCGGCAGACTATAATCGGCCGTCGCCGAACACCAGCATAACAGCTGAGGTCACCAGGTCTAGTCCTGCAGAACTAGCCTGGGCCCAATAATATATCACCATCTCGAATCCGTATCCAATGCATATTTCATGCCCATGAATGCAACAATAATTATAATCATGCTTATGAATGCAACAGTAATAATAATCCATCATAACCATATATCATTCTCATATCATTCATGCTCATCGTTCATATCATACACTCAACATCTACTCATTGTATAACTGTAGTATAGGGTCAGTGTATCCTACCTGAAATAGCAAGTCTGAAAGGAAGTAGACACCGACTAGAAGTATTCCACCTCGAATCTCGTTCCTATAAATGTTACTTAATATTAAAGGCTATTCATACAATACACGTGATAACTAATCATAACTTACTAAACATAGACTTACTAAAAAAAAATGGGTTTACTAACTGTAGCACATGATCAACTATTTAATTATTATTACTAACATAATAACATATACGATTCCTTTAACGATACTACTCTTATTCTTAATAATAACAATAATATAAAATACGGACATAGTAATATTCCTCTTAATAAACTAATAACAACACCAAGATGTATTATCGTACAATTATCGAAACATAGCAATAAAACGCCCTTAATAAGTAATACCACAAAACAATAAGAGAACAACAAACAACAACAACAAAAACAACAACAATAGTTCAATTACTACAATTACCATTTAACACTAATAATAATACTACTACTAATAATAATAATATTAGTAGTAATATTAATAATAATAATATTATTATACTATTAAATAATAATTAACAACCAGAACATGTGACCAAAACACAAAACCCACGAACAGTCCCAATTTTCGCAAACACCGAAACAGACTACGACCAGCCCGCGCAAACACCTTATCCGTCACCTACTACGGCCCCTGACCTCGCCCCTGGCACCACCAGGCTTGCCACTGAGCCACGGTGGTTCCAGGGGTAAGGTCCTTGGTCGTCGACAAGCCCCGTCACCACCTGACAACCACGTTCAAGACCCCATAAACACCCTGCCCTCTGTTTCAGTGTTACCACGCACAAAACGAAACCCAGTTTGGTTACACCCACGACACCCACGACCCACCATGACATACACCAGTACCAGCCCTATACCACCCTCTAACTCACTAACCTAACACTCGTAACAATCGTACATAGGAAAGTAGATCGAATAACTATTTAAGGGTTAACGCTCAGAACTTTGTTCATCGCTATTCTGAACCGCTCGAAAACGACTCTGACAACACAATTACACCACCCCAAACGACGGCCAACAAAGTTCAACAATGACCCTATTCTGACCCAAACATGCCGACCAAACAACATACATTAAAACTATAAGAAAAACAAAACTGTAACATAGGTATAACGTTTACAAAACGTGACTGAAGGTGGACATAAAACGCACGCAATAAAAGGAAAAACAGAGGTGAGTGTACCATCTTTCTGCTGCAAACGACCACCGTTAGCCTCTCTTAGGCCACCGTGAAACTTGCCTCCGTACTCCTTGGTGTGGCGGCAGAGATGTGAGGGTGTGAGATTTTGTGTTGATGGGTTAGGGTTAGGGTTTTAGGACTTGTTTATAAGGGGTGCCAGGAAGGGGGTCTGAAATTCTGATTTGTTTTAGTTGTAGAAGTCGGGCTGGGCTGTTAGTAAGGGCACGAAAAACAAGGCCCAAGCTTAAACTAAAACTCGGTTTTGTTACCCATTCACATACTCGACTCCTTACTAACACGTACAACACTTACTCGATAAATTAATTATCACTTACGAACGTTTAAATAATTATAAACATGTCGACCTCCGAATGAATATCAAAATATTTAAATAAAACGTAGTAAAAACGAGCACATATAACTAATATAATTACTATAGTGATTAGTAAAACACGTATCGAATAATATATAACTATACTAATGAAATTATGTAATTTAGTTGTAGTAAATATTAATTAATTATAATAATAATATAAAATTATTAGTACGTTCGTAAGAGTTTATAAAAAAAATTAGAATTTAAATGTAATTACGACTTAAATAATAAAGGAAGTATAAATGAGAAATAAATCCAAAATATTTAATTATAAATATATTATCAAAAATAATAAACACGAATGAAATGTCGTTTTATGAAATAATCATCAAATATAAAATGATTATGAAGTACGAAATAACCGTAGAAATACGATTTATAAAATAGTTAACAGTTTACGTAAAATACTTTATAGACGTTCTATTTGAAATACTCGTACAAAACAAGGTTTGACAGTTGTTGACTGAAGCTAAAATACGGGGTATTACAGTCTTCCCTCCTTAAAATGAACTTCGTCCCGAAGTTCGCCACCGCATAACGGTAAAGAACTTATAATAAGCATGAAACAATCACAAATAGCACTTACATAGACTTCAAAACACGAAATGTTACATTCTACCCTCGTTAAGAGAACTTTGTCCCCAAAGTTCAACGCATAAATAAGCTAAAATACGGGGTATTACATCCATACATACTTCAGCTTTAGTGCATCTTGTTCTTCATATGCTGTGATTGTGTTTTTGATAAGTTCATCCAACTTCAGTGCCTTTTTTTTGCTGGAGTGACTGAATTGATCTAAAAAAGCTCAAAACCAAGACATTCAGGTCTGGTGAATTGGGTGTTTGATAGGTCAATTCTATATTCCAGTCATCTTCTGTTGCTGCCCTTTTGAAGTCAGGATCCTCATTGCCAAAATGAGGACGAGCATTATCTTGTTGAATTATTATATGTTTGCCTAGGTGGTGGTGAGGCCATTTTGCTTTAATTGCTGGCAACACCTGATTAATTATCATGTCTTTAGTTACTTGTTTGTTTATAGACTCAATGCACTTAGTTTCCAAGGTTCCTGGCACTCTGTTTTTTGAGCTCCTTTGGGCTGGTACTTCCATAATAACAAAAGGTCATATCCCTAATTTTCCATTGAATACTAATTCACCATTTGACCCATAAAATGGTCTACTAACTGTACACATAAACATGACCTTTTCTATGAAACTCTTTGATCGTACTGCCCTATGTGGGTTTGTTTCCCCTTTACCCATGTAAAAACGAGTTGTTGGTTTAGTTTTAGAGAACCATTTCTCATCCATGTGAATGACATTGTGTTGATCTTTAAAAACAACATGTTTTGTGTAAGAATGATATTCTAAATGTTGTAGACTAAAAAGTAATCTAGCAAGCTTGTTTTTGTCATTCAAACCTGGCTTCACTGCATTTGTGTGTGATCTGATTTGCTTGGATATTTTCCATCTTGAGACGGTTGACTGACTTACCCCCAAGTGAGTGGCCAAATCCTCCTGAGTTGTCCTGTCCAGTAAGTTAATTGATGCTAGCTTCTGCTCGTCTAAAAATGCTCTACCAACATGTTTGATGCCTATATTTTTGCTGTTAAGATTCACTGGTATATCAGCACTTCTTTGTGATTTTGCTTCCTTCCATAGCCGTGTGATTGTTATCCTGTCCACTGAAAACTGTGCTGCCAGTTCATTCATAATGCCATGTCTTGGTTTTCCATCTTTGCTGCTCATCAATAGTGTTTCATTAATTTCGGATCTTTCTAAGTTGGTGAGATTCTTCATTGAATGTGTTTGAATAGTTGATTTTTTGTTTGCTGGCTATTGTCTGAGAAAGTTGTTTTTTGGACTAGAGTTCATGAATACCCCTAATAAATACACCCTTCTATTGGTTTTTCGTTTGTCTCTATTTTCGGAGTCTTTTCAGTCCTTGTTATTCAAGGTTTTAGTTCTATTGGTAATATAGATATGAGCGTCTTGGTCGTTTCTTATATGGTGAAGATGCAGAAGATCGGTTTCGTAATAAATCGTTATATGGTATTACATATGTTGTCGATTTGTTGGTTGCACTTAATTTGGTCAGATGAAATCGTCTCTCGTCAAGGCTCAAGATCCTACTATCCTCTTGTGAAAAGCTGTTTGCGGCGATATGATAGAGGACGTGCTTTGAAGCAACTCAAGTTTACAGATCTTTCTTTGAACAAGATTTTATTTTATTTGATTTTAGTCGAGTTGTATCCAGTCAATTTACACATGTATTGTAGATGTCGTATGACTATTTATTAATGAAGTGATTTTCTTTCAAAAAATAAAAATAAATACACCCTTCTATTTATAGACAATGAACTTTGCACTCTTTTGAACATTTCGTTTTGGCGCAATTCGAATTTCTGTTTGTAATTTGGCTCCAAATCTGATTTTGGTGCCAAATTTCAATCTGGCATGTCTTGGATATGTAACATTTGGGCTGTGAAATTGGGTTTATGGCTTATGGAACAACTCGGCTTGCGAAACAAGATAAGTTGAAGAAAATCGAAAGTTAATCTGAAGTCCAAGATCGTCTTATTTCATCTCGATGTAATTTTAATTTACGTCTCTAAATTTTTAAATGTAATTTTATTTTAAGTCGATGTAATTTTATTAATGTACTTTTAATAATGTAATTTTATTAATGACATTTTAATGTAATTTAATTTTAGAAGGAATTTTTTTTATCTCGAAACCGTACGCATTAAGAAAATGTGTAATAAGAACACATAGTTGTTCCTGATTAAGGAAGTTGTGAATGTGGAGGGAAACAAAAGTCAGTTAAAAAAAAGGAGGGAGTCATTAGACCCTTAGTTAAATAATTAAGCAACTAAAACAAAACACCCTCTTTCCTTTAATCTTACCCCCACACAATACTTTTTAATATTCTATTCACTCCACTAAATTTTCTACTTTATCCCAAATGGGACATTAGATATGGGTAGGAGGGAGTATTAATTATTAATTATTATTATTATTATTATTATTATTATTATTATTACTAGTGAAACAAGGGAGAGTAAAGAAAAAGTATTTTAGTAAAAACTAGATTAGTTTCCCGTGAAATCACGGGATTTTTCAAACTCTTCATTAATTAATTTTTGCTAGCGTAAATGTTTTTTACTACGTTTTGTAGTAGTTTGATATTCACACCATTTTATAGCAGTGTTTTTTTTTTTATTATACCATAATAGTTTGTTATTCTCATTCTCACTCTCATTACTTTTGTAATCAAATAATTAAACGATGATACTCTATATTAGTAACAAAAATAATATATAATATTAATCATAGTTTGGATGCCTCTATATTTTTCTAGTTTGCAAATAATGATGATATTTAAGAATTAAAATATTTTTCACTCATTTTTTCTAAATTGTTGTAACGTTTAATTAAATAAAAATAAAATAAATGGGGTAAGTAATAGATAAAATAATATATGGATTCTCAAATTAAAAATTAAAAATAAAAAAAATATGTTAGTCATTATTATCTATTTTTTTGGGATAAAACGTAAGTAAATATTAAGAGAATTAATATAAACGAAATATTAAAAATTGATGAGTATATACAATGTATTTTTGCTATGTTATCATCGAAGCATCAATAAGACATCAAAATCAAATGGATCACATCTCATTAGTACTCAAATCACAAGAAATATATAAATTTACCATTTTAACAAATATAATTAAATATATAAATAATACTATATTTATAATAAACTTACGTTAGTCATATTTGTACTTTGTTGTTAATATCAATATTAATAAATTCACTATACATTAACAATAATGAATATATTAAAAATATTGGCAAAACAGACTATCACTATTAAAAATACGAAATTAAAAAGAGAGTTAAAGTTTACTCAAGCTTTAATTTCTTTCACAAAAGTTTGACAATTCATCGATAATTATATTCAATCATCAAAGGTCTCAAGTGTCTTCAAAAACATTTGCCAATACCTAAAACAAACTATATAATACAAATGTTTGCCAAATTCCTCACTTCTCTTCTATTTCTCTCTTATTTTCTCATTTCTTGTCAATTTGATTCAAGCTCAGAACAAAGTAAAGATATAAAAAATGTTGAAAAAGAAATCAAATGAAATAATTTGGTGAAAATAAAAAAAAAATTAATTAATTTGTTTTTGCTAGGATTGTGCTAAAATTTATATAGATTCATTTTCTTTTATAGGTGAAATTTTTTATAACAGTAGAATATCAAAAGTTTAGCACTAAATTATGATTATTAAGTGTAATATAAATGATGATTTAAATAACATGAGTAATTAGTCTATTACTTTGCCTTTTTCATTTTCTATTCGTACTTTTTTTTAAATAATAATAATAAAAAATTGGTCAAACGTGTAAATGTAGTGGGCCATATGTTATTAAGTAACTACTTAATCTAGGTTTTTTTTGTACTTTGTCTTTTCATTTTCTATTTTTACATTTTTTTTAAAAATAAAAATATAAAATTAATGTATCATGTCAATGTAGTGCGCCACGTGTCAATCTAATACTACTCAATCTAGGTTTTTTTATGTTATTATATAGATAGGGTACTCACTATGTGGACATATTATATGTGGTACTAGTTCTCACATATATGGTCGAAATCGAAGAACTATAACAAACGAAAGACGAAACAGGAAGTTGAAACATGGAAACAAACATGGCAACCATTAATGTTTCTTAAGAACGATAAAACAATAAGTGCATATTACACCCTCCCTTCTTCCATGACTTGACAACAAAACGAAGCATCATTCAAGTCAATAGCATCAAAACATTCGATGTGCCTATCCTGCAAAATACCAAGGTGGTTGAATGATAGAAACTAGTTTCTGAACTAACGTCCACCATGCAAAATAATTCTGGCCTAACGACACTAGCAACATCGGCTATTAACATAACCCTTGCTATTTACAAGTTATTCTCATCCCCAACACGTGGAGTTACGCCTTCGCAACACCCTTCTTCTTAGCATCTCGAATGTACCTTTGTCGGTACATATTTGTGGCATTCCTTTTGCAGCCGGGGGGTTGCAACTTTTTTGTTCTCGCGGAGGCCGGCCTTAGTTGCTGCCCTGGAACCGTTATGTCATCCAAGCCAAGATCAAAAGACGGTGGAAGTACAAGATCTATGGCCAACATGGAGTCATACTTCTGAGCCACAACATGGAATTCCTGGAGGAAGTTTGGGTCCTTCCAAGCTTGGATCCATGTTTCCATCTGTGTGAGTTGAACGACAAGCTTCTCACCACTACCAACATCTTGTTCTCCCTGTTCATGCATCCCTTGCGCCACATCCTCCACAATGGCATTGACAGACACGAAAGCCTCCAATTCTTTTGTCATTTCAGCGTGGAGGTTTGCAACCAACTCCAGGTTGCGCTATGTGGTCATCCATTTAAGTACGCGGATCTGCACAACAACGAAAGTGGACCATTTTAGGTTTTTAAGATAAATGACAACATTACAAAGTACAATGGACACATAATTGATAACCACTTACGTCGGGGTATTTAAGACAAAGTTCCTCGTCACTTAGAAGTCTAGGGGCGAGTGAGAGTGTTATTGTCCTAGGTACAACAAGAGGCTCAGGGTTTTCCGCAGGCAGACGGTGCAACACCTTAGGTTGATTGCGTGACACTGGGTACCCATCGGTCTGCCACACACCTATACCAAAGTATCCATCATTCTTGTTGTACGTAGATGTCTCCTCCATCACCCGTTGTTTGATGTCGGTGTACGTACAATGCTTCAACAACGGCAGTTCACGACTAGTTAACTTACTCCTCCAACTCAGGTGGTGGAAATTAATAAACTACCTGTAGACAATAAATACCAAGGATGGGCAAGCGTCAATTATAAGCAACAATAAGCAAAACCAAGACTTACTAGAAATAAAGCACCAGTAGAAAGAGTAGACAGTCTCTCACGTTTGTGGTGGTATTCTTCTTGTATGATGCAACCGACTTGTTCAGTTGTTTTATAATATAAGAGCACCGGTCCTGCCTTACTATGTTTTCTACGTCCTCCACCGCTCGGACAAGCCTTAGATCAACACGCTTGTGCACAGTTGGAGCTAAGAATGACCCAATGAAAACAACACAAATAACTTCTTGAACATGGGCCTACCTTCCAACAAACCCAACATTTCGTGCTTCACCCGTTCTAATGGAAGCTCACCCGTTTCACACTTGTATCTTCCCAGCCACGCCTCTACCAACGCTCGATCTGGGTTATCCTTCTTCTTTGGAGATGTCAATTGCACTTACCATCTCTGTACAAGGCAGCATGAACACATCGTACACGTCATCCTTCTATGGGGAATAAAGCATGTATTCACCCTAAACTTGCAGGATTATAATGAAAAATACAGTTGTGTTTATAGTCATAAGATTAAAAAGGATAAGAAAAAGAATTCAACCTTTGGTCCTTTGTGCTTATGGCCTAAGAACAGGAATTAAAGCAAATTCCCTCCTATAACTTGCACCCAAGACTTAGAATGAGACGAGGCCGCGTGTGCTAGAAATCCTCTCCAATTGCCTTGCAATATTGGGAGAGCTATTTGAGTTTTAGATGTGAGATCTGAGGTTTTGGGAAAAAGAATGTCTCAAAACCCTAATTTTACCTTGAGATAATTTAACAGTGCACCAAGAGTGTTTGATATAAGGAGAAGGACTCTCCTTATATACTACACATGGCCGGCCGAAATTGGACATAGGGTAGGAGTGGGCTTTCCACTCTTACCTTATTCCAATGCGTGATTTGACCCATTTAGCTTTAAGTTGTTCGCGGTATTTTTAATTATAAATCGTAACATGTTATCAGATATTAATACAGTCGATATATTAATAACGGTCTGATAAAATACGATATTGTATAATTACCCAAATTAATATAACTGTTTATATTAATACGCGAATACAATATTTAATTAAATATAACCGTTTGTATTTAATTTACGAATTAATCATGTAATCCGTATTAGCTAAAATTATTTAATCCGTATTAAATAATAATCTCAACATCTTATTGACTAATTTAATAGTCAATACCTCTGACTAACTGTTTAGTCATATCCGGCAAAATGTGATTGTATTTTCATACCTTCACATCTCTCAAACGTGTCCTATAGGTGTGACGTATAGGGACCAGTTGATCACCGCCATCCGTATGACAATAACGTTAAACTTATCTAGCAAGCCAACCGTTATTGATAAACGTGGATCAACTGGTAATAATACAAAAGTATGCCCTTGTGATCCTTAAAGAGATTTAATAAGTCATTGTACTTAATTGTCAAGGACACCAGCCCCAACAATCTCCCACTTGTCCGTACAAGGGTATGTGCAATGACGTTATCACACTACATGTGGAGGACACAATCTCCAACAAACTCCCACTTGTCCGTACAAGTGTAGGTGCGATAACTGAATCTCATATCCTTTTAAAATTTCTCCCACTCAATGTAAGACAATTTGCAAATCCGCATTCGCAAAGGTCGTATCTCACAAGCGATCTATATCAAGAGTGGTTTCCCCGACTAGAGAGTAACTTAACTGATAAAACGAATCTGTATTCGAGCATGACCATGCATTTCAGTTACTACTCCTCGAGTGGCCCTGAGAAATGATAAAATCCTGATAAGGGTTTGGATATTTCCCTCAACTCGAATCCTGCCGATATCGCCCAGCATGAAATAACCCAGAAAAAATCCTCTTGGCCCCTGTTACGGTGACCGTGGGAAAGAAACCAAAGTTACCCAAAATCTGTCTTAATCTCAAGAAACAGTTGAAAGTCAAAAGACTCGACTCTAAGGAACACTATGGAGGTCCTATCCACGACCTGGCACCCAATGTTATAAAACATTTAGGACTCCATAACGTTGTCACGGGGTGTCCTACGAGATATCCGTATAACTCGCCTTTGTGATTGGTCAGTCATCCACGTGACTTATGGCTCGTTGAACCCACCATCAACCAACGTCACAAAATGATTACCTGAGTTATCAGCTCAAGTGGGTAATCAAGGACCAAAACGATGTAATGTTAATCAGTTCACTTTGTGGTGTTCAAAATTGGCGTACAATTCCACATGAAAAACAAAACATTTTATATCATAACAATAAGGTTGAATAGAGTACACGAGAAAATGAATTATTACATGAATTCATAAAAGAGTACTACAACTTAGGAACACATCTAATTCCCATGGAATGAATGTGCCCTTCATGCTTATCACGTGGTAATGCTTTAGTGAGAGGATCAGCTATGTTGTCATCCGTAGCGATCTTATCAATGAATATCTTCTTTTACGCGGACTCAGTCGTAGAATCTGCTGTAACATTTTGTTTAGAACTTTTCCAGCTGACAGCAGCGCCATTAAGAGTAAAAACGAATCCAGACTGAGATTTCGAGTCATCTCGATCCGTTTGGAAGCTAGCATCTGCGTAACCCGTGGCGCAGAGCGTTGAGTCGCCTCCGTAAGTCAATCCCCAATCTTTAGTCCTCCGTAGGTACTTAAGAATGTTTTTCACGGCCATCCAGTGTTGTTCACCTGGATGAGCTTGGAATCGACTTGTCATACTCAATGCATATGCAACGTCAGGACGTGTGCATATCATTTCATACATGATTGATCCTATTGCCGAAGCATAAGGAATCCGACTCATGCGCTCTATCTCTTCCAGTGACTTAGCTTCTTGAGTCTTGCTCAAGTAAAGCCCAGGAGTCATAGGAAGGAACCCCTTCTTGGAGTTCGTCATGCTGAATCTCTCCAGAATCTTATCTATATAAGACTCTTGACTGAGAGACAACATCCGTCGTGATCTATCCCTGTAGATACGGATGCCCAAAATTCTTTGTGCCTCTCCCAGATCTTTCATCTGGAAATGGTTTTTCAACCATGCTTTAACCGAAGATAAGAGAGGTATGTCATTCCCAATCAAGAGTATGTCATCGACATACAGTACTAGGAATACAATCTTACTCCCACTCGACTTGATATAGAGACATGGTTCCTCGACTGATCGAATGAACCCATTCTCTTTTATCACTTGGTCGAAGCGATGATTCCAACTCCGCGATGCTTGCTTAAGTCCATAGATGGAACGCTTAAGCTTGCAAACTTTCTTAGGATGTGCTGGATCGATAAAACCCTCGGGTTGTATCATGTACAACTCTTCCTCTAAAAAACCGTTTAAGAAGGCGGTTTTAACGTCCATTTGCCATATTTCATAGTCATGAAATGCGGCGATCGCTAAGATAATCCGAATGGAACGTAGCATGACTACGGGTGCAAAGATCTCCTCATAGTGCAAGCCTGACAGTTGAGTGAAACCTTTAGCAACTAGTCTAGCCTTGTGGATATCTTGTTGTCCTTCCACGGCATGCTTTATCTTGTAAAGCCATTTGCATTGAAGGGGACGTACCTTTGCAGGTAGGTCCACAAGATCCCACACGTTGTTCTCATACATGGAGTCCATCTCGGATTGCATGGCTTCTAGCCATAGCTTTGAGTCAGAACTAGTCATGGCACCTTTATAGGTTTTGGGTTCATTACCCTCTAGGAGTAAGACGTCATCTGTATCATGTTCCTCGACCATACCAATGTATCTGTCCGGTGGAATAGAGACTCTTCCCGACCTCCTAGGTTCCTCAGGAATATCTACCGCAGCCTCGGTTGAAGGAACTGTTTCCTCCAATGGTTGCTCGGTAGTTGGTTCTTGAACCTCTGATAAATCGAAGGTTCTATTACTCGACTTGTTCTCGAGAAATTCTTTCTCTAAGAACGTCGCACTAGCCGCAACAAAAACACGTTGTTCGGTAGGCGAGTAGAAGTAATGACCAAACGTTCCCTTTGGATAGCCTATAAAGTATGTCTTGACCGATCGCGGGCCGAGCTTATCCTCGTGTCTCCACTTGACATAAGCCTCGCAGCCCCAAACCCGAATAAAGGACAAGTTAGGGACAGTTCCCTTCCATAACTCGAATGGAGTCTTGTCAACAGCTTTAGACGGACTTCGGTTAAGTATTAGAGCGGCCGACAAAAGAGCATAGCCCCACAATGAATCAGGCACAACGGTGTGACTCATCATGGATCGAACCATATCAAGTAAAGTTCGATTTCTCCGTTCGGACACACCATTTAATTGTGGTGTTCCAGGTGGAGTCAACTGTAGCACGATCCCACAGTCTTTTAGGTGTTGATCAAACTCGCGAGAAAGATACTCACCACCACGATCCGAGCGTAGTGCTTTAATCTTTCTACCCAGCTGGTTCTGTACCCGATTCTGGTATTCTTTGAACTTGTCAAAGGATTCACTTTTATGTTTCATCAAGTAGACATAGCCATATCTACTTAAATCATCCGTGAAAGTGATGAAATACCTATAGCCTTCTCGTGCGTTGATCGACATAGGGCCACATACGTCCGTATGTATGAGTCCTAATAGGTCGGCAGCGCGCATTCCAACACCTTTGAAGGAAATACGAGTCATCTTACCGATGAGACATGATTCACACGTGCCATATGATTCAAAATCAAAGGGCGAGATAGCTCCATTCTGTATGAGCTGTTTCACGCGTTTCTCATTTATGTGTCCCATACGACAATGCCATAGGTAAGTTTGATCTTTGTCACCTACCTTTAATTTCTTATTATTCACATGTAATATTTCAGTGGTTTGATCTAAAACATAAATTCCATTCATGGAAACTGCCTTGCCATAAATCATATTGTGTAAGGAGAAAATACAGCTATTATTCTCTATTACAAATGAAAAACCGAGTTTGTCAAGCGCAGAAACTGAAATAATGTTTTTGGACAAACATGGAACATAATAACAGTTATATAAAGATAACTCGAATCCACTTGGAAGCTGGATCACGTATGTTCCCCTCGAGATTGCAGCAACACGTGCTCCATTCCCGACACGCAGGTCAACCTCACCCTTGGTTATGGGTTCTTGGTTTCGGAGGCCCTGCACATGATTACATAGATGAGAACCACAACCAGTATCAAGTACCCAAGTTCCGCAACTTGCATGGTTAATCTCAATCATGTGAATAAAAGAAGAAGAAGACATACCAACAGGAGTAACACGGCCTGCTTTAATGTCCTCGCGATACACGGGGCATGAGCGCCTCCAATGCCCAGTCTTGTGGCAATGGTGACATTCCATGCTTGTATCCTTGCTCTTTGTCTTGCCTTGTGAGTTACTCGACTCACCAGGCCCACTCTTAGCAAATCCTGGTTTCTTGAACCTGGGCTTACCTACTGCTAGGTCGCCCTGAGCTTTAGCCTTCCCTTTACCCTTTCCCTTACTGGAGATCATGAGAACATCCTGCTTCATGCTCCCACTTAATTTCAGATCCTTCTCAGTCTGTACGAGAAGGGAGTGGAGCTCATGAGGAGTCTTGTTCATGTCGTTCATGTAGTAGTTGGCCCTAAAGAGGGCGAACCCATCATGAAGCGAATGAAGCATTCGATCAACGATTATGTTCTCACTGATGTTGCAGTTTAGGGCCTCCAGTTTTTCGATATTTTTAATCATGTGAAGAATATGTGGGCTAACTGCTTGGCCCTTCTGGAGTTTCGCCTCAAAGAAGCGACAGGTATGCTCATAAGAAACGATTCTCGGAGCCTTTGAGAATTCGTTAGTGAGCGTGGTGAAAATCTTGTTTGCACCATGGGTTATGAAGCGTCTTTGCAAATTGGATTCCATTGCATAGATGAGTACGTTCTTTATCGCACCCGCTTCCATGACGAAGTCGCTATGAGTGCGAACTTCGTTAGCTCTAGCTCCAGTTCCTGGGTGTGGCGGAATGGGCTCAGTTAAGTACTTGAGCTTTCCGTCAGCAATGGCAGCATTCCGTAGTGCTGCCTCCCAGTCAGAGAAGTTTGACCCATCATTCCTCAGTCTTGTGGACTGATTCATGGAGTCCATGAAGGCTTTTAGCCAGGATTCACGTGCTAGCTTGGCACTTGGCATTGGGTCTTCACCAGCCATTTTAGTTTTACAGCAGTTTTAATGAACGTGTTTTACACTGAAAGAAGATAAAACAAAACCATATAAGCAACTTATTGTTGTGATTTAAGTCTATATTAAATTGAATTTAAACTCGTAGACTCATGCATTTATATAATTGATCTCCCTCAAGAATTATATAAACGATCCCAAGACTCAATTTCCGTATATTGATAAGCCCACAGTTTGGCTAATTCCAATCGTTGGAACTCTTGGTCGATAGATTTCCGTAAATCCTATCTATTAGTCCATCTCAGTCACTGGAATATTATCGAGTGACCATGATGTTGAGATAAAATAAATCATCTGTTCCCACTTACCCGACGTAGAAGGGGGCATATTATGCCTACCGACGAAGAAGGGATTCATGGGAGGCTGATTTATAAAGACTAATCTCAATTTTTGGTTATACGAGGAAGACCCCATCAACTCTTATTTATCCATATTTAAGTGAACTAAAAACTAGCATTTGCGTGAATGAATTAAATAAAGTGATGGCTTTTAAAATGACATGTGACATCTGTATTGTCACAGAAAACTAACGCGTGACCTCTACATGAGTCAGTTTTCAGGCATGATATAGGTGGTTTGGTTTTTAGGCGGAATATGATGCAAGCTATTATCGATGAAAGCGTAAAGATAAATGCAATAAACGTAAATAAAAGTCCTAGTGTGGCCTATCCTACCAAAATAAACATAAAACAACTTGGAATCCACCGTTGGACCCTAGAAGCTTGTCTTGATGTTCTATCTTGGTCCTTGCAGCGGGAGTGAGCATCCGGTCTCCGTCTTGTCTTTGGTCTTCACAAAATTACTAATTTAAATTACAAAAGTAGTCCTAGATACATTCTAATTTAAATACAAAAGTAATTACATGGCAAAAACCCAAAACGGAGATTCAAGATCTCAAAATTACAAGCAAGATCGTGTCCCTTCATTACGGTGACACAATCTTCTAAGGCCACACTAAGTTACAACCGTTTGCAAAAAATTAAATACGTTATTGAAAGCATTCAAGGCATTCACAAGACGATAAATAAAATGCATCAACTAAAAACAATTTATACATGACATAATACTGTTATTATGATTAATAAATCTATACCAAACCACCTTTTAAGATTAAAATTAAGTGACTATACCGTTTTAATCACCAATTTTAACAAACATATAATCCATTATTTTAAACTGTTTTAAAACAATATGTATCAAACGAGGGTGAACCGTTTCACTAAATAATACACTATTTCCGTATATAGTATATTATTTTAAGCCATGTGAAAATAAAACATGTTATTTTCGAAAATAAAAAAACGAGTCTGTTACAGGGGGGAGGTCGACCGACCAGAACTTGTGGTCGACCGACCTCCTGCCGAAAAACGGAAAATTTCTGCAACAGTAAGATCGGTCGACCGACCTATTAATTAGGTCGACCGACCAACAAGCAGTAAAAACGAATTTCAGAAAACGCAAAACGCTGCACTTTTTGAAATTAAAACAAGTTTTTACCTTTAAATTTTGATTAAAACAAGTAAATCAAAATTAACATCAAAAAGGGTTCACATATTGTCAAGAATATCGATTAATTAACAATATGTAAACAGGAATCGAAAAACAAGATCGAAAGCTCACAAAGGAAACTGTTTTTAAAAAAAAACAGAAAACTCACACAGGGGCGGTCGACCGACCGCTAAAACTGGTCGACCGACCGACGCAGCGGCAGAAACGAGATTTTTCAAAATCTTTTAAATAAACTTATGAAAAACACAAAAGTAAAATTTTCATGGCCTATGGCTCTGATACCACTTATGGGGAATAAAGCATGTATTCACCCTAAACTTGCAGGATTATAATGAAAAATACAGTTGTGTTTATAGTCATAAGATTAAAAAGGATAAGAAAAAGAATTCAACCTTTGGTCCTTTGTGCTTATGGCCTAAGAACAGGAATTAAAGCAAATTCCCTCCTATAACTTGCACCCAAGACTTAGAATGAGACGAGGCCGCGTGTGCTAGAAATCCTCTCCAATTGCCTTGCAATATTGGGAGAGCTATTTGAGTTTTAGATGTGAGATCTGAGGTTTTGGGAAAAAGAATGTCTCAAAACCCTAATTTTACCTTGAGATAATTTAACAGTGCACCAAGAGTGTTTGATATAAGGAGAAGGACTCTCCTTATATACTACACATGGCCGGCCGAAATTGGACATAGGGTAGGAGTGGGCTTTCCACTCTTACCTTATTCCAATGCGTGATTTGACCCATTTAGCTTTAAGTTGTTCGCGGTATTTTTAATTATAAATCGTAACATGTTATCAGATATTAATACAGTCGATATATTAATAACGGTCTGATAAAATACGATATTGTATAATTACCCAAATTAATATAACTGTTTATATTAATACGCGAATACAATATTTAATTAAATATAACCGTTTGTATTTAATTTACGAATTAATCATGTAATCCGTATTAGCTAAAATTATTTAATCCGTATTAAATAATAATCTCAACATCTTATTGACTAATTTAATAGTCAATACCTCTGACTAACTGTTTAGTCATATCCGGCAAAATGTGATTGTATTTTCATACCTTCACATCTCTCAAACGTGTCCTATAGGTGTGACGTATAGGGACCAGTTGATCACCGCCATCCGTATGACAATAACGTTAAACTTATCTAGCAAGCCAACCGTTATTGATAAACGTGGATCAACTGGTAATAATACAAAAGTATGCCCTTGTGATCCTTAAAGAGATTTAATAAGTCATTGTACTTAATTGTCAAGGACACCAGCCCCAACACCTTCGTGATGACAAAGTTCGATATTTCGCTGAACAAAAACATCTACGAATTTTCTTCATAGCAATCCAGCAAGAAGTCTGTCATGGCATGGTAGAACGTGTCCGCCTTCAACTCGAGAAGGCCTTCAAACCCAATATCGTCAATGTCCCTTTTTTGTCCAGGCGTCAACAATTGTATCAACTCGTATAGTGCTGCTGGATTACCGTGGCCTTCAACCACCTTCCGTTTTTCAGCATCCTACAATCAAACCAATTCTCACAACAATCATGACCACGTCGACCTTATAACGGAATTGCATAACATTTACCAAATGATTTGAATGCATGAAAGATACTTGTATTCGTTGACACTTTCATATTCTTGTTCTTGGGGCACATAATTTTTCAGGCGGACAATCATTTTCCCTGTATGTGCTCTCCATGATTTGACTGATATTAGTGGGAATACAACTTCAACTCCAACATAATTAGGTGTCTCCCTAATTATAATATTTTAATCACTCAAATAGTACATCAATATTTGTAAACCATAAACCTTTTGTGTAAAGAAATTACACAAGGAACAATTTGTGTTCTTTGTTCATCATTCTTACGGAAGCTGCATCATTGGAATTGTTCATCCTTCAATCCTATATCATTCGTATTATTCATCATTCTTCATCATCCAAAATATCAAACAAAAAATGTCCATCATCATCGTTCATCATTCTTCATCATTCATCATATTTATAAAAAAATGTACCCCAAACGAACCCTAAACCCTAAAATCATTCTTCATCGTTCACCATTCTTCATCATCCAAAATATCAATAAAAAAATGTGACTAAATTATCGTTCATCATTCAATTTTTAGGGAAAAAATAATAGGACTTCACATAATGGAATACCATCATCGTTCTTCATTCTTCATCATTTAATTGTTAGGGGAAAAATAATAAGACTTCACATAATGGAATCGGATCAGTTGTTTGATATTATCAACGTAGAAAGCGAAGTTGACGACAATGTTTAAAAGGACTCTGATTAGGATAATGATGACGCGATCCTTGTCCGTAGCAGTGACGGTGAGTAACGTACGGTAATATGAATTGTTCATTTCGTTTTATAGTTGTAATGTCATTTGATGGGTTAAACAAAATATCAGTCTCAAAAAATTAATGACATGCATGAACTCGATTTTGAATGATTTACGTTATTTTAACGATTATTTCAGATACTTTTTTTAAATATGTCGAAACTTAGGGTTTATTGATGAACATAATTGAATTCGGTCTAATAATGAACTATGTCATTTTGAACAAAACCAGGCAAACCATATCGATTTTTCCCTCCATTGTCTCTATTTTTCTCTTCCTTTTCCTCCAGTCTCCTTCTTCGGTAATTCTCTTTCAACTGAGCCTCCCCCTTCTAGTTCACTTCTCCTCCTATTTTCCCTTCCTCTTTTCCTTCATTTCCTCCTTACTTGGAATCATGCAGAAATCGATGGTTTTTTTTTTGTCCTTTCCTTTCTCTTCTAACTCCTCCTCCGACCAACCATTTTCACCCTATACAAGTTTATCGCACACTAACAACCTCATATGTCATCCATTGCTCCTTAAACGTTCTGAGCCCAGCCCGACAACTGTCTGTCTAATTTACGGACATTTTTGTTCTGAGATCCTCAATCTCGAAAACCGTGTATTATACATTTTATCATAACCTACTTCACTATCTCCGTTTCTATGTAAACTTGCACCATGTGAAGCTTTGGATCAAGATTTTTGGGGAGACATTGTTTGATGATTCTGATCACATCATTATGATATTATTAATTCTTTTTTAATGGATGATGGAATTAGAGTTATTTTGATGGATGATTATCACTTTGAGTTTCCCTCTATGAATGAAACAAAGATAAGTTCCGTTCTCTCTTTGTAAATCCCTCTATTTATAAGGGATATAGAGTAATTGTTTTCACTTTTCTTTTTTCCTCTCAATAGAAGTTTAGGGATTTTTGGAGTAATAGTATTTAATTTTCTTGTCTTAATTAAATTTTGGTACAAATAATTCTAATTTTATTGGTTGCTAGGTTGGAATATGAAATTGGATAATTTATATTGTAATGTTGTTCAATTCCTCGCTAAAAAGATCATTATCAAATCTATTGCTTAATTCTAACATAAACTGTAGTTTTCATCATCATAAGAATAATTTACGAGATTGATACCATGAAATAGCGGGGCTAAAGGAACTGAACATCTATCAGGTTAACTTAATCTCCTCGGTCCTAATCGCCAGCTACAAGCTATTCCAAATTTAGGTCTCTGGTTATTATTAATAACTTCCAAATATGTCAGGTGGGCGTGTATGTTTGTATTTCTGCTTTGAGTTGAACCATCATGCGCATTCTGCAAAACCTTCTAATGTGATCCACTTCAATACATCGGCTTCCTTTGTCAAAGCCTCATCAATCTAGCTTCCCCGGAAACCAAATAAATAATAAAAGGATAAGGGGTTAATAAAATAGAGTTTTGAGCGATAAAGAATTGCAAGTCAGATGAAAACAGTTTGCAAAGAGTTTCTTTTCTTTTTAGAACCGCTTTTTTTTATATTCGGTACTTCTAAAGTGACTATTCACACAATACTCTTTTTGGCTAAATTTGGCTTAACCACTTAATCAATCCACAAGGTTGTAACACCCCTCTATTTGTCGTATGGGTAACTCGATCGAGTTGACCCAATGCCGGTCTTGTTGCCGAGTTGTGACGCAACTCCGTCGAGTACCTTGTACTCGGTTGAGTTAGTCAAACTCGATCGAGTTGATATAACTCGACCGAGCTAGCTCAACTCGGCCAAGTTGGTCAGTGACTCGGTCGAGTCGGTTTTCCCGTGTTCAACATCGCAGTAGCTTATAAAAGAAAAATCGGAAGTTAGAATTAGAATTACCCTAATCTGTCTGCCTCCTTCTCACTTTTCTCTCAAAACCTCTCACCTTAAATCCCTAAGTTTACCTATCAGAATCTAGTTGCGCGGATCATCCTAGCCTCGTATCGTTGTCATCAAGTAAGTCTTGTATTCGTTGTTTACCGTGTTTAAGATGGAGTATTTCGTAACTATTGTTAGTAATACCTTATATGTTATCTTAAGAGGAGATTTTGTAGAAGAACGGTGGTAGAATCGATTGTATCTTTACCTTGTGTGATTTGCCTTGAGGTAGGGTTATTCTTACTCAGTTATCTGTTATGTGATTGTGACGGTATTTATGCTATACTGTGAGGGATGCTATTGTTGTGCTGTAAGACCGATATCACACGTAGTTACGAGATGAGATGTAGAATTAATGTTTGGGACCATTGCAAGAAATGACTCTCAATCCTACGATTAACTTTCGTGGGACCTGCCACGGAGGGGATGTCAGATGTGCACATTATTGGTGTTTGTTTATGTGGTCTAGGTTCATGGGATGATCTGGTGCCTGGTGGTTCTGCTTTCCTTCGCCCCCCATTGATGGGGTCTTATGGGTCTTTGTTGTGTCGGTTGTTGTTCTTTTTCTGTGGGGTCTATTGTATGCACCTCAATAGTCCTACGATGGTTCGTCTGAATTTTGGAGTTTCAGTGGGTTGATGGGCTGTTTTGGTGGAGCGGCTGTAGTTTTTGGGATGGTGGGTTGTGTGTGGGTCGGTCGGAGGAGATAGTTCTGGTGAGGTTGTTTTTCTTTTGGGATTAGGCGTGACGGAAGGTGTGTGTTGGGTTTTGGTCGTGATTTCAGTGGGTGTGAATACGAGGTGGTTTTTGGTTGTGATAATGGTTTGTTGGAATAACTTAGTTTTGTTATTCTGCCTTATAATAAGGATATTAACAAGTTTATGGTGTATGTGTGTGTGTGTGGGGGGGGGGGGGGGGGGTTGTGTCTATCTTTACGTGGTCTCCTAGGATGGCCATGGGGTTGTTCATGTGGTTTGTCTGTGTGTCAGGTCTATCCTTGCTCGTCGTTGCGGACTACGGCTTACTTGCCTGTTTGGAGTGACTCTCAAAGTGTAGGAGTTTTGGCTCCTCTTGGCATAGATTTTCATGGTCTTTGCCCCCTTTTTCTTCCTACGTCCTTGCGGAGTATGTACACTTTGCGCCCTATTCTTGGATCTTGGGGGTTCATGGAGTTTATTGGTTTCCGTGGTTTCTGATGAGTGAAGATCGCTCTTGTCATTTGTCAAGCTTTGTTCGTCCCTTCAAGAAAGTTGAGGTTAAAGATGGTGGCTCCAGGGCTATGTCGGCTTTTTGTCATCAGCACATGTTTTCTATCCATTATAGTTATTTTTATATCTCTGCTTATCGTTTAAAAATTAACAGTGCATGTGACCAAATGAGTCAAATGACAATTGTATAAACCTCTTTTTACAGCTGTAAAAAAAAGAGTTTAGATTGAGTTGAGTCAATTCTATTTCGTCCTATGTCTAGGCTTGTTCATTTTTGGACTAATGATTAAAAGAGATTTTATTAGTCAATCCTACTAAAAAAAGTGTTAGGGAGAATGAGTTTAGATAATACTTAGAGAGATTTTATATGTAAGTATGACTTTTTAAACAATAAGTCTCTCTTATGACGGGTCTAGTACACTCACTTGAATAGATAAGACAAAAAAATAAGGGTTTGTTTGGTTGCCCATTGAAATCACGGGAACTTAAACTTCCAAGGGAGTGTAAAACCATGATATTATTTGGTTGCCAAAAGAACTTCCACATGAATTTACTTTCTCAATTATGTGGGAAGTCACCCCTTGCTCATTGGAACTTTCCACATGAATTAACTTCTTACATACAACCAAACACTTTTTGGAAATTCACATGAATTGGAAATGCATGTGAACTTGAGGTTCCCAGAAACTTTAATTCTCTTATGTGAACCAAACAAGCCCTAAAAGTGTATTGAAAATAACAAATGATTTATCACTACTTTCTTTATCTTTATCTGCTAAAATGATTTTATTTGACTCGTCATAAACTTGTTACGGATATTATTGTCACAAATGAGAATTTGTGCTTTTTAAAATGTGGTTAATGTCAGAAATGAGAGTTTGGTATGAAGTTAATAGGGGAGTAGAAAAGAGTGAGCAAGTCCCAACCATCCCAACTATAATTGTTGTCTAGAATTCGAATTGGATCTAATCACACCAACTCCAGCATCAATTTCAACGTTGAATGGAAGTTAATAAAGTCTAAAACACAAACACAAAGACCCTCGTTATCGTCGCCTCTCGCGATGTCTATCCTGAACAAGTACTACTAGCGCACTACATCTCTCAATCTCTCATTCTCTCCCTTTTTATTAACACTCCCCACACTTCTCTTCTTCATCTCCATATACTCTTCATTTCATTTCATCTCTCTCGTTTCTCAACAATGGCGTCCACGACACTCTCACGCTCCCTCTCCACCACCACCACCACCACCGCTGCCGCCATTTCCACACCATCACCATTATCCCACCCTACGCTCACTAACCCATCGCTCTCCTTCACCTCCCCTTTCAAACCCAGATCCCTCTCCCTCTCCTCACCCCCTAAACACCTTTCGCATTTCGTCCTATCCGCTTCTTCCGCCGACGCCGTTTCTACCTCTGAGGATGTCATCCCCATTGAAAAGAGTTCGTTTTCTTAATTTCCCATTTCTTTGATTTTTCCTATTCTTTCCCTTCTGCTGAATTTATTTTGCTTTCTTTTTCATGTGCAGGATTTCCGGCATTCCCCACTATCTTGGATATCAATCAGATTCGGGAAATTCTGCCTCACAGGTTCCTAACTTTCTAATTTGTTGCATTTAATTTGTTTTGTAGTCAATGAGCCACGAAGGCGGTATAGTATAGTATAGGGGAGGGCGGATTTGACATGAGACCTATTGTGCCATATACCTCCGTCTTGGCCTAGTACCACTAGGCCAAGGCCTCTTCATCACCATTAATTGGCAAGTATTCATTTTTACTGTTCAAATTTGAGACTTGAAAATCGGGGGTGTTTTTCTAAACTTTAGAATTGCTCAACAGTCTTTGTGGCTTTGTGCTATTCCTCATTCTGGTTTCGAGTTAATATTCAGCGTTTCAGGAGTTAAAGTAAGTTTGAAATTTTAGGAGGCTGATTAGAAATGTAAAGATCAACTCAGCAAAAAAGGAACGCATCCTTTTAGCTATAAAAGATCCTTTTTCCCCCCTTCGGATAGGGAGAGGGGGGCGGTGGGGGGAGCCGTTGCTAGCCCTTGTGTCGCTCCACCACCGGTTGCCTCCTTTGTGGTGGTTTGTAGAGAACCATAGGTGAGGTGATCTTAGTGGAGATGGGATGGATTGTTTGCCAATACAAAAACAACAAAGTCAGAGCCTTAATCCTCAAAATGATTTGAGGTCGGTGACAAAAAAATCCTTTAGAACCATCGTTTACGAACACCTCCAAATGCGACGAGATAAAAAGAAAAGAGTGGAAAGGCAATGGGGAGGGAAACATGATTTGGGATGAGTTTGCAAATCAACAGTCAAATTATTTTTTTACGAAAATTAAGACAATGACTGCCTTTTCAAAGTTAAGGAAGTACGCAATTTCATCTTAAATTCACATGACTTCATTGTATCGCTTCCAAGAGTGGTTGATTGGCATTGGAGAGGGTGGATTCGTACATTCGACTATGGGAGACATGGTAATTGTGGAAAATGTCATTCTATGTTTTGATGTTCAACAATCAGTCTATGTTTTGTTGTAACTTCCTTTGGGATTAGGGTTTAGGGTTTTGGAGCTTGAGCTTATATTATCAATTTTTTGCAATGTTTAGGTTTCCATTCCTGTTAGTCGATAGAGTGGTGGAGTACAACCCTGGTGTGTCGGCTGTTGGGATCAAGAATGTGACAATTAATGACAATTTCTTTCCTGGGCATTTTCCCGAGAGGCCCATTATGCCAGGTGTTCTTATGGTTGAGGTAATGTACATGTCTTTCTGTGTCATTCTTTTGTTTTCCCCTATTTTGGTGTGGAAGATCTGCATGGGTGATATGTGTTGATTGGCTACTACCTAAGTGGGTTTTATTTATACACTGCCGTAGACTAGAATTGTTTTTTTCGTGATTGTTAGTATGCTGAACTATCAATAGTATTACTGCCGTGCAAGATGTAACTTTGTCAGAGCGTGTTGACATTAATGCCCGTATATATTGTGCTCTTATGCTCCCAAATTTAGTTAGTGGTTAGTGAGACACTGTCATCAAATATATTGTTCTTACTTGATTTTTTTTTTGGTTGAATCCCTTACATCAATATATTTTGGGCGAATTGTCTTATACTCCTATTATTGAACTTAGGTTTTATTTGATCATTATTTAAGGAGTTTATAGCTTGCACAATAGAAGCCTAGTTTCCTGTGCACATCTTTTGGAAGTCTGTGGTGTACACGAAATGTAATTTTACAGAACTAGAAAGGAGGACAAAAGGAAGAATCAAAGAGCTTAAGTGGTGAATCTATACAACAACAACAACAACAACAACATTAGAGCTTTAGTTAGCTTAGATTAAAGCCTCACAGAAGTACAGAAGTTCTTGTCCTCTTAAACCTTATTTTCTGTTTTGTAAGACGTGATCTTCTTTTTGGAAAAAAAAATGGAACTTCTTATGAGGACTTCAGACTTCACTCACACTCCTTGAAAAAAATTGTATCTTATTTGTCAATGCCTAAACCTTATATTACTTGTAAATTTTTTGCCTTTAGTACTTCAGACTTAATTTGATGTGAAGTACGTGACATATATTCATAAATATCTGAGCCAGACACTTGCGCACATGTGTGACATACTTTTAACCGCGTCTGAGTAACATAGTCCGTAGCTCATTGCTGTCACTTGACAAGTTTTCTTCAGGACAGTCTGAGGGTCTTATCACTTGACAGAAGCTTAGGAGGTTGTAGACTACGTATTTGTTATTTAACATAAGTATTTCCTCTTGCTGAGTAGATAAATGCAGGTGTGGCTCTGCATTGTTGTAAGTGTACTTCCTTTTTAAATTCTTGATCACCAACAGTAGAGATTCGTTTATATTTAGGCTATTTAATATACTAGCTAAATATGTGAATTTATATATTGAATTGCCATTCATGAAATTGGGGGAAATCAAGGATGAAATTTGGGGAAATCAAGGATAGTGAGTCTTGGCCTCCTTTGGAAATGGGAACAAAGATCTATGAGATTGACGAAAAACAAAAAAAGAAAGAAATTACCGATGAGTTTCTTCTTTGACTACATAACGCAAACAAACAGAATTATCTGCACTAGTGAGAGGCAAGTTGACAGTATGAATTACGCTGACTGAATTGCTTACATTCAGGCAATGGCACAAGTAGGTGGATTAGTGATGCTACAGCCGGAAATAGGAGGATCTCGTGAAAATTTCTTCTTTGCTGGAATTGACAAAGTTAGATTCAGGAAGCCAGTGATTGCGGGGGATACGTTGGTGATGCGAATGACGCTAACCAAGTTACAGAAACGCTTTGGGATAGCCAAAATGGAAGGCAAAGCATATGTTGGTGGTGAAGTCGTGTGTGAAGGAGAGTTCTTGATGGCTATGGGTACTTCGAGTGAGTAAACCATTCATTTGAAATGTTTTCAGTTGGCCATTTTTCATTCACCAAATTAGTCCGAATGTAGGGGGTTCGAGGCAATGGGGTAATGTTTATTTTATTCTTAAATGTTAGTAGTGCTTGGTCGCCTTGGTGATGTTACTAGGAAGTTAGTAGCTCATTGTTCCTTAGTTGTGCCTTAATTTTTTCGTTCAAGTGTAGCATTTTCAGTGTTTTTACTCCTTCAGACAGATTCATTGTCTTGTTATTTAACTACTATCAATTTTATTCAGTTCGTTTAAAAAATATCGGATGTGATCCAATTTGTTTATTAATTTTTTTTTCTGATATGGAATTTGCTCTAAATTTACAATTGTTCTGTTTAGCCGTGGCTTAACTCCAGCATTTAAGTGGAAAGTTTCAGTATCAATGGCTCACTGCCATGAAAATTGTCCAGGAATGATTGGCTGAAACCGTAATTCAAACTAACTTACATTTTACAAAAAGAAAAAAAAAGCGTAATTCAAGCATTTGAACTTGTAGCACTGTATTATCAAAGTCTTAATTTTGTACTGATTCGAGTTCAGCTAATATAAAATTCCGTATTAAACTGTCGAATAAAGAGTATTCCTTCCATCACTCGAAATTAACTACATGAATATTTGCTTGGACTCGAGGGACAATCATGGGAGCCATGCCCATGGATTTGGGTTGTTTGAATAACAAAATTGTATGTGGTTGCTTTAGGCTAATGAAAAAATTATATCCTTTATAAAAAGGCTTGGGTCCTCCAAACAACAAATTGATATTAGCAGGGATAGATTTAGAAAGCAGAAAGATGATTTAACAAGTTTGATTAGTAGATTAGATTAACAAATTGTTTAATATATTTGTAAAATGACGTATAAGGATATAAACAAATTATTTATTAAATACTCCCTCATTTTTTATTTTGTTCCCATTTGCTTTATTACGGTCTTCAAAGTGTAGCTTTGACCGTATTTTTTGACATTCATATGTTACTTTTTTTTGTCAAAATCTTTTTCCTTAAAAGATGTCTTGATATTAATCGTAAATGTTTTGGTTTTATTAATAAATTTTATTCTCCAACTTATTTACGGTCAAAGTTTGAAAACTTTAACCTCTAAAAACCTAGGAAGAAAATAGGAGAATGGAGGGAGTATAAAAAAGAAAGTTAGTATTCTTTTAAGAGGGTATATAAGACAAAACAATTTTTTTTCTAATCCGTTAATCCAATACTAGTAGGGGCAACATATTACAAAATACCATATTGGAGCCCAATCTACCATTCTAATAGGCCATTAACCATACGCACTAAATTGTATATTCGTAAATCAAACATTCTAAAATTATCCAAGATGCTGAAATTTGGTCAATATACCATTTACCAAACAGAGCGTTGGTAAAAAAAACCGAAAATATACAACAAAGTTACAAAACTGTGAAATGCTCAACTCAATATTATGCCTGTTTTTCATGACCAAGATAAAATCCACGGCTATATAATCGCCTAAATCTCGCTAAAATTTCAAAAGAGAAAAAAAACGTCACAAATTTCAACCAAATACTTGAGTTGGACCATTCAAGAATAGTCTTGAAATCTTGATCCAACTTATTCAACTCAACAAATGGAGGCGCCAGTAATTATTATGATTTTAGCAAACACCATTAGTTTTGTAATTCTTCTTGTCTGTCACAAACTTCTTCCAGACATTGCACACCTCCATCTGCACCTCCATTGCTGTCTTCTTCCTTGACACCTCCTCAGCTCCAGACGCTACAGATAACTTAGCACTAGCGCGTGCAGGGAGGGCGTCCAGCTCGATCAGAACCTTGAGAATGTCATTGACTAGGCGGTCAGCAAGGGTTCGAGAGAAGTCCTCTCTGATCACCACACGGAGCACAGTCACGTGCTCCGCGTCTGGAGGCATAGAGTAAGCTGGTATTATCCAGCCGAACCTCCTCATCATGTCAGAAATCTCAAACTCATTGTGAAGACTATTGTCCTTCAAGGAGAATGCAACTAATGGGACTCCAATATCTTTCGATATTATGTTGAATCTCTCTGTTTTTTCCAAACCTTCCCTTAGGATCTTCGCGTTTTCTTGGCAATTCTCCATTATATTCTTGTAACCCTATGTCAATTCAATTCACTCTACATCAGTTCAGCTCTTTTCCTTTCAGTTATAGAAAATATACGGGTTTATAGTCAACATACCTCAAATCCCAAACGAATTAGCTGATAGTATTGAGCAATGATCTGATTCGATCCTACATCGGCCAAAACAATTGATTAGAAAGAGCACAGCCTTGGCTTATTGCCGAGATGATATTAGTTGGTCTAAAAATATACCTTTGGAGAAGTTGAGAGTAAAGGTGGGTTGATCAGCACCAAGGTAGTTAATGTGAAAGATGAGTTCATCAGGCAAATCGGCCTTGCTTCTCCAGATGACCCATCCAACACCCGCGTAAACAAGGCCATACTTGTGCCCACTTACATTGATGCTCTTCACTAATGGCAGCCTGAAATCCCACACTATGTCCGGGTATATGAACGGTGCTATGAACCCACCACTTGCTGCATCCACATGAATTGGTGTATCCCATCTGCATCCGATAAAAATAGGTTTTTAGTCGGAATAAGGTTAGTTTGGTTCGAGTTTACTGCATTTCATGAATTGGTGTATCCCATCCCCATGAGTTTACATGTCATACGAGAATAACTGACTGAATTGCCACAAAAAAACCATACATACCCAGTTTCGGCGTTCTTTGCCTCAAGGAGATCATTCAAAAGCTTAACATCTTCAAACTCTCCATTGAGAGTTGATCCAAGAATGGCGGCAACACAGATGGTGTTCTCGTCCACCATTTCGACTGCCTTTTCAGGGTCCATGACATAGTACCCGTCGCGTAGCTTAACTTCCTTCAGCTCAACCTCAAAGTACCTTGCAAATTTCTCCCAGCAAACCTGATCGAGTAATTATTAGTTTCATATCTCAAACAAGCAGCCTTGATAGAACAGTGGTAGAAAACCGCTATGTAGACGTTTCTGTTGTTAAGTACGACACTGTTTATGAGCAGTTACAGTTAAGTCGGAGTAACGTAGAATAAAGCAGAAGTGCAGTAAATACCTGAACATTTGCACCAGTGACCATGTTAGGCTTGTCAAAAGGTAAGCCTTGTTCTTTCCTCTTGTTTTGCCACTTCCTCTTGAAAGCGAGGCCAGCAAGCATGATTGCCTCGGACGAACCCACGGTTCCTACTCCGACTGCAACCTCCGACTCTCCAAGTGGTGCATTGAACAAATTGGCTATCATGTTCACACATCTATTCTGTTTACATATTTTAATAAAACATAATTTAGCTTCATATTGTCTTCATTTCGGTAATAATAATGCTTACTAATATTTAATCAATTAGTCTTTTAAGAAATGGTAAGAGACGGAAATGTCTAAAGGGGCACTTATTCATAAGTAGCGACTACGAGTTCCTCATCATAAAAAAAACAGAACAATTGTATGATTATATCTCTACTTTTTGTAGTGTTTTTACCTATATAAGGTAATAAATCCACTTAAGATGTGCAAAAAATTATTATCGGGTTGTACTCCCTCTCCGTACATTCAGTTATTTACCTTTTTTTTTTACTCTTTTTTATGGTATTTAAAATTTAGTATTTGACATGATGAAGCCCGTAAATCTCTCTCAATTTCTCAAAATTGAAGTTGAGAAATGGCAACACTTAAAAGTAATCTCATAATAATTATCTTAATTAAACAATTTTATATTTTAATCCTTATGGAATAGTCTTAAAGTTAAGTCTAAAAGGCAATGATCAAGTCTAATTCAATTACTTTTTCCTAATGCTTTGGTCAAAAGAAACCATTCTATTTCAACAAATTTGGGTGATTAAACTACTCCAACTATAAGTACTCATTTTCATTCAACTATCATAAAATAATAGTGTGTCTCGGATAATAATAAACTTAATTTAATATGTATGACTAAAAAATCAAAAGAAAGATAGACCTACGATCGGAACCCAAAATCTTAAAAAAAATAGTTAAATTATTAATTTTCGCTATTCAACTTTCTAAAAAAGCACGTTTAATAAAGATACTAAATCACAAGAAAAAAAATTTGCTACCCTAATTTCGTTTACTACGCTCCATCAAACAATA
Source organism: Silene conica (assembly GCA_029255685.2). NCBI lineage: Eukaryota > Viridiplantae > Streptophyta > Magnoliopsida > Caryophyllales > Caryophyllaceae > Silene > Silene conica. The sequence continues at coordinate 77,773,907 of CM055312.2, forward strand.
GCGCCACGTTTTTGCCAAAGACAAATAACCTAAGAGGGTAATTTGATAAAAGTTAAAAATACAGTTAAGCATTCGTATTTTCGTTTGACGTAATATGATATGGTAACGTTTAAATCTGAAATGTATTTTATCACAACTCGTTATATGAGAGCGTTATTTTAATAAATTAACTTATTTAATACCGATTTTAAGTGGTGTAATACTTAACCATCATATGTTTTAACCCGCAAAATTATGAACTCGGAATTTTAGAAGGGAAAAAAAGATGCCTGGAGCTCAGTGGTAACAGGGTATTCATCCATGTCGACGTAGTTCTTGTTAATGGAAGCCATCATAAGTTTGTCACATTCAGGCTCCATCCATGTTGTAACAAATGATGCCAAATTCAATCTTGGATTTCCATCCAACATTAGTTCATCGTTTATTATTTGATATGCTGCTTCCTTTGGTATTGACTGCTCTGGCATCCTGAACCTGTTTTTACATACATTTTATACACACTATTAGTATTTTATTATTAACCATTCTTCCGTTACTGGTTGGTAATTTGAAAATATTACGCGACTCCATAATTTGCGTTTTAAACTTGTTACGATTTTTTTACTTCTATTTATATGTAGTACAGAGTAATTGCACATTTTAGACGAGTCTAAATGTGTAATGGTAATCTGGTACAATCTATCGTACTATATATAAAACGGTTTGGAGTGAAATAATAAGCGGAATAATAGTATGAGACGAGACGGTGTTATAGAAGTTAACGTAAATATGTAGCAATATGAACGTAAAAAGGAGATGGAGGCATGGAGGTAGATAGATACCTAGGAAGACAGACGCGAACATATCTGGAAGCAAAAGTGGAGTGAACAGAGATATCAGTTTCTTGAGTTGCTTTTAGAAGAGCCATTGATTGATTGATTAATTAATTATGTTAAGAAAATAGAATTATATATTTAGATTAGTGAATGAAAGAAAGAAGGGTTAAATAAAGGGAGATGAGATTAGAATAGGAGTAAGTTTGATTAGCGAAGAAGAAGGTGAAGAGGACGAATGTTATATACAACCTACGAACCAACCAACGAAGATGCATCCATCACACTGACTTTTTCCACCATGCTTATTTTTAGCATTAATAATTCCTTATTTTTACTCTTCTAAATTATATACTCCTATAAGAGAATAGTCTATGTGAATATCAAGGAATACTGACTGACTCAACAAATGTCTATTTTTTGCCTTACAAATATGAATTTTCTTTCCAATGTCAGAAATAATATATTATTTAATAAATTCCGTTGATAATGAAAATATTTGTTATAATAAATTGCGTTTTTATCTGCCATCTATCACTAAGATCGTTTTTTATAGGCTATTTAGCATATTACTATCTAATAAATTTAAAATTTTACATCTTACTACCTAATATGTTCAATTTTTCAAATAACAACCTAATAAGTGTAAAAACTTACACGATTACTACCAAAATGACGGAAATTGCTAAAAACGACGGAAATCGGTTTATTTCGTTCCGTTTAACTTTAAAACCTAATTTAATACCTAATTTACCCTCCCCTCCTTCCTCCATTAAAACACCTCCGTTAACATTTAGAAGAGGTTCTTGAGCTGTTCTACTGTTCACTACTCTACTGCTCAGGAATCTACAAAAATTTGAAAAGCTAAACTAGTAAAATTCTGAAATCAAAATCAATGAGCCATTAACCAATTTTAGAAGACATTTGCACCAGCGGCACTCTCACCAATTTGGGTTGGCAACATCTTGTAGTTCGAGATAAAAGCAGTATCGAAAATCGAAAAATCGACGAATTGAACTGATTTAATATGACTTAATCATTAAATCGCATGCAAACCAGGAGCAACTTTTAGTCTTACATTCGGGACACCGTCTCTAATGAGTTTTTACAGGGGAGGGGAGGGAGAGGGCTGTGTAAAATTTTAACCGGGAATAGGTTTATTAAAGGAAGGGTAAAATAGTCATTTAACTTAACCCGAAAATTTAAAACTAACTTAAGTTCGGTTTCCGTCAAAAAGGTAGCAAACTGATTAATCTTGTGTGATTTTAGGTAGTTAGTTGCAAAATTAATTATATTAGGTAGTAAGATGTAAAATTTTAGATTTATTAGGTAGTTATTTGTGATATTTCCTTTTTTATATGAAAAGTGGGTACCAACTGTCCGTGAAATATGAAATCATGAAATAATAAAATTGTTTATTTTAACAACAAAATGCTAATATTAGTGGTGATAAAATGCAAGTTGTATAATCTAATGTGTTTATTATCTAAATAGTAATTACAAGTATTATGTAAATGGTTATTATTGTCTAATTGTAAGAAAAATATTAATTTTTAAAGAAAATTATATGAGACAGTTAGATCAGGTTCTTTTGAACTTAATGTCACTCATCTAACTTCATTTCATATCACATAATTTCGGTTCAGGAAATTTTAAATCCTATAGTTAGAAAAATTCATTTAAATTAGGATTTAATACAATTCGGTCTATGTTCAATAAATTTAGTTTAGAAAAGTTTAGTGCAAGGAAATAAAAAAATTTATATATAAACACATTATTAGAATAGAAAAATAATTTTTTAATTTCATTAATTAATAATATTAATGACTACTAATAGTTTAATACCTCTATTTCATCAATAATAGGTCTTCTGGTAACGGATATATCCATCACAAGCATGTGACGGATCAAGTATACCCACTTGTTTCGATAAGAAAAGTGCATAAAAATCACAACTGATTTGTCTTGTATCTCCTCAAATGGATTTTATTTGACCTATCACAAATTTACGACGAATATTACCCTTCACAAATGAGAATTTGTGTTTCATCCATCACCCAAATCATATTAATTGATGTACAACAAGTCATTGCATCTGGAACAGTAGTTGCATACTTGTTCGACAAGTTAAGAGATGTCAAAAACATTGACCATTGACTATTAGTAGAAGTTAAGAAAATTAAGATTTGACTAATAGAGAGTTGACACGTGTCAACAATATGGTAATATAGATTTAGAGTAATTGTTCCTCTTTTTTAGATGAAGTTGAATTATTGTTTCTCTTTTCTTTTTTAGTATATATTTTGTAGTCCGAAATTAATTCAATGTAAAGTTGTGTGTTTTGTGCTAAAATTATTTTCTTATTTTTTGCCCAAAGTGAAAGGAACCGTTACCCCGTATCAGAGGAAGTATTATAGTCCCTTGGAAGGCGACACCGGTTACGCTGCTGGGTTCGCTACATTCCAGCATTTAGACCCTGTTCTTTTCGGCTGAAACGAGCTGAATTGAATTAATTGGAGTAGAGCTTAACTGAACTAAATTGAGTGGAACTGGGATGCAGTAAATTTACTTGAATTAAAAGTTAATTTTGTGAAGAGATTAATTGAACATAAATGATTGAACGTATATAAAACTTAACGGAATACAACCAAGCAAAATTAAAAGGAGCTGAAATTAAGCCAGAAAGAACAGGGCCTTATTACATTCCACTTGTTGGGATGATAATAGGAAGTAGGAACCACTTTATTGCTTGCCGCTCCTTGTTTTTGATTCAATAATAGTGTTATTAGTGTATAAACTTCAAAAGTTCAAAAGCATTTACAAATAACACAAATTCTTATTTGCAACGGTACTATCCGTCGCAAGCTTGTGACGGATACCGCTTTCTCTCACAAAATACCCACTTTTTCTCTCTCTCCAACACTATTCATGTGGTCCCCTTTCTCCACTAACTCATTTTCTACCCATTTTATCTCACAAAATATCCGTCACAAATGACGACCCGTCGCAGGCAAGACTTACTATACAAATAAAGTGTTTGCGCCGAAGTCGCATGCATTACTAACCTTTCCCACTTGCTTCTAGTTCTACTCAAGTTTTGGGCTATGCTAATTACCGATGACCAAATGGGAATTATCTGCACTAGGGGTGGTCAATTAGGGTGGTCAATGGTGTGAGTCAACTGGCTTTAGGACGGATCAAGGAACGGTGCGGGTTCAAGGTATGGAACCTGGGCACGGCCTGAGGTCAGGGAGGGTCCGGGACGGGTTGAATCCGGTTCTTGAAAAGTGTAACCCGAACCCAGCCCGAGGAGGGTTGAGGGAAGGTTTGCGGGCGGGTCTGGGGCAGATTTGGGGCGGGTCTAGGGGCTGGTCTGGACAGATACGGATTACTTTTCGGGCCGGACTCCATAAATTGGACCTGGACCCCGGTTATTTCACACACATGAGCCGGGTCGGGTTTGGACCCGGGTGAGGCGGGGCAGGTTAGATTTGGGTTCAGTGGCAGGTCGGGTACGGGTTGCCAATGTTGGCCCGCACTCTTGACCAGCCCTAATCTGCACTACTAAGAGACAAGTTGACTGTATGAATTACGATGAATTACGTTTTATACATACAAAATTTACCCTGGACTTGACTTTTTTAAACTGAACTTATTGAGCATAAATCGAATTTATATTTAAACGTAATTTAAATGAATTTAAATAATCACCTTCGCGATCCTTACATAAAGGTGGTTCATATAACAATTAAATTGATATGTTAATTTGTAATGCACGTAATCCTAATTCAACGTCAAAATTCACATACTCATACTAGAGTTTGTTTCCTAGGAATTTTCAGTGACCATGAGGAAAATAGATAGTTAAATTCTCAAACATAAGAGTTGAAAACTGCTAGAATTTAAGGCTTTGTTTGGATTGAGAGAATTGGAGGGAAAGGGAAATGGAGGGTTTTGTTCTCTCCTTTAAAACAAACAAAAATCTTTCCAAGAGAGTCAAGATTTGAAGATAAAATTTCATTTGAACCTTCATTTAATTATGCAAGTCATATTTTCTTGGATAATCTCACTCCATTATACCATCCCCTTCCTTCCTCCCCTTCCATTTCCATCTCATCAATTTTATTATCCAAACAACCTCAATTCATTTTCCCTCACCTCCCCTCCCCTCCCCTCCCTTCCCCTTCCCCTCCCTATCCCTCCTAAAATTGTATCCAAACAGAGCCTAAAACTCCCCCATTTTATAAAAGAAATGAGATCACCAAACAACCTCCAAATACCACAATTCATGGATTTTAGAATTCCCATGAGTTGCAACCAAACGAAACCTATGTGAAATTTCAGCTATTCCGGAAAGACAGCTTACATTTGAACGTTCTAAACCTCATGAAAATACTCCTTTGAAGCCTTTTAAAAGTGTTGGCTTTCGGATTTGAAAGTTGAAAATGTGTTGCCTCCTCTTTTCTGATTTTTTTCTACTTGAAATACTTCCTTACATAGTTGCATTACAGAAATTTACGCAAAAAAATACTCTAAATTAAACAAAACATATAAAAAAAAAAGCCTAATAATAATTTTCTGAGGACATATAGATCCGGAAACAACACTCAGAGTCAGAGCCCAATGATATGTACAGCTTTGTGAAATATCTTGAACTTGAATGTAAAGCACACCCTTTCCTGTTGCGTTCTCTTGCAGTTGCTTCAAAGGCTCCGTTTCCATCACAATATCCTGATAATTGCTTTCAACTAAATAAATGCAACCATCATCCATTCATCTGATAAACTTCATTTCCGTCCACAAAAGTATAAGGGACATTTTTCGGGATTTCATGAGAAACGTCTGTTTAAATCAGCTGTTGTGCGATGGTGCATCAGGTTCTGATTGAACTTCATCATAACCGCCAGTTTCATCGTTGTATTTGTACCTGAGGAGAGGTTGACAAAAGCTTCAATTTTTTCAGCCTCCAAAAACTAGAAAATGAGTAAAAGAACTAAAGTGCTTCAAACCTATTATAGGCCAGCAAATTTATAAGAGTTATTCTAGCTAGGTAAGACCACAAGAGCGACAAAGCTCTCGCTCCCGACTTTTAACACGGCGGCGTTGCCAAGAGAATAGAGCTTCAGAACTCTGATTTAAGTAGTTCAATTCCCTTTGGACTTGACAAGTAAAACAGTACAACATGACTTAAGATCAGCACAAGTGCAAGACTACCGCTACCACACCCTTCCATGATTCATAATAGAGGACATCATTGCTATTTTCTGATAAACAGCAATACCAGTACAGTTCAATCCACACACATATCCTTGTAAAGTTTAAAACTTGCAGCTCACTGGTAATGCACATATATAATGTTGATTAAGAATACTATAGCTAGCCAAAATTTATATTCCTCAAATTTTCCCGCCATCTGTGAACTCCCTCCCACAAATCAAAGAGGGAAATGCCGGAAAAGGCACGCCTACCTTAGACCTTAAGCACACATTTGCCCTCGCCTATCAACAAATCATCTGATGGTCTCTTGATAAGAATATTGACAATAGTGTATAAGGAGGAATAACTATTGAATGAAAATAAAGTGCACATGGCAAGCAGTGACGAGTAATTTACCACTGTCCTGAGGATGCAGCGCAGAACAATCCTGTAGATGGGTCATAGTAATATCCCGAACTGTTGCTGTAATAATACCTGGAGAAAGACACATTACAGAATCATAACTATATAGGCAGATGTTGTCAATGATAGACTTTTGAGTTTTTATTCACTCCACCTGACTTTCACAGATAAATCAAGTGAGAACAATATGAAACAGGGAAAAAAAAATTATATTGGTCGATCAAATTGGCCAATTTTTTCGTTAATATCAATGGATAAACAAGAAGGCTAAGAAGACAAGAACAGAAAAAGGTATGTGGTCAGAGGAAGTACCCAGAAGCTTCATCGTATACATAGTCGCTTTGCCCTGCCCAAGAACCTGGTAAACAGTAATTATAAATCATGAGAAAGCCAAATAACATGTCCAAGCCACAGAAAAAAAACGAGCATTGAATATACCTCCTAAATCTTGACTTTCCATATCAGCTGCCAGCTGACCACTTGTGCCTTCAACAGGCATAGTAGTTCCATTATTTTGCTTTGCATCCTTCTCGTTAGGTTCATCGCCAAACATGTCAAATTCCTCCTCTCCATTTCTTGCTCGAGCTAATGCCTCATATCCTTCTGAGTAAAGCAACACATTCAATGCAACATTACCACAGCAGCAATAGATCTTAATGTTAGTATGACATCTTTAAAAATGACGACCCAGTATTTGAAATACGCTAATTGTGGAAAGATAATACTTTACTGTTTTTGTCTTTCTACTCCGAGAGATGTAGTTAACGAGTACTATGTAAAATTTCAAAACTAAAAGAACTTTTCTGTCCCATCCGTAAGGAGAGACCGCGCTCCGTAATCAACATCAAAATCTATGGAGGCTTCTGTGCAGAAGCAAACAGATAAAGAATTTGACAACTGAATATATTGGACCAATGTGTTTACAACTTTACACACAACCAGGATACTCACAGATACATATACCAATCGAACATTCAGGATGGCACGTAAACAGTTTTTCATTGCTTCAGAATATGCAATTTCTGCACTAACTTTAGCCTTAAAGAGAGAGGACTAGAGCACAAACCTGCTTCGCGCTCAAAAACCTCCTTTTCTTCATGATATACGTCTGCAGTAACATCAACAAATGAGAAAAAGTGCTTAGATATCAGCTGACCAGTAAGCCATAAAGGCAATAGGCGTCAAGTCTGTCAACTATCAATTGGGACAAAATATTGACAATTTGAAAATTTACACGTTGAAGAGCTTACTGTAATCTCCATTCTCCATGAGCTTCATAGCATCTTCTGTAAGCTGGTCAAAAACATGCTTTGATTCAGGTGACATTTTGGCCTTCTTGTCACGAGATTGACCTTTTAATCGTTTCAGGGCTTGCAGAACCTACAAATGCCAGATGATCATAATTGTCAAACCATGAAAGTAGATCAAAATCAATATCAGGAAAGGAAAGAATTAGCAACAACGATAAACATGGCGCAAACCAAAAAAGACAAGCAGAGTAATTAAGAAATCAAAATTACAATACTAGAGTTTGTTTGAATACACTTTTAGGAGGGAAAGGGAGGGAGAATGGAGCAAGAGAGTTGGCTCCAAATCTTTCTCATGACGAAGGGATTTTAATTCGACTTGAAGGAGGGAAAACGGATCCCTCTATATCTCTTTCTCTCCCTTACCCTCCAAATAAGGGAAATTGTATCCCTCCTCCTTCCCCTCCTTCCCCTCCATCCAAACAAGCCTCTAATATTTATCAGGAGATCTCTGTTAGAAAAAATGGTGCTAGAATACTTCAAGGACAAAAATGCACACTACAGGTTGGACGATGTGATACAAACAAATAGATTTAGCAGAAAATCAATTATCTCATGATGATGGCAGGACTGGTCAGTTTTGAAAGCAATTGTAACCCATAAGGAAACATAGCGGAATTTGAAAAGTACACACGGAAAGACTTAGAAAAGAAGAAGAGATGCAAAAAGAAATGACAAAGGTGTATGAGAATACAGAAAGTATTATACCGTTTCACCAGGTTCAAGAGCATTCGCAATTCGTCGCTTCATTTTTCCAACATCATCAGGAGACGTCTCTTTCTCTTCATCATCATTCTTCCGAACAGAGGAAAGCCTCTCAGCAAGCTTTGGGTCGACTTCAACACTATCCAGCCATGCATCCTGCTCAGACATTAAAAAAGTTGCACAATGCCATGGCAAGTTCATACAACAAACATAAACCATAAGCCCGAAACTACATCTAAGAAACATAACTCACACCTTTTCTTCCTTTTCAGTAACATATTCCACAAAATTCCCTGCTTCATCAAAGTAACCTTCCTCCCTTTCTTTTTCCAGATTAAAAGGCTCCATTGCGATTCCATCATCAACAAAAGTTTCACTCTCCTGACAAGGGTCAAAAGTCCATTATAAGCACCTATATTTAAATCTTCAAAAACATGCATAAGAAAAGAGAAAGTAAAACAGAAAACAGTGGACTTGTGATATAATTAGAAGTCCACATCAACATATATTATAAATGGTTTAGAAAATTGCAACTTCACATACATAAGACTGTCGGCACCTTAACCTATAAATCAGAAAGTATATGCAGTAGCCAATTATACATCAGCAGGGGAATAATAGCCGTCAAAACAAACGCAATGAACCATCCCATTATCAGTAAGAATTATTCGCCTATTTGGTGGTGGCACATTATAGCTGCCCAAGGCTCCAATCACACGCCAGAGTAACTAAATCCACTGATGAGATGAAGGTTTCAAAAGTAGATTCCCCGTGGTGAAAAACACTTCACATTCGTTTCCTCCTTTAGAATCTGCCATGTGAGGAGGTGGGTGCACACTACCTCAAGTGTTTTTATACAACTTCCCAAGCATATTGATGTGGAAAAAAAAGGCTAAAACAACTTGCAAAACTCTACACATGTACCAAATCCAATTCTATAGGTGTCAATTTTACGTTACAACATTGTTTCAAATAGATTACATAACAATCTCTTCTTGAATCAATCTCCTATGATTCACAGAATTAAACCTGATTAAGGAGTTCAATAAGCTCGAGACAGCAAACACAGATCAGTAAAAGTCATATAAACTCCAATACACAGTGTCATCACGCTTCACTACTTCGTATTACCGAAAGCTGATAGGACGAAGTGGACTTGAATAAACATAAAAACAGAAAACAGGCACGACACCATTATAAACCCCATCAAAATAAACTCAATCAGATGCTAATTGCAAAATCTTAACATTAATTGATGACGCTAAGCATGAATAAAGAAGACGAAAAGGCGAACCTGATAACGAACTTCGGCAGCAGAAATACGACTCAAAGCAACCTCACCTACATCCTCAGTGAATAGCTGAGTAGTCATCTGGCCACGGCGGCGTGCGCGTTCCTTCGCGGCAGTGCGTGGATCGGACAGGTCCGGCGGTGCGGTCGGCATGTCGACATCCTCGTTGGCCGGCTCATACGTCGGCGTCTCGGGCTTCACTTTCTTGCCTTTCGGAAACCTCACCCGTTTTGCCCTAATTAATTTGACAAAGAAAATTCAGGTGACTAGGTATTCGGAGATAGCAGCAAATATAGATAGATAGAGAAATCTTACAGAGGTTTAATGGAGTCGTCTTCTTCACCGATGAAGGGGCGCTTGCGAGAGGATGAAGAAGAAGCTCGTGTATCGTCCATGGCGGATAATTTGGATGTTTGGAATTGCCTGTCTATTATTTTTCGTATTGGGGTGACTGGTGACTACTTGGTGAGTAGCAACAGTAAGATTAGGAAACACAAGTTTTTTTAAGATGCACTTTTCTAAACTTACTCCCTTTTATGTTTGTTTTTTTAAATTATTCCCTCCTTACGTTGATCTCCGGTCAAAAGTTGCTACCATTTTCTAACTCCGGTGAGTATTTTCGTTTCTTTTTGAATTTTCCCTCTATTTCTCCACATTCTTGACAAAAATACCCCTGCCTGTTAAAGTCACCCATTTTCCTCCATTATCTCCTCAACTACCCCACCATCCACCACCCCTTTTTTCCTCTCCAACACCTCACCAACCGCCGTTCTCCTTCCTCGTAATAACCCGTCATCCGCCCCTATCTTTCCGTTCTCGACCCTTTTGCGTTTGTTGCCAATAACGACCACCTCCAATGTGCGACATCATTGGTGACTCAATCACAAAAAACATCGACGAAATCGGTTTCAGGCTATAATTTTACCCACAACATCGCCGGAGCAGCTTTTTGAATTTGTGGCTTTTTTTGTAGATCTAGCCTTTTGAATTTATACCGACATAGGTGGGGCCAGTTTGGATAGTCGTTGGTGTGTTAGGTGGGGAAGGGAGTGAGGTGTTGCTTGTTGTCGACAAATTCAGATGAGGATTATGGCGCGTGCGATGGGGCATTGTTGTACGTCAGGTAGTGGGAGGGAGGTCGCTGGGGTGACGGTAGCGTGGTGGTGGAGATTGTGCGGTGGTCGGTGGCAAAAAGGTGGATCTAGGAGAGGAGGAAAAGAATGAAGAGATATGAGAGTATTTTTTTCGAAGGGCAATTTCGTCCATTTACTTATTTTTTTCACCGGAGAATTAGCTTGGTAGCAATTTTTGGCCTGAGGTCAACTTAAGGGTTTAATTTTAAAAAATAAACATATAAGGGAGTAAGTTTAGAAAACTGCAACTTAAAAGGGAGTAATTTATAATTAACTTTTTTTTTAAAGAGGAAAAAGAAAAGAAACAAGCGAATTAGTTAAAAAAGAAACAAGCGAATTAATTAACCTCTTTACTAGGTTCTAGGTATTGTAATACGATAATACTCGTAGTTTGGAATATTTAAAATATATTAAATAAAAAATATGATTATTTTATTTATTTGATAATGATAATAGGTTAAAACATGAGTCAATAATGGACACGTCTGACACTCGTACATATTTTAAATCAGTGAAAAAAATGCACAAATTTAAAGTACAAACATGGTAAATTAATTTAACACGGAAAAAAACGAATTGATAATCATTTATTAGGAAATTAATTTAACAAAGGTGTGAGTAAAAAAAATTTGACGGAGAGGAATATATGAGGAATAAGATATTCACTTGACACGTTTACATGTGTCTCACTTGACCCGACCCGATCCACATGGGTTTGCAGTTACTCGTCCCACATGGGGTCTAACTTAACTCTACCCAAATATTTCCAACCGGATGCAAATTTCATTTTGTGTTGAATTTTTTGATATTAATACAATTTCTAATATTATTTTAATAATTTATGCAGAGTGTGTCTCAGATATTACAAATAAAGCCCTTCTTTTCATCACTTCTACAATCAGATGTGTCAAGTGCTTGTTTTTTATTTAATATTTTTTGCAACAATATTTTTTTGTAATAGGGTTTTGATATATACAACTTAGTGGGTTGTGCATAAAAAATAGTAAACTCTTAGAATTAATGCTAGTTTAATTCTCCAAGGGAATCTAGATTTGATTCTTAAATAACTAGTGTAACACCCGTGAAAAATCACGGGGTTGTGTACACTTACTTTTAAAGATGACAAAGGCAAATTCATTTCATTATATAACAATTCTATTTATTCGAACAAATTGATTTTTAACGGGGTTTTTTTTGCATATAAGATATGTTCGGTCAAAAGGTGAATTTCCTGGTACACTAATTTTAGAATATATGTTACCAATGATGGAAATATTTGGATTAATTATGATAACATGAATGAATAAGATATATAAGAAAAAAACAATAAACGATTAAAAAAAGATTAAATAATTAATAATGATTAATTTGGAAAGTTATTGTATTTGCTGAATTGGTGACAGAACTTAAGTTGACGGACAAATAGGATGAATAAAATAACTAATCAGGTAGAAATCTAAATTAAATGAGTGTATTAAAATTCGATAATCTAGGACAAAAATAACAGTTTCTCGAAAATCTGACTTGTTTAGAGAATATAAAAGGCAAATTAGAAAATCTGACTTGTTTTACGTTGTCTTTTTTGATAGATAAAACACGTTTTTTAAATCAATTAGGAAATCTGACTTGTCAAATTTCAAAGTATTATATTTTACGGAAAAATTGTTTTGTAAGGGTGAATGTGAGGGCGTCATATTTTTAATAAAATTTAAATTAACCCAATTTAATAAGGTATTGTTACATTCTTAAATTAACCCGTCATATTTTGTACGAATTGAAACTATGTAGCAAACCATTAAAGGCAACTTTATTAGTTCACAACGTAATTATCTTCAATGATCCTCGAACTTTATATTCACCTAATTAACCCCTAATTATGTTCAATGATATTCTTAATTTATATTTTCAGACCATTAAAGGCAACTTTATTTATTATATTCTCTAAATAATTCGAGAATCATTTTGTGAGTCGGATTCTTGAAATTTCAAATTTAATTTGGTATGAAAACGTTACATTACAACCCATTAATTGAAAATATGGGTGCAAATTCCATATTTAATAATGGCTGACTTGTCAAGAATGATTTGTCAAAATTGTAAGGATTTAATTGGCTGATGAAAACTTGTTTTGTGTGGGTGAATGTGAGGGTGTGTAAGGCCTAATGCTGTTACCAGTTACCACATAGTGCCATCTATTCATAATTCCAAGATTCTTTTATAGTAATAATGATGATAGGTAGGGAATTATGGTAAACAACCGTGATTGGTAGGGAATATATATGGAATATTTAGGATTTGTTATTAGTATAATCTGTTTGGTTGTTATTAGTATAATATTATAATATTTATAATATTTGGGGAATCTCGGTATAATATTTAGGGAATCTTGGAATGATTATAATAATAATAATAATAATATTATTATAATATTATAATACATAAAAATATATGACTTGGCATAAATTGAGGGTTCTCATTGGTCTACGAAACTGATTTTTGTGAGAGTGAATGTGAGTGAGCGAAAGAGTGAACGGTGGAATATTAGCGCGCCACGTATGCAGTTATACATTCTTCTTTTATAGTAATAATGATTAAATAACAACCTATTAATTAATTATTAAATGCTACCATTTAACTTACCTCCACTAATTATCAAATGCTACGCATGAAAAAAAAAAGCATACTTAATGATAAAAAAAACTCAAAATAATTATGCATTAACTAGAGATAATAAGTAGAGATAATAAGTATTTTACAACTTTCAATAACTCATTCGAAGTCGCTTAACCAAATAATATTCGAAATGCCTACAACAATAAACCAAAATAAGAGAGAAAAATGTCAGCAATAATAAAGATTATGTATTAATTTCTTTAAATTAAGGATTATTTATTACTTCATTACGTGTAAATCACAAACATAGAAAATTCCGTATAAAAGAAGGTAGTGATTTACAAGAAATTATTTTCAAAGTCTAGTATGTGGTTCCCACAATAACTATAAAAAAAGGGTTTTTCTAACATGTGCCCTAGGTGCACATGATAAGAAGTTAAGTAAGGAAATATTTTCAAGATTATTTCACTTAATATGTTAAATATGAATTTCATCTCTAATTTATCATGATATATTCTCAACAATATTTCCTTACTTAGCTCTTTATCATGTGCCTTAGGGCACATTTTAGAAAATCCGTAAAAAAAATATAAATAAACTATTGCATATGATAGGGTGGGTGCACCAGAAGGCTTGAAATGATTTTGCTTTTATATAGAAAAGACGGCTAATAGTTGTTAACTAGTTTTTGTGCCCGTGCAGATGCACGAGATCATTTTCGTATTTTAGTACTTGTTTTATTGGTTTTGTTGTCATTTTTGGCGAGTTCTAAAACTTTTGGCTTTAACTTTATCACTAAAGAAACAAAGGATGAACATCTATTTATATTCCGTATTACATGTAAAATCTCTAAATAAATGCATAGTAATAATATTTTATCACTTTTCATATTGTCTTTCGTCTATTAAAGACGATATGAATAATATATAGAATGAAAACGCTATGTTAAAATACAATTTATTTTCATCTTATTAATCAGGCTAAAAATTAGTGTTTAATTTCTTAAATACAATGTAGTTTGATAAACCTTTTCAGCAAATACGTGTACAAAATCATCATAATATCCTCCTTGTCATTTCAATGAATTTTCAACGTATAGGCAAAAAGATTGGTGATGTGAAATGATTTTTATATATCATCTACTTGGATGAAAGTATTTATATAGCTTATCAATTTAATGCTTACTCATATAATATATTTATAGTCTAATTTGTACCCACTAATTGTCGCTTTAATTTCAACAATTTATTTAGGGAAATAATAAAAGTTTTCTGGATAAAAGGGAAGGTAAAAAATTAACATAAAAAAATTACAAATTATAATAATGGTGACTAACAAATATACATTAAATAAAAGATATATATTTTAAATACACATGATAGATTAATAACCAAAGTTGGGAATGGAAAATAAGAGGTCGGTATTAATTTAATTTTTGTGTTTGCAATTAATATTTTTTATATATATATATATTTTTGTACTTATCATGTATGTGACTCTTAGGCCATGGCATTTAAAAATAATTTTAAATGACACGTGACTTAATGAGATACTTAGTATTATTTTTTTATATAATATTGTAGAGGATTTACCCTTTAAAGAGATTTTATAGATGAAAATTATGATTTTTGTGATAGTTACATAAAAAAAATGTGTAATTAATTTTTGCTTATATAAATTTCAACAATATATTCGAGAGAAGATTTTTTTTGTGAATGTAGACAAAAAATTATGATAATATGTAAAGTATAATAATTAGCAAAACTTTAGAAGTGGATTTGTCAATTTAGTAGTGGAAAATTAGCAAAACTAACGGCGCATTTTCTCAAATGGCATAATTATTAGATTATAAAGCATACATAATATGATTCAAAAATATTTTGTACAATTTAAGCATAGTTGTTTTATTTTCATTCATCCAATATTACAATCATAACAATACTATTATAATTTTTCAGAACTATTAATTTTCTTGATTCATGAGAAAATAAAATATACACAAATAAAATAAAAATAAATCTCGAAGAAAAATATACATTGCAAGTGTTAAATGAATATATTAGGTGGGGAAAAAATGACTAAAAAGTATGAAAGTATTCAAAGTTCAAATAACGAATTGGAGAATGAGCATTGCATTACCACCGATAACTATAATATTTACTCACTATATGACGCTATTAAAAGGTTAGATTGACATATTTGTAGCATACTTCCCCACTTCAACCAAAATATTTGATTTATAACCTGTTTGACAAAATACAAAATAGAATTAGAAATTTTACATGGAAAACTAAACTGCGTGAAAGAGTGAAAATCTGTCCAATACAATTTACAAAATTTGTCTATTAATAAATTAAGGGTTATAATATATAATATAACATGTCACCATATATGAGAGATTCATACTACCATTTTATATTGCACACGCCATAGTAAAAAAAATGAAAACTTGACAAAACAAAAAAATATTCAAACCAAAAGAAAAGTGGAAAGAAGATCTATTACCATCATTTTCCAATTTCATATAATCATATAATGCTACTGATGATATATAAAAATGTTAATCTCCTGAAATTTAAGTACAAACACAAAATGATAATTAAATTAGATTCCAACTCTAACTATTTATTCAAAACATAAAAAGATAAAAAGCGAAACAATTTATTTATTTATACTTTACCTACCAACTTTCTAAATAAAAATAAAAATTAGGATTAGTGTCATAGTTATATAAGATCATTTTGGTAATTAATTCTTGCATTAATTTCAACAATTTATTTAGGGGAAGACGAAAAGTTGTGAATGAAAAGTTATAAAGATTATGATAACATAACTATAAAGTATAATAATGGTGCCTAACTGCTTAAATACATACCATTAAATAAACACTAAAATTTGCGAGAGACGGACTTTCAATAAATTATTGAGAGACCATTCTTTTGTAGCTTTTTATTTGTATTTCGTGACTCTTTCGTCATTGATCGTACCATAGTAATTTCGTACTTATTTACCTAATAAATGTACTTATTTTATCTTTAATCATGATTTGTACCTATTATATTACTTTTAGTACCACTTTTTCCTAAATTTGTACAATAGTCTCTCAATAAACTTATTAAGAGGCAGTCTCTCAGAAGTACATGTTAAATAGAATATCATAGATTAAGACCCAAAGTTGTGAGTGAAACTAAAAGGTTTGTATTAATTTATTTTTTGATTTTGTAACTAATATTTTTGAAGTTTTTGTACATGTAAACATGTGACTCATAATATTTGGAGATAATTTTTAAATGACACGTGAGCTAGTAAAGTTCTTAGTCTTTTTTAATATAGTGTTGTAACGGAGTTTATTATCGTCATGCCATTTTTTGTAGAGGTAACATCATTTTAAAATTTGTTATCTCGTCAAATATTTAATATGAATAATTAATTTATGTGTATATGAAAGGGTACTATATGGATAAGTGTCACGTCACAATAATTTTTGTCATGTCACAATAAAATTTTGTCATGTCACGATTTATTTTTGTCACGTCACATTAATTTAATATTTTAGTTTATCCTTATAATAAGATTTTATAGATATTAATTTTCTAAATTCAAATGTCAATTTTAATTATAAATCATGACACTTAATTGGATGTGAATTTATAGAAGATTTTATATTTTTTTAGCTCAATGAATATTAAATCACATATTTAATTTGAACAATAATGATGTCCTTTGATTTGCTTCATCTTATATGTTACAAAATATGACATTTTTGTAGGAAATTTGAATTTTGTTGAAGGTTATTTGCGTGATTTTACATGGGTGTGACGTGGCATCACCATAAGCTAGAAAATACAAATACTTATCAATGAGGCACTCAACATGCCTTTTTATGTTATTATATAGATTATATAGATTAATACTAATAAATACTTCCAACATTTAAATCCAAATAGCAAATTTGGTTTTTGTACACTATTCACAAATCAACCTTCAATCTCAATTTTCTCTCAATACATAAGAAAAAATATATTTATATAGGGTCTTGTTTAATTCGTCTTTACGAGAACATTGAAAATATATAACTTTTTGTTGTGAAATAAAGACGGGAGAGAATTGTAAAGAGAAAGTGAGAGAGACAGAAGTAGGTTCTCATTCCATTATGAGGGGTATATATACATATACAACGAGATAGAGTTTCCATAAGATAAAACACTCTAAGATATTATAAGATATGGACATCCATATAATATTATACTATAATATTTCATAACACTCCCCCTTGGATGTCCATCACTGAAGAAGATGTCTCGTTAAAAACCTTCCTAGAAAAACCTCGTGGGAAAAACACTAGTAAAGGAAAAGAGTACATTAATCTTCAAACACGCATAGCAAAGCTGCCTCGTTAAAACCTTTCCATGGAAAACCCAGTGGGACAAAACCATAGCTAAGGAAAAAGAGTACAGCGCGTGTTACTCCCCCTGATGATGACATAACTTGATAAATCTTGAAATGATCCATGCTTTGATATAAATTCTCGATCGTTGAAGTAATACCCATTGTAGTTAATAGACTTGAATCTCCGGTCAATAGAAATCCATGACAGTTTCGATATCACATTTCTTCGATAACTCACACTCTCGATATAATCATTTCATAACAAATCTTGAATCTTCATTTCAGTTGATACTTCTACAAAAATGATTCTTCTCCACAAAAACAACTTGACATTATATCTCGAAAATAATTGTTATCTCCAACAATAATGACGATCATGAATATAGCATAATAATGCGCTTATATTGCTACCTCGTTAAAAACCTTGCTAGGAAAAACCCGTTGGGACAAAAAAACCTAGTCGAAGGGAAAAAGAGTGTAGCCATCATTCCTTAATTCCTTGTATTAAAGAGATTCAATGCGATAATTATTGAATAAATCATCCAATACCTTTGAGCTATTTTCTTTGCTAAACCATATATTTATTGATTGACATCCTCATTGTAGATTTTAACTACAATATTTTCCAATCGTTATACTAGTTCTGGGCCATAAAATAATTTTGCATGTTTAGCATAAAGCTCAATTAAATAATATTCTCATATGCTCAAACTTCAAGTTGAGATAATAATAGTTTCCTTGAAGTAACTCTATATGAGTTTGAATTTTCCATTTTGGAAATAATCACGATAACCTTTCAATCGTGTCGCAGAGGTTCATATATAATCCCGAGTTCCCAAAACTCAATAAATCATCACCATTTGATGATCATTTATAAGAGGCTCCTATAAGGAGTTATCCTCGTTACAGTATCTCATATGATAACGTTTCTCCTTTTACACATTTATCAAATAATAACAATATAATTAATCACGTGCATGCATATGATATGTAACTAATTATATTCAACATTCTAAAACAAATAACAATGTAAATATTAAAACTAAATGCAATGATGAACTTAATCTTAAAAATGCACATGATGATGACTCGATAATGCAAACTGTACAATTTTGTTTTCAATATTCATAGCTTAGATTGCCTTCCGGTCAATAAGTAGACTTCACGTCTCTGAACTCATTCATAATCATTGATTATGTGTCGACAATAAAATTGGACTTATTTATAAGATCCCCATTATCTAGTCCATTAAACTCCGCGCGCAATTGCATATCGGTTCATTAACCATATCGATATAATTTCAATATCTCGTGATATTGTCAGTACTGAATTAGTGATATCTGAATATATATACGGTACCATTTCTTTTCTATATAGGCCATCTGTTATCATTCAGATATCATGTCACTTCCGGGACATCCAAACTTCTTTACTCTATAAGAGTACCAACTGCTCATGCTTGCCATTTTCTTATTACTTAAAATATTTGAACCGATATGATTTTCACACTACCTTTCTTGTGTGTTTGTTGTTCAAACTGGCAAGAATCTAATTTTCATTACACCAACTTTCTATGATTAATTTATAGCTCGCTATACCACATATAGGGCTATCCGTCTATAATTAAATCATAGATTTCATTGTATGAACATATCACATTTTTGATAAGATGATCAAAGTGGTATTATTAATACATCTTCATTATTAAATGAATACTATCATTTTAATTTCATGAACTTCTATGTGATGTATTTCATATTTGAAACAAACCGTTGAACATCATGTCTAGTTAGGGATAATATACTTCTTTGTTTTTACCAGCTTTTCCTTATCATTCTCCCCCTAAGGTGGTAAAAACCATAACCACTTTAGACCTTAATTTCTCATATCTCCGATGAGAATTTATATTGGCATTTTTTGTATAATAACCTTATAATGCAGTTGGATTATAAATGTGCTGAATCACAATGCCCAATTTGGAGACTAACGATTTCATATAATAAGTTGTGATTACCACACAATAACTACTTAGAAAAATCATTATGTGGCTACAAGCCCCTTTAAATAATGGCAATCCATAAATGAACATTTACGTTCTTTATTACACTCCAAGTAGTTGTTAGATCTCAAATATCGAATATACTCAATCTCCGTGTAACGTCTTGCTTTTAATAAATTTACACGAAAGAGTTTCAGCACTTATATTTTCCTTAGGATAAACTTCAGGTTTATCGGAGCGGGTATAATAAGAACCCGGATGGCCTTAATATGTCACATCTGAATTATTCCATGTCAACTTTCTAAGTTGCCCACAATTAATTCATGACAAACTTTAATAAGAACCGGCTGTGTCTCAATAATTTCACTTATCACACGCCACCCCAAGTTGACTATATTTCGCATGCTAAATTTGTTGTCAGCAATATTTTATTCAACCTGATAATTGATGTGACAAATGACACAAGAAGTGTCCCATATATGTAGGCAAGACTCATCAATAGGAAATATATTCCTCTTTGAGTTTTCTCAAATGACCAATAATTATAATCGTCAACATATACAATGATGACATACTCATGTTTATCACATCCTTTTAATGTGTCGTATAACATGATAATTATTATATATGTAAATTGATCATAATTTAACTTACAAATCAATTATTCTCTTAACCACAAAGGTTCCAACAACTTAAAAATTAGTTGTATTTTTCCGACAATTTACCTCATAATGCCCTATGAGCGTCACACTAACACCTTTCTTTCAAGAGTATAGTAAATATCCACTTTTGATAGGAATACAAGTGTTTCAAGATAAACACGCCACGTCCTCTTTCTTTCAAGAGTATAGTAAATATCCACTTTTGATATGAATATAAGTGTTTCAAAATAAACACATCACGTCCTTATATATAAGGACTATCGTTGACATAATTTACTCCCAATAAATAATAATTTTACTCAAAACATTTTTTTTTTCACCATATGTGTCTTCAAGACTACATTATATGAGTGAAATGAAAAGTATATTGCATCATTGCAAAATCCCATATGCCATAATTTATGAGTTTTTGACATTCATGAATAAATCCCGACTTTATTTTTGTTTTAATACATAAAATGTATCACCGTATACAAAAATAAATTGCGAACACTGTGAACTTCAGGCCACAATTTTAATATTTGTAAAATTCATGAACTTCCGGTCATAATTCGAGCCATAATTTCATTATTTGCAAACGCTATGAACTTCAGGCCATAGTGTGAATGTCAAAATTTCAACCCATAATAATTTATGCTTTATCGTATCAAATTTCGAACATATATGAGTCTCACCCGACTTTCATTACTTTAAATGAAATGAATTTTGACTCAAAAATAATATGATGTGTCCTTTTACTGGGTTTTTCATTATGCCATGTTTTCGATCTCTGTCACCAACAGAGCTTTTATGAGATGTCACATTCACTCCTAAGAATGGATCCAATTTCAAATCTCATTATACTATTCTCATTATTGTTATTACATGTGTCACCAACAGAGCTTTTATGAGATGTCACATTCACTCCTAAGAATGGATCCAATTTCAAATCTCATTATACTATTCTCATTATTGTTATTACATGTTTCCGATCTCTGTCACCAAAAGACCCTTTATGAGATGTCACATTCACTTCGAAGAATGGATCTAATTTCAAATCTCATTATACTGTTCAACTTTAGGTGAACAATAATCAATTTTGAAATAATTTCCCTTAAATAAAACCGTTTTATTCATTTAAAACTCAAATGCGTATCAAAATCGCAGTTCTGAACTTTGGCCACTAGCTTTCATGTGGACTTTTAGCCACTTGCCTTATACATTATAAACTTATGAATTTCAGGTCCAAAATACATATGAATATCATATCTCCCCATCTTTTTAAAATAAATCTTTTGGAACTTCAGGCCCAAGATAGTATGAGGTGTTTCCCTATGAAACTTCAAGTCCAAAATACAATATGAATATATTGTATTGATGTGACGGTGTTAAATTTTCCCTTTAAAACTTTGAACTTCAGGTCAAAGTCATATTGTATTGATGTGACATTGTGAAATTTACACCCCTTAAAACTTTGAACTTCAGGTCAAAGTCATAATATGAACATATCTCCCATATGAGACAGTGTTAAATTTACACCCCTTAAAACTTTGAACTTCAGGTCAAAGTCATATAAACATATCTCCCTTATGAGATAGTGTTAAATTTACACCCCTTAAAACTTTGAATTTCAGGTCAAAGTCATATAAACATATCTCCCTTATGAGATAGTGTTAAATTTACACCCCTTAAAACTTTGAATTTCAGGTCAAAGTCATAGTGCTAATATATGTACATATCCCTCATCATTGTAAAATAAATATTTTGGAACTTCCAAATCCAAAGTTTTATGATATTGATATGTCCTTCTTCAAAAAGTATTCCCTATAAAATTCCAGTTCCGAAATAATATGATATTTTACACAACTGATATAATAATCTCATATACATTATAAAATAATTTAAATAGACTATACCTATCAAAATCTTGTCAAATTCCATAATAATATAATTATAGTTTTACAATGAACCAATATAACATGTGTAAGAAAACGTACCTTATTCAATTGAGAATAGTAGAATAGATCTAATATGAACCTTTTGATTATCAAATTTTAAATAATGGATGCATATAATAAATTATAAATTCGGTTACCACCTTATACTCACCCTTGCCGATCTTTACCAATTTCAATGGCTTCCCGGTCTTCTTGTTATATTCGATAACCGCATATATGAGGGGCAAGAAATCAAAGCTTATCAAGCAATTGTACTTGATTTAACGAGAACATGGGAAATCATTTTTTTTTGTTTTGTTTTGTTTTGTTTTTTGTTTTTTTTTTTTTTTTTTACGATGTTTGTATTGGAGAATACCTCTTTTCAATAAGTTAAAAAAATTAGCGTAGAGACTCGTGCTGATAACGTGTTGTGAAATAAAGACGGGAGAGAATTGTAAAGAGAAAGTGAGAGAGACAGAAGTAGGTTCTCATTCCATTATGAGGGGTATATATACATATACAACGAGATAGAGTTTCCATAAGATAAAACACTCTAAGATATTATAAGATATGGACATCCATATAATATTATACTATAATATTTCATAACACTTTTATAATTTTTACAAATACGTAGCTAAAGATATTAAGCACGTAAAACGTGCGTTGGCAAACGTGAAAAATGTAAAGTTGTTATTTGGATTTAAATGGAGGAAGTATTATTCTCTCCGGTCTAAAATAATTGACGTTTTCATTTTACGAGGCGAGCCTTTGAATTCAATTTCTACAAAAATATATTGGTTGAAAAATTATAAAAATCACACCATAAAATTCTTTACGAATAGAGTTTTAATATGAGTATACATTTCAATATATTTAGAGAGATATTGAAGAAAGAAGTAAGTGTCTCAAAAAGGTGAGAATGACAATTAAAAAAGACCAGAGATAGTAACAAATTACAACAATTGATATTAATATGTAACAAATTATAGAAAATCATAAAAACATGATCAATATTTTAACTATAATTTTCATGACAATACTAAATTAAAATTAAAACAACAATAATGTAAAAAAAATATTTGCATTGTCAATGATATTACAAAAATTGTAATCAATTTTGGCATATATCCTAAAATTTCACTGTTAAAAATATATTTGAATTATTAATAGAACGATTTAAAATAACAATATTATTAAAACGACCCCGTACATTTTTACACGGGGCTAAAATTAGTTATTAAATTAATTTATGGTAATAGTGAGTTTTGCCTCTTAAGTCCCAAAACCTCCGGTCCAACAACAATTTACTTCACTCCAAAATGTCACCACCGAAATGACAACTTTTCCCCTCGCTTGTTTCACTCCCGCAAAATCATTAATGTTGTCGCATCGAGTACATCAGTTTAATTTACTCCAAATTATGGAAAGTACAACACATGTTAGGGGTTGTTTGGTTGGTTAGAGGAATTGAAGTTCTAAGAAAGTAACAATCGCTACGATTTTTTAAATCATTGAACTGGAAAAAAAGTGTTTGGTTGAAATGTGGCGAATGAATTCCACATGAATTCCCACTTACGTAGGGTCTAGACAAGCAACTTCCCCCATTATGGAGAAATTGAATTTCCTATGAAAATTAAATTCATATGATTTGAGGCAAACAAACAACTCACCAGTTTTGCAAATCCAATGAATTTCAATTCACGTGTTTTAAATTGGATAATCAAACAACCCCTAGTTGTATTATTGGTTGAGTTATTTTGTACTACCCTCGTCCCATGTACAACACACACTGGTTGCACTATTGGTTGAACCATGTTGTACTACCCTCATTCACATATACTGCAATAACGACTATCATTCGGATACTATATATTATGCCTTAGATCTTTCATTTGGTTGCTAATGATTATGCCTTGCTGAGCTGACATTTGTCACGCGCTCCTGCCCGTATCTCCCCTTCATGGCAATTGTATCAATTGTGTACTCCAACCGTCTAGTTTCAGCAATATGGATCATATCATCATCATTAGATTTTGCACAGGGCCCCGAAATTTGCAAAATGACCCTGATCATAACCGTAAGAGGATTATCACCGTCAACTGAAATTAAACATTACTACATTTCATGCCCGGGCGTTGCCTGAGTAATATAGTGACATGGTTTCAAAGTAATTATCGTAACAATTAATCTTCTAAAAGGTATAATAGGCATATATATAGAATAATTCAAGTATTTTTTATGGCTAATGAAACACCAGATGTATCATCCTCAATGGAACAACATGAAACGTTGAAAGTGCATGAAATTTCAATGGAAACGGAAACTTGTACTCTCGATTCAATGGTCTTGGAAAGACACTTACATATTACGCATCACTGTCGTCAAAATAATTGTTTAGCACACATATTTTTATAATAATTTGTATATTTTTCATTTAAGCATCATCTTGAAGAAATTTGTATCCAATATTTCTAATATTTGAAGATAGTTGAACGAAGCTCATACTCTTTTAACATTAACTCGTATTTTTTTTACATTCGATCGTATTTTTTTTTACTTTAATTCATATTCTTATCTTAATAGCTCGTATTCGTATCTTATTAGCTCGTATACTTTATTCCACATTAGCTCGTATCAGGGCCGGTCCTAAAGATTTTGAGACCCTAGGCAAAATTGTAAAATGGGGCCCTAACTTTAAAAAAAATTATTCAAGTAATTCATGTGTAATTATCTAATACTCCGTACAATTAAATAAAACGGACACAAAAAAACTTTTGATTTAGACGAAGTTGATTCTGGAAAAATCTTTAAAAAATTTGAAAAAAAATAATTATGGATTTAGAGAATTAAAGAAAGCGTACCTTATAATTCAACCATTTTATCGTTAAAAAATCGCAATCCCACTAAATACGTAAGAAATTAAATGAATGAAACTATCAACGTAGTGAATTTAAAAATATATATAGAAATGGGCCTTGTAATAAATTCAAAATTGGAAATAAGAAAATAAAAAATGTTGGAAAGATGCAGTAACAAGGAAAAGAACACAAAACCTCTTAACCTTTTAGATAGATACAAAACCACTAGACCACTTACCTTAGTTTGCTTTTTATATGTAATACATTCTATTTGTCAAATAACATGCTTTCATTCTCATACTAATGGGCCCCTTTTAGACTTGGGCCCTTGTCATTTCCCAACCCAGGACACCCCTTAGGGCCGGCCCTGACTCGTATTTTTATCTTAATAGCTCGTATTGTTATCTTATTAGCGCGTATTGTTCTTACATTAACTCGTATTTTTTTTATATTAGCCCGTATTCTTATATGCTCATATTTGTAAGTTCTTGATATTTTATTAGTACTTAATTATCTTTTTATTTATATACTTAATTTATTTAACCAAAGTAATAGCCAATGAAATTGCTCTAAAACAATAGCCAACGAAATCAATTATTTTATTAACTAATTCAATAATTATCCAACTTATATTTTATTACTATTTAATTATCCTTTTATTTATATACTTAATTTATTTAACCAAAGTAATAGCCAATATAATCACTCTAAAAACAATAATTATCCAACTGATATTTTATTACTATTTAATTATCTTTTTATCTTTTTATTTATATAAATGATTAATTTAACCAAAGTAATAGCCAATGTAATCGCTCTAAAAACAATAATTATCCAACTGATATGTTATTACTATTAAATTACCCTTTTGTTTATATACTTAATTTATTTAATCAAAGTAATATCAGCCAATGTAATCGCTCTAAACACAATAATTATCCAACTGATATTTTATTATTATTAAATTATCTTTTTATTTATATACTTAATTTATTTAACCAAACTAATAGCCAATGAAATTGCTCTAAACAATAGCCAATGAAATCACTCGAAAAGTTCCTCTTTTAAGTAGATACTAGATTTAATGCCCGTGCGATGCACGAGCCAATTTGTAGTCTTCTGTCGTGTATAATGTAGTAACTAAGAAATGTAGATCCTACGCTTGTATATTATATTAATTATGAAATGTAGATCCTACGCTTGTATATTATATTAATTATGAAATGTTGATCCTACGCTTGTATATTATATTAATTATCGTAGAATTGTAGCTGCTCTATGTAATCTTAAGAAAAAAAGTTACAAAACCAGATCGTCGGAACTTAATTATATAATAATAATAATAACAATGTAACTAACATTAAATTGCAAGAAATATTCAAAAAAATCTAATGGAAGCAAAATAATACCAATAACCATGTCAGGACAAATACAAATTATATACGATCTATATGGTAGGTAGGAGTAAGAAGCAGTGTTTTACGGTATTAGAAGACTCCTTTCACATTAATTCAATTTAAGTGTTTTACGGTATTAGATCTAATGGAAGCAAAATAATATCAATGGCCTTTAGATCTCAAGTATGTTTAAGATTCTTACAATATAGAAGGGTGTTAGAATTAAGTCCCTCCATTATAGAGTTTGATGTTTCTAATTGAGACATAATGAGAAAGGAGTTTCTAACTCACAAAAACTTACTTTTACATTGATCAAGATTATAAATATAGTTAAGTTACATGGAAGTTATAGCTTGACATTTAGCTATAAAAGAAGAAGAAAACTATGTAATTTGTATCCTCATATTGTGAGTGATCAATGAAATTCCTAGTGCGACTATAGTGAGGATGTAGCCAAGTTTGGTGAACCTCGTAAATATTGTGTTCTTGTTATTTTTCCGATTCTTATATTTATTATTGTGTGTGTGGTCTATACTGAAAATCCCTACAAACTGGTATCGGAGCCTGGTTAGGCGGGTGAGGGAAGACTGAAGAGCGATCCACTAAAATTCACAATAATGGAAGGAGGTAAAATTTTGTTCGATAAATTCGATAGGAAATATCTTTGTTTATGTAAAATACAAATAATGGATTATTTGTATTCAAAGAATCTATATGTTCCTTCTAGAAGGCACTAAGCCGGATTCCATGGAAAAGGATGTGGGAAAAATTGGACAGACAAACGCTAGGTGAGGAGGATGAAGGTGATCTTTTGGCAGTGAGTGTCGAAGATCTGATTGAGTCTTGGGTATTAGACTCTGGTATATCATTCACACTAACCCATGTAAAATTTCCTTTCATTAGTTTATTGGTGAAAGGTGTGGTACGACTTACTTGGTGAATTGTAAGGCTATGCCAATTATGGGAAGATGTGATGTAAAATCCGTATCTCGATTAGGAGGTAGGTGGGAGCTAACAGATGTCATGTTCATCCCGAACTAGAAAAAGAAATTGATATTTGTTGGAAAGCTCGATGAAGCAGTCTACAAGGTTGTCTTTGAGGAAAGTTCCTGAAAAATAGTCAAGGAAGTTATGGTGTTAGCTAGCTCGTGAGACTAAGTGTGGGACTTTGTACACCATGCATGGTGTAGCTAGTGATGACATGAGTGGTGTAACTGCGGGAGGGATGAAGAATGAAGTTGTTTCACGAGATTTGTTGCGGGATCCGAAAACTATGCACAGTGGGCCTTACACTGAGCACCGTGGGAGTAAATTCGGTGTCTTAAAGGCAGAAGGTGGTTCGAGAATGCACAAGGTGAAACTGACACGCTTAAATGTTTGTGCAAATTCAAGAGGTTCGAATAAGGCATGTAAGGGTGTTTCGTTTAGGTGGGAGTGCACGCCACGGAAAATGATGAGTGAAGCCCGAGACGTATGGTTGCCGGTGGGAACAAACTTGAATGATAAAGGGTTAAAGTTGGGTACCTAGACTGGACTCTTGCAAGAGGCATGAGTGGAACATGGTCGCATTAGGTGGAGAAGTAAAGTTGTTGATGTTACCTCCATAATTGTCGGGAGGTGGGAGATTGTTAGAATTAAGTCCCTCCATTATGGAGTTTGATATTTCTAATTGAGACATAATGAGAAAGAGTTTCTAACTCACAAAAACTTACTTTTACATTGATCAAGATTATAAATATAGTTAAGTTACATGGAAGTTATAGCTTGACATTTAGCTATAAAAGAAGAAGAAAACTATGTATTTTGTATCCTCATATTGTGAGTGATCAATGAAATTCCTAGTGCGACTATAGTGAGGATGTAGCCAAGTTTGGTGAACCTCGTAAATATTGTGTTCTTGTTATTTTTCCGATTCTTATATTTATTATTTTGTGTGTGGTCTATACTGAAAATCCCTACAAAGGGTGTGCACATCAAAATCTTAATCAAATGTTTTCCGTGTTAGCTTGATCCGTGTATGCATGAATATCTTAAAATTTTTGTTTAAGACAGTCTTAACTTAAGACAACTCTCACACCCGGGTATAACAAAAGAGATAAAAATAAATAAAGGTTATAAGAGGTCTTAATTTAAGACGATTTAGGGTATAACAAAAGAGATAAAAATAAATAAAGGTTATAAGAGGTCTTAATTTAATACGATTTTCAGCAAATTAACTGAACGCCTTATATATAATTATAATCTAAGATGATAGATAACATACGTAGAGCATATGTATTACCCGATGACGAAGTTAGTCCTCTTCAACACAATGATACCTACAAAAAAATAAGAAAAAATAGTCAAACATTAAAAAATAAACAAAAATACATAACACTAAAATAACTAAACAATAGATACATAAAGACGCGGGGTAACATGCATAAACATGCTCTTATATTATGTAGAAAGGGAACAAAAATGCTTTTTTCGAGCGATTACACATAATCCAACTTTTATAAACTATCAAAAATAAATTTAATGAATATATTATTCACATTAGTTACTTATAAATTGAACAAAATAATAGAGTTTCTTACAAATACAGTCGATACTACTAAAAGATAAGATAAAGTTGATTGTCAACCAAGATTAAATTATCAAATTATATCATAATCCTTATTATTTATTTGTTAATTTGTACTAGAATTTATAAGTAGTAAATGTTTAGGTTGATAGTTGTTTTTATAGGATATAAAGATAAATAGCGGATGTTTAAAAAACAAATCAATATATAGGAAATTTGTCACGAAACACAAAGACTTGAAGCATGAGTATATCCTATAAAAACAACTATCAACCTAAACATTTACTACTTATAAATTCTAGTGCAAATTAACAAATAAATAATAAGGATTATGATATAATTTGATAATTTAATCTTGGTTGACAATCAACTTTATCTTATCTTTTAGTAGTATCGACTGTATTTGTAAGAAACTCTATTATTTTGTTCAATTTATAAGTAACTAATGTGAATAATATATTCATTAAATTTATTTTTGATAGTTTATAAAAGTTGGATTATGTGTAATCGCTCGAAAAAAGCATTTGCATTATTTATTTATTAATATTAGTTTTAGCCAATGAAATCGTCCGTAAAAAAAGCGAATGAAATCGCCCAGAAGAAACAGCCAATGAAATCGCTCGGAAAAAGCTTCATTTAATAATTTATTTATTTATTTATTTATTTTTGATAGTTTGTAAAAGTTGGATTCTGTGTAATCGCTCGAAAAAAACATTTGCATTATTTATTTATTAATATTAGTTTTAGCCAATGAAATCGTCCGTAAAAAATAGCGAATGAAATCGCCCAGAAGAAACAGCCAATGAAATCGCTCGGAAAAAGCTTCCTTTAATAATATAGATAGATAGATAGATAGATAGATATTGATTGATTAATAATTCGAAGTACCGTCACAAGCTGAACACGGGGAGTGTTCCTCTCACAAAATGCAAGTGAGATGACCCATGAAATGCGCATTTAGCCCACTTGTTCTCCCGCTTACATGGCTGTGGGAGAGATACTATCCGTTTTCAGTTTGTGATAGATAATATCCATCTTGAGCAAGACTCTTTGTTCCAAGTAATGTGTGGACTCGGAATAACAGTTCCATGGGCCTGGATAGTGTAAGTTGGGCCAAAGGGCCATTTGATGCCCTTGTAATTGTAGCCAACTCAATCGGAGGATTTTTAAAGTAGAAAAGAAAGTAGAAACCAGGCAGCCGCAGTTCAATATTTATTCTCTACTAATCCTTCTTCCTTCGCTGTCTCATACTCCACTTTCATCTCTGTTTTGTTGGTAAAAGGTTTTTGTAATTAGAGAGTAGAGACTGTTAGCCATGGCAACGAATTTGCGGCTTAATATGGACCAGCAATGCATCGCCATCTTCAATAATACAGCCATAGACCTCAAATTTAGAGGAATATACACAAAAATTGGGAACAATTCATCCTTTTTATGCAAACCCATATCATGTTTTCCGTCGAAAAAGCCTGCTTCACTTTCAATGGCTTCCGATGGCGCGGAATTGAAAAGAAGGGGTTTTGGTATGGTTAGTTGTAGTGGGAATGAGTCACGTGGTGGACTCACTTACAAGGATGCTGGGGTTGATATTGACGCTGGCTCTGAACTTGTTCGTCGAATTGCTAAAATGGCTCCTGGTATTGGTGGCTTTGGGGGACTTTTTCCTCTAGGTATTTCCCTTTCCATTTTCTAATTTGATTCCCTTTTGTTTGGCGTCTTGTAAGTCGGTTCTCTCTCCGTCCCATTTTCGGGGTTTTGTAACCAAAGTCGAATACGACTAATATATTTGGTAGGGAGGAAGTCTCATTCTTCATAAGTAGGAAAACATAATAATAAGAATGATGTTGAAATGGCTAATTCCATGTTGGGGATTCTTGCTGAAGGTCTTAACTTTAGGGCGTCGTTGAGTTTGATATTTTACTGATTTGTGTGACTTAGCTGATTCTGCGTGCCATCTGCACTACTGTTTCCACCATGGTTGGGAATTGTCCATGTAATGCTAGGCAATAGGTGCAGGCTTGTGTTGCTTTAGTTTGAGTCCTTGTACTTCAAAAGCTACAATTTGTACTGCCTTTTGCTCTGTTTGAAGTTGAAAGTGAAAAGTTTTGTGTCGTTTAACCAATAATTCTTGTTTTGAACTTGATCGTGGGACTATCTCAGATTTGTGTGA
This sequence comes from Silene conica, assembly GCA_029255685.2. Lineage (NCBI taxonomy): Eukaryota > Viridiplantae > Streptophyta > Magnoliopsida > Caryophyllales > Caryophyllaceae > Silene > Silene conica. The sequence goes on from CM055312.2 coordinate 77,805,347, forward strand.
AGCAGTGATGCACACATCTTAGAACCTTAAAAAGTTGTTTAATAGAAATGAAAAAACAAAGAGATCGACTTTAAGGGTGTGTTTGGATTGAAGGATTTGGAGGGATGAGAAATCATTGTTTGGTTAGCAAAAGGAAGGTAGAATTGTTTGGAGGCAGATTATTTCCCCACCTAACATAGGCAAGATTTAGAGAGAAAATCATTTTCTCCATTCTCCCTCCCCTCCCCTTCTCTCCCTTTCTTTTCCCTCCTTCCCCCTCCCCTCTCTTTCCCTCTTTTTTTGCTATCTTTGGATAACAAAAATGGAGGGAAAGGGAGGGGAGGGGAGGGGAGGGAAAAAGAGGGAAGAGAAAGGGAGGGGAGGGAAGGGCAAATGAAATATGGGCGTTTGGATATAATTTCTTTCCAAATCTCTCCTATTGTGGAGAGATTTTGATTAGCCTTGAAGGAGAGAAAATGGATCCCTCCAAATCCCCCTCCATTTTCCTCCACCCTTATTTGCTATCCAAACAAGAGTTTTTAAATCCCTTGCTCTCCCTCCCTTTCTTTTCCCTCCAAAACCCTCAATCCAAACACACCCTAAGTGTGTGTTTGGATACAATTTTAGGAGGGAAAGGGAGGGGAAGGGGAGTGAGGGGAGGGAAGGGAAAGGGAGGGGAGGGGAGGGGAAAATGAGTTGGGGTTGTTTGGATAACAAAATTAATGAGATGAAAATGGAAGAGGAGAAAGGAGGGGGATGGACTAATGGATGAAGATTATCCAAGAAAATAAGTGTTTGATAATTAAATGAGGGTTCAATTAGAGTTTTCCTTCCAAATCTTGCCTCCCATGGAAAGATTTTAGTTTGTACAAGAGGAGGGAAATTAAATCCCCTCATTTCCTTTCCCTCCCATTTCCTTCCCTCCCTAAATTGTATCCAAACAAAGGAAAATAAATCCCTCCCTTTCCCTCCCAGCCCTTTCCCTCCAATTCTCTCAATCCAAACAAACCCTAAGTGAAGTATGCATTTTCGATGTTTTTATTGCTTCATACTTTAAGAAGGAAGGAGTAGAAGCAGACGCAGGTGGAGGTCGCAGAAGATTTGGAATGTTTATATGAAATACCATGATGTGGGGGATTCAAAAGATAGTTCTTGAACTATCTTACAAAATAATGTTGCTTTGGAGTCGGTCTTATACGAATTCTCAAATTGACAATCTTATGATAATTTACTTTTTACGGGGTATTTATTTATTTATTTATTTCAGTTTTAGTGAGTTAATGCGTATTTTGGTAGGTCATTTTGGTAACACAAGGTTGTTGTCACATCATATAATAATGTGAGATCGGCTCTCATGAGTGCCTATCTTGTCATCTTTGACTGTAGTTGTACCTTTTTTTTCCCTCATCTATCGGATTGCTCCTGCCATTAAGGAAATACTCGTGTGCTTATGTAGGAATTTGATCAATTTATGGCATATGGTGCTTTTATGCATCTCTATTTACTCCTGCTTGTCCCATGGTACTATAGTTTTCAGCCTGGTAGTTTTTAATGAATATGCAGGAGATTCGTATCTGGTTGCTGGCACAGATGGTGTAGGAACTAAATTAAAGCTCGCTTTTGAAACTGGGATACATGAGACTATAGGAATTGACCTGGTAAGTTCTGAATTGAATATATGATTTTGCTTATGGTATTCACAATTTAAATTGGTATTTGATGCATTTCGTCTACAGGTTGCCATGAGTGTAAATGACATTGTTACTTCCGGAGCAAAGCCACTGTTCTTCTTAGATTATTTTGCTACCAGCCGCCTCGATGTAGACCTTGCTGAAAGGGTAATTGGATTTGCATTCTTTGTAGTTAGTAATAGTACCTTTGCTTGTGTCTATTCCTGTTAAGTGAGGCATCCTCCTTGATTCTGTTATCTCCTTCCTCATTGTTGTTCCTCTTCAAACTAATAACTTGGTAATCTTTTTCTTTCAGGTTATAAAAGGAATTGTTGATGGCTGTGGGCAATCTGACTGTGCTCTTTTAGGGGGTGAGGTATGAATTTCAACCTTCTTTGGTTTGTTACATATATCTTCTGTAACAACTGTAACAATTTACATCGCTGTAAATTCTCCATCAATCGCAAATGTTCTTTTTTTTTAAAAAAAAAAACTTTGTTGTGGTGTTAAAAGAAGTGTTTGTCAAATCTCTTCTCTTGTAAGCAACCTGGTATTAGACATATAAGTGCGTCAACTTATGGCCGGCAGGCCAGTTGTATACTTGTATGTAAGTGTGTCAACTTATAGCGCTTCAAATCCCTTTCCTTATAAGTAACCGGGTTTCTTTTAATTTGTTGAGTTGTCCTTATTTTACTTTGAAGATTAGATAGTGTCGATTTTTGGCCGATATTTATTAGAAAATAGGTATTTTAATAAATCAAACGCGACAAATTTACATGGTATCTCTGTATATTTGGAGAACTTAATGCTATTGGTTAACCACCAATGTCAAATGAGAACAATTAATGTGGGATGTGGTAGTCTTGATACGTGGTAGCATACCGTATCGTTTGTGCCTGATTGAATGAAATTCATACATCAAGTTGGATGTCATTTTCTAGCCCATGTTGCATCCTAACTAGTTTTAAACTCTGGGCTGATCGTCTTGAAGTCCCTCAAGAAATTTCCAGCTTTGAATTTCAAAGGTTTCGTGACATAGCCAGCTAGCCTAGACCAAAATGAGATTACTAGAGTATGATGGGAATTTCTTTACGCCTTTTTTCTATTCTCTTTTGTGGACACATCTGATTCTTGTAACTTAACTCCCTATTATTGATTTTGGAATGATTATAGCATACTTATTATCATTAATTTGTCTAGTGCCGCGCTGTAATTGTTCAAATTACTGTCAATTGATAAGCAAGTTTTTGTCTCCCAGACTGCAGAAATGCCTGGGTTTTATGCAGAAGGCGAGTATGATCTTAGTGGATTTGCCGTGGGAATTGTTAAGAAGGACCGTGTTATTGACGGAAAGAATATTGAGGCTGGAGATGTTTTGATAGGTCTTCCATCCAGCGGGGTCCACTCCAATGGCTTTTCTCTTGTTAGAAGGTTAGTGAATAGTGATTGCTCAAAGCTTCAAATTAATACTGTGGCTAGTATACCGTTGTATGAATACAAGTATACAACTAGTCATCAACCCTCGTAACATAACAAAATATAGGATTGTTGTATGCATACAGCAATCTCATATAAGTTTTGTCTTATTACTACAATGAGCTTCAGTATTCCCAACCTAAAACCTGATTGAACCTGAAACACGGGTTGCAGGGTTTTGGCGCAAAGTGGAAACTCGTTAAAAGATGAAATCCCTGGTGGTTCAGTTACTTTAGGTGAAGCTTTGATGGCTCCTACAGTCATTTATGTAAAGCAGGTGACCTCTCGTTTTTGTTCTTGTTTCCTACATTATTAAGAGTCGAGGGCTGCAAGTATTTTGGATCTTACTCATTTTTGTTGTTGTTGGCTATGAAGGTCCTTGATTTGCTTGATAAAGGAGGAATTAAAGGAATAGCCCATATAACCGGTGGTGGATTCACAGACAACATACCTAGAGTTTTTCCCAAGGGTCTTGGAGCCGTTATTGATACAAATGCTTGGCCTGTTCTTCCTGTGTTTAAATGGATTCAAGAGGTAGCATATACTTTTGCCCAGAATTTATAGTTTAAGGTGGGGACTGGGGAGGCAATGTTACTCCCGAGTACTTATGTGACCTCGTGTTCCCATGTCTGACTTTCAACCCGTGGACATGGGTATGAGCCGTATGATTTACTTAGATACTCCCTTCAGCCAATTTATTTCGTTCTGTTATTTTTTTTAGTCCATCCCAAAATAGTTGTCCCTTCCCATGGCTAGCAAAAAAAAACAAAGAAAAAAAGAAATTTCCATGCGATTTCTAGATATATACGAAGTAATTTGCAGTATACTCCCATTAGTTTATTGATGATCCCAGCGGAAAGGGAGTGGTTTAGGTGAATGTGGTTTCTGTAGTTTCAGTACAAGATTCTTTTTAAGCCAAGGGGTGATAATGATATCTCATTTCTAAATTCTAAACAGGATCTCTACTCAAACACTGATAACGTGTATGGCAATGAAATACTTCATTTGAGTTATAAGAATACTGAATACTTGTGCTCGAGTCTGAATAACATAGTTGGTAGGAGGTTTTGGTTGTTGGACGACCTGAGATATATTACAACTCTCTGGCTAATATACTTACTGTCGTGATAGGTGGGAAGGATTGATGATGCGGAAATGAGGCGGACTTTCAATCTAGGGATTGGGATGGTGCTAGTAGTAAGCCCGGACGCAGCCGTCAGAATCCTAGGAAATGCAAACGGAAGCACCCCGGCCTATCGCATTGGCGAGGTAGTGACAGGTGAAGGGGTAAGCTATCGATAAGGCCCACTGACTATCGGAACATTCATTTCATGAAACAATATCACAGCACTGTGTTTCACTGTTTCACTATGTTGAGGCGTAGTTTGGAAAGCCAAAGCATAGGTTTGAGAGCGGGGTTTTGAGGCATTGTAGTTGTATAATAGCCATTTCATAAGGTGGCTGGCTAGCTCATTTTGATCAAGGTTCCATGAGTTAGTCTTATGTTTGTGGATTTGGAAGTATATTTCTCCATTTGCTAGCCATGTTGCATCAAGCTCACTCTGCTGTCTCTTTTTATTGTGCTATACGTTGTGGCCTTTCTCATCAACAAACAAAACTGGTAAAATAAAAGGTTTCTAATTAGACCTCCGGTGTCTGGCCTGGGTTTTCTTTTTTTCATTTTGAATAAAAGAAGCTAAACTAGTTGGCATTTACCTTCATACTTGTGTACTTATCCAGTTTTCTTTGTTAGCGGCAAAAAATAGTTCTGCTCAATTAAATGTTTGGCTTAGTAGCATAATTTCCTATCTATAACTATTGCCCAGTCTGACTCGATCCAACAGAACCCGAGAATATTACAACGACCCGCTAATTCGACATGACTCGATGATGAGTAATCTGAACCTGACCTAGACCCAATAATTATTAAGCTAATATTGATTAAAATGGAGGTGCTTTTGTGTTTAGATTGATAAGTTTGACTTAATATTAAGTAATTAAACCAAATAATGGGTTATAAACGAAATTTAATGGTAAAAATTTGATGTGACGAAGTAACCGGACTAGATAATGACTCGACCCACACCCAATTCGACCAACTACACTATTGAAATTACCTGAACCGATAACTTCCCGAATCCGATATGTGCTGAACCTGATTTGACCCAACCTAACTTGATCTGATTCGACTAACCATTGCGACTCTACAATAACTATAAAGAAGTTGATTTTCCTTTTTTTGGTTTAACGAAGCGCGCACTTAGTCCACAATACCTCTGTCCACAATACGTCTGTCTTAACCACTAGACTAAGACATCTTCGATATAAAGAAGTTGATTTTCAAGAGCTAGATTTCTCTAACCTTATTTCTATTTCCAATAAAGTTTAAGACTCGTTATTCTTTGAATTTGGATTATGATGCAATGAAGTAAAATGATATACACAAGTTGATACAATTTTCTATTGTGAAGTACTATATCACTTCGTTTATACGGTTCCCGACATAATTTTCATCTTGGGTCTTTCAAAAAGTAGCATCCTTATGTTACTAATATAAAAATAAAAAGTTGTGTGCATCAAGCTTCCTTGCGCTTGCAATTTTAGTAAGCATTCGAGTTTTTGAGATATTACGGTAACTTTATTATTCCCCCTAAAAATGAATCTCAAGCTCATATAAACTACTACAAAATATACAAATAAACTAATAACAAAGGGGGCAACATTAAGTCATTAATAATGCTAAAATTAATCTCCATCAAAATGGTCATATCCGTTTTAAATTAAAATTAATTACCGTAACAAGTTAACAACTAATACAAGTTTAACCTAATTCTTAAGATGGGTCAATTACTCAAATACTATCTTATATATATATAAAACAATTATAGTAATTTTTTTTAATAAATTTCTATATACATTAATATTATGTATTGTAAGTCTACGTTAATTTACAGAATTATTTTTTCACATACGGATTTTACTATTTCACATACGGATTTTCATTAATTTTTCATATCGTATCCTTTTTCTAAACCTAGACAAAGTAAAAAAAAAAATTATATCGTTCCCCAAAAATCGAATTTTATTGTTCTAAATATTTGAATAATGGATTATAGTTCTCTAATCAGTGTAGCAATATTGTTGTTTTAACAATTATTAATATGTTTTATTGAAATTATTAGGGTTTGTTAATTAGTAAAATTAATAATTTACTTGTTTGTTAATGAAGGCGTGGTGATTCCGTAATAGACAATAATTCTTGATGATTCAATACTCGATAATTGGTATCGAGAAAAATGTGAGGGTGACTCTAGCAAAACATAAGCATTCGGTATTAATTTCTTCTTATTGGCTTATAGGAATTGTGTGATTGTGTTTGGGACTATTCGGCGAAGATTCATCGTGCCATGTTTTTTTCTATTTTTTTCTTCACCTTTTAGTTTTTAGTAAGGTCAGGTGGAGACTAGATTGCCCGGAGTAAAGGGCGTTTAATGAAGGTGGTGTTAGTGGTAAGGGGAGATGGGGAAGGAGAAAAAATAATTGGAAGCGAATAAAAAATATAACAATGATAAAATTGTAATAAATGTATATAAAAGAGTAAAAATTTGTATTAAAAAAAATACGTTCTTAAATTTCACATTTCTCGCATTTAAGACGAATATTAACATTTTAATCCACATTTGTTGAGAATCACAAATACGGAGTAGTGCGGTAAGTGACCACATATGGACACATAACAGACGTGGGTCCCACAGCTACTAGTGTATGTCAAGAGGCCAACCCAAATGCCGAACAAGTTGGCGCCCCAAGGATGTAATATCTCCGCTCGGTAATATATTTAGGCCCTGTTCTTTTGGACTTCAAGTCACTTAATTTAAGTTCACTTCAGATCCTATAAGTTCAGTTTAGTTCAGTTCAGTTCCTATAAGTTCAGTTCAGTTCCTATAAGTTCAGTTCAGTTCAGATCCTATAAGTTCAGTTCAGTTCAGTTCCTATAAGTTCAGTTCAGTTCCTATAAGTTCAGTTCAATTCAGTTCAGTTCCTATAAGTTCAGTTCAGTTCCTATAAGTTCAGTTCAGTTCAGTTCAGTTCCTATAAGTTCAGTTCATATAAACCCAATTAAGAAAAGTTATATACGGAGTATTATTTTTAACAACCGATACAAACATTTCGTTTTAATTAGTCGATACACGTCATCTATAAAAAACAATTCATTAATAATTTACCCGTCTTTTACTCTCTAATTAATGACAAACTATCATCCTATAAGTTCAGTTCAGTTCCTATAAGTTCAGTTAAGTTAAGTTCAGTTCCTATAAGTTCAGTTCAGTTCCTATAAGTTCAGTTCAGTTCAGTTCAGATCCTATAAGTTCAGTTCAGTTCAGTTCAGTTCAGTTTCAGTCCAAAAGAACAGGGCCTTAGGCCCGGTTCTTTTGGACTTCAAGTCACTCAACTTAAGTTCACTTCAGATCCTATAAGTTCAGTTCAGTTCAGTTCAGTTCCTATAAGTTCAGTTCAGTTCCTATAAGTTCAGTTCAGTTCAGATCCTATAAGTTCAGTTCAGTTCAGTTCCTATAAGTTCAGTTCAGTTCAGTTCAGTTCCTATAAGTTCAGTTCAGTTCCTATAAGTTCAGTTCAGTTCAGTTCAGTTCCTATAAGTTCAGTTCCTGTAAGTTCAGTTCATATAAACTCAATTAAGAAAAGTTATATACGGAGTATTATTTTTAACAATCGATACAAACATTTCGCTTTAATTATTCGATACACGTCATCTATTAAAAAAAACGCATTAATAATTTACCCGTCTTTTACTCTCTAATTAATGTCAAACTATCATCCTCATTAATGCCAAAAAAACAACAACTCATCATACGACGCCCTTGCCCTCACCAATTGTCACTCGCCCATTAATCAGTTTCTTCATCACCATTGTTAGAGAAAATAAATTGTTAGAGAAAATTGTAATAGTGAATTATTTTTAGCGTAATGTAATTGTAGTATAATGTATCAACTATGAACAAACCATTATATATAAAGTTGAAAATATTTTAAACTACCTTGTGTTTTAGACTAATTTTTTATCAATGTCATCTATTGGATAATAATAATAATAATAATAATAATAACAACAACAACAACAACAACAACAACAACAACAACAACAATAATAACAATAATAATAATTATAACAACAACAACAACAACAATAATAATAATAATAATAATAATAATAATAATAATAATAATAATAATAATAATAATAATAGTTAACTTAAATTAAAATAAAGTTAATTAAGTTCGTATTTTATAAGTTAAGTTCAGATCCTATAAGTTAAGTTCAGTTCAGATCCTATAAGTTCAGTTCAGTTCCTATAAGTTCAGTTAAGTTCAGTTCAGTTTCTATAAGTTCAGTACAGTTCAGTTCCTATAAGTTCAGTTAAGTTCAGTTCCTATAAATTCAGTTCAGTTCCTATAAATTCAGTTCAGTTCAGTTCAGATCCTATAAGTTCAGTTCAGTTCAATTCAGTTAAGTTTCAGTCCAAAAGAACAGGGCCTTACACTCGTTTGGTTTTTTTCTTATAAAGTAAAGGGCCAAACTACTAAATTGTTAGAAAAATGTTGAGTGTTTCGGACAAATTGGTAAAAAAAGTAATAAGTTGGATAAATTGGTAAAAAAAGTTAATTTATTAGACAAATTGGTAAAATAAAACGATTAAGTGAAAAATTGGTAAAAATTGTTTATATTTTAGTGATATTTAGGCCAAAATGGATAAATAATAATATAAAAATAAATTTTATAATGAATAAATAGTAAGTAATATAAGAGAACAATATTTTAACCTTTAATATATTCTCGGCTTAAATTTATTTTGACTTGAAACTACATTTACGATTGATTTGGATTAATTAGGTCGAGTTTGGTCAGATTATTTTCGGGTTTACTAGAACTCTAATACGGTTGAGTTGTGTCGAATAATTTCTAACTTTGGTTATTTTCGGGCCTGTTATATAATGTTTATTAGGAACAATGATTAGTTTACAACCATAAACATTTGTACCGGGTGTCGTGTGAACTTGAGTCTTAGTCTTTCGAGTCGGGCAATTATTTTGAACCTAAGACTATTAAAATAGTATAAGAAATCTTTAGTTATTTCGGTTACCCTGAATTTATATTAACCAAAGACTATAATAAAAAAAAGAATTGAGCTGGAATTGACTTGACCAATGGATTTAATCAAGCTGGCGCAACATCCGAACTGATGATTTTACCATGACCTGTTACCCGAAATGATCTGAACAAATAAAATCTAACCAGAATGTTTATTATTACTCTTAAATACGAAACGATTCAACCCGATATATATTACTTATCATTGCCCCTAATAAACTTGATAATAATATACCCGAAAATAGCCCAAATACGAATCGGTTCAACCCGATATATATTATTTACCATTAAAACATTAAAAAGATATTTACTACTTATTTATTTATTTTGGCCTAAATATCACTTAATCAACCTTTTTTTTACCAATTTGTCTAAAATGTTATTTTCTTTTTGTCAACTAACATGTTACTTTTTTTATCAATTTGTCCAAAACACTCTACTTTTTTACCAATTTGATAATTTGACTAAAATAAAGTAAGTGTAAACATATCACTAAAACAAAAGGTGATATTATTATTATTATTAAATAAACCCTTAGTATTGATATTATTAAATAAACCCTTAATATTATTAATCCTTATTTATTTTATTAATTTCTTGCATGTTAAATAATTTTATTAGAATTTGGACCGTCATAAAAGAATACAAGGAAATAAAAAGGGCGCATTGAAGAGGATGTTTTCATCCTCTTATTTTTTCTCTTTTCCATTAACTTTTTGACACCTCATATTCTCTTTTATCCAAATTATTTTCCACTATCTTCATCCTCCTCCTCCTCCTCTTTTATTTTTTTTCTCCACATAAAAAAGGATCCTCTTTTACTTCGTCTTCCATATTTTAATTACTTTTTAATAATAATTATATAAAATAAAAATCAAATGCACCAATTTCATAGGGTGGTGGGCACTTGGGCCAAGGTTGTACTTCCTCTAAAAATAGAGGAAGTCTCCCTCTTCCTCTTTCAAAGAGGATGTGGTAATTAATCCTACATTGAAGAGGATGTCCTCTTTAAAGAGAGAAGGTGCTAAAGGGATCCACCATTCTGTTCAGTATGGGTGCTCTAAATACCTATATTAGTGTGTATCCATTACCTTAATTTTGTGATTGCTTGTTGCTAGCTTGCTACCGACTTTACTACTTTAGTACCCACATCATTAGATATTATACGAACAAACTTATACAACTTGATGGAGTAGTGTTTATATTGTTCTTTCAAATACCCAATCTCACCAACATTTCATCACACTATCGGATAACGTGAAAGCGATATGAAGTAGAAGAAAAGGAAAGCTCTTGAAAAATAAGTAATTGTATTGATGTAACATCTAAGTAAAATATGATATTTTGGTCAAATAAGTTTATATTTTAACAATTCAAGGTACCGGTTTATATCAGTTAATTTATATAGTTCAATAAGCTACATATCAAACATTTAACACGAAGATCAATAAGTTTGAAATTTGATCAAATAAGTTATCTAAATGTTTTGCCAAACAAACAAATTATATGACAATACAATTGTTATACTCATTTATATTTGAGTCGATAATTATTTAGCTCAAATATATATATATATATATATATATATATATATATATATATATATATATATATATATATATATATATATTTCCAAATACAAATAACATATATCATCAAAATAAAATTTTGTACTACCTCAAATATTTAGTACTTGATACTGCAATACAGCCTATTTGATTTTCACTTACAACGCTTATTAAAGACATTATATTTTTGTAATATATTCAATTTAATGTTTATCTACTTACGCAATACACATTTTCCTACACGCCCACTTTAACACCTTCATTTATCAAGGAGTCTTTAACTAAACCTTTCACAGTAAAAAAAAAAAGGCGATATCATCTCGATTACCCGATATATTACATATTAAGTTGACATTATAGGAACAATTTAGAGCTTTATTTAAATCAAACTTAGAAAAGTAAAAACAAGGCTAGCTAAACCAAACTAATATTCAACTCCGCCACTCCGGAAGATACAACTAGGCTAGGTTATATTATCGTCTGAACTACGTGAGACTCATCGATGTCGTCCACCCTTCCAAGGACTTTACAACAACTCAAAACAAACACCAAACCCTGATAAGAATATTGCTCACCATTTGTCGGGAATATCAAATAACTCACAACAGACAAGAGAAGAAATAAGAGACGACATAAAACCACACAACGTCAGTAGTAAAATATACAAGATCAAAAGAAATAAACGAAACAACATACAATACAAGAATTAATTACATATCATCACCTTGTCATATATACACCACAATGTACTCCATAATAACTAGTGTCTAAACCGTAGCGTATACACCACCGACTCTCATTGTTGCAACGAGTAATCAGGTTTCTAACGCAACATGTAACCCACCTCTGCTAATGTCAAACCGCAACACTGAACACCAATAGCCCCGCTCTTCGCAACGACGCACGCAGATCATTAATATGCATATCCCCTTTATGAGGGGAGTCACAAGAGGAGATTCATGGGGTGAAACCATATCCCAACATCGCTCAATAATATTATCCACAACTCCACCATTTTCACCATATAACAATAATCACAATAATGTAAATCACAATCATATAAACACAATTATCTCGTAATCAAACATCTAATCATAATGATTAGGAAAAACCTTACCTGTAGTGAAACTTCTGCAAGCATAGATAATTACATGCATGCATACGGCGTACTCACATCGTCACCTACAACAATCAAAACGACTCTATCACAAGATTCACAATCAACTGTTATTGTAATAATACCAAAAATTGTGACATTGACTTACCTTGATAACCGACGTGCAACGGAGCCGAGGCTGCATCACGACGTGTTAATCTCGTTCCCATGCTATGCTAGACCTCCAGGTCAAGAGCAATTGTAGAGGAGAGAGGAGGGATGATATGTGAAGAAGGTTGGTCTTGGGTTTTGGGACAAATGAACGAAATGTAGGAAATAAATGATGTAAATTCTGACTCAGGATCGCAAAATGACCATTATAGCGTCGGTACTCGTCGAGTCACCCCACAGTCGGCCGAGAGTATCTCGCATACTCGTCCGAGTTACCTACACTAGAACAAGTGCAAAAGGTCAAACTTGGAACTATGCCTAATGTATTGCCTCCCTAAAGCTCCTTTAGACATAAAAAATCCCCCCCGAGATCCTTAAAGATGCGGATATTACACCCACCATCACAATCTCCCACCAAGCTCTAGGTTTCACATACCCTACAACTTCCTCCTCCAGTCCACCACCTTTTTTAGGCTATTGTGTAGCTAATATAATGTACTAGTGTACATCGATCGTGTACGAGTGCATGATTTTTTAGATAAGACTGTCAGAGAACTAGTATAGATCTCGCGCATGCATGCACGGTATTTCTAGATCGTTTACTTTATAATGTATTACTAGTTTTACGCCCGTGCAAAAAATGCACGGGTTTAATTTTATTAAACTGAAAAAAATCAATAAAAATGTGAATAAATATAATAAAAATATGGTTTTAGTATTGCAGTTATATTGATGATCTAAAAAGTAAAGAGAATTTTTACGTTTAACTTAGATGTAAATAAAACAACGCATCTGCTTTACATTATAAAAGTATACAAATTATTATTTAGGACAACGATATCGGTCCAAGTTTAAGAAGTATGAAATATACATATGTAGGATGAATTAGTAAAAAAAAAAAACATTATGTATGTCTAAAATAAAATATTTGTCTTATAACTCATGGGAGTGATACTGGCCCGTTTTAAACGTAAAACGAATAGTAGCCGATAAAAATATGTATAGATTTAAAACCTATACGTACGATTTAAGTCCTAAATTCCTACCATCGTAATGAACCCAGCCAAATTATAATTAGTATGACCCGCTAACTACCTAAAAAAACTCTGACCATATAATATAAACTCTATCTTTTTTATGTACATTTAAGACGGAGTTACATATTTTCGTTGATTTCCAACAGTCAACAATTTTAATATATTGATTTTCTGTATTTGAATGCTTTAGTTTTCTCTAATTTTTATATTATTATATTTGGTATTCACTTTTTGTTCCTATTTTATACTCATTGTCACTCAATTTAATCATTTTAGTTGTTGTATGTTAAATTAATATTAAAAGCTTTTTTAATATTGGAATATACTTCATCAATAAAGTCTAGTCGTCTCGGGCTTATTGTAGCCATTGTACAATTAAATGATACCATTTTTTGATAAAATGTTACCATCATTTTTCTGGGTAAAGAGTGACAAAATAAGAATATAAAATTTTGTTATTAAATGCTTATATTTTATTAAAAAGATAGTGATATTTGGTCCGTCTTATTTTTGTCGGTATGAAGCAAGAATTTACGATAAATTAATGAAAGCTTGAATGGGGTAATTAATTAATTTTGTATCAAAAACATGGCGGGCCCTACTTAAATCTAGTATTTTCTCTTTCTATTTTGCATCAAGCAATGAAAATCCTCTAAATAAGGTTCCTTTTATAGAAAGGGGATTTATAGATTTAAAATTGACACGTTATTAATTTTTTATATTTTAATAAGGATAGAAAAATGCAAATGGAAAAACAATTAAAAAATTGAGTAAAGTTATAAAATGTGTATTACTTAACAATTTTACCATGAAACAAATGGTTTCAATTTATAAATCGTCTCAAATAATTTTTTTTCACAAACTTAGCAATATCAGTTCATAATTTTTTATATGAATTAAGTATGTGGTAAATTTTTATTCAAAACTAATAATATCAATTTATATGTTTTTCATATAGGAATTTTTAGATTTATATCAGTTTTGTTTTATTTTAATTAAAACATTATGATTTACTTTGAAAATATTATAATAATTAAAAGATTAGAAATTAATTAAAAGATAAAAGTTTAGTAAAAATAAACTATTGTATCCTTATTTAAGTAGATTCCTTTTAGAGGAACTATTGAGAACTTTATTCTCTTATTAGTAAGGGGAATAATTTAACAATTAAACTAGTGATACTTAACTCGCTCTATTTTGAATTTAATGTTAAAATTTACATAAATAATATTTCGTACTTGAGATATAAAAGAAAAGGTTCAATACTTTTACCCTAATACTATTATAGGTTTTTCTGAAACTTTTTTTACCAAGACTTTGTGTATAAAATTATTGTTATTATTATGATATCATTACAGTCACTAAATGCATAAGTCTTAACTAATGACCTTGATAATACAATCATATAAGACTTGTGTTATAATTAACATCTTTATGCGTATGTTAAATTATTAGATTCAAAAACTAAGCCGAGTTACATGATTATATAAAATGCTATGTTAAATTATTAGATTCAAAAACTAAGCCGAGTTACATGATTATATAAAATGGAGAGAGATAAATATTAAGTTAAAGTAACACTATATTTACCGTATATGATCGAGTAAACTCTATTTTTTTTTAAAGGATATTTAAAATATACTACATGAGAATGACTTTACAATAATACGAGTACAACGTCTGGCCCAAAAAATCTCACAACAATATAGTTTGGTACATTGTGAGAAATTTTCGTGCTCTTGTGATATATCACATGTTGACGCATGATAGAATACTAAGATATTTTTTAAGATAAACATCCCCTATTTATTAAAAGAATAGGAAATCTCTAAGTTTTTTCCGTCCATGTCACTTCATCTATAATTGGGCAATTTGTGGCCTTAAACTCTAAGGTTCTTTTGTTTTAATTCACTTAGTTCATTTTAGCAACTACGCAGGTACACCGTTTGGTTACCCATTAAATAATATACGAATTTAAATTAATGTAAATTACAAAAATGATCTTTTATTTGATTACTCCAATTCACATGAATTGGAAGCTAAGTTTCCATGAATTTTAATTCCTTCATAATGGAGGAAGTCACTTACCTAGGTCCCCTTAGGTAAGTGGAAATACCTATATGAATTGCACTTCCTACATGACGACCAAACAATATTTTTTATTTCACATGAATTCTAAAATCATGTGTTTTAGGATTTCCTAGGCAATACAAATTCCTACATGCAACCAAACGACATATATAGGTATATATTTAAGGATTATTTCATGAGAATAATCTATCCTATGAGCGCCCTGCAAATATCACTCCATCCTATCAATATTTCTAAATTAATCCACCATATCCACCCTTCTTCCCATAACAATCTAAGGATGAATTACATCCATCTTATCCATCCTAATAATAATTCCAATTAGACTGTTATGGGAAGGATAGTGAATATGATGAATTAATTTGAAATTATTGATATGATGAAATGATATTTACAGGACACCCATAGAATGAATTATTCTCATAAAATAATCCTATATTTAATACCAATAGAATTTCTATAATTTTTGGACACAATCTTTGTCATGAATAAAACTTTTCGTATGTTTTATTGTAAAATAAGAAACTTTGTAAGTTCCAAACACTGAAGTATATTTTATATTGCGTATGTAATTAGTTTTCTTTATCCATGAAATTGCACGAGTCTTTGAGGTAAATTATCCAAGTTAATACTTACATATTTTTTTTTTTATTTTCGTGAAAAATGTTGACATATTACTTAATTGTAAAGTTGGTATATACTCCCGCCTAGTGGATTATTTATTTCATCTTTTCTTATTCATGCTGGTTAGATTTCTTTCCTTTTTGTTTTTTTAGAATGTTTTATATGGTCCAAATTTAATTTCATGTGGGGTAGAGTATTTTGTATAGTCCAAAATCAATTCCTTATTTTTTTCGAAATTACTCTTTCATATATGACTATTACTCTATGACATACATTTTTTCACAATGTTTCCAACCACTACCTTTTCCTCAAGTAAAAGAACCTTAGTTTTATCTTTTCTATTTCTCCTAAAACCTAATTAAATTTCACTCAAATGATTCAATTATGTATCTTAATTCTCATATCAAGCTAGTAGTTACTTCAATTTCTCATATCAAAATTACATTATACACTTGTACAACTAAATTGTTGTGGGTTGATTTATAAAATAAAAGCCTACATGCTTAGCCTTCATCCTCGTTGTGTGCCCAGAGTCCAACCCCAAATTTCTTAAATTTGTGAAAGTTGTGTTGTATTCATAGATAAAAAAAAATGAATTATATGGCATATTTTAATCAAATGAAGACCTAATTATTGTCTATTTTTTCTTAATTAATGACTTAATGAATTTTACCTCCATGGAAGAACAAGGAAGATTATTGTGATGTGCGGCGATTGCATCGGATATGATAGGGGCTGTGTAAAGGGTAGTGGTTCGTTGTTGTAGTCGCAGTTGTGGTTGTCGGTTGGCAAAAATTGTTGGTGTCTCTAGCAGGGTTGCTGGTGATATGTGGTGGTTGATGGTAGTCATGTAGGGGAATGAAGGTGTTTGCAATAGTGGTGAAAGAAGCAAGTAGGATGAGGCTTGAGAGATATTTGAAAAAAGAGGGGGGGAGGGGGGGAATCCGTATGTGAATAAACATGACCCATTTTTTTGTGCAGAGTGGATGGAAGAAATGATTAACAAGGAAGAAATATAAAGTATAACTGGCTTAGAACCCGTGCAAAAATGCACGGACATAAATAAATAACATGTCTAATTAAAATATAAAATGTATAGTTACAACAATTTATTAGTACTAACGCACAAGTTTTATATAAAAATTCATATTATTATATTAGAATTTAATGCTCAAAAATCAACATATAAATGATTTGTAATGATCATTTACAATACAAAAGCAAATCTATAATAATGATATACGAATGTATCATTTCATCATCTTGAACAAATGATTCTCTCCAAATCACCGTCATAATATATACACGGAGTATCTACTAATTGTAATATCAATTTCTTATACATCACCTTAGTCTTAAAACACATGCTTATACCTTTACCATATACCCGCTACCATTCTGATTTTTCTTCCCGTTTGACTCTTTTGAGTCGAAGTTGGATTTCTTAACCAAAAATAAGTTGAAAAATATGTAATATTAAAACATAAAATGAAAAATATTTATATTTATTATGAAAGTATCATTCAGAATATAATAACAAATGTATACACCCCGAAAAACCCGGTCAATATGACGTGTTAGATACCGCGTAAAAACGGATAGAAAAAATAATGAATGGAAGAGAGTATATCATACGTACAAATATATGTCTCTTATCTTTGATATTCAAACATAGCGTGTTGATAATTTTCATTGTGAACATATTCTACCTATTTGATATTACTAATTAATCGGACAACCATATGCTGCTTATTCCCGGATCAAGGAATAACCAAGTCCTTGAATTTATTTATTAATACATTAACAGAAGAATTTGATAGAATTCTGAGGTAGGGTAATACTGATTAGCTTATGGTAAAGATTGGGCGTATCAAGTGGTGTTAGTCTAGTGTTAACTGGGTTAAACCTTGAAGCTTGCAGAAATACAGGGATTGAGAGGTCTCGGGTTCGACTACCAGTTGGGACGATGACCACTTGGCCACTGCAGCCCCCGAAGGGGGTGACTTACCTGGTCCATGTGACCATGTGGTGGTGCGGGAGTGCATAGGCCCAGGGAGATTCAACCCCCTCGTCACAAAAAAAAAATTAGGCGTACCGCATGTGTTTCAAAATTAGATGAGTGTCATGTAGAAAACTTAAAATAGAGAGGTATTGTATGTAGAGCTGGCAAATAATGACACGACACGAAAACACGACACGAACCCGACACGAAATTAGCGGGTTTGGGTTGAGCCTGAATGACCCATTTATGTAAGTGGGTCGACACGATCACGACACGATATTTAATTGGGTCGGGTTTGGGTTGAGCTCTTTAAACACGAACCCGACACGAATGACCTGTTTACTAAATTAATCCTAATTTTTTTTATCCTCCATCACATAAATATACTTAAACTTTCTAAATATGGACATGACACGAAAACACAACACGAACCCGACACGAAATTAACGGGTTTGGGTTGGGGCTTGATGACCCACTTATCTAAGTGGGTCGACACGAACACGACACGGAAGTTAATTGGGTCAGGTTTGGGTTGAAGGGTTTGTGACCCGTTTACATGTGACACGAACACGAACCCGACACGACCCGATCTGTTTGCCACGTCTAATTGTATGTATAACTCCCCCACCAAAAAAAACCTTAAATTTATTTGTTTATTAATATTCATACCAAGTCACATGAGGTTCGAGACTGTTCTCCATTAAGCTTTTGTAAATAACATATTCACAAACAGAAAGGAAGACAACATATTTGTTTGAAATGGAAAATAAAAACTGAAATATATTAAAAAAATCCGCTTTACATAAACTCTCACGTACTTAAAAATGTCTTGAAATATTATTTTTACTGTGAACAAATTTATTACTCATTCCGTCTCGATTATTTATTTATCTATTTCACTCTCTACTGATCTCTCTTAAGAAAGGTATATTATTTTAAGAATAAAATAGGTCAACTACTATTCATATCCTACTTGGTTAGATAGGACTATTACTTTGCTAGTTCCTAAAAGCCTTCTCTTTGTCTTACTTGTACTGTTTGACCCGTCTTGAAATTAAGTTGGATACGTCTATCTTAAATGAGAATTTGTATTTCATTTTAGTATGTTTCATTCATTTTTTTACCGTTCTATATTTGGATGTCTTTTTAGAATATTTTGATTATACATATTTAAAAATATTATATCTTTAAAAATAGTAATAACTCCTAACAGAATTTGCTTTGGAGTTGCTATATCATGCACTAATGAAGTAATTATAGAAAGTATAGCTATAATGATTATATAAAATATTTTGTTGATAAACAGTTAAAAATATAACATAAAAACATATAGTGTGTATAAGAGATGGAGTGAACGAGAAACTGAATAGCTAATAGGTGGACACGTGTCTATACAGATATCTATGTATCTTGGAGAGAATCATCAAATACCTTAACATATTATCCACTATTATGTAAATTGCACTATTTAATTAAACAAAATTATGATACAAATTTAATTGTGTCGGTTGTAAAATAAAAAAACTCCTTAACTTTTTTCGTCATGGACATGTTAGTGGTCAACTCCTAGGGCATATGCACTTGACACTTGGCAAGTTAATGCTTGCTTGATTGGAAATGAGTGACGAGTTGGTGGTAGAGGTGTAGGGGATGGGAGTGTTGGTGGTGGGACGATACTTTTGTTTTTGTTTTTATTTGAGTGGGGTATTGCATTATTTTCTTCTTTAATTTTTTACATTATTTTACTTTGTTTTTCTATTTTTTATGGGGCACGAAATATGTTTGATCTTTTATTTTCTTTACTTATTTTTTTAATTTTGTTCTTCTATTACGGTACATTTTTTTTCATTTGATGTTTTTTTTAGTTACTCTTCTCTCTTCACAATACAACTTTTTTTGTATATTTTTGTAATGCGTCATTTTGTATAGTACGATAATAATTTGACTTTATTCTTAGCTGCAAAACTTTCCATATTCTATAATTATGAAAATTCAACAAATTTTTCATCTTCTTATTGTTATTCCACTCCATAATCACAATATTTATCCCGCTTTAATGCAAAATTTTTCATATTCTATAACTATGAAATTCAACAAATCCTATATATAAAAGTAGATCAATTGATAAAAACTCTATTTCTAGCAAAAAAAAATCATGGAAAAGTTCATCCTTTTTATGCTTTATTCTATTCTCATTTGTTTGTTTTTTCAAAGTTTTGTGGTGAAGAGATTAAAGAAAAAATAGATGAAAACAGAAGAATATAACAAGCATTTGTAATGTATAGTTTGTTCTTAGCGTTGTCGAAGGTTAATGATGACATTTGAGATCGTCAATTATCAAATACGACTATTTCAAATTTTGTAGTTTCTCTTGATAGAATCATGTTTCAGTGAAATTTTTAATGTATTCAAAAAATGATAATGTGTAGTTAATTTGTTGGGATTGTATAATGTACAATAATAAATTATAGATGTATAGTTTAAGCAAAACAAATTTAGTGTAAGCGCACAGTACTCCATTATCTCATATATTGTTGGTTAAAAGGATAACATGTTTTGTTATCTTTTCAAGTAGGAATGTTTCATGAATATGTATGTAATTTTATCTATTATACTTATCTCATTTAATTTTTTTCCCCATTTGATTAAACGGTTAAAAGAAATTGAGTGAAAAATATTTTAATTATTAAATATAATTAATTATCTCTAAACTTACAATGGTTAATACTACCTATTTATACAATAACATAAAATGGCTAGATTGAGCAACTAACTAATGTTGGAGTAGGAGGTTGCTCCAAACTTTAAGTAGAAAGTTTGTCCCACATTGGTAGAATAGTGGAGGATTCCTACTTTATATATGGGAGCATGTTATCTAGTGTTAACTAGATAATAGTGGAGAGGCTCAAGTCTCCCCACGCGGGCCGCTGTCGGTTCGGTTCGGTTCGGTTCGTGTTCGTGACACGTGCGCGTTGTTGTGGGGTTATACTTTTGCTTCGGGTTATGACAATTTATTCCTTGGTTTTATTAGTCTTAAATCCCAGAGATTTCTGACTGTTAGACAGTCCCTCAAAACATCTATAAATTCGAAGCCCTCACACATAATCAGATTATCAGAAAGACTACAAAAGATATCTTCCCTTCTTCTCATCTTTGTTACAATATTTTCGGTTATTAGAGAACAGTTCCCACTTCCGTCTGTGGAGTGCACCATTGTGCGGAAGGAGGCGTTAACCCTGGAATCGGTGACCGCGGAACTCAAGGAGCACCTGTGTGGGGGTCTAACTGATTTAGGCCAGTGTCTTACATGGCGTCTCGATTAAGGTTATCTCTGATCAGTTTGTTCTTATTCTTTCAACTAAACGACACGCGTCAGAATAAAATTACATGGTAGATTAATTTTTTTCTAAAAAAGTATTAAAATAGAACACGAAAAAGCAAAGTAGTAATCATCAATGTCGAGAATAAACAATATCACTAAGAATAATAAATACATGATTCAACTAGGGCTGAGCATAGGTCCAGAACCGGACCGGACCGGACCGAACCGGACCGAACCCGAAACCGAATTCTACTAAATTAGGGACCGAAGACCGGACCTATAAGGAACCGGTCCTGGACCGGACCGGACCGGTAAAAACCGGACCAACCCGAGACCGGACCATTTGGACTGATATCCCATTTGATCAAATTTTCTTATTTAACTAACAATAAAAGTCTTGAATAAAAACGCATACTCTAATTTGTACTACTTTCCACATCACGCAGAAGAACGCATAAGTAATAACTAGCCAAATAACACATTAGACTACGTTTATGGGTTGGGCTAAGTAGGTCTAGGTCTTGAATAAAGACAAAAACATAACAAATAAAAAAAGGAAAAAGAAATTAATAGGTTGGAACACCTTTGAAGAAACTAGGTCCATACGGTCCAATCTGGACCTCCTGGAACACTTTCCAGACCTCGTTCTAGACCTTGTTTAGTGTAAAAACGTATAAGTTAAAGGTAGGTTAAGGTAGGTCTTGATAAAAGATAGAAATGAAGAGGTATGGTTTGAAAGTAGGTTAAGAAAAAAAAAATAGTATTTTAATATAGGAACTAGGGCTAAGTAGAGCTACAAGACCTACAGATAAACATGGTCTTAAACAACTTTAGAATTCATAAGTCAAGAGTTCAATAATCACAATTTTGACTCAATTCGGTCCTATCGGTCTGGACCGAAAATTTTCGGTTTTGGACCGGACCGGACCGAAACCCGAACAACATAAATTGTTGGACCTAGGACCGGACCGAAACTCAACCGGTCCGGGTTCGGTCTGGACCGAACGGTCCGGTTCGGTCCATTTTTCCGGTCTGGACCGAGTTTGCTCACCCCTAGATTCAACAGGGAAAAAATAAATAATTATTAAGAAAAATGTATAGAAGTCCCATGATTTTTCACGGAAAATTAAACTCTTACATTATCATTATTATTTAAGCAGTATCTTTAACCATTCATCTTTTAAGACTATTAGAACATGTTACACTATCATTATTATTTAAAAAATAATGAAAACATCATAGCATTAAATGGAAATTAAAGCACAATAAATATTAAAATTTGTATTTTATGTGTTAAGAAAATTAAACTCAAAAGTAAAACTAATATATATATCCTTTAGTATTAAACACAAATTATAATTCCCAACATACTATTTCAGAACAATGTTAATCATTTAGTCTACTCTTAATTATAATTCATAAGTAAAAGTTTAGAAATTTCTATTTAAACAAATTTCTTTTCAGTTAAATTAATTAGATTACAAAAAAATAAAAATAACAATAATTGAGACAAAACAACAATAAACGTAACAATATTAGTTTTTAACCCGTGCAAAATTGCACGGTTATAGAATTAAGAACATCGATATAATGATTAATATTTAAAAATGTTAAACCAAAATATATATATATATATATATATATATATATATATATATATATATATATATATATATATATATATATATATATATATATATATATATATATATATATTTTATACTCTATTTCTTTCTTGATAACAAAATTTTTAGATCTACTCATTTTAATGGATAAACTCAATATCTATAACGAATTTTTTTAGATTATTATTTTAACGAAATGTTCATCTACTTAACAGAGTTTTATAGTTCATTTATTTTGTTGAAAAATATTTCTTATTCAAACAAATTAAAAATTAAAATAGTACTATTTAATACATTTTTTGTTGAAAAATATGTCTTATTCAAAAAAATTATTCAAATTTAGTAATATCACAAAAAAATGCTATTACGATGGTCAAAATGTTAAAGTTAAAAGTTTGTAAAATAATACTCCCTCATATTCCATATTTCCTTCCTTATTT
The DNA here is from genome assembly GCA_029255685.2 of Silene conica. Lineage (NCBI taxonomy): Eukaryota > Viridiplantae > Streptophyta > Magnoliopsida > Caryophyllales > Caryophyllaceae > Silene > Silene conica. The sequence goes on from CM055312.2 coordinate 77,828,617, forward strand.
CCTAAAACGAATTACTCAGATTTTCTTCCTTTTTCCTATTTTGGAAACTTTTATTCTTATTTTATTCATTTTTCTCTCATATTATCAAACTTCATCCAACTTTTACTCCTATTTTATTGTTTTTTTGATGTTTCTGGCTATAACACCCGCAATATCCGTATTAATTTTTAACGGAGAATTTAATTTAAGCTCGAGTATTAATTAAATGCGGGTATGATTTAATTAATAACCGAAAATTACGTACGTAAAACCGTCGCATGAAAAACCGTAAACGACAAAAAAATCCGTTACGATTACACATGCATGGGAAAGAGGAAAAAAAGAAAACATCTCCCCTTCCCCATGCACCTTGGGCCGCCACTCCTCCCCCTTCCCCATACTTGTGTTTCTTTTTTTCTTACCTCCTTTAAATCACTTAAGACACCAGCCCTTCCCCACACAAAACACACACAAACAACAAAAATAAAATAGAGTAAGGAAGAGAGAATAAGAAGGAGAAGAATAAGAGGGTTGTAAGGAAGGAGGGACTTGCCATTACTTGAAGTTCTACACTAAGTAAGCTCTTATGAACCCTTCAAATCTGTTTGTATAACCTTTTAACATGCATTCACATATCACTTAACATCTAAACTTGAACACATGAATCTACAACCATGCATGCAAAGGATTGAATCTAGTAAAAACCACTAATTTGTCAAAAACGTAGCATGCATGTTGTAAAACCCCTCGTCGCAGCGGAAAAATAAAACATACAACATGCCAAAATTTAAGCGGAATTTAAACTTTAACATGCATAAAAACGAGGTGAATTAAAATCTGAAACTGAAACTGATATAAACAGAAATAGATAAGTATAACTGTCTAAGTACTGAAGTAAAATATATACAACAGCCTGAGATGGTACATCCCTACATGCACTCCAAAAACTGAATCAAAAGTCTAGAGTCTAGCTAACGCATATGTGTAAGTCAACATCAATGAATAGGATCATCGCTCGCTAGCTCCATGTGAACCCTCTGTCAACATCCTGTCATGTACCTACATACATGTAAACATGTACGCCACAATCAGTGGGGAGTGACTAGAGTTCTCCTAGCCACCTTTTGTAACGACACGTAACACAGAAGTACAAACAACATACTCCAACATATATAAACATGTGAAGCATATAAATCTCAATATCTGAATCTCATATCATCATGCAATTACTAATGCAAGACTCTCAACCAACTTCGGAAACCATTTGGAAAGAGAGCCGATTTCCCTGCCGGTTGCCCGGCTGAGGGGTCTTTCAGTCCAAACTATTTACGAAACTGACTAAAGAGTCATCCAATGCCTTGGATGAACAATTCCATAATCAAAGTACTATTCTCATCAATATCAACAACTATATCTGACACTGTACATACTCTAGGCAAGCAGATATAAAACAGCAAGTATAAAGGTTCAGCGGTCAACTTAAGACATAACCTAGATACTAAATCACTTTCACAAACAAGGACTCAGAGGCCAACTTAAGGCATAGACCTTGGTATCAACTAATCACAAGCAATGGGTCCAGAGGTGAACTTAACACATATCCCATTACCATACTAGTAAATGGTCCAGAGGTGAACTTAACCCATATCCCAATACACAACTCAGTAATGGGTCCAGAGGTGAACTTTACACATATCCCACTACAAACAAATTTCGGGTCCAGAGGTGAACTTAACACATATCCCAACACACAACTCAGTAATGGGAGGTGAACTTAACACATATCCCACTGCCACAAACAAGTATTAGGTCTAGAGGTGAACTTAACACATATCCCAATACACAGCTATCGCACACCAGGTCCAGAGGTGAACTTAACACATATCCCGATATACGACAACCGATCACGTGTCAGGTCCAGAGGTGAACTTAACACATATCCTGACACGCCACAAGCAAAACACGTAATGGGTCAAGAGGTGAACTTAACACATAACCCATCACGCGACAACCAACTCACGTATTAAGCTCAGAGGCCAGCTTAAGGCATACCTTAATACGCATCAATACAATAGCATCCAAAGATAGTAACTAACCTATAGTTCTAATCTCTTATACTACTAAACAACACTTAATTGATCTCGGGAACTAAGTTGAGGGAGAGCCGGTTTCCCTTTCGGTTACCCGACCGGAGGGTCTCTATCCTCTCTCCATTCCCGAACCCAATATAGTGTCGCACATCCTCCGGGGACCTCAAACATACATTTAAGGTACACGGAACAAGTCTCAAACAAAACCGATCAACCGATCAAAAGATATACGATTTTTAATGAGAATAGGGCTCTCAGCCGGTTCTGGACCGTCTGCCGGTCTGCCGGCTGGGAGTCCCTTCCCATGATCATACTTATTTTCAAAACACGAAGGAAAGAGGCTCTCATCCGGTGGACCGTCTGCCGGTCTGCCGGCTGCGAGTCCCTCCCACAAGCCTTCCTATAATTTTACCAAGAATCTCAGAAGAGACTCTGAGTCGGTCGACCGGCGGCCGACTTGCCGGCTCAGAGTTCCTTCCCCACTTTCAGAGCATTCAAAATCACAGGCCTGACTCTGAGCCGGCCGACCGGCTGTCGGTCAGCCTACCGGCTCAGAGCCCCTGTACGCAAAATCGCCAAAATCGCATATGTTCCTAAACTTCACAAATCGGTACCAAACCTCCAAAATTGCAACCAACATACATTACCAAGCATATGTACTACATGTAATCATCAATTGCAAGTATTAACCTCAACATTAAAGCCCTATTAAGATCATACTTAGTATCCGTCACAAAGATGCAAAAAAGTGAAATTTGGCAAGTAATCATGTGAAACACAATCCAAGCATATGAATATCATACATGAGTAATACTAGCATGATTCTAAGTCCCAACAACAACCACAAAGTACAAAATCAGAAACTTTCATCATCAAATCCATAAAACATGTTATTATAACAAATAAAGGCCGAGTTTCTCATTATCGTCACCTCTAAAGCGATTAAGCTCCTAGCTCCTCTTCAATCACGAAAATATCCACCTCGGAATCTTCTAACATGCATTCACATATCACTTAACATCTAAACTTGAACACATGAATCTACAACCATGCATGCAAAGGATTGAATCTAGTAAAAACCACTAGTTTGTCAAAAACGTAGCATGCATGTAGTAGGTCTGAAATCACATGTTAAAATGAGTATATTCAGAAGATAAAAATTTGGTACTTTCCTTAAGTTGTTATAAAAACACTCACCAAAAATTAGGACGTTTGCATGTACCGTTTAGAAATGAAACATCATATACTACAACATGTTTTCTGTCTAACCGAATCACTAGATCTCACTTAAAGAGTCATCAAACTATATTTAAAAAATGAATCAGTGTTTTATCTTGTAATATGTTAAACTACTTTGAGTCTAGATGATAATAGGCTTTTGAATCAACTCGTTTTGATTTGTTAAGAAGGATTTATGATGTAAAACATTTCATGACTCAGTTTCTGACCATTGTTTTTAAAACGCGTTTTTAGATCTGATAAACCCATTTTTGAGACAACATGCACAGCTAACAATATGTTTTAGACACATAAAGAAATCCAAGAAAGCCGACCATACACAAAAATATGACGTTTTGAATTTATTATGATTTTTACAAGTTTCTGTTGTGTTCTGGAAAAATGTTTTAATTAGTCTTACTTGTTAAAAGCTTACATTTCCATAAAAGGGTAATTTAGTTATACATATAAAAATAATCAGTGACCCATCTCTTCACATGTTAAAGTTTAATGAATGTAAAGTGTAGTAGGCTTTCGTTTCGACGAGTTTCGACATGTTAAGAGTATTTACCACCCCGTAACTTTTTAAGACTCACCTTTGGACCAACTTTGGTAGACTGTAACTTTGGACCCCTTAAACACGTTTTAGACTCTGACCACTCAGACATTAAAGATGTACGACTCACTAAGGAACCAAACCCCACTGGTCTCACCTCAAAAAGTTTAGTAACAAAGGAGATATGACGATTTAAAGTTTCTGTTTTGAATCTGTAAAAAACCCGAGAAAGTATAGTTATCGCATAATTTACTACAAGTAGCTTAGTAATGGTCGTTCATATAAGTGACTACTATTTTAAATATTATGTAGAGTCGGGATTCGTAGAAGAGGCTCTCTAAGCTTTAACCGCTTGCAAGGTAAGGGAAAACACCTTTTGCGTACCCTATTGATAAACCGTATGAATTATTGTCTATCTTGTATATTGATATCTTTTGTTATATTAAGTATCTATATTGTTTGAACTTACCTTACAAATGATTATGGACAAGGATTTATTGATTTTAAAAGGATATTGTATTTGATAAGAAATAAGTAATTATTATTTTCGGAAACCCAAAACCGTTTTGCTTTCTACAAGTTTATAATGACTTATTAAATGTTGAGGAAATGGTTTTTGTTTTGGAAACGGAATTTCATATTGGTTGAAACGGTTTTGGTAGGGGTAGATTGTCCCTAGTGAAAGGGATTTCCTATACAGAGCTTTTAATGGGGGTTAGTTGATCGAGACCCCGTCCTCTTATCTTCCTCTTTGGGGTTGGCCCTTAGAGGGTGTGCACACTCGGGATGTTAGGACAGTTTTAGTACATGATTTGGTGACTCTCGTCTTATCCGGTTTGGGGCGAGTGTATCCACTTCATACGGCCTCTATCCAAAGTTATACCGATGTTGAAATAATTGGAAAAGAAAGGTTTTCTTGAAATAGAACTATCTTGAAGGATTGGTTTTGAGCTTGAATACTTTGGAATACTTATGTTAATCTTATCGTTTAAAATTATTGTTTCCTTTGATTTAATGTTGGCAAACCTTATATTATGTTCTTCAATTATTCGAAGTATTTTTGATATGTATTATTTTATAAAATACCTTCCAAGTTATTCCTTCTTTATTCATTTACATTCCTTTCAAATCGTTTACCTTACTCAACAATATTGTTGACCCTTTTATTTGTTTTGTCCTTGCTTGGACCTGCGGTGATCACAAAATGTGTGAGCAGATCGTGTGACAGGTACTCGTGGGAATTAGTCGTGGGATGCACAAGAGAGCGCGCTTAATAGTTTCAATCAAAGACAAATGCTTTGACACTTTATCTTTCTTTTGGATCGTTGAACTTTATTTTCGCTTCCGCAAACTTTAAATTTGGTTGTAATCGTATTTTATCCTTTGGATTTTAATTTTGCATTAGACAACTACCTATTTTATTTCATGGTTAGGTACTACTACCACATTTGGTTTAATTGTGACACACCTATTATCCGAATTTTACTTGAAAACCCTATTTACTAATGAATAGGATGATGGGGGTGTTACACTGGCCCACAATTTCTTATTTAATTCGTAATTATTCATCATTCCCCCCTATCACCAAAGTCCACCCAATTGTTTACACTTATTTTATTCCCTACATTAATCTTTGTGTCAACCTAAAAGAGAAACAATATATGGAATATGAGGGAGTATAATAACGTTATTTGTTTTACCATTTATATCTTCATTGTCTAATATTATTTATGCAACATTTGATGAAATTCTATTAACAAAGTTGGTTTTTATAAATTAACTAGTTTTTCTACCCGTGAAAATCACGGGTTATTTTTTGGATGTCCTTTAGCTATTTTCTAATTAATTTTTCTTTTAAATTAAATAATTTGATTGTTTTCTACTTGTCAATTAATAGCTCGCCAGTATTATTGCAATTGTATATGAAATGTAGTGGCGGCAATGTAATCAATTAATATCCCTGTTATTTTATTCTTCGATTTTTTATTTTTCGACTTAAAAATAAATTGGGTTGGATTATTTGTTGCCAACTTAGTATGATAATTTTAAATATTCTCCATACAGTTAGAATCATATCATCAAAAATTACATTTTGAGTCATATATAAATTTTAGAAAATTGAAGATTAGAATAACATTATATTATCTACATAATTCTCCTTTATGGTTCGACTTGTATATAAACTATTTAGAGTTTCAATTAATATGTACATGTTTTGTGTTTTCTTTTGTTTATTACCAACCACCATTTTTTTTATGAGTCAAAATAAATTGAAGTTGATAAAAACACTAAGCACCAATGCATTAATATAGATATTAATTTTTGTTTGAGTGGACACAAAAATAAGAAGATTGTCGTATAAAGCCAAGGTCGGGGCCTAGGCTCAATAGATCTTAGGATACAAAATACTATAATATGAATTTTCAATTTTATTATCATTGCACTCATTAACAGCATTATCGAGTGTTAACATTTTTAAATTTGAACATCTTCTATTAAAATCCATGTAAAAAAACAATGATACCAACATCTTCAACCATAATTCGTATAACCGATATTTGTATTTGTAGCAGATATCATTTTTTGTGTTTACATATTAAGAACAATTCACTGCACCACTTTTGTATTTAACAAAGTAAAACATTATTATTCAAATGCTAGAAAAACAATTTTTTTTCCATATATAAAAAGTACAAATGCATAACTTATAAAGTGTACAATTATGTTCTCATCAAAGTTGTTTAATTTTTATTCCATCATTCTCTAATTTAGTGAAATTATATCTCATTTTGTAATAAATTGCATGTAATTACATGACAATAATAAAATGGTCGTAACTTACAATTTTTTGCATTCACCCATAAATCCATCATTGGTGTGAGTTATGATGATAGGTTTAATTTTTATGCTTAACTCTCGTTTTCTTAGAATGATGGATCGTCTAAATAACATATATGACAATATTTTGTAATAAGATAATAATGGCGGATGAAAAAAGGGGTGTAATAAGAGATTAGGCATAAAAAATAAGACATGGTCCATTTTATAGGTTTATTGATCGGTCTAATTTTCACAATTAACTATTGTTTCATTTTGATGATCTAACGTCTACAATATATTTTAGTAAGATAATAATGATAAATGAAAAAAGGTGTAGTATACTAATATGAGCTTTGGCAAAACCGGGTCCATTTTTTATTAGTATAAATGTATAATGTATATATCTAGATTTTTATATATATACGACACTCGACTATATATGATAATTTATAACCCCATATAAAGAAAAAAACTAAAAACGAAGATGGCTAGCAATTGTCACTTTCTTTAAAAAAATGGTAATAAAGAGGTTACTTTTTCAAAAAAAGATCAAATCAAATTTGCTATCAAAATGCATATTTTAAACTAAAATACCATCCTTCAAAATTAACTTTCATAAATATTGAACTTAATTATATAGAAATAAAAAAACTTTCATAGAGAAATCGAAGATTTAATTTACTTATTGTCTAAAAATTAAATGTACCTGCGCATGACATTATTAGTTAGCTAAGCCAATGATTTTATTAAAACGCCTTCACAACCGCCTACACAACATAAGACAAATGAAAAACACCACGAATTAGTAATTTATCTTACAAAATTCAAGCTAAGGAAATCAAATAAACAACACAAATTTTCACCCCTCACATAACTAATTTTTTTTTTTGGGTAAAAGGTAAGTATATAAAGAATAAAAGAATCAAGTCCGAGGTACACCATCCATCATTACATCATCAAATAAAAATTAGATACGATCTATCCAAGCTTGATCTCTAGCAGTCAAAACAGTACTATTTCTATGCATCCACCTTGTCTTCACCTCTTTGCAAAGCTTCTCAATAACAATTGAAGGACGAGGGACCATCAGATTGAACTTCGCACTATTCCTTGCCATCCAAACATTATAAACCACTCCTATCACACACGCACCAACAATTCTCCTTTGTAACCCAGTTTTACCTCGAATGCTAGAGTACCACTGTACAACATTGGACGCAAAAATCTGGCAGTCCAGCCTTCTCTACAACATAGTAATGCAGTCCAAATAAAACTGACAATGTTTAAATAAATGATCATGAGTCTCGTCTTGAGCACCACATAAATAGCAAAGGCTGTCACCCACAATTCCCATCTTGGCCCTTCTGTCGAGTGTATACAGTCTATTTAACTGAGCAACCCAAAAAATGAAAGACATTTTTGGTATGTTAAGAGAGTTCCAACACATAAATCTGCAAGGCACTACAGGCCTTTTAATTCTGAGCCAATCATAGCCAGAACTTACAGTGTATCCGTTCACATTACTTGACCAAATATCATTGGTATAACACACTCTTAACTATTTTATAAGAAGTAAAAACACAATCTTAAGTAGAAGAGCTTAAATAATGTTAATTTAGATTTAGAAGTTGAATAATATATATTAAAATTTAGTGACATTAATATTAATTAGGAAAGGATAATGATTTGGCATTCAAAGGGTTGTAGCTTATTATGAGTTGTTTTTATAATCCTAATTATGATAAAAATTATTGCAAAGTTAATAAGGGAGTTGAATGAGTGATGGTTAATTATTGCATAAATATGAGAAGAATAATTATGTTTAAAGATGAGAATTATTTGTGACATCAAAATCAATATAGGGCTTTTAGTTTGCCCAATTATCCTATTATTATAATTATAGAATTATTTCAAAATTAATACGCGAGTTGAATAGAGTGATGGTTAATTATTGTATAGATAGGACAAGAGTAATTATTCTAGAAGATGAAAATTATTTTTTGATATCAAAATCATTTTAGTTTACCCCAAGTATCATTTTAATTATATATAGATATGTGTATATTGGTAAATGATGGAACAGTTGGACAATTATGTATAGGGAATGACGTGGTTTTGTGACGTGGTAGGTGTTATTTCGTCGAAATATATATAACATTTAATCATTTTTTATGTAGCTTTTTAATAAAATTTTTACAGATAATGATGTGACTTGATAATATTTTAATATAGGAATGACATACTTTTGACTTGCTTGCTTTTTTTTATTTTATTTATATATTTACAGATAAATGAATTAAATTAATGTAATATGATAAATTGATTACCTATGTAAAATTAAAACATGTCATGTCACATTATTTAAGTTAGCATTTTAATAAGATTGTGTAGAGGTTGACATGTAGGATTGTGGACGTGGATTTTGTTAGGTGAGGTGGCTTTTTGGTAATCCTACGTGACTTTTATAGTTGTTGATGTGGTTTTTACTTGGCGTTTAGCTTAGCCTTTTAATAAGGTTTTATAGATTTCATAATTTTTATGGTGGGTCCTACATTTATTTAAAAATAAAAAATAAAAGAAAATAGATGTGATGACGTGGACGCACGAAATTGCATGAAATGTTCTTGTATTAATATAGATAAAAATGGGGAGTTTTTTTTCCAAAATAGGCGATTCACGCTAATTAATTAACAAAATAGGTAATTTTTGTAATTTATTACCAAAAATGGGTCCATGTAGGATCGGCTTTCCCGAATCTGGGTAAAAATTCAAGTCGCTCACCCCCTGAGCGACTTGACCCCTTCCCCTGTTTTCCCCTGTTTCCCTTCCCCCTCCCCTTCCCCTTCCCCTTCCCCATGGATACCAACATGATTACCTTTAAAAATTTCAATTATGAAGATAAAGATACTTTCGTTTTGCTCTTATAATGAATTAATGAGAGGAGGAAAACAACCCTTGTTTACCAGGAATCGTAAAATAAAGAAAAGATTTAGTCATAGCGTACTACTTTTCGAAGATATATAAAGGCTAGCGTGAGACGGATTGGAGAACTTTCCGATAGAACTGGGGATGATTCGCCCACTTGCTTGATAGACATGGATTCCTTTCATTCATTCCTTTCATGTTGTTGCTGATGATTGAAGGCAAAAGACATACTCAATACTGTGACGAAAGGGAAAAAAAATAAGAGAGGAGAGAGAGATATGTAAGTCGCTGCCCTCCACGGCGATTTTACTAGAGGGAAGAATTTTTTTTCAGTCAGTAGTAAGTCGCTCACCCCTAAGCGACTTGTTGTTGGTATAATTTTTTGGATATGGTCGTTGCCCGGGTAAGCGACTTGAATACGAACCTAGCTTCGGTAATGACGTGGACCCATTTTTGGTAATAAATTTCAAAAGTTACCTATTTCGTTAATTAATTGTTGAAAATCGCCTATTTCGAAAAATAACTCCAAAAATGGGTATATATAAAACGGTTATGCTGTATTATATCAAATATTTTACTTTTGCAAAATCAAGTCATAAAATATATTGGACCAACATTTTAGTCTTTTTTTAAATTTCGAACTAATACCCAATAAATTGTTAATTGTTGTTGTTTATAGTAAATTATGTATTATTTATTGGGTATAAATTATTATGTAATAGTTGCGGACAGACGATATTCGAAATTATTATCAAGTCATATAATATTTTGGACCAACATTTTAGTATTTTTTAAATTTCGAGCTATTACCCAATAAATTGTTAATTATTGTTGTTTATAGTAAATTATGTATTGTTTATTGGGTATATATTACTCCATTATGTAATAGTTCCGGAAAGACGATATTCGAAATTATTATATTTGGTTATATAATATTTAATTTCATGTTATACACATTGATAGTTTACACAGAAATTAATGTTTACGATCATTACGTAAATTTTTTGATATAAATGCGTAAACATTAATTTGTACGTAAACAATTGAATTTCAAGTACTTATTTCGCATTAAAATCATAATACAATATTGCGGGTCCCACCAGAGAAATTTAAAAAAAAGGTTGATAACGTGGCTAAACTAGAGCCTCCTAAATGTTCTTGCAATTATATAGATAAGATTCGTGGCAAAGTATTAATAATTCATGACAAAAATTTAGTAAATTGTGGAAAATATATTTTGACTATATATATATTATGGCAATATATGTATTTGATCAATAATTTTTTTCTTCTTACGAGTCCCTTTTGTCATTGGGGCACAGTACGGCTGCAAATTCGAGCTTGCATAATCCCACCAACGTACCAGTATGTAACACCCCCATAATCCTATTCATTAGTAAATAGGGTTTTCAAGTAAAATTCGGATAATGGGTGTGTCACGATTAAACCAAATGTGGTAGTAGTACCTAACCATGAAATAAAATAGGTAGTTGTCTAATGCAAAATTAAAATCCAAAGAGTAAAATACGATTACAACCAAATTTAAAGTTTGCGGAAGCGAAAATAAGTTCAACGATCCAAAAGAAAGATAAAGTCTTTAAGCATTTGTCTTTGAATGAAACTATTAAGCGCGCTCTCCTGTGCATCCCACGACTAATTCCCATGAGTACCTGTTACACGATCTGCTCACACAATTTGTGATCACCGCAGGTCCCAACAAGGACAAAACAAATAAAAGGGGTCAACAATAATGTTGAGTAAGGTAAACAATCCGAATAAAGAATAAACGGAATATAAAATCATAACTTAAAAGACATTTTAAAAATAATGTGTAACAAAAGTGTTTCGAAAGATTGAAAACAGAGTATCACAATTTCCACTGTTAGTTGAAGGGGAACAAATAATTTCAAATGATTAAGAACAACATAAGTGTTCCAAAATATTCAAATCCATATCCAACCTTTCAAGATAATTCCAAACCAAAGAAAACATTTCTTTCCAACAATTTTCAACGTCGGTATATACTTGGATAGAGGCCGTATGAAGAGGATCCTCTCGCCCTAAACCGGATAAGACGGGGTTCGCCAAATCATGTACTAAACTGTCCTAGAATCCCGAGTGTGCACACCCCTCTAAGGGCCAACCCCAAAGAGGAAGATAAGAGGACGGGGTCTCGATCAACTAACCCCCATCAGAAGCTCTGTATAGGAAGTCCCTTATTATGGAACAACCTACCCCTCTACCAAAACCGTTTCAAACCAACATGAGAATCCATTTCCAAATAACCAAGATATTTCCTTCTAATTTGATAACTCATCACAAGCTTGTAGAAAAGCAAAACGGTTTTGGTTCCCAAAACTTTTAAAATCATAAAGTACTTCTTTTCATGCTTATTAAACACAATCCCGTTTCAAGAGAACAAAACAAACAAACCTTTATCCATAATCATTTTGTAAAATGAATTCAACCAATATAAATATTTCAATGTAACCAAAAGTCTTACCATGCAAGATAATAACAAATCGTAACGGTTTAATAAGAGTGTACGGATAAGCGTTTCCCTTACCTTACGAGCGATTAAAGGTTAGAGAGCCTCTTCTATGAATCCAGACTCTACATAATATTTAAAATAATAGTTACTTATATGAACGACCATTACTAAGCTACTTGTAGTAAATCATGCGATAACTATACTCTCTCGGTTTTTTTACAGATTTGAAACAGAAACTTTAAATCGTCATATCTCCTTCATTACTAAATGTTTTGAGGTGAGACCAGTGGGGTTTGGTTCCTTAGTGAGTTTTCCATCTTTAATGTCTAAGTGGTAAGAGTCTAAAAACGTGTGTAAGGGGTCCAAAGTTACAGTCTACCAAAGTTGGTCCAAGGGCAAGTCTTAAAAAGTTACGGGGTGGTAAATACTCTTAACATGTCGAAACTCGTCGAAACGAAAGCCTACTACCCTTTAAATTCATTAAACTTTAGCATTTGAAGAGATGGGTCACTGATTATATTTTTATGTACGACTAAATTACCCTTTTATGGAAATGTAAGTTTTTAACAAGTAAGTCTAATTAAAACATTTTTCCAGAACACAACAGAAACTTGTAAAAATCATAATAAATCCAAAACATCATATTTTCGTGCATGGTCGGTTTTATTGGATTCCTTTATGTGTCTAGAACATATTATTAGCCATGCATGTTGTCTCACAAATGAGTTTATCAGATCTAAAAACGCGTTTTAAAAACAGTGGTCAGAAAATGAGTCATGAAAAGGTTTACATCATAAACCCCTCTTAACAAAACGAAACGAGTTGATTCAAAAGCCTATTATCATCTAGACTCAATGTAGTTTAACATATTAATAGATGAGACACTGATTCCTTTTATAAATATGGTTTGATGACTCTTTAAGTGAGATCTAGTGATTCGTAAAAACAGAAAACAGGCTGTAGTATATGATTTTTCATTTCCAAACGGTTCATGCAAACATCCTAATTTTTGGTGAGTGATTTTATAACAACTTAAGGAAAGTCCCAAATTTTTTTTTCTGAAAATACTCATTTTAACATGTGTTTTCAGATCTACTACATGCATGTTACGTTTTTGACAAAATAACGGTTTTTACTACATTACATCCTTTGCATGCATGGTTGTAGATTCATATGTTCAAGTTTAGATGTTAGGTGATATGTGAATGCATGTTAAAAGGTTATAAAATCAGATTTGAAGGGTTCACAAGCTTACTTAGTGTAGAACTTCAAGTAATGGCAAGATCCTCCTTCCTTACAACCCCTTTCTTCTTCTCCTTCTTACTCTCTCTTCCTTACTCTATTTTATTTGTTTGTGTGTGTGAGAAATGAAGAATGAAAGCTGGTGGGAGTGTGGAGAATGGCGTGGGAAAGGGGGCACAAGGAGGGAGAAGGTTTCTTACAAACATGCCAAGTGTCCTTATGAAAATGCCAAATGCCTTCTTCATGCATAAGCCAAATGTTTAGGCATGCATTGGTCCAAATGTCTAGGCATGCATTGGTCCACATGTCTAGGCATGCATTGGTCAACGATTATGTGACGGAAAACGATGCACGCGACGGTTTTACGTGTCTCTATTAAGCGGTACTTGTTTAATCAATAAATTTCTCATTTTATTTTATTGACGGATTTTACGGGTATTACAATCTACCCTCCTTAAAACGAACTTCGTCCTCGAAGTTCTAAAACTATCCTTCAAGCAAAGCTAACAATATCATTTATAACCGTCTCTTATAATGCAAGGAAAACAGAAGATTAAAAATTGCAGGTATTACATCCTACCTCCCTTTAAGAGTGTTACGCCCTCGTAACTAGGTAATTACCTCGAAAAGCTATGAGTATTTAAGTTTCATGGCCTCCTCGGCTTCCCAAGTGGCCTCCTCGGTGTTATGGTTCGACCATAGCACCTTGATTATACAGGTCTCTCCATTTCGGGTCTTTCGAACTTTACTATCCAAGATCTTAACAGGCAGCTCCTCGTAAGCTAGTGAATTGTCGAGCTCTAGTGCTACCTCTCTTTTTCGTTCCAAGATCCCATACAAATCTATATATTTCAGGCTCAACTTATTTCCCTTCAAACAAAATCGTATTACCCTCGTAATGGGTTATACTTTCCACAACACTTTTTATTCGACCTGTTATTAAATAATCGGTAAATATTCGTTCCTAAGTTACGTGCGAGCGCCTGATGTTTCTCTTTAGTCAACTATATCTTCTGCCTTCATCATTTTCATCTATCATCAAACCCTTGACACGTGTTCATTAGTATCCGTCAACCAATTGCGTTGCTAGCAATAACTCCTTAAAGCCAAAAACTTAAATTTTTCTCTATTACCTCAAGTCAGAATAAATTTATCCTCAAATAGTCAAATAATCTTATACAATTAACTACGTGGTATGCCGGTATGTCACTATATCCGAATATGCATGAAATTATTGTCACCCATTACTTAATTCTCACATTACACCGTCGTACTATCATTCCTAAAATCTGATAACATTATGTGTCTCTCATCTGTAATTCAATTTAGCAACCATAGTCGATTCTCATTTGAAAACTTCAAAATTTATTTCTCCATCTCTTAACCATGAATCCATTACATCTGTCAAACCTCTTAATACCTATTAAAACCAATACTTTGATAAATTTAGCATTTTCCATCGACATTAAATCTCTAATTAGCCATTAAACTTTTTCCACAAATTCACTCTTACCGGTACTAAGTCTTCCGAGCATAAATTATTTAAACATTGTTATATCCCACATACCACAAGTATATATTCAATATTTACGACAAAAGCTTCCGAAATTCTTATAACTTTTACCTCAAATAATAAGTGTTCCTCAATAAGCGCAATTCATATCATACTAGGTCAATCTTTGGTTTTATTCTCCATGTACTTTCCTTGGTCATGTCCATTAGTTGCAACCAAAACTATGTATTCCAAGATCATATCTTAACTTCATCAAATATATTAATTTCACTTGATCCTTTGTGAAATCAATATATACCAATCTTATAGTCCTCTAAGTCCTCTTCAGTATTACATTATATGTCCACAATTGATCATAATCACATGACTTGATAATCAATCCATACTGCCTTGTCCAATACTCTACCTATAATTCCTTCAAGTTTATTGGTAATCTAGTTTCTTAATTTCTAAGATCACATCGTTATCCTTCTTACTATGCATGATCATAACACTCATTTGACGACTACTATCCTATTGTCTATTGTATTTCTAATAACTAGTATTCTTACCACGCATCTACTACTTGTGGCATTGCTATTCCACACCTACATAAACGCCAGGATAACATCCCCATGAATAACATCTCATACTATTATTCACACAATTGAGATCTTAAACAATCACTCTCACCATCGTATGCACTTGAAATAGTTCTGTCATTCCCATATCATATTTATGATTCATAGGTCAAAATTGCAAATGTAAGTATCTATCTAGCATAATAATTTGTGGACTAATAATTGGCAACACTATTGTTCTTATATAATGTAATTATAAATGACCATGATTTCGTTTACCTAACATATTACTAATAACGAAACTGCACTTAGATATATTGCAGAAATCCTCTTAATTATCACCATTAAATATTTCATTCGAAATCCACATCTAGATCACACTCTTCCTCTGGATCATCATCTTCTCTTACGCCCTCTAGTGTGGTACATTATCGCTCATGCTTTTATCAGAATCACTTAGCATCTCTTTATAGCGCACTAGACTATATACCTCACAGGTATCATGTTCATAATCCGTAAGCTCAAATTACCGAGATTATCCACCTCTCGTCCTTCTGATTACCTACCGTACTTTTTCATCCATAATCTCTTGCCATTCCACATGCTACTTACACATCTAAAACAACTCGTCTTATTTATAGTGTGACTGGTAACTAGCTTAAACACGTGAACAACTATCTTTCTCACCAATATGCCTATAAGGTATAAATAAGTCTCTTAAACAGGTATAACAATACAATTTCTCTTAGCCAGACAAATAGCTCATTCTTATTAATTACCATTAAACCCTTATGTGCATCACTCATCTAAGCCTTAAATATTCCTTATATATTACAAATCTCAAATAAAATTCAAGGAGCAATTACCATATTATCATAGGTAAACTAGTTCCTTAATGTATCCCCAATAAAATTCATTTACATTACTCTAGGTCAAATGCGCTACTCCTCCTAAAGGTTTAATGTCCTTTCCGCTCATATACTAATGTTCAAATCTAGTCCTTGATACTAATTACCTCAACTAATTTCATCAAGTAAGAATCACTACTGTTTGGTCTAAGCTTTTCATTTCCTCAAAGTCTCGTTGACACCAAAATTACCAATGTCGTACCTGTGAAATCTCTTTGTCATAACTAATGCAAAAGAAGTGTATGCCATATCTATGCAGTTCTCCACAAAATGCACTGATAACTTATATATATAAATTTACATCCCGATAACGCATTCATAACTACATCATAAATACCACTCAATGCCTTAAACAAAGTCAATATGATAAAATTAAACCTTAATATCCTTGCACTAACTCGAACCCTAATGATCACCTATAATATTCATATTCGTAACTATCACTCCAATTGATCAAGTCCTAGTACCTTAATTCCTTTCTTTTATACCTTTCAGTAAATAGTTTCTACTCATACTATCTATACCACTGATCCCCACATAACATCATCATCTTCATCAAACATCGTTGCATAAAAGTAAATCCCTTATTTAATTATTATTTTATTTTTATTTTTTTTCAAATAGTTGTTAATAACCCTTCAAGTTAAACCGAATCATTTGTGTCTTAATCTTCCAAGAAACATTATCCATTTATGTATCTCAATACTTTCTTATCACCATAATAACATTAATGAATTCATTGATACCTCAACTAAGTAGTTAGATTATTATTCCGCAACTTCATGCACATGACTAACTCTTTGTAACGTCTCTAGTTTTCCATACACTACAAGAATAATCAAAACAGGCGACGGAAAAATGGCGACTGTAGTCTGTAGTCGCCAAATTGGCGACTGAAAGTTAAGTTTGGCGACTGAAACCAGTCGCTATTTTGGCGACTGTATGTTTTCCCAAACTTTTTTACCACCGACAGAAACTGGCGACTGAAGTCAACTTTTGGCGACTGATGTCAGTCGCCATTTTTGGCGCCAATTTTTGGCGTCTGAAAACGCAGTCGCCAAAATATACTAGTGCAGTCGCCAATTTGGCTACTGTAAAAGTCAGTCGCCATACTAAATTATTGCAGTCGCCAATTTGGCGACTGAAGTTTACAGTCGCCAAATCCCAATTTGTCAGTCGCCAATTTGGCTGTTATGAAATCGCGAAAATGTTACAGCCTCTTCATTCCGCAAACACAAACACAAAAATAAACACAAACGCAAACACACCCACTCACACAAACACCCCCAACCCACCACCAGCCGACAACACCCGCCACCACCGGCCGCCACCACCCGCCGCCACCACCGGCCGCCGCCACCCGCCGCCACCAAACGCCACTTGCACCTTCATTTATCGAATTAAAGGTTTGTTATTCTTTTTAGTTTAATTTCAGTTTTTAATTTTATTGTTGTTTTATTTTGTCAATTTAGTAATGTAGAAGCCAATTAGAACCGTCTTAGCTTATTAGGTTGTAGTCAATTAAGTTGTAGTAACCAATTATGATGTTAAGTGGATAAATTGGGGGTTAGGGTTTATATGAAATTGGGGGTTTGGGTTTTTATGTTGATTAAGACGATGTTTTTGCCTTATTAATGTTGTTATGCTTATAATTGTTAGTTAATTATGTCAAATTAGTTATTAGGGTTTGTAAAAATTGGGGATTTTTTGATAAGTTATTATTTGGGGTGGGTAAATTATGGTTGTTTAAGTTAATTAGTGTGTAAATATAAATCACCTTAGTTTATTAGGTTGTAAATAATGGAGATTTTTGATGTTAGTGTTTATAAATAATGAAGATTTTTGATAAGTTGTTATTATCCTATAGATGATTAAGGTTGTTGTTTAAGGTATTTTATTGTTGAATGTTAATTTATGAATTTATGTAAAAATTGGGGATTTTTTGATAAGTTATTATTTGGGGTGGGTAAATTATGGTTGTTTAAGTTAATTAGTGTGTAAATATAAATCACCTTAGTTTATTAGGTTGTAAATAATGGAGATTTTTGATAAGTTGTTATTATCCTATAGATTAAAATGAAGAGATTGGAACGTTCATGGATGTATGATGGAAGTGTTGGTATTAGGAAGAAACGTCCTAATGCTAGGTTTATAGAGGGTGTTGCTGAGTTTATCGAATTTGCTAAGCAACAAGATGAATATAACTCGGTAGAAAATCAACTTAGGTGTCCTTGTAACAAATGTAAAAACATGAAATACGCAATTGTCCTTGAGGTACAAGAACATCTCTATACAAACGGGTTTTGTCCAAATTATTATAATTGGATTTCTCATGGAGAAGTATATTCTCCAATTCACGAACAACCTCACATCCATCCTCACATCCAACAACTTGATGAGAACCCATATAGAGATATGATTGTTGATGCCTTGGAGTACAATGTTATCAATGATGACGACCATCGAGCTATGAATGAAGAACAACCTCCAAATCCCCAAGCAAAGGCTTTTTTTGACATGTTAAAAGCTGCGGAACAACCTTTATACGAAGGGAGCAGAATGTCATTATTACAAGCGGCCTCTAGGATAGTAACCTTGAAGTGTGAGAATAATATGTCATTTAATGCCGTTGATGGTATTGCTTCTCTGCTTGAGGATGCTATCCCCGAAGATAATGTCATGACTCGAAGTTTCTACAATACAAAAAAAGTAGTTAAAGGACTTCAGTTACCGCATCAAAAGATTGACGCATGTCCCGAAGGATGTATGCTCTTTTGGAAAGATGATGCGTTGCTTGACAAGTGCAAAAAATGTGGAATGGATAGATTTCAGACAAGTGATGGAGAAGTTGTTTTGAAACCTAAAAAAGGCAACAAGAGTAATAGAAGGGGTCAAAAGTGTAAGAAACCAATAGCAGAGAACCAATTAATTTACCTTCCTCTTTCCCCAAGACTTCAAAGAATTTACTCTACCAAAAAAATTTCCGAACACATGACATGGCACAAAGAAAATCAGCGTACTCCGGGTAAGATGTGTCATCCAAGTGACGGGGAAGAATGGAAACGTTTTGATCAGATGTATCCTGAATTTGCCGCGGAACCCCGTAATGTGCGACTTGGCTTGTGTACGGATGGATTTAGTCCTTTTACCCAATTTGGTAAGAAATACTCTTGTTGGCCCGTAATGGTCACACCATACAACTTACCCCCTTGGTTATGTATGAAAAGGGAATTTATTTTCTTGTCTCTCATTATTCCCGGGCCTAAGAATCCGAAAGGGCATTTGGATGTTTATTTACAACCATTAGTGGAAGAATTGAGACAGTTGTGGGAAGTTGGGGTCGAAACATATGACGTTTTCAGGAAGCAAAATTTTCAACTTAGAGCTTCACTTTTGTGGACAATAAACGATTTTCCCGCATATGGTATGCTATCCGGTTGGGCTACTGCGGGACAGAAAGCATGTCCTCATTGCATGGTTGAAAGTAAAGCTTTTTGGCTTCCAAATTGCAAGAAAATGAGTTGGTTTGACTGTCACAGATGCTTCTTACCAGACGGTAATCTTCTAAGGAGCAACAAAAAAGCTTTCAAAAATGAGTTGGTTTGACTGTTTGGAATGCAATTGTTGAGATTAGTCAATTTTTCCGAGATTTATGTTCCTCCTCAATATGTGTTGATGACATGATTCGTCTCGAAGATCAAATACCACAAATACTATGTAAGCTTGAGATGATCTTTCCTCCTTCATTTTTCAACTCTATGGAGCATTTACCTGTACATTTGCCCTACGAAGCCAAAGTTGGAGGACCCGTTCAATATAGATGGATGTATCCATTTGAAAGGTAATAAAAGAAAGATTCGTTACTATATATTTAATTTTAGATGTTGATTCAAGTTTACCCGAGTTTTTTCAAACTCAAGATGATGAAGGTTGTTCATCAAAAGGTGGAACGAGATATTTGGACGACAAGGAATACAATCGTGCTCACTTATACGTTCTATCAAATTGTGAGATCTTAGAGCCATATGAAGCAAAATTCGTGACTGATTTCAGTAAGGAACATCCTAGTGTGAGTAAGGATGATGTTTGGGACAAACATGAGGATAAGTTTCCAAAATGGTTTCAGAACCATGTCATTGAGTTCAATATCCAAGATGATTTGATAAGGAGTTTGGCCTTCGGTCCTTCACGCTTGGTTAAGACGTGGAACCGATATTCAGTTAATGGATTTAATTTTCACACATTTGACCACGGTAAGGGTAAGGCTAGATGCAACTATGGTGTCACTATTTCTTCTACTGATGACCATGAGTACTATGGTATTGTCGAGGACATCTTTCAGATGTCTTATAATGGTCGTGATCGTGCTTACAAAACTACCTTATTCAAGATTGAATGGAAGGATAATTCCTCGGCTGGAATGAGAGTACATGAATGTTACAAACTTGTGGAAGTGAATAGTACCCGAACATACTCTAAGTATGATCCATTTATACTAGCACATCAGGCTCAACAAGTGTATTTCGCTTCCTATCCAAGCACGACAAATGATAGAAATAGTAAGGCATGGTGGGCAGTCATTAAGACAAAGGCACGATCAAAAGTTGATACCACTTTTTTTCAAGAAGAAATAGTATCAAATGGGACAATTTTGCCTCCAACAGACGTAGTCATTGACCAAAATGAGAATGAACAGTTTGAAGACTTGGAAGAGGGGGAGGATGTTGAGATTAATAATTTTGATGAGTTGGTTGAAGGATGGGAGGAATTAGATGAAGTGAGAGCTGAGGAAGAGGAAGAGGAAGAGGATGAGGATGAGGAAGATGATGAGGATGAGGATGAGGATGAGGACGAGGATGAGGAGGATGAGGATGATGTTGATCATGAGGATGATGAAGACGATGATTAATTTGGTATAGTTGATCATGTTATTAATTATATAGTGTTCATATTTTTATTAATCATTTATTTTATGCATGTTTAATTTGTAAGTATTAATACTTTTATTCATATGATTGTAGATGGCAGGAGGTAGAGGAAGACAGCGAGGCGGGCACAGTCGTGAGCAGAGCCAGCCCGCTGTGCAGCAGGAGGAGGAGGAGTTGGTTCAGAGCGAACCTGAGGAGGACACACGTGTACAGATTCAGTACACAGAGGATCGCAGGAAGATACTTGATCCAGCAGGATTTTGGTAAGTTTTATTAAATTTAAATTATTCATTTTATTAGTAATAAAAAGCTAGTTATTAAAAGTTACAATTTATATATGTTTCAGGTTTAATCATCAGACCGCTGTTCGAGGTGTAACCAACAGCACAAAGTCATCTTTGTTAGGTCCTGTGCCCCTGAATTGGACAGAAGCTAGTGAAGCTCAAAAAGAAGCCTGGTTTAATAACTTCCGGGTAACCAAAAACTTTTTTATTAATTACTTATTTTACTCACTATTATAGTTTTTCAACTAATACTTAATGTTATATTTCTGCAGCTACATTTTTACTGGCCGCCTGAATTAGAGTCTACTGTCAATAAGAGGTGGCGTGATGTTGGAGCAACTAGATACAAAGACATTATCCATAAGATTGGTAAAAGGGGAAAGGCCTCACATCTTAAAGGTATATCTGTACAATTACCTTTATTTGTCAATTGTATTGATTAAAGGATGACAATTCCACTAATAATGACATAATTTATCATTGTTGTAGGTGAGGCGCTTGAGGGGCTTCTGAATCGGCGTGATACCCCAGACTTTCGAGCCAGATCGGCACAGAAGGCCATGAACAAAAGGGGAGGCAAGAAGGAAGGAATGGCTGAGCCTACCCATCATGCTGGTTCACGGTCATTTCTGGACATATTTTTTGGTGTAAGTTTTTATATTAACACTTATTTATTTAGCTCGTTTATTTGGATATTGGTAATAATAATGTCCCTAAGCAAACATTGAATTTTGTTCGTGTATGTAGCTGAACAAGAAGAAGAATAAAAAGAAGAAGTCAGCTGAGCAGTCAGCTGATCAGAGTGCTGATGATCAGTCAGCTGATCAACCGGATGATATGTTGGTTGATGATCCTCAGGCGACGGTCCCGGAACTGTTCCTTGCCACACATTCAAGGGTGAACGCTAAGAATGAGAGAATTTGGATTAAGCCAAAAGACAAAGCTTTATATGTAAGATTCTTTACTTAAGATAGTTTTGAATTGTTACCTAATGAAATTTATGTTAACTAATGATGGTAATTTTTTGTCAACTAATGTAGGAAGCATTCGAGGCTGAAAAAGAACAACATCCCGAAGTACCAAATAATGAAATTTGGTTTAATTTGGTGAACGGATATAAGAAGGGTAATGTGTACGGCACCGGAAAGGCCCACGGTGTCTTCTTCAAAGAACCGGCCAGAAGATCCTCCTATGAGCCTCGCCAAACATATGAGCCGGCTGTTGTGAGTCAACTACAGACTCAACTCGCTCAAGAAAGAAGAGCGAATGCTGAAAGAGATGAACAGTATCGGCTGATGAAAGAGCGCTTGGAGGCCATGGAGAACTACTTCACACAATGCAACTCCGGTCCCCAATATCGGTATGACCCCAACGATCCGCATGGTAAGGGTGGTGGTAGTGGAGCCGGCATGGGATTTGTAGTTTAGGTTGTTTGATAAGTTTTAGTTCGTTTAGGTTGAACTTGGATAATGTAGTTGGTTTAGATTAAGGTTGGATAATGAACTTGGATAATGTAGTAAGTTTAACTTGTAGTTGGATAATGTTCTCATTTTTTAATAAATGAGAATTTCGTGTTACAAAAGTTGCGGTTCTCGCAAATGGGTTCGAATTTTCTGTTTGCAGGTTTTCATTGGATAAATACGAGATTTGGCTAGATCAAAAACGAATATGACATGAAAAGTTCCAGCCAATTCGGCGACTGAAATGGGGTTTTGGCGACTGCAAGCAGTCGCCGAAACTGGAAAAAGCTACTGGAAAAAACACAAAATGGCGACTGTGAAAACCAAATTGGCGACTGCCATACAGTCGCCAATTTGGCGACTCCCTTTCATCTTCAGTCGCCAAATTGGCGACTCCCTTTCCTCTTCAGTCGCCAATTTGGCTACTGAACCTTCAGTCGCCATTTCCTTCCTATAGCGACTACATCTTCAGTCGCCAAATTTGGCGACTGACAACAGTCGCCAATGTTTTTTGGGCGACTAGGGCTTGCGACAGAACTTTGGCGACTGAAGACAGTCGCCAAATTACATTTGGCGACTGTCTTCAGTCGCCAATTTCCGTCGCCTGTTTTATGTATTCTTGTAGTGATATTCACAATTTCAATACTCAATTCAATACGCAACTTTCATTTCCAAAACTCACTATATTTGAGATCTCTAAATTGGCAACCATAAATAGGTTAATTCATTCATACAAAATCCTCTAAGTTCTCTATTTTTCCTACTGGTATCATTTGTACCACCATTCTTAAATTCAGCGGTAACCCAAGTGGCGAGACTACAACGTCAAATAATTATAGTCGTTACGCTTTACCTTCAAATATAACCAAAATATATGTCATTCAATAGATTACTAGTAGTGATGATTGTTACAAAATAACTCACGTTATAAAATCACATGTATGAATCACAACGAATTCAATAAGGTAGGTGTCTCATATATCATCACAATTAAACTTCGATTCTATAACACCATAATATATGAAAAATTAATCAATTACATTTCGCATCATATTAACATACTTTATTGCATTCCATTCCGTACCCCTTTCAATTCATAGTGCTCAAAAATCCAAGTCTATTCCAACAATTCACATATAGCAATACACGTCCCATATAAATCCCACACTCAACTCACCGGCGTCGTTTAATTTTTTTTTTTTTTTTTTTTTTTTTTGAAAACTTTTGCAAATATTTGTTATGGTCGGTCAATGTACGGGCGGTGAAGAGATATGAAGATCTAATCACCTATCCAAGAAGGAAACCCGCTCTGATACCACTTTGTAACACCCCCATAATCCTATTCATTAGTAAATAGGGTTTTCAAGTAAAATTCGGATAATGGGTGTGTCACGATTAAACCAAATGTGGTAGTAGTACCTAACCATGAAATAAAATAGGTAGTTGTCTAATGCAAAATTAAAATCCAAAGAGTAAAATACGATTACAACCAAATTTAAAGTTTGCGGAAGCGAAAATAAGTTCAACGATCCAAAAGAAAGATAAAGTCTTTAAGCATTTGTCTTTGAATGAAACTATTAAGCGCGCTCTCCTGTGCATCCCACGACTAATTCCCATGAGTACCTGTTACACGATCTGCTCACACAATTTGTGATCACCGCAGGTCCCAACAAGGACAAAACAAATAAAAGGGGTCAACAATAATGTTGAGTAAGGTAAACAATCCGAATAAAGAATAAACGGAATATAAAATCATAACTTAAAAGACATTTTAAAAATAATGTGTAACAAAAGTGTTTCGAAAAATTGAAAACAGAGTATCACAATTTCCACTGTTAGTTGAAGGGGAACAAATAATTTCAAATGATTAAGAACAACATAAGTGTTCCAAAATATTCAAATCCATATCCAACCTTTCAAGATAATTCCAAACCAAAGAAAACATTTCTTTCCAACAATTTTCAACGTCGGTATATACTTGGATAGAGGCCGTATGAAGAGGATCCTCTCGCCCTAAACCGGATAAGACGGGGTTCGCCAAATCATGTACTAAACTGTCCTAGAATCCCGAGTGTGCACACCCCTCTAAGGGCCAACCCCAAAGAGGAAGATAAGAGGACGGGGTCTCGATCAACTAACCCCCATCAGAAGCTCTGTATAGGAAGTCCCTTATTATGGAACAACCTACCCCTCTACCAAAACCGTTTCAAACCAACATGAGAATCCATTTCCAAATAACCAAGATATTTCCTTCTAATTTGATAACTCATCACAAGCTTGTAGAAAAGCAAAACGGTTTTGGTTCCCAAAACTTTTAAAATCATAAAGTACTTCTTTTCATGCTTATTAAACACAATCCCGTTTCAAGAGAACAAAACAAACAAATCTTTATCCATAATCATTTTGTAAAATGAATTCAACCAATATAAATATTTCAATGTAACCAAAAGTCTTACCATGCAAGATAATAACAAATCGTAACGGTTTAATAAGAGTGTACGGATAAGCGTTTCCCTTACCTTACGAGCGATTAAAGGTTAGAGAGCCTCTTCTATGAATCCAGACTCTACATAATATTTAAAATAATAGTTACTTATATGAACGACCATTACTAAGCTACTTGTAGTAAATCATGCGATAACTATACTCTCTCGGTTTTTTTACAGATTTGAAACAGAAACTTTAAATCGTCATATCTCCTTCATTACTAAATGTTTTGAGGTGAGACCAGTGGGGTTTGGTTCCTTAGTGAGTTTTCCATCTTTAATGTCTAAGTGGTAAGAGTCTAAAAACGTGTGTAAGGGGTCCAAAGTTACAGTCTACCAAAGTTGGTCCAAGGGCAAGTCTTAAAAAGTTACGGGCTGGTAAATACTCTTAACATGTCGAAACTCGTCGAAACGAAAGCCTACTACCCTTTACATTCATTAAACTTTAGCATTTGAAGAGATGGGTCACTGATTATATTTTTATGTACGACTAAATTACCCTTTTATGGAAATGTAAGTTTTTAACAAGTAAGTCTAATTAAAACATTTTTCCAGAACACAACAGAAACTTGTAAAAATCATAATAAATCCAAAACATCATATTTTCGTGCATGGTCGGTTTTATTGGATTCCTTTATGTGTCTAGAACATATTATTAGTCATGCATGTTGTCTCACAAATGAGTTTATCAGATCTAATAAAAACGCGTTTTAAAAACAGTGGTCAGAAAATGAGTCATGAAAAGGTTTACATCATAAACCCCTCTTAACAAAACGAAACGAGTTGATTCAAAAGCCTATTATCATCTAGACTCAATGTAGTTTAACATATTAATAGATGAGACACTGATTCCTTTTATAAATATGGTTTGATGACTCTTTAAGTGAGATCTAGTGATTCGTAAAAACAGAAAACAGGCTGTAGTATATGATTTTTCATTTCCAAACGGTTCATGCAAACATCCTAATTTTTGGTGAGTGATTTTATAACAACTTAAGGAAAGTCCCAAATTTTTTTTTCTGAAAATACTCATTTTAACATGTGTTTTCAGATCTACTACATGCATGTTACGTTTTTGACAAAATAACGGTTTTTACTACATTACATCCTTTGCATGCATGGTTGTAGATTCATATGTTCAAGTTTAGATGTTAGGTGATATGTGAATGCATGTTAAAAGGTTATAAAATCAGATTTGAAGGGTTCACAAGCTTACTTAGTGTAGAACTTCAAGTAATGGCAAGATCCTCCTTCCTTACAACCCCTTTCTTCTTCTCCTTCTTACTCTCTCTTCCTTACTCTATTTTATTTGTTTGTGTGTGTGAGAAATGAAGAATGAAAGCTGGTGGGAGTGTGGAGAATGGCGTGGGAAAGGGGGCACAAGGAGGGAGAAGGTTTCTTACAAACATGCCAAGTGTCCTTATGAAAATGCCAAATGCCTTCTTCATGCATAAGCCAAATGTTTAGGCATGCATTGGTCCAAATGTCTAGGCATGCATTGGTCCACATGTCTAGGCATGCATTGGTCAACGATTATGTGACGGAAAACGATGCACGCGACGGTTTTACGTGTCTCTATTAAGCGGTACTTGTTTAATCAATAAATTTCTCATTTTATTTTATTGACGGATTTTACGGGTATTACACAGTATATCTAATCCCGTGAATTTTACGGGTATTAGAATTAGTTTGATTATAAAATAGTTACAAAATTCCGTATTTCTTGAAAAGATAAAAAACAATCTCTTCGAAACAAAAATTATGTATTCTATACCGAATAGAGTAATATTGGAATATTTTTTTGGTCATAAAGCTTTACATACTTCCTCCATTCAACGCCACTTACCACTTTTAATTTTGTAGATTATTTATAAACGAATATTAAATTTCATTTTTTCTAATATATAGGTAAAAATTGACAAATTTGACAAAACAATACGATAGAGTAAAATTGAATGAAAGAAATATGTAAATACACAATTACTACATATATTATTGTGGTCTATTGCTTTTTTGTCCGCTAAATTGTCGGCTACCCTTCTATATGTTTCACTATAAACATTTCACTATTACAAACTACGAATCTTTCCACTAATCTTCCTTAATTTTTTCATTCCACATTTATACAATCTTAATCACATTTAATTATTATTTTTAATTAATAATTCCTTCAAAAAAAAAATTATTATTTTTAATTAAGTAATAATTCCTTTCTTTATTGTTGCATCATCAAGCCCAAAATTTCCCTGAAAATATAAATTTTGAGTAAAGTTCACTCAACTAAATTATCATTATACAACAAGACAAAAATGATGATGAATTGATTATAATACTATTATTATTATTATTACAATAATTAAATTGTTATGCAATAAATAATTGAATTAGGTATTCATTCTTTAAATTTTTTGTCAAATAAAAATAGGGTCAAGTATTTTCAAACGTGCTAAAACAATAATAAATATAAATAATGTTTATGTACTAGCGTACGAAAACTAGCTCGTGTGTTGCATGAGTACAAATACTAATATAATATAAAAAGATAAGACGAAATAGTATCTTTAAACATTCATTTTTTAAGACTATTAAAACATGTCACATCATTATTATTATTATTTAAAAAAAATGAAAAAATCATAACATTAAACACATATTAAAGTAAAAATAAATATTAAAATTTTCTTTTTTATGTGTTAAGAAAATTAAACTTAAAAATTAAACTAATATATCTGTAGTATTAAACCTAAATTATAATTCTCACCATATTTTTTCAAAACAATGTTAATTATCCAGTCTGCTTTGAATTATAATTCTCAAATAAAAGTTTACAATGTTTTTTATATAAACAAAATTCTTTTAGGTTAAATTAATTATATAACAAAAAAAAAACATTAATAATAACAATAGTTTTGAGAAAACACTAGTAAACGTAACAATATTCGTGGCAAAATACTAATAATTACGACAAAAATTTAGTAAATTGTGGAAAATATATTTCGACTATATATTGTGGCAATATATGTATTTGATCAATAAATTTTTTCTTCTTACGATTCTCTTTTGTCATTTGAGCTCAGTGCGACTGCAAATTCAAGCTTGCACAATACCATCAACGTACCAATATATCTAATCCCGTGAATTTCACAGGTATTAGAACTAGTTCTACATTAAAGCGAGATTTACACTAGTTTCTAGCAAGCATGGTGTGGGTATTAGAACTACTTGTTCATTATTAGAGCACCCACAATGAGCTCTTCACCCATTTTCATGAAATTGGTGAAGAAAAGAGAAATTGGTAATGTGGTCAAAATAGTGGAAAAAGTAGGTGGAAAAATCGTGAAAATTTTCATCTGGGTGAAAATGGGTGAGGATGAGCAAAAACCGCAAAAAGCAAAGAAAATATTACAATTGTGCAGCTTTTGTAAATTTTTGATAATAAATTAAAGACAACATAGAAAAGGACGCACCATAGATACATTTGAAAACCAACGACAACATTTTACAATTACCAACGGATACATTTTATAATAATTATCTATTTTGCACAATTTTTTTTTTAAAAAAAAAACCATAACTCATATTTTTTTCTTCTCTAGGAAAGGAGACCAATATCAATATATTTCATTATACTTCTTCTATTTTCTCTCTATTTATTTATTAAATTACATATAATTATTAATTATTACCCAAAAAGGAATCATTATAATATGAATCCAAATATAAATAATAATTTGAATCAAAATGAAATAAATCGTAATGATATGAATTATATGAATCATAATATTAATTATGGTAATTATCATCTTTCTCAAAATCCCTATCAAATGCAACCATCTTATCCATTCTCATATAATTATAATAATTATAATCCTAATCATACTTATTCCCAACCAATTTGGCCTATTTCTACTTCAGTTTTCCCATATACGCAACTCGTTCATCAAACTCGCTCGCAAACTCCACCCAGTAACCACAATTTCAAATGATATTGAAGTGGAAGTTGATACTGGTAATGACAAAACACCCACTTCAAATTACTCGAGATTAAAGACAGTAAGATAAACCATAAAAACGTGTGAAAATTACAAATTTATCTTAATTTATATGCAAAAAATCGTTAAAAATAAATAAATTCGAATTTACATGATACGAATTCTTGAACAAAGAAATCGTCCGCGGAAGCCTTCTTGGAATCTTTTAGAACAATCTTGAATGAAATAACGAAATAGGACAAATAAAGAACAATATTGGATGAATCTTGAAATAAATATGAACGATAGGTGATGAACGGTGGTGATGAACGTCGTTGGTGGTGGCCGTCGGTGGTTATGGTGGTGGTGGTTGTTTTTGTAGTTGTGACGGTCTTGAGGTGTATCCCCAAGGTAGAAGGATATTTGTTTGCCCTAGACCTATAGTTCAAACAATGGTGATTTACTCCCTAGACCTATAGTTTGTAAATCTTGCTAATACTTGAAACGCGACAAATATTAACGGTTCGGATCAACACTCGATGAGTCCTTGAGATTTCTTTAAGAAAGCCTTAAAAAGAAAACTTGTGATTTTTATTTGATTTGATAATTAACTGAATAACAAGAAAGACGATGTGCTCTATTTATATAAGAGTCACACGTCCAAAGCACACCATACACAACTCAGACGCCTCCTATCTCTATGTGAGATTAGAAGTCCTAAATTATATCTAAATGGATTAAATAATCCTTATTAAAATAAACTTTATCCTAAGAATTAAAAGAATTAAATAACTAACCCTAGTAATCATCCTAACAAACTAAATAACAAACTTAATAAAAATAACAAAGAAATTAAATATACTCCAAATCCTAACAAGAACCCAAGATGGCCGAGCCACTTTAATTGATGCCCGAGCATCCGTCCGCCTGTACATGTCCGAGCCATGGCCGAGCCACGATTAGGTCATGGCCGAGCATTCCTTGGCCCATGGGCCATGTCTTTTCGTTTCTTCCTTTTCTTGGACTCGAGTTGTTTCTTGATCTTCTTTTGTTAGCCCAAGGTTTCAAGACCCAACGCATCTTTAATAGCCATGATACTAACCATATGATAATTATAGCTAAAAGAAATTGCCTTATTGATCTTGGATTAAATTGACGAATGAATGCCTTATCCATAATCGGATCATTACATTAATGACACGGCCAAACAACAAACTAGTAAAGTGACTTTCAACTCATTTTTTCACAAATTAATTTCTTACTTTAGTTCAGATTCATTAAATTTAATTCAATTTATTTATGCTTTTTCAGCTAAAAAGAAAGGCTTAATTTTAATTTTTATAGTGCAATTTAGGTTGATTAAGTTCACTTCAAAACATACCACATCAATTTTCAATCGCTTATAATTTTAGCTTAATTTAAATTAGTACAACTCTATTTTTTTTGAAGGGAGTACAACTCTATTTAACATAGTATAATTTAATTTAAAACAATAAAAAAAAAAGCGGAATTATTTTTTCACATACAAACTTTAGTCTTTCACATACACCTTTTCATAAGATTTCCATTTCCTCCCTTTTTTCCTAAAGATAAACTCCATTTCTTAAACCTAGATAAAACAATTAATATATATGAGTCTTTACCCTAAAATTAAATCAATTGCTCAAAAAACTTAATTAAAAATCAATGGATTACAATTTTCCAATTATTGGAGTAATATTGTTTATTAACGACTATAAATATGTTTTATTAAGATTATTAAGTTTATATTTTATTGAAATTATATACATAGCGGGTAACGGTGGTGGTCGACGTCTTTGGTTGTTGGCATCCATCGAGTTGTCGGCATCCGTGTGTTTATTGTTGATTGTTTATTAATTGCCTGCTTGATTATTTATTGTTTATTACGTTTGTCGTTATTCGTGCTGATTTTTTTTTTCGTCTTTCTTCTTGCTGGGTTGATGAGTTGCTGCGTTGCTGGACTTGTTGCGTTCTTCTTTGTTCAAATTCTTCCTTGTTCAAGTCTTACGTCTTTTTCCTTTTCTTTTCTTTTCTTTTTTTTTTTTAATAATTTAAATATATTACTTTTTATTTTTTGTTTTTTAGTATTTGTTTCTCTTTTTTTCCTTTCTTTTTGGTTTAGGTTTAGTTTTTTCTTTTTTTAGGTTTTCTTTAATTTTTTTTGTTTTTCTTTCCTTTTTTTATTCCTTTGAACGGAGTTGGTGACGGAGGGGCGGTGAACGGGTAGTTGATTTAAGAGGATGGAGGAGGAGAGAAAATTAAAGTAATAGAGTGAATGATAAAAAATAAAAAAAATATTATTATAAAAATCGTATATGAAAGACTAAAATCTATATATAAAAAAATACGCCCAAAAAAAAAGTGACCTCTAAATTCTAATCACGTCAAATTCGAACAAGCACAAATCCCATTAAAAGGCCATTACAATTGCAATCGTACATTCATACCTCAAGTGACCTCAACCCACACAATGATACAAGACCGTGTCTTTTGTATTTTCAGTCCTCTCAGGACAAGTGTCAGTCTTCACAAAAAATAATAACACGTGGACCAGTAAAAGTATAGTAAATTATCGTATCTAAACAACCATCTCTCCGCCACTAATTCCGATTTCACAACTTTAACTCTGCGTCGTCGTTTTGATCTCATTTCCACGTGTCCTCCTTTAATATCACCCATTTTATTTTATTTTTTCACACCCCGTACAAATTAATATACTCTTATTATTTTATTAATAAAAATACATTATTTTAATCAACCTGAACTACTAAAAGACTTCGTTTACATTAGCAGCCTCCAGAACTTCTTCAACTTTCCTCTGTCAAATTTGGGCATTTTTTTTAATTTCACTATAATCATACAAATTAGGGTTCTTGTTTTTACTCTTCATGCTAATTTATTCTGGTTTAGTTACATTTAACTGCTGTATTAGTTGAGGTAAGTTTGATGTTAAATCTGTTTTATTCAGTAGTTCGTGGAATAATATGATTGTAATTTGTGTGTTTTTGAAGTTAATTGAATGGTTTAATTTACTGATATGATAATTTCTTGCTTTGTTTTTCGGTAATTTATTGAGGAAATCTGGAGATACTTCATTGTTTGAAGTATTTTGATTGATAATAGATTATTTGTGGTTTAAATTAGGGTTTTGTTATGATTGCTACAAAGCAGGAATTGTTGAAAATGATTGAATTTTTTATTTATTTTTTTCTTTTGTATCAGATCTACTCTATTTGAATTTAATGCTGAATTCAATGGTTTTGATTGATTATTAGCAATCAGGTGTACAAATGGTTGGTTGTTATTGTTGATGATGAGTGAAATCTGTATTTTTGTTTAATTGACTTTTTAGTGATCCTAGTTGTTGGTATTATTGCTCAAGAATTATTTGGGATTGAGTTAGTGAGGGATTTCCTTGTGCAGGACGGTGTTTCGACTTTCGATTGCTGTGACTATTTGGCTGAACCCGCGGAAATAATGCTGTTTTTACTAACTTTTCGGTTTCAAAAGTCTAGATTCTGAAACTGGGTTGTTGTCCTTGAGGGATGTCGGACATGGGCAATTATGAGGTAGTTAGCGAGTAATTGGTTGTGTTTCGTATGTTGAGCTAAGGCCTTTTTCGTGTTAAGCTACCTATGGATCTTCGTATTTGAGGAATAAATTGATTTTTGTTTCTAAATTACAGCTAGAAGATATTGTGTGGGAATTGAGTGATAATGATGACCATATAGTGCCATTTACTGGAGATAAAAAGGGATATGCAGTTGAGAGGGGCGACAAGTTAAGCCAACCAAGAGTTGAGCTGAAATATTCTGAAAGTAATGCAGACAGCGGAGTTGTGTCAGGTAACACTACTGGAAGGAAGGAGGAAGCAAGCCTTGATGCTGTGAAAGAAGACCGGAAAGCGATGTTGGGAAAAAGTACTTGGGCTCACTCATCTATTGAAGAGAGAATGACCACACCATGTTTTAGTAGTAGTAAAGGGAAATCTGTTGATAGTAAGTTTTGCACTGATGAACCCGTCCATAGTGATCAAGCATTTACTTCGGACAATAACCTAAAACAGTATCAGTTGAATGATGCAAGCTGTACTGATAATGATCTTGCCTTTCTAAGAAATAGCCTTGAAGATAAGGGTAGCGACGATCTGCTATTTTATGGTTGGCCCGAGTTAGAAAATTTTGAGGATGTTGACAACATGCTTAGGTAATAAGATTGTGCATCCTCTAGTTTTCCCCCTGTTTTACCCTGCATACAGACGATGTCTTCAAAATTTATTTTTAAATTATATTGGTTCTCATGTTGCAGAGACTGTGATCCAACATTTTCGCTAGATATTGACAACTGCGGCGATTTGAGCTGGTTGTCAGCTTCACATACGATTGAAGGTTCCAATGATGCTCTAAAGTCTGGTTTTGACTTTCCTGGTTGTGATCCATGTGGCCTAAATTCTGTAACTGAACAACAAGACGTGTATGGGCGGAGCAATAATGGTATGGCTGTCAATGAAAGTAACAAGAATCTTACTTCAGGCAGCTGTGAGGGAGACTTGCACAAGTTCGTTCCTGATTCCCGTTCTACAGTCACGGAGTCATATGGTAATGAATCTAGGGCTGTTCATCAGATTGACACTCAATCAAAGGTTAGGCTTCCCTCTTGTGCTACCTCCCCCCTTTCTTTTCCAACTAAGAGCGAAGGCTATATCTGTTACAGAACAGCATAATGGCCACTCAAAATACAAGTAGAAGTTTTGGATTTTGTTTTTTTAAGTTTGAATAAGTTGCTTTTCCCAAGCATATACAGTAAGGCTAATTGTATATTAGTGCGAATGTTACTTCTGTGTTTTTTTTTTAGTTTTTTTTTTGTGATTATGAATTTCTTCTCATGTTCTTGAGTGTCAGATCCATGGTCATGTCAGCCCATTAAAGCATCAGAAGTCACCAGGAGGTAAAAGAAAAAACTGGTCTTCGGGAAATGGCATCTCTTTTATTCAGTTTGACAAGCTGAACGAAGCGGGAGAGGAAAACCATCTGTTGAACTCGCAACAT
The DNA here is from genome assembly GCA_029255685.2 of Silene conica. NCBI lineage: Eukaryota > Viridiplantae > Streptophyta > Magnoliopsida > Caryophyllales > Caryophyllaceae > Silene > Silene conica. The sequence goes on from CM055312.2 coordinate 77,863,117, forward strand.
AATTTCTCACCAGAAAATCAACAACAAGAAGAAACTAGTCGACCGTGGTTACAAACACCAAAGCCCATGATAAAATCTAACCATCAAACTTCAGATTGTGTTTTGCCAAGCTCAACACCTTCTACAACTAAGTCTGAGGCTGGTGTCCTTCCAAAAATGTCCCCAAGGGATTCATCACACTCATCCAACAATCTGCAATCTGTCGAAAGTTCTCGTGACATTTCTTTCAAAAATATTACAGAAAGCAAGAAGAAAGGCAAATTACATCAACGTAGATTGTCTAAGCATGCTGAAAAATCCAATTTAAGGGCACAAAGATTTGATTCTGATCAATCTTATGCTAAAAAACCAATTACTAAGGATGAAAATGAAGCTGAAGGTCAAAGAAAAATTGATGGTTGTGATATTGGATTTTCGGGGGAGCTGAATTCTTCTACTATTCAAGAAAGCTCTTGCTTGAGTTCTGTGAAGGATGAACCTGCGTTTGATGCAAGCAGTTTAAAGCAGCTTCAACATGTCATGGGGCAGGTATCGCGGCTTTTGACCTTGTTTAGTGCTTCTTTAACATGCTCTAGTGTAATGTCTGGCTCACTTGTTCTGTTTGATTGTAGACGGTTTTATTTTATTTCCCTTAAAACTCTATCACATGGTCATGAGTCGACTAGTCCTGGTTAGCTGAATGAGGAACTATTCTGCTTTCCAAATTCTTTTTGGCTTTTTGGGTTACAAAAGATTACAATTAAAAATAGCTATCCTTCGTTCCTTCGTTTATAAACTCTGCAGCTAAAATATCAGATTTAGAAAAGCCGGAGGCAGAAAAAGAAGCTTAAGTGAGGTGAATTTGCCAAAATAGCAATCACCTCATTCTTTCTCATTATTGAGTTTCTCTGTTGTATTGAACTTCTGTAAAGAGGAGCTAATTTTTGAAAAAAAACTGTGTTTCAGCTGGACATAAGGACCAAGTTGTGCATAAGAGACAGTCTTTATCGGCTAGCAAGGAGTGCAGCGCAGAGGCATAAGTGTGACAACCAGAGTAATGGCGGAGGAGATGAAAGAGATGCTAATGGGGCTTTCTTATCTGGAACAAATAAGTACGCACTTGTTGGTCTCAATTTTTTCTGCTGCTTTCCATTACTTTTGAATCAACATAATTACACATTATTGGACTGTGGCATTACTTGTTTTCTGGGCTAGGAGCGCCTATTGTCAAGGAAGTTCTGATCTGGCCTCGGGGTTTTTCTGACATTTAATGACAGGCTAAAGTTCCAGGATATAACAACGATGCCTTGGTCATGAGTAATATTTGCAATTAGCTAAAATGAACAATACAGAGGACTGAATTCTGGGAAGTGGGATTTACAAATGGAGCAAAGAAACAAATAAAATGAAGATAACTGATAGTTAAAAGAGGAAAAACAAATTAAATTATCAGGCAGACCTGTGCCTACAAATATAGTACTACAATTAGTCTTTTATTGTTGTACTCTCATATTCAATGTATGCCTATATTTCCCCTTAGCCTTAATCACCTCTATTCAGGTCTTGTCTTCCTTTGTGCCCACTAGTCCTGTGTATCCAGGTTGTCACTGGCATATATTCAGAGGCTGTGTAATTTCTGCAGGCATAACTCCCAGGCTCCCAGCTGATACCTTATATGTCCATATTTTAATAGACAGCCTCTAGTATTCCACATTAGTTGCAAATATATTTTACAAGTACGGCTGTTCATTATGTCCCAAAATTGTTTTGACTGTTTTGAGCATTGCTTTTATTTTTATTTTTTTAATTTTATTTTGTGATGTGTAGGGCTTTCCTGGTGACATGGTATATCTGTATATGAGTGTAGCGTAAAGAGGGTGAATCCTTGGTTGCTTAAAAAACACGACACACGTGTAGATGACTCCTATGTTTGTCAGTAGTTGTATAATGCCTCATTTTTTCTCTGTTTGGAGCTTATTTTATTTGTAAAATATGGATAAACTCTTGTTTTCCTACCCTAGCAACATCCATATTGGATTATTGGCTGTTACTTTCATAATTTCTGCTCAGATTGAGGGAGCAATTATTCAGGGTTTCAGAATCTTGTAGTTTTAGTCTGTTATGTGTTGTCGGTGACTCAAGGTCTAGAAAAGAGTATTGATGACGTAAATATCAAAGTAAGTAGACTGTCGACATATCAGGATACAAATTCATACTTAATTAGTGATACCAAATAATAAACTAAATGGCTGAGTAGACGCTAGGGTTGATATGGGAAATTCTTTTAAAAGTAGTATTCGAAATAACTGTACAATGCGAGACCAATCCAAACCCAAATTTAATCAGATCTAGAATGACCCCAAGTGACTGATTGTAGCAAAAACCTTAATACTTGTGATCCAGAAAAAATTCATACGTGACTACCCAGTATCCAAATGACCCCATAGGTCTAATCAGAAGCATGTAAGTCTAGCAGTATCAGCAGAATCCTTAAAGCAATGTATTGCATTTGTTCTTAATGTTATCCAAGCAGCTTGAATTTGGTGCAGTACATTAAAACATAACTCAGTCTTCCCTGACTGCTTTACTTTGTAATGTTCTTATTTATAGTTTTCGGTTTTTGTAGGAGCACTGCGTTTATCGACATGGAGACAGACACAAATCCCATCGATCGATCTATAGCACATTTATTGTTCCACAGACCATCTGATCCTTCAGCATCTGCTACTCCTGTTGATGCTGTGGCCATGAAATCTCACATCATGGTTTGCTTCTTTGCTGTTATGTAGACTGCTTATTAATCTTCCTGATTTTTCTCAAAATACTAAGGCGTGCTTCATCATTTGGAAACAGTGTCCATAATTTGCGAACTTAGTTTCATCTGGATACTAAAGGCATTCTAAAATATCATACAAGTATACTATATTAATATCTATATATATGTATCTCACTATTGTATATTTGCTAGAAATAAAAGAAATGGATGTCCCATGCTCCCTTTGACCAATAGGCTTGTTCAATTAAAAAGGAGCCTCTCATATTTGCTCATCTTCTTTACTTGCCTTATTGAGGGGTGAAACCAGGCCTCATTTTATAATCTGTCAAGCTTAGGGAGATGTGCGCCCTCAATGCTCCAGCTTTCCATCGCAACTAAATATATGATATTTTAAAGTATATTTAATATTTATCATAACACTGACTTAAAATTTACTGAACCCTAAAGAGCATCGTATTTATAACAAATTAGGCAACCTGTGACACAATACTCCATTCCCTTTTCCCTTTCTCTCCAATTCTAAGGACATAATACTTGGCGTATACCTGCCTCAGATGGAATGGTCTAGTGTCACATTAATTGTATCTGCCTACCTGATTTCACCTATAGTTGGAGTCCACAAGACATTCTTAGGATTTCCATTTGCTTGTCATATACACCCCGACCCCGTAAAATCCTTCTCATAGAATTATTGCTTGCTTTAACAGGTCGAGGCACCTAATCCATCAAAAGCTGACAAATCAGCGAACCGGGAAGAAACTACTTTAGTTAATGAAAATAGCACTGAACACAGAACCTGAACTGTGAGTGCGCCATATAGAACTTTGAAACGCCTTATCAATGTACTGTACGCCTAGTCTCGTTTTTCGATGCAGGGGGATTCAGTCTGGTGTACAGCTGCATTATGTTTCTCATGGTCAGTTCACACCCCCTGTATTTTTTCTCTTTTGCTAGTTTCGCTATTGTCTGTAATTAGTATACCACGTCTGTATTCTAAATCCACCGTAGGATATGTCTCCTTCTTGCTTATTTTACGATTCTCCCTTTTTAGATTTTGCTCATCTTCTATCTATTTCCAGTTTTCTAAGGATTAACTCTGTAAATTTCCTGTTTCTCCAGTACACTCTGAGCTTCACTGAATGTCGAGTATCTGTTGTTCAATACTTGATTTGATTGTGAGCTGAATTATAATGTTGGAGACTTCTTCCCTGAAACATGTGTATTGAATGGTGGGATTGTAACAATTAATGCAGGTTGTGAGATCAGTGCATGTGATATGTGCTCTTTTTTATAGGGATCTCCCCGGACTGGCTGCTCCTGACTGACAAGATGGCTGCTGTTTTATCGGAGGAAGATGGTGCAAGCCAAAACAGGGACGAATATTGATCAATCGTTTTAGCAATTCATTTGGCATTATTCTTAATGGTCTAGTCCAGTGTTAATACCCAACACTGAATAATCGCCATTAAGCTGTACAGTGGAAGAGATGTATCGAGGTCCAAAGGTTGTTAGATATCTGTCTTGAGTTTTAGTTTGTCAATATTCAACACAAGTAAGTGACTTTGAAAACAGTCTCACAGTGAATCCAAAAATGCTTTGTTCACCAACACAAATTTTCTTTGGAACTTGCTCAGTACTAGTTTTTTTTCCCTGAATAGTCGCGATAATAATAGTTCTAGTATAAGGAAACAATTTTAAACAGCAAGTTGTGATACGATAGACAGTGGAGTGTGGAAGAGATGTATCCAGGTCCGAACTCCAAAGGTCGTTACATATCTGGATAGTTGCAATGCTCCTTTCGAAATGTACAAAACATCATTAACGTTGGGATGCAATCTTAGGCGTAAGGTTCATTTAGTTTAACCCAGTAAGACTTTCCACTGAAGTCCGAGAGAAATGTCCAGGTTCAGTTTTGTTTACTCCAACCCAAATCTTCTTCCGATAAATCATAAAGATATTGAAAATTATCTCACTCGTACAAGATTAAACACAACCCAACTCCAGAAGCAACCCTGTTTTCCGACTGTTTCTTTGAAAGATGCACTTTTAAACGGAACACCTAACAATCTGCCAGAACTAAGTGGGCTAAACTAGTTTGACATTGGGAGTATTACTAAAGGCCATTAATGAGCACACCCTTCGTTGTATGACGATGTTGTATGATGCTACTAATCAAAGGTCTGCCTGAGCTGCATCTCGGTCTCGCTTTTCCAAGACGCGTGTGAAGATTGACCCTTCATTCTCTTAGATTTCTCTTTATCTTTGACGGTTGAACCCTTCTTCTTTGCATCTCCGGAAGGACATGTTGGGCATACCATCCCGAGGGCACTGGAGTACATCTTGGGTATTCCACATTGCAAGCACATGCTGAAAAAAAGAACCCCAAGGTGACTGTTAATGAGGAACAAAATAATTGTGGAATGTGATTGAAAATAAAGTCCAAAAGTTTTCGAGGGAGATTTTGTGCAAACATGCGGTGTCTTCATGTTTTACACAGTGGGGTCGGTTGATACAAATCATCCTTCAGATACGTCCATGGGTGATCGATCGCACACCTCAAAATGCGAAAATATAGAAAAGAAAAGGTGAAAAATAAGGGGGTGAAACATAATACAGCTTAACTTATAGATTCCAAATCAAAGTCTGGATTTCTTTTATAAAAACTTAGAATTGAAATCGAGAATAAAGATTAAACGATTTTGAAAACCGGAGTAAAACATAAGGTCTGGAATACCTAACAGTGAACCAAGTATTAATTTAATATATAAGAAAGTTGTTACCAGTTGGTAAAAACTGTAATAAATCTTAAAAGAACAATAATCTTTTTTAAAAATTTAGTAAAAACCACTAAATATTTCAAATAACATCAAATACTAAAAATCCACATGAATCATTTCCCTCCATTGTGTCCTCTCGGTCACCATTCCGGCATTCCCTCGCCAAACCCGAGAAATCTCATATCGTGCTAACTAATATGAATAAAATGTGGAATTCATGATGTGTGTCCATCAGCATTGGAAAAAAGGCCCTAGTGGCTTCCTTACACCAAAAGAGAACATTAAAATATGAATAAAATGTTAGCCATCAAGTGACCAGCATATAACAAGAGATTGAATTGCAAATTTCGGAAGAGTTGTACACTTGTAGACTTGTACTTAGGCTCTGTTCCTTCTGACTTAATTTCAGCTCCTTTCAATTTTGTTTGGCTATATTCCGTTAGGTTTTACTTACGTTCAATCAATTATGTTTAATTAATCTCTTCATAAAATTAACTTTTAATTCAACGAAATTCACTTCAGCTCAGTCCCACTCAATTTAGTTCAGTTAAGCTCTACTCCAATTAATTCAATTCAGCTCGTTTGAGCCGAAAAGAACAGGGCCTTAGTGTAGCATTAGCATAGTGGGATAATTCATTTGCCCATTAATGTCATCAGATTATCCGAGAAGATTTGTCAGTCGCCCTTCAGAGAGGGTTCTTAACTTCTTTTGATCTTATCATCTCCAATTTAAAAGAAAAATGTGCATATGTCATAGACCACGCACAACAAGGAGGACAATATCATCCTCTTAATCTTTTTCCCTCCTTCCCTCTTTTAAACAACCCACTTTCTCTTTCATTCAACTTATTTTCCACTATCTCCTCTTCTTTTACTCTGCTACTTTCATCCATGAGAAAGAGGATCTTCTGATGCTACTTCTCACCTACTTCCTTTAATTAATTATTTTAAAATTAATAAAATGGGAAAACATTATCGGATGAGAGGCACTTGGACCAACGTTTTCCTTCCTCTACAAATGGAGGAGATGGTCTTCTTCCTCCATCGAAGAGGAGCCTCAGTCCATGCACAACAAGGACAACAATATCCTCTTTTTTCCCTTCCCTTCCCTCTTCTTGACACGTCACTTTCACTTTCACTTTCTCTTTGTTCTACCTCGTTTCTCACTATTACCATCCTCTTAAAGGCGAGAGCGTACTAAGAAGAGTGTCATTCCTCTCCATTGTGGATGATCTGATAGCGATGTTGTGCGTAAAGGAATAAAAGAAGCCGTACCTTGGCTGAGCACTGTTGGATGGAGTTGCTTTCTGAGGATGACTTGAAGCCGTTGAAGGAGCATTACCCCCAACATCGCTCCTGACTCGCTCATGTATCCCAACTAATTGGGCCTTGGCCTCCACCACAACGCCTACAAGACAGTAACTTTTATTATACTCTACAGTCTACACAAAAAGAAAATAGATAACAAAGGAGAATTGCCTTGGAATATGACAAGTATTCCTCGACCACTTTGAAAAATGACAGATACCAGTAGCATTTCGCTTTTCTCATTCTAAATCATCGAAGTTCCATTCTTTTAACATCAATTAGAAATATTTTGATTACAAAATATACCTGCCTCAGTGATAATTTAACAATCTCCAACAAATAACTTAACTTCTAAATTCTAATGACATGCCCTTCCTATTTCCCAAAGCCATTTTGGAAAGCCCCTGTGGTTATGAATAACTACTCCCGAGAAGTGGTCCAAAAGCTATCCCGGGAAAGTGACTCTAAAACACACAAAAGAAAAAAATTATCCCCAATAAGTGATTCAAAAACTGAATCAAATTCCGGGGAACAGTAGCAACCTACGGCAGAAGGCAGTAAACGCCACTGCCGCTTTTTTTGTCGGATTGTGTCATGGACTAACCCCACGAAACACCACTACATTTTCCCCCATTTATACAGCTACATCTTAAAGCGTATGAGAGCTGAAAATATCTAACTGCATAAGTGCTGGGAGCTTAAAACACAGTCACAGAGGACAAAGAAACTACGGTAGAAGCCAGTATAAGGTAGCACAGAACAAAAAATGCCCAGACACATACTATTCTAATAATCATTGCTAACTCAGCGCCCTATGATGAGGTCAAGGGAATCGGATGTGCAGAGGCTTATTCTATGTTGAATGTACAAAGAGATCTCTGAATGAACCAGGACATATTGATTGTCTACGAATGAACCATGGCATATTGATAATCAATACACTGCATGACTCAGTCTAGTGGGCCCTATTCGGATAGGTGGATTTGGAGGCAAGGGAAAAGAAGGGGAGGGAAAATAGATCCCTCCATGTCCCTCCTACAAAAAATTAGGGAAAGGGAGAGGATGGGAAAAGAGGGAGGGAAGGGGGGAATGGAGGAATGGACTTTTCCCTCTAAATCTTTCCTTCGTGGGAGGAAACATAATTTGCCGTGTAGGACGGGATATGGAGGGATCCATTTTCCCTCACCTCCAAATTTTCTACTACTATTTTGCTATCTAGACAAGACAATGGAAACTGTGACCTCCCAAAACCCTCCCCTCCCTTTCCTTCTAAATCCCCCAATCCAAACAAAGCTACAGCTACGCCTACATACATCAAATTTGCCGGAATTGCAAATGTGAGTAACTCCCCAAGAACACCCCCATATGTCTCTTATGGAACTTAATATTGAAACTACAATGGGCAGGTTTATGGAGGTCTACACAACAAAAACAATATTAGAAAGACGGAATTATACCAGAAGGCAAGTCTTTTTTGCCTCGGCTTCTATGACGTCCTCGATGATGAACCACAGTATTTATCACCAAGCTTTGATCTTCTACACAGTTGTTCAGGAACTGAGGTGGCCCTGAAACCTCCAATAACCCAACACCACAAATACAATTTGGTTAGTAAAACCACTTCAATTTGAGGTACCTCATGTCAATCATACACATAACAAAACAAACAAAGGGAAAGAATTACAGAAATCAAGTGAAATTGCCATGGTTTCATCAAATTCACACAAATCAAACAAACTCGTATCAAATTTAGTGACTAACATTCCAAAAAAGAATGAAAACAAAGATAACCCAGTTCAGTATAAACATTACAATGCTAAAAAGGTTAATTTTCAAACAATTAGGCGAAATGAAGATACAATAACAAGTGGGTGACCAAAATTAATCATAAACAAGCAAAACCCAGCTAAAATTAATCTAATTAAATTCAAATTCAATTATTGAGAAGAAACAAGAGGGGGAAAGAAGATGAAATAGTTACTTCGGAGAAAACATCGAGAGCAGAAGGAAGAACAGATTCATTAGAAGATTGAGGCGGAACTACAGGAGTATATGTGGTCGGAAAGCGTGAAGCGGCGTCGTTTTTGTTAGAATCGTCGTCGTCGTCGTCTTCGTCTGAGAAGCTGTCGTGGTGATGAAGTGTATGGTGTGGATTATTAAGTTGTTCATCTTCTTCAGCAGAAGAGTAGCCTTGGATTAGTGACAAACTCATTACTTGATTGATTGATTGATTGATTTTAAAAACTTGTTGGTTTGAGCCTTTGAGGGAATTGAACATGCGATAAGTAGAGGTGAATATTGGGTAACTTGATGTTTATATTGAGCCACGGGCCCATACGGGACGTTATTGAGGTTGGGCGGGTGAAGTGTAGAATAACCCGATTCATGAGGCTGGGTGTGTGCGGTGTAAGATAACTGGGGTGAGTAGAGTCTGTAAAAGCTGACCCGATCGAGGAATCTTACCCGACCCATTTAAAACCCGGTCCGGTTTAACCCGAAAATTGGGTGAACCGAAATCAACCAGGCCCGATAATCGATATCCGCTAATAGTCTTAAATGTTCCAACCCGAAACCGACCTGAACCGACCCGACCCGACCAGTGCCCCGATATTATCCCAACCAGATGACCGGATAATGAGTTAGCTTAATAATGGTTTAAATAACACCAAATTGACATTCATCTTAATTATTTCACTTAAAATTTCAATAAATGTTTCTACCCATTGTTTAAACTTAAAATTATCATCTAAAACTAAATATATAAGATAAAATATATGTTAATAGCCCGACCAGACCCGATTTGTCACCCGTCGATGACCCGACCTGAAAATAACCCAACATGAATCGAACGACCCTAACCCGTCACGACCCAACATAATCCGAATCCAATATAACCGACCCGCTTTAACCCAACTCGTAACTGGGCAAATTGCCACCTCTTTGGTTGAAATTAGATGTTTATAATGCACGAAACTAAGTAATTTCATTGGAACAATGTCATATTTGATTAAGAACGGGGCACATGGTTGTGAAGTTGGCAATTCCTCTAGCATCGGTCATTGAAGTATTTGAAGAGTTTGGATTTCAAGTATCTAAAGGGAGTGTGAATTAGGTACTATTTTAAAAAATATTCAACATAGTATTTATTGCTTTAAAATAAGTTGATTGTCAATGTGAGAAACAAATGGATACATCGAGTAAATTGAATTATTAGAAGTGTATCTCGTTGTTTGAAGATGTAATACTCCTCATTCCTGATCGAGGAGTACTCGGTTGAGTAGCGTGTACTCGATCAAGTATCAGTATCTAGGGCACGAGGTCGAGTAGAGTGTACTTGACCGAGGAGGCAAGGGGTAAGTAACGATAGGTAAGCATAGTTAGTGATAAGAAATATAAAACTAAAAGTGCAAGGGTTAGTGCTCGCTAGCCCACACGTCTCACCCCAATCATGCTTCACGAACCTGTCATTCATAAAACATGAATGCCGCAGTCAGTGGGGAGTAACTCAGTGTTCACCCAACCACTTTACGTCAAAGACAAGTAAACGATAATACAATACAATATTTATTATACATGTAAATATATACTTCGTATAACATAATAAATAACATCATATCGATAAACATACTCATCATATCGATATATATATTTATTATACATGTAAATATATATTTGGAACAGTAGGGTAATTGGTCAATGACTGATGAGTTAGAGGAATTTATATTAAGGCACTAAAAAGCAATGATTCTGAGCAGCCAGTGATCAGTTACATACTTGCTTCTGGTGCGTAGGTCATAAGTTTGGATGTATTGTATATTTAAAGCTCACTTCAGTCATAAGTTTTCAGTCGTTCTTGTCCCCCGCAAAATTTATTTTGAGGCATCTCTTTGGAAATCTGTGGAGTGACGTATGCCAGTAGTTGATCATGAGGACCGTTTCTTCCCAGAGTCTAGAGTTTGTGCATTTATACTCATTTGTTCTTAAAGTTCCTATATCATGTTCCGCCTCACTCTTAAGTGATAATGATGGGCAGGGTTGGTTTATTTTCTTTTAATTGCAGATACTTGATGCATTCTATGGTTTATACTCATCATCTAGTAAGCATGTGCAATTGGCTTATTCTACACTGATTCTCAAGTGAGTGTCTGATACTTACATTATCCTTAGTAGCTACTCTTCTACCAAACTTATCTTGTCATCTCTCTTGCTGGCGTCTCTTTGATACTGGACAGCTATTCTGCAAGGTATATATAGATCATGTTATCTTGTGAAGAAATTAGAAATGGTTAAGTTCACGCGCAAGAACAAGAAAGAGAGGGGATAAGAGGAGAGGCAGCGGCTGAGATGTCAATGATTGAAGGAGTGAATTTAGGTTTTATTTAACAAGCAGTTTGAAAATTTATATGTAAGTTGGTTAGGGATATAGTAATATAGGCTGGTATAATAAATGGGTCGTTCATCGTCAATATTACTTATTAGAACCGTCTCTTTGGAGATTAATTGTAGGTTATGGGTATACCGACCGGTATAAGAAACCATGGGCTGCTATAATATGTAAGTTGGTGCATTGATCATAATATGGGCTAGTATAATATGTAAGTTGGTTATGTGTATACCGTTTATGCACAAGCGCTATGATAAGTTAATCGTGATTTATTTTAGTAGATCATCATTATTATTGGGTGTTCATAATAAACCGAACCGCAATAATCGAACCGAAAAACCGAAAAATCGTACATTTTTAAGGTTCGATTAACCGAACCGTTTTGACAACGCGGTTCGGTGAATTGAACTGTTAAATTTTTTATGGACACTGTTCGGTTGAGGTTCGCAATTTTAGAAAAGAAGTTAACCACGAACCGAACAGTTCAAAAAAAAGTAAGCAAAAAATTAAAATATTATATAAAAGATGGTTCTTTTGTTTGATTTTAGATTGTGTTTGTTTGTCCATCTTATCATCTGTTAATATAAGATCTTGTCTTTTGTTTAATTAGTTTAAACCCTATAGTTTGGGTTAGATCTTTACAGTCAGATTTGTGGTTAGATTGTGATGCATGTTTATGTGATGGTATAAGTGAAGGGTTTTTTAGTTGCTCATAAACTAAATATTTAGTCATACTAACATAATCCTTTAATTAACATTTTAATTAACATATTATTGTTGGGGCTGGTGTCCTCGACAATTAAGTACAATGACTTATTAAATCTCTTTAAGGATCACAAGGGCATACTTTTGTATTATTACCAGTTGATCCACGTTTATCAATAACGGTTGGCTTGCTAGATAAGTTTGACGTTATTGTCATACGGATGGCGGTGATCAACTAGTCCCTATACGTCACACCTATAGGACACGTTTGAGAGATGTGGAGGTATGAAAATACAGTCACATTTATGCCGGATATGACTAAACAGTTAGTCAGAGGTGTTGACTAATAAATTAGTCAATAAGATGTTGAGATTATTATTTAATACGGATTAAATAATTTTAGCTAATACGGATTACAAGATTAATTCGTAAATTAAATATAAACGGTTATATTTAATTAAATATAGTATTCGCGTATTAATATAAACAGTTATATTAATTTGGGTAATTATACAATATCGTATTTTGTCAGACCATTATTAATATATCGACTGTATTAATATCTGATAACATGTTACGATTTATAAATAAAACCCGCGAACAACTTAAAGCTAAACGGGTCGAATCACGCAAAGGTATAAGGTAAGAGTGGAAAAAGGCCACCCTTACCCAAGACCCATTCGGCCGACCTAAGTAATACAAAAGGAGAGTCTTTCTCCTTTTGTCACTTACTGGTAATTCATAATTCTCATAATTAGGGTTTTGAGAACATCTTTTTCCCAAAACTCAGATCTCACATCTAAAACCTCACAAAAGCTCTCCCCATATTGCAAGGCAATTGGAGAGTATTTTCTAGCACACGCGGCATCATCTCAATCAAGTCTTGGGTGCAAGTTATAGGAGGGAATTTACTTTAATTCTTGTTCTTAGGCCATAAGCATAAAGGACCAAAGGTTGAATTCCTTTTCTTATCCTTTTTAATCTTATGACTATAAACACAACTGTATTTTTCATTATAATCCTGCAAGTTTAGGGTGAATACATGCTTTATTCCCCACAAGTGGTATCAGAGCCTTAGGCCATGAAAATTTTACTTTTGTGTTTTTCATAAGTTTTTTTTTAAAGATTTTGAAAAATCTCGTTTCTGCCGCTGCGTCGGTCGGTCGACCAGTATTAGCGGTCGGTCGACCGCCCCTGTGTGAGTTTTCTGTTTTTTTTTTTAAAACAATTTCCTTTATGAGTTTTCGATCTTGTTTTTCGATTCCTGTTTACATATTGTTAATTAATCGATATTCTTAACAATATGTGAACCCTTGTTGATGTTAATTTTGATTTACTTGTTTTAATCAAAGTTTAAAAGGTAAAAACTTGTTTTAATTTCAAAAAGTGCAGCGTTTTGCGTTTTCTGAAATTCGTTTTTACTACTTGTTGGTCGGTCGACCTAATTAATAGGTCGGTCGACCGATTTTACTGTTGCAGATTTTTCCGTTTTTCGGCAGGAGGTCGGTCGACCACAAGTTTAGGTCGGTCGACCTCCCCCCCTGTAACAGACTCTTTTTTTTTATTTTCGAAAATAACATGTTTTATTTTCACATGGCTTAAAATAATATACTATATACGGAAATAGTGTATTATTTAGTGAAACGGTTCACCCTCGTTTGATACATATTATTTTAAAACAGTTTAAAATAATGGATTATATGTTTGTTAAAATTGGTGATTAAAACGGTATAGTCACTTAATTTTAATCTTAAAAGGTGGTTTGGTATAAATTTATTAATCATAATAACAGTATTATGTCATGTATAAATTGTTTTTAGTTGATGCATTTTATTTATCGTCTTGTGAATGCCTTGAATGCTTTCAATAACGTATTTAAGTTTTGCAAACGGTTGTAACTTAGTGTGGCCTTAGAAGATTGTGTCACCGTAATGAAGGGACACGATCTTGCTTGTAATTTTGAGATCTTGAATCTCCGTTTTGGGTTTTTGCCATGTAATTACTTTTGTATTTAAATTAGAATGTATCTAGGACTACTTTTGTAATTTAAATTAGTAATTTTGTGAAGACCAAAGACAAGACGGAGACCGGATGCTCACTCCCGCTGCAAGGACCAAGATAGAACATCAAGACAAGCTTCTAGGGTCCAACGGTGGATTCCAAGTTGTTTTATGTTTATTTTGGTAGGATAGGCCACACTAGGACTTTTATTTACGTTTATTGCATTTATCTTTACGCTTTCATCGATAATAGCTTGCATCATATTCCGCCTAAAAACCAAACCACCTATATCATGCCTGAAAACTGACTCATGTAGAGGTCTCGCGTTAGTTTTCTGTGACAATACAGATGTCACATGTCATTTAAAAGCCATCACTTTATTTAATTCATTCACGCAAATGCTAGTTTTTAGTTCACTTAAATATGGATAAATAAAAGTTGATGGGGTCTTCCTCGTATAACCAAAAATTGAGATTAGTCTTTATAAATCAGCCTCCCATGAATCCCTTCTTCGTCGGTAGGCATAATATGACCCCTTCTACGTCGGGTAAGTGGGAACAGATGATTTATTTTATCTCAACATCATGGTCACTCGATAATATTCCAGTGACTGAGATGGACTAATAGATAGATATACGGAAATCTATCGACCAAGAGTTCCAACGATTGGAATTAGCCAAACTGTGGGCTTATCAATATACGGAAATTGAGTCTTGGGATCGTTTATATAATTCTTGAGGGAGATCAATTATATAAATGCATGAGTCTACGAGTTTAAATTCAATTTAATATAGACTTAAATCACAACAATAAGTTGCTTATATGGTTTTGTTTTATCTTCTTTTCAGTGTAGAACACGTTCATTAAAACTGCTGTAAAACTAAAATGGCTGGTGAAGACCCAATGCCAAGTGCCAAGCTAGCACGTGAATCCTGGCTAAAAGCCTTCATGGACTCCATGAATCAGTCAACTAGACTGAGGAATGATGGGTCAAACTTCTCTGACTGGGAAGCAGCACTACGGAATGCTGCCATTGCTGACGGAAAGCTCAAGTTCTTAACTGAGCCCATTCCGCCACACCCAGGAACTGGAGCTAGAGCCAACGAAATTCGCGCTCATAGCGATTTCGTTATGGAAGCGGGTGCGATAAAGAACGTACTCATCTATGCAATGGAATCCAATTTGCAAAGACGCTTCATAACCCATGGTGCAAACAAGATTTTCACCACGCTCACTAACGAATTCTCCAAAGCTCCGAGAATCGTTTCTTATGAGCATACCTGTCGCTTCTTTGAGGCGAAACTCCAGAAGGGCCAAGCTGTTAGCCCACATATTCTCAACATGATTGAGAATATCGAGAAACTGGAGTCCCTAAACTGCAAGATCAGTGAGAACATCATCGTTGATCGCATGCTTCATTCGCTTCATGATGGGTTCGCCCTCTTTAGGGCCAACTACTACATGAACGACATGAAGAAGACTCCCCATGAGCTCCACTCCCTTCTCGTACAGACTGAGAAGGATCTAAAGTTGAGTGGGAGTCTGAAGCAGGATGTTCTCATGATCTCCAGTAAGGGAAAAGGTAAAGGGAAGGCTAAAGCTCAGGGCGACCTAGCAGTAGGTAAGCCCAGGTTCAAGAAACCAGATTTGCTAAAAGTGGGCCAGGTGAGTCGAGTAACTCACAAGGCAAGACAAAGAGCAAGGATACAAGCATGGAATGTCACCATTGCCACAAGACTGGGCATTGGAGGCGCTCATGCCCCGTGTATCGCGAGGACATTAAGGCAGGCCGTGTTACTCCTGTTGGTATGTCTTCTTCTTCTTTTATTCACATGATTGAGATTAACCATGCAAGTTGCGGAACTTGGGTACTTGATACTGGTTGTGGTTCTCATCTATGTAATCATGTGCAGGGCCTCCGAAACCAAGAACCCCTAACCAAGGGTGAGGTGGACCTGCGTGTCGGGAATGGAGCACGTGTGGCTGCAGTCTCGAAGGGAACATATGTAATCCAGCTTCCAAGTGGATTCGAGTTATTTTTATATAACTGTTATTATGTTCCTAGTTTATCCAAAAACATTATTTCAGTTTCTGCACTTGACAAACTTGGTTTTTCATTTGTAATAGAGAATAATAGCTGTATTTTCTCCTTACACAATATGATTTATGGCAAGGCAGTTTCCATGAATGGAATTTATGTTTTAGATCAAACTACCGAGATATTACATGTGAATAATAAAAGAATAAAGGTAGGTGACAAAGATCAAACTTACCTATGGCATTGTCGTATGGGACACATAAATGAGAAACGCGTTAAACAGCTCATACAGAATGGAGCTATTTCGCCCTTTGATTTCGAATCATATGGCACGTGTGAATCATGTCTCATCGGCAAAATGACTCGTATTTCCTTCAAAGGTGTTGGAATGCGCGCTGCCGACCTATTAGGACTCATACATACGGACGTATGTGGCCCTATGTCGATCAACGCACGAGATGGCTGTAGGTATTTCATCACTTTCACGGATGATTTGAGTAGATATGTCTATGTCTACTTAATGAAGCACAAAAGTGAATCCTTTGACAAGTTCAAAGAATACCAGAATCGGGTACAGAACCAGCTGGGTAGAAAGATTAAAGCACTACGCTCGGATCGTGGTGGTGAGTATCTTTCACGCGAGTTTGATCAACACCTTAAAGACTGTGGGATCGTGCTACAGTTGACTCCACCTGGAACACCACAATTAAATGGTGTGTCCGAACGGAGAAATCGAACTTTACTCGATATGGTTCGATCCATGATGAGTCACACCGTTGTGCCTGATTCATTGTGGGGATATGCTCTTTTGTCAGCCGCTCTAATACTTAACCGAAGTCCGTCTAAAGCTGTTGACAAGACTCCATTCGAGTTATGGAAGGGAACGGTCCCCAACTTGTCCTTTATTCGGGTTTGGGGCTGCGAGGCTTATGTCAAGTGGAGACACGAGGATAAGCTCGGCCCGCGATCGGTCAAGACATACTTTATAGGCTACCCAAAGGGAACGTTTGGTCATTACTTCTACTCGCCTAGCGAACAACGTGTTTTTGTTGCGGCTAGTGCGACGTTCTTAGAGAAAGAATTTCTCGAGAACAAGTCGAGTAATAGAACCTTCGAGTTATCGGAGGTTCAAGAACTAACTATCGAGCAACCATTGGAGGAAACAGTTCCTTCACCCGAGGCTGCGGTAGATATCCCTGAGGAACCTAGGAGGTCGGGAAGAGTCTCTATTCCACCGGACAGATACATTGGTATGGTCGAGGAACACGATACAGATGACGTCTTACTCCTAGAGGGTAATGAACCCACAACCTATAAAGGTGCCATGACCAGTTCTGACTCAAAGCTATGGCTAGAAGCCATGCAATCCGAGATGGACTCCATGTATGAGAACAACGTGTGGGATCTTGTGGACCTACCTGCAAAGGTACGTCCCCTTCAATGCAAATGGCTTTACAAGATAAAGCATGCCGTGGAAGGACAACAAGATATCCACAAGGCTAGACTAGTTGCTAAAGGTTTCACTCAAGTGCCAGGCTTGCACTATGATGAGATCTTTGCACCCGTAGTCATGCTACGTTCCATTCGGATTATCTTAGCGATCGCCGCATTTCATGACTATGAAATATGGCAAATGGACGTTAAAACCGCCTTCTTAAACGGTTATTTGGAGGAAGAGTTGTACATGATACAACCCGAGGGTTTTATCGATCCAGCACATCCTAAGAAAGTTTGCAAGCTTAAGCGTTCCATCTATGGACTTAAGCAAGCATCGCGGAGTTGGAATCATCGCTTCGACCAAGTGATAAAAGAGAATGGGTTCATTCGATCAGTCGAGGAACCATGTCTCTATATCAAGTCGAGTGGGAGTAAGATTGTATTCCTAGTACTGTATGTCGATGACATACTCTTGATTGGGAATGACATACCTCTCTTATCTACGGTTAAAGCATGGTTGAAAAACCATTTCCAGATGAAAGATCTGGGAGAGGCACAAAGAATTTTGGGCATCCGTATCTACAGGGATAGATCACGACGGATGTTGTCTCTCAGTCAGGAATCTTATATAGAGAAGATTCTGGAGAGATTCAGCATGACGAACTCCAAGAAGGGGTTCCTTCCTATGACTCCTGGGCTTCACTTGAGCAAGACTCAAGAAGCTAATTCAGTGGAAGAGAAAGAGCGCATGAGTCGGATTCCTTATGCTTCGGCAATAGGATCGATCATGTATGCCATGATATGCACACGTCCTGACGTTGCATATGCATTGAGTATGACAAGTCGATTCCAAGCTCATCCAGGTGAACAACACTGGATGGCCGTGAAAAACATTCTTAAGTACCTACGGAGGACTAAAGATTGGGGATTGACTTTTGGAGGCGACTCGACGCTCTGCGCCACGGGTTACGCAGATGCTAGCTTCCAAACGGATCGAGATGACTCGAAATCTCAGTCTGGATTCGTTTTTACTCTTAATGGCGCTGCTGTCAGCTGGAAAAGTTCTAAACAGAGTGTTACAGCAGATTCTACGACTGAGTCCGAGTACTATGCCGCCTCCGAAGCAGCTAAGGAAGCAATATGGATGCGTCAATTCTTACAAGGACTATCAGTAGTGCCTAGTTCGAATGACCCAATCACCGTCTATTGTGACAATAGCGGTGCCATCTTCCAAGCTAAGGAGCATAAGTCTAGCAGCAAGGCTAGGCATGTACAACGGAAAGCTCATCTAATCAGAGATTACGTGGAGCAAAAGGAGATTTTTATTGAAAAGATCGCTACGGATGACAACATAGCCGATCCTCTCACAAAAGCATTACCACGTGATAAGCATGAAGGGCACATTCATTCCATGGGAATTGGATGTGTTCCTAAGTTGTAGTACTCTTTTATGAATTCATGTAATAATTCATTTTCTCGTGTACTCTATTCAACCTTATTGTTATGATATAAAATGTTTTGTTTCTCATGTGGAATTGTACGCCAATTTTGAACACCACAAAGTGAACTGATTAACATTACATCGTTTTGGTCCTTGATTACCCACTTGAGCTGATAACTCAGGTAATCATTTTGTGACGTTGGTTGATGGTGGGTTCAACGAGCCATAAGTCACGTGGATGACTGACCAATCACAAAGGCGAGTTATACGGATATCTCGTAGGACACCCCGTGACAACGTTATGGAGTCCTAAATGTTTTATAACATTGGGTGCCAGGTCGTGGATAGGACCTCCATAGTGTTCCTTAGAGTCGAGTCTTTTGACTTTCAACTGTTTCTTGAGATTAAGACAGATTTTGGGTAACTTGGTTTCTTTCCCACGGTCACCGTAACAGGGGCCAAGAGGATTTTTTCTGGGTTATTTCATGCTGGGCGATATCGGCAGGATTCGAGTTGAGGGAAATATCCAAACCCTTATCAGGATTTTATCATTTCTCAGGGCCACTCGAGGAGTAGTAACTGAAATGCATGGCCATGCTCGAATACAGATTCGTTTTATCAGTTAAGTTACTCTCTAGTCGGGGAAACCACTCTTGATACAGATCGCTTGTGAGATACGACCTTTGCGAATGCGGATTTGCAAATTGTCTTACATTGAGTGGGAGAAATTTTAAAAGGATATGAGATTCGGTTATCGCACCTACACTTGTACGGACAAGTGGGAGTTTGTTGGAGATTGTGTCCTCCACATGTAGTGTGATAACGTCATTGCACATACCCTTGTACGGACAAGTGGGAGATTGTTGGGGCTGGTGTCCTCGACAATTAAGTACAATGACTTATTAAATCTCTTTAAGGATCACAAGGGCATACTTTTGTATTATTACCAGTTGATCCACGTTTATCAATAACGGTTGGCTTGCTAGATAAGTTTGACGTTATTGTCATACGGATGGCGGTGATCAACTAGTCCCTATACGTCACACCTATAGGACACGTTTGAGAGATGTGGAGGTATGAAAATACAGTCACATTTATGCCGGATATGACTAAACAGTTAGTCAGAGGTGTTGACTAATAAATTAGTCAATAAGATGTTGAGATTATTATTTAATACGGATTAAATAATTTTAGCTAATACGGATTACAAGATTAATTCGTAAATTAAATATAAACGGTTATATTTAATTAAATATAGTATTCGCGTATTAATATAAACAGTTATATTAATTTGGGTAATTATACAATATCGTATTTTGTCAGACCATTATTAATATATCGACTGTATTAATATCTGATAACATGTTACGATTTATAAATAAAACCCGCGAACAACTTAAAGCTAAACGGGTCGAATCACGCAAAGGTATAAGGTAAGAGTGGAAAAAGCCCACCCTTACCCAAGACCCATTCGGCCGACCTAAGTAATACAAAAGGAGAGTCTTTCTCCTTTTGTCACTTACTGGTAATTCATAATTCTCATAATTAGGGTTTTGAGAACATCTTTTTCCCAAAACTCAGATCTCACATCTAAAACCTCACAAAAGCTCTCCCCATATTGCAAGGCAATTGGAGAGTATTTTCTAGCACACGCGGCATCATCTCAATCAAGTCTTGGGTGCAAGTTATAGGAGGGAATTTACTTTAATTCTTGTTCTTAGGCCATAAGCATAAAGGACCAAAGGTTGAATTCCTTTTCTTATCCTTTTTAATCTTATGACTATAAACACAACTGTATTTTTCATTATAATCCTGCAAGTTTAGGGTGAATACATGCTTTATTCCCCACAATTATAATGATCTTATGCATGCTTAATTATTCGGAAATAGAAGAGAAATCGAGTCCTTACACTCGGTCCTAATGCAAGCAAGGATGATCCTCCAATGTTCAACAAGAACACCTCCTTTGTGATGCACCAAGACAACCCCTTAATGAACCGAGATCTTGAAGTTGCTAGACTAAGAATCGGTTTTTCCTTAAACTATTCTAATCTCTCTAATTAGAATATTATTTCAATACTATAAATAGTATATATATATTATCTAATAATATAAATTTTGAGGTTGTAAAATCTCTTCTTACTTAGTGAATTCTTCGGCTAAGACTAAGGAGAAGAAGAAGTAGAATGAGTATGATATATCACATATATATTAAGCATGCTTTTTCTTAAGATAATCAAATTAACTTAAGCATGCTTATGGGGAAAGGGGAGCCGGTTTTAGGGAGTCTCAATAGGGGACATCTTGACTTCTCAAGACACTAGGGTGGCTCTAGGTTAGTGTTCTCAAGGTGATATTTAATGATTGTGTTTCATTCACTAATTAACACAAATCACACCCTTAACTAACCTACATAAAACCGGACACCACATCACATATAGTCCATTTTATGATTTTTTTGTCAACTTCACAATTGTATATTATGTCACATGTAATATGTCACAATGTTATAAAGTAACAATTGTTTTAATTTAATCATACATATTTAACAAGTAAATATTATTCATAAATTAATAAATCACATTTATAAAGTTGACTAGTAATTCGAAATTACTATTAAATAAAATGGTCATTCATAATTTATCGTCAATACGATTTACAACCTTTGTAATAATTATATCCCAATTCATTCTAATAACGATATAATAAAATATCGTTCAATGTTTAACAATTGACACGTTTCAATTTTAAACATAAATCTTACAATAAGATTTAACCTCTGATTTCTCGATATACGAGTTTAAGGAATATGATCAAATCGTATCAATATACATTTGATCATTTTATCAATTAAGGGAATTGTCCTAAAGGTGTGACCTAAAGGGATCAACTGACCACCACCGTCATACGACAGTAATGTCAAACTCTAGCTAGCCAATCATTACCGATTAATGTTGGTCAGTTGACTAATATAAATCGTATCATCCCTTGCGCATTCTCGTCATGAGATTTAATTACGTGATCGCACTATTGTTGAGGACACATTTCCCAACAATAAGTAAGGACTTCGTAGAAGATCACTTCTAGACTCCCTTATGTGAAAGTTGTTATTGCTAGTAAAGCAGAGTTTCCCTATTCAATTGAGGTATATTTGGTGTAAGGTGAATGTAACGATCTATGTCTGAGTTATTTATGTATATATATGTATTGTGTTTGTATTGATCTTGATTGTGGGACTATTGGCCGGAGATGGTTCCAATCCCATGTTCTCCCCGTGTGGCTCCCGTCACAATGGGATATGCACATTGATGATATAGGTGTGCTCGTTGCGATGAGCGGGGCTTAGGTGGTAAGGTTGCGATCCTCACTGGCAGTTTGAATTACCTGTTGCAATGAGTAATCCGAGTAGGCTAAACGTTGCGATGTTTAGCCAATTACTATGAAATTGGAGAAAGTTAACCACTTGTTGTGTATTGAGTATTGTGTTTATATGCCTTGTGTTGGTTACTTCATTTATGCAGTTGACTAACCCCGTTTATTGTTTCAAAACTGTGATAATCCATTCGGGGATGGTGAGAAGTTGATTAGTATGTTGGATGTTGACTTATGCACGGGATATGGATGGGACATAGTCTTCACCTAGTGTCGTCTTAGTCTAGCTTACGCTGAGTTTTGATATTTTTATACTTTGTATTTCACTTTGGAGTTTTGAGACACTTGTATAGCTTTTGGACATAAAGTTTCATATTTAGTTCGTTTCATTATGGTAACTGTGATGCGTACTACCTCGGACAACCGAGATGGTAACACGCCTGTATGCTACAATAGTATTTGGTAAGGGTCTTGATATATGAGGGTGTTACAACAACTGAGTCCATCACAAATTCAAGATTGAAACGGACAACCCGTTAGATTATTCCGTCATTGCGAATGACCATTAAAAGTTCATTTGTGACAGATAGCCCAATGCAACCCGTTGCAAAACTCGTTATATTTATGAAAAATGTGACGGTCTTTTTACCGTCACAAATCCTGTGTTTCTCAATAGTGAAAATTTGAAGTAATGCGATAAAATAACTGAACTCGATAATGAACCAACCCGATTCGATTGACCTGACTCAAAAGGGCAGGCTAACCTGATATGCCCATAACCCGACATGACCTGATCGGGGCTTTACCCGATCTGAATGACACGATTGCCACATCTAGAGCTTAGAATTCCTAATCATACTACTCTAAGTATTCTCTATGTCTCAGTCAATAGTTTACACTTTTATTTTCATGTAAATAAACGAATCCATGTTGGTGGACACAATTACATTTCCTCATCATTTCAAGCTGATTATGATTTTCTAAATCATTGTAAACTCATTTCTTTTACTTACCTTAATAATCGTGTATCACTATAAACTTACTAGTGAGACAGAGGGAATAATATTTTCATTTATCGTCTCGATAGAGTTTCTCAAAATTATTGGTTGATACGAAAATTAAGACTCGCGGCGAAGAATTATTTTTAAATATTAACAAAGCATATTATTCAGTAATAAATCGATACTCTCTACCGACCCCACGAAAGAACGATTTAAACCAAATGTATTTTTTCATATTTTGCCAACAACATTATCTTACACAAAATGTGTATAAAACCACCGATTACATGACCCACCTGTTTTTGTATATATTTTTTTATTTACCCTCAGTTTTTCACTTTCTTAAAATTTCCATTTTCCCCTATATTACCTTTGGTTTCGGTCGAAATGAGTACATTAGTACAATCTAACCCGAAAAAATATTGAAGCAAAACAAAATTGCTATATTCCGTCCCTATCTTTTATTTTAACTTTTCAACTTTGCCTTTCTCTCTCTACAATAAATTTCTAACATTAATTTGTATCGAGTAACCGAAAATAACTGATGGTAACTTAAATTATATATGAATTATCGTATTAATTACCGATGAATTAACCAAAAAATAATATTGAACTACCGAATGAATGAACTTTTACCTATGTTAGACGATTATTGATGACATAAGCATTAAATAAGGACGATTTAAATTGGGATAAAAATTGGCTATTAAGAACGAAAACCCTTAAGCGGCCATAACTATCTGCCCGAGTGTCTGTTTTCGACGATTTTTTTCCAAAACACTTATTTCGTCGAGACGAACACAATGGAAAAAAAACATTGTAATGATTCATTCATGTAAAACACACGAATTGACCAAGGCCGATCCATGTGGTTTACAAAACCAGCAGAGGCGAGTTCGTGTAATAACTAACCGTCTGGCCTAGACCCATTTGTGTGATTTACATGAACAAACCTAGACCGATTCAAATGAATCACATGTACGTGCCGCCCCAAGCCAGTTCGTCTCCTTCACACGACTTAGCCCAATGTTAAGTTAAGAGATTTGAAAAAAATGTTTCTAATAGTCATTTTTGTTTGTAATTTAATTGTATTTGTTATAAATTATCGTTTAATAAAATACGAAAATCAACGTTACTAAAATGTAAAGAACGAAAAGTGATATGTGAGGTTTTGATTTTTTGAAGCAATTTTGATTTTGTTAATTTTTGAGGTTTTTCAAAAATTGAAACCCGAATTCGAAAATGAGAAAAAAAAAACAAAATTGTGATTTATAAATGAGTTTTAATAACTCGAGGGCAATAAAATATGGGTCCTGATTTTGGTAGTATACGTTTTACTCGATCTGGCGATAAAATCTCACAAATTTCTTACCAAATCTCCCCTTAATTAGGTCTGTATCTTAAATTCCTAATACTTGGTATAATGGTATGTCATTGTCCCTAGAATGATGAGCATATGAGCTTGACTTCCATTTTTCTCAACGACCCTTTATAACATTTTCCTACGCTCTTTATCCAATACCCATATTCTCATCAAAACATTGGGAATAAATTTTGGAGTTGCAAAATAGTGTAATGGAGAGCATAATTAAGAAGCTTAGAGATTTGGATGCATACCCTAAAATTAATGAGGATTTCTACAAAAGAACTTTCTCTGGTGGGATTATCACCATTCTTGCTGCATTCATCATGTCCTTGCTCTTTTTCTCCGAGTTCAGTATGTTTTTCTTCTTCATTTTCCATCCAAATTATTGCCCTTTTAGAATTCCCGGTTTCTGCTCAATTTTTTGCTGTTGTAATTTGGCACTGTATTGTTCAATCAGTATAGTTTAGCTGTTTTTGATAAAAACATGAGCATTTGTTAGGATGGATCTTCTGAAAAATTGCCCTGGATTAGTTATCAACTCGGTATGTCGAATGCTGTATCAAAAATTTGTACTATATGTAATATGTTTAGCTTTAGCTGTGACTTGATGACCACAAAAAGACCCATTCTTTGTTTTTTGGTTCAAATGAGCGCGCACTATGTCGTGGGTAATAATCCAAATTCCCAACCTGGTGGTCGGAATAAGAGAGCTCTTAGCACTGAGCTAGCTCTTGTTCTTAAAGATCCATTCTTTGTGAAGGTACTATCAAGGACAAGAGCGGGAAATCCATGTGTGAAACCCTGAAAGACCCTTTTTGTTTTTGGGTTTTAGATGTCAGCAGTGAACAGTAATTCAACGAGGTTTCTATGTTAAGGAGATAAAACATAGATTCAATATTTGTTAGTCGTGCTTAATCCCTTTTTAGCCTTCTTTAAATAAATTTTCATGGACTAGATTGAGCAATTGCACTGGACATTTATGTGCTGGAATTGTATGTTGCAACAGTTGACGATGACTGAATCTACTTGGCTGGAAATATATGTGAAAGCGGCTTTGTGGTTGTGGATTTAGTCCTTTAGTTTTTTGCTTTGTTCAGAACTGAGTTTCGGATTGGTTGGTTCGATCTGCTAATATTGAGAAAATATATAGCTGTGGGTTGATTTGTAAGGCTTTCAAACACTTCGAGACCTGTGCCGTGTGGCCGGTGTCCTTGAGAGCCACAGTGATGTATTTTTTCTGCCTGTCATGTTTAGTCAGCAGCAGTTCCTTTTGTGTTGTAGGACTGTAGTACTAGTGTGGCTGGAAAACTCACCTTGGTGTAGTATTATGTATGTTAGCTCGAGCCATACCTTTTTTCACTTGCAGTGTGAGTGTTCTAATTCTAACTAAGTTTTAACCGTTTACCTTTTCGTGAGAGCACCCGAGGCGAGAGGATTATACACTATTGTCGACGGTGGACACCTGGTTTACACCCAAAAAAACTTTTATGATTTATGAATCAGATTGTTTGATTAGTAGCGGTAATGAGCCAGATAATATTACAAAAATAAGAGCATTTTCTTATAAGGAAACAAAATAAGGCTATCATTGATCTTATTTTCTGATGTTGGTTAGGAGGATGAACCAGGAACTACTGGTTATATGGGTGTCCTAGGAGTTGAAACTATTTCTCAACTCAATAAATAAAAATTTAGCCACACACCATTTAGGAAAGTTGAAAATATTTATTAAAATCCCCCCAAGCTCCAAATACAATGAAAAAAAAACCTAGAACAGTGTTTGTATAGTAGTGAACTGATTTTTCTATCAGCAGGTGTTAATTGTCAAAATCGCACAATCAGCGTTGATATATAATCATTTTATGGCACCTATCCTTCACTCCCCATTTAACTATGATTATGATTGAGAGGACCAACTAAAACTAGGTAACTGGATTTATCGTTGGGAGTGTTTTAACTCACGAGAAAAGGCAATTCTTTTTCCTCTGACATGAATGCAAAAGATAAGAAGAGGATACATTTAAATTTGTCAGATATTCCTGGTAACTTTTTGTGGCAATAGTAATAAGATGCGGAGTTTTTATTCTCGGGTTTAGAATTTTAGGATCCGTGGTATTGACTGTGTAGAGACAGGCATTCCTGCAATTCCAGTTTATATTCATGACTTGTGATGCTTGTCTGTGTGACTTATTGGTTATACGGTATAAGCGTGATTTACTGGTTGAGGTGTAAGCGTGATATGCTACTCGCTTAGCTTATTTTATTCATATTTTAGTATTCTAATGTTTTACTTAACCACTTACACTGTGCTCCATGCAACACATGCAGGGTCATATCTCCATACTGTTAAAGAGACCAAACTTATAGTGGACACATCTAGAGGAGGAACTCTGCGCATTAATGTTAGTAATTTTGTGTGCCTATGTAATTTTTTACTCTGAATCGTGATGTTTATGAGTTGTCAAGGTTGCAACGCTTGCTTCATTTCCAAGAATTTTGACATTGCTTAGTTTTTAACTTCATCAATATATGTTTTCCCTCCTTGTATGTTAGACTTTACAGTTTAACCCAAGCTTTATTTTTTTTTTTTTTATCTCAGAGTATCATTTGGTCTGTAGTTTCTTTTATAATCTCTTTGTATTCTCTAGCCGGTTATTACCTATGTTACTTCGTCTCTTCAGTTTTGGGACTGTGCAATAGTCCCAACACTTCTCCTCGGAGAGCTAAACTAGCGAGTTCGCGCACAAAAGTAGAGGAATAGAGTTTATAAAGTATTTATTTTTATATTTGATGATTGAAGTCTTATTTGTCAAATTTATTTCCATACTGTAAAAAAAAATGAAGAATTTCAAGTTTAGAAGTGCATTTCCACTTTGAAGATGTGCCTCCTCAGTCCTCACCTGTATTCTCATTTTAGGACAGGTTCCCCATGCCTAAAATTTTAGTCATGCCAAAGCCGACACTTGGTATGTACCCTTGTAGGACTTAAATTGAGAAGGCATAAGGCGCACCGAGGCGATGGGTTCCCAAGGCGGGATGCGAAGGCGCACACCTTATAAGCACAAGGCATTTTAAAACAAACATTTATATTTTAGAATAATTTTTTTGTGCAACAATAGTCCCCTTTTTTTAGGGACGGTTAACATGAATTTATAATTGAAATTAAGCATTGGGGGGAGAAGAGAAAAGTAAAATAAAAGAATTTGGAAAAAAACAAAGGAATTAATAGTAATGCGCCTCGGGTGCGCTTCACTAGTTGCACCTCGAGGGCTTTGGGTGCACCTCATGTGTCTTTTGTATTCCATGTACCTCAGACATCGTGAGGGCGATTTGGCTGGCGCCTTGGCGCAGTGTTTTAAACTAAGGTGTAAAACACTTGCACCCATGTTAGAGCAACATAGGTTACTACACATCTTTTTCTAAATATTTAGCATCTTTTCGCGGAGATTGTCATTTATTCACACTTCCTTTTTGCTTGTTAATTGCAGTTTGATATTACTTTTCCAGCAGTTCCTTGTACGATTCTCAGTCTTGATGCTGAAGATATTAGTGGAGAGAGGCACTTTGACATAGTACGTGACTTACAAAGACCTGGTTTTTAACCATTCTGTGTTTTTCTTTCTTCTGAGAATTATGCTGCTTTGCTTATTTGTAGAGGCATGACATCACCAAAAAGAGAATTGATGTCCATGGGAATGAAATTGAAGCAAGGAAAGATGGCATTGGAGCCCCAAAGGTTATAAGAAACCACACAATCCTCTCTCGTCCTTCTATCTTATTATGAAGATATTTAGTGAGCTACAACCTGCTACACAGTTGTGATCATCTTCATAATTCTATTTCTATGACTTTTTAAAATTATTTTATAAGTAGCCTTCATTTTCACGTCCCACCAATTAATTTCTTAATTCGGACAGTTGTTTGACTTAATCAACTTGGTATCATCACGCTGTAAATTGATTTGACATGAAGTGGGTGATCATTAATACCTCAAATTTATGGTGAGATTTATCAAGATTTAAGGAGTTCAGATGAGTGCTTAATTAAAGTGACTGTACCACTCACACCCATTAAAGTCATGTGTATAAAACTCCACTGATAAGCATGCTTGATGGACGGTAGGTATTGGGGTGATAGTGTGATACCCTGGAAACTTTCTTAGGGTGAGCACGAGTAAGGGCATATTGCATGGGAAGGATCTGTATTGGTCTGTAATGACTACTGATGTAGTGATGTCACATTTTCACCTACTAAGAATTTTCCAGAATAAGCTCTGTGGGTATCTTTTACTAGAAGAGGCAAAGAAGAGACAAAAGGAAAAGGGTGATACAGTGAGAGGGAGGAATACATCTATATCTTCTCTTTTCTTCTCTCAATATTAGTGATGGATATATATTTACATTCAAAATTTTGAATGTTTCACTAACTATCTGTTTGAAATCTTGAGGGTTTTGAATGTGACCATTTTTGGAGCAGGACTAAAGTAATCGGTCTTTGCAGTGTCCCCGTCTTCTTTTGATATTGTAACTTGGATTATTTGGAAAAAAAGCATTTTATGGATCCATCTTTACATCATCCATATCCTAGCTGACCCGATATATTATCAAGAACAGAGTTTATTGGGGATGACTGGATGAGTGTTTCTGTCACTAAGAAAGATGCTCACTGACAAACTATATATCTTAATAGGACTTGAATATGACAGATGCCTAAGTGCTTGGATGATGCAAAGTTTATCATATTTAGATCTTAATGTTTCACCATAACCCAATTTCTCACTATTGAAGTATTGTGTAGGTTTAATCAAATAACAGTGCCTTACGGCTTACTCAAGTTTGGATAGTGTTTCAAATATACACCATTGTCATTTGCCAGCAATATTCGTCTGTTTTTTGTAACTGCTTGCTAACAGTTTCTTCGTGTTGCTTTCTCTTATTACGTGTTCTGTGTCATAGGTCTTTGCTGAATACACTAACCACAATATTATATTCATGTAATTACTTTCCTTTGCAGATTGAGAAGCCTTTACAGAAGCATGGTGGCAGGCTTGAACACAATGAGACATACTGTGGTTCATGCTATGGAGCAGAAACGGTAGTTTTCTTTGTCTACCATCTCTGCTAATGTATGTTACGATTCATGATTATGTTTTTGAAAGTCGAATTTGGGTTTCAGATATTTATTGAACGAACACCCTTTCTCAAGGGATCATTGCATGCCTTTTCTTTGATGTGGACCTCAGGTTCAGTGGCATTCATCCCTAAATCCCTACTATATGGTTATATATTTTTGTAAATACATAAATAGTGAATAATTTCTTACTTCAACTTATTTCGATATACTTCTATCTTGTATCCATTTTCTCATTGTTTATCCACCTCACTTTGATGGTTCTATACGAAGATTCGTGTTAGCCTACGCCCTACCTCAATTTGGTTGGGACTAAGTTTTTGTTGTCTACTTGTCTTACATTTTTGAACATCAGTTGTTCATAAGTGCCTTAAATGCATACCTATTCTGAATTGTCAAGTCGTCATATGAGGATGTTCATTCCTTGTTCGCTGTCCATCTTATTCTAATGGTAGTGGAACTTATCAACCAATCACATTGGCTCAGTTTCCCCAGTGCGGACATTTTTTTTGCTAATTATGCTTTGGGTTGCTAATTATGCTTTGGAAGGGGAGCCTTGGCGCACCGGTTAAGGTGTTGCTTTGTGACCGTGAGGTCACGGGTTCAAGCCCTGGAAGCGGCCTCTTGCCAAAATGGCAAGGGAAGGCTTGCCCCCATTACACCCTTGTGGTGGGGCCCTTCCCCGGACCCTCGCCTAGCGGGGACGCCATCGTGCACCGGGCTGCCCTTTTATGCTTTGGGTTGCTGGAATCATCTATTTGGGCTTAAAAATTAAAGTAATCAACCTTATTGTGCGAGTTAGGGGGACCAAACCCCAATCATTTGCGTGGAAAACCAATCTTTAACCACTTTGACAAACATTACTTGGTGTTTATGGGATTGTCAATTTATTTAAATCTACATTTCAAGGCCTAAATTACAGTTCTCAACTTCTCCCTCTCCCTTCTTTACTGAATAAGGCTGTTGTAAAACCATCATTACAATAAAACATTATTGAAACCATCTACAAAATACTCCGATGCCCTTATCACCCAATTATGGTAGTTTGTAGACGTTATTTTAGTTGGGGTATTTAAGTAAAGTAACACATGGATTTACATTAATAATTGTTTAAAATTGTTTTACACAAGAATTATTGTTTTTAATTTCAATTATATCTATGAGTTTTTATTTTTTAGAATCTACGGAGTATGATTTATTTTAAGTTCCTTTAATTTCTATCAACAATATTTTAAACAATTACTTAGATAAAAAAGAAGTCACAATTTTTTCCATTAATATTTTTCAAGTTTCAAAGGTAATAAAATACAATGGTAATTTTGTACATTTATTATGAGTTTCTACTTTTGATAGTATGAATTAATCATATCGATAAAAAAAATCGGTATCGTGAAAGAGGATATAGCAACGCTAGTTACAATGAGAAAAAAACTGTGTCCCTAAGACCAAAATCTTGTGTCCGCCACTGGCTAGAGGTGGCAATTTAGAAGATCTAAAGTTATGGAACTTTCTTGATAATTCTTTGCGAAGGTTGAAGATGCATATCATGCAGATTTAAGGCGGCCAAGCTTCCACCTTTCAACTTTCAAAGCGTGAGGTTGGGGATTTGATGCTATTTCCACCAACGTCATGGTTACTGAGTGTAGGCCATAGGTTGGTGAAGATGTTTTTGTCATTTTGTGTACCCGGTTTACGTAGATTCCTATTTATGTTGGGGTTTACGCTTGTGTTAACTGTCAAATAATTGAGTTCCTCCAGTCTCTCTGTGGCCCATGTGTGTACGAGCTTGATTATCACCAAATCATAGAAAAGAAATATAACTCTGCTATTGTTTAAATAGTTGTGTATCATGGAATTAATTAAATTACAGTGATCTATTACGTGATAAATTGATAGAGATGTAAGGAATAGTAAAGTTAAAGGCGAGAAGAGAAGAGAGAGGAGAGAGAAGAGAGAAGAGAGAAGAGAGAAGAGAGTTATCAGGTGTATGAATGGCGGAAGGAGGAGAGCGTTAGGATTTTTTTTGCTTTTTCTTTCAGAAAGCGGGGGGAGGGGTATTGTTGAGCTATGTTATAAGGGGGAAGCGAGCCATGTTCTTCCCAGTTGCAATTAGACTTTCGAGATAACAAATGTAGTGAAAAAGTTTTAAGATGCATGGTCATCTGTGTGTGGTAGCTATAAAAAATTGATTTTTATTTTTTTTATCTATTCCTACAACAAAGAGAAAATAGGTCTATTGCATATTTGCATGCTCATCAAGAGCAAACTGTGATTTTGGTTCTGAAATCTGAACATGCTTTCGTTTGCTGAAAATGTCTTAAAATTTCCCTTCGCCTCTCAGGCTGATGATCATTGCTGCAACTCATGTGAAGAAGTTCGTGAAGCATACCAGAAAAAAGGTTGGGCTTTAAGTAATATGGATATGATCGATCAGGTGAGCTCCCATGTTGCCCTCAAAGTATACATTTGGCATCAGCCGTCCGTATATGATCATAGCATCCCACTTAATCCTGAAGTAAAACAACTTCTGGCAACTTGGCAAGAGTCAAAATTTTGTACATGTTTTTAGTGGAAGCTCTGTAGACATGATTAGTTTGAGCTCATTAATCCCCGAACCTACTTTGCTGAATCTTCTTGCTCACTGTCGAAATAATTGCAGCGGGAAGTAAAAGTTAAATGCTCAAAAAACCTATAATCACTCTGTTAGTGTTACTATCTGCAGCTTAAATTTATGGTTCCCAATCCCCATTTTTATTGTTCTCATTTGACTCGGTGGTCAACTGATGTGAATTCTGATCCTTTATACTTCTAAATATCCAGACCTATATGCAACTATTGGAATATATTCATTTTTTAAAAGTCGCAAGACTTGTAACTATTGTAAACTGTGACAAATTATCGGTCACAGCCAGTATCACATGACCACCATATTTAACTGGGGACAATATAAAAGGGATGGGGGGAGTATCTTCTTGTGCAGTGGTTTCCAGACGTTACAGTCCAGTATGTACTTATAGAAGTTATATGAATCAGGGAGTTGGGTTTAGATCCTCGGAAGACTGCTCGTGATAATAATTTGGTGTACTTTCAAAACTTAAAGTCAAAGACCATCAAACACCTAAAAATTAAAAGGTTTGCCGATTATTGTTCTAATTTCTTCCTCACTCTCTCTTGAACAGTGTGAGAGGGAAGGTTTCTTCCAAAAGATTGACGAGGAAAAAGGTGAAGGTTGTAATATAAATGGATTTCTGGAAGTTAACAAAGTGGCTGGTACTTTTCACTTTGTTCCTGGAAAAACCTTTCATCAGTCAGGCTTCCATTTCAATGATCTAATTGCTTTTCAAAATAATAATTACAATGTAAGTTTGCAATTCCTTAAGTTCTTTTTGGTTGTTCATGGTCCTGAGCCTTACCCTCCTTGAAGTTCTGAAACAATGAGTTCTTCATGGTTATAACAGATAACTCACAAGATCAACAAGTTAAGTTTTGGAGAGTACTTCCCTGGCATTGTAAACCCCTTGGATGGGTAATATTCCTCTATCTCATCCATTTTGTACGTTAGATTTTAGATCTGTTCTTTTATGAAAGCACATGCAACTGAGGTAGGGGTATTTATAATAGTTGGGTTATATGGGTCAGCTTGAGAAGTCAAGGCAGGAAATCTTTTTAACAGTAAAAGCTTACCTGAATAAGAAAGTTAAACAGCTGGCCTAGATTTATTTATGTCCCTAGACATGGTTGGAAGGATCCGACACGGGTGTCTTCTCAAGTGCTAGACTCAGCTGGTTGATGAATTTTTTTAGTGTTTTTGGCTTAAACGGAAGTGGGGAGTGTCGTAATCACGTCTGACTGCTGATTGTTGAGCATGGGTTCACATAATATGAAGAGTCAAAGTAACAGAGGCTAACAGTCAGAGTAACATGGATACAAAAAGGATTATGAAACCAAATGACTGAGACAGAGAGAGTTGTACCGTATGGATGTGCTGATTGTATTCCATAAGAATATACGATGTATTTGGAGGATCAGGCCTGTGCTGATTTTCTGCTTTTTGTTGTTAACCCTTTATGGAATACCTGATTGGCTGATTTCTGTAGCTCGATGCTCTCCTCCTGAGGAGCAGATTTTTCTTTCTACACTCATACCGAAAAAACTCTCTTGTTTTATATGGAGTAGTATTTGTACGAGGAACAAATATATCCCTCAAAAGCAATTTATTAGTTATCTTAACGTGTTCGTGTTTAAAACCCTCTTTTCTACTTTTAGTTTTGGCGTCGTTTGCAATGTTTATATTTTCTTGAGATGGTTGGTATTTTTCTTTTTTCTTTAATTACTTTCTTGTGTGTGTGTGTGTGAATTGATGTGATGGGTATTAATTCTCAGGGTACAGTGGCTGCAAGATTCAACCAGTGGAATGTACCAGTATTTTGTCAAGGTTTGCTTATTAACTGCACTATCTGCACCTGTTACCTGCTACTCTACAATGTAAATTCAAAACATATATTGCGTATCGAGTAACAACCCATAATCTTGTAAAACCACATTCTCATCAAGAAATCCCATGGAATAATTATTTTGTTGTTGTTTTTGGTTGGAGTTGATATAGCAAGCTTTGATTAACATCTCGCAGATTTTTCTTCTATACTAAAATTTTTTTGTTGAAGGATCCATATTAAGTTATGATACATTTCTTTTAGGTTGTCCCAACTGTATATACTGATGTGCGAGGTCGTACTATCCAGTCAAATCAGGTATTTATTCTCGAATCTCCTGACTTGTTAGTTGTGTAATGCTCTTTTATCTTATGCTGATGCTACTTTCTATTTAGTTTTCTGTGACAGAGCACTTGAGGAATTTAGGCTCGGGACACCATCAGATTATTCCTGGAATTTTCTTCTTTTATGATCTTTCTCCTGTAATGGTTGGTTCCTGATATTTGAAGCATCTGTTATAAAAAAATTTATTTCAAAGAATGCGTGAAGGGTTCTAGCTTTTTTACCAGCCTTTAATTCTTATTTTAACGCCTTTGTATCATATATTTGTCCTTAAAGTTCCTTTCTAAGTCATAGTCATGTTTTGTGACTTCATGTATAGTTTGCCTTTTCGGTCTTCTTTGGCCACTAACTCCTACACGGCTACACCACACTTTCATATACAACTATACAATGAACTCCTATGCCTCTTGTGAGAATCTTGACAAAGGATAATAGTGAGAAGCTCGATTTTGCCAATGGCATGTAGAATAGTCGTATTATGGCAACATTTTGTTTAGCTAACTCAATTCTTTTATTTCGTAGGTAACCTTCATGGAGACCGGTATATCCTTTTTACATTTCATGACTAATGTCTGCGCCATTGTTGGAGGTAAAGTACCTTTCCAAGCTCCAACTATTTGTTCTTTGATTCAGAAAATACTCGATTTTGGACATTTTGTAGATTCTCATGTGGTTTTTTCCCCTGTTTGTTACTAAGTTACTAGTTTCCTTTATATCTGAAAGCTACAAAGGTTCTACAAACTCGAACCGTTCTCCAAACAAATCTAACACCGAATCATACGACACTGGTTTGAACTGTCGTCACCAATATCTCCCTGCATCGTTTCTTAATACTCGCTCCTTAAAAGTAAGGTTGGGTTGGTATTTGGTCATATAAAACAGTACTTGTGTGAAAAGACAAAATGGCCGCTCATAATATCATCCACCTTGCCCATGTGTTTCAAATGCTCCCCCCACCCATGTAATGCTGAGGTGGATCAGGTCTATCTAGCCTTAACCCGTGTTGAACATAGAGATGCTGCTGAAAGACTCATAAGATTCAACCGTGAGAACAAATATCTGAATTGATAAATAGGAGAGCTGTTGTATTGATCAAATACGGTGTTTGATTCGACGTGTATAATTTCATTTTAATAGTGCTGGACATTGATTGAAAAAGTTATCTCCTGTTCTTTATCTTGGTGGAGTTCAGGTTGTTAGAGATCGGTTCCTTGACTAGATCTGCTAGAAAGCAGACTGATGTTTCGATATTTGTGTCTTGACTCAGGTACATTCACAGTTGCGGGAATAATGGACTCATTCGTTTTTCATGGCAGAAAGGTAGTTAAAAAGAAGATACTAAAGAAATTTGGTTAATCTGCTGAACGATTGTTTGTTCTCTATGTTCCGTTCCTAGAAGCCTGACATTAACGGAGAGATTAAAGCTTCCCCGCCGTCTCAAAGTAATGACAAATTAGTCGCAAGGTTTTGGTCAATTAATTTCATCTTCCTTGTAAAAGATTGTATTTGACATTGATTTTATGATAGAAAAGGGAGGCCTCATTGAAATGTTCACTTAATTTGTAAATATATTTACGATTCTATCTCGCATACAAAATGTTTTGGTCAAATTTGAACTTATTGATTGTGGATGGGCAATGGTGATTTGCAGCCCTAGCGAGAAGTTCAAAACTTGATAGATACAAATTTCTATTGTTTCCTCAACTTTGATCGTTTGCTCCGGATTCTTTATGTTCAACAAACAAGCCGTTCCACATTGTGACTCGTGACTCGTGACTCGTAAGCTTTGAACATATAACGAAAATGTCTTAACAATCAGATCCAGAAACTGATAAAGTTGATCGCTTGGAGAACCACGACATTGCAGACATTGCAAATATGGCAGACGGGAGTTAGATAACCATGTCGGTAATCGATAAAAAAATCTCTTACTCGTTCCAATACAATCGTAAGAATTTGTTTTACACAATTGTCGACTAATTCATCAATTAAATTTAGTCGATATCCTCTTTCTACAAATACATTCAGCATTTTTAGTTTCATCCAACATTTTCACAAACCTCTTTTTACATGCAATAGATATAAAATATGTTAATTAGAAACGGGTTTAGAACCGGATTTTTAATTTTTTGGGTTTTTTCACGAATTAATTGGATTTTTGGTGAATTTCTAGAGAGAAAAAGTGTCAAAAATATGTCCAGAAAAATTTCGTCGTTTGCACTAATAACGCTGACTACACCGCCCCTTAAATTTGTGGACGGAACCAAAATCAGGTTTAGGTGCAGCATGAGTGCAAACATAGTCCATAGGCTTAAACTAATATCCATTTCCGAAAGCCCACAAATAAAAACCCTAAACTCCATTCCATCAAACCCTCGTATATAACTCTCCAATCCTTCACTTTCCCTTTATTTCCTTCCCAATCGCCTCCGCTCACTCTTCTCTTCCTCAAAACCCTAAATCTCACTCCCACACACCCTCAACCAATCATGGCTGAACGTGGCGGCGAACGTGGTGGCGACCGTGGTGGCTTCAACCGAGGCTTTGGCGACCGAGGTGGACGCGGTGATCGTGGTCGCGGAGACCGTGGCCGTGGACGCCGTCGTGGACCCCGTCGTGACGAAGAAGAGAAGTGGGTTCCAGTCACCAAACTAGGCCGTCTCGTACGTGACGGTAAAATCTCCTCCCTTGAACAAATCTACCTCCACTCTCTCCCCGTGAAGGAGCACCAGATCGTCGACCTGCTCATCGGACCTGCCCTAAAGGACGAGGTGATGAAAATCATGCCTGTTCAGAAACAAACCCGGGCTGGTCAGCGTACCCGGTTCAAGGCCTTCGTTGTTGTCGGAGACAGTAACGGTCATGTCGGTCTAGGTGTCAAGTGTTCAAAGGAGGTTGCTACTGCTATCCGTGGGGCCATCATTCTTGCTAAGCTGTCGGTTATTCCGGTGAGGAGAGGATACTGGGGTAACATGATTGGCAAGCCACATACCGTTCCTTGTAAGGTAACCGGGAAATGTGGGTCAGTTACTGTTAGGATGATTCCTGCTCCTCGTGGTGCTGGAATTGTTGCCGCTCGGGTTCCTAAGAAGGTTCTTCAGTTTGCTGGTATTGAAGATGTTTTTACTTCTTCAAGGGGTTCCACTAAGACCCTCGGTAACTTTGTCAAGGTACATTACATTCTAACTCATTTATTTATTTATAAGATGGTTTTACGATGATCTTATATCTAACCTTTGTATTGATGCTGTTTAACTTGCTGGTTTATTATTCATTGCGCCCGAAACATTTACGTGAGTAATTTACCTTCTTTTGCCTGTTTATGCTGTTACTTGAAGATACTTGGTAATTAGGATGTTGGTTATCACTGATTTGTTAGAAAGTTCCCTGTATTTTTAGTAAAAAATGATGTTATTCTAGTCGAGAAGATGTCTACACACGTATGCACGCATTTTTACCCTTTAGAAGCAGATGATTTTAGGAAGAAATATACTTGGCGTTGTTTTATTGTCAGGTTGAAATATTTGGCCTCAAATATTATGAATAAATAGTTTGTGGTTACATTAGTAATGATTACTCCATTTGTTTACCTTTGATTTAGATGTAATCATTTGTTTATCTTTGATTGATTAGGACGGAGGGAGTATTTATTACTATTGTATTGTGATTTGTACAAAGTTACTCAAGTGAACTGCTAGGATGGAAAGAATAATACCCCATTGTCCTCTTTGTGCTTTGTTGCTCGTGGTAGCTTTATAATGAAACTGGTGCGGGATTTGATTTCTCTGGCTCACAACTTCAGAACAATTGAGGCACTGGGCGAATGTTGTATTTGACTGCTCTTGCTCTTGAATTCAGTCAAGAGTGTTTTTTCAATTAGTTGTTTCTGCATGTTATCATAAGTCTCTTGTTGATAATTTTGCATTTTCAAGATTGCAACTGTTTGTTGTTACGGGTGTGTAAATCTGGGTTTTGCAATCTTGATTGTTAACAATGCCATTTTTATTTTGTTTATATTAGGAAAGTGATAATCCTTGATAGACTTCCAACTATTTTGAAGGTGGAGTATTTGAAGTTGTTCGTGTGAGTGTTAGCCTTTTGGTGTAAGCTGATTGTATTGTGTGCCACATCGCCAACTATGGCCCTTAGTTGTAAAAAGGCTGGTGACTAGAAACCTTGTTTAGCTTCTCCCTCTCTTAGACAACACCGGATATATCTTTTCGGTATGATATTTGCTGGTTATTGAGTCAATTTTATAACAACAGGGAGTTTACTTGTAATGTAAATGGATACAGTTTAGCACACGCAAGGTGTAACTGAATAGGTGAGTGAGGGTTGACAGCAGGGCACCGTGGCTGATTGTCCTTATGGCAACATCTAATAAGTTATATACCTTTCTGAAATTGATGAAGACGGCTTTTGTATTATTGGTGTCATTGTGTGGTTGGATTTGAATAGGGTGATTACCAGCACATTCGTAGTCATCTCTTCAGTCATCTTCCCTCTGGCTTCAGGTTATATTGTTATACGCTCATTGTGTTTGGGCTGAATGTGCTAATTTTGTCACTATGAATTTTGTCAGGCAACCTTTGAGTGTCTGCTGAAGACTTATGGCTTCCTGACCCCCGACTTTTGGAGAGAAACCCGCTTCACCAAGTCCCCATTCCAGGAGCACACTGACCTCCTCTCCAAACCTACCCACAAGATCAGTTTGGTTGAAGATGTTGACAGGGCAGAAGCTTAAGCTCAGGTTACTGGTGTTACATTTTATCACTTATGTCACTCGGAGTTTCGTAGAACTCTTTGTCGTGTAGGATTATGGATTTTGTTTGATGCCTAGAGAGACCATTTCTTGCAGTTTTGGGCTATGCTGGATAATTTACTCTCTTTTTAAATGCTACTTTTAACTCCATATTTATATTTAGTACTGTATTTATTATTTTTGATTCTTCAAGGCATTTTATCATTTACCAACACATAGGACTGAAAAACAGAGAGTTCTCCAATCGATTGGATTGCCTCTTAAAATG
This sequence comes from Silene conica, assembly GCA_029255685.2. Classification (NCBI taxonomy): domain Eukaryota; kingdom Viridiplantae; phylum Streptophyta; class Magnoliopsida; order Caryophyllales; family Caryophyllaceae; genus Silene; species Silene conica. The sequence continues at coordinate 77,902,637 of CM055312.2, forward strand.
CATGCATTGGTTTGCAAAACACCATATTTCCGTGAATTTTTTTAAGCTACATGCTTGGCGAAACTGATGGATATAGTAAGAGGCCTTAGGCTCTAGTTTTGGTTATGGAAAGTCTGCTTTTTGGAGGCTAGTTTTGAGTCTACTTCTGCGAATCTTAAAGACAGTTGCAGTGGGATTATTCTGCGGTGCATTCGAAAAAGGTGTGGTATGTAGTGTTGTACATTGATAGAGTCCTGGACTCAACATGTGGAGTGGAGTACACCCAGTGCAGAAGATTTACTTGTGGGTTTATTTATGCCGTATACTGTACAATCTTGCCTTTAGGGTGGTTGGAGTTGTTTAAGTATAAGACGGTTTGGGTTTGCTGGAACCCAAAGGACGCTGATTTATATTTCACGTTCTCTTCACATGATACTCCCGTGTAATCACACTGCATGACTGCAGTATTACCATGCTGTCTAGTGTCTAGTGTCTAGTGTAAATGAATGGATATCATTTACTTGTAAAAGACGTATCGGAATTGGATACGCTGCTCCTCGTTTTGGACTACAATAATGGCCTAATTCAATTCCATTCTTGAATGATGATCTGAAAATCTATACTCATTAACATTTTCCAGTTTTGTCCGAAGTGTACACCCAAGATTAGTAGGGTAGGCCCAAGTGTAGAGGAGCCAGGGGATTAAAATCCTTGGTTAAATACAACGTCTACCTTAAGTGGGAGAATTAAATGATTGTTTGCTTACCTAATTTACAAATTTTAATTCATGGGAAGGTTAGGTCTATGATATATGATCTGTTGTAAGTTTTTGACGGACCATATGAGAGAGGCTTAATTCTGCTTTTATTGGAATAAGTTGGTATTTTCTTTTAGAAATGGGAGAAAGTTGCTTTAGACAATGCAAATTTGTAGAATGTAGGAAACGACAATTAAATATATTCATTAAAATGTTCAAAAAATCCCATAATATATAATGAACTATTTTAGAGCCGGTATTCGATATCATTTGACAATAGACTCAAACTGAAGTACTTAATTTGGGATTTATACATCTATGCAGTTAAAATGATCATAAAAATTTGTTTATGTCAACTAAGGGGTCGTTTGTTTCGGCATGGGAAGATAAAATTCCCGGGAAGATGAAATTCGTATGAACTTAAAAATCACGTGAATTAGGTAAATGTTGTTTGGTTGAATGTAGGAAGTTCAATTCATGCGGGAACTTCCAATTAACTAGAGGGGGCTAGGTAAGCGACTTCCTACATAATGTAGGAATTAGAAATTCCATAGAAAGTTCTAATTCCCATGAATTGGGCAACCAAACAAGACCCAATTTTCTCACTTCCCATGATTTTCCAATTCACGTGATTTTAAAAGCCAACCAAACAACCCCTAATTCTTCAATTAGGCCATTTAATTTTTTTTAACTTAATTTCAACTATCATTCAATTTATGTTAATTCCTTAATTTATCTCACCCAAATTTATTCAGCTAAACTTAATTTAGCTCATTTCAAATTAATTTAGTTTAATTTAGATGGCTCTAAAATCCCGTTTAGGATGTGCATTAGTTGATACACAAATTCTCAGCGGTATTCACGGATACCGTTTTCTCTCACAAAATATTCATGAGGAGTGAGTAGAAAGCACATGAAGGTGTTCCACCTTATCTCCTCGTACAAATTTGTGACGGGATTAGCCTGTCACAAACAAAACCTACCGTTGTTTTTTTTTTTGGTTCAACGGAGAGCGCACTTAGTCGCATTACAATAGGGGAGGGGGATTCGATCCTTGGACCTATCGTCCATAATACCTCCGTCTTAACCACTAGACTAAGACATCTTCGGTTACAAAACCTACCGTTGTTGATAATGAATGAATGTAGGTATAGCCGGCAAAAGATTCTGAAAAAGGGGTCGACCATTCTATAAACTCAGTCAGTGAGTCCCCTAATTTAATACCCCAAACCAAAAGGACCCACGTATCAAACCCCCTCAAAGTTTCGTGTCCAAACTCTCTTTTTCAACACCCATCCATTTTTATTACTCTAGCTTATATAAAGCATTCAACAATCACGAGAAGTTCATGAACATATACCGCATCAAAATAGTTGGATAAAATCACAAGGCATAAACTGTAAAGAAAGAAAAGGAAGAGCGTGTTTAGTTTGATTGATTATTCGAATGGAGGAGATGAAAGGAAGTAAAGTGATGGATGGTTCGGATATAAAGGAGTTGGTTGAGAATAGAGAGATGTTTAGTTTATATGTTGATAATAAATTTAAAGAGTTGGATATTGATAATGATGGTAAGTTATCTGTGAATGAACTTGAACCTGCTATTGCTCATATTGGTCTTGCTCTTGGTTTGCCTCCTCAAGGTTCTTCTCAACAATCTGATCATATCTATTCTGAGGTTTGTATTTTTCTTATTACTACCTTTTCATCTCACTTATCTTAGCTCGTACTCATATTCTTGTTTATGCACTTCTAATTGTAAACATATAATTGAGACCAACATATATAACAATATTTGGTTAAATGTATAAAGATGGATCATGGATGTTACTTTTATGGCATGTCAATTTGTCAATTTGTCAATTTTATTGTTAAATTGAGCTTCTATCTTGCTCTAACCATTACTTTAGGCTTTTTTATGTTGAATTTTTTGTTTATTTCTATCGTCTTGCTAGATTCTTCAGCGCTGTACATGTCTACCAGGTTTATTAAACATACTTTTAAAATATGTTTGGTTTATTAAAAGAATAAACATACGGAATGAAATTTCAATCCATGAGAAAGAGATGGGATGGGTTCATGGTTACGGGAATTCAGGGGTTTTTAGGTGGAACGAGAATTTCATTAATTCCAACTCCATTCTAAAATGTCTCAACCAAACACTAAAATGTCTAGAATTCAATTCATTTCATTCCAAATCACTCAACCAAACATTTGTAAAGATTCATAATTTTATTTTGTTGTTTCTAGTATTTATAACTTATAACGAGTTTGATAGGACACAAAAACAATTTTAAATAATAACTCATATGGCGATATAAGGGCCAAAAAAGAGCCTGGAAATGTCTTATTTATCGAATATACGGATCAATTATTATACAATGGTCTTACGCTCCCAACACTACGTCCTACGACAGTATTGATTAATATAATCCATGCGTCTAAAATTACTTTTTTTTTCTCAACTACATCGCCGATAAAAATCATACGCCAAGCTGTCGGACTTGGTATGTATGAAATAACATTCTCGGAGGCATAATATTCATTAGTCCCTCCTATTCGTTGTAACATTCTCTATCGTTCGGTAGATATAAAAAACAAAGAGAGGAATTAAATAATGGAAAAGTAACCTATTGAAGTTAGGTGATTCGAGAGAGAAAAGTATCGTGGGGATATTGTTGTGAGATAAAGTGATTAAATTAAATATAAAATATGAGTATCGTGGGGTATAATAGTGGGCTGGGATAATTAAAATATGAATAAAATTGTGCCAAAAAGTGAAATAAGGGGGATATTGAGAATAGACGGAAAATGAAATCAAGAAATTTATTTTAAATACGAGGGAATATGTGTATGTGGTACGTCAAATGGACATTTAGATGACTGGTAAACAAAATCATTTCTTGAAATAATCTTTGGAAATTTATATAAATATGTTTTGCCGGAGACTATTTCTATTTTCAGCAAGTTTTACTTGCGACGGATATATCCGTTATGAGTTTACAACGGGTCAAATAGTACCCATATAGGTAGATAAGACAAAACAGTTTGCTATTTTCAATGCACTATACTTTTGTCCTATCTACTTCACATGGGTAACATTTGACTCGTCGCAAATTTACAACAGAAATACCGTTACAGATGAGAATGAGAATTTGTGTTGTATTTTACTTGTGGAGTTGATTTTAAAACTAGAGGAAGTGTGTAGTGAAGAAAAAGTAGAAAGAATCTACCCCTATTTTATGCCAAAGATGACCACATTATTAGTTGTTTAATTAACCGACTTAGGGCCGGACCGTCCTACTCCTACCATACAATTTTTATTCTCTACTTCACCTATTTTGGTATCATGATTCATGCCAAGTCTAAACATGTGGATTAATAAAACATTTTAACATTTAACTCAATGACGACCTCTTGGATTATAAAATCCACATTGGTTGGAGATGAGTGATTTTACCACTTTATAAACTAAGAGGCCTAATCCTCTTACTGTCGGTTGGTTGGTTTAGGATGAACCCTTTCCTCTTGTCTTTGTCAAGAGTTCCAACTCTCCTTCATTCACGTCAGGCCCAACCCATTTGTATGCTCTTATAAGACGACTCATGTTCCGATTTTCTCGTTACCTTATTTCTTATTTAAGGTTTAATTATCACAATTTTTTGTGTAAATTGATTTTATATAAGACTTGCCGTAAATCGGAACATAGACTTAAGTAGATTAGATCTTAGGGTGTTACCGAGAAAAAAACAAGATATATGGGATGTATTACCTCAAATTTTACTTGTTTTTAAGCATATGCGTATTTTTTCCAAGCTTTATTATCTTAAACTTTATTTGTTTTAAAACATATGTGTATTTTTTATGAGATTATTAGAGTTTATAATTTAGATTTTATTTTTTCCTGTCAAGTTTAAACTAGTGATAGTACATGTACATCGGATGTATAATTAGGGCCGTTAATGAGACGAGACAGCTCGCGAACAACTCGAGATCGGCTCGGTCAAAGCTCGGCTCGTGTGAGCTCGGCTTGAGAACTTAACGAGTCAAGCCGAGCAAAGGTTGGCTCGACTCGAAAAGCTCGTGTGCGCCTCGAACATTTGAGATTACATAAGATATTAATCATATTTAATAAAAATATTTTATCATTATTATATCTTTGTAGCATATATATCAAATATCTTGTTGATTCGCTAAATATTTTTACATAAAATCTTCGAACTTTGTTATTGTAAATATTAGACGGAAGAAATTTTAAAAATTAAATTTTTATTTTTTCTATATAGGGCTCGATTTGGCTCGAACTCGTGTTAAAGCTCGCAAGCTTTGTAACGAGCGCATTTTTTTCAAGCTTGGGTACGATCGGCTCGAGCTCGAGCTTTGGTAATCGAGCACAAGCCGAGCAAGGCCAAGCTCGGGCTCAGCTCAACTCGTTAACACCCTATGTATAATCCAGTTACTAGGCGTACCAGTCATAGACTCATAGATATATCGTGATGACCGTGACTGATATTAGTTAGTCTCAGACCAGAACTGATAGCTCTAGGATATTTGATTCTGATATCGATGGAGCTAAACAAATATATCATTTTCTAATTTATTTGCAACGGCCGAAAGTGCAGTTAAAGTGGGTCATTTGACATTTACAAATTGCAAGTCAATCCATATGTTGTTAGAAGGTAACCTTTTTGAATCACAAATACTTTTAGGTGAGAATTATACATCAGAGCTGACACAATTAATATGAACAAGGACCACAGCGAAAGAGAGCTTTTAGTAGATAAGTTTCCATGATAATTGGAGTCACATACCAATAGAAATTTTTGGTCGGTTTGAGATTTGTGGTTTGCCTTGCTACATTTTTTACGAGCATGCGTAATCTACATTCCACAGGGCACAGGTAATGTCGAAAGCGACACGGGTTTTAATTCAATGTTTGGTAGGACGGTGTCATCATCTCCAAACAAACAATTTAAGGTTAAGCTTATGTATGTAGCAATGACTTTGACGTATTTCACTTCGACATTTCATTTTGTAAACGTTATATTCTATACTTTACTGTACACAGTGTTACATGCTGACGCCCATAAACATTCAACAACAGAATCCGAGTAGCATAGATTTCCAATCACTACTGGCAGGGGTTGTTGCCTCTACCAAACAATGAAAAAATTGAAACTTCTAGTTGAAACTATCGATTTTTTTCCCTAATTTGTTCTATTACATTAGTAGTTTGCCCTTGCTGAATTTTTTCGCTCCCTAACGTGGCTCTATTTATAAGTTTCGCTAGTTCTGAAATTTATGTTTTCTTTTTAGGTGTTGATTCCTATCTGGTCTTGTCCAGTGTGTTAGACTGCTTTTGGTACTTGTGATTTCGACCTAGTCAATTTATGGAGAGAAAAATAACGGACATTCGAGTATTATTTAAGATCTAAAGCATTCACATAACAAGGTGATAGACTAGTATAGTTAACCATGATTGTTTGTTATAGGTATTGAATGAATTCACTCATGGTAAAGACGAGAAAGTGAGCAAAACTGGGTTCAAAGAAGTTTTGTCGGATATTCTGTTAGGGATGGCGGCTGGACTAAAGCGTGACCCCATTGTCATTCTTCGCATTGACGGTGAAGACCTACAAGAATTCATCAACACCCCTGGTTTTGAGACTGATGCATTGTCTATATTCTCCGAGGTTGAATCAACTGATATCACTTTCCATGATCACATTGTCAAGGCGCTTCAAAAGTTGGGTGTTGATCAAGGCTTACCCCCCATTTCCGATCCTTGGGTATGCAACTGCTATATCACAATCTTTTTTATCATATGTCCTTAATGATCGGGCTTTAAACTTTTTGTGGACGTTAAGGTTTCAGCTTGAAACTCTATAACTCACTCAAGACCTTCGAGTTTTACCTGAAATGTTATGACTGCGTGTGTAATTATATCCACTTACGATTTTGCAGGTTATGAGCAATATAGTGGAGCCGCCTCTAAACTCTTTAGTAGAATGTACAAGTAATGAGAGTCCTGTATCCCAGGAGACCTTCTTGAAGACGTTCAAGGAAACGCTTGCGAAAATAGTTGAGCGTCTTAAAGAACAGCCAGTGATAGTCGCGCATACTGAGAACACCTATGATGGAAGTGCCATTAAGAGCCTTTTAGCTAACAAGTTTGAAACCGATAAGGTTATCACACACTTACTTCGAAATTGACATTATTATTGCCTGTGTGTTTGTAAACGGAGCCACAGGGTTAATTTTTATACTGATACCCCATCATCGGTACTATTCAGTTACGTAGAAGTTAGAACAAATTGTGGGAACTATTTGGTCCAGAAACTTAAGGAGTGTATTATGTTTGTTACATTTAGGTGTTGGATGCTGCACTAGCAGCTGTACCTAGAGATAAGCAGGGAAGATTGTCCAAGGAATATCTGAAGATAGCATTGGATTCGTTGGGTCCCTCTGCTGGTTTGCCTCCCTATGGCGCTATTGATGAGGTATCGCTTTATTCTTGGTATTAAATATCGACAGACACGCAACTTATTGGCATATACTTGAAGTTATTTTTGGCCTGTCGCCGTACTAATTGATGTGTAAAGGGTTTCAAAAAAATTACCAATTCTAGACATTAGGTTACTCGGTATACTGGTATAAGGGTCATGCCGGTAAGGTACAAAATGTCGGTATATGGTCAGGTCATTTCCTGTTCGAGGTATGATTCACTTGTGCAATATTCTAGTTAGTGTGAGTAAAGGTGGTCAGTTCTGAGTAATCAGAATAAGAGTCAGATGTGGATATATTGAGTTTCGAGTCATATTCAGGGTCGTCATAGGGTCTTAAAAAACCTAGCTAACTTTTAGTCCGGGTTAATTTGTTGTGAGCAGATGGACGAGGTTGTGAATAATGTGTTTAAGATGGTGGAGGCGAACGACGGAAAGCTAGTAAAAGAAGAGGAGTTTAAGAAGTTGTTATTGGAGATATTAGGAAGCATGATGTTGCAATTAGAAGGCAATCCAGTTTCAATTTCTGCTAATTCAGTTGTGCATGAGCCTCTTGCTGATCCTTCTTCATTGTTGCCTACATCTACTTCCTGAATTTTCATATCCTATATACAATGTCAACTAATAATAAGGCTTAATTAGAGACTAATTATGTCCCTAAATGCTTACTTGTGTAAACTTGTAAAGCTATTTCAGCGCGTTGTATTCTTAATATGCATGTTATGTTGCATTAAGGCTTAATTACAGACTAATTATGTCCCTAAATGCTTAGTTACGTAAACTTGTAAAGCTATTTCAGCGCGTTATATTTTTAATATATGTGTTATGTTGCATTATAGATGTGTCAATATGTACCCTTTGCTCATGCATTATTTGTTGTCCGCGTTAATTGTATTTGAATCGATTTTACATTTTTATTTATGTCATAGTACTGAACTACACTTTACCTTTTGTGCCTTTAGCTCCTCTTGGTAGATAATTTCATCCTTGTTGTGCGAAAATGTCGATATCTCTTGGAGCGATACAAAACTCGTCTTGTTGTCAATGGCAGGTCACAGCAGGTCGGTGTAGATTGTGACGAGACATTCAGTCCCGTAGTAAAGCCCACTACCATCCGTGTTGTCCTCAGCATCGCCATATCCAATAAATGGCAAATTCACCAGCTTGATGTGAAAAACGCATTTTTGCACGGCCATCTAGCTGAAACGGTCTATATGCATCAGCCTCCCGGATTCCGTGATCAAAAATGTCCTCATCATGTATGCCTCCTCAAAAAAATCTCTTTACGGTCTCAAACAAGCTCCAAGAGCGTGGTACCACCGATTTGCCACCTTTGTCGCTTCCATTGGGTTCCGAAACAGCCGGTCCGATAACTCCCTGTTCATCTACCGCAACGGTAATGACACTGCCTATCTACTACTATATGTGGACGATATCATTCTCACTACCTCAAGTGACCAGCTGCGTGTTACTCTAATGGGTCAACTACACTCGGAGTTCACTATGACCGATCTTGGGCCTCTAAATTTCTTTCTTGGGGTGGCCGCCACAAGACACAAACACGGCCTCTTTCTCCACCAACAACGTTATGCCGAGGACATTGTCAACCGAGCAAATATGGACTCATGTAAACCCGCTCCAACCCCGGTTGACACAAATTCCAAGCTCAGTGCGACGGACGGTGCTGCAATAGCTGATCCTTCATTATTTCGTAGTCTCGCAGGTGCACTTCAATATCTCACATTTACGAGACCCGATATATCTTATGCCGTACAACAAATTTGTCTTCATATGCATGACCCACGGGAGTCTCATTACGGGGCTCTTAAACGGATCATACGGTATATCAAAGGAACGGCCCATTTTGGTCTCCATATCACCGCCTCCCCTGCCTCTTCTCTTATCACATATACGGACGCCGATTGGGCCGGGTGTCCCGACACGCGACGATCCACTTCCGGGTATTGTGTGTATCTAGGTGATAATTTGGTGTCTTGGTCCTCTAAAAGACAGGCCACGGTCTCACGATCTAGTGTCGAAGCCGAATATCGAGGCGTGGCCAATGTTGTTGCAGAATCCTGTTGGATTCGAAATCTCCTGCTCGAGTTACACTGCCCTCTTCGCAAAGCCACGTTTGTCTATTGCGACAATATCTCGGCAATTTACTTATCCGGAAACCCGATAAATCATCAACGCACCAAACATATTGAACTCGACATCCATTTCGTGCGTGAAAAGGTAGCACTCGGTGATGTTTTGGTCCGCCATGTTCCCTCACGATATCAATTTGCGGATATATTCACTAAAGGTCTACCCCGAATTTTATTCGACGATTTTCGAGACAGTCTCAGCATCCGTCCTCCTCCCGTTTCGACTGCGGGGGTGTAATAGAATACAAAAATATTTCATAGAATCTTTTTGTTATCTTTTTGCTATCATACGTTTTGTATAGTTTCCTTCTTCATGGGATGTCAATCCCCTTATCTTAGGATAGTTTGTTTAGTCTTCCTAAAATCATGGGTTGACCATGATCCTTGTATCCTATATATTGTATACCTTGTATTGACACTAATGAGGAAAAGATTCATTTCTTATATTGAGTTCAATTCAGCTCCTTTCAAGAACAAGCCTTAATCTGCTATGATTCAATGTTTTGAACGATGAGCTGATTTTTGTCCTGCTTATAGGTAAAAGGGGCAGCTATTGGGGTTGGGGATTTGTTCTTGGCATCTGAGGTTGCATTCCATGATAGAAGAATACCCATTCCTATGAGTATCTAAGCTTCTCATTGTGGAAGTCTGGTTAGTCTTTCAAGATTTCCCTTCCTTCTGCACTGGATGACTTCTTTCTTTGTATCATGCATTGTTGTACGAACCTTTTTTTGTCGTTCAAACTGCAAGTTTATATTCTGTTCTCGTTGTCGGTTTTACCCCATGGTATGTCATGTTGGAAACTTTCAGTGGGGTGTTTGTTTGAACTCAAAATAACTTTGTTATGGTTCTCTTTAAGGTCTAAATGTAGGGTTTTGGCTGAGGAATTGTTTCTGTTGGCTACTCATACTTCGTCTATGCATTTCACACTTGTGCAAGATTTCGTCATGTTTTGTTTTTGAATTTGAGTGGTCTGTCTTGTTCAGGTCTTCGATTTATAAGGGATTGACTACGACAGACATGCTCTACATCCAACATGGTGCACTCGCTAAATTTGAAGGTAATGGTGACTGCAACAAATCCTGCAAAATTTGACCATGTTAGTTCTTTTTTCTCTTAAGCAGGTTCATTATTTAGTGCTGGTATGACTTTTGGTTGAAGTCCTGATCTTGAAATTGGGTTTAGCGGCCACATCTCAGTCGTTGCGTCATAGTGCAGTCCTGATAGATGATTAATGCATCAATGGTATGTCTTATTGTTGCTGCTAAGAGGCTACCGACCAAAAATTGTCGTGTTTGCTCTCTGTACTCTTATTGCTATTATAATTTCTTTGAAGGCCAAATGGTCTGGAAGTCAAATGCTTTTCCAGTTCAAAACTCTTAGCAGTTAGCAGCTACTGTATATCTAATCATCATGTCATGATCGAAAATGCTCATGCAGTCTTCACACTAGGCAGGGAACTTAAAGTCTAAAACTACCTGCATTTCCTTATTGGAGTATTCGTTTTTGTTAAAAGGGGCTGGAAATGTTCACAATCTTCGTACAGTAATTATCCAGGATCAGATGCTTATCATTGTTGCAGTCGACTGACTCGACTCTACTTTTATAGCAGTTCGCATGTTATGATGCCAACTTTTTTAACATATGATTCTTTTTCCTGATATTTTCAGGCAGGGAAATTGACCACTGGTGATTCTTTGGACATGTCTCCACACGATGAAGCAGCTATCAGTGCAAATGAGGCTACCATCAACGATATGCAGGTATCCTGTTTCAGAAAACCGTCATTTATTAGTTCTTCATTGGCAAGCTCTTCATACACAAACCTGAACCTGATGACCAAGAGCTTTGTATTTATATGTTTATTTGAACTTCAGGGTGCCGCTGTTGCTTATGTAGCTGAGCTGCTGAAAGACCCGGTTATTTTTCTAAAGGCTGTGACCGATATTATTGATGGTGATAGGCCCTCTGCAGAGGAGTTCGGGCAAAACTTGGCTGACGTTACCGCTTCTCTTGACTTGACTGTTGCTAAACTTATCGATTTTGTTCGTGGGAAATGCATCGCTGAACTCTGAAAGTCTGCAGTTTCCCTTAGCAACCATATTTTACAATTCCTTCAGAGACACACCAAGTGTAACACTTCCCTACAGCATAATTTCTAATGGGAATTGTCCAATTAAGAAGTTGCAGAATGCAACACTGGTGTTCATGCTCAATTTTGCCATACTTGCCTTACAGTAATATGATAAATGGAATCTCTTTTCTTCCTTTTTTGTTGGCAAGTTCCTTTGCCATACTGCAAATTTCTTTTGGTTGAGTTCATTGCAGGATTGAACTCTTTATGAAAAAATGCCTCTTTTTTACCAGTATCCTGATAAATGTTGACAGGATTTTGTACTTGGGTTATAGGTTCGATCCTGAAGGGCTTACTAACCGATCCCATATTTTAAGATGCATTTTCTTCGAGTCATATGATTGATGCCTCTATAATTTTACTGGTATAACCAAGTAGTACTCCTGACATAAATTGTCCCGAAAATGATTCTGGAGGCGATTTTTAGTCGGAAATTAGCTCGATTACTGGTAACGCCAACAAATTAGATTACAGAATGAAAGATTATTAGTAGAGCAAAATGTATGCTTCTTAACTACTCTCCATTTAATTATACATTCTTTACAAGAATGAGCACCTAAAAATACTTCTACCATTTCCCCCCCCACAATAAATGCTTTTCAAGAATGTTATTTAATTTCTGTAATCTCTTTAATGAACATTATGCAATAGGATATATACAAGTGAATTGTTTGCAGGGATCAATTATCTGCAGTCTAATCTCAAGAAGATCAAGGTTTTGATTAATTGGCGACAATGGGGTTTGAAAACATCAAACTTAATGGCATGGGGAAGAAGCCAACCCCCGGAAAAGCGACTGTTCTATCTCTTGGTAAAGGTTTCCCTCATACACTTGTGATGCAGGAGTTTCTAGTTGATGGCTACTTCAAGAACACCAATTGCGACGATCCTGAGCTCAAGCAGAAGTTAACTCGGCTATGTACTTTCTCTACTCTTTTTCTTCCTTATTTGCACCCCATACGAATATCTGAACATCATTTTCAGAATTATTGATACGGATTATTATCAAATGTCGAGTATCCAATTTGTGCTTTTGGTTAAGTCCGACATTAAACCTTGAAAATCATCATAAAACTTGGCATTTCAAGTTTTACGACTCCCAAGAGACGGTCTCACTTACATCAAGTCTCCCGGGAGATAATCTCACATAAAAAGAATCCAAGACAGTATTATTTGAAAGTTTTGTTTAATTTTGTAGGTAAGACAACAACTGTGAAAACAAGGTATGTGGTAATGTCGGACGAGATTCTAAAGAAATGCCCAGAGCTAGCAATGGCAGGCCAAGCCACAGTTAAACAAAGACTTGACATATGCAATGACGCTGTAACTGAGATGGCAATTGACGCCTCAAAAGCCTGCATCTCAGATTGGGGAAGGCCCATTTCAGACATAACCCACTTGGTTTATGTGTCCTCCAGTGAGGCTCGTTTACCCGGTGGTGACCTCTACCTTGCTAAAGGTCTTGGGCTGAGTCCCGAGACAAATAGGGTGATGCTCTACTTTTCTGGGTGCTCGGGTGGGGTGGCTGGCCTTAGAGTGGCCAAGGACATTGCAGAAAACAACCCTGGTAGCAGGGTTTTACTAGCCACTTCTGAAACAACCATAATTGGATTCAAGCCACCGAACCCTGACAGACCATATGATTTAGTTGGGGTGGCATTATTCGGTGACGGGGCTGGGGCAATGATAATCGGATCTGACCCGTACCCACATTCTGAAAACCCGCTTTTTGAGCTGCACACTGCAATCCAGCATTTCCTGCCTGATACTGAGAAGATCATTGATGGTAGGCTAACTGAAGAAGGCATAAGCTTTACTTTAGACAGAGCCCTCCCTCAAATAATTGAGGACAATATAGAAGGGTTTTGTGGCAAACTGATGAGTAGTATCGGATTAACAAGCGAAGATTATAATAATATGTTTTGGGCAGTTCACCCTGGTGGACCCGCGATATTGAACAGGCTCGAAAAGAGGCTTGATTTGTCACCAGACAAGCTGAGTGCTAGCCGAAGGGCTCTGACGGATTACGGGAATGCTAGCAGCAATACAATTGTGTATGTGATGGAGTACATGATTGAAGAAGGCTTGAAAAAGAAGAATGGAGAAAAGAGTGATAATGATTGGGGATTGATTTTGGCTTTTGGTCCTGGAATTACATTTGAGGGTATTCTTGCTAGGAATCTGTCTGTCTGATAAAAATATCTTGATTTTACCTGTTTTACAGCAGTTACATGTAAGCTACTGCTACTGCTACTGCTACTGCTACATTAAAAAGTTTCCTATCATAAAGTTATTGTGTACTGGTTATAATTATTTTCCGAAATCATAATGAAAATCTAAGAAGCTATTTACTCCATATATCGTATCGAAAATGATGTATTGTACTGAGTCTACTGACTACTGAAAAGGCAACTGCCTGCACGTTTTGTACTGCATAAGAATAACAAAATAACTTAGTCCTGAGGCATTGGCATGAATCAGTAGCAGAAAGAGTAACAAAAACGAGTAGGACAGAAAAGGCGAAGCTCATTCCAAACAAAATGAGATGGTTTCGAAGAGTTGGAACTCTTGGAAGGAGTACTAACTACTAAGCAAAGAATTTGCTGCCATATTTTCAAGCTGTATGTATTCTACATCCTTTCAGGCTACCCTCAGAGTCCAGAGACATGGCGGTAGACCGAGTCAATATACATTCAACTTTCAAGTGTTTAGCAGTTTGCACCAAATAGTAAGGGTATTAGATTAGATTAGATTAGATTAGATGCTATAAGATTAACCATTATTACCACAATAGACATGTATAACAAAGAGGAACGTTCATACTTCATACAACTAAGTTGCTTTCGAACAGCCTCCAAAAGTCGTCTGAGCTGTGTATCTACTATCTACCCTTTAGTTAGTTTCCGTCACTCAGATAACATCTCAATAAACCATGTCGCAAATTCACAATGAATTGATGCTATCAGCTCCATAGCAGCGCTTGCACCAATTCATACATGTTTATAAACCTGGCAAATGGGTCAACTAGGTTGGGTTTGAATTGGGTCAGTTTGGGTTCTCAATGATTTCGGGTTAATTCAGATCAGGTCAGGTCATTACAGGTTTGGGTCTGTTTTGATGTGTTGGTCCGGTCATTTTCAGGTCAACCGGGTTGAGATATTTCAGGCTGGTCATTTTCGGGTCAATGAATAAGAGAGATTTGATGCCATCTCAGAATAAAGACGTTCAACACCGTGGCCGTGGAGCTAATAAATAATCCCGTTCATGTATTCTAGCCTTCAAATGAGACTTTCAAAACCACCACGGAAATTGAATTAGAAAGAACTAATAATATGAAAAGCAACTCATAAACGACCTAGCAAGAAGGCGTGATTACGTGCACATCTTTTTAACCATGACAAGAAGGCAGCACGGTTATGAGCACATCTTCCATGCATGCTGGATATGCTCATTCCCATTATCCATCGGGGTTTTTCACGTTACGCGCTCTATGTGGAATGTGGATACGCCATGAGGATAAGCACACTAAAATTTTGTCAAATTTTAGTTCATCCTTAAAAAGTCCAGAAAGAATTTGCAATTTCCAGAACGCAAAATACACATACCCGTTTTTTCTCTGATCTAGTTATAACCGGGTATCTGTTACAGATCTGACCGTCAGCTACCATAAAAGTTAATGAGTTCTTCCAAATAAATAAACTCAAGAACTTCATACTTTGACATACTTTTAATCAACAATCCTAGAGAAAATGGCTATGTCGGAACAAGTGACATATTTGTCTGATAGCACTTAACTGAAGGCCTGCACCAGTGCGCCATGAGCGAATACATCTGAACACGTTCATGAAATCCACCTTTGAGATCGCTAAACAAAGTTGTTGGTGCAGCTTGCCACATCGTGTAGTAAAATTATACAACTCCTGAAGGAAGTCGCATAACAAGTTGTCCTCCGAAGATGCTGCAAGCATTGAAAATGGAATGAATAAACAAAAAAGATAAGTGAACGGTGTGAGGTAGAAGCTTCAAGTCCTTGAGTTGTGGTCAATAATACATATGTCAGATAAGCTTGCTTGTTCACTTGTTCAGTCATTAAGTCACTACTGTATGATTCTTTTCATACAGCATTAACCCACTGCATCAATGGCTCCTACAAATTGCGGGGTAGGGGTTCGGATGTATGCAGCCTTATGATACTCTTCATATAAGAAAAACATTGGCCAAAATAACTATATGAACAAGACAAGTGTCGAACCTTTTGACATAATAATAACAAAAGTCTGCGAGGATGAAAGTTTGAACAATCTCCGAGATGAGGACAAAGGATGGCCATAATCCATAGCCCAAAGCAGTAAGGAGGTGCCCACGACTATCCAAAACCTAGATGAAAAAAAGAACGGCAAAAGATGACAAAATAGAAGTAAGAAAGAACAGCCTCTTTTAATGATGTTTATGCAAACCTTATAAACAAGCATCCCCGGAGTTACAATGTTCTATTTAACCAATAATTCTAAACATTTATTCAAAGAGCATAGATGTTTACAGGCTTAGCCAGTTTGAGATAATTCCTCCAGGTTCTTCTGTCGTATTTATTTCATTTAGATAGTTTCTACTCGGTGAGCATGTCTCAGGTACAAGCTCTCGCGACTATACACATACGGATTATTTATGATGAAAGTTTTAAATACCCAATTTTAGATTTACAGTTGCTATTAAGCATGGTATGAAAAAAGTAAGCAAAACACTGTTCAAGTAAAAAAAGGAAGCAATTGACAACAAATCCAATCCATAAGAAAGAAATTGATAAATTTTGTCAAAGACCACGAAGAGGACATCCCGCTAAAAAATAGGCAATCTAGTACCAAGGAGAATGGAATGTTGACCCTTTCCAAGATTAACATTTCAGAGCAATTTTTAGTGTACTGAATAACACGAGTAAACAACAAAGGTTGTAGATATATTTTTAAGAGTTCCAGTACAAGAAGACTGGAGATTTGGAGAGCCACAAACACTTCATTTATCTTGAAACACTTTCACAAACTTCAAGTTCAAAACAATACCTGAAGAACCCAGTGGGCACAGCTCAAAAACCTTGCTACTCCAAGTGCAAACACATAATGAGCTGTAAATGGTTCAACAATCTGAAAGAACAAAACAATCGGGTGTCAAAAAATCACAGAGTGATTATCAATATACAGATTACACCCAAGATAACCGCACCTTTGTATTTTGCATAACCCGCAACTGTGGCAGCACTGAAACAGCTTCTAAATATACACACATTGCCCACATAATTCTGTTTATAATATTGTGTGAAGTTGAGGGATGAACTAGGAATGCTAAAACAGCACAAGGCGCCAACTGCCAAAAGAGATGGGAAATATAATTAAATTAATACTCCGTGCAACTTAATAAGGGGAAACAGAAAATGATATGTTTTAAGTAGAAAATAACTGGTTGTGTCACAAAATAGACAGATTTCCAGTTGCAACTTGCAAGCCATATAAATCAATTCTGATGCAATAATTTTTTGAAGGCAAGTCATGGAGCAGAGGTTCCCTCTCCTACCTTACATAGTGTACACATGGGTTTAATACTCGTTCCACCTAGACCAAAGGATTGCCCCTTCTCACCCCCTCCCTAAATGGGTTTCTTTAGTTTGAAGAAGATAAATCAATCAATAGAAGTGCCATCAAGCGAAGTCTTTCTTTATATGCATTATCACGTTAAGAAAAGTAGTGAACAACGAGTGCAACATTACATATGGTCTGCAAGGTATTCCATGGAGCAGAGCAAATAGGTGAGATCATTCATCAGTCCAACAGAAACAAGCCAGTAATAGACACCCCAAAGTAATGATAACACTATGATGGGAATAGATTGACAGCAGCATAAATCTACAGGAGAGATGCAAGTACATAATCATCAAGAAACTATAAGATATCCCGTCATCATAGCAAAAGTAGAAATATGATCTTCAAGTATATGAGCACACAGCAAACGTTTAGCAGGCAGGCAAAAGGGGAACATAATAGAGAAATTGGAAGAAATTGCTTCTATCAGCTACTAAGGCTCTTAAGCTGTAATAATCAAAGAGATGACTCATGAACACACGATTGCCATACTCAGAGCGTAGGGTAAAATTCCTCCCCAAATATGTTTCGGAGTAGTGTTACTCAACTAAAAAATAATTGGAAGACAGGAATACGAAGGAAAAAGCTTATCCTGATGTTAGTCAGTAGCAAAAGTCACTTTACTCGAGATTAATGGTTATTAATAATGCACAGCTATGTTAAAAGTCACTTTACTCACCACATAATATATAGGAAAGTTGTCCTTATCCTCCATATAAGTTGACCTCAAGCTGAACCGAATCATATAAATTACCCACAATGTAAAAGCCAAAGTAGCTGAATCAAGCAGCGTATGTATATCATATTCCATGACAAAACTGCAGTACAGCCTTATTGCTAGAAAAATAGCAGTCAACTCTTGTGACTTCAGAGAGAGCCCTG
The DNA here is from genome assembly GCA_029255685.2 of Silene conica. Lineage (NCBI taxonomy): Eukaryota > Viridiplantae > Streptophyta > Magnoliopsida > Caryophyllales > Caryophyllaceae > Silene > Silene conica. The sequence goes on from CM055312.2 coordinate 77,920,671, forward strand.
TATATCATCCAAAGAAGAATAATTTACTGAAGATAAAGCCTCGGCGACACCAAACAGAAACTATAGTACTCCACAAAATTAAACAAAAAAAACATCTCAACAAAGTGAATAGGCTACTAATACAAACTAAAACCACGCATATGTTCTACTCCAAGTCTCAAATCGTGAGTTAACCTATCTGTTGCCAATCTATTGTGTTACTGTAACATGAGTGCAAGAATTAGTATGCATGTTGATTTCTCACTGAAGCCTTGGTGCATCTCGCACCTTCTAAAACTAAGCAAGCATCATTGACTTGTTAAACATTAAAATAGCAGAAACTTCAAAGCCAAAGACTCCACTTTGCTTTTCTACAACGCAAAGTTCCGAAATCCCAAATATCAAGCAATATAGAACCTGAAGGAACAGGAATATTAGAAAAAAATTACAAAATCCAATTTCAAAACTCCAAAAAAACAATAAAAAAGTACATTGAAAGTTCAGGTTCAAAATGGAAGTCAATTGATCCCAATTCAAAAAGCTTTGTAACCATCTTTATTAACAACTAGCTAGAAAGAAAAAAGTTGGATCTTTATGCTTCATATATAGGTAATTGCCCATACCAGAAAAGATGAAATTTTAACAGCTCTCTGATTTGAAGTAAACATCGTCGAAAGGTATCTTAATACAAGGGGAACAAATCGTTAAAAATCGAGCAAAAAACAAAATCAATCATCTAACAGTATTCATATCGAAAAAATCATCTGAAAATTCAACAATAATTCCATCATCGCCCTTTCGGATAAACAAATTTCATCAAAGCTAAAAAATTCCATCAATTACAATTATAAGCAGAAAAAATAAACGGAGGAAATTAAGCCAAAAGATCAAAGCTTTTAAAACAGACCAACAGATTAATTGCACCACCAATTACACTACACAGCCTCAAATTTATATCACAAAAAAAAAATTAAAATGAAAGAGGCACTGAGCAAATTAAGCGAAAAGATCAGAGCTTCAACACATCACAACAACCTGATAACACAAATTGAATTCTTGTTAATCATTAAATACACCAACAAGTAAACTAAACAACCTCAAATTCGCATCATATCCAGAAATATGAAAGCGAAAGAGAACAAATTGACCAGATTAAGCCAAAAAACTCATCAAAGTTAGCCTCACAGAGATTATAAAGAAGAAAACAAATGATTACCGGCGCAAGTTTTCTCCTTTGCGAGCTTATATATAAGGACGGCGATACCAATGGCGTGAACGGCTTCGGCAGCGACGAAGAGGTTATCGTGATCATGCACGACAGCCCTAAGCAAAACCAATGCCGCCATTCCGGCGACGACCGCGAGAAACGCCTTTACCTTCGGCGGTTGTCGTTTTAGCCATAACGTAATTGTGTGGATCGGCCTTCTTGGCGGCCTCATTTTCGATTGATATAGGGATTTGGTTTTCTTTTTTTTACAGAAATGTTTTGAATTGGGGATTTAGGTTTCTCTCTCTTGTCGTGTGTTCATCCGTTTCTTCTGAATTGAATCGACGATTAAAGGTGTGATTGTATTGAATTATCAATTAAGGTATTGATTTGGGAAAGTTGGTGGCAGGTGGCCCGTCCTAGGACCTGGGGAGTTCGGGGTATTGATACGCGGGATTAGACGCGGGTTTGGGTCAGATATATTTTGTCCAAAATAAATTCTATTTAATGATGGCTAAATTGTTTGCGGTTTGCAATGGGTTGAGATTTTGGATTATACATCGGTATTATACAAAATGATATTCCCTATATGCTTTACTTGTGTCTTATATTATCTATGTAGTTAGTATTTAACTTCTCGCAAATTTGTGATAGTATACTCGTCACAAATGAGAATTTGTGAATCTCATTGTAATTCAGTTTAACTCAATTTAGTTTGGTTCAGTTTCATTCAATTCATTTCAGTCTTTTCCCGCTTATCTTTTTACAAATTAACTCTTATTTGAATCCAGTTCAATATGTCTGTCTCATTTATGGAATAATGGAAGAAATTTGAAAAAAAATGTTCATAAAAAATAACGTTTTTGTGAGCTGTAAAACTTCAAATTGTGGGAACTGGGAAAGGAATGGAAATTAATTTTTTTTTGTTATGTACAAGTTTTTATTTAAGACGAGTAGATCAATCGATCAATTTTAAACTTAAAACAAATCAAATAATACGAATAAGATAACAACAAAATATATAAGAAATAACAACAAATTTGTGTTATAAGGATCCGTATTAAAAAGTGATCCGACTTGGGAGGTGCATTTAGCTTTCATGTAACAAAAGAAGTTAGATTGGGTGGGTGACTTTGATGAAAGTTATTATTGATTAGGTAATGTATTGTGTATAATTTTAGTTGACCTACAAATTTTGTAAAGATGCAAAAAAATGAGGAGACACTATGAATGAAAAAGAAACCTAAATTAACAAAGTGTGTGTCTTTGACTTGTTGTAGCCGAGTGGGAATCGAATTGATTAGCTCAACACTTGAAGCTGCCCATGTGGCACTGACTTACTACCAAAAGGTAACCAAATGAAATCAAAGCAGAATTCAAAATATAAAATCTCATCCAAATCCATTTTCTGAGAAACCCCTACCTAATATATTCCATTATTTAGAAATCTATTTACAGCTCATTCAACTCCACTATATTCAAACTTCGAGTCAAATCCATTCCCGATTCATTCATACTCCAACAGACGAACCTGTCCGATTAGATTTCATGAAAATTTCAGGTTATATTAGACTTAAAATTTTGAATTTTGCCATATAGGTTAAACTTTATTAGCTCAGTTTGGGTTTCGGATCTAGTTTTAGGTTCTATTGGACTCCGGGATCGGTATGTATTTAGATTACCTAAAATTATTGGATTGAATATGGATTGTAAAATTTTGGATATAGATCACATTTGGCTCTAGATTGATGATCTACTAAGAAATTGGATCGGTTTGGGATCAGGCAAAACCCGATCACCTGTCATCCGCAGGCAGGAAGACAAGTTTTGCATACGATTCCAGTAGGGAACGTTTAACGGTTTTTTGACAGAAAGTCAATTTGGGAGCATTAGAGTTTAGACACAAAATTACCAAAACTTACCTGAAATCACCCATCAGATCATTTTTTAAAATGAAATTAACTAAATTTATTACCTTCCTAGGGAGTACTAGTTTGCCATCAGTTCATCAATCAACAGGAATGAAACCCTCTAAGCATGAAAAATCTATACACAGGAAACCATATGCCATAAAAGTCCTAAAAAATTTGTTCATGAACCGCGATCTAGGCCTAAGCTATGCAACAAAAACGGAATGTCTAAATAAATTAGGTAGTCCAGGATGCTGATCTTTTCATGACGGGCTTCATCTGTTTATCTTCCTCAAGAGAAATCATACCCAAATGGGAAGGGTCCTCTAACATCATCTTTGCAACCAGATATCCAGCAATTGACCAAGTTTGACATTTCCGGGACTGCTTCCCAATAAATCGTCCCTGCTTCCCATCATAATATTCCGGCCAGTTATCTTTCAGTAATCTGGATTCTGCCAGGTTTATGGCCCGTCTTGCTATTTGAGGACGTCCCGTCTTGATGCATGCAGCAGTTAAGAGCCACAAGAGCACTAAATCCATGCAAGTTTCCAAGTAAGTTAAATGGTGGAGTTTCAGTGAACTTACAAGACAAGAATAATAGCGGGACAAAATGAAACACCATTAGCCAGTCCTAGAACTAGTGGCAGCATTAAGCGCTCTCACAAAAAGTACTCTGCAAGACACTGTCATTTGAGAACTTGTAATCCTAAGCAGGTGAGGATGGTGACAAAATACGTACATGCTCTACTATTTTGTGAGAAGAAAACCCCGACTCTTTTTAAATGACACTTAGATGAGACGGTCTTACTGTGAGGTGTTGCAGCACAATGCTGTGAGCTTTTAAGGATTCTGATTCCTGAGTGAGCTTCAACTTTAAACTTATCCTAGGACAGTCTTACCAAGGACTTGCTAATTGTTTCTGTCACTTTATTATAAGAATGTAAGTAGGATGGCTTTCAGGACTTAGTGCATCACATTTGTCATAATGTCCTAGTTTCCACTGGCAGATCTACATGTAATGACTAGAGGTTCCGGACACCAAAAAGCTAAACATCTTGTGCATTTTGCACATGTTTCTGCTGAAAATTTTATATCCATAATTCATATATCAAATGTCTTTAGGATAACCATGTTCATAAAAAGGAGAGACGCTTGGCATATCCCGTGACAGGGGAGAGAACAGCCCTCAGGCTTACACGTAAGCACATCGGTTAAGGCTATCCACCTGTCGTGGTGGATCCATAACCCAATTTTTGAAATTGTGACAGACGCTAAAAAATGGAAGTGTGTGACGAGATCGTTGACTATCTATGCTGGATTAGGGTATTGTCTTTTGTAAGATTTGGCTTTATTTTTACCCCTTGGGAATGAATATAGCAACTACTCGTACTTTATAGCAAAAGAAAAAGAAAAAAATCTTACAATAATCAAAGGGACACTGGAAATGTAACTTTCACGAGTATTTCATAATGAAGAAGCATATACCTGGCCAGGATCCACCATTGTGATAGCTCCATCTGGTGTTTTTGGGATCACAGCCTGTAATAATGCGCCAATCGTGGCTCTCAATGGCTGGGTAGCAAACTTTAAGGGGCATTTCACCAACCAATTCTTCCCATCTTGCTTCTATAAGGTCCATGATGGCAGTAGATTGTTCGGCAGTGGCCATGGATGAAATGATAGCAATACAGTTGCCCAGGCAAAACCAACGGATATCCATTTTCGCAGGGCTGACGTTACCAATAAAGTAGCCTCCACGATTTGGCATGAAATCAAAGACCCACTCGGGAAGGGAATCGGGCATCACGTTAAATTTGTTTACAGCAGTATGAGAGTATTCTTCTGTTTTATATCGGTATATGTCGTTAAGCTGCTTAAAGTCCATCCAATAATAACTTCTCATGTGGTAACTCAAAGCAGGAAGACGCTTATTTATCCGCTCTATGAATTCCTTCCCTTCATCGTCTGGCTTTAGCAAAACTGAAGCACACCTCAACGCCATGAAGAACAATGCTTGGATTTCTAGGGGATATCCATAGACACCCTGTACAAGAAGAGTATCAGAAATGTTTGAAGAAATGGAGCATATTTCTTAGTCAAACTAACAAAGTATTTGTTCTCAGAGTCACAGATGCCAAGATTAAGTTAAGTAGAGAAAAATAATTGTGAGTTCTGAATGACAAACACATGTAATAGAGTTGCCATGGGAGGAAATGAAAATAAAACTTCACTGTAGACATTCCCCCTTAGATACGGTATACATCTCAAAATATCCTTCCATGGGCAATAGGCAAACCTTGCTAAAGGGTCATTCAGAACTTCAGATTAGAAGATAGTCGGCTAAATCGAGTTGGGTTGGATTGGATGGGATCAATTTTGGTCCAAGTTTTCTACAGGTCAGGTCACTCAGGCTATGTTTAGAAAACTTGAGGGTGGAAATTAGTTATTTCAGATATTCGGGGTCATTTCGGTCAAGGACAATGTTCGGTTCAGATAAATTCTAATCAGCTACTGGTCGAATAACATCGCTTTGGGGTTCTGGTTATTTTTGTTTTCTCTACTCGTGTACCAGCACTTTAATTCTAAAATCAGAGGTCAACGTAGTCCCGCATACCCTCATTTCTCTATCAGCTCTGTATAAAGCCGCTATATTAGCAAAAGGCATAAATGACAAAAATGTGTAAATTACAAGAAAACTTCATTATCTCCGTGACTCAGTTATCAGCATACAAATTTCAACTATAAGAGCTTACCATTCTGCGGTCAATCATGCAGCAACCATCAGCACAGAGGAGGGTTGGAAAGGTATCAAAGCCCTCAGAAAGACAGAGACTGAGGATAAGCCGCATACCCTTCTGGCATTCTGGCATATCAGCTAATGAAGAGTCTCCTGTACTTCTTGTGTATGCTCGAAGCAAGATGATCCACCAAAATCCTGAATCAACAGGGGCAACTCTTCCAATTGCACTTTCACCAAAGTCCGCTATTAAAGTTTCGTGATTCCTCACTGGATCATGGAAAACTTTAAAGCTAGCTGGCATCACACCTTCTGCCAGTTGGAACCGATCGATCTTTTTCTCCCATGATTGAAGCCGGAGAGTTTTCAGAAGAAAATTTCTCACAATTTCAGGTTCTCCATTCATCAAAAATGCCAATGCACTTGGGACAAAATCCCTAACGAAGACCTATCAAAGTGAAAGCATTTTAAGAGTTTGTGAGAACGTAGGAGTTTGGTATATGGTAGCCTAGACTCGGAGTTGACAAAAATTCTAAGATTAAGCTCTTGACAACAGCACCCAAGAACATGGGATATCCTCATCCTTCCTTCAAGATTACAGCAATTTATCAGTAACAAATCTAACAATGTTTCTCACAAGATGAAGTTAGAAAAGGAAGTTACAACAACATTCCCCAGTTCCTCAAGGCCTCCCCCAAATGACTGCATGGAAGGAGGGGGTCAATTGCAAGCATCCTTACTAATGTTGTTACTGAGTGATACATGAGAATTGCATCAAGCAAGTGCTACTTCAGAACAAAAAGAGTGGATTCAGTGACTAAGTTTGCTGTATTTCGATTCATCATAAACCAAAACATCAAATGGTACAAAACCAATTATAAATAAATAAATTATATTAAAACCATTATAAGTCTTTCACCTGATCATAATTGCATTTTTCTTCAGAATTATCTAAAGCGGCAATAGTTCCAACGGGCTGACCACGAAAATAAACCAAGGAACGCCTCAAAGCATCCCATGCTTCACCAACAATTGGATGAGGCTCAAAACCAGCAAGTGACCTAGGGGTACTAAAACCTGATCTAGGAGTGTTGATACCAGATCGTCGACCATTGGCCAAAATATTTTCAAGATGATCTGCTAAGCGGGATATATTCTCGGCATTTCTTGTTGATGCTCGAGGGGTGGCGTTAGTGAACTCGTTTAGGGACCTTTCATCAAGTGATCTTTGCCTACTTTCCATTGTCAAGGTCCGAGGCCTATCCAACAGCTTTGCAAAATCGCGTTCTTCGATTTCATCTAATGCATCACGCGGGGCTATATTTCCATTCTGTGCGACTTTAACAGAGAGTTCTGACATTTTGATTTGAAGTTCAAATGAGATTGAGGGGCAGAAAAGTTAGCTTTTCTCCAACCTGCACATAGAACTATCAGATCATGCTCATGTTGAAACAAACAAGAATTTCATTCACAATAAATACCAGATGCAAACCACAAGACAATAACGTTACTCAGCATCTCAAGGGTTTGCTCGCATGTGGTAGGATAAGTGAATCAGATGTACTTAACGTTACTCTATGTCATTGACAGTATGGAAAAGCTATTTCCAGACGACAAGGGTCTCCACATACTAAAGGAACTAAATTTACGAAGTAGTTTACATGGAAATACATTGATGTTACAAGCCATAAAACAATCACAACAGCCGAAGAAGCATGACTATCAAACTCTTACATGTAAAACCAATCCATATTCTTAAGTATTCCTCATTTAACTAAAGGCCTAATGGGTCGGTATCACGCATAAGACCACCTCATATAAGTTTTCTGTGGTTAACGAAAATCTAAGAACATTAGGCACTTTGCTTAGATCACAACTGGAGGGAATTACAGCAAAATAAAAGCTCAATGGCCATTAATTAAACTGTGTCATTATTGATGCAGGCACCACTAATCACACAAGTCTGATCTAAGAAACTCACCTACTTCCCTATGTAATCAAAGTTTGGTACTAAATTTGAACAAATCAAATTGATTGTCATTGTTTTCAACAATTGATTGTGAAAATAACATCATTCACAGAATCACAGACACTGTTTTACACTTTTGGGGAGGATGACCTTGTCACAGAAATTAACATCTGTAGAAAATCTCAAACACTTCTCGGGAAATTAACTCGAATCTCCCACATGCAACCGAAACGCCCGAATCCCAACCCCTAAGTACGATACAAGGGGTTGGAATTCCACTATTCGGGTAACGGTTCAACCGGGTTGGTGTAGGAGATTGTAGCTAATTCAAAAATGGGTTTCGAAATTCGAAGAAATTACATAAACACGCAACAAAACCCAGATGCAAAAACTATGGATCAAAATCAAATTACTCAAAAGATCCAACTGAAAAAAAAAACACATGCATGGCTCTGAATCAATGGAAAGTACAGAACAACAATCAATAAATATGCACAACTAGGAAGTGTAGACATCATAAAGAAAGTTTAGCAAGACGGAAACCCGAATTATTTCCAATACCCACAACAAAATTGAATATGCATGATTAATAAACACATCATAAATGCAAATCAAAATGAAGCATCAAAATTTAAACTTGATTAGTAATGATTAATGAAACAAACCTTAGATTAAAGGGTTAATTATGATTTATGCAACTCCAAATTTGTTCAGAATTTGAGCAAATAAAATGAGAAAGCAAGAATCCTACTTAGAAGCAACTATTAATAAGGGTGTTGTTATTTATATAATAACGTATATATTTTATAACAACTCTATTTCTCCATTTATTCAAGAAATGTAGACAAATTCGTCATCATTTCAATTTTATAAATTATTCTTTTCATGTATCCGAGAGTTTACGTGGTGCGATCCAACGTAACGGGTGCGGTTTTCTAGTAACTTGAAAAAAAATACAAAGTTTCAAAAAAAAAGGAAAATGAGTTTGATGGCTGATCAAAAACTCAACCATCAATGACTGGAAAAAATATAAATAAAAAAAGAGGAGTGACAATTATAATTCACTGACATTTCTCCCACTAGTGATTTTTATTTTGTGTTGGGAGTATTTTTATTTTCTGGGTATTATGTAGGGGAAAGTGTGTGTTTGTTCAAAATAGTCGCTTTACAAGGAAACTCACGAAATGCTGTCTTTATTTCGACTTTTATTATCCTCTCTATCAGTCTAAAATTACAAAGAGTTTTGCTTAAAACGAATATTAGCCGTCAAAAATCAGAGACGGATTGTATATCTCTCATAACAAGACAAACGGGAGGACAAATGAGGGGAAATGGAACATTTTATGACATGGGTATGTCACTTGCATTTTGAAAGAGGTATTATATATTTTTAGCTTGTGACGAATAAAGTCCGTCTTCAATGAGAATTTGTGCTAAAATCAATTGTTATCTTTCTAAATTTAATATGACGGAGTAATGAGAGATACGTTAATAGAGTTTGTCTTGAGTTCCTTAACCGAAAAATTGGATAGTTAAGTTGTTAATTGGAAAGACTGTAATAGGTGAGGTTTCAAGGTATTTTTAGGGGTTGTTTGGTTCACTATCATAAGATAAAGTTTTTAGGAACTCAAATTCATATGAATTTGTAATTTAAGGGAATTGCAAAAAATTTGTTTGGTGGCTAGAGAGGGAATGAGTTTATGTTGAAGTTGCAGCTACTGAGGGTTGTTTGGTTGCCTTTTAAAATCATGGCAATTGGAAAATTATGGGGAGTGGGTAAATGAAGTCTTGTTTGGTTGCCCAATTCATGGAAAGTAGAACCTCCCATGGAACTTCAATTTCTATATGATGTAGGAAGTCACCTACCTAGCCATCTCTAGGTAAATAAGAGTTTTCACATGAATTGAAATTCTCATATTCAACCAAACATCATTTACATAATTCATGTGATTTTCAAGTTCATATGAATTTAATATTTTCGGGAATTTCATCTTCCCATAGTAAACTAAATGACTCTTAGAGCCTCAAGGGACTTGGTGAGCCATAATGGAGGAATTAAACAACATGACAATTTATCAATTCATGGAACTACCCATGATTTAAGAGCCAATCAAATAACCTCTTAATTTTTACTATTTATCTATTTTATACTTTATGATCCATATTCAGTATTTTAATTACGGTTAAACAAATAATTGAGACAGAAAAAGTTACTAATTATATAATTTCAAAATTGAGCAATTACGGAGTATGATAATTAACTAAAGCGATATTTCATAGCTGCAATTATTGTAGTACATTCTAGTTAATGAGAATTAAAAATAACAATAATTCTTACTCATAATAAGAAAGTTATTTAAAAATGAAATAAATGTTACGCAATAAGGTTTTTCATTGGATTATGCACGGTATCGTGATTTAATTGGAGTAACTATATTTTATCTTTAAGTGAGGAGTATATTGTTTTGGTTTAGTTAAAAAGTAATTAGATGGTCCAAGCAATGTATGTTTGTTAGATTTAGAAGGGTCATCTTGTAATTATTTAAACTTACTTAATGCTAGTGTGAGAGCTTGCCTAATTTAGCATGTAATGTGAGGTAGTTATTGTTCATATAGGCGTCCATTCGAATTTTGGATCGACATCTTATTTCTTAATCAAGACAAGTTTGTAGCTCCGTCAATTTTAGATCATTGTTTTTTGGGGAAAAATAAAAATAAAAATAGCTAATTAGAATGTCGATTAGTTGATATATTTGTCAATATACTGATTTAATAAAATTGTCTTATAAAAGGGTTTCATAAACGAGTCAGGTTTGGATTAAGTTAATCTGAATTCTAATTTTACGGGTTTACAAGACTACGGACCGTGCCGCATCATTTCAGGTTTGAAAATTTCAAGTTATTTGGATAATAGTCAAAGGCACATTAGGGCCTGCTTGAAAAGAATCGGGTCCATTTAGATGTCGGGTCAGATTCAAATGCGAGTAGGGTTGTTCCGATCGGGTTAGTTTTGTCAGGTCGAATTAGTATAAAATTTCAGTTGAGCCACATTCTCATATGATATTGAGCCACATTCTACGTTAACGTGAGTCTAATTATACTAATTAGTACGGGTATTGTGTAATGCTACTACTTTAGTACTTCCTCCATTCCAATCAATTCTATACATTTCACTTTATAGACACTATTCATAAGTCGAGTAATCTTCGACACAACTTCTAATATATAACATAAAAGATAGTAATGTAAGATCTTGTTTAAATTGTCTTACCGAGTACATTGTGAATATCAAAGTTTTATAATTTTATCGATATGTATCTAAGGATATTAACAAAAGAAAACGGGTATTGACAAACGTGAATAAAGCAAATGTATAGAATTGATTGGAATGGAGGAAGTATGAAATATGAATGCGTGAATGATTAACATTAACACCCTTCTATATCTACAACGAGTGTTTTATGTTGTAAACTTAAATTTTGATTCCGTCACTCTAGTCACTCTAGTACGGTGGTAGAGATAGGGGTTGGTTAAAAGAAGTAGAGAAGCACGTGTAAGGTGGGTGGTTAGATCCAGAGAATCTTCTCTGACGAAATGCATGAGCGAAAAGGGCAGACTCGTTGCACAGACATACAGTCATACGTACGTAGTACCACTCCCTTACCCTTTTTCCCCTTTCCCCTTCATTTCCCTTTCACTTGTGATTCAGAGACATCAACGGTGTCTATTTCTTTGTTTTTGTCCCTCATTCTACTTCCCTTCCGTCTTTCTCTTCACCAAATCGGCCCTTTTCGTTTTCTACTACTTCCTCCTAATAGGCATTAGGCAATGTGTTGGTTCATTTAAGTTTGAGCACCAAATTAAGGAAATAATTTTGCATTACACAAAATACTTCACTTTATATGAAATTAATTTTGGACCACAAAAACTTATCAGAAAAAAAAAATCAACACTCAACTAGCATTGAAACGAAAAAAAAGTCAACACCCTAACTAGAAGAGAATATTTTTTAAGGGTGAATAAAGAACGAGATTACATATTACTGGCTATTTTAGATAGTCTATAAGCTATTTAATTACAAATTTTATGAACATAACTTAATAAAAGACAATGAAAATAACAACTTTACAATATCGCTAATAGTAACTGTAATAATCCGTATTTCCAGCAGGTTAGGTGCTCGATCAAGTATGGGGGGTTTACTCGACCAACTGTATGTAGTATAATTGGGCGAGTAAAGTTGATCGAGTGAGTTGAGATTTTGATAATAGGTATGTTCTAGCCTAGTTAAGCCTAGTCAAAGAGTCTTCACTAGTTATATTAACAAAGTTGTTTTATATCGTTTCTGTTGTAACACTTGTAATAATATGTATATTTTTTTTAGTGGTTTATTTGATATACTTGTCTCGGGCAACCGAGATGGTAACACATTTACCTACTGAGAAAGGTATAGTTAAGGCTCATAGACAAGTGAGAGTACTACATGCGAGATGGATGAGCACCGGATTGGACGAGAAATTCACTTTTGTAGCTTCTGCCGAGTTTAGATGATACTTTATTTACCTTCAACAATTGTATTTTAGAGTTTTCGTTTTGTTATACTTGTATTATCATTATGTTTAACAAACAACTCTTAAAGGTTTCTTGATGGTTTATTTGTTATGTACTACACTACTACAAAGTCGAGCAATAACAACGACCCTTCAACAACGCTTATTCAGGAAAATTAATAAAAACCGTTGTTAAATGGATTATCACGTTGCCGCGGAATTTTATTAACACTATGTTAAAGAACGTATGAGGGAAAAGGTTGATTGTATTACTTGAGTCCAATTGGCTTTTATAGTTACAAGGCTAGGTTAAAATAGAATATAATAAGGGTGTTGCGAAAGGTCGTCGGCGTTTTGCGAAAAATCGTCGGCGTTTTCTATAAAAAAAGACATTGCATGCCCTTTTCTCTTTATCTCTCTACCTTCTTTTCTCTGAAACAAAAACAACAAAAACAACATAAAATCCAAAAAAACGGTTTCAACATCGAACAACAACATCAAACAACGACAACGATTCAATGTCAAACGACGACAACGATTCATCGCTAAGTAATTAAAATCTTAATTTTCTTTTTTCAATTAATTTTTGTTGAATTACATGTTTAACCCCTTTAGTTGAAATTAGGTTGAATTAATCGTAGAAGCCATAGAATTAGACACATTAAACGTAATCGAATTTTTGCAATAGACTTGAAAAATGGCCGTCCTCGCGTGGAGAGGACGACAAAAGTAGCCGTCCAAGCATGGTATGGACGTGAATAGTACACGTCCAAACCATGCATGGACGTGTACTATTCACGTCCATGCATGGTGAGGACGTGCACTATTCACGTCCATACCATGCTTGGACGTTAATCCTGGACGTCCAAGCATGGTATGGACGTGAATAGTGCACGTCCAAACCATGCATGGACGTGAATAGTACACGTCCATGCATGGTTTGGACGTGTACTATTCACGTCCATACCATGCTTGGACGACCAGTTTTCAAGTCCTTTTCTTTCCGTTATTTTTACTCATTTTTTAACATAAATTAAGTGGTTTTTAATATTTTTTAATATAATCCTTACCAAAATTGCGTATTAACAGGATTCGTTTGAGAAGTTTGGTGGAAATGAGGTTAATTACAACCAATTATTTGAGACGGAAACATCTTTTGATAGTCGGGATGAGGCGTTTGACTGGGCTAAAAAAATAGCTATCGATAATGGTTTTGCCTTAGTGAAGGCAACAAATGGGGCGAAAAATCGCAAACAACCGGAATTGCTCGGGTCGTACTTCCGTTGTTCAAGGTACGGCCGAACCAGAAAGAAGGTCGATCCTGAGAAACCGGAGAATTCTACCAAGAGAGGGTCGGCTAAGTGCGGATGTTTGTTTAGGATTCGAGCGGTGCAGGAGTACGCCCATTTGGATGATGGGAAGCCGACGATTGCTTGGTACATTATTACTTCGACTAACGCGGGTTTTCACAACCACGAAGTGGCGACCTATAAAGATGGGGATAGACATTTTGTCGGCTTGGATGCCGAAGAGAAAGAATTTGTGAGGCAACAAGTTCGGGCGTCGATTCCGCCGAGGGATATCAAGAACGCTCTTCATCAAAGGACCCCGGAAAAACCCCAACCAAGTAGCACCCAAATTTATAGCGAGTCGAACAAGGTTCGGCGTGAGATGCGAGTAAGTAGGAATCCCGCTCAACAATTGTTGGCTGTAGCAGTTGCTGCCAAATATGTGGAGTGGCACGAATCAGATCCCGATACGAAAGAGTTAACTCATGTGTTTATGTGTCATCCGGAATCCGTCAAACTATTCTGTGCTTACCCATATGTGGCTCTTATCGACGCTACCTACTCGACCAATGTTTTGAAGATTGCACTTATTGAGATAGTTGGCGTGACACCGGTCGGATCCTCCTTCTTAATTGTCACTGTTCTCCTTCCGTCTGAAAATGATACATCTTATGGGTGGATGTTGCGGAGATTAGAGGAGCTACTTCTGGGGGCGTCACTTATGCCTACTCTTGTCACTGACCGAGAGTTGGGCTTGATCCGGGCTATTGAGGACCTCTATCCGGAAACTTCTCACATTTTGTGTCGTTGGCTTGTGAACAAAGCCATGGAGACCAGAGTAAAAAATTCAAGAAAGATGATGATGTACCAAGACATGATAATGCATAGTAAAGAAACGGGTTGGTACCGCGTGATCAATGCAACCACACAAGCTGAGTTTGGGAGAGCATGGGAAGCCTTTTCTGAAACTTGGGTAGATTTGGCCAGGTATGTGATGAGAACATGGGCGCATTACAAGAAGAAGTTCGTTGTTTTCTATACGAACAAATACTTTCACCTCGGTAACACGGCCACTTCCCGGGTAGAGTCGTGTCATTCCCTCCTGAAAGCTTGGTTGAAGAGTCAAAACTTGAACCTCGACACTATGTGGACTCGTATTCACGACATGCTTGAAGCTCAACACTCCAAGATTCGACATGAGTTACAGACGTCGATGACCAAGTCTGTAAGTGTTGGACCGTTTTTCTCCTTATTGCGAAATCATGTGTCTATCAAAGCCATTAGGTTACTGGAAGCTAAGGTTAAGAGAGGGATGGAGCTGGGGAACGGGCTTGAAGAGCATTGTGGATGTGCGATACAGGTTACTCACGGGTTGCCTTGTGCTTGCATTATGATTTTGATGCAAAGAAACGGTAGGAGGGTCCACGTTGAGGACGTGCACTTGTTTTGGAGGACTTTGGTGTACGACAGTTCCGAATATAGGCTGAAGACCGATGATGATGAGTTTGATGCTCTTATAGAGCAGGCTAGAGGTAGCAATCCGGCGAAGCGACGGGTAATCATTGAGAAACTTCGAGATGGTCTCCACCCGGCAGATGAAGATATTCGTCCACCCGAGGTTCGAGAAAACCCTAAGGGGAGACCGAGGGGTTCCACTACTCGGAACAAGTCCGCTTTCGAGCATGCTGCCCGAAGATGTGCCAAGATTTTTTCTAGCCCTTCGACGACACCTTCGGTCAGTACGGTGTCTGATTTCGGAGATGGACCTATTGGTGCACCGTTGGAGGTCGGTTACACAACGGGACCTTTCTATTCTTGGGCCAAAAAATATGCCGTCCCCCAAGACTTATGGGCGCACTTTGATGGTTGGGCTGATGTGGTTGCTGATGGTCATTGTGGTTATAGGGTGATATCGCATGCCGCCCGGGGTCGGCAGGAGGACCACTTGGTCATGAGAGTGTGGTGTCTTAGAGAGATTCAGGGAAACGATGTGTACAAGACAGTGTTTGATGAGTCTCCTCGTACACCTCCGCTTTTGAGCAGATGAGATCATACATTGAGGGCTATCAAGTTTACCGGGAGCGGGGGTTGCGGTGAATTTCATTGGATGTCTTCCGAGTAATTGACCGTCTTTGCGTCGTTGTTTAACTGGACTATCTGTTGTATCGGGCAGTGGGCGGACAAAGGAAACAGGCAATGGAATTGTAATACATTCTTACTGCTGAGGGCCACGGGTCACGAGTCGAGGCCGTACGGTGTCATGTGGATCGTACACTATCATGACCATTAGATGAGATTGCACTATAGTGGCCCACTGAGCGAAGCGCCCATGCCACCGATCGATCTTTGTTGGGAGTGGGTAAGAGAACCTGCAGTTGCACATTATGCCGATTTGTACGCGTCGAACATCGAAAGATGACATACTTTAATGGGAACAACACCTCGAACTAGGCGCCGAAGACAGCCTCCCCAGGGTTGAAATTGTACTTCTAGATTTATTTGTATTGTTTAGGTTGTAATATTGAAATGTAACCGTTGTGATTTCAAATTTCAAAATGTTACCGTTACAATTTCGAATGGTTTTCATGTTGTTTGTAATCGCGATTTCATTGTCAAACAAATTACAAAGATAAAAGTTAACAAATTACAAACGTTCAATAAAACAGAGCGATTTCATTGTCAAAGAAACCTTCTTCACTACTAAAAAGTTAACAAATTACAAAGATAAAGGTTAACTAATTTTAAAACAAAGTTGCATAACAGTCATAACAGTTAACTAATACATCCCATCGTTCAGACCTCATTGGCCCAAAACGAAAAATACACAGGGATGACCCCGGTTATCCGTAAAAAAATCTTCTCAAACTCCCACCAACCACGCATCTCAGGAGAACCGCTAACGTCGGGGTGATTATCTTCATACATTCTAATGACGTCCATAATCTTGCAATACACATGCATTGCCTGTTGAGATAAGACTGGGGGCTCAAGACGTATCATGTTTCTCGCTTCAGCAAGGCGGCGAGTGTCAGGACGTCGAGGGTACGAACTTGCAGCTTCGTTCACTAACCGGACTGCGTCACGCCTCTTGATCCAGTAGTCGCGTTGATGTTCAAGAGATGCTTTCACCATCGGGTTTTCCGCTGCAGGGCTTGCGAGATCTGTCTCAGCTTCTGCAATCCGTTGTGAAAGCCAAGTTTCATCGTTCAACGGCATGATTGTCATTCCTGAAAACAAAAAAATTTAAACTATTAAAATTGAAAACATACGGTTAGAACGAAAAAAAAAAAAGGCATAAGGGACGTGTAAACTACACGTCCAAACCCATAAGGGACGTGTGGTTTGTGCGTCCAAACCAACCACCAACGTGCGACATTCACGTCCACACCACCCACCAACGCCCCACCCACACGTCCTTACCACTCACCAACGCCCCACCCACACGTCCTCACCTCCCACCAACGCCCCACTTACACGTCCTACCCACACAAGGACGTGTAAACCACACGTCCTCTTCCTCCCACAACGTGAGAAACTCACGTCCTAAACCCACGCACATCGTCTTTCTCGTGCCAAATTTGTCCCAAATCAAACAAAAATAAACCAAACAACAACTAAATCGGCATCCTACTTCACTAACAACAACAATTACAACACAAACAACAACAATAACAACAAATTAGACAATTATAATTAAAACAACACTAAAAAAAATAAAAATAAAAAACTAACCTTGGTGGCGGTTGTCGGTGGTGGTGCGTCGGCGTCGGCGGGGTCGTCGGACAGTGGTGGTCGGAGTATTGGTGGTGGTGTCGGTGGCCTAAGGTAGGTTATTGTGTTCAAGAGTAAGTGAGGGAGTAAGGATGAATTTGGGAGGGTTTAGGTGACAAAAGGGTAAGGATGGTAATTTGTTTAAAAAACGTCAACGATTTTTCGCAAAACGTCGACGACCTTTCGCGATTCGGTATAATAAATATCAAAACCGATAATATAATATCTCCTAATACACTAATAACAACGGTTTGTATTTGTTGACCGTTGTTATTAGTTTTAATAACTGGTAAAACTCCAAGAACCGTTGTTAATAGGTAACCTAATAACAGGTTACTTATCGACCTACTGCGCATTCGAGCTGGCCTTGGCGTAGAATATGTAAAGTGAAAGACCAAATAATTGAAGGCTATATTAATGGTGAATGGTCAGGTGCTACTTATACTACTAATGGCTGCTATAATTGGTTGAGGCAAAGAGGCGTAGACAGAGCTTGGGCAAAAGTTATATGGAATGAAATGGGTATCCCAAAACATCAATTCATTGGTTGGATTTATATGCAACATGCCTTTAGAACTAATGACAAATTATTACGGTATGGGATTGATATTGCTACATCCTGCTATCTATGCGGACAGTGCCCGGAAACTATTCCTCATCTATTTATGGACTTCCATATAGTAGTAAGGTGCTGCAGGAGGTTAACTCGCTGACCAATAACGCCATTTCAGGCCAGCAACCTGATCAATGGTGCGCTAGTATGTCGGGTAGTAAGGTGCAAATTGGAGTGCAAGCGGCTATTATAGTGAGCATCATCTACCATGTCTGACATCAAAGAAATCACTGCAAACGGGAACAGGAACTCAAAGTGCCTAAGAAGGTTGCGGCTCAAATTAGGGATGATATTCGAGCAAGAATCCGTCGACGAGATATGGCTAGTTTGATTAATACGGATGTACATTGGCTTAGTCAAAGAAAGCTTATGTAATTTGTAATAGACTTTTTCTGTGGATGATATACTACTTACCTTTTACCAAAAAGAAAATTAACAGGTTACTCTATAATACATTATAGCCGTTTTTATTAATTTGGCGCAAAATTAGTGAAAAGTAATTACAACGGATGTTAGGATATGTCTTGCTTATGACTTCTTGGTAAATGAAGGTGTTACACTAACTTTAGTATCTATGTTAACCGGATTAATACCCAATTAAATCTGAGTCTCACCTAAAAATAGTATTAAAATATTTCCTTCATCACAAATTTATTATCTTCTTTTCCTTTAAAATAAATCTTAGTAATTATTTATTATTTTTTCCGTAAATTTAGTAAGTAGAAAGAATGGACATCTAATATTGTCGAGTAAGTACGTACTACTACCTTCATAATAGTTGAATTACCCAAATTCTAATTCAAGGGTTGAAATCATTTTCTCTCTGGTTAAATCACTCCTAAAAAAAAGGAACCTTAGTCTTTGTTATTTAATTTCAACTAATTAACTTATCTCTTTACAAATCAATCAATCAATCAATATATATAATTAAAGAAAACTTTTTTCTAAGCACGTGGTAGTCTCCACCTTTTACAAAACACTTAATTATAAATAATGATTTATTTACAATTTTTCTACTAGAATTAGGAGATAATTGATTATTTACAATTTTTCTATAAGAATTAGAAAATTAGGAAATTGTTGTTAAGTTAATAATTTATTTATAATTTTCATATTAGAATTAGAAAATAAGAAAACAATTAATTATAAATAATGCTTTATATACAATTTTTCTACTAGAATTAGGAGATAATTAATTATTTACAATTTTTCTATTAGAATAAGAAAATTAGTACATTGTTGTTTAGATAATAATTTATTTATAATTTTCCTATTAGAATTAGAAAATAAGAAAACACTTAATTATAAATAACGATTTATTTACAATTTTTCTACTAGAATTAGGAGATAATTAATTATTTACAATTTTTCTATTAGAATTAAAAAATTAGTAAATTGTTGTTTAGATAATTATTTATTTATAATTTTCCTATTAGAATTAGAAAATAAAAAAACACTTAATTATAAATAATGATTTATTTACAATTTTTCAACTAGAATTAGGAGATAATTAATTATTTATAATTTTTCTATTAGAATTAGAAAATTAGTAAATTGTTATTTAGATAATAATTTATTTATAATTTTCCTATTAGAATTAGAAAATAAGAAAATACTTAATTATAAATATTGATTTATTTACAATTTTTCTACTAGAATTAGGAGATAATTAATTATTTACAATTTTTCTATTAGAATTAGAAATATAGTAAATTGTTGTTTGGATAATAATTTATTTATAATTTTCCTATTAGAATTAGAAAATAAGAAAATAATAAATTGTTTACAACTTTTTTATTAGATTTAGAAAAATAAAAAATAACTGATTATTTACAATTTTCCTATTAGATTTAGCACATTATTATTCTTTAATATTTATATTTATATACTTACTATTTAAGTTTATTAACTTTATTCAACGTTTTTATTAAAAATGAAAATCGGAAATGAATTAGAATAATTGATTCTTTACAAGTTTCATATCGTAGGACATTATTATTTTAATATTGATATACTTACTATTTAAGCTTATTAATATTATTCATCGTTTCTATTAAAAATGAAAATGGGAAAGCGTAAAAAAGAACTAATTTAGTTTGTCTTCGTCTTAACATTAAAATGGGTATAAAAATAGTCTCACGAGGATATAAGAGTAATAAGACAAATCATTTACTTTTTCTTATACATACATTATGTTCTTATGTTTTCCATATTACTGAATCATTCAAACTTAAAATGAATATCTCCATCTTAATTAAAAATGTGTAGAACTAATAAATGTAATTAGTTAAATATTTAAGTCTAAACAAATTCCTACCTAAAAGGAACATTTGCGATCAATCATATTCGACCAAATTAAGAGCAACACTACTATTGTTTTTTGTACAAGAGTAGCACTACTATTCAAGTGAGTATTATGCACTTTCGTACTTAATTATGCGAAAGAAATGAGATAATTTCTTTAATTGAGTAAAAAGAAAATAAGATAAATGTCGAATATAGTATACTTCAGAGAAACCCCAAAAATGTCAAATTTGGATTTAATTAGTAAAAATATAAATATTAAAAACCACAATGATGGCGTAGATTGGTGCTGAAGTAGAATAATTTTGTGGATGACATGTGTTTTAAATGGATATTGAAAGATATTTCAGTCCTACATATTTTCACCTTATTTTAACGATGAGACATTGCTTGTGTTATAAAACGACATTTTTTTTACGGGGGCGGAGGTAGATAGGTTTTGAGGGAG
Organism: Silene conica; assembly: GCA_029255685.2. NCBI lineage: Eukaryota > Viridiplantae > Streptophyta > Magnoliopsida > Caryophyllales > Caryophyllaceae > Silene > Silene conica. Next base: position 77,941,451 of record CM055312.2, read on the forward strand.
GAGGTAAGTGTCTTCAGAGGTAGGGTTAGTCTCCGACGTTTAAGAGTATTATTTGAGTAGTACAAGCAAATTGGTCAAAGATGTTCAAGAATACAGTTTATGATTCTGATGATCATTAAGTTGGTTAGTTGGGTTGTCAAATTACGATTTAAGGAGTATAAATATAAATATATAGATATTAAAGAACATAATGATGTAGGTGATCTGAGTTAAGCGGAATAATTGTATTGATGAGATGAAATGCAAATGGGTATTAGAAGGTATTCATACAACAAAGTAATGACAAATAAATGGTGTTTCTGCGATGGATAGAATAAGTCGTAAAATGATCAAAAATATTTTTTAATTAGTATTAGATTATAGTTTATTATAGTCCTTATTCTTTTGTTTTTCCTCCATATATTTTCAAATTATCCTTTACAGTGTGACGTTGTTTTATAGGGTAGGGGTTGATTTTAAATTGTATGTGTCCATTTCTTTAGGGATGAGGATAAATAGATCTCGAGGGAGGAGGTAAGTATCTTGGGAGATAAAGCTACTCTTCGACGTTTAAAAGTGTGATGTAAGTTGCACAAGAAAATGTCTATAGGTTAAAGTTGTTCAGGGATACGATTGATTATGTTAGTCAAGTTCGGTAGTTATGTGAGAAGGGTATGCGAATATCTAAACGGTGTCGAAAAAAGTTGCGTATGTACTACATAATGATTAGAACAGCTGAGCAAGTACATAGGTAGATAAAATTTTTTTTCAAAATTATATTTTATGTGATAGTAACAGAGGCACATATGCTATGAAAAGAGCTTAAAAATCTCTATAGTAACATGTATGCATACTCAATTTTGATTGTTATAGGACGAGATTTGATTTTACATTGGATATATCTATTGTTTCGAGCGGTGGGGGTAAATAGGTTTTGAGAGAGGAGGTAAGTGTCTTGAGGGTAGGGTTATTCTACGACGTTGAAGAGTGTGAGAGTAGTACAAATAAATGTCGGTAGGTTGAGGTTTCCAGGAATACATTTTACAAATCATTTTATTGGTTACGTTGGTTAAGTGGGTGAGAAGGGTACTCCAAGAGTATGAGTACTCCCTGACGTTTACGAGTGTCATTTAGAAGATTGAAAAATATATTCATATGTAGGTTGGGTGGAAAGGGTTGAATTTGTGATTGGAGAAGTTAAATGAATAAATTTTATTTGAAAATGTGTATTATATGAGAAAAGAACCGACAAATATAAAAATATAGGCTAAAAACATTTAAAATATCACATGTATAAACTCAATTTTGTTTATTTGTTGGACACAAAACTAAACAATCAAATGTTATACTCTCTTCAGTCCTATTGAATGCTCCATTGGGCCGGGGAATAATTTTTAACGTGGAATGACGTTATAGTGTTTTTTTGTGGGAGTATTCTTGGAAATATTTAAGGGTTTGTATAAAAAGATGTCCTAATGTGGAGTTGTAGTTGCAAATTTGCAATGATAACATTGTAAATATAAGAAATAGAAGAATATATTTATGTCAATTATTTTATCAAGTATGGAAGAAAAACATAAGATTAAATTGTACAAAAATAGAATGTGGGAACATTGGATAAGAATTAAGGAAGTATTTGTCATGTCAGTATTATATCGCGGTAGATAGGTAGATAGTCTGGAGGTATGAGGTAAGTGTCTTGAGGATAAAGTTATTTTCCGACATTTAAGAGTGTGATTTGAGAAGTACAAGTAAATATAGATACAATGAGGTTGTTCAGGGATGCGCATACGGTTAATTCTGATGGTCAAGTTGATTACTTGAGTGAAAAGGGTACGGACAATGCCTGAATGGTGTGGGAAACGGAGAGGGGGTATGTAGCAAGAAAACTGATGAAGTAGATGAATTTATTTCAAGGTTGTATTATGTGTAAATGACTTAGGCATAAATGCTATAAAAATAAGTTAAAATCTCTGAAATATCATGTATGAAAACTCAATTTTGTGTTTTTTTCTTGTGAAGCACAAAAATAAGTAATCAGATGTTAATAAATATCATGTCAATATAGTATTGTTAACGTTTAACTAGGTTACTTTTTTGTCTTGGTGATTAAAAAAAACACCGTGGTTTGAATTTTTTACACCAAATTTCGATGTAACATCTCGAGTGTTGCATCTACCGTTCATTCCTTAACACTTCTCTCATACCTCTTTTGTTAACCAAACAAAAAAATTGCATGTTTTTTGTTTTCCCAATCAAGGATTTCTCATTCAAACAAGATCAGTTTTGAAAGTAAAAGTTAGATAGGTTTCTGATAAATGGATAAACTTTTCAGAGGGAGAGCTAACATTGATGGATAAGTTCGGGTGTTTTGTGAAGGAGGGGTCACTTAAATATTTTAGGTGTGTATTGGAAGCTAGGAAAGAGTGTCGATGATGAGTTAGATGGTTGTTTGAGGTAGCAATAAAGATGACTAAATTGCATTTGATGATTAATTTCATGATAGGTTAGTACGTGTGGCTTTGGATTGTGGACCGTTTCATGTGTTGTTTGAAGAGTAAGAGTAGTGGTTTGAAGGGTTTTTTCGTGTGATACTGTAGATTATTGTAGCGAGTTGGTGGTAACATTAATGAAAGAAATAAATATAAATGAGGTAATATTTTTTAACAAAATAACAAATGTATAGAACGAACTAATACTATTTTTATATAAAAAAAAATCTTATGATTTACTTTTGATTTACATGGTGAAAATTTTATGAATACCACAAATTAACTTAGTATCCGTGCGATGGGCAAAAATACTAGTTAAATATTATTTCGGTAATATTCAGTTCAACTCAATTCAATCCAATTAAAAACTCAACTAATCAAGTAAAAGTTTTAGTTTGAGTCAGCTCAGTTCAACATCTATGAACCGAAAATGACCGGGGTCAAGACCAAAAAAATGGGATGAAAATATGAAATGAACATTTAATTTCCACTATTATGTACGGAATGCATACATGAATCATAGTATGCATTACTTTTACAATCGTTATATATTTAAGTGTTATTAGTTCGATATTTATATTATGGTATTTTTTCAATAATAACAAACTATAAAGTGGCGTTTGGTTGGTGGTCTATAAGAAAAGAACAGAGAAATAAAGTTACTCTAGGTATGAGATTTCATTACCCTTATTACCCTTCAACCAATTTCTTCACCTACCACCTCACTAACCACCATTAAACCACCACCATGACATCACCGCCACCGCCACCACCATTACCTCTGGCATGACCCCAACACCACTAGGCCCTCGACATCCCCCCCACCACCGCCGCCGCCACCACCGCCATGACACCCCCACCACCATCATCGTCGTCAGTAGATAAGTGGTTGTTTGGGTTAGTTGTAGAAGTGGGTGTGAGTGGACCACTAGTGTCATTTCTTGATGTAACCAAACAACAAATTAAATTGTAAGTAATCTCTTATCTTTTCCCCTCTAATCCTTTCTAATTTCTTTTTCCTTGCTCTTTCTCTAATCAATGCCCCCTAAAACTCTTAAATACTCAAGAATAAAGTGCATTTCCTACTCAACAAAAGACATAAATTCTACTCTACGACGGTCGTACATGCGACCAATATAAAAACTACTTTTTGATAAAATAGTTACCACTTTTGATCAAATTTTGCAAAAAAACACATGTTGAGACCGTGGCATAGGATGAGACCGCGACATGGATAAGTACTGTAAATAGTGAAGGAAATCTTGGAAGATGATAAGTTTAATTAATTGAATTCACAATGAAAAATCCCGAAATGTTTAATGTCTGCCGCTACGTAATGATATAAATTTATAAGCACCTTATTATGTCACGTTATGTTATGCCTACCTGGCTTTGACCAACCCCTTTGTTCTTCTTCACTTTGTTTTAATAAAGCAACCCATTGTTTATCACTCTAAAGTGACTTCATTGACTAAACGCATCACTTTACAAACTTGCTCAAGTTTACTGAGTTGGTTGGTTCTGTAGCTGTAGATCATCATATGATTAACGATGTAAATGGAGTTTTAAGAGCGATTTTAATGTTAACAAGTTCAAATTTAGATGATGAGTACCAACTCTTATACTTACGAAAACAACTAAGATAATTAATATTCATTGGCTACCTTTCACAATCAACCAAAATTCGTGTCCTCTTTCTGCTTTCCATGCTATTGTTAAGTGTTCACTACTCATCAATGGGCGAAAGTAAATGGTCTTGGCCATGAATAAACTATGTTTCAATACGGACAATTTGAAAGAACAAGAGTTAACTGAATCGCTAAGAATTCTCTTATTCTAACCATGAAGTTGAGGGTTTGATTCTCAATCACAACACATCACTGCACTCATTTGTACCAAAAAAAAAAAATACGTACAATTTTGATTTGAGGGTCAAATGAACCCAAAACCCCTTCTACCTCTCTTATAGTTGTTACTCCATATCTTCAAGTCCATGTAAAATATCAGACAGTTTATGTTGTGTAGAACAAACATTTTGGCGTAAAAGCGTCATACTGTCATGTCTAGAGCTATGACATTCTCCTTTAATATTACAAGTTACTTGCCATATGGAAAAAAAATAAACAACTATTTCAATACAATAAGCAGTTTATTGGCCCAACTGAATTGCCGTTTTCAAACCAAGGTCCGAATAGCAATTGTGATGAAGAACATGAAATCATCAGCCTCGGCTATTAAAATTCATACATTGCCGTCATCTACCAGCAACGAACACTAAATATCAGAATCAGATACCTTCTCTTCTTTAGGTGGTGCAAATTGCCTGCTAAGCTTCGACTTGGTCCATGGGTCCAAGGGTGCTCTTCGGGGTGGCTGAGGAGTTGCTGGTTTTGGCTGCCTCAGCTCATTTTCTCGGTCAATAAACCTGTCCAAATAGAAATAAAAGCTCGAGTTAAACACAGAGGAGGAAATGATGGGTATCACCGAAGAAAATGAAGGTAACATGACCCAACTCCCAAGTCGATAATATCCTAGGCGGAAGTCAGAAACCTGTCCTTGCAGTGATGCCAACAACATCTATCACTTTTAGTGGTTTACTAATATTTCTCAAACTCCAATTCAAGTATTCAGCTGATTATAGAAAGTTAAAGTAAAGCAATCGACTGACTGAAAGCAGTGCAGTGTAAAGTAGTACTGTACTAAATATCTTACTCTATATATGCCATTGGGGCGGAATCACCAACTCGAAAACGCGTCCTCAGCATTCTTGTGTAGCCACCCTCTCTATTTCTGCATGATAATTTAGAGTCAACCTCCAGTAAACAATGTTCAGTTGCCTACATGCCTCAGTTGTTTTAAACAATGATAACCACAGTAATATAAGCAAGCCAAGATTTGAGATTCACTTGTATCGATAGGCGAACTCAGTGAATAGCTTGTGATTCACATCATCACCCCTCACAAAAGCAGCAGCCCTTCTTGCCGCACAGAGAGACCCCTGATGTTTCAGATCAAGATAAAATGAAGTTACTGGGTGTGACTTTATAAAACATTAACATTCAAACATATCAGTGCATAACCCATGTTACTTCATCTCTTCACTTTTCGTACTTTACCCGCATTGACTCAACATGACATCGATATGGGAATGGATCCGTAAACAACACTTCTCCTATAAGACTTGAACTAGTGAGACTCGTACCATAAAAGTAGAGGAAGAGAGTTGAGGCATTTAGTATTATATGTAATGATTTTAAGTGTAACTTGCCAAACTTATTTTCATTAGGTTCGTATCCTTATTGCAGGAGATGGTCCCTGTGTCTCAGAATCTGTCATGCCGGATCGGACACTTGGATATGTAACCCTGTGTAACACTCGTACACATGTCGGGGTAACAGAGACCATTTAAACTTCCCCTTCCCCTGTTAAACCCTCATTCACAACTCTCTTTCAACCCTAAATCAATAAAATGACTAGATGAGCTTGAAAGAGCAAATCACGAGCATGGTAAATTAGCCTAATGCAAGAAGTGCAAGAAACAAATGGAAACTCTCAAGCAAGGGAAAAAAAAGAGAGACAATGAACACTTAATGTTTGCATTTGGAAATAAGTAATGTTGCATTCTGAAATTAGATTTTGTAATGAAAACAGTGGGCTATTTTTTTGTTCTGAAACCAAGTTATGGTTCGTTCCTGCCTTCTTGAGGTATAACATTTTGTACTCAAACAAATGTGGTTGCTGCTCTAATCTTTTGTAAGATAAGTGTCTTTGGATTTTTACATCTTTATAAAATGAATTCTGAAAGTTAGAGATCACAACTCTGCAATTTTATTATTTATTGCATTTGTGGTTGTTCCTTCACAACCCTCTTAATACATCATTAATTCTAAAACTTGGAAGTAACAACTAATACAATCACAATAAATCAGATCGATAGAATTGGCAAAACACTTCATTAGACTAATCAATTATACTTGTTGTTTCTTCATCTAAGAATATACTCCTTAAAAATCAGTAATTAGCATTCCTTCAAAACTACATTAGACAATGAAGGTAAAAAGCAAAGATAGAAGAATTGATACATTTCTTAAAATGAAGCCCTTTAATTGGGTTGCTTCTCAACCATGAGGATGAAGACATGATATGAAAGGGATAGAGGAGAGAGAACAAAGAAAGATAATATAGCAACAGCCAATCAGAGAAAGGGAAGAAGGTGAATTGATGAGGAAAAGCGTGTGCTAATGTCAACAATGGAGGGAAATTTTGGGGAAAATGGAGGTTAAACCTTATCATAGATTTTGGGGGTTAAATGTGCCATGTCAGCAGTCCAAAAAGCCACTTAACGGAAGATTTGACTTCTAATTGCAATTAGGTTATAGTTTAGAAAAACTAATTAAGTTTAGGGGTATAAGAGAAGATTCACATAAATGAGGGGTACCTGGTAGAAAATGAAAAAACTTGAGGGTACATCACAGAAAAACCCAAAAAATAAACGCAGTATGGACTGACGGATGAAGTCAGACAATGAAAATCACAGCTTCAGTCTTGCGAGCATCATAAATTTCGAAACTGGAGCAATAAAAACCTTGCATGCAGCAACACGAAACCCTATATCAGCCTTGGCCTTGTGAATTACATGATCATGCCACAGTCAGTCTGATGCTTACAGCACTTAGGAGCATTGTACACAACCAGACATCTAGGTACCCCTAAATCACATTAGTCCCAGACTTCCAGCTCAACTACGCTAGGAAAGAGCTAGCATGCAAGTTGTCGGATAAAATGCCCTGCTTAGATTGTTTGAAAGTTTTGGGCTCAACTCTCGATCATCTAAAACATTGAATTACCAAATATGTGCCAAACCTTTTAATATGATAACTAATTTATTTAATAAGAATGCTAGTAAAGGCAAGGAGCTCCTCCACTTTTCCCACTTATTAGACATATATGTAAGCCTCTATGAATCACACATCTGTACATTATGCATTGAACAGCCCCGGTGAAAGTTTGGTTAGTCAAACGGAGGGGAACTCGTCATCACAAGCAGATAGAATGTTTTAAACACATCGGCTATTTCTCACTGAGAGACAAATAATGGCCACCAAATCCATATACTCCGTATAATACTTCCACCATACCATCTATATTGTCTCATTTGACTAGTAACTTCCAACAATGTCAACTTTTACCGTTCATTTCTCAAAATATACATAATCAAAATGCAAGATTTGTCACATCTAACTTACCTAAATACCTCTTTTGAGATAACTATTTGCAGATCATTTGACCACTTAAATCTACCGGGAACAATATATACGAGGTGAAGGGAGCATTGACATCCAATAACAATAATTCCAATCATCAAAATAAAAAAGAGGTATAATAAGACATACATCTTTGCCCAACTGAACCATGTTATCCGCTAATCTCCGAATCTCTTTGGCCTGCAAATTCAATCAAAACAAACAAAATAACCCAACACCACTATGATTTCGCAAAAACAATACCCGATTTATCACAGCAAAAAAACGACGAATCAGCTAAAACCCTAATCAAGATTGAAATAATTAGATTGATTCATTGGATATTAAGGGATGAGGAGAAAAGGGTACCTTGGCAACAGTGGTTTCAATCCTCTCGTGCCTCACCAACTGGGAAACCATCGTTCTACATCAAAAAAAGAAGATAAAATTCAATTTAGTTAAATATTAGCGCACCAATGAATGAATTGGATGATAAGTAATAGGAAATGAACCTGAGCATAGACATACGGTGACCCGTAGAGCGATTAAGCTTCCTGAATTTGGTCATTTTGATTGAATTTTGATAGTCAATTGAGATTTTGGATAATATCGCTCACTTGTTTGATCACTTACAAAGGTTGTGGCTTTGAAGAGGAGGGGGATGAAGACTGAGGAGGAAGAAGAAGAGAGGGTTTTGATGGGTTTATGGTTTTCACTTTTTGTTCGCTGGATTGGGCCTGTGCTCAAACCCTTAAGGCCTTCCAAATGGTGTTAATATTCGTTTTTCAAAATTCCCATACCCCGAATTGAATTAGGTTTTAAATTTATGCGGTGTAAAAGGTATACTTTGTTGCTGATAAAGTATTGTGTTTTAGGATATATGGTACCTTTATTCTATTACAGTTCAATCTGACTTTTGAATCAAACGATTCCCTTAATGTGGAGATGTATAGTGATTAGATTTGTGATTGTGATCACACAACAACGTGTATCGTTAAAATATTTATCCATCCGAAAAAGGTAGAAGTGAAACATTTGTGTTGATGATCAAATTAGCGAGTTTTAGTTTAAGGCTATATATATTCTCTTGTTTTTTTGTTTTTTCAATCGATATTTTCAATAACAAGATTCGAATGTTATATATAAGAATGTTAGATAAATGAAGGTGAACATTTGATTGGGTGATACAAAGATTAACATGATAAATATTTTATAAATAAGAACAATATTGTTTGATCACATAAGTTTGAACTGCTCACGAGCTTTTCAAGACGGAGCTAAGGGCATCCTTTACAATGGATAGTTTTTTCTCCATATTTTCTATCCATCTTTTTAATCTCCATTTATTTTCTCCACCCAATTATTTACAATTACAATGGATACTTTTTTCTCTATCAACCTTTCTATTATGAGATCCACTTTTTCTCTACCCATTTTTTTTTATCTATTTACCCATTCATAATCCAATGCATTGTCCTTCCTCTACAATATTTAATTGCAATTATATTACCAATTTCTCCACAAATATGAAGCTCCATGGAATTCTCTATAGAGATAGAGATGCTCTCCATTATAATTCAACCTAAGGAGCAATTTTTGCTCTCGAAGTTCATCCATGGAGAGGTAATTATCCATGGTAAATGATGCTCTAACGTTATTTCGGCTTGATTTAGACTGAGTTTTGACTAAATTGAGTCTGAATTACTCACAAACTATTTCATCTCATTATCATCTCTTACCACTATCATAAATAATGAATAGAAATTTCTTTGTGGTTAATAAAGGCACATGTTGGCTCATTGGGGATGGGAAGAAAATTCAGATTTGGTCTGACCCGTGGAAAATTCGCAACCCACCCTTCACCGTGTGGTCTCCGAGGGGCCGTAGCAATGATGTGTGGGTGGAGGATTGGCTTGATGTTGTAGGATGGAATTAGGAGAAGGTTAGAGCAGCCTTGATTAAGGAAGAGGCTGATGAGGTTTTACAAATTCCCATTTGCGAAAACAGGGATGGGGATAAACAAATTTGTTACTACTCAAAAGATGGGAGCTACTCGGTCAAAACCGCATACCATTTCATTCGGGGATCAATGGCAACAAACGAAGCCTCTACGAGCTATGGCGGGCAGAAAGAGGTTTGGGGTGATCTATGGAAGCAAAATATTCCACCGAAAGTTCGTTCCTTTTTGTGGAGAGCGGGACTGGGTGCTCTTCCGAGTGGGGCAAATTTTCAAAGGAGGGTGGCCACCGTGGACCCTACGTGCTGTTAATGTTCGGTTAACATAGAGACGGATATTCATGCTCTCATGCTCTGTAAAGTGGCGCGACAAGACTGGAGTGCAGCGGGGATAGAGGTGGAATCGTTATGGGAGGGCTGCCTGAGAGTGAAGGATTGGCTAGCTTTAATCATGGCTGATGAGGATGAGTTGAACAGAGCACGCATGCTTATGTTGATCTGGGCATTTTGGAATGCGCGAAATACATTCTTCCACAAGAGCGAGGTAACGCATCCACCAATGCTTGTGCAGCGAACCTTTGCGTACCTGGAGGAGTTTCGGATGCTCAATGTGCTGGAGGAGAAGGGTGCTCGGGGAAGTATTGGAACTTCGGAGGAGACATGGTCACCACCGCCAGTGGGAGTTATGAAAGTTAATGTTGATGTGGCGGCCCTTGGGGAAAGGGGCAGTGGTGATTCGGGATGCGGATGGGCAGGTTGTGCGGTCGGGGGTGAAACAGGTGCGTTGGTGTTGGGAACCGGATATTGCGGAAGCCAAAGCGGCGCTGTTTGGGCTGCAAATAGCGGAGCAGACTGGAGCCAAGACGGTCGTGCTAGAGGCTGATTCGTTAACTCTTATTAGGGCCCTCAAAGATGGAGGTGGGGGTGCAAGTTATTTTGGAAAGATGGTGTGCGACATTTTATGTTTTGCTAATCGTTTCGATTCTGTTTGTTTTTTCTTTTGTTAAAAGGTCAGGCAATTGTGCGGCCCACCGGATAGCCCACTACCATCCCATCGTCTATTCCACTCGGGTTTGGGTTGATATGGGTCCGTATTGTATTAGTGACTCTATTGCGTCCGATTTTCTAGATAACCTTTTTACCTAAAAAAAAAAATTGTAGGTTGATTAGGAAACAACTAAACAAGAGTTCTATTACCATAAATAAAATTGGAAAGCAAGTAAATAAAATACTCAATATTTGAATTATCTGGATTATGGTAATTATCACTACGTATTACGTAAAACAATATTTTAATTAATTTCCTTATTACAATTGGTTTCGGAATTTATTGAAAAAGATAAAGAAATTGATTAACTAGGTTTCCTAAATTTTACTATGTGAAAAAAATTAACTGGAGTTCCAACTTCCAAGTACGTTGATTTATGGTAAATTTCCATATTTAAATTTGAAACATATTCATGTAACTAAAGCGGTTTCACACTGAATTAGTGTAAAATTATTTTATATTTTACGTTGATTTATGGTAAATTATTTTATCTTAACTTTTTTTTTACTATCACCCTTTTTTTTACCGAGGGTATATATGTCTTTTACGAATTGATTTACCCTAGTATGTGGGAATTATGGTAAATTTCCAGACTTGTTTCAAATACGAGTTATCATGTAAATAAGACGGTTTTACACTTACTTAATGTGAAATTACTTTACATCTTATGTAACGCCTAGACCTGGCAATCGAGTGGGTCGAGTCGGGTTTGAGTCGGTTCCAGTTATTGTATTGTCTGATTATTTCGACCCCTATGAATGACTGGCCGGGTCGGGTCGGGTTCGGTCGGGTTGTTTCAGGTTCTGAGTTATGTCGAGTATCGGGTTTGAGCGGGTAACATGTAGTCGTGTTACTCATCTAACATGTCGTATAATTAATAGTTCATGTCGAGTCAAAAATATTCTCATAATCTCAACTAATTTATATCGGGTCAATAATATTCTCACCCGGTTAATATCGGGTTACATCACTTACATGTTACAATTTATTCTTTCATTTTTTTGGCAAATTTTATAATTTATTATTCTTTTAAATTCATGGTCCATAACAAATTAATTTAACTATCATGAAATCATAGTTAGATTATAGTGTAAGCGATAAAAAATGGTAATTGTCGGTTATTTGATACTCATTCGGGTCGGATATTATTCTTGTCGGGTTTTAATCGGCTTAGGTGTTGTCGGGTTCGGTTATACCGGTTATCGGGTAAGATTACGTATTGGGTTATGTTGGATCGGAGTGGGTCCATTTCGGGTAACATGATTTTATAATATTATCGATTAACAGACGGGTTCGATATCGGGCGAGTCGGATCAGTTTTGTCGAGTCGGGTCCATCGCCTATATATTTTTAATAACGACCTGTTTTATTTTTAAGAGGGTATATATGTCTTAAACGATTTTTTTTTTGTCAATGGTTAAGAAAGGTTAGATCACAACATGGCCTCTTGGGCCAGATTATGAGCTACTACATTAAGGGATCTAGGAATAAAAGATAAAGTAAGACAATGGAAAAACAAAAACAAGGCCTTGCAGTCTTCTAGAATTCCTTGAATGTGTCGATTAATCTTAATAAGATCTGCAAACGATAAGATAAGTTCCAGACAGTCCGAGGAGATCCTAAGATGGAGGATCTGATTATCTCTTGCCCACTCTAAAACTCCTTTAATACCAAGAGCCTCCGCTTGAAGAGCCGACTCAGCTTTACATTTCCTTCTAAGTTTCAAACTGTTTTTTCCTCATGTATAATATTTAATAACTTTTATCAACGTATGCGTCTTAATTTATGCGACCGTATTTTAGTTATAATCTTACACGATTTTTAAAATAACGCTACGTAATTTTTAAACTAATAGTATTTATATTTTAGATTAATATTATTAACAATATTAATTTCATATTATTAAAATACTAAAATAATCAATTGCTTTATCTTTATATTATTTTCATATTTTGAAATTCTAAAATAATTAATTTCTTTATCTTTTAATTATTAACAATATTAATTTCATATTATTAAAGTTTTAAAATAATTGATTTCTTTATCTTTTAATTATTCACAATATTAATTTAATTTACTAAAAGCAGACCCGTGAATTTCACGGGTTAGAACCTAGTTGTAAATAATTTCCTTACCGCGAGTGTTCTGCGAAATGGTTGGGAGTCCAACCCACTTGCGTTGTTAGGTGAAGTAGGAATGTATGATGTTGTTACTTTTTGTCATTTCCTCCCTAAAACCTTTTCATTAAAATCTTGATACTATTGTCTCATTCACTCACTGAACAAAAATGGCGATTAAGGTGTTCTTCCTCGCTCTTCTCCTCATTGCATCACCCTTTCTCCAAGGTAATACACTCCTCCAATAAGCTCCCCATCAACTTCGTTTGCTTCAATTTCATTATGTTCAATTACTAGGGTTTAAGGAAATTCATGATCAATGATTCATCCGCGATCAATTATTGTTGCACTTGATCCATCTCATGTAAATTTATTTCATGTCTAGATGCATGTCCAATTCGTGATACTGTCGCAATGCTGCCTGATTGATTTACTGTATGATGACCACTTTCAAGTAAATTCCGTGGATAAATTACTAAATTATGAGCTATGTTTTACTAAACGTGATGGAGAATTAAGTTAGCTGATAATTTGTGCTGGGGGGTACGCTGCCTTACCCCCATTTTAGCAACACAAGAGGTTGTTTTCCAATTACACAAGATGAAAATTGTATCGAAGTTGCATCAATGACCTCAATGAGAGATTGCGATAAATTCTGAAAGGTTTAGGACATTGAATTTGGAATTTGTTCAGTGGCCAGGTGTCAATCGGATGACGGCGCTGAGGCGGCTGCAGAGGTTGCGGCAGAGAATGAGGATCTTGGAATTGTCAACGAAGACACCATCTATGATTCTAACGATGTTAAACTCACATCTGCTCCCGGAGTAGATACTGTTTGTGTTTTCCCTAAGAATAGCGCTAAGGGTACTTGTTTATGCTTATGGATTGTTTGGCTTTTAGCTTGTTATTATGCAATTGTATTCTAGATTTATAGGGTTTTCTCGTACTTGACTGATTGTAACTATTGAGAGTGTTTGTTTTGCAGTGGTGCAGGCTGGGGAGGAGACTGAGGTCCTTGTTGGAATAAAATACGATGGTAGTTTTCCCAACTTTTGTACTTACTGTTTAATTCTTTCTGGTCGTTTGTCTGTCACAATGAGGTGAATGATATCATGAGTGTTCAGAATTTTGTTAGGAGATGTGTAATTTATGAGTTCGGCATCTTGTTTTTTTTTTGTTTTTTTTTTTTTTGTGTACGTTTGTCTTGTTGTTGCTTTTGGTTTTGCTGGCTATGATCGGGAATAAGTGCAATGATTGTCTGTCAGAACTGGGGGTAGCAATCAAGCAGAAATCATATTTATTTTTGTCACAAGGATATGTTTGCAGCTTCCTTCCAGTTTTCTTTGTTTACTCTCTGTAACCCCCGCTTTATATTGCTTATATGTTTTCTATTTTATGCCGCTGGTTCCATATGATTGTTCTTGTTGACGACCCCAAATCATTTAATGAGTAGGGCTTTCTCGTCATTGGTGATGTATGCAACTAGTTTGGGAATTTTTAGTTTGGGGAAATTGATTCTATTCTTCTAGAAGTCACATTCTTAAATTTTATGAGAATGCAATCAGTGTTAATGGAGAATGATTACAATCGCATTTTTGGGCATAATACGTTCATTTTATGGTACATGTTTGCTTTAATACTTGTCTTATTTGTTTCACTACTCAAGGGATTTATCACAAGCTGAAGTAAATGAGACAATGAAATGGGATAAGTGGTTTAGTGTGCCAAGAAGTTAGCCCTGTCATGAAATCTTCATTCAAGCATTATTTTACCCAGAACTCTAATGTCGTCATTGTCTTTTTGGTGTTCCTACTCGACTATCATGACCTTAATACTTCTCCTTCCTCGACTATATGACGACTTTGTATTGTAGGGGGCTCAAGTGTCAATGTTGTCGCAATTCAGGCCTTTATCCATCTGCCATATGATCATCGCTTGCTGGTTCAGAACCTTACTGCACAGGTATTTGGAGGATCTCCAATTTCCCGTATTAATGATTTTTCTTTTTAACAAAGGAAAATTAACCCATTAGAATAGGATCAGCTTATCTCATCCATTCTGATCGATGAATGTTAACAGAAAATATGATTAGTACAAATATCATCTAATTGTAATACAAAGTTTGTTACATCATTTGGCCAGATTAGCTTTCTCCGTAGGTCAAAGGTCTTCTTATTTCTGATTATCTTTGTCCTGCTTTTTCCAAGATGCTAGACTTATTTGCTCTTCCGATTTTATGTGAGACTAATCACTATCAAATTACTTTTGCCTTCTTTTCTTCACCCCTTTCCTCACTAGGATATAGACTTATGGAGTTATTGGTACCTCATCTGTCTCTAACTTTTTGTACTCTGTGCATGCTGTGAATTATCAAAGCATAGTGGTTATTGACTTATTGTTAGATTGAACTAGAAGTTTAGAGGCAAGACTAGTAACATAGTTTCTTTTCTTTTGTTTGAGATTGAAAATAAGCTTAATTGTAATGTTAAGCTTTGTCGTGTCTAATAATCCAACAGAGATTGCGCTTTATTAGTGAATTAACTTAACTGCAATCAACCTTTGCCAAGTTTTCTCGATCTTTGAGCTTGACCAACCTTTATTTTGTCCTTGATAACTCCATAGCTTTTCCCTAAGATATTTCAGGTCACGTAGGATAATTCCCTTTTTCAGAAAAAAAGTAATAGGCAGGTTTGTTTAAGTTTTCTTTTTAACATTGGTGTTATGATTCCAGATGTTCAACAATGCATCAGTCCCACCGTCAGCTCAAGCCACTTTCCCCTACCTGTTTGCTGTCAGCAAATACTTACAGGTATTTATTTCTACCTGGAAACGTCGTTTTTAATCTCCTCTTTTTCGTGTACAGCAGTAATTACAAAATATTGATATCAAATAAAGTCTTAGTGATAATTCTGGGAATGCTAATGCCAATACCAATACTTCCTTTGCAGGCTGGTACTTTTGATCTTGTGGGCAAAATTATCTATGAGATAGAGAAGACACCATATCAAAGCACCTTCTACAATGGCACTATTGAAGTTATCGAGGCCAGCGGTCCCTTAACCATTGAGACTGTTTTTCTTGTTACTCTCGCTATTTCCCTCATTGCCGCTCTCGGATTTTGGATACGTGGTCAACTGCAACGCCTTTCAAAGGTAGCTGCTAGTTCCATACTTGCTTATTAATTAATTTGGACCTTTTTACTGCTTACTGCTTACTGCTTACGATAGTATCGGCGTTTCTTAGACTGGTTTAGAAGTATCCCGACACGGGTGCATGTCCAAGTATGGGACTCGTCTATGTTGTGCTGTTATTCCTTGGGTTTTGATTGGCTTCTCCTATTTGGACATTTCTTTGTCTTCGACTATTTGTGGTCATGAGAAGCCGAAATGTTTTTTTGAGGCCTAGTATGATAAGTTAACTGTTACCCACTCACCCATATTAAGCATGCTCGTAGGCTCTTTGAACCCGGTATTCAGCAGGGAAGGTTGGGGAGGTGGGAGTTTAGCTGCGTTTTTTTTACTGGTACAAAGGAATTTAGCTACCTATGAAGTGCTTTTTGCTACATGTTCTACCTCCTACTTTGGTGTAGTTACATCATGAGTGCAACTTATATACAAATTCTCTTGCATCCTATTATGGCCTCCAAACTTGTCTCCAGATGTATGCCTTTTACCATGTCGTTCTTGCTTCTGTTGTCTGATTTCATATACTCATTCTTCAAACTTTTGACACAGAAATCAAAGAGGACAACACCCAAGGTGGAAGTTGGAACTCGTTCAACAGATGCCTCCATGGATGAGTGGCTTCAGGTATGTTGTTTTTGCTTTTTTTGCTTAACTTCTTGACAATTGCATAGGTTAGCTAAGGTAGTGGGTAAAGTCATTTAGTAACTGTACTCGTGATGTGGGTTCAATCCTCTTCATCACCAAACTGCATTGTGTAGCTTCTTTTACGCAGACACGCTAAAAAAATATTTTTTTGGCAATTTTATCTGTTGACGTATTTGGATGAACAAAATTCATTTAGTGGTATGCTTATCTATTCTCCCCCACTTGTTTTGGTTAAACAGGGAACCTCTTTCACACAGTCTCAGGCCAACAAGTTAAAGAAAAAGAAGTGAACTGTTTTGGGTATGGTCTCTTTAAAGGAACTTTAGTTTAGTTCAGACTCATGTAACTCTTAACTTCGAGCACCTGAAATTTGATTTTGTTAGAGAAGAAGAGACTACTTTCATAGTGTAGAATGTCAAAATTACCACAACTTGTAATTTTTGTTGGGATTAAGTTAACAGTGAATTCCTGAATCCTGAACCTCTCATCTTTTAAAGATATGATACCTATGATGACTCCAATGACATAACTGAGTGATTGTATGGGCGCAAATATCTTTCATGTTGTTGCGTGTTTCTGCAAACGTTAAGTTGTGAACCTGTTTCGGAGAGGTAGAGAAAGGACAGTTGGTAGGAGTGTAGGACAGTAAAGCTATATTCCCACTATTTTTTCTTTCGACAGTAAAACTATATTCCCACTAAATTGGGACATTGTAAAGTGTAAGCAAATAATAAGAATATTTCTTGCGAACAATAAAATTTAGAACGATAATTGTTTTTATGCCAGCATCTTTAAATGGAGAATTTCCCTTAGAAAAAGATGGTGGAATATGATCAAGTTGTGGCATCTAATCCTATTCTGGATGTGGGTGGTGGCCTGTGGTAGATAGTTGGAGAGTTGGGTGTTTTTGTATATAAAGATCCCCTTTCACCACCACCCCAAACACACATCGTAAACCAAAAAAAAAAATTAAAAAAAATTCAGAAGTTATAGACCAGCAATGAGCAATCCTCGAGTCTACTTTGACATTAGTATTGATGGCGAAGAAGTCGGCCGCATAGTGATGGAGCTCTATGCTGATGTCGTCCCAATTACGGCAGAGAACTTCCGAGCTTTGTGCACGGGTGAAAAAGGTGTTGGACTCAAGGACGTGCCCCTTCACTTCAAGGGTTCCATCTTCCACCGGGTCATCCCAAACTTCATGTGCCAAGGGGGTGATTTCACTAATGGTGACGGCACAGGCGGTGAGTCTATCTACGGCAAAAAATTCCCGGATGAAAATTTCGTCAAGACCCACGACAAACCTGGCCTCCTATCAATGGCAAACGCGGGGCCAAACACTAACGGCTCACAGTTCTTCATTTGCACCACGGAGACACCGTGGCTTGACGGAAAACACTGTGTGTTCGGCGAGGTTGTGGAGGGCATGGATGTGGTTGATGCTATTGAGGCAGTAGGTCAAGATTGTGGTCGGCCTACCAAGACTGTAACCATTGCAGATTGCGGTCAGCTCCAGACTAATCAGATTGACCAGACTGATGAGACTGATCAAATTGTGATAGATGAAGAAGACGATAATGCTGATTGTGTCGCGAATTCTTAATTGTATTGTATGTTTTATGTTTTTTATGGTTATGTCTCTCTAAATAAATCAAAAGCGAGCTTTAAAGAAAGATTTTTACCGCGATCTCAACTTTCGTAAATTCGTGTCGTTCTATCTTTTGTTCTAGCATACTCTGTAGTTATCTAAAGGTGGTTTGCGTATATGTGAATCTGAACAGTTAGGCTATGTTTGCGTTTGCAAGGCCTTGGTCAGTGATCAAATACGATTTCCCAAACTCTATGTGAATAATCTTCACTTTGTATTCTGCACTAAGTTCATTTAACATGGTTTGTACAACAACTTACCTACGTGTCTACGACGATTGTATATATATATATATGTAACGGATTTACCAATTGATTAAGAGTTGGTCTCCTTTAAGAGTTAGAATGAGCTATTTTGGTCCAAACAAAAAGATGGGATTTTGATACTATTTTATAGCTAAACTAGTTTTATACCCGTACAAAAAATGTACGGGTTTGTCTCTAAAAACTTCGTAAATATTAGTGCAAATATAATTCAATATGAATTTAAATGAGAAATATATAAATTATCAATCCGGCGATGATTTTGATTCCAAATAATTGATTTATTGGTATTGAATTAATTAATTTATTTATTTAAAGATTATTATAAATTGAAATTTGTTTTCAATTTTAATGTTATTAACGGAAATAATCAAACTTTATGAAATAAAACTGAACCATATAAAATAGATAATAAATTGTATTGTACTTAAACTTACCCTTTGCACAATTTACCCTTTGCACAACTTACCCTTTAGATGAAAGTAAAATGATAGAAATTTTTTTAGCAGTGGGGGTAGACGGATAAGAAAATTCTTTTAGACTGCTAATTTTAAGGAGTCCATCATAATCTTTTCAAATCTTTGGATTTGATAGTATAAAGATTTCGAGTTTATTTTATTAATACTATTATTAATTATTAATAAGCAACCCGGTACTTATTAGTAAACAGAACTAGTTTTGTACCCGCGAATTCGCGGACTTGTTCTATTTGACCCTTGTATTTATTTATTGTTAGACGTAAATCTTTAACTTATATATAAAATAATATTTTTTTTTATCTCGAATAAGCTATAAGCAAAACATTTGTAAATTTTTATTCTTTTTACACTATTTTTCATGATCATAATAATATAGATATAAGTTTTAATTTGAATTTTATGGTCATATATTTTAATACATGTTAATATTATTCTTGAATATTTTGTAATCAACAATTTAATGTGGCTAATTTTAGAACTATAAATGTTTGTTCATGTTTTTTTTACAAATTTGTTATTTTGCTATATTTATGATGTACATCATAAATTAAGCTAAAAACGGCTACGTTGTTAAATCGATAAACAAAGCACTCCAAGATCGCGGTTACACATGATAGACTTTTTTAAGAAAGTTAAATAGATCCTTTGTAAGCCGACCAAAAGAGTAAAAATATGTTTTTGTTTTTCACATTTAAATCCAAATATGTAATTTTCTCTTTTTAATAGCCTCCTCACAATCAATAATATGCAAATTGAGACAGTTAAAATTTAAATTTAAATAAAATAAAATAAGCATCATCTTAATTACAAAACTAACTATACAACTTATTAAGGGTTAAAAATTTTAAAATCTTAAAAGATAGAAATATAGAGTATCTTTTTATAAAGATTATAACGTTTTAATCACATACACATATACACCTTGTTTTTTCACTTTTTCGCAAATGTATGTGCTAATTACAATATTTTAAGATGGCTTTAAAAAATATCAAAAGTGTCAATATGTGGAATTGTGAAGGTTTATAATCCAAATTATTGGATTTTTTCATTTACCACGTATAAAGACCTTTTAGCTACTTTCTTTATTGTCAATGAGGAATTATGTGGATAGATTTTACAATTTAAATGATGAAAGTAAATTCTTAATTTATTCTTATAATTTAGTACATGATAATAGGATTTCAACTAAAAAATATTATTATTAGCTTTAAAATTCAAATTATTAGACTTTTTATTAACTCTATGTTGGATCTTTTAAATTTTAAATAGTATCTCTACGGTTAATGAAGAGTTAGATGGACAAAATGTACGATTTAAATGAAGAGAGTAAAAACTTAATTTATTATTATAATGTAAATCGCGATCGGTATTATGGTTTCCATAAAATAATATTAGTAAATCTTAAGGAGAATTTTAATAATTAAGTTTGATGTACCCTTAATATTAACCAATATAAAAATGACATGTGAAATAAAATTAGATGTTTTAAGAAGCTTTTTAACTATATTATATAGTGTTTTTTTTATAAAACAAAATAATAAAAAATAAATAATTTACTAAATAAAATTAGATGTTTTAATATATGGCATTTTTTCTAAATTGATTTATTGACAAGGATGATGAGATCCCATTCTCTTGAAAACTAATAAATATTTTCCTTTTAATACAATGGAGATCAAAAAACAATTAAACTAAATGCAATTTGAAAGATTCACGCTACGAGTAAATGTTTAGCTTAATATAGAAAATAACAAAAACGACTATATAAAAATGTAACTAAAAAAATTATTATCAGATTAGTACCTTAAGTTTGTATTTAGTTCTGTTTTATGGACGTCGATTGATCAAAACCTAAAAGACAAAGAAATAAAATAACGAAACATAATTTAAGAAGAAGATATTGTTACAAATAAAAATTAAAAGTAAAATCAAAAGAGTAAATTAACCAAATAAAAAATAATGGGAGAAAAACATAAGGAAATAAATTAAAATTAATCAATAGAGGATGATGAATAAATAACAAAATAGATTCTTCTTTCCATTCTTCAAATTTTGGGCTCGGATAACCTGAAAAATAACAAAAAAAAATAGATTCAGTGAAAAATTTAACAAATCTGATGAGAATGAAATTTTAGTTCTCATACATATGAGATTAAATGAGCAATTAAATGATAACATTATATGAGAAAAGATAAAATGGCATGTAACTCCTAAAGTAAGTAGTATGAAATTAAGTAAATAATTTAACTTAGTTACTTAATTATTACTCATGTTAATTAAGTTGAGAATAAATGAGAATTTTTTTAGAGATTTATTGAGTAATACCTTTCATATTTCTAATTGCTTGAAATTTACGATAATATATTAATATGCAATATGTTGTGCATTTGTGAGTGTTTTCTCATCGACATATGACATATGAAAGATGCTCAGGCTAACCTTTAATAGTATTTAAATTATAATAATATGAATAATTAATATATTAAGTAATAATTTTTTTTCATTTTTATTTTCACTTTTATTTTTAATTATTTTTTTTCTAAATTATTAAATGTTGATGTGATTTTTTGTAAGTTACATTTTTTTGGGATTTTTTAACTCATCAAAGATTTAATGTATATATAAATATTTAATTTAAGATTATTGATGTCCTTTAACTTTCTTTCTTTATTTGTGTGTTATTACAAAATGTGCAATAACATTTTTACAAGGACTTAGCTTTTTGCAATCATTAAATATTTTTTTTTTTTAAATAATTATATCAAATAATCTATAATCCATGTCCTACTAATTTGCCATGTCACATTAATAGTATGTAAGGTGACATTGAAGTGACACTGTGTATGTGGCATTTAAGGTTAATCCTTTTAATAGTATTTATAAATAATTGTGAAAATCCATAAAAGAAAAAGTCGCCAACAATATATCAGTCTACCTACAACATATGTAATTTCAATTTCATTTTAAGAAATGAAATATATAAAATAAATTTTTTTTAGGAAAACTTAAAATGAGTGGGGAAGAGGAAAAGTTATAATAAAATAAATTGAATGTGGCATTATTATTGTAATTAGTATTATTGATTATTATTATTATTATTATTATTATTATTATTATTATTATTATTATTTATTATTATTATTATTATTATTATTATTATCATTATTATAATTATTAGTCATATGTGTCATTGACTTAGACTAATTATTCACATGTGGAATTGACGTGGAATTATTTGTCTCGGGTGGCATTTACGTGGCTAGCGCATGACATTTAGGTGGCATTTTCTAGGTAGCCTTTTAATATAGTTTTATAGATGTAACCACTTTTGAAAACTAAATTGCCACGGGTTATAATACTACTTGGACTGTTGTGGTTATATTTGATATAAAATGGTTACAAGATTTCAAGATTTCATTTTTATCGCAAGACCTAAATAATTTGTCTAAAACAAGAATTCTGGATTCGATAATAAACAAAACATGTTATCACCAAAGTTGTGACAACTGACAAGTAACGAAAATGTCTTAGTTAAGTGAATTTTTCTTTGGTACTAACGCGTGCAGTGCTCAAATGGTTGTGCCGTCTTAAGTTAGGCACAAACTTTTTCCTCAACCTTCAGCCCGAAAATGGTCCACGTTCCATAGCATACTGTGCCATGCTAAAATGGGTATGAGTCGTTCTTGCATGCCCAACAGACGACTTCTCGTTCTCATCCCTAGTTCTCTACCAGGGGCGGATCCAAGGGGTTAGGGGTCCTCTATCCATTGATAGGAGGTAGTAAGGTAGAGTTGGTAAAGTTGCTTGTAGTGGAGAGCATATTGGGCACATCCTTTACTATAACCACCATTCTTATTTGCAACGGCACTATCCGTCGCAAACTTGTAACGGATACCGTTTTCTCTCACAAAATACCCACTTTTTCTCTCTCTCCAACACTATTCCTGTGGTCCCCTTTCTCCACTACTCATTTTATATCCATTTTATCTCACAAAGTATCCGTCACAAATAGTGACCCGTCGCAAGCAAGACTTACTATTACTATAAAAGGCATAAAATTTTTTGCAATCTTGTTGGTCCATAATTTTTGTAGGGCCCATGTTCTTTGTGTGAATTAATTAGTTGCTCCATTCCTTTCCATTTAATTAATTTCTCATAAGTTTAAATTCAAAAATATAAGAGCCCTTTATTTTGTAAGATTTATGCTAAGTTGTTAACTATTATTTAAAAAAAGTCATGAAAATTAAATCAACCTCCACTCAAATCAAGATGTATCTATTTAAAAAAATCATTGATAAAACCATTATTAAACTAAGAAATTAAAATATAATAATATCATCAATTAACTAAACAAATCTAAAAAAAAATTATAAATTCACATCAACTATATGTATACGTTAGAATACGGGTGGAGAGTCCTTATGCGAGAATGAGAACAATAATTATTCAATAAAATCAACATAAAAAATCGTTTAAATTTTTTTTACTAACAAATGATTAATGAGTAAACCCGTGCATAATTACACGGGTATAAAACTAATAAATAAGGGAAAAGAAAAGGTGTTTGCGTAAATCACGCAAATCCGGATCTCCGCATAAAAAAAAAAAAAACAGATCCCCCACCAACATCAAACTCCAACCATAGTTCCACTCACTAACCCTAGTTAATCACACTTTCGTACGTGTCCCCACTTCACCATCCAAACATGAACTCAAAATGACCAAACTACCCCTCAACTCTCCCACCATATAAACCTCTCCTGGCCCCCTCCATTTCTCCCATCAACCTCATACAAACCCCCTAACAAAATCCCAAAAATACCCCTAACAAAAATGTCAAACCCTAGAGTTTTCTTCGACATCACCGTCGGCGGAACCCCCGCCGGAAGAGTCGTAATGGAACTCTTCGCCGACGTCGTCCCGACAACCGCCGATAATTTCCGCGCACTATGCACCGGAGAAAAAGGCGTCGGCAAATCCGGCAAACCTCTACACTACAAGGGATCTACATTCCACCGTATCATCCCTGGATTCATGTGCCAAGGCGGAGACTTCACCGCCGGAAACGGTACCGGCGGGGAGAGCATCTACGGTGCTAAATTCAAGGACGAGAATTTCATCAGGAAGCATACCGGTCCTGGTATACTGTCAATGGCTAATGCCGGCCCAAACACGAATGGATCGCAGTTTTTTATCTGTACTGCTGAGACGGCGTGGCTAGATGGGAAACATTGTGTGTTTGGACAGGTTGTTGAAGGGTTGGATGTTGTTATGGGTCTTGAGAAGATTGGTTCTTCTTCTGGTAAGACTTCCAAGACTGTTGCCGTGGCTGATTGTGGTCAGCTTTAACTTGTTCTTTATTTTTTACCTAATCGACGGATGTATCCGTCTTTGATCGTCGTTGTTTTAGGGTTCAGTTTTATGTAACTGAGATGTAAGAGGTTTGATTTGATGCACCATTGGAATAATATTTGTGTTTTTCCTTGAATTTCCTTATCTCTGTGTCAAAACACGAATGTACGTGGTGAATTGTCCCGATCATCGTTTTGGGAGCATGGCTACGAACATTGACTCGGTACGCTATATCTCAATCTTAACCAATAAATATCGAACACGTGGACAACAAGACGTCGTTTTTGATACGTAGTACTGGCAATTTATCCAATCAGTTGTATTTATGCAGTCAATTATATTTAACGGACTATGAGACATACGATAACGACAGCCTTGTTGTCACCTGAAAGTGGAGCCCAGTTTATGTGGATCTGAAATCTAACGATTGGATTTTGGGGTGAGGACAAATTTGCGGTCCTAGCTAGGTCACCATTATCAAGCAATTCAATCGGACTATTGTTGGTGGTTTGTCATATAATAGTCGCTTGTTTAGTTATGACTATTACTCACCCCATTCAAATTCATATCTTGTATGTTCGTTTTTTCACCTCCACGTTGCTAAATATTTTTAACTATTATTTGCAAAAATTAATCCGATTAAAATTGAATGTTCGGTTATGAATAGTCTATAAAATAGAAACGTATAAAGTGGATTTGAACGGAGGGAGTACAAGTTTACTTAGGGGTGTTTAGTTGGGTGGTTTGGAATCTATCCGTATACTCATTCCACCCCAACCCTGGAATCTCATACCCACCACCTCCTACCCATGGATTACATGTTTTGAAATGTATGGATTTGAAACCTCTTCCTACTATAGTTTTTCATTCCAATTCATTCAATTCCTAAGCGGTGAACCAAACGACTCATTATCGCATTAGCGTCTCTTATCAATATGGGAACATTTAATGTGCTCATACATAAATATAAGGATGACAAATATTTTTTTTAAGAATAAAACTGATAAATATTATTTTATTCATAAATTTGAGTTGTTTGCGAGTTTTTTTAGCCAATCTAACATTAACTTGACTTGGCTCGTTAAGCTAACAAGCCGAATTTACACATGCCTAGCTTTGACCTAAGTGCTCGCAAGTTATCTCGTCGCATGCTTTAAAGTAATGGAAATGAAAAGTTTAGTACGTATAGCTCCAATTTATCATTTACCCTACTACTTGTCTTTAGTCATGGCCATATTTTAAGGCCATGGATTATTTGCCCCATCTTTTTACATGGTAGGAATCATTCATTATTTCTATCAAAGTGTCCTCTCACAATAAAGCAGGTGAGAGAGCAAGTGAGGGGAAAATAAAACGCCCTATGAATAATGTTACTTGCATATTATGAGAGAAATGTTATTTATTTTTTAACTTATGACGAATAATGTTCGTCTTTAATGAGATTTTGTGTATTTGTTTAGTTAACAAGAAGCATAAATGTGTTACGACTAAATTCAAATGAGATGATTGGTCTAGCTACTCTTCAATACCTATATATAACGATATTGGTGTAACTAGTGGTAGACGCAGAATTTCACTATATTTACTCAATTACGTAATATTTGACCCGTCACAAATTTGTGGCGGACATCAAATGAGAATTTGTGTTACAATAAAGTGTGAGAGATTCAAACCTAAAATTTATTACGGAGTATCTACAATACATTTGTCTTAACTACTAAAAACTATATACTCCCTCCTATTCCATATTTTCTTCCCTATTTCCTAAAACGGATTATTCAGGTTTTCTTCCCCTTTCCTATTTTAGAAACTTTTATTCTTATTTTATTCATTTCTCTCTCCTATTATCAAACTCCACTCAACCTTTTTACTTCTATTTTATTCTTTTTTAATGCTTTTGGCCCCACAATTTCTTATTTAATTCCTAATTATTCATCCCTCTCCTATCACCAAACCCCACCCAATTTTTTACACTTATTTTATTCTCCACCTTAATATTTGTGCCAAATACAAAAGGGAAGAAAATATAGAATATGAGGGAGTATGTTTTGTTAACAATAAAACTATATATGTTGATGTAACTATGTAAGACTTCCTTTTTAATGGGAGTCGCTCATGAGTCATGATGAATGGCTCAGTATTTTTTAACTTAATTTTCATTTACCTTGATTCATTTCATTGTTATTTATGATTTCAAGTTAATGTAATACAAATAAGAGTTTTTTGTCAGATAGCACCTAACATTTACACTGTCTGTATAAATAATACCTAGAGTTAATTTTTTTGCCCAAAAACACCTAACATTTTTTGTTTTTTATATAATAACACCAAAATTAGTTTTCCGTAAAAAAAAAGTTAAGATTTCGTCTTGACTAACAGTAAAATTGATTTGACGCTTCTTTGTTTTCCCCTGATGCATTTCATTACCCTCTTCATCATCCTTTACTAAACCCAATTTCCCATTTTGCTAATTTTCTTTCAACTAAACCTAATTTTCCTCCAATTAAATCCTTATGTAACCTCCTCTTCGGTTATTTAATTCCTCCCTTCTCAAACTAAAACCCCTAATTGAGCTTACTTTTCTAGTTTTCTCCTATTTCCTCACCCACCTTTCAACCTAATACTCCCTCCTATTCCATATTTTATTCCCTATTTCCTAAAACGGATTATTCAGGTTTTCTTCCCCTTTCCTATTTTGGAAACTTTTATTCTTATTTTATTCATTTCTCTCTCATATTATCAAACCCCACTCAACCTTTTTACTCCTATTTTATTCCTTTTTAATATTTTTGGCCCTACAATTTCGTATTTAATTCCTAATTATTCATCTCTCTCTCCTATCACCAAACCCCACCCAATTTTTTACACTTATTTTATTCTTCACCTTAATATTTGTGCCAAATACAAAAGGGAAGAAAATATGGAATAGGAGGGAGTATATCTTATTCAAGCTCATCCTAAAACTCAACAAAGCGGGTGAGATGTAATTGTCGAGTAGCTGAGAAAACATCATGGACACATCAAAATCCGGGCAGGAGATTCATGGCCTGCAAGTTTTACAATGCAAGACGGGTTTGCGTGGATGTTGTTTTTTCGAGTGGATTGATGAAAATATGACTTATTGGCAAAAAAATGTTATAATTGGCTTGTTAATGAAAATAAGTCACTTAAGAATTATTTTTACAATGCATTACTGGAAAAGAAAGAATGAAGAAATAAGGTCAAATCAATTTCACCGTTAATCAAGACGGAATTTTGGCTTTTTTTGACGGAAAACTGATTTTTGTGTTATTAGACAAAAAAACAGAAAATGTTAGGTGTTATTGGGCAAAAAAAAAAAATTTTAGATACTATTTTTAAGATAGTGTAAATGTTAGATGTTATCTGACAAAAAACTCTACAAATAAATAATCTCGGCAGTAAAATTATTTTATACAGAATAGGCTTGTAGGTGACAAACATCGTTGGTCTCGGTGGATGGATAAGAGACATAAGAGGCAGCAAAGCTTATTAAATAAGCCAGGTAGTACTTCGTATTTAACTAGTTTTTAACCCGTGAAATTCACGGGTGATTTTAAAATTTTAAAATCAAAATATTTGAATCATATTTTAGATATAATAGTTTAATTACTTCGTGCCTATTGATAAGTTAATAAAATAGATTTGTGGCCCTTTTATAAATATTGTTCATATTAATTAAATATAAAGTGTATATTAAATTAATACACTACAAATATAGTTAGCATGAATACATCCAGAGAAAAAAAATATGCATCGTATAAGAACTAATGGTTGATTTAAGAGCAATGTAAAAATTATATGTTCAACTTAGTTTAGTAAACTAATTTGAAAAGAATTATAATAATTACTGAAAGATATGATTTTAATTAAATATGGATTTTAAATAACTTCCTGAACAAAATTTTAAGATTCCGTGAATTTTAAATATGGATTTTAAATAACTGAAAGATAATAATTTCCTAAATATAGAATTTCCGTGAATTTTAAATAGCTTCTTAAACAAAATTTTAAGATTCCGTCAATCCATGAATTATACACTATTAATTGACCTAATATGAAAAGAATAATAACTGAATGATTTTAAATATGAGTAAGTTATGCTTAATATTGTTATTTTAAATAACAGTGAATTTTAGATGCTTAATATTGTTTTTTTCATTTTTTTGTCTTTTAACTTATAAATATATATGTCGGATTAATTCAATCCGACTCGGTTTATATATTAATGTATGCGGCTTAATTTATGCGAGCGCATTTTAGTTTTAATCTAACACGATTTTTCACATAACACTATGTAATTTTTAAACTAAAAGTATTTATATTTATTTAATATTATAAACAATTTTAATTTCATATTATTAAAGTACTAAAATAATCAATTTCTTTATCTTTATATTAATTTCATATTTTAAAATTCTGAAATAATTAATTTCTTTATATTTTAACTATTAACAATATTAATTTCATATTATTAAAGTTCTAAAATAATTGATTTCTTTCTCTTTATATTATTAAGAATACTAATTTAAAATACTAAAAACAGACCCGTGAAGACGGGTTACAACCTAGTTTCTTATTATTTTAGGAAATTTTGTGCATGATCATTATTGTTTTAGCATTATTATTATTGTTTCCAAATCTTTTCAGTATCGAGAATTTGAGTTCTTATGGAATGCAATTTTGTCATTAAATCAGGTATAGAATTATGGAATGCATAATAATCACGTCAACCAACTTAATGCAAATGGAATAAAATCTTGTAGAATTATGGAATTTATGGAGTCAAATTAATTATTATTGTCAAATTAAAATGAAATTTATGGCGTTATACATATGGGTGTATAATAGTCAGTCTATTATATGAAAGAATCAATTTGATTCCATAATACTTGCAAATGGAATCACGGGTTATATGAAAGAAATCAATTGTTTGCACTAATTTAAATTACTAAATATGGCGTCAAATCTTGTGATTCCATTTGATTTCACTAATTGAAATTTTATTGGACAATAGCTCTAGGATGCTTTAAAACGCGACACGTAGGACGAAGCTTTTATCTTGTGATGCCACGTCAGCAGCTTGGCTTTTGCATTAGATAAATATATGCTACTGGTTGAACTCGAGATGAGAGCAATAACAACGACGAAGGTTGCATGATTGGATTGGACATTTGGACACCTACAGCTTCAGGCGTAAGCATATGGGCGAATATCCATTGGTTCAGCCATTAGTCAACAAACTTTAACATAACATTGATTCCACATTAACGGCTAACAATCTAAACCATTTGATAAATAGTGAACACTCATAACAAAAATAGGTCATTTTTTAAATAAAAAGGTGGACATTATTTAATCAAAGTGGTCACTATTTATTAAAACGTGACCACTTTTCTACTAGTTGTATGTGCGACTGTCGTAAAATAGAATTTGTGTTCTCTTTGTGTGTTTTTTTAAATAACTCCTTCAAAGAGTCTTGCTTGTGACGGATAATATCCGTCACAAGTTGAAGACAGATAATTTACTCTCACAAAAATACAAGGGGACATGCAAGTAAGAGAAAGTTGAGCATCATATGGAGTCTTCAGCTTGTGAAGGATAGTGTCCGTCTTCAGCTTGTGACAGATAGCTTCCGTTTTCAATGAAAATTTGTGTAACTTCTTAGGCATTACATAGATCAGATAGTCTTGTTTGTGATCGTCACAAGCTTATGATCGACGTCTCACATTCCTTCTTCCACTTTCTCATCCACTTGTTCTCCCAGTTACTTTTTGTGAGAGGTCATAACTCACACGCTTGTGTAAGTTTCTTTTATTTTATTCCTCTCATTTCTTCTCTGAGTTCTCTCTTTGCAATTGTACAACCGTACAAGTTTTGTGAGATCTCCAAAACTCCAACAATGGTGGAAAACAAAATTTGCAAAGCCTTCAATTACCCAGCCACCCGCTCCCACCCTTTTACCATCACCGACCATCGCCAGGCCATGCAGCCGAGCGTCCTCTACCATGCCGCCAACCCACCACCACACAGCAACCAATCTCCTAAATTGACAATTTATGATAACTTTAATCTAAACCGAAAAAATTATAAAGGGACATAAAGAACATTATTTTAATTCGTAATTATACAACCAACGAGTTAAATATCTATTTCAGAATGTGAATGCAATATAATCAAACAATAAGTTTCTCTTGTGACGGTTATATCCGTCACAAACTTGCGACGGGTCAAGTACACCCACTTGTTTATATAAGACAAAATAAAAGTTTAGAAAACCATAAAAGCTTTGTCTTTATCTCACCAAATGGGTTTTACTTGGCCCGTCGCAAGCTTGGGACGGATATTGCCGTTGCAAATGAAAATTTGTTATGATCAAATATCAAGGACGGAATAATAAAGATATTATATTGCAATGACATATTATATTTTGTATATAATTTAGTTAAGCATATATTGTAATTAACTTAATTCTAGAAGTAGATTAAGGAAGCTAAAGATATGGTGTAATCCTCTGGTGTATATATATGTAACAATATGATGGACGCTGAATAACAAGGAAAATCAGTCTAATTCCCTTCCTATGTTTCTCTGTTCTTTAGACTTTCACATGGTATCATAGCATCATTAACTATCCAATTTTTTTTTCAAACAAAAAGAAATCATAAAAACAGCTGATCTCATCATGACAAGTATTAGGATACTAAACCCTAGACGATAGCCGTCGTAGGCTAAACCTTAAGGCCTAGTATCCTAATAACAAGTGATGATGGCAAAATGAAGGGGGTAATAGGTGGTCCAATGACCATACCTACAACATCACCACTCTTTCTTTATCCTTCTGACAATCCCAAATTAAACGTCACACAAATCATTTTTAATGGTGATAACTACGATATGCGGATAAAAGCTGTTAAAAATGGTCTTGATGCAAAGAATAAATTGGCTTTCATTGAAAGCAATGTTAAGAAACCCGAGTGTGAAGGAGATGAAGAAAGCATTGAATTGGTATGTAGCATGACGACAGTGTAATGCCATGTTGAGAGCATGACTTTGAAATGTTATTAAATAAGAGCAATATTTGATAAAATTGATATGTTGAGAGTAAGTTTTAAAAAAGATTATATAAAGGAGTAAGTTTCAAAATATGAATTATATAAGGGTAAAGTAATACTCAAATGATTAGATAAGACAAAAACATAATCCTATTCCCAAATCAATTTGTTTTTGTCCTAACTAGAGATGACAATGGGTAGGATCTGGATATGATCCTATAGGATCTCAATCTTGATCCATTTTAAAATGGTATATCCAGATCCCACCCTTATCCTTAGGATTCGAAATTTGTAGATCAATATCCGCATCCTAAGGATCTAGGTATGATCTGGATAAAATCCAGATCCGTCAATCTCCAACGATACATTCAAATGAAACCGCACCAAGTCATTATTATACACTATTTCACTTTTATTACTTGTCAAATAGAGACTAGTCAAATTACCCTCTATTAACTTCACTGGTTTAAAAATCATAGTCTAAAATCTAAAAGAAACAAAAAGAGTGTACAAAGTGTTAGAAAGTCTTATAGCAACTTACAAATAAGGTTTACAAACCACAAAATAATTATAATTCCAACAATTCATTATAAAAAAAATTGTTCAAATAAAATAAACACTAATTTTTCATTCCTTGTTTCCATGATTTACCTTTGAAGGGTCGAATCTATCCAAAAATTATCCTTATAGAAATTAAAAGAAGGTCCAAGGGTTGGATCTGGATCTTAGTGGTAAGATCTAGATCCGACCTTCGTACTCGTATAAAGATATGAGTCTGATTCGAATCCTAAAGATCTAAAATAATGTGATCCATATCCTACCCTTGGGTATAAGGTCTGGTGGATCTAGGTAGGATCCGGGATCCATTACCATCTTTAGTCCTAACTAACAATTTGGGTATTAGTTAACCCGTCTTCAGCTTATGCAGATATGTTCGTTCTCAACACGACTTACTCTATTTAGTACTCCCTCCATTCAACTCCACACTACCACTTTCATTTTTCAGGTTTGCCAACGCGTATTTTATGCGGTAAATATTGTTAGCTACATATTTTCAAAAATTATAAAAGTTAGATATTAATAATATACTCGTAAAGACGAATCAAACAAGATTCCACATGGATATAACTTCATTTACGTATCGAAAGAAAATCGGATTTGAATGATCGTTTGTGAATAAGGTGTAAAATAGATAGTGGTAGTGTAGTCTTGAATGGAGTGAGTATACAGGAGTATATAGGGTTGTACAATGGGTTGGGTCGGTCCGTAGTATTGAATGGAGTGAGTATACAGGAGTATATAGGGTTGTACAATGGGTTGGGTCGGTCCGGGCCGGACCGGGCCAGAGGCGGACCGGGCTGAAGAAAGCCAGCATTGGCACAACCCTAAAATAATATAGGGCTGGGCTGGGCTGGGCCGGGCCGGGCCAAGAAAAGTCAACCCTGGCCCAGGGCTGCTAGTTATGTTTGTGGGCTAGGTAGCACAGACACTTCTCCTAATGAGCCGTACCGTGTCGGACACCGACACTCCACGGACACATGCCGAAACGTGTCCAACACCTAAACAGCCGTGTCTAACTTTCTACATTTATTTAGGCACGTGTCCGACGCGTGTCCATGGTATTTGAGCCGTGTCCGTCGCGTGTCCACGATATTTGGTGATCATTTGCGGTGAATGATGTTCTTGAGATAAGAAATGCGTTATCGAAAGAGATCAATTAGAATATTGATTCGGATGAGGAATGAAAATAAATTTATTATCCAAGGCAAGTTTTACATTCATTTATTTAAAATTAATATCAAATATTTTTACAAAAATACAATCAAAAATTTATAACTATAAAATGTATATTTTATTAAATTTAAATGCCGTGTCCCGTATCCTAAATTTCATGGCATGCCGTGTCCCGTGTCCGTGTCGTGTCCGTTTTGGTGCTACCTAGTTTGTGGGCTGTATTTGTATAGTTGGGTTAGTTTTATTAGTGGGCTGGGCTGACAAAATCCGGCCCTGGCTCTAGCCCTATTCGCTATTGGGCTGGGCTGACCCAACCCTAATCCTGTATGGGCTAGAAAAATTGACCAACATAACAGGACTGAATCGTGACAGTCCGGACTGGCCCGCTACGTTGTCCAGCTCTAGGAGTATATATTGAATATTGATTGATTGTAGGAAGCTAGGAAGTGTGGAGATGGCAAAAGCCACGTCGCTAATTCAACTGATCAATCACTCTTGGTACACTGCCCAAAGTGAAGATAACATGAAATTGGGAGGCAGCATAGTAACCCTCGCTCACTCAAAATGGCTAACCGTCTAATTAACCCAATTTCATTACCCACTTATCCTTGTGTTACTTCACTATCTCTTCTATCAAATTCATTTCGTGCACATTCAATCCCTCACTTCCGTAATCATATTACCACCAGAATTAATCGTCGCCAAGTTTTGGGCTTTGGAATTACTTGTTCTTGGTTTCAATTCATGAATTTATTTGGCGCTAAATCTGGGAATTCTTTCCTTGCTTCTGCCAGCTCCAAGACTGCCATTGACCAGGTTTCTTTTTTTATTTCCTTAGAGAATTGTGATTCTGGCTTTTCGTTCTAATGTCTTTTTGGTTGATGGGTTTGTCTTGTTTTTGCTAATTTTTGTTCTGATGTTCAACTATGTGCTTTTTTGTGGATTTTATGTTTTTTTTTTCTGCGGTTCAATGTTGAACTACAATATAAAGTTACGGAAAATATGAGACGGTTTTACTTGGGAGACCCATACACATTATACAATTCTGTAATTAAATGAGGAATGCTGGGTTGGCAGTTGGCCTTATACGTGTGACTGTCGTATACTGAAGGTACTAATATGGTGGTAAACTGGTAATGTAGTCAAACCCCCTTTTGTTGTCGGGGCAGACTTGATTAATGTGAGAGAGTGGCACTAATATTGGGTGCTATCCAGTGGGGCTATCTGCTGTCGTTATGCTATATGACATTGCTATTGGCAGAAATGCAGCTATCTGGCTGTTTGCTATATTTGACTGACAGAATAAGATTTTATGGCTTTGCTTTGATCGAGTTTACAATTGGAAATTTCGGGCTCATGATCTGAATAAGGGTAAAGAATGTAGTTCTTACAAGCCGGTAATTAGCTTATAGTGTCTAGCAAAGTCGATTTGAACAACTGTGTGTTGATTTTGTGTATTTTTTTGCTCTTCATTATGATAGGTATTGAAGGATGCTCAATGGCCCGAACAATTTCCATTCAGGGACGAAGATTTTAAGCGGTTTGACGAGTAAGGTTCTTAATAGCTTACTCTACCTCAGTTGAACAATTGTGGTTGATTTCGTATTGTTTGTTTGCTTTGACAATTAGGGTTGAATCTAGTCTTTATTCTACAACCTTCCACCAAATGATCAGTTGCTAACTGAACTTCAACTGGTGGTTGCATTTCGGTTAAAAATTTCGTGCAGTATTAGCTCCATTGCGATGTTTATCAGTAACTGGTAAAGTCATTGAAATGGTGGTTCTCATGAATGTGTTTGCTTGAAACCTTTCAGCATCAATAGCTGTCTTTGTCTATTCTTTTGCTCCAACAATTTAAAATAGTATCACTCTTTTGTCATTACAAATGTATTATTCTGTCATGATTTATTCTGATGCTTTGGGTATTTGAACTCATATAAAGGATGACTGCTTGTTTTCTAGGCAAGTTCTATGCTTATGGTGCTGCTTAGTTGCCATTGATTCACTTTGCCTTTGTTTTGCAAGCCTTATCGCATATACTCCCTCAATTTTTTCCCATTAGGCCCACTTTTCTAATCTTCCCCCGCGAGAAATGGCAAATAGGCCTAACTGAAAAGAGGGGGGGGGGGGGGGGGGGGGGGGGGGGGTAGTATTAATTTACTGTAAGATTCTTTTACCAGAATCCATTTCTGTTTCGACGTTTGCACCTAGTAAATATGTCAATTTGCTACAGTGGTGGTTTCATACAACCACAAAGATGATTTTTGGTCGGCTAACATGAATCTATGTCATAAAGAGGTACAAGTAAAACAATGAAACAAAAAAAAACGAATGTCATAAAAACATGTCGAGTTTTTCATTAATATAAGTCCCAAGTTCAAACCTCCAGTTCTCTCTAATTCTTATTGATAAACTTTCCACTCTCACTGGTTAATGGAAAATATTTTTTCAGATCAGCTGATACTGTGTTCTATGATTCACCACGGTTCGTAACTCACATTGACGATTATGCCATTGCTGCACTTACTAAATTCTATTCAGAGTTCTTTCCTCCTAGTAACACTCCAGGAATTAGTATGCTGGATATGTGTAGCAGTTGGGTGAGTCTTCTGCACATTGGTGATTTTGAGTAATTTTGAAAATGTGGACTCTTATTCATTTACTTCATTCTCTAGGTTAGTCACTTTCCAAAAGGCTACAAACAAGAAAGGGTGGTGGGAATGGGCATGAATGAGGAAGAGCTCAAGCGAAATCCAGTAAGAACCATTTTTTGTGTTCTACTTCTGTGCGGCCAATTGTTATTACTGATTTTTTTGTTTTAAATATAATTTTCCAACATATTAGTATGGAAACTAGAAGGAACTGATCATGGTAATAACATCACTCTAGTAAATGGCGGAGTAAGACTTACGAGAAGGTAGACACAGCCGTACGCTCACGTTGACAAAATCTACAAAACAAAGAGATTAGTTTCGGATGATCTATAATGAAAACTGTGTTGAGGATTATATATAAATATATAATGACGGATACATATTAATTAAAAGAAGAGCAACAAATTATGTAAGTTTTCTTTCTTTTTGGCCTTATCCCACACAATCCAGTATTAAAATATAGTGGTGGTTGGCGCCATTAAAAATTGAAACTAAGAAAGAGATCATGATACGTTAGGGAAAAAAATACTCTAGACCCCGAGAGAAAAAATACCAGTCAACAATTGAACATTAATGATGCATATTGATGCAAGAATGTGTAACACCAAGTACATCTTCGTGGAGGATACTTCGTTGATTTATTGAAGAAGGTTGAATGTATTTGTATCTTGTCCCTGGATGATCTTCTGTTGGCAAGCCAATCCACTGCTCCATTCGTTTCCATGTGAACATGTCCTATCTTGACTTGCGTTTTGTACAATTAATAAGCTTCCTGCATCTGAGAGTAGCATTCTTACGGGCAAGGTGACTTCGCAAGCAGAGCAGAGCATATTAGCACATGTAAATATATTGAAAAGTTAGAAACTACCAAGTCCAGCTCAAAAGAAATCGAAATTGTTGTGATCAATCGCGGTGTGATGGTTGATTAAATATATATTTATGTAAAGCTTTGTAAGTGTTTGCAACTTTTCTTTTGCAGGTTCTTACAGATTATGTTGTCCAAGACTTGAATGTAAATCCTAAGCTGCCATTCGAGGATAATTCCTTTGATGTTATAACGAATGTGGTAGGATCATCTTTCACAATATCTGATTAATCCTGATATTTTTTGTGTAATGCGTGCAAAACTTCTCATTTTAGACTCTGTATTTGTTTGCTTGCAAGTATTTTCTCTCTTTTACATAGCATCATACATTCATACCTCATGAACCTGCTTAGAGAATTTAGCATCAGATATTCAATATGATTTGGGTATCTATATTTTTCTTTTCTAAATCTTTTTTCTATAAATACTTGATGAGAATGCTATATGGAATTCTGCGATGGTAATGATTCTAACAATCGAAACAAGACGCAGCTGTGCAGTATACATTTGTAGCATGTTTTAAATAGTGTCGTATCTACGTTCTTTATCGCTTAATCAGTGACAGTGTGCAGGTAAGTGTTGACTATCTAACTAAGCCACTTGAGGTGTTCAAGGAAATGTGCCGAGTTCTTAAGCCTGGTGGTATGGCTATAATGAGGTGATTATCTTAAATCCATTATGAACTGTAGTCTCTTCTAGTGATCTTGCTTACAAAATCCCTCCTCCATCGCACCCTCCTTGTTTATTCATTTAAAACAGCTTCATTTTCCTCATCAGAAGTCAGATAAATAGAGTTAATTGCAGAAATACTTCTCCCATTTATGTATGCCAAGACTTGTACTCTAGTTTGGAGAAGCTTTCAGACATGTTTAACATTTTGACCTTGTTATCTGTTGTCTCAATTCATATTTGTGCAGCTTCTCTAACCGCTGCTTCTTTACAAAAGCAATCTCGATATGGACATCAACTGGTGATGCCGATCATGTTCTGATTGTTGGATCTTATTTCCATTATGCTGGAGGCTTTGAACCTCCACAGGTAAGTATATTTTTATACTTGATGGTATTTGTGTAACGCGCATCTAGTGACTAAATACTCCTTATTAATATTTCTCGATGAAGGCATGACTCACATCACTAAGCCTTTTTCTTTCTTCGTAAATTGTGTTGTATTGTGCTATAATGGAACCTCATACAGGAAACAACTCCATGAATTATGCTCTTAATGGAACCTCTGATTTTCAGTTTAAAGTCTCACTGGGGACTTGTTTCTTTGTTCTCCTTAGATAGTTTGTCCGGTTGCCTAATAAATGGTTCCACTTTTGCAGGCTTTCGATATATCTCCCAAGCCTGGCAGATCAGATCCGATGTACATTGTGTACTCCAGAAAGCTATCGACAGTATAAGCAGACTGAGGGCCGCAGATAATTCCAATCTGCCCCTTTTTTGCTTGCCACCATGTATGTATGTAGCTGTAGTAAAGTGTAAACTTCTCAAAATAGCTTATTTATATGCGCACTATAAATTGAAGCTTATTATGGGATTTATGATGACTTTCTGTATACTTTGGATCGAATAAAAAATTGAGCTACACCGGTTATGTCTTGCTCGAGGTTCATCTGAAAGCGGGACCAAAATCAGACTCTTTAAAATTTTGAAGTCATTATAAGGAATATCAGCACTTCCTTTACCAACCTGATGTTTTTATAGTACTTGCCTGACGAACTTTATGTTACCAGAAATAAATTTGTGAACTTTTAAAATGCATTAAAAGTTGAATTGCTGGTGGTGCAAGAATACTGCTTTAGAAGGGTGTGGGATGTTGTAACTTGTAAGGCAATAAAGTCGTAGATTCAGTGCTCATTTGTTAGCATAAATGGTAGGTCAAGTTTAAAGTCGTAGAGACCACCATTACTGGCCACAGAAACGACACCACTAGCGACACATCGTTGTATTTTATGGTTGGGGATTCTAACCTGGGGATTCTCAACCTATGAGTTGGAACTTGGAACTTGGAAGTATAGCCTAAAGCTAGCTAGACAGTTTAGACAGTTTAGACAGTTTACTCTGTGTAGAGATTAGAGGAGGGAGCCATAAACCTTGAGGTGCAACCCGAAACGGCCTGAGCCGAAACTATCCAGACTCGTTATCCTAATCGGACATGCGCAACCTTGAAGATGGTCACACTTTGTTGTAGAACGAATGAAAAGAGAATGAATGGTGACTTTGTTTTGGACCGAGATCAAGAATAGGTCTGATTTATGTGTTAGTAACACAATCTCGGGACTAACATTCTAAAAATAATTTCAACTAGGAAACCAGTTAAGAAGAGCATTCTATATAAATTATATAGAAAAAAATATTTATGTGTTTTTGTTTTTCATGAAAAATATTTTAATTAAAAGTAAATTATTGAAAACATAATCCTAGTAAACATAAACTAAAATAAATTATTTTAAGAAAAATAAATAACGAAAAATGTCAACAACATAGCTTGAATAGCAATACAGCATAGGAGATGATGAAGAGTCTAACACTATTTTCAATCACTTCTCTACGTGCGTACTGCGTACCATGTCTTTTTAGGTGCTAACTACACGTGCGTACCATGTTGCCCAAAGGGCTCTACGTGACTACATCGCATGTCCCATAAAAAAGATTAATATTACTCGTAGTATATAGCATGACATATAGTTGAACACGGGAGCTTATTCATGATTCATCATCCAATTCCAATAACATTAGCCATGAAGAAAACTCAAAAGTTCAATTTAATTACTCCTAAAATATTGTTTTTTACAAGTATTACCCTAATAATATGTGGTCTATTTTTTCTCATATTTCAGGACGAATTCACAGACGTGATCTTCTATTCACGTAAGTAACAAATTTTATTTCATGTTTTTTGTTATTTCAGTATGAGTTAGCTCCGACTAATACTCTACGATAAAGATAGTATAAGACGATCTTATATATGTTTAATCTGGTCAAACTAAGCTGAATAGCTAAATGTTAGTTTTGGGTTGTTAAAATGAAAGGTATGAAACAAGAACCCGATAACATAGGCGTGGAGCTACATTTGAGCACTCTCATTAGTGGTGAGCCTCTCTTGCATTTTAATTGCAATATTTCATATAACTATATTTTTTTCAATTTAATTAATTTTGTCTTCAAAGGAAATTGCTGACACTATTGCCTTCACGGTACTACTCCGTTACATTTGTTCATTTAGGTCAAACCCGTTACAAGAACATTTCGTTTAATTTCGTACGACCACATCATTACATCTATTTTCTTTTATTTTTAATTTTTAAATAGATGTAGAACTCACCACCAAAAATATAGAATTAATTTAAGAAAAACCAATTTTGTTAATAGAATTTCATTGAATAATAAATACAAAATTTCAATGAAACACCATCCTCAATTCCATTTATGTTGCATAAATAATACAATATGAAAATTCAGAATTCCCAATAGTTCACATAGTCCATCAATAAAGAAAAAAGATGAACATTATTTGACATTGAAAATATAAATGATAAAAAATGGTAAAACAAATAACGTTGTTATGAACTACTACGTATTATGTTACAAGCTTTTAACTCTAAATATTTTGATCATCATAATAGCAAATTTTTCGAGGTGTTACTAAATTTAAGTAATTTTTTTGAATAATAAATAATTTTTAACAAAAAATATTAATAAATAGTACTATTTTAATTTTCAACTTAAAAAAATGAGATCTACAAAAAGTAATTAACAAAATAAATGAACCATAAAACTTTGTTAAGTAAATTTTAGAACATTCGTTAAAATAATACTTTAAAGGCATTCGTCACATCAGGGGAGCTCATTCACATTGCTTGTCAAATGCAGTCCACTACCTTGGGCTCTCCTAGAGTCGTATGTAAGGTAGATTCGGCTCCTAGTTCCTCTTTGTATGTAGATAGCCTTACTCTATATGAACAACAAAAAGATGTTTTGGAATGACCTACCCTAAATGAAAATTGGTATTGACAACTGTGCATGATATATATTAACTTAAAATACGCAATTAATTAATTGCAGAAGAAGATAAATTAGAGTTTGAAAAAACAGGATTTTCATGCAACTCGGATCGGCAGATAGAAGTTTGTATCGCAAACAAACAAATGAGAATTGACACGAAATCTCTAAACGTTTATATATCACCAAGTGAAGATATAATAACTTCAGATGTGAAAGACATCAAAATTATGAAGCCATATGGTGCAAGAAATACTAGTACGGTAATGGAAAATGTGACGCCCGTGCAAATAATTCAAGGAACAAATTCGAGCATAATGCCGAATTGTGAGCATATACATATGGTTCCTGTCTTAGTTTTTTCTATCGGTGGGTTTTCTGGAAATGTATTTCATGCCATGAATGACATTATCGTACCATTGTTTTTGACATCTCGACATTTTCGATCACAAGTTCAATTTGTGGTTATGGACCATCGTCTTTGGTGGGTTAAAAAATACGAGAATGTATTCAAACATTTGTCGTCATATGAAATCGTGCATGCAGACAAGAGTAATGGCAGTGTTCATTGTTTTCCCGGGGGTGTTGTTGGGCTTAAGGTCCATGAGTGGTTAGCAATAAACTCGACGGAGATTCCTAAAGGGTACGAGTTTGATGACTTCAGGCAATTTCTCATTGAATCGTATGACTTGAAGGTGTACGAATTGTTGAAACAACCCTTGAAACCCGTTGTTGTTCTTATTTCGAGGACAAATAGTAGGATGTGGTTAAACGAAGATGAAATTGTTAGCATGATGATTGAATTAGGGTTTGAGGTCCAAGTTGCCCACCCTAGTGACATGAACGATCTTAAAAAGTTTTCGAGTTTGGTTAACTCTTGTCATGTCATGGTCGGAGTCCATGGCGCGGGCTTGACAAATCAACTGTTTTTGCCTAAGGGTGCGGTAGTTGTTCAAGTCATTCCTATAGGACTGACGTGGGTGTCGCTAAATTATTATTCAAAAACAGCGTCTAAAATGGGACTTCAGAACTTGGATTACTATGTTGCTCCAGAAGAAAGCTCTCTTTCGGAATCATATAGCTTGGATGATCCGGTTATTACTAATCCCTCATCTATAGACTATTTAGTTTTCAGGAAAATATATCTTCTGCAAAACCTCTGGATTAATGTAACCAGGTTTAGAGAGACTATGCTTCAAGCGTTTAAGCTCTTACAAGTTTAGTTGTTCTTCTCCATTGTAGAACATATCAGAGCTTTAATTTGTCAATTTCTTATATCCCCGCAAACGTATATTTTTTTTTTGTGGCAACCGTAAAGAAATGTTTATACAGATGACATTTGACTCATATGGTCAAATGTACTTTTATTAAAAACATAAACTAATACAATAAAGTAACTACATTGGCAAATAACGATGTGTTGATGGCGGACGGATGGTTGAACACGTAGAATAGATAAGACATCCCCAACCTTCTTAAAGGGATAAATAGAGCTGGCCACATGATCGCGCATATCAACACTCATCTTAAGGGACGCGACTTCGGAGAAATACCTGCAACAAGACACAAAATGTGTCTCGGAGATTCATCACGCACCTTGACTGCGGTAAACAACTTCAGAGGACCATCGAGACCCTTGAACCAGGTAGAGTGAACAAAGTGTACTTACGCCACTAGGACGTAGAAAGAAAAGACGGATGGAAGACCTAGGCCTACCTCCAAGGGAGTGAAAACTCCTACACTTTGGGACACAAACAAGGAAAGAAACTCGAAGCCTAGAGAAACGAGTAAGACGATAGCAAGCGATATAGAAAATAACCCATACAACATTACAACCCCCAAACCAACGCCATCTCCAAAGGCCAACAAGAGATGGACACAACACAAGCCAAATGTAAAGTTACCACTTTCACAATGATTAAAGGACAGGACACCCTTAACCAAAAAGGAAATATAATTAGGGAAAGCATAAAAAAGCTCATGATTATAGGACAGGACACCCACAACCAAGACCAAGATTTTATTTGAACTAACAAAATACGATCAAACCGGTTAAACATATATGGAAATAGCCACCATCCTCGGCACAAGCCGAAGCCCACCCAATACACCACCACACAACACGGAACCCACAATCCTCCACGACACCGACACCAGGCATGTCACCCCTACCAAACGGACTCAGCCCACCATCCAAACCGCACCACGGTCCCACCAACACAACCCAACAGACCACTGAGACTCCAAATTCCAAACGAAACCCCTCAGGACCATCGGAG
The DNA here is from genome assembly GCA_029255685.2 of Silene conica. NCBI lineage: Eukaryota > Viridiplantae > Streptophyta > Magnoliopsida > Caryophyllales > Caryophyllaceae > Silene > Silene conica. The sequence continues at coordinate 77,984,470 of CM055312.2, forward strand.
TACATGCAACAGACCACCACAGAAGGAAGACAAAGACTGACACAAACGAAAACAAAGAGAGCCCGATCAGTGGGAACCACTAGATCGTCCCAGGAACACGACCTCATAAAAAACAACCAAGGTGAGAAAAACTCACCACAACAGACCGTCGAACCTTCAAAAAATGGTCTTACCAGGGATGAGGGAAGGGGCGAGGGAGAGGGGAGCATCCCGGGCTACATGCACCACATTCAATGACAGGACAATTAATAGTGTCAAAACAAGATAATCAATACCGAATTACAACTCCGAATTTGGACTTGACAATAATTAAGAATTGAAACAAGTACCCTTTAGGTCGAAAACAAGTATCCTCTTTTATCTCGCATGTATGATATATTGTTTGAGGTAAACTTTTAAATTTAGAAAAGAACTTTAGCAAGACAAAATATACAAAATGTATATAATTTTTTGAGAATTTTGTAAATAACCCCCTTTAATGTATCGTTTTTTACAAATAACCCCCTTTTAAGTTCACTTTTACAAATAACCCCTTAAATATCACTTAAACCAAAAAATCACCCCCTATTATGAATTATTTTAACGATTTTTATAAAACCCGATTTATAAACGATATTACGACTTAAATTATGTAATATACCTAAATTACCCTTACTTATAACACTACCCACCCAACAAATACACCAATTCATTCACTATTTCACTTAATCCTTACATCCCAAATCAAAATATAAACCCCAAATCCCAAATTAATTCTCAAATCAATCAATTAACCCAATTTTCTTATGCTGAAATTTAATTAAAAAATGTGTTCAATAATTCGACAAATTGAAGAAAATTTAAAGTATCAAGCTAGTAATTCAGAGACTTGGGCCTATGACGAATAACAATGACAGAAATCCAAGAGCTACAATTTCTGGACTAGTATTTTTGCTATTATCGTTATTGAAACAAAAGTGATTGGTTTTCTCGAGAGTTTCTTAAGTTCTCCTTACTTGTTAATTATTGCTTTGTTTCTAGCTACACGTTGTTCCTCCGATTGTTGGTGTCCAAAAGTCCACTGGGGTCTCTTGTGTAACTGGGTAGCCGGGTAGGTGCTTGATATTATTTTTGAGAATTGATTTGGGGTTAGGGTTTATGTTTTGATTTGAGACTTAAGGATTATGATAGAGAGAGGATTATTATTATTGATTGAGTTTTCTGGTGTCATACATTGATATGTGACGATCTATTTATAATAGATCGTCAAACCCTAATTAGAATGAAACCCTAATGATAGATGGGCTTAACATATAAGCCCAATATCCTAATACCCTCCCGCAATCGTAAAGGTAGTACGTAGTACGTAGTACGAACTTTACGATTGGAGAATTACAAGGAAAACATAATCAATAAAAAAAAATAGTTTTCATCTCGATCTTCTTTAAACTTCTCATCTTCACAAGGTGGTAAGGGGTGCGTATAGGACTCGCCAGACAATTTTTCATGCGTAACTCGCCAGTCAATTTTCGTGCGTATTGGACTCGCCAGACAATTTTTAGTGCGTAACTCGCCAGTTTTCAGTGCGTATTGGACTCGCCAGACAATTTTCTTGCGTAACTCGCCAGTAAATTTTAGATGCCACCTTGATTAAACGAAAACGTTTTCATTTTTCGAAATATAGACTAATTTTTCTTTAGAACTTTAAGGACATCTTATTTGTGCGAAAAAAATAGAAAAAAAAAACAGAAAGAAGCGAAAAACACCAACCATTCAATAATGGTCGACGATTGACATACTGCATATTAAGCAAAATGACAGTAAAACGTAAAGAAAGACGAAAGAGTTTGTGGGAAATTTTGTAAAGGTATTTTTTTTTTTTTTTGGATGAACTACCACCGGTGGGTGTAAATTTCCGGTCACCCACCGGTGAGGATGCGGAAGCGTTTTTTAGAGACCTCAAGAAAGAGGCTCTGATACCATGATATAATTATAAAGAGAGAATTTCATTAGGAATAATTATATTGTGATGGATCTGTTTACATCGGCGAGGTATTTATAATACCTTATATTATGATTAAACCTAACCCTACTTTAGCAAACCCTAATGATAGCCGGCCCGAAATAATTATATTGTGATGGATCTGTTTACATCGGCGAGGTATTTATAATACCTTATATTATGATTAAACCTAACCCTACTTTAGCAAACCCTAATGATAGCCGGCCCTAATGGGCCGGATTCTCTGACATCCTAATACCCTCCCGTAATCGTAAAGGCATTCTTACGAACTTTACGATTGGAAAATTACAAGAAAGGCATAATCAATAAAAAAAATAGTCATCTCGATCTTCTTCAAAGTTCTCATCTTCACAAGGTGGTAAAGGGTGCGTATAGGACTCGCCAGACAATTTTCATGCGTAACTCGCCAGTCAATTTTCGTGCGTATTGGACTCGCCAGACAATTTTCAGTGCGTAACTCGCCAGTTTTTTTCAGCGCGTATTGGTCTCGCCAGACAATTTTCTTGCGTAACTCGCCAGTAAATTTTAGATGCCACCTTGATTAAACGTAAACGTTTTCATTTTTCGAAATATAGACTAATTTTTCTTTAGAAATTTAAGGACATTTTATTTGTGCGAAAAAAAATAGAAAAAAAACAGAAAGAAGCGGTCAATAATGGTCGACGATTGACATACTGCATATTAAGCAAAATGACAGTAAAACATAAAGAAAGATGAAAGAGTTTGTGGGAAATTTTGTAAAGGTATTTCTTTTTTTTTTTTTTTGGATGAACTCCCACCGGTGGGTGTAAATTTCCGGTCACCCACCGGTAAGAATGCGGAAGCGATTTTTAGAGACCTCAAGAAAGAGGCTTTGATACCATGATAGAATTATAAAGAGAGGATTATTATTATTGATTTAGTTTTGTGGTGTCATACATTGATATGTGACGATCTATTTATAATAGATCGTCAAACCTTAGTTAGAATGAAACCCTAATGATAGATGGGCTGAACATATAAGCCCAATATCCTAATAGATTAAGTGAGACAGTGAATGAACTGGTGTGTTTGTTGGGTGGGTAGTGTTATAACTAAGGGTAGTTTAGGTATATATTACATAATTTAACTCGTGACATCGTGTATAGATCAGGTTTTATAAAAATCGTTAAAATAATCAATAATAGGGCGTGATTTTTAGGTTTAAGTGATATTTAAGGGGGTTATTTGTAAAAGTGAACTTAAAAGGGGGTTATTTGTAAAAACTATACATAAAAGGGGGTTATTTACAAAATTCACTAATTTTTTATATACTAAAAGATTAATACATCTTCAAATTTTTTCGTTTATATTTTTCATTTAAGTGATATACTACTAGACAATATTTATTTTCTAATTAATTCGTGTTCACGAACTATATTTAGTAGTACTAGACAATATTTATCTTCTAATTAAGTTTATAACATCAATCATTGTTTAACTTTTACATAAATAAGGCTAATAAAATATCATATACTTATCTAATGCAGAAGTCAAGCTGCTGACGTGGCATCACTAGAAAAAAGCTTTGTCCTACGTGTCGCGTTGTAAAGCATCCTAGAGCTATTGTCCAATTAGATTCATCCTAAAGCTATTGTCCAATAACATTCAAGATATGGTATAATGGTATAATAACTATTCCAAGATTTCACAGACTAAATTTATGGAATCACAATATTTCATTCCATATATTGAAACAATAAATAATGACAGTTTTGGCTGAAGATTAATTCCGTAGCACGACCTAAATCCTAGAGTTACCCATCCATAATCACCGAACAAAAAAATAGCTACAAGTATTTTTTAGACTACATTTTCGATTTACATATGGGTCGGAATAATTACGGGTCGGAATACCTACAAGAATTTTTTAGACTACATTTTTTTATGGTTTAATCGTTAGTAAATATGGGTCGGAATAATTACTCTTCGTCGGTATATACACTTATGAGCGTCGTGATTTATTAGACTACATTTTCGATTTATTGTAAGACATCTGACTATTCACGTGAATGCGAAACATTTTAACAACTACGGAGTATTTATTTAATATAGTAAATAGTAAATGAGTGGTCATTTAATAATTTTGGAATGTCTTCGTGTAAGATGTCGCGCGCAATAACTGTTATTTATTATATGAACATCTTTAATAAATATAATTAAAAATACGTTTTTTAACCCAACTATACATTTACTACTCACGTCTCATCAGATTATTTACGTTTTGCTTTTATTGTACGATATGTAATATAAAACTTTATTTTATATATGGGTTACATATTTTAAAAATGGTGCAATGAGTAATTAAAAGTATACAAATTCTATTGTAAGTCTTGATCATCTTACTGAACAACTATATGATAGCTCATGTATACCGTCATACCGACATGTGTCATAAATAATTCAAAATTTATTTATATGCATATAATTAATCAGCTTTCTTTGATATTATTAATTACGGTATTCATCTAAAGTTAAAAACAGGCCACAGTAAATAATTAATTTGCTTATCTCCAATATTATTAACTATATTCATCTAAAGTTTAAAAAACAGACCCGTGAATTTCACGGGTTACAAGCTAGTCTTCTTATAATGATATATGCAAACTTTCTACTATTTACAAAATAGGGGTAAACTGCTTTAGTTTAACTAATCGTCAAATTCTCTAACATCTATATTAAAATAACGAAAAGGTTCCTAGATAATGCCTATCCCACTCTCCGGGTCGGACTTTCGTTATCTTTGTTTCATAATAATCTATGATTTCATATTAATCCCTCAATCTCGTTCATTTATTTATTTTTTTTATTTTTTATGAAAATTATTTTAATTAAAAGTAAGTAAATAATTGAAGACATACTCCTAGTAAACATAAACTTAAAAAATAGGGTTATTTTACATGGTAACCCTGTATTTTTTCAAATTCTACATGGTAACCCTATTTTTCAGAGACCACACGTGGTAAGTGGTAACCCTCAACTTTGTTAATACGTATTGCCGTGACCCTTAACTTTTATTCCGTTAGTTTTGTCCGTTAAGTATGTGACGTGGTCGATTGAATTTTGTGATTTTCTATAAGGTAACCCTATATTTTTAAAAATTCTACAACATAACCTTACTTTTTCTACAAATCGGATGTGTATAAAAACATAATCCCCTAATTCATCTTATTTTCACAATTTTGCTTGATTACACCCAAATTGTCAAATTCACCCTCATTACCCTTCAATAAATCGAGTTTTGAAAAAAAGTTCAATAAAAACGTTCTTCGATATCAATAAAAAGTCTCAATAAAATATTCTAAATACCATAGTAAACGCAATAATGACTTCAATTGTTCGACATATTCACACAGTGAAATTGGGTACAATTGAGGAGTAGAGACTTATTTGTAAACATTGGTGATTTCTTTGTTAATTATTGAACCCGATGTTTGGATCTTTTGAGTAATCGAGTGAAAAACATGTTAATAATAATAAATTGAGGAAACAAGTGTGTATTTTTAAGATTATTTCTTTTGTATAAAAAACAAATATGGTTATTTTGTAGGATACAACAAACAGAGGGTTACCTGGTGGAAAATCTCAAAATTCAATTGACCACGTCACATACTTAACGGACAAAACTAACAGGATAAAAGTTAAGGGTCACGGCAATACATATTAACAAAGTCGAGGGTTGCCACGTGTGCTCACTGAAAAGTAGGCCAAGGGTTACCACGTAGAATTTGAAAAAATACAGGGTTACCATGTAGAATAACCCTAAAAAATAAATAACGAAAAAATGTCAACAACATAGCTTGCACAGCAATATAGCATCAATAATAAGTCTTACTTGTGACGGATTATCCGTCACAAACTTGTGATAGGTCAAGTATCACCCATAGAAATAAATAAGACGAGATGTAGAATGCATTGGGAATCACAAATAATATGTCTTTATCTTTTTATATGATTTTTATTTGACCTATCATAAGTTTATGAGTCAGGGCCGTCTCAAGTGAAGTGGGGGCCAAGTGCAAAAAAATTATGCGGCCTCAAATGTACATAACGTAGAAAAATTTATATAATATTAATATTAATAAGTCAATAATATAATAAAAGAAAAATAAAGACAAGGTAGACAAATAATCGACAACATTAACAAAAACAAAAAATTTAACATATTTAACTGCGTATTGTGTACATATATGCTTTGGAGTTTTAATCAAGTATACCAACGACGAATCCCGCAAACTTCAAATACAAATTTTACAAACTATCAAATTCGAAATAAAAACTTGAACGACGTACAGATATTAATTTTATATATTTATATTACACTAACAAATCCTACACAATATTGCAAGTTGCAACAAGAAGTAATCACTACCAAAGCATCCAACGGTTTGGTTTTAAAGTTTTTTCAATAATCATGAATATAGTATTGAAAATATAAAATTTATGAAAATCAAGAAGAAATATTACCTATTTTGATCTCTTTGAAATTTAAGTATAAATTTCGGATTTTTATTTTTGATCAACTTGAAACTGATTGTACTAAAAAGTTTTTATTTTTATTTCTCTAATTGTAAACTTGAAGAATTGATTTTGATATATATGGAATCATATTTAAAATCCATAAAAAAAGCGTTGAATAATTTATGAGAAATTTAAAGACTAAATTTATTTTTTTGGAAAGGAAATCAATTATTTAAGGAAGGAGATTGTTGATAAATGAGGATTGGATTAGTCATTAATGCATACATTATCTCTAATTTCATTAGTATAATTTTTTTTTATTATTATGGGTAATATTTTTGGGCCCAAAAATTTGGAGGGACAGTGCTAACGCACATAAAGCGCTATGTGTTAGACAGATCACCTTATGACGGACATTGATTATCACAAATGAGAATTTGTAATATTGCATATGGGATGATGAAGAGTCCAACACTATTTTCAATCACTTCTCTACGTGCGTACTGCGTACCATGTCTTTTTGGGTGCTAACTACACGTGCGTACCATGTTTCCCCAAGGGGAATACTACTCTACGTGACTACATCTCATGACCCAAAAAAACAAAAAAACTTAATATAATATTACTCGTAGTATATAGCATGACATATGGTTGAACACGGGAACTTATTCATCATTCATCATCCAATTCCAATAATACTAGCCATGAAGAAAACTCAAAATTTCAATTTAATTACTCCTAAAATAATATTTTTTACAAGTATTAGCTTAATAATATGTGGTCTATTTTTTCTCATATTTCAGGACGAATTCACAGATGTTATCTTCTATTCACGTAAGTAACAAATTTTATTTAGTAACAAATTTTATTTTATTTTTTTTCGTTATTTCAGTAAGAGTTAGCTCCGGATAATACTCTGCGATAAAGATAGTATAAGACGGTCTTATATATGTTTAATTTGGTCAAGCTAAGCTGAATCGCTAAATGTTAGTTTTGGCTTGTTAAAATGAAAGGTATGAAACAAGAATCCGATAACATTGCCATGGAGCTACATTTGAGCACTCTCATTAGTGGTGAGCCTCTCTTGCATTTTAATTACAATATTTCATATAAGTTTATTTTTTTCAATTTAATTAATTTTGTCTTCAAAGGAAATTGCTGAGACTAATGCCTTCAGGGTACTACCCCGTTACATTAGAATGATATTTGTTCATTTAGGTCAAACCCGTAGAAATTATTTTTAAACTCCTCCCAAAATGCCTCATATTAATGGTGTGTATAATGTAGGATAATATCTAATACTTTTTCATTGCGGGTCTTGGGTTATTACCTGTGTAATGGTTGAGACTCTTCTATTATTAATATTCCTATTACCTGATCAACCATATAATTAAAAAGACTTTCGACACAAGGAATCACCACAAATCTCCAATTGCGTGGTCACATCAGGGGAGCTCATTCACATTGCTTGTCAAATGCAGTCCACTACCTTGGGCTCTCCTAGAGTCGTATGTAGGTAGATTCGGCTCCTAGTTCCTCTCTGTATGTAGATAGCCTTACTCTTGTATGAACAACAAAAAGATGTCTTTGAATGATCCTAAATGAAAATTAATATCGACAACTCTGCATGATATATATTAACTCAAAATATGCAATTTAATTGCAGAAGAAGATAAATTAGAGTTTGAAAAAACAGGATTTTCATGCAACTCAGATTGGCAGGTAGAAGTTTGTATTGCAAACAAACAAATGAGAATTGACACACAATCTCTAAGCGTTTATTTATCACCAAGTGAAGAGATAATAACTTCAGATGTGAAAGACATCAAAATTATGAGGCCATATGGTGCAGAAAATACTAGTAGGGGAATGGAATATGTGACACCCGTGCAAATAATTCAAGGAGCAAATTCGAGCATAATGCCGAATTGTGAGCGTATACATACGGTTCCCGTGTTAGTTTTTTCTATCGGTGGGTATTCTGGAAATGTATTTCATGCCATGAGTGACATTATCCTACCATTGTTTTTGACATCTCGACATTTTCGATCACAAGTTCAATTTGTGGTTACGGACTATCATCTTCGCTGGGTAAGAAAATACGAGAATTTATTGAAACAATTGTCGTCATATGAAATCGTGTATGCAGACAAGAGTAATGGCAGTGTTCATTGTTTTCCGGGAGGTGTTGTCGGGCTTAAGGTCCATGAGTGCTTAGCAATAAACTCGACGAAGATTCCTATAGGGTACGAGTTTGATGACTTTAGGCAATTTCTCATTGAATCTTATGACTTGAAGGTGTACGAATTGTTGAAACAACCCTTGAAACCCGCTGTTCTTCTTATTTCGAGGACAAATAGTAGGATGTGGTTAAACGAAGATGAAATTGTTAGCATGATGATTGAATTAGGGTTTGAGGTCCAAATTGCCCACCCTAGTGACATGACCGATCTTAAAAAGGTTTCGAGTTTGGTTAACTCTTGTCATGTCATGGTAGGAGTCCATGGCGCGGGCTTTACAAATCAAGTGTTTTTGCCTAAGGGTGCGGTAGTGGTTCAAGTCATTCCGATAGGGTTGACGTGGGTGTCGCTAAATTATTTTTCAACAACCGCGCCTAAGATGGGACTTAAGAACTTGGACTACTATGTTGCTCCAGAAGAAAGCTCTCTTTCGGAATCATATAGTCTCGATGATCCGGTTATTACTAATTCCTCATCTATAGACTATTTAGTTGCCCGGAAAATATATTATCATTCACAAAACCTCAGGATTAATGTAACCAGGTTTAGAGAGACTATGCTTCAAGCGTTTCAACTCTTACAACTTTAGTCCTTCTTCACAATTGTAGAATATATCCGAGGTTTATTTTGTCAATTTCTTAAAAAATCCTCGTAAATGTTTTTCCATACAAGATTGTATTTATTTGTAATTCTATATAATTTAGACGGGCGGATTAATTTGGGGTGGAAAGGGAGGGTAAGTGTGACCCTCAAATTTTAGAAATAATCTAATTTTGGTACTTATTAATAGCATTAATTTTCAATTATTGATTGAATGTTTAATGCTTTACTTTGTAAACAAGATCGATCAATACGGTTCAAATCCCATTAAGAGCATTACTTTTTGATTTTTGGTATTATTTTGGGGAAACAATGCAAACCAAACATTATTTTTTGTATTATTTTTGAGAAAAAAATGCAAACCAAACAATCTTTAGTAAGTCTTGTTTGCGACGGGTCATCATTTGTGACGGATATTTTGTGATATAAAATGGATACAAAATGAGTAGTGGAGAAAGGGGACCACAAGAATAGTGTTGGAGAGAGAGAGAGAAAAAGTGGGTATGTTGTGAGAGAAAACGGTATCTGTCACAAGCTTGCGACGGATACTGCTGTTGCAAATAAGAATTTGTGAACAATCTTTTAGTAAAAAAAAAAATTCCAGTGCCCTGGTAAAATCATGATGATCAACAAGCATATATATAGTAAAAGTTATAATGCATTCTGTAGGAATTTTTTTGCCAATTGTAAAGAAAGTTGTCCTACATATTCATAGTCCTATATGTCAGACCATGATAAACAATTTTATCAAAAGACTTAGGTATATAACTAAAAGATAAACAATGAAACGCCGGAAAGAGAATGATCATGTCTTCAAGGACTTTCCTTATGAGATGATGTGCCACCTCAACCCTTGTAAATTGATAAATTACCTGAAGACAATCCGACGAGATTTCTAGATGCAAAAGACCTTGGCTCCTTAGCCATTGAAGAACTTTTCGAACTCCTAAAACCTCCGCTTGCAAAGCCGGCTCCGCTTTTATCTTCATACTACCTTCAAAGATCAATGTACCATTTTCCGCAGAAATCACCCAGCCAATGGTTAGTCTTCATAGTTTTCCATCTGTTGTGCGGAAGCGTGAATACCTCGTGTTGGGCCTCTACTATGCTGGTGTCCAATGTCCATAATAGTACGATATTGTCCGCTTTGGGCCAAGCCCTCACGGACTTACTCTTGGGCTCCTTCCCAAAAGGCTCCGTACTATTATATTTTCAGGACACTTATAAATGTGATATTTCACCTTTACACTACCGATGTGGGACATGTGTTTGCACCCTAACAATTCTCCCCTCAAACCAAAGACCATCATCTTAACTCGAACCTTGATCTCCGTGGAGAACTCCACACTCTACAACCCCAACTTCCAGACACCCGAAACATCACCAAGTCTTGATAACCTCCCCTTAGCCGACACACCATGCTATCATGAGTCATGTCTTGCCCCACATGTCACCGCTGGTCAAGTGAGTGCCCTCACATGCTCCTATATCAACACGTCCATGTGCCCTTCTTGGGGATTTGCTACACGTGCATATCGAACTTCCTCTGCATCCAATATACCCTGGACCGGGTCCGCCACTTCAGAAGTGCTAGAACACAAATGGTCTATGACATCCAACCTGGAAATGACCCACCAGACCTGTGGCACCCAATCTGATAAGGGTCCACCTGATCAACAGTTTTAGTATACAAATGGTCTTTGTCCCACAAGACCTATGACGCCTTTCATCTATTTAGGCCTGGATGGGGCTTGCTCAATGACTCACCCTGAGCTAGGAGTTCAATGGCTTGCAGTGTACAATTTCAAGTCTTGGGCCTATTGATGCATCCTCGTGTCTAGCCCAAGTCGAACCGTGGGCTCTGATACCACTTGTTGTGCGGAAGCGTGAATACCTCGTGTTGGGCCTCTGCTGCGCCGGTGTCCAATGTCCATAATAGTACGATATTGTCCGCTTTGGGCCAAGCCCTCACGGATTTACTTTTGGACTCCTTCCCAAAAGGCCTCATACTATTATATTTTCAGCACACTTATAAAGGTGATATTTCACCTTTACACTACCGATGTGGAACATGTGTTTGCACCCTAACACCATCCGTAGAAGGACAAGAGTTAAGACCATCAACAACAAAAATGGCATTACTCTTGCGAATCCACGGTATGCGATCATCCCCCTTAGCATGAGCAAAATTTGAAATCAGTTCCTCACCTTTTATTTAGTAACAGTGAAGGCCTGCTTAGCCGTCATTGCAATTTCCGACCACAAGTTAAAGAACCTTTTTTGTTTTATATCATAAGTGAGGTATATAAGCTATCATAAGATGGATATACCGTGTACGACTACAACGCTTACGCTTGCGGAAAATATCCTGAGTTTGGGTGTCTCGAAACGCACTGCATGAGTGGTAGTTGTAGCATATAGTGAGGATGACGAGAGCAACAATGAGTATAGTGTTAGCTTTTCTCCATTCATTCCTTAGGTTTCCTAATAACCCAGCCCTACATGAGTGGTAGTTGTAGCATATCATCTCGGGTCTGAGCTGCATATTGCATAATCCGGGTCTATTATCGGGTTTGTTGGATTGATCCACATTGTTCGGGCTTACATACTGATATCCACATGCTCTTGGGGGTTTACAACACCCTGACTGTAACAACACAATATTAGTACGGAGCAGTGACATGATCAGGATTTATCGTTAGTTATGGCTATAAATTTTATAGAGAGTCAATTATTACTAATGAAATGAGGTATACGTAAATAAATAAATAAGCTAATCGACATTGTTGTTATTGTGTTTAACAACCAACCTCTGGCCCAGTCCAAGCACCGACGCTTGGCCCAAACACAACTGCTCACAAAAGAGCCGTTGGACTCCAGACTACTCAAGATTATATCATGCCTCAATCTTCTCTGTAGAAGGCAATATTTCATGAGTGTATATTTTGTATATATCCTACCTAAAGTAGTGTAGAATATCTATGTATATAAACCCATGTACTAACAGTATGGAAACACAATAATAATAACAATAACCTTCCCAATATCGATATTTATTATGGTATCAGACTATGGTTCGATTTCTTCGTCGAATTTTCGTTCTACTCCATATCAAACATTCGACATGACCAACGATGAAGCAAAACACGATGAAGCAAAACAAGATCCCGTTATCGACACGAAATAAAAATCACACCTCTCACCATCTTCTTCACCAACGACAACCCCCGTCTCCATATTACTGATATTCTCCTCAACGAAGACAACTTCGACGAATGGTCCAAAGCTCTTAGTCTAGCACTTCGTGCGAAAAACAGACTCAAACTTCTCCTTGGCAAGCCTGAACCGGAATCTGACGACATTGGTTACTGGTATTCGGTTAATGCCATGGTCGTGTCGTGGATTCTAAACTCCATCGAAAAAGACCTCCACTCCACCATCTCATATCGCGATGAGGTGAAGCCGTTGTGGGATGACCTTCGACAACGATTTTCTCAAGTCAACGAAGCTCGAATTTATGAATTAGAAGCTGATATCTCTGCGTGCAAACAAGGTCCATCTGAAACAGTAATGGCTTACTATGTCCGTTTGAAGAAGCTATGGGACAATCTCGCCGAACCCGACTCTCCTCCTTCCTGCGACTGTTCCGGCTGTAAGTGCAATCTTTCTGGTACTTTCATTGCTCGTCGCAATAGGAAAAGAATCCGTCGATTTCTTATGGGCTTATTATATTCTCGCTTCTTTGTTGCTCGCACTCATATATTAGGCACCGAACCCCTTACCTCCCCTAATCAAATCTATAATAGACTTAAACAGGAGGAAGGTGTTCGTACCCTCACCCACGCGAAATCAAACTCCAATCCCGAAACCATGGACTATGCTGCACGTGTTTACAAAGGGCCTCGTACTCACAACCGGGGGGGCGTAACCCCAAACCTGACTATTGAACCAATAAGTCCGATGACGCTACTCGATCCCATTGTTCTGATACCATAATAAACATCGATATTGGGAAGGTTATTGTTATTATTATTGTGTTTCTATACTGTTAGTACATGGGTTTATATACATAGCTATTCTACACTACTTTAGGTAGGATATATGCAAAATATACACTAATGGAATATTGCCTTGAATATTGCCTGCTATAGAGAAGATTGAGGCATGATATGATCTTGAGTAGTCTGGAGTCCAACGGCTCTTTTGTGAGCAGTTGTGTCTGGGCCAAGCGTCGGTGCTTGGACCGGGCCAGAGGTTGGTTGTTAAATTTTCGGCGAAACACCGTAACTTCCTCTCGGTCGTGACTCAACACCACGAGCCTACTACTTTCTTTGCCGCTATGCAGGTATCCGAATGGCGAACATCGATGCAAAAAGAACTGGATGCGCTCGAAACGAATCACACTTGCACCCTTCAACCCTTACCCCAAAACAAAAAGGCTATTGGATGCAAATGAGTCTACAAGATCAAATATCATGCCGACGGGTCCATCGAATGATACAAAGCACGATTGGTTGTTATGGGAAATCGCTAAGTAGAAGGCTTCGATTACAACGAAACATTTGCCCCTACAATCAAACTCGTGACCGTCCGCACCTTACTGGCCATTTCCGCAATCAAAAACTGGGAATTATATCAAATGGACGTCCACAACGCTTTTTTACATGGCGATCTAAACAAGGAGTTATACATGAAAATTCCCCTGGTTTCGATAAGCATCGAGAAGGCCAAGTGTGTCGCTTACGCTAATCTTTATACGGCCTCCGACAAGCACCACTATGTTGGTATTCGAAACTGGCCGCTGCTCTTACAACATACGGTTTTCATCAGTGCCCTTAAGATCACTCCTTATATACTTTCCGAAAAATGAGTATCGAAATCCACGTCCTCATATACGTCGATGATCTTGTTATATGCGGCAATGACTCCGACAAGATAGCACAATTCAAAGCCTATATCAGCAAGTTCAGAGGGACGTTCTCTCAATAATGTTACTGAGAAACTTTCACGTGATGGGGTGAGGGATCCACTGGAATTTTTATTTCTCTATTATAACGGTCTTTCACGACACCTAGTGCCAAAATACCAAGTGCTTTATTGAAATGATATCCACTACCTTGACTAAATTGGAAAAATTTCTCACGATTAAGCTGAGAAAATAGTCCGCCAAAATGTAGTGTAGGAAAAAGAAGTCCCAAAAAACATGAAAAGTAAGGGTATATAAATATTCGCTAATAAGTGAGGTATTATTGTAAATTCAACATATTCTACATCGGAATTAAATTAAGGTAGTAATATTTGATAAAAGTATTTTTGTAAAAGGTTAAAAGCGTAAAATATTAATTGACCCTTAAAATAGCTATTGCCACCTCAAAACAGACTAGAGCCACTCGAGCTCGAACTAACCATGTTCTCATGAAAACAAAGTTGCTAATTAAGGAGTGCTAAAAAACAATTTTGGAGTGTCAATAGCCACTTTCACAACAAATTTTCTAAAATATGTCAATTAGCTTAGTTTTTAAAATTATCACCTGGTACTCATATAACCTGAGTTTAAACTCGTCAAAATCAAATCGCCCTTGCGAGTTGTGACTCTCATTACAACAACAAAAATTCATTGCCTGAAGAGGAGAACATGAGCAAAGAAATACCGAGGGGAGCTCATCAAGTGATAATAATTTAGCTTAGCGCAAGAATTAATATCAACCAAACAATCCCTAATCTTAGGCCAATTATCATCACTAGCCGCATGCTCCCTTAACCATGTAGAGTACTCTTGAAGTTGGTATTCCTTGTAGCCCCAGCCCGGGACCCAATACGACCCATCCAGACGCCAGACGGGTCACGACGAAGGCGAAGATGAGAAGGATGGGGCCTAAGGTAAGGAGGATAGCCATACAACAAAGGTAAAGGCTCAAAATACCCTCCTTAGCTTGTACCAATAAGCACCAACGAAAACCATCAAGGAAATGATTAGTATATAAGAAAGCCTAAGATTATGATGGGCCAACGGAATAAGAGAACACACTCGTTGTCGGGCTTAGAGGCTTTGGTTATGGGTATTGGACATAGGAATGCTATGAAATTTAGTATTGAAGTTATGTTGTTGCTTAATCCCATTTTTTGTTAGGTGTGTTAACTATTTGTGTGCTTTTGTTATAGTACAAGTGAAGTGATGAAGGTGATGGTGTTTGTGTTTGTTGTCGGACAAAAAAGAGTTAAGCAATGGGTGATTGAATTGGAGAAGTTGCGGAATTTATTTGTATGGGATAGATAGTAAAGTAGTGGCATGGCTCATACTCTCATGTTTTGCATTGCCAAAGCTAAATTGAATTTCTTAAAGTACTAGTTCTCATTTTAGACGGTTATTTTCGTTTTAAGGTTAGGAGTCTTTTGGAATAACAAACGAGGACAGTGCATGCAAGTTGCAAGATTGTTGAGTGTTTCATGAATATGTGGTTTCTCCCCAGGAGCTTTTTTTTATAACTAGGAAGTAGTGATGCATCTTATTATTGGCTGATATTGTCTTTATTTTATAAATTCCAAACAGAAACCAATTTCATGGAAGTTTGGGATTTAGTACAACATCAACATCTTGTCAGTGAAGTCGGTGAAATAATAGATTGCTATACGGAGTATAACCCAAATTTCTCAAACTTGGCTACTCCAGTTTTTAAGGAAAGTGCATCTTGGGGAAATCTTAGGGGTCGTTTGGTTCAACAAGTCGGAATGGTATGGAATGGAGTTTGATACTATGGGGTATGGGGTTCTAAATCCATACTTTCATAATGTTGTTTGGTTCACCATAAATGAAATGGAGTTTGAATCCGATGGGGGAGGGTGGGTATGGGATTCCAAGGGGTTGGGGTGGAGTTAGAATCCATTGGGCATCTAACTCCATTCCAAAATCACCCAACCAAACACTTGAATGCCTTCAATCCATTCCATTCCATTCTAAAGTAGCCAACCAAACACCCCCTTAGACATGTGTAACATCCGCCAATATAAGATGTATCAGGCCCAGCCCGACCCCATCACCCTGCCCGAATAGACCTACACTGATCTGGCCCACTTCATAACCCGCCTGACCAAAGCCTGCCTGCATGGTTGCCCAGCTGCCCAGCAGCCCTAATATTCCAAATATCCAAAATGTAAATTACAAACATAAAATTTAAATACACTTTTAAATTTAAAGCAAGAAACACGTTTACTGGACACGGTGTAGTCAGTACAAAGGCAAATTGAACTGTTCTGGTGAATTGTATTGTATTGCCGATTAGGGGTGAGCAAAACCGTATACCCGGTACGATTTTGAAAATCGTATCGGGTATACGGTTTTAAAAATCGCAAAAATCAATACACGGATCCGATACGGTTTAACCGTATATACGGTTTTCGGGTACCCGGAAAAACCGTGTATACGGAATCCGTATATACGGATACGGTTTGGTGAGAAATGACGAATTAAATATTGTAGTTATTCAAGTGCTAATAATTACATCCTACATGCCTACCTCTAATGAGAGACTAATTTTTTATTTATTAAGATAAGTTAGTAAAATAATTCATAAAAGACCATTAAGAGTGGAAGTTGAAAGCTGAACTTTGCGTTTAATTAATTTTTTTATACAAAAAATGCAAACCGTGTCAAAAACCGTATATACGGTTTGGTTTTTGCCCGACCCGAATACGGTACGGTTTTGTGAAAACCATATCGTATATACGGAAATTCGTATAATTCAAACCGTATACCGTATCATATCCGTATTATAAAACCGTATCGGAATTTTTTGCTCACCCCTACTGCCGATTGCCTGATTGTATTCGTGACACTACAAGAATACATAAAACAGGCGGCGGAATTTGGCGACTGTACTCAGTCGCCAAATGTTATTTGGCAACTGATGTCAGTCGCCAAAGTTCTGTCGCAATCCCTAGTCGCCAAAAAAAAATTGGCGACTGTTGTCAGTCGCCAAATTTGGCGACTGCTTACTCAGTCGCCAAATTAAGGGAATTGGCGACTTAGTATGTAGTAGCCAAATTGGCGACTGAAAGGAAGGGTAGCGCCAATTTGGTGACTTAATAATGTGGGAGTCGCCAATTTAGCGACTGAAGTGCAGTCGCCAAAGTGGCTGATTCAGTCGCCAATATGCTACATTTTCAGTAACTTTTCCAGTTTTGGCGACTGACTGCAGTCGCCAAAACCACCATGTTAGTCGCTGAAAACCTGCAAACAGAAAATTGCAACCCATTTGCGCGAAACGCACCATTTGAAACACCAAATTCTCATTTATTAGAAAATGAGAACATTATCCAACTACAAGCTAAATTGACGAAACATTAACCAAATTCAAGCTAAACTAACTAAACATTATCCAACTTTAAAAGCTAAACTAACTACATTATCCAACTTCAAGCTAAACTAACTACAAGTTATCCAAACAACCTAAGCTACAAATCCCATGCCGGCTCCACTACCACCATCCTTACCATGAGGATCGTTGGGGTCATACCGTGATTGTGGACCGGGGTTGCATGTTGAGAAAAAGTTCTCCATGGCCTCCATGCGCTCCTTCATCAACCGAAACTGTTCGTCTCGTTCTGAATTCACTCTTCTTTCTTCAGCGAGTTGAGTCTGTAGTTGACTCACAAGAGTAGGCTCATATGTTTGTCGAGGCTCATATGAGGATCTTCTTGCCGGTTGTTTGAATAAGACACCATGAGCTTTTCCGGTGCCGTAGACATTTCCCTTCTTGTATCCCTTGACCAAATTAAACCAAATCTCATTATCTGGTACTTCGGGATGTGCCTCTTTTTCAGCCTCGTATGCTTCCTACATTAGTTAACAAAAAATTACCATCATTAGTTAACAAAACTATCATTAGTTAACAATTCAAAACTATCTTAAGTAAAAAATCTTACATATAAAGCTTTGTCTTTTGGCTTAATCCAAATTCTCTCATTGTTAGGGTTTAGGGTGGTGGCTGATGGGGTCGCCGGAGGTGGTGGGTGGTCATTGAAGGAGAAGCGGAAGTGTTTTCGCTGTTTTATTTTTTTTAAAGGAACTCGCATAATGAGGAGGGAGGTCTGTTTCTGAATTACTTGTGAAGAAAATTGGCGACTGAAACTTAAATTTGGCGACTGCGTAATTTGGCGACTGCACCAACTCAGTCGCCAAAATGGCGACTGCGTGTATCCTATTTGGCGACTGCCTTTTCAGTCGCCATTTTTTGGCGCCAATTTTGGCGATTGAATACAGTCGCCAATCCATTTCTTGAGTCGTTTTTTTTGTCGGTGAAGAAGTTTGGGAAAAGTTACAGTCGCCAAATTGGCGACTGGTTTCAGTCGCCATTTTTCACCAGCAGTCGCCATTTTGGCGACTACAAGGTTCAGTCGCCAATATTCCGTCGCCTGTTTTGTTTTTTCTTGTAGTGTGAGTAATTAACAGGAGACAACTAGAAAAATAAAGCAAAGAACAAAATGTGAACACAAGGTTTTTAATGTCTTCGACCTGCTCTCTACCGGTCTACATCCACGCTCCCTCTAAGGCACAACAAAAGTGTTTGCAAAGATATAAATTCTTATTTACCAAAAAAAAGATATAAATTCTTTTAAAACAATTTTCAAAAAACTCTTGAAAATAATACTGTATGTTTTAAACATGGAAATGTGAGGTGCAAAAGGTGATTCGTTCTAAAATATCAATCACATATTTATAAATAATAAGAGAAGAAATTGGTTAATAAAGTTCCACAAAATAAGCAAAGATAAAATATTTAAAGATATGAAAATATTTTATCCTTTTTATCTTATATCTTTTTATTAGTTAAAGATATTTGACTTTATTCTAAGGATATTTCGTCATTCTTGTTGTTCAAGTAAATCTTAGCTTTCGAGTGGATACTGAAGGATATTTATCAAATAATCACGTTCAAGATTAATTTGATTATAAAAGATGTTTTTGAAGTTATTCAGAAAACAACTTTGTTGTGCCTTATGAACTTGCTCTGAATTAAACCGTCTTCAAGACTGTTTCGTTCAGATGAATCAATCGAAACTTAAGCTTTTCACATTTACATATAACTAGACATCAAGAACAAGGACTTGATCAACGCTTCAAGCTCATTCCATGTAAAATGTCAATCCTTGTATGTAAACCTGTTATAGCTCATATATACTCAATACACATTAGCTACGAGGATAAGTAATTATTAGGAATTGTCACCATCAACAAATGTGGTTCAAGACAACAAATGGAATCTAATTCTTTCATGGATGCATTTAAGAGAACGCACTACACATCTCATGTTGGTTTCACCCGAACCTGAAACGAAATTAACGTGTTCGGGTTAAGTTGTTTCAACCCGTTTACGTAATTGGGTTAATTAACACGAACACGACTCGAATTTATATAGGTCGGGTTAGGGTTGGGGACTTGGGGTCTTGCGACACGAACCTGACACGTATAACCCATTAATTTAAATGGGTTATGATATATACATCTAAATGGGTTATAATCGGGTTATGTTATTTTGAATTTGAAATAAGACATGAAGATTGTTTATTCTTGCGGTAAATTTTAATTTTGAATGCATTATATTTATATGAGTTGGATGAGTTAAACGGGTTTAATGGTCGAAATTGATCTGTTAAAACTTAAATGGGTTACACAAGTCGGGTTGGGTTATTGAAAAAATAAATGGGTTGGGTTAGGGTTGATGCATGTAACCCGTTTATCTAATTGGGTCGGGTTAGGGTTGAGGGGTCATGACCCATTTAATGATGACACGAACCCGACACGACCCGACCTGTTTGCCAGGTCTAGAGCTGAGTGGTGGAGTAAGAGAAGCATTACTGTGTTAGTGAAGGCGCCAGCAACAATTGACTTCAAATCCTGACCCATCACTTGTCAACGCAAACATTTACGTCCACAAACTGCAAATTTGCTTGAGAATTACCTATTTCTATCGTTGTTCCATTTTACTCCATTCTATTTAAAAAACACTATCATTTTGCTTTATTTGAAGAGTTGAAGATAATGATGGAATAAGAGAAGGTGGTTTCCAATATTTAGGTCGAACAATGACATAAAGGACAATTCTTTTTCGATTCGTCAGATCATATAGATAATCGTTGCCAAATTTTTGCTTTTACTGTTTTACACCATTGCAAATGAATACTACGAACAGTACAACTTTATGTGTATGCAAATGCAATATACAAAAAGTCAAAATCGACAACTTTGATTAAAAAGATTACAACATGCTCCCAACCAAAATTACAAAATTTTTAAAAAAATCTACACATGAAAATGCTAATCAACTTCAAACCAACACAATCGGCTAATAAATAACGATTTTATAAAAGAGCAATCGTAAAGCTAATAAGAAGTGCTAATTCAACCTGGCTGGACGTTTAACGCTTGTTCTTACTTCTTGCCGAAAAGATCCTGAGTTTGGGCGTTTCGAAATGCACTGCATGCAACAACATAGACAAAGATGAGGAGAACGAGAGCAACAATGAGTATTGTGTTAGCTTTTCTCCATTCATTCCTTAGGTTTCCTAATAACCCAGCCCTACACGAGTGGCAGTTGTAGCATAGCATGCTCGGATCAGTGTTCCATATTGTGCAATCAGGGTCTATTATCGGGTTTGTCGGATTGATCCACATTGTTGGACTTACATACTGGTATCCGCATGCTGTTGGGGGTTTACAACATCCTGACTGTAACAACACAATATTAGTACGGAGCAATGACAAAGCAAATATTCCTCGTTAAATAAATTACAAATGAAATGAGGTACACGGAAAAAATTGAAAATTTAACTAAAGGTAGTACATGTAGTCGCGGTTCCTATATTTTTTTCTATGTTTTTCATTCCGACTTTAGCCATTTTAAAGTTTTTTTTAACTACTTTCGCGGAAGTCCTAACCATTAAATTGCTTTAGTATTGGAGCATTTTTATAGAATAAGGCATAGCTCTTTGATCATAAAGATGATTCTCTAGTTGCAAAGTAAAGGATTCCCCGAAAAATTCCTAAACAACTTTCTTACGAAATTTATTCTCCTATATATCTTTTTTTTTTCGTTATAGGTTGATTTTTACAAGTGGATGTAAAAAAAATCTACTAAAAACTCTTTTTTAGGCGGAGATCATTTAGTTTAGTCTGTATTCGAGCCACGTAAAACCACTTGGACGTAAAGCTCTTCCTAATTGAGTTTTAACACTACTACATTCTAAGGATTCGAACACCCGACCTCCGATTAAACTCTGGTTAACAACGTTATTTTAAGACACTTAACCTCATTAGATAAGTCTCCTACGTAGGAAACTTATTCCCTTGGAACAACTAGTGTTAATGTCAATGATAGAATGGCAAAACTATTCTCTAATTAATTTAAACTTTAAAGATAACTATTGCCACTTATTCTCTAATTAATTTAAACTTTAAAGATAACTATTGCCCTTCAAAACCGACTTGAGCCACTCAAACTAACCTTGTTTATTTTCATGAAAACAGAGTTACTAATTAAGGAGTGCTAAAAGCTTATTCTAGAGTGTCAATAGCCACTTCCACAACAAAACAAATGGCAACTAGTTTAGTTGGTAAAGTACAGTTATGACTCATGATCTAAGCTCAAATCCCGTCATCATTAAATTGGCCCCGTGACTCCCTTTACAAAAAAAAGGGGGAAAAACAACAAAATTCCTCACCTGAAGAGGAGACATATGAGCAAAGAGATACTGAGGGGAGCTCATAAAGTGATAATTATTTAGCTTAGCGCAAAAATTAGTATCAACCAAACAATCCCTAATCTTAGGCCAATAATCATCACTAGCAACATGCTCCCTTAACCATGTAGAGTATCCTTGAAGTTGGTACTCCTTGTAGCCCCGGCCGGGGACCCAATACGACCCATCCGGCCGGGTGACAACGAAGGCGAAAATGAGGAGGATGAGGCCTAAAGTAATGAGGATGGCCATACAACAAAGGTAAAGGCTCAAAATACCCTCTTTGTACCAATAAGCACCAACGAAACCCATTAAGGAAATGATTAGTATAAGAAAGCCTAAGATTACGACGGGCCAACGGAATAAGAGGACACACTCATTGTCGGGTTTAGAGGCTAACCAAAGGCCGGAGGCTATTATGGGGATTGAACATAGGAATGCTATGAAGTTTAGTATTGAAGTTAAGTTGTTGCTTAATCCCATGTGTTTTTGTTAGGTGTGTTAATTGTTTGTGTTGTTTTGTTATAGGAGAAGTGAAGTGATGAAGGTGGTGATGGTATTTGTGTTTGTTGTTGGGCAAAAAAAAGTGTAAAGAAATGGGTGATTGAATTGGAGAAGTTGTGGAATTTGTAGGAGATAGTAAAGCAGTGCCATGGGCCATGGCCCATACTTTCATGTTTTACTTTGGCATTGCTTCCTAGGTAAATCACAAATACTCATTTGTGACGGCACTCGTATATATGTGTCACAAACTTATGACGGATACAGTTTTCTTTTCCAGTATATCCATGAGAGGTGATCGAGTGGAAAAACACGTAAAGAGTGTCCCACCTTATTCCCTCTACCTTTTAGGAGAGATTACTAATTTATGACGAATTTAGTCCGTTATAAGCAACCCATGCTACTAAATTGGATTTTTTTAAAGCACTACTAATTTTGGACGGTGACAGAGTATATGGGACCATGGTCAAATTTTACATTACCGTGATTATATATGTCTTGTCTGAAATCTTCGGATAAAAATAGCTGCGTAGAAGGAAACTTTCCGTTGTAAAAGAGAGCTTCAAGGCCAACTCACACGACACAAACTTCTGACGTCTCATAATCCCTATTCACTTGTAGTAAGTCTTGCTTATAACGGGTCATCATTTGTGAGGATATTTTGTGAGATAAAATGGATACAAAATGAGTAGTGGAGGAAGGGGACCACAGGAATAGTGTTAGAGAGAGAAAAAGAGTGGGTATTTTGTGAGAGAAAACGGTATCCGTCACAAGCTTGCGACGGATAGTGCCGTTGCAAATAATAATTTGTGATTCACTTACCCTTTCACTTGCTCTTCCACTTGTTTATTGTGATAAGTCACAAGCTTATAACGATAATATCCGTCTGTCCTAAATTTAAAATGGGTCAAATATATATTACTCGTGCATTAACAATGCAAAGAAAAAACAAGATATTTATCTTATCACAAACATAAGTAGTATAGTTAATGCTGAGCAAAAATATACTTCCTCCATTCCAATCAATTCTATACATTTGCTTTATTCACGTTTGCCAATACCCGTTTTCTTTTGTGAATATCTTTAGTTACATATCGATAAAAATTATAAAACTTTGATATTCACATTGTACTCCATAAGACAATTTAAACAAGATCTCACATGACTATCTTTTATGTTATATATTAGAAGTTGTATCGAAGATTTACTCGACTTATGAATAGTGTCCATAAAGTGAAATGTATAGAATTGATTGGAATGGAGGAAGTATGATACTATCTCCGATTTTCTATGATGTTCCCCTTTCCGTTTTGGTCTAATAGCATTGATGTTCCCTCTTTCTTCTTTTGGACAACTTTGTGTGGTCCAAAATCAATTTCATGTGGGATCATGTGTATTGTGTGGTTCAAATTGATTTCCTTAATTCTTGTGTTAATATCAAAAGGGAACAACACAAGAAATCGGAAAGAGTACGATTTTATTATACGTACATGATACGATATACGGTTTTGATTATACGTTTTTTGGTACATCCGTTACAAATTTCCATAAACACGATACATTTTATTAAAGACCGTATCGGAAACGTATAAGCAAAAACTAAAACCGAATGTACGATATCCGATACGATTCTCTTTTTAAAGAAAATGTCAAAATAAACATTTTAAGGCCCTGTTCTTTTGGACTTCAAGTCGCTTAACTTAAGTTCACTTCTTATGTTCTTTTGGACTTCAAGTCGCTTAACTTAAGTTCACTTCTGATTCTATAAGTTCAGTTCAGTTCAGTTCAGTTCAGTTCCTATAAGTTCAGTTTAGTTCAGTTCCTATAACTTCAGTTCAGTTCAATTCCTATAAGTTCAGTTCAGTTTATATAAGTTCAGTTTCTATAAGTTCAGTTCAGCTCATATAAACTCAATTCAAAAAAGCTGTATACGAAGTATTATTTTAACAACCGATAAAAAACATTTCGCTTTAATTATTCGATAGACTTTTTTTTTTTTAAAAAAAAAGAACAAATTATTAATAATTGTACCCGTTTTTACTATCTCATTAATACCAAACGAGGTTATACACACTCAATAACTATTTTAATCTTAATCTTAAAAGGGATAATACCAACACAAACATTGCTTAAAAAACAAACTGTATGTCACTTGGGAGATCGCGACTCAATAACTATTGTATAAAATTAAGAAAAATGGTACTAAAGCTAATATAAAATATATATTATTAGACATAAAATAAATAAATAAGTACGAAATTATTATGGTACGATCTATGATAAAACGGTCACAAAATAAAATAATTTATGGGATTTATTGAAAGATTCTTTAGTGTAAGCAGGTGAGCAATGAAACCCAATAACCAGTCAAAATAGAGTCCAAGTAAATTCCCCTTTCTATTTGAATTTGTCGATTCATGTCTCATACTCTGATAAACGTGGTCCCTTATGCTCTTAAATCAATTCCCCTCATTCGTCAAACCCTTTCCGTCATCATTCTTGCTTCTTCAAAAGCTATCTTAATCATGGAATAACAATCATATTTATTTTTCACCTGAAACTTCTGATCATCACCTGTTTTACAATTAAACTAAAAGGGTGCAAAAAGTTGTAATCTCAGGAGTTTTGATCATCAGTTTAAGTTGAGAATTCAGTTAATTTTTTCTGGGTATTGCTTAATTTTGGCGGGAAGTGTATATATTAGAGTATTGATTTTAGTATTAATGGCAGAAGATAACGTGAAGGGATTAGTGTTAGCAGTGGGTTCAAGTTTGTTCATTGGGACTAGTTTTATCTTGAAGAAGAAAGGCCTTCATCGTGCTGCTGCTAATGGCACTCGTGCAGGTTTTTTTCATTTTTCTTTTTTTTATTGCTTTTATTTTTCTCAAGTTTCTTGTGTCCTTGATTATGATCAGGTAATTACTATGTATTTTTGTTCATTTGTTTACTTTTTATTGTTTACAAGAGATATTTTAGTCAAACGATACACAAATGATTAAGACGGAGAAATAATATAGTCCCTCCGTCCCGATCAATTGTTATCTATTGCTTAACACAAAGATTAAGAAAAGAAGTATGAATGAATTTGGACCACACAAATTATATGGCCCCACATGTAATCAAATATCATCCACGAAAAGTTGCCAAAAATGGAAATAGATAACAATTCAATGATACACCCAAAAATAGAAATAGATAACAAATGACCGGGACGGAGGGAGTATGTCCGGTATACAATGACGTAATACACCGTAGCGAATTAAAAGTCTTCCTTATCATTTTGTTTAGATATAGATTTTGCCTAGTTATTTTTGGAAAATGCCCTCATATTACATTTTGTCATTTGCTTTGTGTATGATGACATGGTACACCAGATATACCCAAGGATTTCACGTGTTGTAATGTTTGAAAGTTTTGAACTTTATCGTCGTTATAATTGGTACTTTTGTTATTGGTGGTGGCCGGTGGGTGTTTGGTTTTTGAGGAATTGCTCATCATTTAGGGTGTGTTTGGATTGGGGGTTTTGGAGGGAAAAGAAAGGAAGGGAAAGTGAGGGATTTAGAATTCTTTGTTTGGATAGGGAATAAGGGTGGAAGAGAAATGGAGGGGGAGAGATTTGGAGGGATCCATTTTCTCCCCTCCAAGACAAATCAAAATCTCTCCATAGGAGGAGAGATTTGGAAGGAAATTATATCCAAACACACATAATTCATTTCCCCTCCCCTTCCCTCCCCTCCCTTTCTCTTCCCTCCTTCTCCCTCCCCTCCCTTTCCCTCCATTTTTGTTATCCAAACACACCCTTAGGGTGTATTTGGATTGAGAGAATTGGAGGGAAAGGGAGGATTCAATTTCCATTGTTTGGTTACAATATATGAAAGGAGGGAAATGGAAGGGGAGGAAAATGGGAGGATTCAATTTCTCTCGATTAGACCAAACGATAATCTTTCCATTGTTGGCAAGATTTGGAAGGAAAACTATCCAAACAACCCCTCTTCATTCTCCCTCCCTTTCCTTCCCTTTCCCTTCCCTCCAATTCTCTCAATCCAAACACGCCCTTAAAGAAAGAAAGATAGAATGATCCTCTATGTATAGCAACAATTACTTGATATTTTGGAGTGGGTGATAAATAATACTCGTAGAATTTAGCGACTCTCAAACCACCTCAAGAGATTGGAAAAAATATGCTGTACATTAGCCATATAGATCTCGACTTTAAATGGAGATTATGGATATGAGGGTTCATGTTGCCACCTCGACTCTTGTTTATGGTTAAGGGTCCTCATGTCTATTTCTGTGGCATTTGATTTTGAAGTTCTAGGATATTGATGTTTGAATCTGTTTGACTCCCTCGAGAGCGAGAGAGCAATTATAATTCATACAGAAACAAGACTTAGGCAAGATCTTAGGTAAGAACTTAGGTTAGGCAAAAACTTAAGTAAGATCTACATACTTAGGAGTTAGGACGAGGTGAGGATTCAGGTAAGGTGAGGTGAGGCTTGGAAGTCCTGAATTGAAACCTAACCCTGAAACCTTGAAAGCTGACCATGTCTTGCCATAGCTTATCTGCAGGAGTGCAGGACCGTCTCATGATTCTTCGCAAAACTTCTTGGTATTGTAAACATCAAACTGTAGATTAGTGAGAATTCCTTATTAGTTGTATGACACTTGCTATCCTTGCTATCTTAACCACCGAATCTAATCTAAGATATTGCTTCCACAAACATAACTGTCTTTCATATGTATGAGAAATAAGGATTGCAGTCCTAACTAACCAGAACATTCTTTGTTATCAGACTTGAAGTCTTTAGCTATGCTCAATATGCCTTGACTGACGCTCACTTTATCTCTTCTAAATTCGTCATCATTTATCCAGAAACTTGATAGATATATGCTCAGTGTAATAAAGGGATGTCTACATTGAAGTGTGTTGTTTCTCTTTAGGTTATTGCATTATTATTCACCTTAAAAATTATTCTCAATAGGGAATAAAGACGTCTCAGATTGATCTATCCTCAATCAGTTTTCTTGTCTCAGTCTTTGTCAATGAATCATAGGTTGGCATATTTCTATTCATATGTACGTCTACTAGTTAGACAGAAAAGATTGCATAATTTTTAACCGCCCTAGGCCCTGTATTGGCGGGAGTCTTATTGAGTATTTGTTACTGTATTTTTTTTTCCTTTTGCGGAAGCTAGTGGAAAAGTCATATTTTCAGTGTACGCTCTTTCTCAAAAAAAGTAAAATCCAGCACGAGCTCTTGCTATATGGTTTTTTGGGCAGAGTGGCTGACACATTGATGTCTGTGGCACAAATCTCCTCTTGGTTGTACATTTCATATGCATGATCCTTTCTATAGTTGATCTGGTTTGTATCTTTTTCAGCATTGCCTGTTGTTCTAGGACTCTATCTGCTATAACACACCTTACATTTTGTTCGACAGCAAAAAAACTACAGGATATGTGAGATTTGTACTGTGCTCTCAGTTAAGTTTTCTACGTCTTTTCTTGGTCAGCTAATGTTGTTTCTTGCGGCTTGATAATGTAGGATTTGGAGGCTACACGTATTTGCGAGAGCCACTTTGGTGGGCAGGAATGGCTACTAGTGAGCGCTTTCTCTCTTTCTCAGTGTGTGTTAGAGTGAACAATGAGACATTTTCTTTTGGCCACAATATACATCTTACTCTTGCTGGAGTTTATTTTCTTAATGAAGTTCCTCAACGCAGTGTTTATTGGCGAGGCGGCAAATTTTGTGGCTTATGCTTTTGCTCCAGCCGTGTTAGTCACACCACTTGGAGCATTGAGCATTATAGTTAGGTGAGCTGGAGCTAGTATCTTGATATTTTTTAGGTAACAAATAATTTAAATGCTGATCTCACTTTCCTGGTTAATTCAGTGCTGTATTAGCGAATTTTATATTGAAGGAAAGACTGTCAAAATTGGGTATCTTGGGATGTCTCTTGTGCATAGTTGGATCTGTGATTATTGTTCTTCATGCACCCCAAGAGGAATCACTTACTTCTGTTCAAGAGATCTGGGATTTGGCAACACAACCAGGTTAATTGCGCTAAAATCTACCAGTATTACACTACTACCCAATTTGAATTTTCTTGTTTTCCTTCTAGTTCTCTTGTTTTGCTGATCTGTTAGCTTGTTTTTTGGTACCAGCTTTCTTGATTTTTGTCGCGGCTGCATTGTCCATTGTGGCAGTTTTGATTGTGTATCTAGAGCCACTTTTTGGACAATCATATGTGCTGGTTTACTTGGGGATTTGCTCTTTGATGGGTTCACTGACGGTAATTATTTTTCTAATGTTTCACTACTTTATCATATAGTCATTACTCATTAGTCATTACTTTTAAGCAACATTACCCGAGTGCTTTAAGACTCGCACAGTCACACCTACAGCTGGACGAGGGAGGGTCCCATGCAGCCTTTCCCTTATGTTGAAAGCACAAATAGATTGTTTACGTATGACACTTGATGAAAATCTAGGTCCGACTGGCACTCACATTACAAGAAACGTTTAGCTGTTTACTGAGAAAACAAAAAACTGTCGATTGCTAATGAGCCGAATATTCTATCATGTTCCAACGTCAAAGAATAGTGAATGCTAGGCTTCATTGGAAGTGGGAAAAACTGTCTATTAGTAATGGAGCAGAATGTCTTTGTTCTTTTGGATAAAGAAGACACTGAAACCTTTGTGGTTCATTTTCCAAAAGTAACCGACGGTCTTCTCATTATGATCTTTGTTGGTGTTTAGCTTGAGGTTTTCTATATGACATTCTTCAGGTTGTAAGCATAAAGGCTATAGGAATTGCTATAAAGCTTACTTTGGAAGGTACAAATCAGCTGACTTTTCCTCAGACTTGGTTTTTCATGACAGTGGGAGCAGTCTGTGTCATTATGCAATTAAACTACTTGAATAAGGTCCATATCTTTCTATTTGATTTGTTCTATTTCCATGGCTCCCTAACTTTTGTTTGGACGCGGAAAGGAGGATAGGGGAAGGGTCAAGGAGTGGAGCAATGTCATTTTCTTTTCATGTTTATCCTATGCCAGAAAGATTTTAATTTGTAGGAGGGAGGCGAAGGATTCATTTCCCCTCCCTGCCTTTACCCGCCAACTCAATTTTGATAAATAAACAAAGCGAATTGTTCCCTTCCCTTTGTTTCTAATGTCTAATCCCTGTAGCCAAAAACAAAGGTAAATTCTGTACTTAGATAAATATAGTTGATTCTTGAATTCATGTGCCACTTTTGACCGCTTCTCGATCGACGACCGTCTTTAAGAGGTAATTATTCCAGAGTTGCCACTAAAATCAGTATAAGCTACACTGCATATCGGGGAGTTACTCCGTGTTTGCAGGATATTGGATATGAATTATAAAGCAGCCTTTGCTTTGTTTCAGTGATCTTTTAAAAGTAAATTGTCAGTATGTGGAAAGACTTGGATGTTCCAGGCCAGTTGTAAAGATTTTCTGCTACAACTTTGTTGTGGTGTGTGTTTCTTTCAGGCGCTGGATACATTTAACGCAGCAATAGTGTCTCCCATTTATTATGTGATGTTCACAGCTTTAACTATTGCCGCTAGTGCAATTATGTTCAAGGTAGATTCTTTGAGTTACTATCAAACTTTGTTTTCTGATAATTCATCATCTCGTTTGCCATCAACTGGGTATTACAGGGATCATTTTCGATATCTGTGTTTTCTTGCAGGACTGGTCAGGTCAAGATGCAAGTAACATAGCTTCTGAAATAAGTGGATTCGTTACTGTTCTTGGCGGAACAGTTATACTGCACAGTACAAGAGAGCAGGAACAAGCGAGTACATCAAGTGAGTTTTTCTTTTTTACTGTGCTGTCTGCTGATAAGGTTGAAAATGAGGTTTTTTTTCCAGATGTTGGACGAGTAGGTCCTGTGCTGAAATCACACTCCTTTTCATTTACTTCACTAATATTGACAATGGCATTGGTAGCCAATGCAGGAGCAGCAAACCGGCATACATCCGGAGAAGATCAGAAAAGTGGAGATAAGGAGCACTTGATAACGTTGCATAACACCGATTATTTTGAATAACAAGGGCCATTCCGGAGGTGGTCATCAGGGCAGCTCCCTTCAACAGCAGTACAGCACCAAAGATAACTTTGGAGCAAAAGGGCAGTATAGTTGTAGAGTTATGTATCAAGAATGAATAGTAACAGTGATGAGATTGCAGCGGTGTGTATATCTAGGTTTTGAGCTGCATAGTTTACAATCGTACATAAGAATACATTCATTTTGGGGGTGATCTGGGGTTATTTTATTTGTAATCTCTCCTTGTTTTGTTGGGTTTTGAGAATTGTGATTGGTTTGTAGTGTAAACATTGTATACAGATTCAACTGAGATGTGCAAAATAGAAGGGTTTTCCCCTTTTTCTCACATGTTTACATGCGCAGATGTTTGCTCCCATTTACTCATCCGAATATATCATGAAGCAGAATGATCAGTGAAATAGATAGAGTTTGAGTGGCAACTATTGAAGTAACAAGCCGGGGCGTGACGAATATTGAGATAGTATCCACCATTTAGGCTATGAACTTCCTCCATTACTGGGTTTTCATCCACTTCTAAAATAAACACCTCCAAATTGAACATCTTTATGTAGCAATAATGATCATCTTCATCCACAAATCACCCTTGGACGACCAAATCATGAGCTGTATGACAAAATGAGCTGATAGAAATGATCCTGTGAATGCGGTAGGCATTAATCAAGCCTAGGAGATGTCCCTTTTAAGAGGTGAAGCTATTGAAACATGAAACGAAGACATATGGAGTAGTACGTTTCGAATAACATGAATATTCAGAGTTTTCGAGGAAAATTAACCAACCTTAAGAACATCACAAGCCTAGGGAACGAGTGCGTGGAGTGAATCGTCGAACCTTCCACATTTGAGTAATGTCGCAGAAACATCCCCAACTTTTGACTTTCTTATTATAGGAGTACACATGTCAAACAGGTCAGACAAATAGATTTCTGGTTCGCGCAAAATATGAATCAAGTTCATTTTGAGCATGTAATCTAGGGGATTCAGTTCAGGTCAGATTAGAAACGAATCAAATCAAAACATTTCTACAAATGTTAACTTTCTTTAATTTTAATTTGAAAATACAGTTATTATTAATTTGTGTTCGATTGATCCGTTCTTATTTGTTACATGCATCTGAAAAACAATGACTTGTTATATGATAATCATTCAAGCGATTAGACTCTTGTAAAATTATGCTAAGAGAACAAATCAAGGCACGAGTTGTTTGCAGTTACTTATGTCACAATTAACTAATAAAGTCGAAACTTTTAATTAATTAACCCAAAAAAGGAAACCACAGAGTTCTCTAACATCAACAACGTACGTACGTCTTCAACAAGCTAAGCATGGCTACATCAGTCTCCTCGTCAGTATGGAACAACCGCGGAGTTTTCTAGCTCAACTAGTCCAAATTTGAAAATGGTTGGGTATTGAATAACAACACTTTCTACCCAACTCGGAACCCACACAGTTTGATCCTTTTGTCATGTCATCTCATGGTCTTTTCCTTGTAGATGCGGTACCGTCACAGGCAGTCAGTCTAAACTCCTCAATTTCATCTAACTGCAATAAACGTCTCTTACCACATATTCTAGAATCATAATTTAATTCACAAATTGCCCACCAAGTTTTATACTCTAACTCTATTGGTAAATGACAAGACTATATGATGATGTATCAATCGATTTCTTAAAAGCAGCCCTATAAACCCATAAAGTGTCGTCTAGTTTCAGACTCTATTCTTTCCCAAAGTTAGGCACATCTTTAGCTAAAATTTCTTTGAGTTATTCCCGATTAGAAACTTCAACCTTACCAATAGTTTAGGAATGAGACCCCAAAACCTCGACGATGTTTAACGCCATATTTAGATAATAAAGCACTAAGTTGTTTTTCTTTAACATGCATACCTCCGTCGCTAATGATAATCTTAGGGACAACAAATCGAGGAACAATTACCTTCTTAAATAATTTGATCACGAACTCTACAAGTATATATTTGTTACCTTTACTAGACAGAAATGAGCCTTGATAGTCAATACTCCAGACATAAAAAATCTCAACCTTTAGGATACCAACTTGAGGCATTTCATTCCTCCTAGACATGTTTCTCGTTCGCTGGCATGCATACGAGTTGAAACGGAGACTTTAGCGTCAGCAAACATAGATGGCCAAAAAAAGCCAGACTGAAGTACCATAGCCACTAGAAGGACCATGGTAAATTGGTGACCACCATGCATGTGATGAGGAAGCTAAGAGAGTGGTCTGCTTCTACGATTGCCTTAGTCTCCCACTGGGGTATATACATCATATGTATATAGATCATTTGTATATTCCTTAAATAAATAAGGATCATCCCATAAATATTGTTTTACATCGTGAAGAAATCTCTTTCTCTACTGATAAAACAAGTCTGGAGGTAGCAAATCACCTACAATAAAGTTAGCACCGGTAGCATACCAAGTATTTTCTAGAAATAGTAATAACAAGCAAGACATTATCAGGAAAATAATCATTAATGGAAAGAATGCCTCCCTCATCTAATGGTGGAAATCGAGACAAGTGATCGGCAACTAAATTTCCAGCCCCTTTCTTGTCTTTAGTATGCAAATCAAACTGCCGAAGTAGGAGTATCCACCTCAACAATCTTGACTTGACTTCATTCTTCGCAATGAGATATTTCAAAGTTGCATGGTCAATAAAAATAATAACTTTCGAACCTAACAAATAAGACCGAAACTTTTCCAACGCATACACACCAACTAACAACTTCTCTGTGGTAACATATTTCACCCGAGCCTCATCCAGAGTTCAGCTCGCATTGTAAATAGCAATCAAAGCTTTGTCTTTCCTTTGACCTAACACGACGCCAATTGCATAATCATTAGTGTCGCACATGATCTCAAATGGTAGCTCCCAGTTTCGAGCCTGAATGATCAGTGCTGAAATCAAAGCCTACTTTAACCTGTTAAAAGCAGAAAGACACTCATCTGTAAACCGAAAGGAACATCATTTAGTAACAACTGTGTAAGTGACGTAGCAATTTTAGAAAAGTCTTTGATAAATCGCCGATAGAAATCGACGTGACCAAGGAAACTTCTCACCCCCTTAACATTCATAGAGGGAGGGAATTGATCTACCACTTGCACTTTTGCCTTGTCGACCTGAATTCCTTTATCAGAAAATAAATGCACAAGTACAATCCCTCGTTGACCATAAAATGGCATTTCTCCTAGTTCAACACTAAATTAACCTCCATACATATTTGCAAAATTTTATCAAGGTTAATTAGTCAAGCAATCGTCAAAACTGTTACCATATACGCTAAAATCATCCATAAAAACCTCTATAATATACTCAATGTACTTTAAAAATATCTTCATCATACACCTTAAGGGACTTGCTAAATCCCGCATACCATTATTTTACTAACTTTTGCACATTTTTCCCTTATTCCATATATATCCCTCTCATTTCTCACACCAACCAAAAAAATAATGAAAACCCAAATAATTAACATCGTGTCATTCTACTCTTGGTCTCTTCTTATTCATCAGAGACCATATACGTCGATCGGACAGACAAACTCTGTGCCAACAGACAAACCTCTACTCCCACGATGGTGCCCTGGAATATGTTTTAGTAAACACACCATCTTCGACTAATCCATTGTCAATTCAAATCAAGAGTTTAATGTTTCCAGAAAGTAGCATATTGTTCATTTGTGAAACAAGGTCCGCCATTTCATGAAAGAGGAAATTACATGTGATATATGTGAATTACGATCCGTAATTGTCGAGTTGTTGATAAATTGGATATGTTTGCCAAGAGATAAGAAAAACCCTTTATTTATACTATAAGTTAGCTAGGGAGAATATTAGAAAGTTATGTGTTAGGATGATGTATTGTAATATCTGTAATTGACTTTGCCCCATAGTAGCCCACCTCTGTAACTATATAAACGATTGTCGAATTAATAATAGAACAACGTTTCCCCTCATATCGTCTAACATTATGCTAATCACAATTCAACATCACACAATATACACCATAAACTTAACTTAAAACTTATATTTTACTCCATTCCTTTATAGTCTATATAACCACCAATATTGTGCTTATCTATGCACTTTCTCTAGCTCCATACTCAGATTTTACTTGGCGTCCAAGCAAAGTAAGAAACTTGACGCCCAATTAATTGAGGGAAACCGTTGTTGAGTCCGTCTCCTTAAGCATTGAACCGAACCGTCGTGGAGGCCTTACATTTTTTGTCCACTTCCTGCATCATTTCCGCATCAACTATTCATTATATTTTCGCAGGTCACTTAATATATGTATGTATGAGGTTGGAATGAGACCTATCTGGTTTATCAAATGAAGAAAGTCACATACGATCTCGCATGTTCAAAAAATAGAACAACTAACGATGATTGCTAAAATGAAAGTGTACGTTCATAAAATTTGATTCAAATGTCAACCCAGCCGAGCCAGACAAGTGTAAAGGTCGTACAGCTTACAACTGGCCTGGTTAAATATGGGGTTGATATGTAATATTGTAATTCGTTCTTGTTCGACGATTCACATGAGATCTGATTTGTGAAATGAGCATCATCAATGCTTTCAACAACCTCTAACGGCTACCTATATTACTTTTCTACTCTCTTCTTTTTCCAGAAATTGAGTACTTTGACTAATACTCGTTGTCGATTAAGGTGTTATAGAATAGATTTATGTTCTGGCAGACAAACATTCATTGTGAGTTGTTTGTATCCTTCAATGCCACCATTCTAACCCAAAATAATCATACTCATTGTTTCCAATCCATTGATATAGTTGTGGAGACATAATTTAACCTAGCGAGATTGAAACGTTAATCACATAATTGCACAAGGAAAATTCGA
Source organism: Silene conica (assembly GCA_029255685.2). NCBI lineage: Eukaryota > Viridiplantae > Streptophyta > Magnoliopsida > Caryophyllales > Caryophyllaceae > Silene > Silene conica. Next base: position 78,019,993 of record CM055312.2, read on the forward strand.
AAAAAATTATTCTTTTGTCGCGATGATTTTTGTAACTTTTGGTTTGGCTTAAATATAAAGAAAGAGCATAGAGTCAATTATTAAACGATATAAGTGGACCAAATTGAGTGTTGATGATTAAATTGTACATATCAAATACATCACTAAAATATAAATATAAACTATCGATTGATACTCTCAAAATAGAATAGGTAAGCAAATGATTGGGACAAAAGAAGTAGAAAATTTTAACTAAAAGCTTTCAAACTTCTATCTATGAGCAGGGACGAGCAGGGGCCTGCTAGCCCTTCCCTCGCTAGCTCCGCCGTGACTTCAATGTCACCATTCTAATATCCAAACCAAAATTAGATTAGTGAGGTTTAAATTTTCACAAAACATAATAGGTAAGTTTAATCATGTAAATAACGGTGTAACAAAGCATAGTATTTGAGAAATCGGATTGATTACAAATTACAATTATCAGTTGGAAAGCTATTAGTGTAACCGTAGCATCTGTCGACTGTCATGTACTGGACTAGAAAAGATTTCCAAGTGATTATGGGCAAATGTGAAAACGCCAATTATAGTCTAAAATTGAGTAAATATGCACACATGTATCACCAGCAAAATGCTCCCTCTCTTCAATCAATATTCAAAGCTTCTAATTAATGATACGGTTGAAAGTTGGTGTTATTTTTAACTGTGCCACTTACACCCTCCTATTATTTACCATTTTCATCTTACACAGTTCAACTACATTCTACTTATATATAACACACAGCCTCTATAACCCTTTTGCAATTTCAATTTCACCAATTATATTTATTTTCTTAACCAAAAAACTGAACATTGTTAACAAAATGCAGATGTTATACTCTCTCATCATAACTTTAATTTACTTTACTTTCGCCTTTAATGGGGTGCAAGGTGGAACAATGGTTACGGGCACGGTTTTTTGCGACCAATGTAAAGATGGCCAAGTGTCTATGTTCGATTATCCCATCTCAGGTCAGATTTTTTTTGTTTTTTTGGTTCATTTTTTATCCTAGTATAGATATGTTGCAGATAATTGAAATCTTACGTGTGTCGCGTATAGGAAATTAGCATCAAATTACCGCTTCAAATACAAGGTTATGTACATAAACAACAAATAACATCGGCTCTCCAAAAACAATAACAACAAATAATTAATATTACATGAGTAAGGGTTTGAGTCAATGAAATAACCTTCCAGGTTAATATGAGACTATATGGTCATCCCTTTCAAGTCGACAACAACAAATGCATTTCTGTCCTAATTACGAATAATAGAATAAAATTGTCTTACACGACTATTAGCATTTGACAATTATTATGATAAAAAGCGAATTGATGTGCATGTTTAGGGATGAAGGTGACAATGGTATGCCCAGGAGCTGACGGACAAATGACAATGGTTGATGAAGACACAACAAACATGTTTGGTAGTTATGGCATGTCTTTTCAAGGTACCCCTGACCTGACCAATTGTTTCACTCAGATCTCAAATAACAATAATGGGCCCGGTTCAAGTAATAAATGCGGGGCAAGTTCCGGCCCACCCAAATCTGTTAGACAAATGTTCAGTATGTTTGGTATGGCAATGTATACTGTTGATCCACTCATTTCTCAACCTGCTCAACCCATGTCTTATTGTTCAACCTCATCACCACCATCTACTCCTATTGTCACACAGCCACCACCTGTGAGTTCCGGCACCCCGGTGCCACCCTCGACTCCACCTAAACCCCCGGCTCCTGTATTTAAGCTGCCGCCTATGCCCGGACTTCCTCCATTGCCTCCTATGCCACCGGCGCCCTTCCTACAAGAAATGGCTTGTCCGTATGAGTAAGTTGAATTTTCCTTATAACTTTATCGATTAAACTAGGTAAAATTTACGCTTTTTACTGACAGTGAGGTAATGACATTTATTGTAGATATTGGATGATGCCGGAGTACAAATGCTATTGGAGAGCAGTAAGTCCAGACATGACGGTAGCTCTAGCGTTCGGTCCGTTAGCAGCAGAAAAGTACGGCCGAGACATGACCTTGTTCGAAGGGCTACGAGGCAAGGGTGACCCTTACAGGACTTTGTTAAGGGAAGGTGTTACCTCACTTCTCAACTCTTATAACTCTGTCAACTTCTCTTATGATGCCTTAGAAGTTGTTGACCGATTCAATGAGGCATTGGTGGGGTCCAAGCTCTCGGTGTTGCTCACCGCGCTGAGGTTCAAGAGGGCTAACTCCGGCCATGGCCAAATTCCTTGCAAGCTCACTTCTTGCCACTGATGTAGAACGACTCGTATATGTTTATATGCGTTGGTTATTTGTGTTGCGTAAACTTCTATAATAGAGTATGTGACTAGAGTGAAACATAGGTTATTGTATCTTATTTATAATTATTACAAAGACGGGACCGTAATTTATCTACCAGCATCGCGTTTGATCACTGATATGCAATTTACATGAGCTAGCCAAATCGACTACATCATCGTGAATCTCTTATACACTTGTATGAAATAACCTAAGAATGCTCTAATTACAAATTCGTGGACTTGATAAAAGTGACCTGACTCGATCTAATAAGCCTTATTTAAACCTGAAATGTACATGGAAGTAGATCTGATGATCCCAATTGAGTGAGATGAAACTGAAATAAAACACCCGGAATGACTTATAATCTACTTGAATGCGCTGATTCTTACTTATCCCACTCAAAATGCCTTGACTCGATCATACACCCTAATTGCTAGGTCTACAGATGCGTAGTAAATGTTTATTTCCTGTGTTATAATCAGGGGCGAACCCACCTGGTAGCAAGGGGTGGCGGCCGCTACCCCAAACTTAAAAAAATTGGTTTAGAAGACCGATTTTTGTTACCCCAAATATTGTTGAATAATAGATAAGTAAATGCGATTTATAAATATGTAGCAACATAACAAATTAAACCATCTAAAATAGTGTCGCGTATGAAATGACAATCCACCTCTATATGCTTGGTCCGCTCATGAAAAACGGGGTTTTGAGCAATATGAAGCGCATATTGACTATCACAATAAAGAGACATAGGCCGAGGAACTGAGACACCGAGACCAGAAAGTAAACCCATAGGCCATTTCAATTTGCACAACAAGGCCGTCATGGATCAGTATTTAGCTCCATCTGACGAGAGTGACAGGGTTGGCTATTTTTTAGTCTTCCAAGAGATAGGAGAAGTACCAATAAAAACAATCCAAGCTGAAACGGATTGACGAGTTAAAGGGCAATCTGCATAATCGGAGACACGCCATACGGAAATAGTGAGATCACCATCCGAACGTAACAAAATCTCTTGTCCTGGCCGGCCTTTGAGGTACCTAACCACACGAAGAGCGGCATCCATATGCTCCTTACGAGGCTGTTGTAGAAATTGAGATAAAGTATGAACATAAGAATAAGAATTTGTCAAGTGTCTAAGCAACCATAATGACATCTTGGACTAGGAATAAAACATGAACGGAAAACTCTTGTAATTATGCAACAAATTGTCAACAACTCAAAATGTTCAGCATTGGGGTAAAAACCAAACACAATTACATAAACAATAGTGAGGTAGTCAATTATCAGCGTGCCAGTCAGGTGTATCAAAGAGGGGAGGCTTCCGAGCCAGAGTAGCCTGTTCGAATCCATAGGCCATCTCAATCAGCTTTGGTTCAGTCCCCTTCAATCCCGAGAACAACATCCCAAACGGTATTCCATGCTCATCACAACCAGCCGGGACTGTAATACCGGGATACCCTCCGATAGCCATAATTGGAATAGCCTTGGTTCCTGGACTCACCATAGCGTCCAGCTCATTCTCCTCCATCATCTTCTCAAATCCTTCTTTGTTTAGATTGTTTAAATGCTCCACAATCTTGCCAATTTCCTCCTCGTTTCCTTGCATATTTTCCGCCTTTATAAACCCATCTTGTCCATATTCATTAGTCTTCTCCTGTATTGTATAAAGAACAAGACTTGAGAGACTAATTACCCATCAAAGTATTTTTGCATAAAGGACTACAACCCCGCTTTATCCCAGGATAGGAAAAAAAACTGGTAGCTCTGGCCTGGTCCTCTACTAAAAGAATAACCAGAATATGACCGGAACCTGAATACTCGACCCAGACTTTAATGTCCCTAACTGAACCACAAACCCAAAATGACCAGATATAACACAACCATACCATATAATGCAACCTAACCCGACCTTACCTTACCTGAATGAAAACAAACCCTAAATGACTCGCCCGTACCCAAACCAATGACCCCTTTACCTTGTCCTGAAAATACTCAATTCTTCACCTACTAAGGCCCTGTTCTTTTGGACTTCAAGTCACTTAACTTAAGTTCACTTCAGATTCTATAAGTTCAGTTCAGTTCCTATAAGTTCAGTTCAGTTCAGATCCTATAAGTTCAGTTCAGTTCAGTTCCTATAAGTTCAGTTCAGTTCCTATAAGTTCAGTTCAGTTCAGTTCAGTTCCTATAAGTTCAGTTCAGTTCAGTTCAGTTCAGTTCAGTTCCTATAAGTTTAGTTCATATATATAAACTCGATTAAGAAAAGTTATATGCGGAGTATTATTTTTAACAACCGATACAAACATTTCCTTTAATTATTCGATACACGTCATCGATAAAAAAAAAAACAATTCATTAATAATTTACCCGTCTTTTACTCTCTAATTAATGTCAAACTATCATCCTCATTAATGCCAAAAAACAACAACTCATCATACGACGCCCTCACCCTCACCAATTGTCACTCTCCCATTAATTAGTTTCTTCATGACAATTGTTAGAGAAAATAAATGGTTAGAGAAAATTGTAATAGTGAATTATTTTTTATCTAATGTAATTGTAGTATAATGTATGAACTATGAACAAACCATTATATATAAAGTTGAAAATATTTTAAACTACGTTGTGTTTTAGACTACTTTTTTATCAATGTCATCTATTGGATGATAATAATAATAATAATAATAATAGTAATAATAACAACAACAACAACAACAATAATAATAACAATAATAATAATAATAATAATAATTAACTTAAAATAAAATAAAGTTAATTAAATTCGGATTTTATAAGTTCAGTTCAGATTCTATAAGTTAAGTTCAGTTCAGATTTTATAAGTTAAGTTGAGTTCAGATCCTATAAGTTCAGTTCAGTTTCTATAAGTTCAGTTCAGTTCAGTTCAGTTCCTATGAGTTCAGTTCAGTTCCTATAAGTTCAGTTCAGTTCAGTTCAGATCCTATAGGTTCAGTTCAATTAAGTTTCAGTCCAAAAGAACAGGGCCTAGCTCACTAACAGAAAATATGTCGACCGACTGCTCAAAAGAAATTGGTTCAAGGACTGAAGAAAAGACTTGGCCTTACTAGTTCAGCATTTTTGTCATTGAAAGCAATGATATCTGCCAAGGTCTTCACAGGAGAAGATTCAAGCTCACTGAGGTAGTCACCTATAGAATGCTTGAAGTCAGCTAGCATTGCTGTTATTTCACCACTTTGATGAGGATTAAGAATTTCATGAACATTTGATATTTCGAGGTTGTCCACCAATATTGCTCCTCTTTCCCTGCAATTTCATACACATTTACGACCCAAATTTGTGCAATTAACAAACGGATCTATTCAAAGAGCGAGCAAAGGAATGTTTGGATGCTAAATACCTCAACATATCGAGATGATTTTCAAAAGTTTTAGCGGCTTTGGATCCATGCAGGGAGCTAACAAAGGGATGCCTAACAATACCCAGTTTTTTCCCTTTCAATCCATCTTTGTTAAGAAATTGAACGTACCCTCCTCGCGGTATATACTTAGACGATCTCGATGTTGCTTCCTCATCCCTACTGTCCGGACCCACAATCACGTCTAACACAAAAACGCAATCAGAAACCGTCCTACCTATTGGCCTGAAAATACATTACACCCAAGATAATCATTCATTTACCCTAAGCACAGTCGAACAACAACACCAATACAGGCATACAGCACATGATGATAATGTGGAAAGTTTGAGCTTACCCAACAGTGTCTTGCCGGGATGAAATGGGAATGACACCAGCTCGGCTAACAAGTCCGACAGTAGGCCTAAGGCCCACAACTGAGTTATGGTCAGAAGGAGAGATGATAGAGCTATGAGTATCTGTTCCGAGTGATACGGTGACCAGGTTAGCCGCCACGGAAATTGCTGAACCGCTGCTTGAGCCAGATGGGTCAGATGATTTTACGTAAGGGTTCTACATGTTACGAGATTAATTAAGTATAGATCAGTCAATTAGTATTAAATAACAGCCATAGTTTCCGCTAAGTTATCGTGCTGGTTATCCTAAAACACCCCAAAACATAAAAGAATCAGTACAGAATACGGAGTATTAATAAAGATTATCTTGATTCTTGAATCTTGATAATCACTCCCATGCAACTTCCTAAGATACCCTTTGAACTTTGAAGCAACCCATTAGGTGTATAACTGTACAAGTCACAAAAATTCTAATGTTTTCGATTTAAAATGAAATGTCCAAGATACTAAAACCACGTTTATCTATAGCTGGTCTGAGAATTACATATACTAGTCAAAATCACAAATATACTCGGCTAACCGTGACAAAAATAAAATAATTTTTACAAAATATATACTCGATACCTGTAACGTAAATATGTCTTGATTTAGTGGTTAAGACATAATCGCAAAAAAATGGATATTAGGTCTCAGTGTCTCAAGTTGTTATAATTCTTTTACAAATTACTTAACAAAAAAATGTAGAAATTAGAAATCTAACCAGTCCTTGACCAACTCTAGCACACCAAGCATTAGGAAGATGATCAACGGACCTAATCTTATACCATTCCGACAAACTCGCCTTACCCAATATCACAGCTCCAGCTTGCCTCAACTTCTCTACCACAGTTGCATCGCGCGCTACTTTCGAACCCACAAGCGCGTACGACCCTGCCGTCGTGCCCAACTTATCATTAGTCCCTATAGTATCCTTCACCAACACCGGAATGCCATGCAACGCGCCAAGCTTAACCCCATTTTGGGTCCATTTCTGTCTTTCCTGGTCGGCTCGCGTGGCGATATCCCGCGCGTCGGGGTTAACCTCTACCACCGCCCGTAGGATTGGGTTTAAGGTTTCGATTTGGGTAAGGTAAAGGTCAACTAGTTGGGCTGAGGTTAGTTTGTTTTGGGAAAAGGCTAGTTGGATTGATGTGATTGTGGCTTCTTGGATTTGGAAAGCTTGACCGTTTGTTGACATTGTAAGTTGGTAATTTGATGGTGAGATGAAAGATTTGAGAGGTTTTGTTTTGTTTTGTTTTGTTTTGTGTATTTAAGGTTTGGGTTTGACGTGAATCCAAATGAAGTGTGGAAGTTTAGTCAATGAGTTGGAAAAGAGTCTCAAAACGGCATAAAAACATAAATTGTTGCTTTTACTCCTTTAGGATGGTCTTACCATTTTTCAGGGATGTCGATAGGGGTCTTGCCGGGTCTCGCCCAGCACCCGCCTCACGTGGGGCGGGTGTGGGTCATGATTTGGTGGATCGTGGGACGGGGATAGGTTTCAAAAGTATCATTCGTCGCGGGTCGTGGGGCGGGTGTGGGTATCCCATGAGACCCGCCCCATACCCACCCCGCTCGCCTCGCCCCACATGTGCCCGCCCGCTTATACCCACCTAATAAATAATAATATCTAATAGTAATATTTATAGATAAAAAATATAATTTAAAACGGTAAACGGAGCTGAAGATCATTTGTTTTGTAGTTTTGTTTACTCTTCTAGTACTCTGTCAGAATTTGCACTTAATTCCAATGATTAGTTCTTTTCTTTGGCTCAAAACGTAAGATCATGTATCTGTATTTAATCTACTTCTTTTACTTTTGACATCATTTCAAACCAGATCCAGATAAAGCCAATCTGGATTCAACGTTCTTGCACGGTGATAGGCCACTCCGGTCCTCTCCCGGTTTGTGCATGTGTTTTGTGGTATATTTGTATGTAAAACTGTTTCATGATATGGCTCAACACACTCTAGTTAATTGACTGTTAAGGGATTTTGCGAAAACTTTTTTGTATAAGTAGTACGACTAGTATATTTTATATATTCTCGATTTACATTTCTTGAGAAGATAGGCGGATCAAGGGTTGTTAATGAGACGAGACAGCTCGCGAGCAACTCGAGATCGGCTCGGTCAAAGCTCGGCTCGTGTGAGCTCGACTCGAGCTCGGGCTCGGCTCGAGAGCTTAACGAGTCAAGCGGAGCAAAGGCTGACTCGACTCGAAAAGCTCGCGAGCGGCTCGAACATTTGAGATTACATAATATATTAATCATATTTTATAAAAACTATGCTCATATTTTATAAAAAAGTTTTATCATTATTATATCTTTATATCATATATATCAAATATCTTGTTGATTTGCTAAATATTTTTTACATAAAATCTTTTAACCTTGTTATTGAAAATATCGGAAGAAAAAAATAAAAAATAATAAACAATTTTACATAGGCTCGATTTGGCTCGAGCTCGTGTTAAAGCTCACAAGCTTTCTAACAAGCGCATTTTTTTCAAGCTCGAGTAAGATCGGCTCGAGGTCGAACTCGAGTTTTTGTAATCGAGCACAAGCCGAGCAAGGCCAAACTCGGGCTTGGCTCAGCTCGTTAACACCCCTAGGGGGCTCAATGGGTCCCCGCGGGGAGGGGACGGTTTTGAAAGGTTCAACCCCCTGCGGGTCGCGGGGAGGGCGCGGGTTGACCCCCCTCCACACCCACCCCGCCCCGCCCCATTGACATCTCTATCTATGATACGGAGTACAAGCTAAGGTTTCGTTAAAAATCGAGTTTAGTTTAGAGTTTTTTGTCAGATAGCACCTAATATTTACAGTGTCTGTAGACATAGTAACTAAAGTTATTTTTTTGCCCAATAACACCTAACATATTCTATTTTTTTGTCTCATAACACCAAAATTTGTTTTCTGTCAAAAAAAGGTCAAGATTCCGTCTTGACTAACGGTAAAATTGATTTGACGGTTCTTTCTTTTCCTCTGAAAAGAAGATTCAACAAGATTAGTTTTGATAAAGCCATCATTAGATAGTTTCTCCTTTTCCTGCATTTTGTTAGCCTCCTCGATTTGAGATGACCAACAAGCTCTTCAAAAGTGAGATCTTTCTTCTTGTGTTTGAGGTGGTTGCGGTATCCATCCCAAGATTTGGGTAGCTTTTCAATCAACACATTTGCTTGCAACACCTCGCACATCTTCATTCCTTCAGACGGAATATATATCAACTACCAAATTTTCATACTCATGAACTTGGTCCATGATGGAACGATCTTCCACCATATGAAAATTCATCCACTTTCCAACCACGTACTTCTTCTTTCATGCATCATCAGCTCCATTTATTTTCCAGAGTTTCCCAAATATTTTTAGCAGATTTGTTACTGATAAACGGATCGAAAATAGGATTGGACATATGACGAAGCAATGCAATTGACCACGAGCCAGTTTATTGTGTTTTTCGTAATTGATTTTGAGAGTTTCATAGTGGCTGCTATCATTAGTATCAGTAGGAATTTCAGGACATTCAGAAAGCAGAACATAGTCTATTTCAAGTTATTCGAAAAATATCAACAACTTTTGAGGCCATTTTTTTGTAATTGGTTGCATCAAGTTGTTCAAGTTTTGAGAGATCAGAAAGGGTTTTTGATGTTTTGAAATCCGTTTTCAGAGGAAATGAAAATTGCAGTAACAGACTAAGCTTTTAAATTGTTGGAAATAAGTTACTGCAAAGGGCAAAATTAAAAGAACAAAACTGGTTAGATAAACATTCACTGTGTCACGGTATGATGGTCACAACTCTCCTCCCATTTGCACCCATAAGGAAGAGTATGAACTCGTATGTTATTGCTCGGATTTTTCGTAAGGAACAAAAGTGATAAAGAGAGGATTTATGAAGAATGAATTAAGTGATTTGCAGATGAAACTTCATCTTATTTATAGTAAAATCTGGAATGCAGAAACAGTGAACGAAATCAAAACATTGCAATTTTCCATTACTCTTTGGTGAACCATGGAAGACCAGAGTAAAAGCTTTGAATAATCAGAAAATGAGAATGCTCATTTTCAATGCAGTGATTGCGCAAAAAATAAGATGATACAAAAAAGGTTTCAATTGCAAAACAAATACCACGACGCGAGCCGGACGACAGCGGCATGCATGATAAGAGTATATACTGACCTCAATATTGACAAATACTTAGTTGAAGATTACTAAGTACTATATAAAAACAAACAAAATTCCTTATTTTTACAATGTGGGACAAAGGAAAAAAATACTTTAAATTCTTATTTCAGACCGTCACTTTTGGTCTGAAATAATAAGACGAGATTTTGTAACCATTTTACAGCCAAATGTAACCACGATAGTATGGTTAATGTTACAACTTATGATAACTTGTTTGTAAATAATGGTTAAAATTGACTGTAAAATGGTTACAAAATCCCGTCTTATTATTTCAGACCAAAATGATGGTCTGAAGCAAGACCCACTGCCTATTCTTTTAATGTAATAATGTATTCATAGCATTTCCAACAACAAATATACTTTAATACTTTAATCTATCTCTATAAAAGAAATAGAATTTAACGCATTCTGATTGGTTCCTTGAAATAAGGAAAAAAAACTACCCACTAACTTTTAGTTTGATTAATTCCTCCCTCTCCTAAATTCGGAATTCTCATTCTCAATTACGTAATCGATTGCAGTATTATATTTCGTCATTGTCATAATAAAATACGATACGATCAAATTATTGTTCATCGAAAATATAAATAACAGTATAAAACGTTTCAATAATATACGATATAGAACGGTCCAAAACTCAAATCCGAAAAACAAAAAAATACAAAAAGAAAAATAATTACAGTCCAAAAAATAAATAACATTATATTCTCCAATTTTCCAATCAAATCAAATATAAATTAAGATACCAAACAAAAGAAAATACGGTAAATACGATATATACAACGGTCCAATATATATCAAAATTATTACATTTTCGCCAATGTCGTGATAAAAATCCTGTATATTATAAAAAAACTGAAAATCAGCACAAAAAATAAATAAAACGGGAATTCCAAACTAAATAACTCAAAGTCAACTAAAAATTATTCAGGTGGGGATATTACGTTTATTAATCAGGTTGCGTATTAATGATTAATGATAATACTAATTATAATACTAATACTAATAAAATACCGGAATAAAGTACTGGAAATAAATTGAAAATCTGAAAATTATAATTTTATTACGCCAAAAAAACTGTAAATTAATCTTATTCTAGGTAACACCAAAACGGACACGGACACGGACACAATGCGAACACGTGACACAGCATGTCATGAAATTTAGGACACGGGACACGTTATTTAAATTTAATAAAATATACATTTTATAGTTATAAATGTTTGATTTAATTTCATTTTTGTAAAAGTATTTGGTATTAATTTTAAATAAGTGAAGGTAAAATTTGACTTTGATAATAAATCATTTTCATTTCCCATCCGAACCAATATTCTAATTAATCTTTTTCGATAGCGCATTCCCCGTCTGAAGAACATCATTCACCCATGTTGACCAAATACCGTGGACACGGCTCAAATAACATGGACACGCGTCAGACACGTGCCCAAATAAAGGTAGAAAGTTAGACATGGCTTTATAGGTGTCCGACACGTTTCGGCATGTGTCCGTGGAGTGTCGGGGTTGGACACGGTACGACTCATTACGAGAAGTGTACGTCGTGCTATCTAGATCTTATATATTCATGTAGATCTATTCCTAAGAGATTGAGACGATATTGATAATAATCAAATAATTAATAGTTAAAAATAACACACAAGTAGGTAATAAAAAAACACGCGATCAATAATTCTAATAAAAAAATTCGTTAATTCTGAAACCATAAGAAATAAAATTTGCCTTTTACATCAGTAATGAAATAGGTCGGATTTTATAGCAGAAAAAATAATCTATTTTAGTAATTGATGATTTATAATAATTTATATATTATCTACTTCATTTTTATTTTGAATTATATTTGTATTAAATAGTCAAATATTTATGAGTAATCAAATATTTAAAAACAGAACCGTACATTTATTATACGGGTATAAAACTAGTACTTTAATAAAGAATAATGAGAAGCTGGAGTGGATGATAGATACGATACCCATTTAGTTGACAATCGAGATGAACCGTTTTTATAGCTACGTCATACTACCAAATACTAATTAGTTACGTGGTATAGTTGATTAGTTGTTGATTAAATTAGTGTAGTAAAGCATTAGATTCCTACCGATTGCAATGTTTGAAGTGAATGTATGACCCAATCACTAATCCATTACTATACCGCAAATTCTATTCTACAACAATCGCAAGTATGACTAACCAAAAATTGACTACAGCAGTCACTAGAGCAAGTGCAATGGTGAGCTAATGTACTATTAGCTTGAGTTGCCACATCATATTTTTTAAGCTATATTATTTTGAGCTACAATTGCATACAATGGTTTCAAGCTAGTTTAAATGGACCCACATACAACAAAAATTCCAAGTTTTTTATTTAAATAATTAATTTTTATAAGAAACTTTAATTTGATAGGTTGAAATTTTGGGATGGGGCATTTGAGCTAGTAGCTTAATGGGGCTAGTAGCTTGATTAAAGCTAATACAAAAGTAGAGGTACAATGGTTTGGCTACTAGCTTACAACTTTTTATATTTGCAAGCAAGTCCCTTAGCTAAACCATTGCACTTGCCCTTAGAGCATCTCCAATGGACAGCTACAACACGTTGTAGCTTGATTTATTAATACAGTTTTTTAAGCTATTTTGCTCTTCGACTATATATCGCTCCAATGGTGGGATACAACATTTTCTAATATTATGGGTCCCACAATAAGATATTCCTCCAATCATAAACTTACCTTTTATTTTATTTTTATTTTTTTAAAACCTAGCTACATGCTTGGTAGAGCTAGCATGCTTATAAGCTACATGAATATTTCTTTACTCCAATGGTAAGCTACTTGCTTGCTATTTTATAAATATTGCAAGCAAGTCCCTAAAACAAACCATTGGAGATGCTCTTATTATCCTTAGAGAGATGTTCTAGTTGGTTTTACAAAAACAATTATTATCATTGTGGTACCTTATCTTTATCTTTTTGAATTATTTTTAGCGGAGGCCTAGTTTTTGAAAAATGCAAATTGGTCAAATATATATATTTTTTAAAGTTGAAAATAGTTTTTTAAAAAATAAGAAAATATGTTTTCCCCTTAATTTGATGCTACTGGTTTTTGGAAAAACAATTTTAGAAACTAAAGTTTTAAAATCTCATTTTTAAAAAAACTAGGGCAAATATGCTCTAACTTAATTTAACCGTTTTCTTTTCAAAATCCTAAATTTAGGTGTTGTCGACTTTATGTTACTATTGAAACCTGACTGACTTTATATTACTACTCCGTATTTTTTAGGTTACCCGTAATAATGGTTTGAAAATTTTATATTGGAGAAATACAAACTAATAAATGTAATATATTAACAAATATAGTTTATAAAAACATTTTTCAATATTTGTAATGTTGTTGGCTATTGGCAAAACATTATAAATATTTTAAACACAAATTATATGTGGCCGGTCACAATTTGTATTATTTACAAACAATTTAATTACTTTTGAACATCATTTATTAAAAGAGGATGTTTGAAAATAATGAATTGTTGTTATATTTAGCAATCTCTACGAAATATCGAATAATTATTTGTGATAGTTTATATATTATTTCTACTATAGTCTTTTAATTACCCGATAATTCCTTTTTTCTCTGTCTTTTTTCTTCGTCGGAGCCGTTTTAGGTTATGCGTAGTTTTTGTAGATGTGATATAATTTGGGGATTAACTTAACTTACTTAGTTTGACGATGGCAGATTCGATTAATGTAATCGACTTAATTTGCAAAAATGATTTGGGTGTTTAACGTGAAAAAGACTCAATTATTATTTTTTGGTTCAACGAAACACACACTTGGTCGCATTACAATAGACGGAGGGGAGGGGGGGTCAAACCTAGGACCTACTGTCCAGGATACCTCCGTTTTCACCACGGAACTAAGACATCAAAAAGACTCAATTATTAGACTATACAATTCTCCAAATTAACTAATCAAGAAATAAACTTGATTAATGATGGCAGCCTGGCAGGTAGGGATGGCAATGGGTAGGGTCTGGGTAGGGCCCGGCAAGACCCGACCCGACCTGAAGTCAAAACCTTAGACCCATACCCGACCCAGACCCTAAAGCGTCTGAAATTAATGGACCCATACCCGACCCTAATGGGTCTGGGTCCGGGTCCGGGTCCCGGTAGGGTCTACCCTGGGGTCCAATTTTTCTTAACGAGTCATTCAATAAAATGTACCAAAGTTCGAATTAAATTACAAAGTTTTCATTAAAGTGCTACAAAGTCTTGGTTATTTGGATCATTACCCGTACCCGACCCTAAATTATATCATTACCGTACCCAAACTCATCATTTTCATCAATTTCCTCGTTATTCTTAATGATTATTTAGATATGCGTATAGTATATTAATGATAACTAATACGTAAGGGTCATCTGTTTATGTGTATTATTTGGGTTATTGACATTCGTACGTGTGTTTTTTCGTTTTCTTTTTTTTTAAAATAAATATAAGTGTCTAAGGGTCGGGTAGGGTATGGTCCCAAGACCAAGACCCGGACCCGACCCGAAGTTTTTATATAAGACTCATACCCGACCCATACCCGAGTGGGTCTCAAAAATTCAGACCCATACCCAACCCTAAGGGTTTGGGTTGGGTACCCGACCCACTGCCATCCCTAATGGTAGGTCTATGTCCAAAGAAAATCAAGATGGCATCATTATTTGGTATTGTTTCTTATTTCGGTTGTGTTTGCTTACGATTTAAGGTGAAATCTAAAGATGTTTAACGTAGTTGATTATGAAATGACTTAATATCGAAAATTAGGGTCTTTTTGTTATTTTTAATCCAAAAATTATAGTCGGAGTGATCCGAGATTAATGGTTGTAGAGGAGTTTAAAGATTTTATGCACATGTTCGATTAGTGCAATACAATGCAATCTCTTTTTTATTTCTAAACATTCTTTTTTATCTCCTTTGACATTTAGTTTTTCAATTGTTGAATTTGTAGTGTTCATATTCACTTATACCAACTTTTGACCCTCTTATAAGGTCATTATTACAGTTTGTTTCACCTTGCATAAATAACTCATCTAATAGACCCTACAACTCTACCAACATCTTCTAATAAGTTAGCTCCAAACTACTAAGCTTTAAAGAAAGGAGTTGAGAGTTTTCACAATTTTTAGTTTGTTTAGTACTAACCGCTAACAGCTTTAACAGAATAAAGCCTTAACAGAATAAATAAAGTTGGCTATTGAAGTCTTGAAGAGGGGGATAATGAAAATTTTAGGTAGGTAACTGGGGTTAGACCGCTCTTATAGATGAATACGAAGTAAGTGATTTGTATGTAGTCACTATAAGTCTATCTTGCTCGAACTCAGTGAGAAGTATCCTACATGAATACGTGTCCAAGTGTCGGATTCGATTATTATATGAAAATAAATCATGTTTTTGGTATAAAATTCAGTATCCAAGTGTCATATCTATGTCCGAGTTTCCAATGTGTGATTGTCTACGCAACATATATAGCTAAAAGTATTGGTTGTAAAATTATAGTTATGTTACTATCAATTATACGACTACCAAATTAGAAAGTGCTCATTTTTAATTTGGTTTAACAGATTATTTGAAATCTAATAAACCTTAGAACTTTCCAGAATATGGTACTGCATAAGCAATGCTTAAAATGCAAATTATCTCACAATTAGAAAGTATGAATGTTACACTATATTAACATTTGGTGTTTGCATCCCAGGGAAACAACGAAGGGTGTCAAAGTTCAATTTCAATTTGAAGGCACAAATGCAACGAGATTGGATACGTCGTGATTAAAATGAGCTTTTTAATTTTTTGATTTTAGTACTCGGGGTGGGCCTGTATCATAGAACATTTACAATATTCCATTGTTATTTATATTTAGAATTGCACTAATATGTTTGATAGTTTTGTACTTGATGGAGTCAGTCTCATTAATTCTTTGATTTTGGACGGAATATAGAAAAATTACTATTTTAAACTAGATTTTTTTTTACGATGAAGGAATAATGATTTCAATCATCTCTGTTTTTATTTCCGAATGATCATTCGGAAACAATCTCTTTGTTTTGTTAATGCAACTGTAAAATTGAGTATCTCCGACCTCTTACATCATGGTTTATGGGAGTCATTTGTGTATTAACGTAATATTGTACTTTTTCACATTAACGATGAGATTACCCGTGTCGTCTTCCTCCTTTTGATTTACTAAGGGCTTTTATTATCTTTACGTTTGTTTTGTCTTCAATATTTAAGGTGTAAGAATGGATATCTATTTTTAAACTATTTATTGATTTTATACATATATACTGTATTCACTTATTTAAACATTTCCATATTTCTACAATTTATTTATATTTTTGAGTTAAAACTGTCATCTATATAATTTTTTTATACATAGATTCATATTATACCCGTGCATGCACGGGTTATACACTAGTACCTTAGTTATAGGGAAAACACTAAGGGGGCGTTTGGTTAGAGAAAGAGAAAGGGAAAAGAAATAAGAAAGGGTAAGAGGAGAAAGTAAAGAGATTACCTAAAACTTAATTGGTTGTTTCACTGTTTGGTTACTCCAAGAAATAGAACTAATGGTCTACTCACACTCACTCCTCCCACTAACACATACCACCACAAACAACCACTTATTATCTACTGGCGGCAATGATGGGTGTCATGGCGTGGCGGCGGTGGTGGTGGTGGGGTGTCATGGCTGTGATGGTGGGGTGTTATGACGATGGTGGCGGTGACGTCATGGTGGTGGTAGGTGAAGAAAGTGGTTGAAGGGAAACAATGGTAATCAAATCTTATACCCTTGGGGGTAGGGGTAAGGAATTAGATGGATTGAGTGTAAGCGAGAGAGTTTCATTCCCTTTGTTTGTGTCAGATTCGGACCCTTGCCAACAAGTAGAAACAAACTTTTTTCCTTTTACTCTTACCAACTGAGCCTCACTACAACACTGAATATTTTTAAATATATATTTATTTTATTCTTGAAAATAGGTTGGGTTGAAGCCCACCCAGCCCTGTGGGTGGATCCGCCTCACTACTTTAATCCATCCTACGCAAGGTCTCGAGGATGGTCAATTGGTCATGACCTTGTTTGGTCATGGTTAAGTAGATGATTAAACTAATTAACTGGTAACTATTTTGTTAACTTGTGATCATATGCTTTACCAAGGTCAATTTGTGACTATTGTTGAACAAAATTCACCATATTTGTGACCACTTTGGTGTACAATTGTTAATGGTTCAAGAACAAAAAAATAAGAAAATGATTGATAAGATAAAAGGTTTGATGGGTAAAAAATGCGATAAATAATTAGAAATGTTGGAAACTAGAAAAAAGTAATTAGGTTGATAACCTAGATCGTGATCTTTCGTTTAGGAGAGTGAAAATATGTTAAGTTAAATAAGGTAAAATTAAGAGTAAAATCGAGACCTAATCAATGAGTCTACTGCCTAGAGATGGTCTTATAACTACCTTTTTTAAAAGACCTCTCACAAGTTCTACCCACTAGTTCATCGTTTTGTGGTTTAGTAAATCTTGCTTAAAACGGGTATTATCCGTCTTAAGCATAAGACGGGTCAAATACTAACAAGTGAGGTAATAAAGACAAAAAAATTGTCATTTTTTAGGTGACAAGTGGGGTGAATTGGTATGTACTAGTTTTATGCTCGTGCAAAAAAAATGCACGGGTTTAATTTTATTAAATTAAAAAAATCAATAACAGGTGAATATATATTTAATAAATGTATGATTTTAGTATTACAGTTATACTAATGTAAAATGTTTAAATAGTTTATTCGCTTAACTTGGACGTAATTAAAACAACGCATTAGGTCGACATGATAAAAACAAAAAAAAAACTTCTTATTTAAGATGGATCAAATATATATGCATGATGGATAAGAATAATAATAATAATAATAATATTATGCATACAAAAACTAAAATATTTGTGCTATATATCTAAGGAGCTGAAATTAACTTGTTTTAAATTTAAAACGGAAAATAGCAATAAAAATATGTATAGATCTGGAAATTATACATATGGTTTAAATTTTAAGTTCTTAACTATCCTATTTAACCTAAATATTCTTGGTCACCTCTCTAACTACCAAAAAATAATCCGACCATATAATGTAAACTCCGACCCTCTAACAACCCAAAAAAACTTGACCATTTATGGGATTGATTTTTTCAGCATGCAAAACAAATATTTCATTATTTTATTTTCAATAAGTAATTTTAATTAATTATTTGGTTCTTTTAATCAAGATATTATAATCTAGATCATTGTATTAAATTTGGTGTAAAATTATATGAATTATTTGTCTATATTTTTCGAATGTTCCAATTATTTACTATGTGTATCTTTCTTCTTAGTATGTGTTAGGCCCAATTGATGATAGTCACTTATTAACCGTTATACAGGGAATATTACAAAGTGAAAAATTATATGTTCGTTCATTTGATAACTCCTACATTGCCTAACCTCATTCCAACTCACGACTTTGCTTTTTTCACTCTCTAATTCTTCCTCGCCATTGTTTCTTTAATCTAACTATCATGCCGCCTCTCTAAAATATATTCGAGGTTCGCTACATCAGCCACCTTTGTTATCAAACTCAATAAATTACCTTTTTATGTTTTTACAATTCCATCAATATTTTTTGGATTAATGCTCGCATTGCTCGTTTGATTGTTAATTAATGTTTAACGCATGAGAGAATCAAATGAAAAGTTAATTTTTTCCGTCAAATATATAATACGGATTGTTATTTTGCGTATTTATTGTTGCAATTTTTTATCATTTTTTTCATTATTTCTACTTTATATATGTACTTTTTTCATTTTTTTCGCTCGTTAAATTTGATATAAAGTACGTGTTCAAAACATACTACCTTTAAAATATTTTGCTATCCGTTTTTCCACTCTCTACCATAAATTTTTAATTTTTGTTGTTTATCTTTGTTATAGAGGTAAATTTGTAATTTTAAAAAATATTGGTAATTATCATTTGAACAATGCTCTTTATACGACAAACAATAGTAGTACTATCTCAATGCACTACAAAAGTTAAGTTTTCGGGTGGCTAAAATGAGTGACCGTATTTAACAATAGCCAAAAGGACGACGAATATTAAATTCTCTCGACTATTTTCTTGTTCGTTTATAAAAAATTAAAGTTATTGAAATCTAATGATTATTGAAAGTTAATTAATTTTAATAATTTTAAAATTTATTGAATTAAAAATAAATGAATCATTAAATTAATAGAAAAGTAGAAGTAGGAGAGGGAGTAATTAATTAAGTTAGTGATCATGGGGGGCCTACGTGACTACGTCTATAAAAATCAACTTTTTTATAAAATTCAAGAACCAAGGAGAAGGCTTTAAATGTTACTCCTTTTATAATATAGAGATTACGGAACAGAATACGGAATTATGGACGGATTAAAATTAATTACGGAACAGAATACGGAATTATGGACGGATTAAAATTAATTACGGAACAGTACGAAATTATGGATGGATTAAAATTAATTACGGAACAGTATGGAATTACCAAATAGAGGGAATATATATGGAATAGAAATGTTTCTTGATCAGAGAAATTAAATCAGAGTTGAAAATGGTGGGGCCATAGTTTCCTAAAAAGCAGGAACCGATGAAAAGGCTAGAAAATCTATCCCTTTTATAGAGATAGATTTGACTCATCTTACGCTTAAGACGGCTAATGACGGTTTAAAATGAGAATTTGTGTTTACGGTTATAAGACATCTTTTTACAATAACAAAAAAAAAGTCTGAGAATTGGCCGAACAACAAATCTTCCTTGTGACGGGTATATCCGTTACAAACTTGCGACGAGACAAGTATTACCTTGTGGAAGAATATTACGAAACAATTTGTTTCTCCCTAAACATTCTGATTTTGTCCTATACACCCTACCTGTCTGTCACAAATGAGTATTTGGATTGGCCGAAAACTAAGCTATAGCTCTTGATTGTCACCCCAAGTTGGCAGTTAGTGGGAGCCAGATCATAAGCATACTCCTCTATTTACAAACCGGAATGGTTAAAACATGGCCATTAAAAAAGATGATGGGCGTATGTTAGGTCGTCCTGATACGCATACGACTACTTGTTCCTCCTAATTCCTATTGCAGTGCCAAAATCCAGACCGACACTTCAATCGCCATTTAAGCAGCTCATTATACACCCCACACCACCCCATCATTAATCATATTATATCATTAATTAACCAAAATACACCAATATTCCTCTTTAGTCTTTACATTTATTAATTAATTAATTAACCTGAAATTATCAAACCCAATTTCATTACAAATTCAAACTTTATTTGCCTTTCTTTTTCTTTTCATTTCCTTTCCTTTCCTTCTCCTCTTCAATAAACATAATAATAATAAGGTAGAGGAAGAAGGGAAGCAACCTTTAAACCAAACTTACCCATTATCCATCCGTTACCACTTACCACCCTTTCTTTGCATATTAAGGTTTCTTATTAATTTATTTTATTTTATTATTATTATTATTGTTATTATTATTTCGGGTAGATTATTGGGAATTTGGGATTACTTCATTTGATTTAAAAGATTATACTGATTTTTGTTAATAATAATAATAATTACAAAGGATGTTGGTTGCAAATTCATTTGATTTATGGCAAAAAGATTCATTCTTTTCTGCTGCTGAAGAAGTTCAACAATCTGCTGACATGTTTGTTCCCTTACCCTTCTTCTTCTTCTTCTTCTTCTTTTTTTTTGTTTTATATAATCTGGGGTGTGTCAAACTAATTGTGGGTATTCTTTTTTTATTTCGGGTCATTTCCAAACGGTCTATTTATGTTGCTAACACATAGGAAGGGTTAGGCTGCGTACATCCGATTCCTATTTCTTAATGTTTTTGTTGTTATAATGTTATATACGAGTATCAATCTATATATGGGTATTTCTTTTAGTGTTTTTTTTAAAATTTTAATTAGTGTGTTGCTGATTTAAAGAAAGGTGCTACCTTTATTTGATTTTGTATTAGGTTTATTTAATTTTGTTGATTATATATAGTCTCGGGGTTTGGTACTCAAATAATTGGTGATGTTATTGTTGGTTTGCTTCTTCAAGCTAATTTGAGATTAATAAATTCATAATGAATAGTTTTGAACAAGTATAGTTGGTGAAACCATGGGATTTTTGTTTTTTCTTATGAAATGGAACCTAAAACTCATAATTCTATGGTTCTAAACTGCTTGTGGCCTTGTGGGTCTTGTTATTGTGAAGTAGCCGTCGTCAGAAATCGTCGCATTAAAAGTATTACCTCATAAAATGGGTTTAACAAAACATTTTGGGCCAAAGTAAACTCCTAACATCATCAAAAATCTTCAAAGTTTAATTATGGAAAAGGACCAGAATAGTTTCAAAGTATAAAAATGGTGTTCAATGCAATTCCTAATGCTGGTGTCATTCTTTGTCATGTGGAAATGGTCTTTCTGTGAAGTTATGCATAGTAACTGCTAGGAAGGATGGGTTATTTTACTTCTGTCCTGAATCTGTTGGATTTACCTCGCAGTTTGGAATCGGCTTATCGAACATGGTTTAGTTTGAAACGTGATGGGATATCATCAAATGATTTAGAAGAACTACGCCGAGAGCTACAAACTGCTCTTGGCACTGCTAAATGGCAGGTACTGCCCAGTTTAGTTGTCCTGTGATCTTGTTTTTTTATGGTTTTATGGTTCCAAGTTTTGTACGAGGCGGCTGTCTCACATCTGAGAGTATGAGACCAACCCTTATCCTTACGCGTTCCCCAGTATATTTTAGGGTTAATGGGACAATAGTGACTCTTTTGTTCTTTGGTTCTTGTTGTAATTAGTTGGAAGAATTTGAAAAGGCTGTGACGTTAAGTTATGGAAATCGCCGCGATCAAAATGATATGACAAGACACCGACAATTCATTGCTGCCATCGAGACTCAAATTTCCCATGCTGAAGATGCATTGAAGGAATCATTGAATAAAGAAGGGAAACAACCTTTTCGATGGATCAATTTGAATGAAGATGAACGAGATGATTTGGCAATGTTTCTTTCGGGTTTTGCTGCAACACCCACAAAGAGTGCAAAAGATGACATTATTGACCTGCCCCGCAGCTCAGGAAGGGAGAATTTACTTGAGAGCCAAGAGTTGGGCTGTGCTCCTAGTAGCACTAGTTCAGCTGCAGGATCTAACAGTCAGAGAAAATGTTTATTATCTTCCAAAGATGAAATTATAATCAACATTGGGCAGTCTGATTGTATTATGGAAGAGACTTCTGGGACAAGGGGAAACGTTAACTTTGAAGCAGATAGAACTCGCAGTACAAAGAGAACATTTGGTTCATTGAGCATTTCGGTACCCGATGAAGGTTCAACACAGAATTTGATGCGACAAATTGAGGACACGCCCAAAGAAAGGGGTTCAAGATTTTCTAGTCTCCTACATCTCCGACTAATTAATTTTGTTAGTCAGGTGAGTTTAAGCTATGGACATGCATAAACTCTATGTAATATTGATTCTTCATTTATGGGGTCCTATCTGTATCCAACTTTCCAACATGACACTCAAGGATATAGGTATCGTATGTGTACCGACCCTTGACAACCTGACGCTTCTCCACACATAAAGGGTGGCTTATATGACTAAAGATATGGTGCATGAAACATTTAATGCAAATTATAAGCCTTATTTCTCACATATCCCTCTATTTCCCTTTAGAGAACTCTATAAATTCTTCAAATTTACAATTAATTATCTTCTGAACACGTGTCCCTGTATCTTTATCCTCAATTTGAGTAGTCTTTGTTTCTCAAAATGAGTCCTGGAGAGTCTACGCTTGGATACGTCTGTGCATCTGACAGTCGTAAGGGTGTCTGACTAACATGAAACCTACTATGCTGAATGTTTCTGTAAAAGCAGATTTCAAGTCTTCAGTAGCTGGTTGATTGATTTATGATAGTTTTGAGCCCTTTCTCTTTTTGGTTTGTTGGCCGAAGTTGTGCCCTATGTTCAAGTCGAAATCCCCCTATTCAATTGTTTTTCTTTTGTTTAATGTGAAGTTTACCTGGTAGTGTTGGTAATTGTTTTGGCAGTCATTCAGGCGTTCCAGTGGTTTGAGTGGCAAAATGCAAATTTCAAAGCGATTACAATCTGGCCCTTCAGTACGCCTTGTAATCATTTTGATGATATCTTTTTTTCTGCTAGGTAAGAGAAATATTTTTGTTGCTTTTAAAAGTATTAAATCTCTGTTATATACCGTGGAATTCTCATTGAAACTTCACATGATCATCTTAAATGCTACTTCGTAGATTATAGCTTGTGCAGTATATTTTTATTTTATATATGAAGTTAAATAATTTCAAATATGATAACCCTCGCTTGACTATTGTGGTAATGGCTAGGTCCTTCCCCATTGACCCCTCTTCAGTTTCATGGCATTGAGAATAAAATTCTCTCGCCCAACCTGTATTACCGCATTTTCAGCAATTATAATATCCTCCCATAATCTCATGCGTCATGGCACTGGTTATCTACTTATCTCACTTATGTGTGATTCACTTTTTGCTACTGTGGAATAAAAGTTAGATTATTATTCACACTTCAATTGAAATGAAGTAAGTAATTTGGGTAGTTCTGAACTCTATCTTACAGAAAATGGAGGTTTACGGCAAACACACAACTTGTATTATGTTGCAAATCGTTCTTTTTTTTTCTTTTTCTTTTGCAACGATCTTTCTTTTACATTATTTCTATTTCGCCCTAAAAACTAACCTCTTTGGTGATCCAATTTTCTGCAGTCCCTTACCTTCTTCAGTAAGCGTAAGCCTTGTGGTGCTGATTTACAAGGGCTCCTTAACCGTAGGTATTTCCTGCCTCTTTTTTCTCTTTTACTGTGATATTTGATTTGATTCGATTCAACAGTTTACCATGCCGTATGGCATCTGCTATCATGCCTATCAATACTAGATTTGATGCATGTCGTGTGAGAATCCAAGTTTGTGATGTGGATGTAGAAGGCAATGGTTCAAAATCTCAGCCTATATGTATTGTGTTGTCAAGATGTATTGGTATAGAAAGAAGCCAATAAGAGATATCATGAACATCAAAACCAAAATAAAAAGGGCAAATATCGTGGCTGAGTTATATTGCAAATCAACTAAATCGGACCGATACGACCTGCAAAGAACCCAAGATCTTTCTGCGGCCAATGGATAAAAACATCTTGTGTATATTGGACAAAGTAGTTATTGTAGATTCATTTAGTCAATAACATTATATGAGCTGATAATAGACAACTAAAAGAGAGATAAAAGCTTGTTTTTTAAAAAAATTGACCGCAATTTCCATGACTAAGTTCGTAATGACCGCATCAAGTATGATAACTAGCCTTGATCAAAATTTCGAAGCATGTGGTTAGTCTGCCTTATAATCTGTGTTTGACAGGGTATCTTACTAATTATGTACCTTTGTATCTGTACATCGTTTACAGTGATGGTGATTAATAACTTGTGCCCTAAAAATAAGAGTTGAGGTCGGGCACAAGTTTATGAGACAGAAGGAGATATATTTTAGGGTCGTCTACTTGTTTCTGCTTTGTGATTTCTTATCATCCCATATATTTGAAATATGTGTTTGATGAACCGGATAGATATGCAAAAGGGATTATCTTGTGGAATACCCATGCAATTTTGTGATGCTTTAATTTCCCTTGTTTGCAGATGCAAATAGATTCGACATTGAAGAGGCGACATGCCATCAGCCCGAGTTTCATTGTACTTAGCGTCTTACCGTGTTTTGTACTAGAATGTTGTCTGATGTAACTGTACACTACCCAAGACGCCATGTATTTGATAACTGGAGGGTTTTCTTCGTCTGCTTCTTCAGTGGTGGAATTTGACGCAAAACATTACCACTTCAGTGTAGAATGTTAGAGAAAAGACAAACTCTGTGTGACCGTTGTAACATTGGTGTATATTGAAACAAGATTTAGCAGCAGCAGTACGTTGCCCGTTTGTGATTTCGTATTTGATTTGTTGATCTTATGCCATACTAATAAATTGTTTCGGAAAAAAAGTGAAACTTGATGGTGAATTAATTGGACAAAAACGACTCTGCTGGGGATCGAACCCAGAGTCTCTGGTTTCGTAGACCAGCGCCTTATCCATTGGGCCACAGAGTCAAATGGAGATGCGGGGTATCGATCCCCGTACCTCTCGCATGCTAAGCGAGCGCTCTACCATCTGAGCTACATCCCCTTGTTTGTTAACTATGCTCTGTTCTTTTATTTATCTAGTTTTATCTTTGAGAGTTATAAGGCGCTTATAACTTGTATGTTTTTTATAGGACGGACTTAATTATGTTCTTCAGTTCTTGTCTATCATTATGGATCTTCGATTCAGGGGAGAAATGCATTTGTAGGGCATGTTTGTCTCAACTTCGGTCGAATTCTAAAAATGTATTCGACGATCACAACTACCACAACTACAAGGAATGACGTTAATTTGAGGGATGGTGCTTAAAAGCATCTGAGAAAAGCATTTTTTTTTGGTGACGAGGGGTTAATCTTCGGGTCATGTATTCCCGCACCACCACATGAACTATGTAAATTACCCTTTTCCGGGTTGCAGTGGCCAAATGATCATCGCCGCAACTGGTAATCGAACCTGAGACTTTTAACTCACACATTTCTGCAGGCTTTAAGGTTTATCTCAATTACCACTGGACTAACACCGCTCGATTTTCTCAAATGCATTTTGTTAACAATCAAATTAAAAAAAAAAAAAAAAAAAAAAAAAGGATATTAACCAATTTAGCTAGTAAATTTTTTAAAATACTGATAACCCCGTCACTCGTCAACATAAAAATGAAGTTTTCTAATGTCAAGTTGTCGACATAGTTTTATTCAGAGTACCATTGAAATGACAGTTCAATTACAAATGGGAATACTATTTAACAGAATAACAGGTCTTTCATAGCTACGGAAAGTATACAAAATCCAACACACTGAATATAACATAAGTAGGTGTTTCGGTATCAGAAGTGATCAAAGATTGCCTGCACATAAGTGTGTAGCTAGTACAGCTACTAAGGGCTGAGTAGACAGATGAATTGAAGCGTAACTCTTCCTAACGACGAACCTTTAACAACAAGCTATAGACATTGCAGGAACAGAACCCTCTTGGGACACATTGAATATTCCCAAACGTCCTACTTCTCTTTCTCTCGAACAAGTCATTCTAAATGTTGGTCTTCCCGATGATCATGCCCGGCCACGATTTCACAAGTTTTGTCCAGCAGGCCCAAGATGTTCGAATAATTAGCAGCCTAAGAAGCAAACAAACAGGAAGAGCTCATTAATCAAAATAACCTTTCAGCATACAAGGTTTTGAGGGAACACCAAAAACCCAAAACTACTTGATAATATGCACAAAACCTTGTATGAAAGCAAATATGAGAACAATATAATTTAAGGACGAATATACATATATAGGGTTGATCTCGCATGGAGACATCATCTAGCACGACTATACACGCATTTTACAAGAACACACTGACAGACAATAAACTTACACGACCATACACATTGTACAAGAAGACGCTGACGGACAAAAACATACTGACGTGTTTTATTCCAACAATGAACACAGTCTCTTTCTTGGCTATCGCTGCTGCAAAAACAAACCCTCTCGCAATCAAACACGTGCTACAAAAGGCCTAAATTGGTGTGGCATTCATTGTTGTTAGAATCAGTTTTCCACTTCAGATCAATGAAAGGATTAGTATTGAATCATTATAATCAGATCGTAAAATGTAAGATCTGACAATTAAGTAAAACACATGACTAAGTTTGTCGGATCTTACGGTTTTAAGATTTTACAATCCGATCATAATGATTCACAAGTCATCACTGGTCGTCCCTAATTTATGCTCCCTCTACTGACTTATAAACTATTTGGCGCATTTCCTCTTTCATTACTTTTTGACCACCACATATTATCTCTCATTTTTTATGCCGCATGAGACATGAAGTTTAAATATGGTTGATGCGAGAACACTCCTAAAAAATGTTTTTGTTCATTAATAGTAACTAAGATCAAAGGTACATTTAGAATTGTAATAATAAGAAAAAGCTTAAATATCTAATACGACTATGGAATCAGATTGTAAGGTCGTCGCCTTGTGAGTCATGTTAAGATTCTATGTTAAGAAACTTAAGGAAGGTCTCAAGCGTAAAATCCTATAAGCTCAGGAACCTTCCTAGTCCTCATGACTACTTAGATTTTACCGGTCCGATCAAGTTTTAACAATATGTGACTTCATAACAAGCTGAAGACCAAACCATTGCTACGCAGGGTGGATATCTAATGAGGCGAACCGGAATTCCTTTTCCCCCAGTACCTAGTTCAATAATTTAAAAACATAAATAAGCATCCGCCAATGTAACCCATGTTTTCGTGCAGATCAGAACAGCAATCAATACCCATCAATTGCTTTTATTTATTTTCTTCTTAATAAAGAGATTTGATTTTCATTATAAAGATCCTATTTTATATGATATCCATACATTTTTACTTGATTTGATTCATAATCCTTCCTTAAGAATCCGGATCCTTCAAAAGAAAGAAGATTTTTGAAACTTCAAAAGGAAATGAAGATTTTCTTGGAGCAATGAAACATACTCAATTTGGGTAAGACTGAAACAATATATACCATAAAAAGAGTAATATCACACACAATATATTGCACATTTTAGGAAGCAAAGTATACGCCATAAATGACCAATTAAGACACAGTGCTAGCCTATTGATATGTGTATAAATATCTCAAATCTCCATCACAAAATACAACATTCTCACAATCACACACATCACAATTATGGAGGTGAAAAATAATTACTTCTACTTCGCCATTGTTCTGGCCATTTTTACCATCACCCTACCAGCAAATGGTGAGTATTTTTCTAAAACAACACCCGCAAAACTCCCAGTCCTAAAAAAAACTTGCCTCCATTTC
Organism: Silene conica; assembly: GCA_029255685.2. Classification (NCBI taxonomy): domain Eukaryota; kingdom Viridiplantae; phylum Streptophyta; class Magnoliopsida; order Caryophyllales; family Caryophyllaceae; genus Silene; species Silene conica. Next base: position 78,048,353 of record CM055312.2, read on the forward strand.
TACCTTCATGACATATTAAGTGGCAAGAATCCAGGAGCAGTCTTAGCAGCCCGCCCCAACATCACATTGGGACAACCATCTGCAACCCCATTTGGATCAGTTTACGCTATAGACGACCCCGTGACAGCAGGACCAGAGGCCAACTCCACACTCATTGGCAATGCACAAGGGTTGTATTTGTCATCATCAAAAGACACATTATCTCTAGTGATGTATGTTGATTTTGGGTTCACTTCCGGAAAGTTCAAAGGAAGTTCAATAAGTGTATTTTCAAGAAACCCTGTTATGGAAGGGACTAACCGAGAGCTTGCTATTGTAGGAGGAAGGGGAATATTTAAAATGGCTAAGGGATCTGCTAAGCTTAAGACGTATTCTTTGGACATGAAGTCTGGTGATGCTGTAATTGAGTATCATGTTGTAGTTTATCATTATTGATTTGAGCAAAGCACATGTACGGCAGGTTTATGTTTGTATACACATCAACTCTTGAACACATGATGTTGAGCTCTAGAAAATAATGTTGTCGAATGGTAGAATGAATGATTTGAAAAAATTACATAACCAAGATATTCCAAGTTTTTATAGCGTCATAAGTCATAACTGAGCATTAAGGAGAACCAGTAACTTTTTAGCAACTTTTCAGCACATGAGCAAAATATATTGCAAAATCCTTAAGAATCCTATGCAGGGAGCATCAATAGAGACAATGTACTCCCTTCACTCCATTTGTAATGCCAAATAGAGAAAGTACTAGGGATAAGCATTAACTGCAATTGACACATTTCTACGCGAATAACACGCTCCTCCAACCACAAATTACAATTAAATTCTCGTGCGAAGTGAATATCGAAAATGCAAATGGGTATGTCTTGAAAATACAAACAGGAAAACAGGAGGGAGGGAATGATATTAACAGCTAAGTAGCAAATAAGGGACTTCCATCAAGATCAAAGCAATTTATTGAGCATAAGGGCTATAAACTACAGCCCGTGAAACAAACATAAAATACTTAAAAACCAACAAAAGTTCCAATGATATCAAGCGACAACATACCTAAATTCATCATCAATAGCCCAGAGGGTGTTCTTGACGTTGCATAAGCTTTTTAATTAAAGGAAGAAGACCAATAAGAGCCAACTGAAGTTGTTCAGAACTATTCAGGCGAAGACCGATTTGACCAGATCCGCGATTGTTCAGATTTGCACGAGCAACCAAATTTGTATGTCGTCCAATAGGAATCTGAGATTGGACATTGCAGCCAAGAGCAAGTTCCCCATGCCAATCCATGACTGAGAGTCCAAGCGTTGAAAGAAAACGGCCCAAAGGGTAGTCTTTGTCCCTTAAGGTAGCCTCCAAACTACCACCGTAAGCAATATCTCCACGACTAGCCATGGCCCCACCACTCATCACAACTCGGAGTTGCTTGTTCAGTATCAACTTATCTTCCACTTTCAATCCAGCTGACAATGCATCACCCAACAGAGTAGCAGAGAGACCGGCTGTTGCCTTGTTCCGCCTATAATTGCTGAATCTCGTCTCACTGCGTAATGTATAAGACATGTCTTTACCAACGCTCTGCATATCAAAACCCAACGTTGTAGCTTTTCCTTCACCGTGCTTTATTGAGCTGGCCACTTCCATTTGAAGATTGGCTTCTTTCTTGTCCTTGGACACTTGACCAGAGAATGATAAAGGAACCTTGTCTTTGACCACAAACATTCTTTCTACATTTATTCCTTCATAACCAACATCATGATCCCAACCATGATTATCTAAGACGGGGCGTACAAGCCACTGGTTGGATGTATCCAGATAACGATATCGATGAGTTGGGTTATCCGAGTCAAAGGAAGCAGGTAATGCCAGATCTGGCATTGGTACAGGTAATGTTGCGGCTCCTCCAGAATCCCCTTCAACATTTTCAGTATAATCAGAAGCCATATCATTGACTTCAGCTGCCATTTTTTTCATCATCTTGCGCCTCTTTCTTTCTTCCTTTAGCTGTTTCTTCATGAAAAGTTTCTCTCTGTATTCCAGTTCATCATAGTAAGCCTTTCTCTGAGCTTTCGTCAGTTTTGACAACTCGGCCTTGGTCAAAGGCTTGAATGGTGGCAACTCATCAAATTCTGACTCGCCATCAGACTCCGAAGATTCGTCCAAATCATAATCCATAGCTTCGTCGTCGGCATGTTGTTCCTCTGGCAATTTCAGCTGAGGCCTTGATTGCAAAAGTGAAGAAAGAAGGAAGGGCAAAGGTGGTGCTCGGGAGCGAGCAGCAAAAGGTTTGCCAGGTGGGCTATCTTGGAGCTTCAAAATAATGTTGGCTTCAGCCAATATCTTAGAAGCAAATGACAGCAACAACAAATGAGGCTTCCAGACCTGACCATTAGGCAAAACCCTCTGACCAGCTCGGTTCGTTCTGCAAGCCAAATGGTTCTCAACCAATGAAACCGGGTTCATAAGACGCATATCCCCAGCAGCTTGGCGAATAGCTTGCTGAACAGCATGTGACCGTTGAGTGACAAACATATCATACGTTGAAGGAGTACCATTGGGCCCGTCAGGTGGAGCTGATGCAGCATGAGTCAAAACAACTATGGCATTAAACCAGATTGACGGTCCAAATACATCAGTAATCGTCCTCAAAAGCGGCGTGTCACCAAAATCCCTACTTGGCATATCTAGCCGGTCAAGGTATAGTACAATATCAGGAGGTGACTTGCTAATGAAACGTTTCACAGATTGTAGAATCTTTTCATTCTGACGTTGATCGGAGATAGATGATAGGAGTCCAGGGGTATCAATGACTCGCACCTTGATCCCTTGCACAGTACCCACCACATCCTGAACTTTCTTTGTACTTGTATGGAAAGCATCAGTGCCAAACTTGACTTCATCAAATATGGAATTGATTGTAGCACTTTTGCCAACACCTGTCTTACCAATAACCATAATGGTACAAGAAAAATCTAGAGGCCCCTGCCCAGCTGCCTCTAGGTGCTCAGCCATGGCACTAGCCCGATCAAAACTGAAGGCGCCAACACGTCCCCCATTTCTAGCTCTAAGCTGTTCAGCTAACCCTAATCTGTACAACACTTGGGCAACAACAACGTTGTGTGGGGTTTGCCCAAGCCTATAAGCAAGACGCAAGAATTTCACCCTTATCATTTGAAGTTTCTCCCTGATTTCATCACCTTCCTCGACATCCGAATTAGTTGAGTCTTCAACAAGATGGGTTTGCACCTGAGATGCTTGTCCATTCGCTCGTGGCTGCTGGGCTGCTTTTGTGGCAGGTTCCAGTAGAGGGGCTGCTCGACCAAGGCCGGCAGGACGAGCCGGAGAAGGCGTAGGATTTGCAGATTTTCCGGAAGAGGAAATAGAAGGTTGTGCAGTCTTTACGGCAGCTTCTCTTAATTTACTTGCCTCACTGTTGTGCTTCGCCTCCTGAATTAATTTTCCTTCAATGGCATGCCCATCATTTCCAGATGACTGCAGCTGACCATTAGAGCTTCTATGTTCCCCAAAATCAGAAGCGATGCTCTTATCTTCCACTTTGTCCTTCCCAAGTGCTGATACAACGGAAGCTAAGCTTTCTTTATTGGAAGCCAATGACCTACTATCAACAGAAACACTAATCTCCGAAGAACTATCGTCAACATCTTGATGCTGTGAGGGCAATAGCTTGTCTTCCCCTTCAGCTTCTACACTATCACCCTGGACCTCTGACTCTATGTCACCCAAAGCATCCTCAAAAGCAACCCCAGCATGATCCTGATGATCTGAATTATTACAATGGTCCTCAGTTTCCCCTATCATCGCTTCTTTTACTTCTTCAAACTTCTCTGATTGACCCTGAGATCCAATGATGGTGGGCGAATCTTCAAGTCCACTCCCTATTTCCCTCCCATGATTAACATCCCCATTATCTTCTACCACTTCAACGTCTCTAGCAACGGCACTATCATCCCTCCTTTCCTCAAAATCTCTGCTCACTGATGTTTCTATTACAATGGACTTCTCAACCATATCCTCCTCTCCATCTACCACCTTAACCTTAGCCTCTTCTACAATCAAACCCTCAGCTTCGATTCCCTGACCATGAGACTCTTCTGTTGCACCAAGATCTTGATGAAGAATCCTCTCATCGACTGAAGATACTTCCTCGTGCGGCACACTCTCATAGTCATTCACATCAGTAATCGAGCCCTCATCACTATTCGCAGGAAATGATTCATCCCTCACTTCTACACCATCTCTTCCATCACTAAATCCTTCTACCAAACTCGAACTCCCCTTGGCCACAGAATGATCGGAAATACTTTCCCCATGATCACTCACATGAACCGATTTCAACCCATCAGCCTCGTCAACTCCATCGTCTAGAACCAACTCCATCGCTTCCTCAAAAACATCATCCCCTTCAGACAGCTTATGCGAATGAGCACCACCAACCACCACCACCCTCTCCTCAACTGTCAACCTATCATCAACACCTTTCACCTCCACCTCCTGAATTTCCTCAACATCTTTCACCCCATTTTCCATCCCAATTAACCCTCCTCAAAATATCTATTTTCCGGTCGAAACCTGAATTTTAGAACAAACCCACAAAAACCCAAATCTCAAATCAACCATATTTCAAATTTTACCAATAAAACATTGCATATAAATAAAAACTAAAAACTTCCCATCAATCAATCAATCACAAACAAAGCAGAAACCCGTGATTGCAATATAAAACCACATCCAAAACCAAAATTAATTACATTTTCAATTACTGGTGTGACATATAAAGTGCAGAAACAGAATGAAATATAGGGGCAATAAATGAACAACAAGGATGGGGAGGAATATACTAAGAAAGAAAAAAGGAGGATAAAGAATACCTGGGGATAGCAGAAGAGAGAAGAAAGAGACTATTTTGGATGAGGAAAAAGGGTTCAATTTAGGAGTTTACCCCAATTTAATTGACGGAAAGTTGGTGGTGAAAAAAATGATGTGCTACAGTTTGCTACTGTTAAGAGGGTAATCCAACGGACTAAAATCAGTGTTGATAATCATACGCAGGGATTGCCAGTCTCAAAACGTGAAACACCCACCTAAAAGGCCTAAACCATGCGAATCATATGGGCACACCGCATATGGGTCTACTTGCTCTATTAATCAATCTCGTTTCTCTTTATTAGAAGTGGCAATCATTTCTCGACACGAACTTCGCATAATGTTAACGGTTAAAGGTTAGGGGTTAGGGTTTAGATGTTATGATCGATTCATAAAACTGGGCTGGCATGAGTCATAATAACTATATAGGTCGGATCGTTTTATACTCTAATAAGGCTAGAAAAATTAAATCAACTTGAAAGCGACTCGAAAGTCGAAACAATTGGACATAAGTGTAGCAAAGTTCATAAAATCAGCGACTTCATTGGCCTCAAGGAAACTAACTCGAAAGAGTTGGATAGTGTTATACATGAGTAATGTAATATCTCATATTTTATGATAGGGTCAACATAACATTTCTATAAATGAATTTTAAATGAATTGTTTTATAAGGTATTTCATAAAGTATAACTTATTCAATAAATCAATTTTGTTTCAACTCAATTTTGTAATCTTTCTTGTTTTTATTTTTTCTTGTTTTGCGTAGTAAGTTAATCAAACAATCAAAACCCCCTTTTTGTGACCAGTAAACTGACATTCGATTAGAACTCTGCCCCCTGTGGGATTCGACCCTACTCCCACTAACTCGTAGTTAGTTGACTTAGGTTATTATCTTTGACCGGTTAGAACACCCGTATTAGTTGCAATGACGACATTATCGTCATTTTTATCAATTATCTAATACCCAAATGAGCCAACATGTATGTTCTTGGCAAGGTCGGTGCTATGGTCATGCTTCTTAGGAACATTGATCAATCACAGTTTGTGTAATGGCACGAGATTAATTGTGACAGCTTTAGGGTCACACGTGATTAGATGTACGATTATAAGTTATAACTGATAGTCATATAGGAGATAAAGTGCATATTGCTCGACTAACATACACTTACTCTGTCAGACTCTAGTAAATTCCCGGAGTTTCACCATAAAGCAATTCCATGTCGATGTTTGCTTTGCTATAACGATTAATGAGAGTCAAGGACAATTTTATCTCAAGTCAGCATCAATCTTCCACGACCGGTTTTCAGTTATGGTCAGCTTTATGTGGCGATTTTCAGGGTTACAAGAAAACAAGATTTGAAACTTTTGATTTGTGATGGTGATAAACGCATATCCAACAAAACAACTAATGTAGTTTACTCCTTAAATTTTTCAGTTTTTAGAATGATATAATGATACTAGTCTGTTTATATTAATTTTACGTACTTGTTAAATCTCGCACACTAAATTGCTTATCTAAACACTTTTTTACCCTAATTTTCCATAATTGCCCTTAGTAAAAATAATAATTAAAAAGACCCTTAAAGAATTTGAATGATCTCTTTAAACCTAATCAATCTCTTATTGTTCGACTATTATGGATCGTAATTCGCACATAAATCAAGATTTCATTTTTACGCTGACAGAATGAGTATTTGCATTTTGCGGAGATGAACACGAAACATTAAAGTGTAACTATAGGTTTGAGCAAAAGAAGAAAACACATGTAATGAAATAAGGAAAAAAAACAGGAATCCGATCTCCATTTTTTCAGCCATTAACTCAATTATAAACAATGAAATGAAGAGCACGAAGATGGAACACCTAATCAAGTTGAGCCCACATCTACTTGCTTAGACAGATTCAAAGAATTCAATCGTCGGCTCTAGAAAATCATATTCAAAAGAATTCAATTGTTGTCAATGTTTTGGGTTTTGTGTTTTGGGTCGACACATGATGGATTTGTGGAGGGGACCAAGGGTGGTGGTCGGTTCTGGGAGGGTGGTGGACTGGTGGCAGAGGATGCTGGAAAAGGAGTTAATTTTTGGGATTTTTGTTTCTCTTTTGTTTGTTTTGGCGGGAACGATAAAAATGAGGAGGGTATATTCGGAATAAGTGTGAAAAATGTGTGAGATGTAGTAAAACTATGTTTAACCCCGTGAAATTCAGGGGACTACTTTTAAAATTTAAATGAATTTATATAGTTATAGGATTATAGGATCATTTTTTGACAATCTCAAGAATTACAAATTTTTTAACACAATGGAAAAACCTATAGTAAAAATTTTCCATAAGAAAACTATTAATTATTTAATGTAATTAATTGGTTAATTACTCAAAAATTTATCGGATTTTGAAAGAACTTGGTTCTTAATATCAAACCAAGTTTGTTTTTTGAAAGACAAACTTTTTAATGCAATGGGACAAACTTTTTTAAGGGTTCTTATTTACAAATTCAATGCAAAAAACCTCACATTGCAATTGTTCTAAGACTTGATATAAAATTAGTACGTATGCTTAAAATGAGTGTAACTGTGTAAGACAAATGGTTATAAAACTCATCTAATAAAAATAATAATCTAAAAGTTAACTTACATTTAACAAAATGGATCATCTTACAATTTAAAATCGTCTAACAATATAATTAATATAGTTAAATTATGTAACAAAATACATACATTAAGAGAACAAAAAAAATTTTCCGATACATAAAACAAGAATAAGAAAATAATTTAAGTGAAATATTATTCAAACACGAAGAATAAACATTGGAAGTGAAAAAACATGAGTGTAGCAACAAACAACTCTCATCTACTTACCAAACTCAGGGTCACAAAGATGGATATCATAATACCGATAAACAAAAGACAATATCAATTTCTATTGACACAAAATGTCATTGTCAATTATAAATCAACATAATAAAAGTAAAGCTATGCTTGAATTTATCTCTTCTTATTATTTTTTATTATTAGAAACTTTTAGAAATTGGAATTTATTCCTCTTTACTTGATGAGTGATGGAGATGGAGGCTGAAGTTGAAAGTAAATTTATACTGTTTTTGTAGGTTTCTTAAAGAACTAATTTCGTTATTTTGAGGAGGAGATTTCACATATTGACTTTTGGTCAATTATTTTAGGGATATTAATAAAGTTTAAGAAGATAATTGTCATATTTCTTCTCGTATTAGACAATTAATTACTCCTATTAATTTGTATTTCAGCTTTTATAGTGATGGAATATGAAATATTGAATATGGAATATTCCATTCATATTCTAGAACTGATTTCATTCCATACATCCTCCAACTGATTTCGCAATCGCAATCTTCAGTCAAGTATATGAAATATAATTTATTTACCTTTTTTTTATAAAAAAAATTAGTTTTATTTTTTATGGGGTTCTCATCAACTGCCACATAAGATTGTGCTTGATAACTAAGATATCATGTCAGCGACGTGGCTATCGCATTAGTAATATATATGATGATATATATGATGATGATGTGCGGGATTTAGCACGTCCCAAATCTCTATTTCTTTTCCGATAGTGTAATCTTTTTCATTTTAACCATTGTTTTGATTACATAGGGATATTTATATTTTAATTAAGGTACTCAATTAAATGTTATAAAACTTAATTTGAATCTGCATTTTAACCCATTATGAAACTAAAATAAATTAATTATAAAATATTCACATATTACGGTTACTATCCGATAAATGTTAATTATGGACGTTTCTTAAAAATATAGCTTCCACAGGTCGAAAATTAGTTTGTACTCCCTCCATTTTTATCCAAGTGATACATAAGGTTTTTGTACACTATTCACAAATCAACCTTCAATCTCAATTTTCTCTCAATACGTAAGAAAAAACATATTCATGTGGGATCTTGTTTAATTCGTCTTTACAAGTACATTGAAAATATATAATTTTTATAATTTTTACAAATACGTAGCTAAAGATATTAAGCACGTAAAACGTGCGTTGGCAAACGTGCAAAAAGAAATGTATCACTTGGATAAAAACGGCACTATCCGTCGCAAGCTTGTAACGGATACCGTTTCCTCTCACAAAATACCCACTTTTTCTCTCTCTCCAACCCTATTCAGGTGGTCCCTTTCTCCACTAACTCATTTTCTACCCATTTTATCTCACAAAATATCCGTCACAAATAACGACCCGTCGCAAGCAAGACTTACTAAAAAAGTTTTGGTATAATGTACTCCGATAGTGTACGACAATAGCTAGTTCTCCTATCAACCGTGGATTACTAAATTGTTACAGGTCTTGCTTCAAGTGGAGGACTCAACAAGCGTCTAATACGGAGGACCAAGTTGAATCTACGGAGCACACAAAACACGGACTACTAGTCTTGTATTGTAGGCTCATGGGGTTCACTTTAATGCCCTCCAGATGTTTGATCAAATGTCTTTGAAGAAATTCCTACATTTGGATCAATGCATATGCTAACTTGGGGTATGCACTCTGCTTGTCGCTGCTAACTGCTAACTGCTAAGAGGTTCTTTTGTTGGGTGCAATTGTCGCTTTTCTTCTCGGGTTTTTGTTGGGCGCAATTCTGGAGTTAAGAGTTACGACTTGAGGTTGACTAGGCACGTGCATTGTCGCTTTTCTTGTCGGGTTTTTTTCCGTAGTTTTATCCTTATCAATTCTAGATAGTTATGGTAAATGTGGATATTGAGGGATGCCAGGAAATTGCCTGATCAAATGCGGGATATCCCGCCTGGATTGTACTTAATCTTAAGTTGCTATGCTCTAAATAGATTCTGCTTTTGAAGTGTTTAGGAAAGTGATTTGGCATGGCATCTGACTTGATCAGTTTGTTTTCGGTAGTAGCCTTTTGTTGTTTTGCTAGCTTAATTAGCTTCATTACAGCATGGTAAACAAATTCATGCCCATATGGTGCTGAATGATTACGCGTAACAATGTAGTTCAGTAGTTGTGAGCTCACTCATTGAAGTGTATTCAAAATGTGGAGTCTTACTGCTTCACAATCAGATTGTTCTGGGAAACCTGTCATAGCTGCCTTAGCGCAGAATGGTCATGGCGATGACACAATCAAAGTGTTTGATGAAACGTACATTCTGGGCTTGAACCAAATAGGGTCGCCTTTGTTATCACTTTCAGTTCATATAGTCACTTGGGTCTTGTAGACTAGGGACTTCCATGCTTCAAAATCATGAAAAATGATCATAACATAACATTCATCATATGTAGAACATTATACACCCTGCTTGATCTTCTAGGTTGGGCTGGATTCTTGAGGTGCTTAGTGAGGATGACTAATGACACATCAAATTTATAATATGGTATTAGTCATGAGCAAATATTTTATCTACAGTACAGCAATGTAGGGAAACAAATTGTTGAGCTGGCTAGTCCTATAAATGATAAATCTGTGATTAGTCACGAGTTTAACTCTTGTGTATTGTATAAATCTGTTGCAGGTGCTTCGCTGATGAAGCTGCTTACCAGCTGCTGCTTTAGTGTAGCTGAATATAACTTTGTGGGATATGCTCTGGTGCGAACCAATTGAGGTACCCTAGTGGCTTGGTATGGTGTCTATTTATAATATTGTGTTGATAAATCTGTTAGAACTCATATTTTTACAAGGTGCTGTTGTTCTGACTGATATTGAATTATTTTATTTCTACCTAGAGCTTAAGCAATTTGCGTCATTGCATGTTATTGTGGTTTTTGTCATAAATATTGCGGAGTAATATATTATCGCTTGTTGTCTGGAATCTGCATAGTAAGTGTCTTGAGTCACATGTAAATTGCTTTTTTTGCTGTGCTCTAGTATGGCTTATATCGATATAATAATATCCCTAGTGTCTGTCGTTGTGCTATCCTTATCAAGGGCAGGAAGAGGTCAAGTTGACCATTTGTAAAGGTATTCGGAAGACGTAAATTTGGAGAAAGTGAAGCAGTAGCTAAAGTTCCCCATCAATAGTTCGATCAAACAATGTTAGAAAAGACCCTTGATCGCCAAATTTGTTGAATAATGGACCAACATGCATCGAATAGCATAGCATTTTGTAGTCATGAGTGTGGAAACCTCTAGGTCATTATGACCAAAACTGGCATAACAATTAAAATTCAGTTTCAAAACCCTAATATCACATGAATAGTTAAAATTTAATAACAATATGCAGCTTATTATCTGTTTACTTGTACTCCCTATTAATTATGAAACTTGACTTCCATTTTACTGTTTCTTATGACGTACTGTACCTCTCAATTGATCTAGTCTGACATATTTATATTCAACATGTATAAGCTCCAAGTTGACCAATTCCAATGGAAAGTTTCATACATCTTAAATTAAGAAAGGCAACCAGTAGTTATGTTTTAGAGCAAGTGAACTAGTGGAGGACTAACCTTAGTGAGGACCAAGCTCGAAATTTCTTTTATAATGGACGAATTCACAGTGTATAGCCCGACTGTGGTATTAATGGGAAAATTTGACTTTAGCCGACCATCAAACTCAAATGGGGACAATAAGCTTAAGATGGGGTGGTATCTCATTGCTAATATGCCTCTCTATTCTCTTAAGAGTTGAAACACTGGTGTTTGAATCAACAAAGATATCAAGCTGATTCTTGTAGACTTGTACTAATATAGTAATACATTTAGCTTGTGTCTGTATATACACTACGGAGTATATAATTATATTAATATCCAGGCTGAAGGTATTGACTCAGCTTTCATTCTCTTTTCTCTAATGGTGGCTGTAGTGAGAAAATGAGATCTCAATTTTTTTGTATGGATTATATTAATAAGCAAACAATATGAATCAATCTTGAACAAACTGAAATTCAGAAAAGATATAACAGTCACATTGGGGGGAAGAGAGATATAGAGTCTTTGTCTTTGTCTTCTCCTTGTTGTTCTTTGACCAACAACAAATGGGTAATGATGTATCAAAGCCGTTTGAACAAATAGCTCGAGGAGTGTCACAACCAATTGAACAAATAGCTCGAGGAGCGCCACAACCGATTGTACGAATAGCTCGCGGAGTGTCACAGCCGATTGAACAAATAGCTCGTGTGGTGTCAAATCATATTCAAAAAGGAAAATTAATACAAGTTGAGCGAGAAAAGTTGGGTGATCTTCAACAAAGGTGTGGCTGTTATTATCCAGGATGTGAGTACCGCTCTTCTGATCGGAAAAAATGGATGGCAGGCTTGGATCCAGTGAAGCTGATAATAAACAAGATTGTTTGGCCCGGTACCCATAATTCTGCTACCAATGGGATAGGCATATCTTTAATTACTCGTCCCTTTGCTGAATGTCAAACTTTATCCATCTACGCGCAGCTGGTTAAAGGCATCCGGTTGCTTGATATTCGCGTTCAGGAGGATCGTCAGATTTGTCATGGCCCACTGAAGTCCTACAGTGTAGGTGTTGTATTAGAAGATGTTAAGAGGTTCCTAGCTGAGACAGTATCTGAGATAATCATCCTCGAAATCCGGACCGAATTTGGGCATAATGATCCTCATGAATTTGATAAGTACCTTGAGGAGATGCTTGGGGGTTACTTAATTCCCCAGGATGACAATGTCTTCGGTAGTGCTGTGGCCGAGGTGCTCCCTAAACGGGTTATTTGTGTTTGGAAACCAAGAAACTCAGGAGTTCAGCAGACGGGTAGCCTGCTTTGGAGTGGTGGTTATTTGAGGGATGATTGGGTTGATACTGATTTACCCTTAACCAAATTCCAGAGCAATTTAGACTGTTTGGGAGAACAACCCACTGTGTCAGCCAGGAACTTTTTCTACCGGGTTGAAAATACTCTGACTCCACAAGCAGATAACCCAGGATTATATTTGACAGCTTTAACAGGTTGGATTAATGGATATGCAAGGTTGTTTATAGCTCAGTGCTTGTCAAAGGGCATTGCTGATCGCTTTCAGGTATTCTCCACTGATTTTGTCGAAGATGATTTTGTGGACGCTTGCGTTGGGCTCACTTATGCTAGGGTTGAAGGGTCCGTGTAAATTTCACCATCATAATTTCCTATTTTTTCTTGTTTGCTCGAGGTTTATCGTCCATAACATGGAGATTTGTGTTTATGTATTTTCTATTTGATTTGTTCATCCGTAAATAAATAAATAGATTGTGAGCGTGGGAATAAGTAAAATTGTCTTAATGTTTGAACAAGATCATTATTACTCCTTTTTCCATCATTGTAAATGTTGACTGTACATTTGTGCCAGTGATATGAGTATATGACGTCATTTCTGGTTTTCCTGAATAATTTGTTCTTCATATATTGTCAGCCAATCCTGTTAAACATAAATCTGAAATTAGTCACAAATCTAACTCTTGTGTATTTGTGTATTTTATAAACTTGTTTCAGTCAGTCAGATGCTTAGCTGATCAGACTGCTTTCCTGCTGCTGAATGTATCCTGGTGTGGACAGATCTTGATACTCTGGTAAGTCTGATATAGTGTCTACTCGTACATGTGTTAGAACTTGCATTTCTGCATGGTGATATCGTTCAGAGTTTGGATAATAGTTTTTAAAGCCATTCTGCATTTGGTAGTTGTTTGTCTTTTAAATTTCATTGGGTGTTATGTAAATCTGTGTTACTTTGACTCTCCATCGGACACGTGTTGGGTCGTCAGACACTTCATGTGAGAATTTTTCACACTTTGATACGGTCAACGAAGTGTCTTGACTAATTTTAGAGTTACCACTTACCAATTGTAACAACAAATTTGCGTTTATCTGTAAACAAGTAGACAAAAACACAAACGAAGCAACAAAGTAATAATTTTATTAAATTAAAGATTTCGGGTACAATCTACTAGTTATTCTACTGATTCGATTTCCACACTGGATGACAAGGAGGGTCTTGATTTGAAGACTTGAATCTCCTGTGACGAATTCGGCTTGCTTATCTTCAATCGACGGCGGCGGACGCTTGTTGTCGGATCGAAGAGTAGTCCTGTATTCAAATCTAGATGACTAGAATGAATGTATTTTCTTTTCTCCGGTTTCTCTTGGGAGAGATTTTTGTAGAGAGGTTTCTCTTGAGAGAGATTTTTTGTAGAGAGGGTTTGATTTTTGTGTAATTTTGAGATTAGGTTATTAACCTTCAGTGAGAGGACTGAGTGCTGTATTTATAGCAAATGAAAGACTAGGGTTTTTTCTGAAATGGACTTGAAAAACCCGTTTAGTTTTTATGGTGACTTGGTAGTCTTTTTGTTTGGACTATAAACATTTCGGCCCAAATAAATGAAAGTTGACACATTTTACGAAAACAGTCAATATTTTGACTTTGACCATTTTTAATAAAAATGAGACATATTTTTATGTCTACAAATTTGCCCCCTCGGAATTGAGTCACGTACACGAACTTGAGTAGCTCGTGTTTAAGCGTGAGTCGGTTCCGATACTTGTCTTATATTCCCAACAGACTCTTGCTTGGTTGATAGTTCCATGGACTCTCACAAATATGATAGAATTTCCATTTAGATTTTTAAAGATAGAATTTGTTGGTCTTCCTGTTTCAACGCAACTCGAATTCTGAATTGTAACCACCTATTATTACTATAAAAACTAAATAACGAGCTTCTCAATTTTCTTATTTCATGGGCTCTTCTCTCACGCAAGATACAAGTCTGCATCGACTACCGACGCCGAACCCGAATCCACCGTGACTTTTCCTGTAAAACCCTCTTCAGTAGACGCCTTGACCAAGTTTAGAGACGGGCTAGAGAAACCATGTCCGGCTGAATCGAACCAAAGCTGCACGCTTATAGGTGAGCACAATATTGTGATTTATTTAACCCATTTTTTCATTTATGCAGCACTTGGCAGCAGTGTACCATTCCCGACGCCGTAATGAACTTTGGTATTCATAGTTGCTTTACCATGACGTGGACTTAACACATTATCGTCTAGGCGCGCGGTCCTCGATCTTCGAAGTTCAAGATTCGCGCCTCATCCGACGGGTGAACAGCGAAATCCGGTGGTCGCCTTGATTTGACGATAGAGATTCCCACCAGGTTCTCTTCATTGACCAGTTCAGTGCCTTGTCTTACGGATGTCGTGCTTCTGATGTGACTCACGGATGAGTGACGACTGCCCTACGCTTCTCAGACTAGCGATTCATGCTATTCGTCATCCTCTTGACTTTACTCTTTGAAGATGGCAACAAAATCACCAACTGAACAAGAAACATAGTCATCTCTGAAGCACCCGTTATGCGCTTGTACCGGTTGCACGATGATGGACACGCTTCTGATTGACTCTACAATGCCGATTCGACATGAAAGCACGGCACCAACATCCTGGCCCCTCTGCTCAACTGCTCGAATGCCAACACCGTACCGTCGGAAGCATCATCGTCGTCAACTTCTGTTATTGTTATGATCCGAAGTGCCATCAGAACCCGATGACGATCTCGACTCGACATGATGACGACCAAACTGATGAACAATTTGTGCTTTTGTGGACTTGAAGTCAACTTGACATCAGTAGCAGAATTGATTTTCGGGTTTACATTTGTTTGGTTTTGCTCTGACTTTGTGACTAATTGGAATTAGTCATAATGTTGGTGTTCAAAAATCAAAATGGCGTACCAAAGGAATTTGCCATTTATTCCTTAACACAAGACACGCACCACTACTTCATTTCTCATTTTTTTTTTTGGTTGTTTTTTTTTGTTGTTTTTTAACCCAGGAAATAATTGGTTTGTCTTTTAATTTTATGAGAGGGTATGATGCACCGTAAGGCAAACAAATCCCAGACGACTGCTAAGGACTACTTAGTGACTGTCGGACATGTCAATAACAAAGTAGATAACAGAGTCAAACACGTCATCTCTTCCCCTACGACTGGTCCCTTCGCTGAGTTTTGAATACTAATGACGCATCCACCGAACTTTTACTACTCGCTCGTGTCAAGGCATCAAAGGCTCCTTGTTGGCGCTTCATTCATCGCATTTGCAAGACATTTTTGAAGTTGTTACTCTCGACTTTTCAGAGATGAAGTTTGTCAAACAACGTCTTTTGCTCTTGATTTGAACTATGTACATTCTGCGTCATTGGGAACGGCAATAAATTATTGTATTTTCCTTTCTTTTATTTTTTTTCGAGGAAAAAATAAGAAATTTAACACTTGAGAGTGTTTTTTTTTTGAACTACGGATAAAAATAAGATGAGACATATATATTTTTTTTTATTTCTCAATCTCGCATATCCACTTTGTCTTGCCGTACATAGTTTATACTCTTATGGGCCAGGAGTGACGAAGTTTTTTTTTTTTTTTTTTTTTTGTTTGGTATGGCTGGACTAAAGCAAATTGTTTACTTTACCTGCCTACGTACCCATAAAGCACAAGTAATGTATTTCACGAGATCAAGCCAACGTAGTTCAGACGAAACATGATCGATTTTGTTTGGGGGTTTTGGCCGCACCTAAGTAAAAGATTTTACTCAAGTTGCCTACGTACCTACAAATTAGAAAATTACTTCGCAGGATCAAGCCAACGTAGTTCATTGAAGGGATTTTTTTTGTGTTTTTGGATTTTTTTTTTTTTTTTTTTTTTTTTTGGATTTTTTTTTTTTTTGGAATTTTGTTTTTATTGGAATGTGCAGTTTATGTGCAGTTTAGACTCGTGCTCAGGAGCTTGTTGCAGAATCGTCATCTTACGCATAATAGCGTGTCAAGAACTTCGAAATGAACTTGTTTTTGGCCACTTGTTTTTGGCCTTACGAGGCATGAGGATGGGTACCCGGAGTATTGCCCCCTCGGAACCTTGTTACATGCACCTTTTTTTTCGTGTCTCAATGTGATGAAGTTCTGATTTGCTGATCTATGTTTGCTTTGACTTGGAAGTCGATAATAAACACCCTAACTTATCGTAAGGACGATCCTTTATTTCTTGTAATATCAACTTGTCATTATCTGACTTGACTGACGAGTTTGTTTTTGACGTGAAAGTCAAGACGTACCAAAACTTGTCGTAAAGGTAATGATTTTTTTTTTTTTTTGACGTCACCCTGTCGTTATCTGACTTGGCTGATGATCAATCATGAGAGAGTTTATTGATTTTTTTTTCCTTGACTTGGAAGTCGACGGCATTTGTGCCTACGTTGATTTCTTTTCAATCACCAGCGTCGTTTGGACACCAACTTCGAAAATTTGGAAGTTTTACGAACTTCTATCTCATCGGATTCTTGGCACTCTTGGACAAAATTCCGAGCGATTTTCCTTTGACTCGACTCCTCTTGCGGATTTGTGAAGACGACGGTACGTCCTTTTATTTTCAGTGACTTTCCCGTGGTAATTTCCACTTCGAGATGACGTTTCATTCGAGAGGGAATTACGCTATGGGTATCTTTACTGAGGTCGACTGCAATTTTCGGCTTTGAAGACTGGTTATGCTTTCGTTGACGCCTTTTCTGCATCTTAGAGCTACCAATGCGACTGAAGACTGATTTCCTTTCCTCAATTTCTCCAATACGAGTGAACACTAATGTGTTTGGCTTTTGTTGTTGAGGATTTGTTGTTAATTGCATTCGGACATTCTCTTCCTTTTCTCCGAGCCTGTCGAACACGGAAGCGCGAGATGTAGAAGATGGTCGACCCAGCCTGTCGAAGACAGACCTTTGTGACAATATTTCTGTGTTCTCGCCGTCGCTTTGATTTTCCTGAACAACGGCAGCAGACACGGTGTTCACCGAAACTTGTTCAAGGTAACGCTTGGGAAAATAGTCTTGTAACGTCATGACTCGTCGTGACTTTGACTTAACTGTCTTTGACGATACGCCATTTTGCGGACATTTCATGATGGCTCCTCCATCATTCTTTTGCGAAGATCTTCTTACTTTTTGACGAGTTGGTCGACGTTTGGGTACTTGGGGTAGTAAAACTCCTTCGTTTTGTTTCTTTTGTCGACGCGTAGAGACAAGGGTCCATCCTTCGTCGTCATTGTTATCCTCTAGCAACGGAGCGTCAGAAGTTGGTGATACGACGTACTTAGACTCTTTCGGCAAGATGACAATCACTGGCTCGAGAGTTCCAAACTGAATCAATTGCACACATTCTTTAGCTGCTAAAGGAGGGTATGACTTAACACTTCCGTCGTTTATCTGTGCCACGACGTAATTGGACTCAACGGCATCTTCGAAGTCCAAGAGAATTTTTCCATCCTCGGCTAACTGCATTATTTTCTCTTTAAGGGTTATGCACTTCTCCAACGGATGACTCACGACCCTATGATATCGACAATATTTCGGATCAGTCGTACGTCCGGCTTCACTTGGTCGTTTAGACTCGGGAAGCTCGATTACCTTCTTCTCCAAGAGATCATCCAACATTCCGGCTAGATCGGAATCCGGAAAAGGATATGTCTTCTTCTCGAGCTCTTTCAAAGTTGGGCGTGACTTTCGCGTATCCTTTGAATAGGTTGCCCCCTTCTTGCCTGTTTTAGGTCGACCCGAGATTTTCACCGGATTGGAAGTAGAAATCGTCATAACCTCCCTTGAAGTGCTACTGGACGCCTTGTCATTTTTCTTAAATTCTTTTCTCTCCGAGTTCGTTTCTGAATGAGCGAAGAGTCGTCCTCCATGGCTAGCGATGGTAATCTCCATATCGTGAGCTCGAGTGGCTAAGTCCTGGAATGTTCTTGGCTTGATGCCTTGGAGGATATAGACGAGATCCAAATTCATTCCTTGGATGCACATTTCGACAGCAGAAGTCTCCGTCAGACGATCTTTACACTCGAGGCTTAACGCGCGCCACCTACCGATGTAGTCGATGACAGGTTCATCTTTCCATTGCTTCGTGTTTGTGAGTTCTGTCATGCTCACAATACATCTGGTACTGTAGAAGCGATTGAGAAACTCGTTCTCCATTTGGTCCCAACTATTGATCGACTCAGCGCTTAGATCCGTGTACCAATCAAAAGCCATGCCCTTCAGAGATCGGACAAATTGTTTGACAAGGAGATCGCCATCAGTACCAGCAGTGTTACAAGTTTCGATGAAATGAGCGATATGTTGCTTCGGATTTCCCTTTCCATCAAATTGTTGAAACTTCGGTGGTTGGTAGCCGCTTGGCATCCTCAAGTAGTCAATCCTCTTACTATACGGCTTGACGTAACGAAGATTGTTGACGGAGTGAAAATTTTCCTTGAACTGACTTTTAAAGGCCTCCGCGATCATCATTTGGACGTCTTTAGCAGTAAACGATTTAGCCTTGTCGCGATAATCACTGTCGTCGCTGGCTTCATCAGTGTCGTCATTATGAGATGGCGATGCAGGCTGTTTCTCCAATTTTTTTGTCAAAGCGTCGATTTGCTTGGTTTTTTCTTCGTTTTCCCTCTTGAGTTCGTCGAGGATGGCTTTCATTTTGTTGAGTTGTTCCTCCATATCGTTACCCTCAATGACCATGACGGGCGCCACGATGGAATATGAATGTTGGCTTGACATCTCTTGGTTTTGCCTTTTTGGTGACGAGGGAGACAAAAAGGCGCTACTGCGGCTATCCTCGACGGTTAATGGCTCGAACAAAGGGTTTGTGTGAACAATTATCTCCTCAAAAGCGTCGTTCACCTTCTCTCGAAATGTTGACGAGACAATATGTGGGTCGTCGACTCGGATGCGAGAAAATGAACCGAACACAGGAAATTCATATGGCCTAGAGTCGTCGGCACCATAAGAGTCCTTGAGAGCACTGACAATGACGCCGGATTTGCGAGGCCTCGTAGGTACAGACGCAGAACGGAATCTCGCTGCAGCGGTACTTATGACGATGGATCTAGTCCAGCTTCTTGCGGATACACCAATGGGAGATCTGTCAAGAGACACGCAGAGACGAGTTGAACTTTCGTCGTCAGATTTGGATGTCATCCTCTTCGACATGTCAGAGATTTTGCTGAAGGCCATTGGAATGCTTGTTGCGAAATTTGATTGTGCGGAAAAAGAGATGAGTAGTAGAGATCGTCCCACCGAGCGTGCCAAATTTGTAACAACAAATTTGCGTTTATCTGTAAACAAGTAGACAAAAACACAAACGAAGCAACAAAGTAATAATTTTATTAAATTAAAGATTTCGGGTACAATCTACTAGTTATTCTACTGATTCGATTTCCACACTGGATGACAAGGAGGGTCTTGATTTGAAGACTTGAATCTCCTGTGACGAATTCGGCTTGCTTATCTTCAATCGACGGCGGCGGACGCTTGTTGTCGGATCGAAGAGTAGTCCTGTATTCAAATCTAGATGACTAGAATGAATGTATTTTCTTTTCTCCGGTTTCTCTTGGGAGAGATTTTTGTAGAGAGGTTTCTCTTGAGAGAGATTTTTTGTAGAGAGGGTTTGATTTTTGTGTAATTTTGAGATTAGCTTATTAACCTTCAGTGAGAGGACTGAGTGCTGTATTTATAGCAAATGAAAGACTAGGGTTTTTTCTGAAATGGACTTGAAAAACCCGTTTAGTTTTTATGGTGACTTGGTAGTCTTTTTGTTTGGACTATAAACATTTCGGCCCAAATAAATGAAAGTTGAAACATTTTACGAAAACAGTCAATATTTTGACTTTGACCATTTTTAATAAAAATGAGACATATTTTTATGTCTACACCAATACGCACTTCAAAAATAAAAGATGGAAAGTGTAAAATATTCTACGATAAAAAGTGTGTTCGATTAATTCGTTCAATAATCAAAACATGAGGAGTTCAAACTAGCATCCAACAAAGGTTCAATAACAACAATGAAAAACAAATCACTTCCAATTTCCAGAATGTCAGAATGTCTTAACACCTGACAAATCAACAATCAATGGCACCAACGTCTTCAAGCTTCCATCTCCCAAGTAAAAAACGAGACTTTCAAGCTCCAGATCGTCAATGGAAAGATCGGCTAAGTGTGAAATGTCCGTATCAACATTGAATTCATGTGCACACTAAGCAAACATTAAAAAAGGAATTAACGCCACTTAAATTTAATTTATAGTAAGGAAAAGTATAAAAAAAAAATTACTGCCAATGTCCCAATATTTTGATAGACCACTTTTACAAGCCTCGAAACAAAGGTTATTACAAAATCTTTGGCTCTTGAAGATGTCAGCGCACCATTTTGATATTATCATAGATACTCCAACTTCTCTCTAACAAAATGATGAAGCGGGCTCAGATAATAAGAGGAAAGCTACTGATGTAAAATGTGGGGTGGCAGCCCCTTAATTAGCCCACTAGATTAGAGGCTCTTCTAAATCCCGTGATGCCATCACATGTGCTTGACTAAAAAAAATCTAAGCTTGAAGAAAATGAACCATATTCTTCACATAAATTTCTGAGCACATTAGGATCGGGAAAGAGACGTTGGAAACAAAGGTTTCTTTGAACTGATACCTCCGCGTCTGGTGGGGTGATACCCTAGGAAATATGGTCCTATCTTCTTCCAACCAAGAATTACTATAATACTCTCTCTCATCCAAGTCAAAGGTAACACTTGTTTTATCATATTTGCCGAGATACGTTTTGCAATGTAAATATCTTTAGTTATACATTATTAAAAGTTATGAAAATTTGATATTCTAATAGCCTTCATAACGATTAATCAAACAAGACCTCACATGACTATATTTTATCTTATAGATTGCGAATAATATCAAAGATTTTCCACGACCATAAATAGTGCCAAAAAGCAAGTGTTACCTTTGGTTTGGATGAGAGAGTATTTGAGAACAAGTGAGTGGATAAGGTAATGTAAGGGAGTATTCTTGTTTCACCTATTTTCCAAAACTAGCATCATAAAAAGTAGATGTATCAACCCGTATGTCCTTTTCCTCCTTAATAACAATAACTTTGATTTCTTCAATCATATTATCCTACATATCATAAATTAAATAAATGCAATGTAGGTTCATCTTTGTCACCTTCCTTGCTCATATTGTAAATAGGCTTCACAAACTCTAGAAATATTCAACTTTTTCCCACCAAGAGTCGTCTAAAATTAGCATCCTAATGTTTGTAGCCTTAATATCAGTACGGGATTGCTTGATGATGTAAAAAAAGACTCGTCCACTCCAGAACAATAACCATTTTATCTAAAGCAGACTCTTCTATTGCAAGACGACGTCAAGAGCAATATACGAAGAAGTTGATGATCTCAATACTTCTGAAACAACGATTTGACCCTCTCATGATTCGTAACAAACCTTTTAATCTCATTAATGTTATCACATAGAGAGATTAGCCACTTACATTGCTCATGCCTCATAATGTTCAAATTTTTCCGATAGTTTGCATAGGCTTTTAAAAGCCAAATTCACACAGGGAAGAAACATAAGGAGTCCAAAACATGGTAATGTTCAAATTTTTCCGTTAGTTTGCATAGGCTTTTAAATGCCAAATTCACACGGTGAAGAAACACAAGGAGTCCAAAACATAGTAGGATACTGTCTTTCAATTATGTCTTGTACATCAGAACAAACAAAAAAGTGTCCTAAAATAAGACGACTTTGAAGTTGGAACAATCTACTTAAATGCAAAGAAAGAAATTACTCGCAACTTTAAAATTAACAACCTTGTCAATATTAACAATAAAAGCCCACATCAAGATTTACAAACAAAAGAGGCCACAATTCAAGTCCAAGAACAATATGGAAAGAAATAATATCTTGTATATTTTAGTCAAGTTTATTATATAATTGTAATTATCTTTCTAACCTAGTTACCATGTACCCTATATATAGTTTGTATTTTCACTGTTAATAAACAAGTTTTCACAATTCCAAAAACCTAATACAACTCTCAAGTCTTATATGGTATCACAAGACCATTATCGATCCAACTTCCTCAAACCTAAAAAGCACAACTTCAAACACCAATCTTCTCCCACCATCGTCATGACCAACGACGCAGCCAAGCCCGTCCCTGCCGCTGCTCAAGAGGCCGAGCCTTTCTCACCCAACCTCGCTCATGTAGTCAAGTTGAGTCCATTCAACTATACTACATGGCGCTTCCAACTACAACACCTCATGTTCGGACTCAACCTACTCGGGTTCCTTGACGGATCCACGCCTCCACCCGCCGAGACCAAAGAGGACGGCTCCACCAACCCTGCCCACACCCACTGGAAACGCCAAGATGGGATGATTTTGGGTGCCCTCATGGGCACGATTACCGACGTCATTCAAGGACTCATTGTCCGTGCTCAATCCACCAAAGAGGCATGGGACATATTGGCTCATACCTATGCGAATCCCTCACGGATTCACATACAACAAATAAAACAAAAATTCGACTCGATCACGAAAACCTCAACACAAACCATAACGGAGTACATACACTCCATCAAATCATGTGTTGACCAACTTGCCCTAATGGGTAAGAACCTTGATCCGGAGGACGTGATCTCTCGCGTTCTCAATGGACTCGACTACGAAACCTTCAAATCAATTATTGACCCCATTCGTGCTCGGGGCACTACCATCTCGTTTGAAGCCTTACACGAAAAGTTGCTTCAATTCGAACTACTAAACCCTACTACAACCACAACACCACAATTTCAACCATCGGCCCAAGTAGCCTACAAAAATAACAACCAAAATCGCAACAACAAAACCTACTCCAACCACTATCACCACGGCTCCTCTTCCGCTGCCGCACCGCAAACCACCAACACTCCCAAACCATTCAAAGGGAGGTGTCAATGGTGCCGAGAAATCGGCCATGTCATTGCGTTTTGTTCACTTTTTCGAAAACTATACCCTAATATTGTTTTCCCCTCACCACCACAAAACCGTTTCAACCAACCTCAAGCAAATACTATGATGATTCCCACACCCACCGTGAACCCTACCCCAACCTATAATTATTTGCTTGACAGTGGCGCGAGTCACCATGTGACTCACGATCTTGATACCCTTGCATTCCATTCACCCTACACCGGAATGGATGACCTACTCATTGGCGACGGTTCCGGTCTCAATATCGTCAACACAGGTACAACTATTCTCCCTAATATTAAATTACATAACCAATCAGGTAACTCTCAAGTCTTATAGTCAACACCAATCTTACCAGTAACATTTGCAAAAATTTGAGCAATAAAGGCTGCATCCTTCTTGATACCAGATGCATCAATCGAATTGGTAAAAAAACAAAACCGTTGTTGTGCTAGACTAACCGTTGTTGTGCTTGACATCGATCCACCCATCCGAACATATTGACACTCCCTTCTTAACCAGCCTTACACGTAACTCTTAATCAATACGTAACTCGTAATCAGTAAAAGATGGTTGTGTTAAGAAAGGGGTGTCAATGTGTTCGGATGAGTGGACGGTGGACCTATGAATCAAACAAACCAATTGTGAATATTATGATTGCGTCTAGCACAACAACGGTTTTTATTGATTTGGTTGATGCCTCTGGTATCAAGAAGGACGAGAAGGTTGTTCAAATTGTCCACGACAACGGATAAAATTTTAAAGCTGGAGGTAATTTCTTTCTTTGCTTTTCAATAAAAGTCGCAGGTTGTTCAAACTTCAACTTCAAAGTCGTCTTCTTTTAGGACACTTATTTTTTTGTTTGTTCTAATTTACAGGACATATGCCATATAATTGAAAGACAGTGTTTTGGATTCCTTGTGTTGTTCAATGTGTGAATTTGGCGTTTAAATACCTACGTCGACCATTTAGCTGATATGATGAGCCGTGTAAGTGGCTAATCTCTTGTGTTGTTCAATGTGTGAATTTGGCGTTTAAATACCTACGTCGACCATTTAGCTGATATGATGAGCCGTGTAAGTGGCTAATCTCTCTATGCGATGACATTAATGAGATTCAAAAGTTTGTTACGAATCATGAGATCGTCAAATCGTTGTTTCAAAAGTATTCAAATGATCTAACTTCATATTGCTGACACTAGGTTTGCTAGTCATTACATCGCTGCTGAACATCTTACATTAGTTTAGTCTACTTTAGATAATATGGTTATTGATTCGGAGTGGAGGAATCTTTTTGAATCATCCAGCAACCCTAATGATATTAAGGCTAGGAACATTAGAATGCAAATTTTGGACAACTCTTCGTAAAAAAAAGTTGAATACTTTCTAGAGTTTGCAAAGCCAATTGAAAATATGATTAGGGAAGGTCACAAACACGAAACTATGTTGCATTTAATTTATGATATGTCCGATACTATGATTGAAGAAATCAAACTTATTTTTTTTAAGGAGGAAGACGACGTACTCGTTGATACATCTACTTTTTGTGATGCTATAGAATTAGTTTTGGAAAATAGGTGGAACAAGAGTAATACTACCCTACATTGTCTTGTCCACTCACCTGTCCCCATTATAGCAATTCTTGGTTAGAAGAAGGTAGGACTGTCCAGAGAAAGCTTTGTTTCCAGCGTTTCTTTCCGGATCCTAATGTGCTGTTAAGTATATGTAAAGAATATGGTTCAATTTCTTCACGCTTAGAAATTTATAGTGAAACACATGTGATGGCATCATGGGATTTAGAAGTCCCTCTAAGCTGGTGGGTTAATTATGGGGCTGCCACCCCACATCTACAATCACTAGCTTTCCGCTTATTATCTCAGCCCTCTTCATCGTCTTGCTGTGAGCGCAATTGGAGTATCTACGATAATATCAAAACGGTCAAGAGGAATAGGTTGACTTCTTCATGAGCCAAAGATTTGGTCAAGAGGAATAGGCAGACATCTTCATGAGCCAAAGATTTGGTCAAGATCCATAATAAATTAATAACCTTCGTTTGCTAGCGAGGTAAGATGAGGTTCTGTAAAAATATTAGGACATAGGTAAGTAATTTCTCTTTTTATACTTGTGCTTATTATTAATTAATTTTGATGGCGTTAATCCTTTTTTTAAAGTTTGTTTAGGAGAATAGGAGGTGATAAATTAATCAAACACATTTAATAACATAGAATATTTTTCATTTCCATCTTTTATTTTCAAAGTGTCGTATCGGTCTCTAAAATTGGTCAAGACACTTCGTTGACTGTATTCGAGTGAGAAATTTTCGCATGAAGTGTCCGACATCCGACATGTGCCCCACACGACACATATCTAGAGAGTCGAAGTAACACAAAACTAGTGTAGGTGATTCGCTTACGAAGCTGCTGTCCTGATTGGATTTCTGCTGTATACATGTGCCGGAGATTTCAAACTTCTTGGATTCTGGTTATGCGTGTACTGCTCTTGGTACTCTGGTATGCTTACTATCCATCAGAGTATCTGACTAATCTATTTGAACTCATCAACCCTTCGGAGATATTCCTCTATACTTTGATTATTGTGTTGTAGCCTAGAGTTTAATCATGACGCGTGTTTCAAAAGTCATAGCATGTAATCTGCGTGCAAAGTGTGTTAATTTCATGTAAATTGCTTATTAGTTATGATCTTGCATATAATGATATAGTGCATACATTGCATCCTAAATTGCGGTTATTTGGAATATGATGAACTAGTGATTGTGTCTATAACATAATGTCTTGATAGCACCAACGAAAGGAGCCCTTTTAAACAAAGGTTTCATCTCAATCTCATGTATACATTTCATAGGCCTAAATACATTCTGCAAGAAATCATACATTTATAGCTTTTATTAAGTGGAACATATTAGATGAGTTCACCTGATTTAGAAGCCTAGTGCCAAAAAATGCCTTTTTTTTGTAGCATCCCAGACATTCTGATTGCTGGATATTTTGCGACATGATTTTTTGCGTTTTTTGTGCTGTGACATGTGATGTGGCCATGTGGGTAATTGTCTCATCAGCAATGACTAAGGATCCTTCCTTTGGTTATAATGGATAAATTTATGTGGGATTGTACATCCAACCTTCATGTCGTGTCGTCCAGATTGGGTCTTTGTGATATTGGCATACTATTAGTTTTTGATTTGTTCTCCTATTAAGGTTTTGATTATGCATATGTATACTATATGCACTATTTTGGACCTGCAACTGTTGAGTATCCACATCTCATTTTAGTTATCTTGGAAGGCCTTTTCCTGCTGTGTTTGTATAGCTTATATAGAAGCCCCTCTTCATTAAATACCTTCTGCGATACTCAGCTACTTGGCATATTAGTAGATAGTAAGTCTGTCGTGTTCCGTGGTGTTCAGTTTGTAGGGTTTGGGAAGTCTGCCGACTCGTGAATTTTCTTTTGGGTTCTGAATCACATCGTAGCTGCTGATGCATTATTGTTTCTATTTATTTATCTTGGTGGCTTATTAAATTGACTAACTTAAAGATTGAACAATGTGAATTATGCATTTAAATATGGAGAATAATTTGACTAAAAGATGCACATGTTAATTACAAAAGAGTTTATTTAAAGCATAATTTTGTTAAGAGTTTAAGACGGATACACCCGTCTTAAATAAGAATTTGTGCTCTTGTAATTGGTGTGTGCCCTCTTTTTCAAGGCAAGGAAGATGTCTTATTAGCCACTTGCAAATGACATAAACCTATCCAGTAAGTCTCACTTGGGACGGATATATCCGTTGCAAGCTTCTAACGGGCCAAGTTCTTCAACTTGTTTAGATAAGACAACACATAGGGAATTTCAAAATGCTTGTATTTTGCTACTCAAATAGTTAATATTTGACCCGTCGCAAGTTTACGACGGATATACCCGTCACAAATGAGAATTTGTGAGACCTAAAATAGCAAGAAAGATGTCTCCCTAATTAAAGTTTGCCAGCAATAGGTGGACCAACCAGAGGAAAGTCCCTTGATCACCTAACTCCACAATAATGGGAGTATGGGACCAATGTGTAGGAAAACTCCTTGATCATAAATCCAATAGGGGTCTTGGATTTGTGGTACAGTACTCTGTATAATAAGTTGCATGTAGAATATTCTTTCTTTGATAATTACGCAAATCTATTGTACGACCCTTGTACATACGATGAGAAAATTGTGGCCACTTTTTGATACATAGTGACTACTTTTGGGTAAATACCTAATAGTGACCACTTTTGATGACTAAAAACAGACAATTTTCTTCAAATTGGTCACTATTTACCATAAAATGGTCACTATTTATCAAAAGTGATGCATCTCGTTTCACACTAAAACATTTATAATACTAAAGAACATCTATAGTTATTATACTTAGCTTTCATTATCCTTTTTTCTCTCTGGACCTTTGTGGTTAGAAACTACTTTCTCAACTAATCCAGTGTGGCTTATATTTATATCCAACCTGTATGTACAAATCTATAACAGAAAAGAACACAATATATATAAATATTTACGTAGGGGAGAATTGAAATAAAAAATATAATTTGATCATCTGTGCCTTCTTCTTCTTCTTTTCGTTCTTTGATCAATCACCAACAAATAGGTGGAAAGTGTGAAACAAGATGGATCATTTGTTTGGTAATGTGTCAAAGCACATGGAACAAATGGCCGGTGAAGTCTCAAAGCAGGTTGGAAATGTTAGTGGTTTAGTCGCAAATCATTTTGAAAAAAGAAAATTGTCATCAGCTGAGGAAAAAACTTTGGCTGATCTTAAACAAAGCTGTGGCTGTGATTACCCAGGATGTGACTACCACCCCTCTGATCGGAAAAACTGGATGGCGGGTGTTGATCCTACAAAGCTGACAATAAATAAGATTGTTTGGCCCGGTACTCATGATTCTGCCACCAACGAGATTGGCATAGCTTTTATTACTCGTCCTTTTGCTGAATGCCAATCTTTGTCTATCTACGAGCAGCTCGTGAAAGGAACCCGATTGCTTGACGTCCGGGTTCAGGAGGATCGTCAGGTTTGCCATGGCATTCTTAATTCTTATAGTATTGATGTTGTTTTAGATGATGTGAAGAAGTTCTTATCTGAGACAAAATCCGAGATTATCATCCTTGAGATCCGGACTGAATTCGGGCATAAGGACCCACCTGAATTCGACAAATACCTTGCAGAAGAACTTGGGGATTATTTAATTCACCAGGATGATCACGTGTTTGGTAAGACAGTCGCTGAGGTGCTCCCTAAACGGGTTATCTGTATCTGGAAACCAAGAAACTCAGCAGCTCCAAAGGCAGGTAGCCCGCTTTGGAGTGCCGGGTATTTGAAAGATAACTGGATTGATACTGATTTGCCACATACCAAATTTGAGAGCAATTTGAAGTTTCTGGGTGAACAACCCCCAGTGACATCTAGGAAGTTCTTCTACCGGGTCGAAAATACAGTTACCCCTCAATCAGATAACCCAGAACATGTGAAACCTGTGACTGATCGGATCCATGGATATGCAAGATTGTTTATAAAACAGTGCATATCAAAGGGTATTGCTGATCGCTTGCAGGTATTTTCCACGGACTTTATCGATGATGATTTTGTGGATGCTTGTGTTGGACTCACTCATGCTAGGATTGAAGGAAAGGTGTAAATCTCACCATCAACTCTGTCATTCTCCTTAGTTCAGGTCATCAGGGTCAGGACATTTCGGATCAAATAATGGAAGGTCATGTGTGTATAGCTAATTACTTCGTAGCTATTATGATTTTATGTGTAAATCTGTCATTAAACTTTTGTGATTTCATTGAGATTGAGACCAATCTGAATCTTGTTTGTTTTTTTAAATTATAAACTCCGTGTCGTCGTAAATGCTGATTGTAAATCTGTCGGACTGTGACAATGTAAAAAGTGAAAGCTATAATTTCTGGACTTCTGGTTGTCCTGGTATTTTGGATGCTATTTCTTCAAGTTACTACTTAGAACTTACCTTCAGGTTTTCTCCTTGCTGCTAATTGTATTATTTTAATCTGTTCAATGGGTGGGGTTATGGCTAGAGTTGGCAAGGGGCCTTGATGGGCTGGCCCGTGTGCCAGCCTATCATGTCTTCCCCAAAAAATGGCACGGCCCAGGCACGGATATTTGGTTGGCCGTGCCTGGCCCACTCACCCCAACCCCGTTGCGGCCCGCTCTTGGCATGCCCATTTTTGTGCTCGGGTTGTGCCTAGCCTATGGGCAGATTGTGCCTTGCACGTGGGCCGCTCATAAAACTAAGTAATTGTTATATTTTTCGTACGATTTGTAATTTATGAATAATATAAGATTATAAAATAAGTAGACAAATAATTTTTGAGAAAAATTGCGAGTACTAATTGGTATTTATAGAGTTAGCGGAGAAAAAAACATAAAAGTTTAAGCAATGACTACATTTCAACGGCAATAACACGTCAACACTACAACCGTCACATTGCAATGACAACATTAAAATAGTCACAAGTTTACGGGCTAAAAATCGATTCGTGTCGTGCTAGGCCCGTCATGCCGCCTCGTCCGTGCTTGGGTTGTGCCCATGCCTAGGCACGAGAATTTTCACAAATCGTAGCCTTAACCCAACTCCAACCTGGTCGTGGGCCCGTGGCGTGCTCGTACCGTTGATAGTCTTGATACTATTCAACTGCACCATGTCGTTCCCCTACCAAACTCGTGACAGACTCATGGGCGACCCTAACCCAGCCCAAATTGTCATCTCTAGTTATGGGCTTATGGCTCACAAAATATTCTGGGGCTGGGTGCCTGGGCTTTGATTCTCCTTTTTCTGTTAGGGAAAGATCCAGACATGAAACAAATGGCCCATTTATCTCAATATTTAGCCAGCCATTTGACCTTCACTTGCTGGAGATATTCCACCATCCAATCTTTCCATAATAAGAACCCGTTTTAAAAATACGTAATTTATTTACGCAGTACAATTTTTACTCGTTACAGTACTTTTTACACCAATTTTTTCATTTTTTTACCCTTCACTAAAAAAACATGAATTAAATTCTCTCTACCTTTTCTGCACCTTCCCTCAATTGTTGAAACTTTAAACTTTGTGAACCTCCCGAAATTCTTCAATTATGAACCATAATTTAATGAATAGTATGAATTTAATTCGTTAATCTAATATTAAAAGTTTAATTGACTTTTTATTACAATTTATTTCTTTTAGTTAAATACTTTTTAATTAGGGTTTATATCTAAATTAATTAATTGCTGTGATTTCCAGACTTATTTGTGGTACTTTATAATCAAGACTGGCCGGTGTGCTTTGACGACAATCTGCTGGCAACGTCAGAATCAATGTTGGAGCATGGTACCGTGCTAATGGTGGAGTAGTGCCGTAGTGGTACCGTACTCATTAATTCAATGAAAAAAAAAGCATCACAATATGGTGTTTTTTAATGTAGTGTAACACACCCATTGATTTCTCTAAACTTTTTTACTCAATGGTTGTTTGTGGATGATTTTTTTCAATATAGTACATATAACTAGAGATGGCAATGGGTAGGATCTGGACAGGATCCTATAGGATCCAGATCCAGATCCATTTTAAAATGGTATATCCAGATCCTACCCTTATCCTCAGGGTTCAAAATTTGTAGATCCATATCCGCATCCTAAGCATCTGGGTAGGATCTGGATAAAATCCAGATCCGTCAATCTTCAACGATACATTCAAATGAAACTGCACCAAGTCACTATTATACACTATTTCACTTTTACTTGTCAATTAGAGACGATGTTTTTGTCGAATTACTCTCTATTAACTTCAAAAGAGTGTACAAAGTATTAAAAAGCCTTATAGCAACTTACAAATAAGGTTTACAAACCACAAAATAATTATAATTCCAACAATTCATAATAAAACAAATTGTCCAAACAAAATAAACACTAATACTTCATTGCTTGTTTCCATGATCTACCTCTGAAGGGTCGAATCTATCCAAAAATTACCCTTATTAAACTTAAAAGAGGGTCCAAGGGTAGGATCTGGATCTTAGTGGTGGGATCCAGATCCGACCCTCGTACTCGTATAAGATATGGGTCCGATCCAGATCCTAAGGATCTAAAATAATGAGATCCATATCCTACCCTTGGGTATAGGGTCTGGTGGATCTGGGTAGGATCCGGGATCCATTGTCATCTCTACATATAACTGTATAAGTTTACGAATATTACAAACGAGTTTGTAGAATATTTATGTATATAATATATGTGATTGTAAAAAGATAATTCACAAAGTACATAATTTATTAATGTAGTACATGATTGATTTAGTGTGGGTGATTTTGGAGGATTATTGGTAAGTAAAGTAAGAGAAAATAGTCTCGAGAGAAGTTGGAGAGGGAAAGTGGGAAGGTAAAATGAGAGGGGTATAATTGTCAATATCGTACTGCGATGAGTAAAATGCGTACTGCGAAAATCAGCACCCAAAAAATAATGCTCAAAAATAAAATAATTGTCGTTTTGGGTTGGAATTGAAAGTATTTGTCAAAATGGTGTCCACGTAGGCTCGGTTTTTCGGAACCTGCTCAGCTTAAACACGCAATTAGGCATGGCGTGTATATAGCATAAAACACACCATTAGGCATGACGTGTTCACTCAGTGCAAATTTTCTACAAAACAGTAACTTGGACAGAAAGTATTGAGAACAAAACACGCCATATGGAATGTCGTGTGTCTTTGGGAAGACACGCCATGGGGTATGGCGTGTTTAGTTAGTTTTTTTTTTTAATAAGTTGCACAACACACACTTCACCCTTATTCTAATCTGCTAAGACACGCCACTAGTAATGGCGTGTCTTTGGCATGTAACCCGCCACTGGCAATGACGTGTTTAGACTTCGTTTTCCCGAACCTACGTGGATACCATTTTGACAAATACTTTCAAAACCAAACCAAAACGACAATTACTTTAATTTTGAGCATTATTTCAAAAAATCGTTCCCACAATAAACAATCAACCATTTTTTTTCCGAATTACTTTTTCATATAAGAATTTTACTCTTTCACACACTTTTTCATAAAATTTTCATATCACTAAGGAGTGGCAACGGGCCGGATCTAGACAGGGTCCAATAAAATCCAGATCCAGATCCGCAACACGAAAGCGGGATCCAGTACGCAAGGTCCAATTTTGTCAGATCCAGATCCGGACCCTACGGATTCGGGTAGGGTCCGAAGTATCTGCAGGGTCCCATGTATAAATTATTAAAAAAATTAACTGACATAAAAAAAACGTAATTTATTTTCGCAGTACGCTCTTTACTCAAGACAATACTTTTTACACCAAATTTTCCATTTGTTGTCAATCCCTAGAAAAACATTAAACTTAATTCTCTATTCTTTCTCTCTAATATTGAAACTTTTACCATCTTTCACCTCATTAGAAATTTACAACTATGAACGATTATTCAAGTGACGAACAGGTAATTAATTCATTAATCTTATACTCTCTCCTATTCATAATAACCTTTCCTATTTCCTTTTTCATCAATTCACAACACCTTCCCTACTTCTTTTTTTGGTAAAGTTTTATATATATTTTAATCATTTCACCCCACACCAATACCCCACAATATTCATATTTTATCCTTATTTTAATCACTCTATCTCACAACAATATCTCACAATATCTTCCCTCCCTCCAATCACCTAACCCCACTACAATACTTTTCTCTTGTTTAATTCATTTCCTTATTTTTGTACCATTTCCTCAATAGGGAAAGTTATGTTGAATAGGAGGTAGTATTACTTAGTGATTTAATTGCTTTTTTAATAAAATATTTTCTTTTTTTATTAGGGTTTGGTTCATCAACATGAAAAGAATAATCATTGTTAATTATTTAGAAACGAATTGACATGCTTAATACTACGTCATACTTCAATTGATTTAGAAACCAAATCAACATATGTTAATTGCTTAATCAATCTTGTCAATTAGTACTAAACAAACGTATTTCATTAATTTGTGTTCTTTTTCGTTTTACTCAAAGTAGTACAATTATTATTATTTTTTTTCCTTTTTTTCAATATATTCTTAATTATTATGTTACCTTACGTTAATTTTCGCGCATATTGATTTTATAAAATTACTCGTCATGAAAATAGGGTACAGAAAAGTAATAAAATAATAAAAATATAATAAAACTAATAATACTTATACTATTGATTTTCGCAGTACACATTTACTGTATTGAGTAAAATTGTACTGAGAAAATAAATTACTTTTTATAGTACACATTTTGATATTGGAGAGAAAACATTAGAGAGTGACTAGAGAGAGAAAATGAAAAGGAAAATGAGAGGGGTAAAATTGTCAATAGTGTACTACATCGAGTAAAATGTGTACTGCGAAAATCAGGACCGAAAAAATTGTCTGTCCTTAATGTAGTAAGCTTATAAGGTTTATTCATCCATCATGAGACTATTATATGACAGACCAATATAAGTTTTTTAAACAAAGGAGGCGCATATGAGAAACATAAGCTTAAAATGACCCAATTAGAAGTAAGGTCTTCATTTTATATTTGAATAAAGAATGAAAAAAATGTAGCTGTGTTTGTCGTTTGTAACTTGTACGCATAATTTAAAAAGTTAAACCATCATTTCCAATTTTTTTAATTACTTAAAAAAAAAGGGGTCTTAGGGTCAGATAAGGGTCTAGCCAGCCAGATCCAGATGCAGATCCGTGTTTATACTAGTGGATCCAAATTCGTAGGGTCTGGAATATTAAGATCCATATCCTATTCATCAGGGTAAGGTTAGGGATGGGGACCAAATCAGGATACGTTGCCATCACTGATCATACCGTTTTTCTTCTAAACCTAGCCTAATCAAATCAATACATATACAAACTATATTTTCCCTTAATATCGAATTTAATTATCCTAAAAACTTGAACAATAATATAGATTATAACCTTCAATTAGTGAAATAATTTTATTTATTACTACTAAAATTTTTTTGTAGATAACACCTAACATTCACACTTTCTGTAAAAATAGCACCTAAAGTTTTTTTTTCCCAATAACACCTAACATTTTCTATTTTTTGTCTAATGACAAAAAAAATCATTTTTCCGGTATAAAAAAGTCAAGAAATCGTCTTGACTAACGGATTGATTGCTTTTGATCTTATTTCTTCTTTACCACTGTTAGAATCAGAGGTTTCCCTCTTCTCTCATCCTCCTTTTGCCAAACTCAATTTCCCCTTTCGTTATTTTTCTTCCAATTAAACCCAATTTTCCTCCAATTAACCCCCTCCTTCTAATTCAACTCCTATATCTATAAATATTATAAAAACACAAACAACCCACAAAATATTTTGACACGTAGGAATACTCGTCCATACATAGTGCCACATCATAAGTCATGACACCTCATCATTCCCCCTCTTCATTACTCCAAAGTCCAACCTTTTTCAACTTTCCATCAATCCCAACCCTCACATTTTTTCGGTTACTTCAATTAATCTACTTTTAATTTAATGCATTAAATAAATCCAAAAGACACCGCAAGTTTGTATATATATCACAAATTCTACAATAAAACGGTCTCATGGTTAATTTTAAGTATCTCAAGGTATGATCCTTATACCAATTTGCTTAAAATTCTACGATTAATATTTTTGGTACAATATTATAGAGCATTTACTTTTTATTAGATTTATTTTTACATTTTGCTGTAAAATTTAATTTACATGTAGGAACTCATGATGTAGAAGAGTTCATATATTTTATTTGTAATTAGTTATATTTATCGTTGTAGCATGTAGCACAAGTGTTTTTTTGGGTTTCAAGTTGGACGTTTGCAGACTTATAGTGACACTCTTTTACATGTCCATATAAATATCGTTAGAAGTGATATAGTGCAACGAGATTCTTGAGCAATGTCTCAGTTTGTGCGCAAATGATACAATGAATATGAACAAATTACTACTCAAATGAGATTTTAAAGCCAATGAATATTGGAGATTGCTTCTGTCTATTGTTTTTGCTACTTTTCTGTGCAGAAGATTGGAAGGCGACTATTACGACTACCGATGAACTGATGACAATTTGTTATTTTGGGATTGGATTGTCGATGAATTTACACATGTTTAGGGCGTTTGGAGTTTGTCGATGATTAGTTGATTATTCATTAAATTTAATGCCAAGTTTATATAGAACGGTGCACCCGAAACAAGTTAAAATTATTTTGAGAACAGTAACTTTTTTGTGAGATGGTCTCTTATCGTAAGACGGTCCCATTATATAAAAAAAAACTCATTTAGTAGTATTAAATGAGCAAACATATAATAAAAGTGGACTATCTAACCGTGTGAGACCGTCTTATTTTAGAATTTGTGTTTTGAGAAATTTATAATCTTTATTACGTTGATAACCATTGCTACTGCTGGAGAAATCACGGGTGAGTACAAGATACCGTATAATCTAACAAATATAGAATAAATAATTATCCAAGGTTTTGACATGAAAACTTTAACAGTAAAAAATTAAAGTTGAAATAAAGTGCATTTATTATAAATGGCAAAGTAGATCAATAAAAAACAATTGAAAATATAATTTCGCTGGATCACATAATGTAAAACTTGACTTAACCTCAATGAATGAGCTTGATAAATGTTCAAATTTCCACCCGTAATTTGTTTGGTAACTGCTCATATTTCCACTTGTAGGGTTGTAGCTTAACACAGTAAACATAGTTAACAATATTTCACATTTCAATTAACCACTTGTATTAATAGGAATAACTACGAGCAAGTGCAATAATAGTTTTTTTTTTCCATTGTCTAACAATAATATACGAGTTTAGCTAAGTGAAATAAAGATTTGGAACTACAGGGTTAGAGAATGGATTGTAAAATACGTTTATGTCTCAATTATTTGTTCATTTTTTTTATTAAAATACATATCATTTAATGTTTAGCAACAAGAATTTAATTTGAAATGTATCATTTTCGATTTAGCTAAGTAAAATAAAGATTTGGAAATGAAGGGTTAGAGAATGGATTTCAAATGAAATTATTTTAGCCTTATTTATATTTGATAGTATTTGTATGAAATACAAATTCATAATTTAATAGGTTTGTCAAACATACAAATTGGTCCATCTAAATTTGAAAAAATAATCTTTATTCCTAAACAAACCATTAAGGCAAAGGGAGTAACACTATTATCCTTTTAAATTATTATAATAATAATGAAATATGATTAATATGTTCCAAAACAGTTAATTTGGGTGACAAAAATATTATTCTTCCAATAACTAATTTTCAATAATTTAAGGCATCAAATCGTTACAACCCCGTGATTTTCACGGGAATTAAAACTAGTTCTCAAATTAAAACTCCAAATTGGGCTTAGTTTGTCCAGCTTTCTCCTCTTCTCCAATTATCCTTTCAACTCAATATGTCTTATTCAAGCTCGTCCTCAAACTCATCAAAGCGGGTGAGATGCAATTGTGGCATTCCGATGACCGAGAAAATATCATGGACACATCAAAATTCGGGCAGGAGATTCATGGTCGGCAAGTTCTACAATACAGAGACGGGGTTGCGTGGATATTGTTTCTTCAAGTGGATTGAAGAAGATGTCAATTTGAGGCCTTGTGAACAATTATTGCTCCGTTTTCTTTAGCAATTTTGTAAAATGAAAATGGTGATCATTGTTGGAGATTGATAGAGTTTTGTGAGAGTTTCGGTGTGAGAGAGAAATGTATTGAATGAATGAAACAATGGTAAAGAAGAAATAAGGTTAAAATCAATCCCCTCCAATAGTCCAAACAGTTTCTTGACTTTTTAGACGGAAAACTGATTTTGGTGTCAATAAACAAAAAATAGAAAATTATAGGTGTTGTTGGGCAAAAAAAAATTAGGTGCTATTTCTCTAGAAAACGTAAATGTTAGGTGCTATTTGACAAAAACGCTTACTATTAATATGTTCTATTGCAGTGATTAGGTAATTTTTCGCGAAATTAGAAAGCTTAGCAATTATTAATTAGGGCTCATGGGTGGTGGCAGGTAAAGTAGTTAGGGTGGTTGACAGTTGTTTTGAGTGTGAGTAGGTGGTGCGATGAGGGTGGTGCGTTGGTGAGGAAGGAGGACGATATTGGGTGGTCGAATGGTTGTTATCCGAGTGTGTGGTGGGGAAGTGAGATGACAATTGGGTGGTTGTTATGGGCATGCACGGTGGTTAGGGGTGTTTCGTACGGTGTCTGGTTGGTAGGTGATAAGGGTGGTGGTGGACTGGTGGTCAGGTGGTGGTGGACTAATGGGTAAGAGAGATGATAAGATTGAGTTGTTGGTGTGTGTTGTTGAGTTTTTTTTTTCTTTTTTTAATATTAATTGCTTTGTTCTTTTTTATACCGTATAATAATAATTGATTAGTGTGAGGTTTTTTCTGTGACTAGATTGGCCGGAGTTGATGAACGGGGGGTTGAATGAAGGAGGTGGTGGGCTGGTGTAAGTGTGAGAAGGAAGAAAAAAATTATTAGGGTGAAGAAATGAAAAAACGATAAGGGTAGTATTGCAAAAGATGTATGTGAAAAAATATGTTTCAGTTTTTTCCCTCTCAAATTAACCGTAAGGACAGTACACTATTGGGTGTGGGATTCAAAATTGGAACATGTTATCCACTACACCTTCCTCTTAACCATTATAATATTTTCGGTAATAATGAACGAGTTTTTTTAATACGAGTAACACGCTAAAAAGTTGAACATTTTGTAAGCCAATTCAGATCATCCGTTCTACTTTTATGTGTCACTACTTTAATCTTCTGACACCTCATCATTTTGTATTATCTAAATACTTGTACTTTTTTTTTTTTTGTTTTTTTTTTGGCGGTGGAAGAAAATCGGTCATACCATTGCCTGAGCCGCAATAGAATGAGCGATCTTATTTAAATACCTAGGACAATAGCTTAAGGAAAAACAATGAAAAGAACTAAGGGAATTAAAAATGTCTGCAATAATAGCCTTAATACTCTGGTGCACTTCAGTAGTCCCAACAAATTGAGCAACGAGGTTGAGGCAGTCTGTGGAAGCATCGAGGTGACGATAACCAGCGCTAGCAGCAAACTTAATGGCCTTCCTAAGAGCATCAGCTTCAGCTTGAAGAGGAGAGAAGGCCCAGAACCGAGCATTCCCAACTGAAGTAGCATTGGTAATGGGATTAAACAAAACCCACCCCCCCCCCCGCAGCTGTAAAGTTCAAGTGCCAAGAAGCATCACATTTGATTCTGCAATTATTAGGGCAAAGCGGCCAATGATGCGAACCGGAAAACACTGATGAATCATAGACAAAGTAGGAGTATCCGCAATATCCAGAGCACCAGCTGAAGAAGACGCAAAGTCGCCCTCATCATCATATGAATTCGGATTCAAAGGAGGCATACCCAAACCAGCAAGGACCTCAGAGCTATCCATACTAATCGAAGAGACAAAAGAAGGTAGAAGAGACTGCAGATGGATTTCATGATTCTTAAAAATCTTCATATTACGCAGACACCAGATTTTCCAAAAAACACACACAAAGCTAGTATAGAGACGTGTTTTCTCATCATGCTGGAAGAAATATTGAAACCAATTCAGCATCCAATCCGCAATGGGCAAAGATTCACCATAAAAAGAACGGATCCCCAACTCAGAACCAAACCAAATACGTCTTGACAGAGGGCAATCCCTGAAAAGATGCTCCAAGGTTTCTAAAGGAGAATCATCGTCACAAAAATGACAGACCCCAGACCAATTTAGATGTCGTTTGATGCCTTCACTATCAACCGATAACGAATTGGTAACAATTTTCCACAGCAAGAGTTTCCACTTTCCAGGTAACTTAAGGTTCCAAAGGAATTTCCTTACAATGGCAGTAGAAGCACTAGACAACCTTCTTTTGTCTGTCTCAGAAGCGTGTGAATTCCAGTAAGAATCGAAAGCCAGAGAGTATCCACTTTTGGAAGAGTAAACTCCATTTTTCGAGTGTATCCAAAAAATATCATCACCTTTATCCTGGGTTGGGCAAGGAATTGCGAGAATGTAAGGAACAGAAGCAATACCACAAAATCTGACAATAGCATCTTCATCCCAGGAACCTCCTGGAAGTTGTAACTGAGCCACCAAAAGGTCAGGACAATTAAAAGACTCCAAGGGAGTTGTGTTGAGAGACGCAGATAAAGTAGAACCATTAACCCATTTGTCCTTCCAAACACTCACTTCAGAGGGACATCCAATATCCCATGCCAAACCTGATCTAAGAAGATTCAACCCCCAACCAATACTTCGAATTCCCCAAGAGGCATTATTTCGAAGAGAAACAGAGGTAGAAAGATCAAACCGATTAACGTTTAAGAGGGGCCCCAAAACACTTGAAATAAGAGAATTATCCTTGGACAAAATACGCCAATCCACTTTGGCAAGTAAGCTCTGATTAAAGCACACAGGGTATTTTTAATACCAAGACCACCACGATACTTAGGCAAACCTAGAAACATACCACTACACCAATGTAGACCTTTGCTATTACCGCTCCCACTCCACCAGAAATGTGAAAATAAACTATTAAGCTTATTAGTCACACTTATCGGCAATTTGAATGTCGATAGAGAATAAATAGAAAGGGAAGAGAGGACCGAGTTAATGAGCAGAAGTCTACCCGCAGGTGATAGGAAATGATTATTCCAGGAATGAATACGCTTAGTGACCGTTTCCAAAATATACGCAAAAATCCTCTTTTTAGAACCTCCGAAATCCATAGGCAATCCCAAATATTTTCCCATTGGACGATTCTTCTTAACTTGTAGTATTTTCAAACATCTTCGTGTATTAAGCATAGTGCAATTTGGACTAAAAGAAACAGCCGATTTGTCCTCATTCAAACGCTGACCCGAAGCTTGACAAAAAATTTTAATAATTCGCATAAGAGATTGACAAAAAGCCGGCCTAGCTTTGATGAAGAAAATAGAATCATCAGCAAAGAAAAGATGTGAAATGGCAGGGGCTCTTCTAGCCACTCGAATACGCCTAATCACACCCCTTGATTGAGCATGAGAAAGATTCTTGGAAAAGGCTTCAGTACATAGAGCAAATAAGAACGGCGACAATGGATCCCCCTGACGGAGCCCATTCCTAGGCTTAAAGAAACGACCAGTAACTCCATTAATAGAAATACCATATGAAACTGTAGAGATGCAATTCATGACAAGAGAAATAAACTGCTCCGGGAAATTCATATAAACCAACGTAGCCTTAATAAAGTTCCATTGCAACCGATCATAAGCCTTGCTCATGTCAATTTTAAAGGCTAACTCACCTTCCAGGCCCGTAGTTTTCCTTGAAATATGGTGTAGTAATTCATGCGAAATAAGAATATTATCTGAAATGTTACGACCTGGGATAAACCCATTCTGAAAATGCCCGACCAAGGAGGGCATAAGACCTTTCAGCCTATTAGAAATGCATTTGGTGACAATCTTCATGATAACATTACACAGACTAATAGGTCGGTATTGATCAATAGTTTCAGGACAACTTGTTTTAGGAATCAAAGTGATAACCGTTTTGTTAAAATCAGAGAGAATGTGTCCTGTAGATAACATATGCAAGACGGCCAAACAAATGTCATCTTTAATATGAAACCAAAACTTATGGTAAAAGAGAGCCGGAATACCATCATATCCAGGAGATTTTAACGGAGATAATTGAAAAACAGCAGCACGGACTTCTTGTTTAGAATAAGGCTTTGTCAGAGCCAGTTGCTCATCCACACTTAACTTCCTTTGAATATTAGCAAAGAAATCACCATAAGTACCCAAAAAGTCATCAAAAGAAGGGTAAATCACGGAGGAACCAAAAAGGGCCGAGAAATGATCTTCAAATTGGGCCCTTATACTCAGATCTTCATGAACCCACGAATTATTAGGAAGCTTAAGGCCCATAATGAAGTTACGCTTAACCTTATTCTTAACCGAGTTAAAGAAAAACTTAGTACATCCGTCACCCTTCTGAAGCCAATGTAGCTTGGCTCTTTGTTTCCAATAAAGAGCAGCAGCCCTATTAAATTCAAGATAAGATGCATGAGTTTGATCATATCCGTCCTCATGTGACCCATTAAAAACATCAGAAAGATCCGACTCCAAACGCTGGTCAAAATCCGACCACTTAGCCCCCCATTCAGCCCTCTTTTCCCTGGACCATTTATGGATACTAGTTTTGGATCTCAAAAGTTTAGTAGACAGCTTAAAAGAGACAGATCCCCTATCCAATCCGGCCCAATTGTTTTTAAGAACCGACGTGCAGCCATCCATTTCTATGGCCCATGCTTCCAATTTAATATGTGAACGTCTCTTTTTCCCAAAAAAATCCGTGTCAAAAATAATAGGGGCGTGATCTGACCCTTGGATTGGAAGGTGACGTAACCCAGACTCCGGGAAAAGATTAACCCAACAAGAAGAAGCTAAAGCTTTGTCAAGTCGTTCATAAATTCTAGCTGGCCCTTTACGGTTGTTGCACCAAGTATATTTTGGTCCTTTAAACGGAATATCTGACAAACCATTACGAGCTTTCCATTCCGAGAAAGTAATAGCTCCTTTCGGAGTACCACGAGAACCACCCAGTTTATCATCCAGGAACTCGATTTGATTAAAATCACCAATAATAACAAAATGAGAGTCTAAGGTTTTAATCCAATCTTCAAGTTTTGACCAAACCTGAGAGCGGTCATCAGTAGCCGGAGCACCATAAACACAAATAACATACCAGAAACGAGCGGGGCTTGCATTAACCTTGAAAATAAGAAAGTTATAGCACTTGAAAATACACAAAACATCAAAAGAGTGCTTTCAGCCAACCCATAGGCCTCCCCTACTGTCCAAGGCATCCATCCCAGGGACATTAACAAAACCAAAGGATCTAAACATCGGAGAGACAACATCAACCTTACACTTAGTTTCTGATAAAAAAATAAAGTCAAAGTTCGAGTTATAAACATTAAACATTAAGTACAAGTATCTACAATCATAAATACTTGTACTTAATGTTTAATGTTTATCCCAAATAGAGAGATAGTGAGACACAAGATGAAACATGAAAATGAGACAGAAATTCCAAACTGCTTTGTCAATATCTCAACAAAACACCTCTTTTTTGAATGAGGTAATTATTATTATATATAAAAAGGGAAAGATTGTTTACGGAAAATTATTAATTACAACATTTTATATACCATTTATTCAAATTATTATTATTTTTGGAAAAAAGAACTAAAATTATTAGCATAAAATGACATTTTAGTAGAATTTGGTAGCAAGTTGCTTCTGAAGCAAATAAAAGTGAATATTGTGGCCTAGTTGAATTGTTTTCCTCCTGAACATGTTTGTTTTTATGACCACGTTAACGTATCTCTAAAGTGAGAGGTGTTGATACTTTTTTTTTTGTTTTCTAAAAACGTCTTCTTTGAAAGATGAGTGAAGTTAAAGTGTATTAAGCAACACAAATTCTCATGGAAGGCGGACACTATTCGTCCCAAGTTGAGGACGGATAATTTCTCTTCACAATATGCAAGTAGTAATCAATTAAAATTTAAATAGAATACCCTATTTGCCTTTCCATTTGTTTTATTATGAAGGAGTACTATCCGTCTTTAACTTGTGACGAGTAATACCTTTTTCACTGCTATGTCATTAAACAAATAAACAATCACATGTATGGAAAGTGACGAGGAGTTGAGGACCCAAGCCATCTAATCCTTTTTAGGGAATAAAGTCTATCCCAATTCCCAAACCACAACCATTTATTTCATTCCTTTTGTATTTTATTCTCTTTATATCGATTTGTATCAGATCGAACTCAATATAAATTGTAGATGTCGTATGATTAGCTCTTTCTTATGGTTTTGCCGAAACCATAACAATTTTGACGATTAAAATCTTCAAAGTACCATTAAAAAGTAAAATGTGCCACGTTTACTTGAGCAAAATGATCTAATGACCCCCTCTCATCTTCATGTTACCATTTACAAAATGTACAACAAAATATATATATATATATATATATATATATATATATATATATATATATATAT
Source organism: Silene conica (assembly GCA_029255685.2). Taxonomy (NCBI): domain Eukaryota; kingdom Viridiplantae; phylum Streptophyta; class Magnoliopsida; order Caryophyllales; family Caryophyllaceae; genus Silene; species Silene conica. The sequence goes on from CM055312.2 coordinate 78,092,153, forward strand.
ATATATATATAGAGAGATGGGATCACATGAGTCCACCTAAATATTTGAGTCCATGAGTCTAACAATGATATCATAAGTTGTATAAAAAAGTATCACGTGTTTTCAATATCAAATTTTTTTCCTTTTTTTGTTTTTTTCTTTTTCAATATTACTTTTTTTTTTCTTTTTTTTGCCTTTTCTTTTAAAATGACATTTTCTTTATTAAAAAAAATCCATTTTTTAGTATGCATTTTTTTTAAAACAAACACGTTTTTTTTAATAAAATGGCGTTTTTTCTCGAATTTTTTTTTCGTTACAATATCACAAATTACTCAATACAATATCACCGGTTCTTTAAAATAATATCACAAAAAAAAAAATTCGAGAAAAAAATATTTCGGAAAAAAAATTCGAGAGAAAAAATTGAAAAAAAAAATTTCCGGGCAAAAACGTTCTTGAAAAAATTTCGTGATATTGTTTAATATTGTGTGTGATATTGTTTAACAAAAGACGTGTTTTCTCGAAATTTTTTTTCATTACAATATCACAAGTTACTCAATACAATATCACCGGTTCTTCAAAACAATATCACAAAAAAAAAATCGAGAAAAAAATATTTCGGAAAAAAAAAATTCGGGAGAAAAAATTGAAAAAAAATTTGAAAAAAATATTTCTGGGAAAAAAATTTCGTGATATTGTTTAATATAGTGCGTGATATTGTTTAACAAAAGGCGTTTTTTCTCGAAATTTTTTTTCATTATAATTTCACAAATTACTCAATACAATATCACCGGTTCTTCAAAATAATATCACAAAAAAAAAATTTGAAAAAAAAATTTTGAAAAAAAAATCGAGAAAAAAAACTGAAAAAAAAAAATTTTGAAAAAAAAATTTCAGGAAAAAAAGTATTGGAAAAAATTTCGTGATATTGTTTATATGGTATGTGATATTGTTTCCTTTGATATTGTATTGAAAAGGTTGTGACATTGTGATATTGTAGTGTAAAAAAACGTGATATTTTTTAATACAACTTGTGATACTCCAAATGGACTCATGGACTCAAATATTTAGGTGGACTCACCGGATCCCGCCTCTATATATATATATATATATATATATAGGTATAAAATATTAAAAGAGAGTAAATATACGAAGTATAAAATATTAATTATATGAAGTCCTTATGATAAAGTATATACGAATAACGATAATTTAGAGAAGGTAATGGACGAGACAATTCGTGAACAATTTGAACTCAGCTCGGTTGAAGCTTGACTTGCGCGAGCTTGACTCGATAACTTAACGAGTCAAGCCAAGTAAACTTTGGCTCAACTCGAACATGTGTGATAAGATAATATTTTACTCTTATTTTATAAAAATATTTATCACGATTATATCTTTGAATAACAATATTAAACGTTTTTATTGATCTGCCCAATAATTCTATACCTAACCTCTAGATTATGTTTTCCAAAATATCCAAAGGAAAATAAAATAACATATTGGCTCGAATTGAGCTCGAACTTGGCGTAAACTTGGGTTAAAACTTGCGAGCATGGTAGTGAGCTCAATGTTTTTAAGCTCGGGTGAGCTCGAGATCGGCTAAAACTTGAGTTTTATTTCATAACCGTAAGCTGAGCTAGTAAGGCCAAGCTCGAGTCGATCCGGCTTGTTATTAACCCTAAGTCGATAACAACAACTAATACATATACGGCAAATAATCTGTTTTGATATCCAAATCCAAATACGATACAATACTACCTTCAATTATGTTTCTATTCATACTAACTTTCAAATTAACAATTATAATAATTAATCCTCAAATCTACCCACTTTCTGTAATTTAATTCTATGTTATACGAGAACAAATTTTCCGTCTCTACAAAAAAAGGGATCAAATATTAGCGGTTTAACGTCAAATGTAACCAATATAAATATCTAAGTTAACAAGTTATTTTTTTACATGGCTACATTTACTCTTAAAATGATGTTATTTAATTCGTCTTCTCTTTTCAATGAAAATTTGTGATAGGAGAAATTGGAGTGCATCCAAATCAATCTCAATTCTCAATGATGAATAAAAAACATGAGGAATAACAAACAGACACCCAAAATGTTAACGGACGACGATCGATTGACATATTTATTATTTAACGCAGACACATTATTAATTTCCTCATTTCCAAACTTTTTAGATGCCTGCATTTGCAATTCGCATCTTCCAAATTCCACCTTCCTAAATATAACCACATTATTTACCAAAACAAATTAAAACAATATTCCGTAATATTAATACGTATGAGTAGATCTTTTAAGAGACGGTTAATTACCCAATTTTCACCAAAATCCTTCAGCACACCCACCTTCAATAGTCAATACATACTACATGTTCCATACATCATACATGGGTTGAGACTCGAGAGAATCACGTTACGCCATTTAACAACAAAAATAACACAACACAACAATTTTGTTCTAAACAATTCTTACCTTCTTCTTCCTCCATTCTTTTTCTCTTTCTTTTCGACGTCGGCCGCCACCACCACCACCAGCTTTATCTTTGTAATTTTGTAAGTTTTGCCATTTACCCACATTTTTATCTTCAATTCCCAATTAAAAAATGTATAATGTGGGCTGAGTTAATGCCTTAAAAAAATACATTATTTGTGTGTAGCCCTTGTTATGCAGGAATTTTGATTGATCAAACCATATATCAATCATAATTCTAGTAGGGGCTGAACATTTTTTAATTATAATAATATTTCGAGATTAAAAAAAAAATTGATTTGTATAAGAAATGGGAGAGATAGTGAAACAAATCTTAACAAGGCCTGTCCAGTTAGCGGACCAGGTATCGAAAGCGGCCGACGAGGCCAACCAATTTCGGCCTGAATGCTTAGAGTTACAATCAAAGACCAAGAAGCTAGCGGACCTAATCCGGCAGGCTGCCCGTGCAAGTAATGATTTATATGAGCGCCCAACCCGCCGGATTATTGACGAGACCGAGCAGGTCCTGGAAAAGGCTCTCGCTCTCGTTGATAAATGTAGAACCCGCTCGTTTTTCAAGCGGGTTTTTACAATTATACCCAATGCTGCCTTTAGAAAAATGTCGTCACAACTTGACAATTCCGTAGGGGACGTAACGTGGCTACTTCGTGTGTCTGCAACACGTACAGATGATGATGACGCTGATATAGGGTACCTTGGCTTACCCCCTATTGCTCAAAACGAGCCTATATTATGTCTCATTTGGGAGCAAGTGGCCAACCTTTCTTCGGCCTCGTTAGAAGAGCGGGCAGATGCCGCGGCCCAATTGGAATCGTTGGCTCGTGACAATGACCGTTATATTAAGCTTATTATTGAAGAAGGTGGGGTGGTACCGCTTTTGAAGCTGGCCAAGGAGGGTAAGCCTGAAGGACAGGAATACGCGGCTCGAGCAATAGGGCATCTAGGTAGGGACCCGGAAAGTGTGCAACAAATTGTGAACGCGGGTGTTTCGTCTGTGTTTGCTAAGATTCTAAAAGACGGGCAGATGAAAGTTCAGGCCGTGGTGGCGTGGGCTGTATCTGAATTGGCCGCGCATTACCCGAAATGCCAAGATCATTTTGCTCAAAACAATGTGATTCGGTTGTTGGTTAGTCATTTGGCCTTTGAAACTATACAAGAGCATAGTAAATACGCCATCGCTAAGAGACAAAAGATGTCGATTCATTCTATTTTATTGGATAGCAAGAGTGATCATCACCAGCAACATCAACATCAACACCAACACCAACATCAACATCAACATCATACCTCTGGTGGTGCTAGCGAATACGACGATGATACTAAGCGGTCTACTGTGGTCACTAACCAGATGAAACCCCAAGCTGGGGGCCACCCTGATCAGCAAATGGCCAATCTGATTTCGGACACATTGGGGAAGCCAGGTAGTGCAAAGAATGTTAAGAATAATAATCAAAATACTAGGCATAACAATCATGTGTTGGCAGGAGGGAGTATAAAGGGGGGAAGGGAATATGAGGACCCGGCCATCAAGGCAGAAATGAAAGCAATGTCAGCAAGGGCTCTGTGGCATTTAGCACAAGGTAATGTCTCCATTTGTCGAAGCATAACAGAATCACGAGCATTGCTTTGTTTCGCTGTGTTACTTGAGAAGGGTCCAGATGAGGTTAAGTACAATTCCGCCATGGCAGTGATGGAAATCACGAGTGTGGCCGAGGAGAACACGGATTTAAGGCGGACTGCCTTTAAACCCACCTCTCCTGCCGCCAAAGCAGTACTGGACCAACTCCTGAAAGTTGTCACAGAAGAAAACTCTGACCTTTTACTCCCCTGTATCAAGTCAATAGGGAACTTGGCTAGGACATTTAGGGCAACCGAGACACGTGTCATTGATCCATTAGTCAAACTCCTGGACGAGAGGGAAACGGAGGTCATGTTTGAGTCAGTGGTTGCATTACTCAAATTCGCCAACTCGGACAATTTCTTACATGGGACACACTGCAAGTCGATAATCCACGGGGGTGGAGTTAAGCATTTGATACAATTAGTGTACTTTGGGGAGCAACTGGTTCAAATTCCGGCAATAATATTAATGTGTTACATAGCACTTCATGTGCCGGATAGCCCGGCTTTAGCTCAAGAAGATAATGTGCTTATAGTGTTGGAATGGGCTTTAAAGCAAAGCCATATTATGATGGATCCTCAAGTTGATGAGCTATTGCCAGAGGCTAAGGGTAGGCTTGAACTTTACCAGTCTAGAGGTTCTAGATTTTAGATGTTTACGATTCGTGGCATAGCTCAAGAGTAAAATTAGTAGTAAAATGGAAGTTTTCACTCAAACTTGCATTACATCATGAATTAATGCATTACTGTGAGGGGTAAATTATAATATCGAGGGCTGTTTTTCGTTGTAGAGAGTGTAATCTTTTTGGTTTTATCGTCATTCCTTTTTGATATCGTAATCTGTTGGAGACTTGGAGTGTATATACATGAAAGGCTAGTTCATATTCGCTTGTAGTCGTGATTATAGTTGTTAAGTACTTGTTGAATTGCAATGAAAATCTCGGTTTTTTGTCTATTTTTCTTAAGTTTAAAGTCATTTTCATTTTCGCTGGAGGCAGAGTTATTGTTCGAGTCGTTTTGAATTGCAATGTAATTAGCCATTACGGTTCAATCTCCTTCGTTTTAATATTCTCGAGTTTTTGACGGACATATATAAAAGATTGTGTATAACACTATACCATACCTGATTGCCACTTTTGCAAGCATAGGCGGGATGGAACCGCTTAGATGATGTTGTCGCCTTGTCGGTCTATGCATTGTTAGTATGTACATCCTTGATATGTTGCTATTGGTAACCCGAAAGTTAAAAGAGAAAGATGCCAAGTATGTTGTAAGGGAAAGATGCCAAGTATGTTGTTTGTTTCTTGAAGTTGAAAATGGTTGAATTGTAGCCCATACAAGGATCAAACGTACTGAAATTCTAGTTGGAAAAGAGGTATCAGTGCTGAATTATTGAACCAACTCAACATTTATTTGTCTGCTGGCTGTATTTGTCGCACTTTGTGGGAAGAAACTGATCAAAGTACAATATGTTCCTTATTATTGTAAAAACATTTGGCTAAGAATCGAAGTTTGAGACGACTTCTTGGAGCTTGGTTGAGAATCGAAGTTTGTCGGATGGCTCGTGTTATTAGTCGTATGGGTGTGCAATTATAGTGACAATAATCGTATCTCTTCAATTACTAAACCAAAAGGTTGTGCATGATGTCAAATTTGAGTATGGTAGTGGCACGATAATTCGAAGCAGAATTTGCATAAGTGAGATGGATATAGCATAAAGGGTGCAAATTGGGTACCAATAGTGATAGTTGAGTCAATACTCAATATGAAACAAGTTTATGAATGGATTACTGGTGGTGCATTGGGAAGAACTATAGAAGCTAAACTTTTATCGATAACATGAAAGACGATCTATAAGATGAAAGACACTCAAAGGACAGTGATGAAAAATTAGCTAATGGCTATGTCCGATTGTCCGGTGTCCCTGTAATCAATTCAAACAACAATAAAGCCATAACTTCAAACTGAGTTGTTTAAATCGGCTCATATGACTCAATTGTTTAACTCAAATTGATAAAACAAGTTACGATGATAGAATACTTTGTTTGTATGTAGTTGATACGTGCAGGTTCTTCTTGTGGAAAATTTGGTGTGGTTCTGTTCTTTGGTATATATAATTGGAAGTTTATAAGATAAGCATCTTGGGCATTTGGTCTAGTGGTATGATTCTCGCTTTGGGTGCGAGAGGTCCCGAGTTCGATTCTCGGAATGCCCCACTTTTTGCCAACTTAAATTAATATGGCGTAGATTTCTTTGGTAATTTTTATGAACATTTTCAAAGTACGGAATTAAGGATTTAAACTTTTTTTACCATCTGAGTTGATTTGAGTTGGTTGTTAACTTGTACTCGGTAGCTACATTTAATTGCTTTGTTAAGTACAAAAAAATCAGTTCAAACTCTTAACCCGTATTGCATTTTGGCAATAAATTTTCTTTGGTTTAACGTTTTAGCTTTGCAACATTCTAAGACTTTCTTGTAAATCAAATTAAGACATATAGACAGGAAAAGTTGAGTTATCCGACTTGAAGTCTTAAACTATATACAAAGGTAAGTAGGTAACGTGGGAAAAAACCGAGTATTTAAGAAAAGGTGGAAAAAAATAGGTGGGGTATGTAAGTGTGAGTCGGTAGTTGAGGTAGGTATTGACATTTTATATCCGTTTATAGTAAGTTTTACCATTAGTCTGGTATGGAGGGAGTAATATAGAGTGAATTTATTTGATATGATTTATGAACTTTTTTTAAAAAAATAGGTAAGTAGCGGTTTAACTGGTTTGTGAGGCTAAGTTGCTACTCCAAGTTAAGGGTGTTAACGGGTCCAAGACCGAACCAGACCGCAAAGATCCGTTGATCGGACAACCCCTTATCCAAATCCCGAGACTAGACCGGACTGAAGTCTTTTTAGGTCTGATTTTTTTCGGGTTTAGATTGGACCAGTTCTATTTTTGAAGAAAATTTCACGTGATTTTTTTTTTCGTAGATCGAATTTCCTTTAAGAAAACATTTTAAGAATAAATAGTGATTTAGCATTCAAGATTTTGGATTTAGAAATTAGAATATACTCGTAGAAGTTATGCATAACTGGTAGGGTTGGGTAAAAATAGTAATATAGAATACTCCCTAAAATCTAGTCATATTTATGGAAGCCCATAAACAAAAATCTAGCCCAAACACATCATTAAGGATTCCATTAAGGGGGTGTTTGGTTGGGGCATTTGGAATGAATTGGAATGGATTTTACCCATTTAAGTGTTTGGTTAGAACCTTTTGGAATGGAGTTTGATACCCAAGGGGTTCCAAATCCATTCCAAACCCTTGGAATCTCATACCCATGTCTCAACCCAAGGTTCTAACTCCATTCCATCCCATCCCAAATTTATATATTTTTTATAAAACATTTTATGTGGATTTTTTTCATAGAACATTTTATGTGAATTTTTTTCATAAAAAAAAGTTACGTTTTTTTCATAAAATATTTTATGTGGATTTTTTTCATAAAGTATTTTATGTGAATTTTTTTCATAAAAAAAGTTGCGTATTTTTCATAAAACATGTTATGTGGATTTTTTTCATAAAACATGTTATGTGGATTTTTTTTCATAAAACATTTTATGTGGATTTTTTCGTAAAACATTTTATGTGAATTTTTTTTATAAAACATTTTATGCGGATTTTTGTCATAAAAAAAAGTTGCGTATTTTTCATAAAACATTTTATGTGAATTTTTTTCATAAAACATTTTATGTGGATTTTTTTCGTAAAACATTTTATGTGGATTTTTTTCGGTCTTAGAATAATTTTGATATTGTCGTATTAAATGAACACGAGTCATTTGATTTTTATGGATTAATTTGAATTTTGGCTTTGTTGTAGTTAATTTCAATTCAAAATAATATCATTTCAGTTATCTATGATAAAGAAAATGAAATAATTTGAAATCCATTCTAAATGTAAATCAAACAATAAGAATGACATTTACAATCTATTACGAGATCAAACTAAACAAGCATTAATAAGTATGAGATTCTAACTCCATACCTCGTTGATATTAGAATCCATTCCATTCCATTTCAATTGTTTGAACCAAACGGCCCCTAAGATAGTTGTTCGGAATGACAACTAACAAAGTCAAGTCTTATTCAATACTTCATAACATGATTAATTGCACTTAAAGGCGTTAAAGGCTAGATTGTCTGGATCAACCCTCACCTGTCCCTAGTAGTGAAACAGATTGCTTTCATCAACTTGAGTCAAAAATTAACCTGTGATATTGACAGGTTAGAACGAGTTGGGTTGGGTAGGGCGTTTAAGATCGAGTTAAATTTATTTTTTCCTAAAACATTCATGAGCAATATGGTTGCTTGCAAGTTGAGCATCAAGATGTATTAGAGTCATGTTAAAGTTTGAGTCAATAAGGTGAGGCCGGAAAAATTCAACCCTAGTTAACCTAGCGGGTAGGAAAAGATCGAAAACGTATGTGTTAGATAGGTTGGAGGAAGGGCGATCCAAAAAGCAGGTTAGCCGGGATGTTTCGACCCACTCTTGACCACCTCTACGGCTAGTGGATAAACTTGTGGCAAACTCTCCCATCTTCCTTTTGTATGGAAAAAAAAGCGGGAAAAAGCAAAAGCACAAGAAAACAAAGAAAACTAAAACAAGTGGAAATCTTAGTCTTTCCCGGGTTAAAGTTTCCAATTCCTTCTCCCCACCTCACCAATCTAACGTCCCTATTCCATTTCAATTCCACTTTCTATTTTCTACCTCTTCCGCCATGAATCCCCTTTTCTTCTTCATTCTCATCTTCGTAGTCCGTCTTTCAGGTAACTCTCCTATAAAACCGTCCATCAACCATTCAAGACAAAAAAACCTTACATTTATTCAACTTTAAAGTTTATTTTCTTCAATTATTAAAACATGGATCATCATTATTACAAATTGATACCCATACATCCCACGTTAGCCTGTTTATATAGCAAAATCTTGCTATTGTTGTTTGGTCGGTCGTATAACTCGTAAGTCTTAAGTCATAACTCGTATGATCCAAGGTGCTGTGAAACAAATTGTATTCTTACTATATTTTTTTTGACAATTAAATGAATAGCATCACCAAGAACCATCAAAGCGCCATCCTTTAGACTAGTGAATAAGTGCAGTCACACAGTATGGCCGGGCCTACTTTCGGGTTCTAAGTCGCCACCGTTACCTACTACCGGTTTTTCCCTCAAACCAGACAAGTCCCGAACCTTCACTTTCCCTCATTCCTGGTCGGGTCGGATATGGGGTCGGACACACTGTGCTGTCAACGCCGCTGGTAAATTCTCCTGTCTCACCGGCGATTGCGCCTCTGGCAAGGTCTCGTGTGGTGGTTCAGGTGCTACTCCTCCTGCCACCCTCGCTGAATTCACCCTTAACGGCGCAGGTAGGTTCGTAACTTTTACTCTCCACAAATTATTAAATATAAGACCGTCCCACAGGGTGAGACGTTGAGACAGTTTTTGATTATTAATTGTTTAGGTGGACTGGACTTTTACGATGTTAGCCTTGTCGATGGATACAACCTCCCAATGCTAGTAACGCCTCGTGGAGGTCACGGAGGCAATTGCAGTCCGACAGGGTGTTTGGTTGATTTAAATGAAGGGTGCCCTAAAGAGTTGAGTGTGATAACAACACGCGGGAATGCTAGCAAGAGTATCAAAGTTGGAACTGCAGTGGCATGTAGGAGTGCTTGCGAGGCGTTTGGGAACCCCGAGTATTGTTGTAGTGAAGGGTTTAATACGCCTGATACTTGCCATCCATCGGTGTACTCGACTTTGTTTAAGCAAGCTTGTCCACGGTCGTATAGCTATGCATATGATGATAAGACTAGTACCTTCACTTGTGCTTCCGCAGATTATATCATTGTCTTTTGTCCTCCTCCGTACACAAGGTAACAATTCTTGATCTTGTGTTTGAAACCTTTCTTATAGCAAATGCTAGATTATGATTGCCTATAGACGATCAGAGGATACCATTGTCACATGAATTTATCGGTCCATACTTGACGAATTAGGTTCCAATTACAAAAATCGGGAGACAGTCTGTAAGGATTTGATTAGTTGTAGTGATGAGTAATTTAATTTGTATGTCAACAAGCCTGGTATGATACAGTATAATTATTGTGTTAGTGTGAAGCGGTCGCTCAATAGGTTGTGTGAGACCGTCTCATTTGAACATTTGTGACAGTAAGGTGGGTTGTTTGGTGTGAACTGTTGCAGCAACAAATTACTGGGAGCTAGAAGAATGGCAGGTGAACTGCCATTGGTGAACAAAACAATGATGCACCTGCGTTCAAGAAGTTTTTGCTAAAATGGTGTCGAAAACCAAACTATTTACCAAAATAGCGCTCATTTCAAACTATTTACCAAAAATGGTTCCACGTCATCAATTCCAATTTTTTAATTTTTTTTTTCAGAAATTCAATACTTGTCGCTGTCTGGGACAGCGACATGTTACTTGCTTGTTTCGATATTTGCCGAGCTAACTTCGTCATGTCCGTTCTCCTTACTCCGACCACCAAATAATGAAATACGACCACCATTCTCATCTACTCATTTCCCTTATCGTATTCGGATTGTTGGTTGAGGTATTTGCTCCATGATTTGAGCAAAAAACGAGTCCTAATATGGCCGTTCACAAACAATTTCGGTATCGAAATATTGAGACTAATTGGCAAAATGGTGTCTCAAACTTTAGGCTCCCCGGCCATGGAATCGCCACTGACACCTCCTTACACGGGAAATGCTCATACGATTTTGTGTCGATTGTCGTCTTGGTTTTGCTATTTTTTGGCTCCTCTCGTTTCCAAACATATACGTTGGAATCTTCACTCCCACAAATTACATATTTCCCATCTGGGCTGAACGATGCTGCTATTTGACTGCTTGTATTCCGAAATCCTGTCGCATTTAAATGCAAATATTCTTAGTACGCACCTATTCATGAAGTACAGTAGCAATCAGGCGTACAAAATTGGGAGTATCATCATGGTTGTATTTATTGTACCCCATTGGCTCGTCATAAATGGAAGCTTGTAAGATATGTTTGGTAACATCAAATTGGCATTATATGACTGACTACATTATATGGAATGGTGGTGAGCTTTCGTACCTTGGAACTTCTGGAGTACGTCTGAGCCATCAAATATCCGTATCCTCGAGTCAGCGGAAGTTACAAGGACTTCAGTAGGGTTTTCTGGCATAAACTGCATAAAAATGTGAAGATTTAATCAAAGCATTTGTTGTCCTGTGTATGAAGGACAACAAAATGCATTTGTTGTCCTGTGTATGAAGGACAACAAAATGCGTTTAGCCCCTTGGAGAAAACTCAACTACATGCAGGCTAAATGGGATATTAATACTAATTGTAATCATCCCTACTCATCACCCCACATCATCAACAAATAAGAGATCAACCTGCAAGTATCAAAACACCAATAAGAGACAAATTTCTCAATATTTCGATACCGAAATTGTTTGTGAACGGCCATATTAGGACTCGTTTTTTGCTCAAATCATGGAGCAAATACCTCAATCAACAATCCGAATACGATAAGGGAAGTGAGTAGATGAGAATGGTGGTCGTATTTCATTATTTGGCGGTCGGAATAAGGAGAACGGACATGACGAATTTAGCTCGGCAAATATCGAAACAAGCAAGTAACATGTCGCTGTCCCAGACAGCGACAAGTATTGAATTTCTGAAAAAAAAAATAAAAAATTGGAATTGATGACGTGGAACCATTTTTGGTAAATAGTTTGAAATGAGCGCTATTTTGGTAAATAGTTTGGTTTTCGACACCATTTTAGCAAAAACTTCTGCGTTCAAGGGGTATCAAGGGCATCAAGGCATCCCCAGGTTTATCCCCAGGTTTCGCTTTTCCTCTATTTTCTTGCTGATGGCATTACAATTCTTAGTGCTGTTATCCGAATCAGATTCTGTGGTCTTGCTCACGGACATTCATCCGAAATTTCAGGGCGGTAGTAGAAGGGAAGTGGCCGTGGGAGTCATCTTTCGACCCCACCAGCTCCTTCAAACTTCTACCGTTTCCACTTTAATTTCTGAACTTCCCCTTAACCTTTTGTTGTCCGAAAGATGTAAATCTCGACCATACACCGTTTTGCCGCCTCTATTTTCTCCTTGCCATAAATGGTCAATTTTGAAACTTAATCTATCTCATGCCATTTCCTAAACATCTATAAGAGACTTCCTATCCTTCCTAAATCCTAAGTGTCAATCTTCTATGCTTATTTTGAACATAATGTACAACATACGTTCATCCTTGTTTCACTACCGCGTGATACGGTATCATTATCGTTTTACAAAGCTCAAGTTTATCATGTTTTCAAGGATGTAGCAATCCGTCCAGAGAACTTGATTTGATTTACAAGGAAGGCTCCTTATCTTGGTGATTATTTATGCCCTGCCTTGTAGGTTTCAAGCCATGGTAATACTTCATGAAAAACGTCTAGACTCTAGAGTACATGAGTAAACAAATTGCTACGCAGTGGGGGACATGTGGTTATTGTTATCGTATGAACGTTAAATTTACATATTAAAATAAAAGCACAATCAAAATATAAAGGTAAAAACATCAACAAACAAATGACTCGGACAGATAGATTAAATGGCTTAATGACTAGATTCAGGAATCAAGATATATAGGTGAATCAAAGAGGGATAAAGTTCTTATGAAAGATAAGATCATTTGTATGGAAATTTGTTGCATCATTATAACATTACAAGGATGGGCAATAATAAAGTGAAATACTTACTCCATTCCAATCATTTCTAGACTGGTAGGTTGCAAATTCATGTTCCACATCGGTAGTGTAAAGGTGAAATATCACCTTTATAAGTGTCCTGAAAATATAATAGTACGAGACCTTTTGGGAAGGAGCCCAAGAGGAAATTCGTGAGGGCTTGACCCAAAGCGGACAACATCGTACTATTATGGACAATGAACACTGACGCAGTAGAGGCCCAAGACGGGGTATTCACGCTTCCGCACAACAATTGGCACCAGAGCTAAGGTTCTGATTTGGGATCTGATTCCGCGTTAGTTGTCTTTTAGGCTTTATTTGGGTTTCTTGATTTTGGGTGAAAAGATGTTGGGAACGAATGTTTTGAATGTTAAAGAGTTCACTAGGAGAAATAGTTTGGGTTGTGGCAGTTGAAGATCAGAGCTTTGCTTAGACAACAAGGCGTCTGGTCTGTTAAGCTATCAACTTTTGTCTTTGCACCTCAATGAGGCGGTTTGCACGCATGAGGTGGGTGGTTTGGGGCTCCAGGTGGAGTTGTTGTGACTCTTGAAAGAGAGCTGTTGGGATCTCGTAAATGGTTGTTGAAACTTCGACGGGAGTTTATGCTTGGGAGCTTTTGGGTTGGACTTGCTAGTCTAACAGTTTGTACCTTTGATGGAGGTAATTTGTGCTCACTTAGAATGTTTGGATTTTCGACTTGAGCTTTGTTGCCTTGGTGTAGGCATATTTATGGTGGTCATGACACCTAGTATACCAAGTGAGACATTTGTTTTGTTCGTGGTGTTTGTGTTCTTTTGGGACAGTTTGGTACGACGGTACGTTTAGCCACGTTATTTGAAGGAGAATTTTTTTTTGGGGGTCTCGTGTGTTGTTTTGGTACACCGTTCCATCATAGTGACATTGAGTATCTCATATATTTGTGTTGACGTTTGGTAGCTTTTGGTCTCTTTAGAGTTTGCTACATTTGGCCTTCCTATTGGTATGAAGATATGTTGAGCCTAAAATTAGCCTGGTCAGAACTCCTTCTAGTCCGACCGGTCAATACAAGCCAAGCAAGGAGCCTTCCGGAAAAACCCATATATTCAAGACGGATCAAGGCGTAATCTACCCAAGCACACGCGTGTCCAAATAAGAAATAAGAGCTGAGCCGAATGAAGCAGGATTGTGCCTGATCTGCCTGCCCTGATCAGCAAAGCAGCAATTGAATAAAGAGAAGATCTTAGCTCCTACTTTTGAGGAAGACTAAGTCATAAACCCTTATAGCACTAGAGAAACGTGTGATTAGTGCATATAAGATAGACGTTGGGGTTAAAATAGTCAGCCCGGATTAATATGGAAAAAGTCCTATTAATCCGGGGCAGTTATTAGCATAGGTAGAAGAAAGTTGGAGAATTCAACGTTTGTATTGCAAACTATATAAGAGCGAATGAGATCATTTGTAAAGGTGTGCAATTAGTTTTCTCCACTTGAAAGATATAATAGCAATTAATAGCATTTACTACGTTCTGCTCAGAAACATCTTGAGTGTTCATCCCTATTTTGTTTTCCAGTCAATCTTCATTACTTTTATTTATATCTAACATATTAGAGCTAGATACCCTACATCTACATATAAATTTAGCTTGATTTTATCCAGGAAAATCTTGCTAAAACAAGATATATTGGATACTTAGTACATTTGGTAGTTTCGGCTTACTACATTCGGTACTTTGTATATTGGTCACGTTTGTTGCACGCTTGGTTCGTTTGTTAATTTTTGGGAGTTGTGTTCAAGTCAGAGTGGAGATTATCGGGACAGGTAGTAACTTGAGGATCGATTCTGTTGAAGCTGATTTGGGTTTGGTTCTTCTATGTTGAGTTTGTTTTTGGGTAATTCAACTCAAGGTAGAGATTGTTGTGAATTTATGCCTTGAATTTGTGTCAAAGACGGATTAAGCTAAGGGTCTTGTTAAGACTTGATTTCTTAGTTTATTTATGGTAGGAGAATTTGAATTAGATCCTAATAGTCTTTGGTTTCTAATTAGTTTAGGTATTTTATCTTGGATGAAATAACTATATAAAGACCCAAGTATTATTCTAGGTTAATAGAGACAAAGATGTGAGAGATTTGAGAGTCCAATAAAGAGGGTCAATTTGTGAGGTTCCTTCTGAAGGAAAAAAAACTCAGTTTGGCTCAGGGTTCTATTATTGGTGTTCGTTTGTCTCATTTGTCTTTAAAAATTGGAGGGGTTTGTTTAAATCTTGGTTGACCTCAAGATATATATAATTTGTCATTCGTCTTATTTGGGTAGTCTTTTTTGTTCCCTTTGAGACTACCATATTTGTTGGTAAAATACGGTATACTTTTGACTCATATTGAGAGTGTGTATCGGTCTACGGTTGTACTATTTTCTCCATTATAGTGAAGTTTGATCTCTTTGCAGGGTGGACGTAGCCAGTTATTTTACTGGTGAACCACGTAATTCCTTGTGTCAACTTTATTTAACATTCGTTATTTATTATTCTTGTCACCTTATCAATTAACTATTTGGGCAACGGGC
Organism: Silene conica; assembly: GCA_029255685.2. Lineage (NCBI taxonomy): Eukaryota > Viridiplantae > Streptophyta > Magnoliopsida > Caryophyllales > Caryophyllaceae > Silene > Silene conica. Next base: position 78,107,598 of record CM055312.2, read on the forward strand.
GTCTCCGTTATAACAATTGGTATCAGAGCCCATGGTTCGACTTGGGCTAGACACGAGGATGTATAAACAGGCCTAAGACTTGAAGTTGTATACCGTAAGACATAGAACTCCTAGCTCGGGGTGAGTCCTTGAGCAAGCCTCGTCCGGGCCTAAATGGATGAAAGGGGTCACAGGTCGTGTGAGACAAAGACCATTTGTGTACTAGAATTGTTGATCAGGTGGATCCTTATCAGATTGGGTGCCACAGGTCTGGCGGGTCCTTTCCACGTTGATGCCAAAGGTCATATCATTTGTGTTGTTTTAGAACTTCTGAAGTGGTGGACCCGGTCCAGGGTATATTGGATGCAGAGGAGTTTGATATGCATGTGTAGCAAATCCCCAAGAATGGCACATGGACATGCTGATATAGGAGCATGTGGGGGCACTCACTTGACCAAGCGTTGACATGTGGTGCAAGACATGACTCGTGATAGCATAATGTGTCGGCTAAGGGGAGGGGTTATCAAGACTTGGTGATGTTTCGGGTGTCTAGAAGTTGAGGTTGTAGAGTGTGAGAGTTCTCCATGGAGGTCAAGGTCCGAGTTAAGATGATGATCTTTGGTTTGAGGGGAGGATTGTTAGGGTACAAATCCGTGTCCCACATCGGTAGTGTAAAGGTGAAATATCACCTGTATAAGTGTCCTGAAAATATAATAGTACGATACCTTTTGGGAAGGAGTTCAAGAGTAAATCCGTGAGGGCTTGGCCCAAAGCGGACAATATCGTAGTATTATGGACAATGGGCACCAACGCAGCAGAGGCCCAACACGAGGTATTCAAACTTCCGTACAACATATAACTTTGTTGATTGGAATGGAGGAAGTATATAACTTTCAGTAGGTCTCTCTTGTGACGGGTATATTCGTCGCAAAGTTTTAGTGGGTCCAGGCCCGGCCCAAGGGGTGAGCAATCTGTGCGGGCGCACAGGGCCCCCAAAAGTTTGGGGCCCAAATCTACTTCCAGTGTTACCAATTATTTACAAAATGAAGCATATAAGATCAGTATAGATCTAGTAGCATAGCGGTAGACCTGCTAGTTCAATACCATGGACCATGGTGTCACGCGTTCGATTCTTGTTAGCAGCAATTTTGTTTCTTTAATTTTATAAATTAAGGGCCACTTTTTATTTTAACTTTGCCTCTATATATTTATTTATACTTTAATATTGCAAATGGGCCTGATTTAATTCTTTTTTCTCTTATCTAATTTTGTCTAAAGTAACTCTCATTATACTTTTGTCATGTCCTCCCTTGGTTATTATTTGATCCGTTTTTTCTAATACCTTTTTAGCACACAATTAAAATTTCTTATTTCAATGTTAATATATTTTAGTTAAGCAATTAAATAATAATATCATCGTTTCCATTATTATTTCTATTTCGTTAGACGATTAATATAAAAAATGATGGCTTTTAAATAGCGAAAAAACTCTACTATAGGGGCCATTATAAAACCTCGCACTAGGCCCCCGGATTCACAGAGACGGCCCTGAGTGGGTCAAGCACTATCACTTGATTAGATAAGACAAAGCATGGGGAATCCCAAATGACTTGTCTTTTCCTACTCAAATAGGTAATACTTGCTCCGTCGACGGATATTCCCGTCACAAATAAGAATTTTTGTATAACTTTACAATGGTGTGTGCCGATGTGGATGCGTGTGCACGATAACTTCATTTTAACCATTAGGATAACGCCTTTTCTGCTAGTATATACGGGTTTAATATATTAATAATCTGATGAGTGTTTGTGGGAACGGTTTTTGATATGATAAAGTTTGTAGAAATTATAGAAAGGGCATAACAGTAAAGTTGGAGAATAGGACATAGGAGGAATTTGGCAAAGCATGGAAGACGGTTTACAACGGTCATGTTAAGTGTTAACTAATTTTAAGGTAGTAGAGTAGATAGTAGATAGTAGATAGTACGTCTTTTATCTTCCGTGATTTGAGCAAACTCCATATGTTCTGAGAATCCAAGTGCATTTTAAAAGATCCTGCAATTTCTTCTCTAATTGCGTGCTCCTACTTCTTACTCTTTTGTCATCAACTATGGACTTCTATGTTTAGACCAAAATTTATGTCATTTTGACGCATTACACTATTATTCACTACTGTATTTTTTAAAAATTTCAAAACCGATTACATTAAAATTGTATTTATTTGGTGAAATATATGGTTTTACAAAATAACATTATTTTTAGTGATTTTCATATCGATATCAGCAAACTCGTTCTTTTATGTAATATAGCATTAAGATTTGGAATTAGATTGGACATAAAGATCGTAACAATCCTGATAAAGATGTGTCAATTAGAAATATTATTAGTAAGGAAGAAATTTGCTGGAAAAAAACCTAGAAATGGGTTTGTAAAGTTAAATTTTGACTGATCGAAATAGATGGTAATAAAGTTGTTCTAGGATATTCTTTAAAAAAATCGAAGTGGTAAAGCCCTTTTGTTAGGAGCAAAAGAATGTAGGTCTAATAGTACTCTTGTTGCGAAATTCTCGCTTTAAAAGAAGACATTTTAGCAGTTAAATACTTAGCAATATCAACATTAATTATGAAATGCGATAATTTATATGTCCTTCACTCAATCGGTAATATTTTGACAAATTCCTTAAAAAATTTGGAGTATAAAAACTTTTTGGGATCTAGATTTATAAAACCTTTGGATCCAGCATTATAGTTGGGCACATGATGAAGGCTACATAAAACTTTTAAGTGGATGTAAAGGGATGCATTAAGTGTATGGGTACACTCTGCATCTTGGCAAATACCAATAATTGAATGCATTTCCTACAGGACAACTATTCCAAAACAATACCCAATAAATCCACTTTTCAATGCACTAGAAATATTGACCGACCTCAACGAGAATCCTTTAGAGGTATTCTCCGTATGAACGATGAAGCTCATCTGGGTAAGTATTTAGGTTGTCCTATAATAGATAGCAGAGTAACTAAAAATACTTTCGAAAGTATTATTCAATCTTCTTGCACCCAGTTATCGAAATGGAAAGCAAATTCTTTATCACAAGCAGGTAGACTAGTCTTGATCAATGCTAATTTAGCCTCGAAGGGAACTTTTCAGATGCAGAGCTTCCTTCTTCCCTCATCAATACACAAAAAATTAGATAAGGTTAACAGAGACTTTCTTTGGAATAAGAATCCTTCACAACGCTCCCCTAATTTGATTGGCTGGCATAAAGTTTGCTTACCCAAATCGATTGGTGGACTGAGTATAAAATCTTCTGAAGCCGCTAATAAAGCTCTTCAAATGAAACTTTTATGGAAAATCCTTATGGATAAGGAAAGTATATGGGTTAGAGTGGTAACTAAAAAATACTTGAGAAATTGTTCACTTTTTGATCATAAGCCTAACTCAGGCGCTTCTTAGCAATGGCGTAAGCTTATGAGTCTTCGGACTCTCTTTAGAAAAGGATTGAGATGGCAGGTAGGTAATGGCAACAATATTAAGTTTTGGTCTGATAATTAGGTTTACTCACATCCACTTACCAACAATACAAGTGATAATGAGAGTAGCCGTGATCTTAATCTTTTGGTTAAAGATTTCATAACTGCTGACAAACAATGGGATGTTTGTAAACTAGCCAATTTTGTTAATAACGATACTCTGAATCAGATTACTAATATTCCTTTGCCACATAATAATATTCCGGATACCCTCATATGGGGGTTGTCCGTGGATGAAAATTTCTCTACAAAAACAGCAATTTGGCTAGCGCAAGGTTTATTCGATCACGCACATGAAAAATGTAATTTTCAGTGGGTTTGGAAATTGAATATTCCACCAAAATTGAAATTTTTTCTTTGGAAAACATGTGTTGACGGCCTACCAACGAAAGATAGACTTCTTAAAAGTCATATTAATGTCCCACCTAATTGCATTTTGTGTAACTATCCTATTGAAAATAAAGATCATTTCTTTTATGAATGTCCTTTGATTGGGTCTATTATCCAAGAAATGAACAATACTAGCTATAACAAATTTGTGTCAAAGTACGATGATATTGCAAGTCAAGATTTTCTTATGAAGCTTAACTTTCTCAAAGACTTAATTCCACAAGATGATTTTGTTAAGATCATTTTTATTTGGTGGAACGCATGGTTTTATAGAAATGATATTATCTTTAATAATGTTAATTTCAATATGAACAAAATTATTACTTTATGTAATAATAGCATTAAGGTCTAGAACGAAACTAGACATAAAGATCTCAACAATCCCGAGAAAGAAAAGTCTGCTAGGAATACTCCCAGTAAGAAGGAAATATGGTGGGAGAAACCTAGAAATGGTTTCCTAAAGCTAAATTTTGACGGATCAAGAACAAATGGCGATAAAGCTGCTTTAGGATTTTGTATAAGAGATCATAATGGTGAAGTCGTGTTGTTAGGAGCAAAAAAGTGTGGATCTAATAGTATTCTTGTCGCAGAAGCACTTGCTTTAAAAGAAGGTATTTTAGTCGCTAAACAATTAGGAATCTCTAAATTAATTGTGGAGGGTGATAATCTATGTGTTATCAACTCACTCCGTAGCACATGGCAAATCCCGTGGGAAATTTCTAGTATTATCAAGGATGTGAAACTTGATCTTCATTTTTTCGATGAAGTGATAATTAAACATTGTTTCCGTGAAGCCAACAAGGTTGCTGACTTCATGGCTTCTGTTGGACATTCATGTCCAACTCTTTCGAGGTGGGTTGAAAGCCGGTGGCTTCAACTTACCTTACTCATTCGAAAGGATGAGATAGGTTGGTCCTATTCAAGAGGATCAACCTAGTTTCCTTACCTTAAAAAAAAAAAAAAAAAAAAAAAATACGGAGACCTTGGATGTGCATTATGGAATCTAATATCAACTACATACCCTCCAAAAAGAACATAAACACAACTCTCAAATTTGTACTCTAGCTTGTCACTTTTTATGTTTTTTTCATTATCATTTTTTTTAAATTAGTTTAGTTTTCCATTGACTAATTCTCGACTTCTCGTGATACTAAAGGTATGTTTAAATTATGAGATTTAGGTTGTATTTGGATTGAGGGTTTTGAAGGAAAAAGAAAGAGATGGAGAGTATGGAATTTAAAATTCCTTATTTGGATAGCAAATAAAGGAAGAGGGAAATGAAGGGGGGATTTGCAGGAATCAATTTTCTCTTATTTAAGTCAAATCAAAATCTCTTCGTAATAGCAAAGATTTGGGAAGAAATTGTATCAAAACACTCATATTTCATCCTCTTCCCTCCATAACCAAATTAAGGGTTTGCGTTTTGTCTATGACAATAGAACAAATGGCTCGGTAAGTTGTTTACCTATTTGAGGTTTTTTTAAGAGATATTTAAAAGAAGAATACATCAAATAAAACCTAATTTCCTCTTAGCTAGTTAGTCTTCTTTAAAATAGAGGTATTTATATTTAATTTATAACTAAAATGAGTCCATGATCATATTATTTACATAGATGGATTTTTTTTTATTTCCTAAATAATATTTTTTTTGTCTGATTCATCTATGCAAGTGAATATTAATCTGTTTTAACTATAAAATGAATATATTCGTTTTAATATAATATGTATCCTCTTCCATATTGTAAATTTGTAACACTCATATGATATCCACTGGAGAGCCTTAACTAGACATTCCCCACTGGACAAAGATGTTACCATCTCAGTTGCCCGAGTTAAAGTATATCAAATTGTCAATAAAGGAACACTTTAAATTATAATTGCTCATTACCAGGATATAAAGGAAATAGCGATTACAACTATGTGAGATTATCATCTAAAACACGTCATGGTACTCGCTCCCCATATAAGCACAACAAGGCATAATACGCATCATCCTTCAACACCTGTTAAACCAACTACTCACCATCCCCGAATGGATCACCAGAGTTTGCAACAGCAACACGGGGTCAGGTTACCCATCATAACAGGTAACCCTCGTTGACAGTGGGGACTGCAGCCTTACCATCTAATTCTTGCTCGCGTGCAACGAGCAAATCCCCAAATTATTAATGTGCGCATCCCCTTGTGACGGGAATCACAAGAAACGAACATGAGAATTAGGTAATCTTCCGACATAGTCTCATTACAATCACAATCGGTACCATACTACCACCATTATCTCCAATCCAACAATAATCACACAATCATACATATAATCACATCCGATACAAATACTCAAATAATCACACAATCAACTAAGTATGAAAACCTTGTCTTTATCGCAGTCCAAGCATCAACATCAAGTTCATGCAATGACTCATATCAATTCCCACAACAACAGTTATATACAATCACTATGCAATTGAACTTATTTAAACACAGCATCACAATTTACAAACTTACCTTGAAGCACGAATTTCCCGATGACAGACTATTGACAACCATAGTCTGACACCATAGTCCCGACACAAGTTACATTGATGTTCCCTTGGGTTAGCATGGGTGGTCTAAGGATTGGGTAGTGAGAGATGTTGTTTGACAGAGAGAGGGGGGGAGGTGTTTTAGGTTAGGGAAAATAAAGAAATGAGAAATGAATTGTTCATCATAATTTCCATTAATTATAAAAAATCTCGTTGATTGGTAGTTACTCAATCGACTTACCCTTTTTCAGTCGAGTGCCACTTATCAACTGAGTTACGCAAGGTTCGAATGCGTATCATCCCTTTATTATCCCTTACTAGGGTTTCGAATGTCAATGGGTCGGTCAACGAGTCCTTGGAAGTTGGGTAGTACACATATAAATGACATAAATTCTCATTTTAGACGGTGGTATCCGTTTTAAGCTGAAAACAAGTCAAGTATCATACCACTTATGTATATATGACAAATATATTATTTTTTCCTATATTTTCTTGTTTACACAAATGTTATATATTTGATTCGTCTTAAACTTATAAAGGATAATGCCTTGTATGAGACTTAGACCCTGTTCTTTTTAAATAAAAAGAGCTAAAATAAATGGATTTAATTTGAATTGAACGAAACTAAAATAAGAGTATTTTATGAAAAAGTGAATGATCTACATGAAATTAAACCCAATAAAATAACACTGAGACTATTCCCAAGCAGAAGGTCACGCTAATGGAATCGCTAACGTTTTAACTTTTAATCTCACTTTAATTATCTTAACTCACTTTCAACTCACCATCAAGTCCCCAAGCAGAAGGTCACGCTAATGGGATCGCTAACGTTTTAACTCTTAATCTTACTTTAATTATCTTGACCCACTTTCAACTCACCATCACCCTCCCAAACAGAAGGTCACGACCTAGGGGCATTAAGCCAATCATTTTCACTCATTTTTCATTTTCCAACATTTTCAGTCATTAACTACATTCTCTACCCCATAAAATAATAGAATAAACCAATAACACTTTGACACGTCATTGGTCACCAAAGGTCACCAACTCATTTCGGGGTCACAAATTGACCCCGAAAACTTCAAGGTCACCAAAATTAATATAAGGTCACCGAAATTAGTGTCTTAATTACGTAATTAGGATGACCCAACAAGGTCGCGACCTCCTTGCCGACCTTGCTCGAAGATGGTTAAAATAAGCTAAAATTAGGTGGAAGATTAGTAAGTCTTGCTTGCGACGGATCGTTATTTGTGACGGATATTTTGTGAGGTAAAATGGATATAAAATGAGTTAGTGGAGAAAGGGACCACATGAATAGTGTTGCAGAGAGAGAAAAAGCGGGTATTTTATGAGAGAAAACGGTATCCGTCGCAAGCTTGCGACGGATAGTGCCGTTGCTAATAAGAATTTGCGGTGGAAGATATGATCGGAGCAAATGAGAGAATATTAAACTGAGTGACACACGGTATAAAGCTATACTATAACTCCACTCAGTTGGCAAATGCAACAAAATCATTAACAATGTTTAGTAAAGCATGATGAACAACATCACATCGTATAAATTAAGTTAATTAATCTGAATTAGAGGAATAAAGTGGGACAAATCCCTGTTTAATTAAATTATAAACACTCCACTCCAAGGAATGGACCTCACTATTCTTCCCTCTTTACCCGAGGTCTCATTTTTTGTCTGCTTTTATTGCCTTGTCTAACCCATCAACATTTACCACTCATTTTTCCCATTCTCTACTCAACAAATAAACTGATAAAAAAAACGGGAAAAATACTCAGAAATTTTCAGTATGAAGCTCTTAAATCATTACTTGAGCTTCAACTTCTTCCTCAAGATCACTGTCTTAGTACTCATTCTTAAAGGTACATTACATACTTAATCATATTTACTATATCCGTCTTAAGATACACTAATTACGCTGTCTTAGTATGTTATATCACTGTCTAGTTTAATTACTCTACTGAAAATTCAATGTTTGAGCTACATTTCATAATTTCACCACTTTTTCATTAATTACTGCACTAAAAATACAATCTTTGCTCCATTTTTCTTTCTGGGTCTTCTTCATTCCTTCATTTCTTCCCCAAAATCCTACATTTTAACAGAAAGATGTAATCTTTTTACTGTATTTACCCTGTAAACTGTTTTATAAATTACGTTGTTGGAAGACCGTCTTACACAAGTATTTGCGATTTTTTGAACAGGTGTTTCAGGAACCACATTCACATTCACAAACAAATGCGACTACACAGTATGGCCAGGAATCCTCGCCAACGCTGGAAGTCCAAAACTCGAAACAACCGGTTTTGAACTAGCAACTGGGACCACCCGGTCCATGCTCTCCCCAACCGGCTGGTCTGGTCGGTTCTGGGGACGAACCGGCTGTAACTTCGACACCTCTACCCCAGGGTACTGCCAAACCGGCGACTGCGGTTCAGGTACCGTCGAATGCAGCGGTTCAGGAGCCGAACCGCCTGCCACACTAGCCGAATTCACCCTGGGGTCTGGCGGGGGTGACGACTTCTATGACGTCAGCCTAGTTGACGGGTATAATCTACCGGTTTTGGTAGAGGTGAGTGGTGGGTCGGGTCAGTGTGCGACGACCGGGTGTATAGTAGATCTGAACCGAGTTTGCCCGGCTGAGCTGAAATCGGGAGGTGGAGACGCGTGTAAAAGCGCGTGTGAGGCGTTTGGGAACCCCGAGTACTGTTGTAGTGGCGCGTACGGTACACCGGATAAGTGTCGGCCGACAGTGTACTCGCAGATGTTTAAGGCGGCGTGTCCGCGGTCGTATAGTTATGCTTATGATGATGCGTCAAGTACGTTCACTTGCCGCGGTGCTGATTATGCCATCACCTTTTGTCCCTCTACTCCAAGGTTTGTTCATTCTGCTTCTTTCATGTTTTCTTCATGATCTAGTTGGTATCTAATCATGCACTGGTAGCTAGTCCGGACTGCATCAAGTTATTCAATTGTAGTTATCCGAACCCAACTTAGCTGGTAAAGTTACAGTGGATACACGGTTGCGCTGGCATTACAAATACAAACCGTCTTGTTTGTGACACGTCCCACAATCCTCCACTTACTTGCAATTTCACTCTCTCTACGTGAGAGGTTACCATGACAGAATAGTGCCGTCACAAATGAGAATTTGTGTTACAACAAACCGTCTTGTGTTTTTAGTTGTAATTAAGAAAGACGTTTTACTAAATTTCGCACATCATGAACCAGAAGGACCATATTGTTGGCCAAACGTTTAATGATATATTCGATATTCCATTTAACTTTAGTCACTTTCCTCTCTTTTTTTCTGCAAAATACGCAAGTGACTGTTGACTTGTTGGTAATGACTAATGAACTATGTACTGTACTACTCAAATGTTATTAGTAGATTGCATAACGTGATGATATATGCTAAAGTATTCAAACTTACTAATTTCTTCTGACACATTTAATCAATGCAAAATTGCAATAGCATGCAATGTTGTCTAAATTTGTGCATGTGTTGTTACTTGTCACAGTCAGAAATCATCAAGAGACACAACTACCCCAGTCACTACTCCTACTCCTACTACTCCAGTCACTACACCCGTCGTCACAACCACGCCACCCGACTTCTCTGGGTCAGATCCAATGGGCTCAACCTCCACACCTGTATCACCTGGCTTAGATCCAATGGGCTCAACTTCAGCAACCGCTTCAGGTGCGGACATGACTTATGGAGCTGCCACTGAGGGTGATGTCTCCGGCACATACACCCAACCCGGATCTGAGGACGGAACTGGAACCGGAACGACCACGACGGCCATGTTGTCTGATGGGTCATGGCTCGCTGGCTTAGCCATGGGAGGGTCGGTAACATTTGGACCCACACTAACATTAGCTCTAGGTTCTTCAATTCTTACTAGTGTTATAATAACCATGTTTAGCTTGTAGTGTTAGTATAATACTAAGTAGTATGCATGTTATGTCAGTTGTGTCTAGCTTTTTTTTTCCTTAACTTTTTTCAGTGTGACATGCAAAAGCTAAAGAAGCATTTTCTTGTCAAGAAATTCATCAGAAAAGCTCAAGAATCACACTCAAATTTAAGACCAACCCAAGTGACCCAAACACTAGATAATCTCCCAGACTCCCAATATAATATAATGTTATTGTACACTTAGATTTTGATATTTAGGATATTAAGATGTGCTTTTTCTTATTTTTAGTGGATCTTTTCAGTTTTTTAATTTATTTTTCTAGTCTAGTAAAAAGGGAGAAAGTGCTTAAATGTGAACATGTACAGGAAAAAGTTGGCGAGTGGGTGTGGGCCTCGGATGTATGGGCAAAAAAATCATTGCGCAACGTTTCGTGTAATATGGTCTTAGGCGAGACTAACTGTTTTTCATATTATTAGAAATGAATCTATGTCTATGGTATTATATTAATTTTGCTGTTCGAATTGCTTTTGGTATTTCTTTCCTCAGTTTAAGTTAGTTGATTTCAAATTTGTCTTGGATTAATTTCAAATCATTTTAATTTTTTCTTTGGTTTATGTTTAGGTAGTTGATTTAGGCCTTGTTCTTTTCGACTAAAACGAGTTGAAATAAAAGAAATGGAGTAGAATTTAATTAAACTAAATTAAGTGAAATTGAGGTGAGGTGAATTTAGTTGAATTAAAAGTTAATTCTGTGAGAAAAAACTAAATTGAACATAATTGATTGAACGTAAATAAAATTTAATTGAATACAACGAAACAAAACTGAAAGAAGCTGAAATTAAGTAAAAAAGAACAGGATTTTAGTTTAGATAATTTCAGTCTTAAAACAGAACGTCAACGTATTACGCAAAAATAGCTCGCCTATCACCACGGCGACTCGACAAGCGAGCTAATATAAGTTGGTCGATGATGCCGTAATGGGAGAGATTGAGTAGCATTTAACGATGGAGAGGAGGTAACAAGTAATAAGTGATTGTTGAATAGACTGAACTCACCAATCACCATTGAGACATCTTTAATTAGTGACATCTAAAAAGGAGGAGTGTGGCTTTTAACACAACTTTTAAGCACATTATGTGTAGGTCACAAACACAGAGTCTGAGAGTCATGTGAGTAAACGACACCATTGTAACCATTTTGGTTACTGCCAGCAATTTGTGGGACGACTATGACCATGTCTATGTCGATACAACCAAATACCGCAGAATCTCTATGTTCTTTGATTTTAGTAATACCTCGTTATTGCTTATTCCACAATGTATTACTCGTACTTTGTAGCCAAGTAGCTAGGCTTATTGTAGATGTCTTCATATTGTCGACTCCATGGATAGATGTGGGATTGTGAATTATTTGTGAGTGTAATCTCCGTCACTATAACTTAAGACCTAAACTAATACCATGAGGATGTAATAATCTTTTTTTAGAAAAAAGCAAATTGGTAAAATGTTAAGAAAAGTTATTTTAAATGGATAACGTTTATCATTTAAACTAACTTGATCTTATCTAATCTCTATATTCTGGTGCTTGACATAATAGTATAAAATCACGATTTTGCATGGAAAATGCAGCATCGCTCTAAATAACTCGAGTGTACAATCTATCCAAAAAAAAAACAAGTGAGTACTTTACTTTAGGAACAATGGCTGATTATTTAAGTGGTACTCCGTATTAACGTACAATGTACATTATGAAGTTGATTTTAGCAACCACTAATCCTCGCAATCATGCATGCATGATTTGCATGCAACGGAATTTAACCATTTGGTCAATAATAATGGCCTACAAAACAGTGGTTCCAAACTTTTGACCTTCGCCTAGCCAGTCTACCATCTGTAGGAAACATGATGATAATTGTTTACATATTCTATATATCTATGCTATATTGCTATACCATCATGCCGTGAACCAAAATGAATGAGAAAGGATCTTTTTTTGTCAAAAGCTACCACTAATCTGTATAGAGTAGTACTAAAATGCCAAAAGAACTAAAAACTAATGTATCTCTTAATCATTCAATTCTGCGATTCTATACTTTATTACTACAATAAGTCTTCCAACGAAAGGCCTAAAGCCCGATTAATAGGCATATATTGAGGATTACCATATCTAACATGCTATTTGACGGAAGATGATACATATATACTAAATTTAGTAAATCTTGCTTGCGACGGGTCACAATTTGTGACAGATATTTTGTGAGATAAAATGGATAGAAAATGAGTTAGTGGAGAAAGGGGACCACATGAATAGTGTTGGAGAAAGAGAAAAAGTGAGTATTTTATGAGAGAAAACGGTATCCGTCACAAGCTTGCGACGGATAGTGCGGTTGCAAATAAGAATTTGTGTACTAAATTATACGGAGCATTATATTTTCGGGGGTCTTTTATTAAAATGATCATTTTTCATAGAGAAAATTGTTGATTACAGTCTTTTAAAAATCACTTTCTGAAAATTACAACCTTATAATTTTTTTTTTTGAAAATTACATCCATAATATCACTTTTTTTTGAAAATTGCACCATGATGCCATTTCCGGTCAATTTTTGCTAAAATTGACCGATATACCCTTGCATATTTCTTTACTTACCCAGATTTTTTCCTTTACCTCTTTCATCTTCCTCTAACTTTTTGCCCAAATTACTTCCAAATCTTACCGAAATCGTACATTTGGATTTCTCTTAAATTTATGTTTAATTTGTTGTTGTTGGTAGTGTTAATGCAAATCTGATATTGTCCCCAATTTTCGTTTTTCAATTGATTTAATCGAATTTTAGGGTTTTAATTTGGGAAAATTGAAGAACCCTTATTATTTTCAATTTGGGGAAAATTGAAGAACCCTAATTATTTTCAATTAGGGAAAAATTAATGACGAAGAACATTAATTATTTTGAGATACAATGGAATCAATTTGTTGTTTTTCAATTGATTGAATCCAACTTTAGGGTTTTAATTTGAGAAAAAAATGAAGAACCCTAATTAAATTTAAGATACAATGGAAATAATAGAATTAGACTTCAATTAAATTGAATAAGGTAAGAGAGAGGTTTTGTGAGGTAGAGAATGTAGAAAATGAGTAAGAGTTTACAAATTTAAATGACAATACACGATTGGTTTACAAATATAACTTATTTTTAATATTTAGTAAATAATAATAATAATTAAAAGAGTAAGAGAGAGGTTTTGTGAGTTAGAGAATGTAGAAAATGATTGAAAATGTTGGAAGGTGGAAAATTGATTGGGTTGGTGACCTAGGTCGTGACCTTCTGCTTGGGAGGGTATAAGTGAGTCAAGATAAATAAGGTGAGACTAAGGGTTAATATGTTGGTGACTCGATTAAGACGACCTTCTGCTTGGGGATGGTCTAAGGGCTGAGATACTTAATTTACACCTGCTAAATTTTTTTTTTTGAGGGTAATACACCCGTTAATCTTGTATTGACTACTTATACTTTATGTAGCACCGAAACGGACACGGACACGAACACGACACTGACAAGGGACACGGCATGTTATGAAATTTAGGACACAGAATACGTTATTTAAATTTAATAAAATATATACATTTTATAGTTATAAATATTAGATTTTGTTTTTGTAAAAGTATTTGATATTAATTTTAAATAGGTGAGGGTAAAACTTTCTCTTCATAATAACCTCATTTTCATTTCTCATCTGAATCAATATTCTAATTAATCTCTTTCGATAACGTATTTTTCGTCAACATCATCCCAAATGATGACCAAATACCGCGGACAAGCGACGGACACGACTCAAATACCATGGACACGAGTCGGACACGTGCCCAAATAAATGTAGAAAGTTAGACACGGCTTTATAGTTGTCCGACATGTTTCGGTGTGTGTCGGTGAAATGTCGGTGTCGAATACAGTGTCGACCACGATACAACTCATTACGAGAAGTATCCGTGTTAACTAGTTTAGACTTTGATAATCTTAGCTTTCAGAAAAAATGCAGCATTGTAACAGAGGGACCGATATCTGATTACCTTCTACGTACAATTTACTCTACATTTTCGAACATAACCGAATAAAAAAATGACTTGACATGTTCAAACTGACTTGAATAAACCACTCGTACCCAATTCAAACCGAATTGAACCGAACTGACTTGACTGACCCAACCCCAATTACCCCTTTTTGTAAGCTCCAAGCCTCCCACATTCCTGTCATTGGCTAACCACTCTATCGCTACTACTAGTCTACTACACTAGATATTGAGACTTGTTAAATGTTAATCATGTTTGATCTAGCTAATACTACATAGTTACTAACTTAGGCCCTGTTCTTTCTGACTTTTTAGAGCTAAACTGAGCTGAATTGAATGGGGCTAAGCTGAACTGAACTGAACTGAGCTGAACTGAACTGAATCGAGCTGAGCTGAACTGAACTGAACTGAACTGAATTTAATCGAGCTGAACTGAACTGAGCTGAATGAAACAGAAATTAATAGAAATAAATTGAATATAAATGTTTAATTAAAGTGTAATAACTAATAATAATACTATTAATAATAATAATATAAAAAAAATTTGATTAATATAAATTTGCGATTTTTTTAAAAATAATTATATTATTAAAGTAACCATATCTAGGCCAAAATGACCATTTTATTAAAGTATTGTCCAAACTAACCATATCTAGGCTAAAAAAATGTATCTACTTAATTTAATCACTTAAATTTAAAAAAACCAGTAAAAAACCCAATGCAAATCACTAGTTAACCCAAAAAAAATCCATTCAAAAGAAACTATCAGCCATACC